>CM069530.1:64700000-65977500 GCA_035773235.1 Eospalax fontanierii | reverse complement strand
GCTGTTTCTCCCAATTCACTCTTTACAACAGCCTCCAAGAAGCAGTGATTTAGAGGAGAAAAGAATTTAAAGACAATAAAAATCCCATGCCATATACATGCTGTTCCAGAGTAATCTTTTCTCCTTTACAAATGATGATCTATTTTTTTAAATAGATCTATAGCAAATGGTAAAATACAAATCTGTTAGTAAAGCCATGGTAGCAAAGCTTTATCAAAACAAGGAGAGACTTACATCTTAAATGCAAAAGAGTACAAAACCTTTTAATAGATGCCTCATGCAGTTTTCTGTTAAACTCAAAGGCTGACTTTATGAGCAAGATTGAAATTCCAAAAAACTTTTAGAAAGTGAACACTGAAAAGCTATTTGGTATTCTTATGTGACAAGCTAGAATAATATGAATGGGACTATTGGTAGGGTTTCAACCCAATATTATTTCAGTATATTTAAAGTCAGCCTCGGTGTTTAACCTAGCTCTCACCTGGAATGACTGAAATTGTTTTCAATGCTCGGAGAACTCTGAAGGTTCTCAACGCTGAGACATTGCCCAGGTCCACAAACTCTGTCACATATCTGTAATAGGGAGTTCACACACAAACACAATAACACACAAGAAAAGCTGGAGATATAAGGCCTACTACTTTACACCAGTTTCTTCTTACCTGGAATTACAGAAATAGTTTTCAGAGCTCGCAAGACTCTGAAAGTTCGAAGGGCTGAAACATTGCCTAGGCTTACAAATTCTGTTACATACCTGTAGAATTAAATCAGAGTTACTGATAGTTTTGGCAAAGTTCATTCTAAATAACTAATGCTGGATTGGCATATAGAGCCCTTTGAGATAAACGGAATTGCTAAAGAGCTCAGGGTGCCAAATGTTGAAAGTTGCCTTTAAGGAAAAAAAGAATTGTTGCTTTATTTCAGCGCAATTTTCACTAACATACAGGTGTTTGTTTGCAAAAGTTATCACAGTACTGTAGTTTCTATTAAACTGTAGTTAATGAGTAACTTCATTTTGAGGAAGATAAAGACTATGGGACATGAAAGTAATTCCATTTATTGCTCATTTGCTAGACATATTTACCTTTCGGTATGTCTAATAGGTATTGTCAAAATTTATAAAGCATGAAGTTGATTTGACTAACAAAACTTGGCATTTAAAACAGGACTGATTTATGCTGCAAATATTTTGGTTCCTTTGAGTTTATCAAGTTAAAGAAAAATCTACTCACGCCATCACAATGACACTGAAATCCAGCCAGTTCCATGGGTCTCGAAGGAATGTAAAATCTTCTAAGCAAAACCCTCTCGCCAAGATCTTTATAAGTGACTCAAAGGTGTAGATCCCAGTGAAAGTGTACCTAGGAAAAGTGTCCAAGCTAAAATGAATAATTCACTTAAAAGGTAAAACATATGTGTTTGAACAGGGCAATGCTTTTCTTTTGTAAGTTTTTAAAATTTGGCTAAAATTTTGTTCCTGATTCATAGTCACAAAAGAATCTTATTCTTGTAATTCTTAATTTTTCTTATATTATTTTGTGAAGGATTAAAGAGAAAATATATTCTCCAATGAATATGCTCTTCAAAACTGTTCTTAATAAAGTACATAGGTTTTAGAATAATAGTTTCCTTTGTTTTCTGGATAATCATTAATCTGAGACTTTAGATCATTGGTGACTGAAAAAGTAGAAAGAAGTCACAAGTGCAATATTGTAGCTTCTAGTAGCCAAATAAAAATAGCTAGCCAAATTTTAACTTTCAATAGCCACCTACAGCTGATGTTTCCACACAGGCAGCATAGTTTAGATTCATTTACCTACAAGACAATATTTTCATTTGAGTTTTCTAATGATTAAACTCATTTAGAGTTATCTTGTTATATTTATATAGTATTTTATTGGGAATGCATTTCATTTTCAATGTGTGAACCAGGCATAGAATTACAAAACCACTCCTTCTTTCTCTACATCTCTCTCAACATCTCCTTCTTTCTCCTTAAACCTCTCTCGACATCTCCCTCCATGTGTATTTTCATGTCTATATTTGCATAATTAGCCCAATTCACAAATAAACTAAATTCTTTGCTCTAACTCTGCATTAGCTACTATGCAACTGGGTCAAATCATCAAAACCTTTCTTGAATTCAAATTCTAGCCTCCAAAATGATGAAACATGTTTGAGTTTGCTGTCTGATGTAGCGTATTTCTAGCCATTTTCCCTGAGTGTTGACAATTTAAGTTATTTCTGTTTCTTCCAAAAATAGTTGAGAGTACATGTTTTTAAACCTCGTGTTCTTTAAAAGTACAATTTAAGCTTATTTTCAGAGTATTTCATTTAGGCCGCAAAAATTTGACTTATTCTTAAGGCAATTTGTTATATTTTTCAGCCTACAAATACTTTATAGGTACAAAATTTGGGGATTGGTATTTGTCAAAGACTTTTTGTACAAAGTTCTCTCATGGGGGGCGGGGGACAAAGAATTCAGAGGAAAATATACACAGACATCTTCACATCTAGTCCTAAGTACATTGTCAATTCATTCCTCACTGAAACTCAATTAGTTTCCTGAGCAGTAAGTATAACTAATAACTTTACTTATGGAGTAGCTAAGCATTAGAAAGAGATATAGTCTACAATCCTCTGCATGTGTGTACTTGAGTTTTACTTTTTGTGTTTGTGAACTACATGCAAACACCATGGCATTTCTGTTTGGAGAAACAGCTAGCCATTTAAATGGACTTGGAGACAGCTCATAGAGAGTTCTTCTTATTCTCTTAGAAGATAAGGCCCATGCCTTATGCTTAAGCTCTTCCACTTTACCTATGTAATTGTGAGGATGAAGAATTGCTGCTTCTATTCTTGGTTTTGGAAAAGTAAGAAAATTTGTGGGAACATTCGGAGAGAATTGTTGATTGCTGGAAATACAGGAGAGTCCTAGAGTTTAAAATCTAGACAGCTTTATACAGGAGAGATGCTCCTACATGCTTATTAACAAACAAGACTGGACAGGTGCATGAGAATCAGGAGCTCTTGCTCTTCTTGGTTCAGCCCCCTCTAGGCTCCCAGTCATGCTCTCGTCTGTCTATTTCACAACCTCCCCTCTGTAACTATGATCTCCAGAAGTCCTCATTATGCAACACTTCCCTCTACATAGTGAGCGAGCCCTAGAGCATTCTACATGTGCCACCATTTTTGAACAGGGTCTCTCTCTCATGTCAATAACTTACTTTTTTACCTCAGAACTCACTTATTTTACTATTCTTTCTTTTCCTTAGATTCTGGGTAGATTTGACTTTTGTTTTGTTTCCATTTGTTTTGTTTCTTTTAAGCAGGCAACGATGATTTTGTTTGCTCTTCTACAGTAATGCTATCAAACTACTAAATGTAGTTGATTGAAAAACATGCAAACTTTTCTAACTGAAAGATACAAGTAAAAACTCTTGTAGCATTGACTGTTTTAATAATGGGTGTAACATTCCCCAAATTACTACTGCTCTTTTAAAAAGAGACAATATATACCCCAAATGTCCCCTTTACCTATCTTTTAGCTTTTATATGATCAAAACTAAACAAAACTGATAACATATCTAATTGTTTCAATAATTCTTATCGGGAAAAGTTCGTACAGAATAGTTTTATGCAAATGTTTCTCTTGTCCCCATTGTAAATCTTAACTGGTACCAGTGGTTCAGTTTAAAGGTCCGCCTCAGCTTAAGAATTGGATCTATGACATCTACAGAGTATTTTCAAACTACTCTTCTGAAAGATCTTTAGTTAAGATACTAAATTTTTTATAAATAATGGCATGGAGTGCTGCAGTCAGTCCTCGCAGTAATCTGTAAAGGTGGCTAGCAATAAAAATGCACACCATTTATTTGGATATTGCTCTAAAAATACAAAATCAAGAGTATGTTAAAAGTTTTATTTAGTCAGTCACAAACTTGACTATCCTAGTGAGCTATGTCTAAATATCTACGTGATCTAAACACTGCTTGCTAGAGTAAAAAGCCTATGTGTTGGCTATAAATAGCCCCATCTGTGACTGACAAGAGCATCGTCAGCTCATGCATGATTGTCCTCAGCATATGAAAGCATCAGAACATGAGACATTTCTCTGACACTCCAGTAGAAAATATCTTGGAACAAGAAAGAAGACAATAACCGATAGAAGCGGGTTTTTTGTGTTTGCTTTTACTACAAGTGGGAGCTAGTGTAGTGTCTTTAAAATGTGCTGTTTAGACCTATTTCCCTGTGCTAAAATACTGAATGAAATGAGTTAATTAGTTAACTAATTTATGACAGGTCTCCCTATAGCCCCAGCTGGCCTGGAACTCACAATGTAGACCAGGCTGGCCTAGATATCACAGAGATATGCCTGCCTTAGCCTCCCTAGTTCTGCGACTAAAGGTCTTTGCTACCACCCAGCTCAAGTGTTTTATTCTGATGATATTAAACCAGTGCTCTGGAGTCTCTCCATCTCTCAGTAGAAAGGATGAAGATTATTGGAATCTGAACTTTCTAAGGACACAGTAGTTGTGAATTTAGGTGGAAATATCAGAAAAATAATTGGGCAAGTATTTTTATTTGGATGATTGTATTTATTGGATGATTATGGTAATTCACAAAATATCAATGGTTTGCATGTAAAACATGCTTTCCTTTAAGGCCCGAAATGTTTTTTAATTCAAGTTTTGTTGCAGACATTTCATTTTTTTGAAAGTTGTTTTAAGGCTTTCTCAGGGAAGTGCTAACTTATACCCCTTGACCAAAGAATGGTCCTCTTCTATCGCCTCTATCAAGAAAGGTTGTCTTCTTGAACCCAGAGCTTTGCTCCAGGAAGATGTACATGGAGTGGTGAGGGAGGCAGGGGACACAGGTCAGCCTAATCCCCCTGGCAGTCAGTGGGGTGACAGACATAGAATGCACCCTCACTGTGCATTGTTTTTATTGTAGAGCATAGCTACTGGATTTTAGTACACCTGGTCTATCTACACAACCTACTTATCTAAACATGGCTTAGACATCTAGCATGTCTAAGTTACTTATCTTAAACTCTTAATATTTATAAAATTCTTGATATAATAATTTTTAAAAAGCTAAATCTATAGAACTGTACTATACCAATACCAGAAATGTACTGAAATAACTTACTTTATCCATATTCCACTGTCATTGTTTTACATCCAAACTACTTACTACAGTCGAATCTTAACCTTTAATCCAAAGAATTGATTTAGTTTACTAGTGATTATACGTCAATATATAGCCTCTCTTAGCCAGATATTATCATGAACCTGTTGGGAAAAATACTTACCTCATAGAAGAAAAACTCCCCCAAAGAACTTCCCTTATCTTCTCTTTCATATTATCAAAATAATTTTTTCTTAGACAGAAGTGTTTAGCCTGACTTCAAAAAGTGGAAAGTGTAAGTCAGACCATAACCATGAAGAGATGCTAGAGAATTTGAGCGTGCATTTCTCGTTTCAAGAAGTTATTCCTACTTACTCCACATTCTTTGTCCAATCAGGAGGATTACTCAAGGTCATAAATACACAGTTGGTCAGAATAGTGCACATGATAAGCATGCTGAATAGAGTAGATTGCAGTTAAGGAATACATGTCAATTTATGAGAGACATTTAAAAGTGATTCAGTACAAAAAAAAGTCATCAAAACAAGCTAACTCTGAAATTAATCTTACTGAATTAGGTTAAAACAATGGTAAAAATAATGAGAAATTTCAAAGCCTCTATGTCATATCATCTGATCCACTTAAAACTTTTACATTGTACGCTCATAAAATGAGAAGAAAAGTGCCAATATCAAAGCAAATGCAAATGGTGCTGCATTCCAATCAGTTGTTTGAAATTGTTCTACGAACAAACACATCCAAACACATCGTTTTGTTTGTTTGTTTGTAGTAAGACTAAGTGGAAAAATTATACATCAGATATAATTTAAAATTGTCACTGGCCTATGAAAGGTTAGTAAATGATATATAAAAAGCTTGAGACTGGCGCATATATTTTTAAAAATCACATTGATAGAGAATTCTCTTGTAGATTGGATTGATACTCCAGGAGCCTTGTAGTAATGTTACTTATTCTTTTTAAAAATATTATTTACTTTACTTAATATGTATGAATGTGTCACCTGTATTTCAGCTGAACAACAATAAATAAAGCCTTTTCCTGTTTGCTAAGCTAGTTCCATCTAAGTGAGCCACTTCTCCAGCTCCTGTAACTTATTCCTTTTCTTCATAGTTTACAACACTGTAAAAAGGAGATGCTGTTTTGTGTTGACAAAGTAGTATTTTTGGATTACCTTCTAGGAGCATTGTTCTCATTATTTCAATACAGATTTCTCTGCAAAGAAGTTTGTGTGACAGATAGTTTATTTTGAAATACAAACACTCTCTAACATCAAACCACGGAATGAGATAACTCAAATGTTCTTTCAAAGATTACCAGTCCTGTTTACTGTGTTTATCAGTCAGTATCTTTTATTTTAAATTGAAGCCTGCTTTGAGTTTTCCTGTATAAAATGTCCACTGCTGAATACTGTCTCCAACTTTTTTATTATTACTTCAAATTTATGGACTCTTAACTTATTCTTTCCCTCATTTTTTTTAACTATTAAAATTTGCACATGTGTGTGTCATGCTGGGAATCAAACTTAGGAACTTGTGTAAGCTAGGCTACCACTGAGCCACATCCCCAGCTTATAAATAGTTTCAAGGTTAATGACTTTTTGACATACTTTTATCTAGGTAGGTAGGCCTATGGACATCTAATGAATATTTATTGAAGGGAGGATATAAAAGAAGGAAGAAAACAGGGAAGGAAAGGAGGGAAGGAGCATGAGAGGGAGGATGGAGCAGTGAAGAGCAAAGAAAATGGAGGGAAATTTGCTGAGTACAGTGAGCCAATTAAAAACACAAAAGCTGGAACATCTGGCAACTACCTGTAACAGACGAGCTTTCTTCAGCAATAGTTAAATATGATTTAGTTGAGGATGGTAAGAGGTGAGGAGGATTTGCTCTTGTTTCTGCTGTGCAATACAATTAACTCACTCATTTACTACTGTGCTTCTAGAATCATGATGTAGGAACTTGATAGGTAGCCATGGGTCCACATAGTTTAAATTGTTAGAATTCCTTAAATCATTAGGATCGTTTACATATCAGCTTCTAGAATCATGATACTAATGTATGATAAACTTGTCATAAATAACATAAGACCAAGGGGAATAAATCATTTAAACTAACAATGTTACCTTTCATTGCAAAGAAAATGTATAAATATTTAAAAATAACAATGACATTTCATTTGAAATCAACTATTACAAATAGTGTTTAGACAGTTCACATAAAAAGGATATGAATGTACCAAAATCTTAATAGCAATTTTCCTAACAGGGTTTAGTGGAGTTAAAATGTACAGGGCAGAGGTCGCACTGAACCGGAAGATGGCCTTCCCTTTATTCAACACTACAAAAGTCTGAAAGAGAAAATATGAGATAGAAATTACTAAATGAGTCATGTGGGTTATTTGAAGCATTTATAATACACATCATAAACTTTTTTCTGATTTGTCTGTTCAAAATTTTCCATTTAAACCAGTTGGATTATAACCAATATGTTGTTTACTATACACATGCTAAGTGTTTCTCACCTAAACATATAGCTAGCTATGTAGAAAGATTCAATTAACTATTTTCTAATCAACGTCTGAGTCTCCAATGTATTGATACAAACTGATAATGCTATACATATTTTTTTTACCACGTTATACTGCAGTATTACAAATTTCTATTTAAGGCTTGCCATCTGCCTCCAACTTTTCAGATTATTCTTTACAGATTGTTATTAAAACAATCATAATAAATATTTTAATAATATCAAACCTACTAACCCTTGTTTTGTGGTGGTCTCTTATTGTCTCAGTGTGAGTTCTCTTGGTTTAATACATCTAAGTAGGTTAAGTTACCTGATTTTGCTGATTTTGTTGGCTGAGAAGGATCTGCTTTGTAGTTTAGACTGACAAGAGACAGCTGCATTGAAAATTAATCTTAAACACATGACTTCAAAGGCCATGCCATAGTTAAAATTCTCTGTTCTGAAACCTACAATCATCATCTTAGCATCTAAACTATGTGGACTCATGGCTACCTACCAAGTCTCTCAGGATGGATCATCTTTTATTTTTTATTGCCAGAGTCATCTCTGCTCCAGCAAGTGAATCCACTTGTCGGTCTCACTCACGATCTGTCAAACTTTCCCTCTGGCTCTGACAACCAGGGTCATCGAATCTGAGAGAAAGACTGCACCTGTGAAGTGGTCTAACCCCTCAAGATGGTCCCACCTACTAATCCCTTATTTAATAAGAAGCTCTTAAAATACCTCATGTTCGAATGTCCTGGGAGGATTTTTAAATTGCTAATATTTAAAGCTCAACATAAACCAAGTAGATCAAAAATTTGGGGTATGGGAAGATATTCATTACTTTAAATATTTTTCTCAGGTAATTTTAATATGTAGGCAGTCATGATTATTAAAACCTGCTCTCTGTTCTCAGCTACCCAAAATCACCTCCTCCCTCACATCTTTCCAGATAAATCACACTGCTTCTGATCACCCCCTAACTGTTTCTCTTACCACTAAGTCTTGGTATAATAATTTGCATTCTTTTACATGTTGCTTGTAATCACCATTAAGTAGCAATTTCCAGGCAGTGTTCAACCCAGAGAGAACCTAGTTAGGTGTTTTTATAAATATTTGAGTACAAAGAGCCTGCAATCTATGACTCTGCCCCTCCCACAGTATTTGATAGCACAGTTTGCAAATAAACACTAGTTTTAATGAAATATAGGTTTACCTTTAAGAGGCCTCTTAAAGGTTCACCTCTATGACATCTGTTCCATATATTGATTTACTTAATAATATGTTTTTACCCTTTAACTAAGGCTATATTCCATACATTCGCTGTGACTGGCAACAGGCTCTGTTTGAATAGGTAGGCAGAAATGTTTATACTGTGAGCCTGAAGGGCAGGAATCACAAAGTTCTCCCTTTTATATTTAAGAGCATGGAACAAACGTTACTTAACTAATCATTTTCAATGAACTAAGCTCTATAAATTCCAGGAAGAGGGCAAGTAAACTATCCCTTACTAGCATCAAGATTATCTATAAGTAACAGTGAACCTTGCGAGTCTGTTCTTGAGCCACAGAAGCATTAATAGTCTGTCACGAATTCACAGTCAAACAATCAAGATCCATTTAGGCATCAAGAGCAGCAACAACATGTAAGTGTTCGTGATAATTTAAAGTGCATTAACTCAGGTTCTCTGAAACAATTTCCTTGAGAAAGAATTTTCTACTTGTAACATTAGAAGAGCATTTTATTTTGAAATATTTCTAAAAATAGAGTGAGCAGGAATAAACTGTCCCTTTAAATGTAGAGCTCTCTGCCCAGCCTATATGGTCAGCCAGGGTGTGCTCGTGGATCGAGGCTTGTCTATACAGTGCATGTTTGCCAAATTTTTAGCTCTGGAACAGGACCAATGTTAAAAACACACATAGTTTAAAGAAAATCTTGAGTTCTGAGAAACACGTAATAAAATACCATTGTTTTATGTTGTATAAGAATTACAAAGAAGATGTTTGAAATCCAAGGCTTTGATGTTTTGAGTAATGACGTATCTACACAGATCACTTGAGATCATAACAGATGCCTGGGTGAAAGAGAGGTAGCCAAGTCTAATGTCAGGTTTCCAAGTAATGATAAGTAGTGAGGCACCCTTAAAAATATTAATTCATTTAATTCATGTTGCTGTGGATATTATAAATACGAAGTTAGACCTCTGTTAAAACAACTGTTTCCTACTCTGGAAACATACTCATAAGTTCACTTAAATTTTTTGCTGATGTGAAAGAAGCAGCAGCCTTGGATATTAGTGAGTAGAACCATACCAACTATCGACTTAAAATGATGCCACCAATTTTTGACAAACTTTTTAATATTAATAGTTATTGCAGAAAATTTGCTCAGCGCTTCTTGAGCTCGGTTCTCAAGTTGGAATGTCTAGGCACAATTCTTGACCCTTCACTTACAGAGTGTGACTTTGGTAACTTAAGGAGTCATTCTTGCTTAACTTCCCCATCTGTAAACTGAGGCTAACAATACTAGCTGCCTCACTGGCTCATTGATGTTAAGCGAACAAGAGACTCAAGTAGCTCCTGACACAGGGTGAACCCAACACATGCTATTATTATCATGCCACTATTTTAAGCCATTAACCTGACCAACTTAAATGCTATTAAAATATATGATGATATTGCTCATCCAGTTAAATTAGGAACCAAAAAATCTCACTAATTAATGGTAGCAAACTGTTAACATTCAGCTCTGTGGTTTTTCTATTGCCTTTTGCTTGCATGGTCATATGACACAGTTTCATGCTACTGTAAAATTCTATGACCTCATACATTAGCTTCTTGCATTGACTCCTAAGAATCACAACCCACTTTTAAATTTTTTTACTTATTATATTATTTTTATTTTATGTGTGAGCATATTGCCTGCTTGTATGTAAATGCATCTGTATCATGCAATATCTCCAAAGGCTAGAAACGGGTGTTGGATCCCGTGGAACTGGAGTTATAGATTGTGGCTAGCCACTATGTGCATGCTGGGAGCTGAACCTAGGTCCTCTGCAAGAGCAGCCAGTACTCTTAGCCACTGAGCCATCTCTCCAGTCCCACAATCCACTATTTAAAAGTAACATCTGACTCCTCATCTTCATAGATGCTTCATAAATGAAGGCAGGCTGCCAACAGTTAAGGGGTTGGCTAGAGATTTCTCCCAGTAGTAACTATGAATGAATTATGGTCCAACTCTGGTTCTTAGCTTGGAGTCAGTAAGACCTGTCTTTGCCAGCACACAGAGAATAATTCTATTTTCTAGTGGTAGATTCAAATTTACCAAAATTGAAAGCCTGACCTATAAAACCAGATGTCAATCAATTTACAATGACGTTACTTTTCTTGTGTGCTAAAATAATTACAGTGATATAACTCATGTATTCTTCCCTTTCAGTAAATTGTGGGAAAACAAATTATCTGCACAAGGCCCCTTGCCAAACATGAAATCCAAACAGCTGACTTAATCAAATGATGCAAGATATTTAATATCATCTGTTGGACAGACCAGGATATCCTTTCCACAAAGAGATGACACTATCCCTGAAAAAAAGATGTGTTCCATGCTACCAAACATCTCTCTGCATCGGATACATCTCCATTTCTTGCCCCTATGCCCCACCCCAGTAGTCATACCAAATCTTTTCTTAGGTAACAAATATTTTTAATCATGTCAAAAAAATACTTTTATGCCCCGAATATAACTTTGAATATGTATACTTTGGGGTTTTAAGACAGAGTCTTACTTTGTAGCCCAGACTGAACTCATTATTCTTCTGTCTCAGCCTCCCAAGGGGCTGGGATTACAAGCGGGTGACAACATACATAGTTGCACATGTATATTATTTCTCATTATTTCTCGTTATTGTCATTATTTCTCAAATTAGACTTCATTTATAACAATTGAGTATCTAAATTTCTATTTTTTTCTTGACAATCTCTATAGTAAAGAACTAAAACTTATTTTAGAAGCACAGTGCTTTGGGAGATTACTTTAGAAGGACATAACTTTTTAAAAAGATATTTTGTGTGTGTGTGTGTGTGTGTCTGTCTGTCTGTCCATGGCTGTGGCTGTGCATGGGTGTTTAGGGGCCCACAGGGGCAAGAAAAGGGTGTCAGATACCCTCGAGTTAGATTTACAGGGAGTTGTGGGCTGCCATGTGGATTCTTGGAATGGGAATCAAACTTGGATCCTCTACCAGAGCATCAAGTACTCTTAACCACTGAGCCATCCCTGGACTTATATTTATTATAACCCCTAGGACTTATAACTTTACTTGTATATTGTTTAAAGAATGCAGTTTCTTCCACCATTGCTGTTAAAAAGTTCTGCTTTGACTTATAAAGGTATTCTATGTCTTCCTTAATCTATAAATCATTACCTCATAGTGATTTTGATTTATCTTTTATTTCTACAATAAACTTTTAAAAAAGATATTTTATGTGTATGTGTGTATGTGTGTAAGTGCACCCTTGTCTTACAATGCAGAGGTCAGAAGAAGGCATCGAATCCCCTGGAACTGGAGTTATCAATGGTTATAAGTCATCATGTGGAGGCTGGGAACCAAACCCAGTTTCTCTGCAGGAGCTCTTAAGAGCTGAGCCATCTGTCCAGCCCCACAATAAAGTGCTTTATGTTTGTGAAAGTAAACCATAAATTGTGATTAAAAGTCAAAATTTCAAGTTAGAAAATATAACAGAATCCTTTTCTTACATTCTCTTTGTTTCTCATACCTGGTTTAACTATAGAAACTATCGAATTCTGACAGACTCTTTTGGGTATTTGAACGTCAGAAAAACATAGTCATAATGGTTTATTTAAATCATGTGTAAGTATATAAAGGTAAAGGCTATTTTTGTTATTATTCATATTATTGGCTTATTATTATAATTATTTTTGTCTTCTAATCTTGAAATTTCTTTCATTGGGATAATGTTTTAACTACTTGTAGGTAGTCTAGAATTTAGCCTATCACAATCTCAGTAAGACCAAGAGAAGTTCCTAATCAGATCCAGGTTGGTGAATAAAAACTCAAAATGTATGTCTGTGTCAACATGCCTGTCTGTGTTATCTTCCTACAGGAGGCACTAAGTATTGCCTTCTAGAACACAAATGATTGTGAAGAAATCTCAAACCAAAAATAAGCTTTAAAAATTAAGAAGTACAACATCCACCTTTTCCCCCACATAGCTAAAGTGTGTGGTGTCTCTTAAGCAGTTAAAAGGGTTAGTAAATGCAGATATTCATCTTTGCAGTCAACTTTAAGTTTCACCATTTATCTCAATTACTGTGAAATGTTAGGAACTGTTTAGGCATATTCCTCGCTTTAACTAAGTCTTCATTTCTTATGAATGTTTCTCTGTTTACTATGCTGTGCTTAAGGTGTGTAGCAGTCAAGTGTTATGAAATCATTCATAGGAGAAAATTACAATGCTGTGTGTAAAATAGCTCCCAGTTCACAGGCCCAATTAAGAATATATTGGAGGTAGAAAATCAGCACTCACCTTCTTACTGATGTAATAGGGATCCAGGTCCTCCAGGGGCTCTGACACCATCTCTGGAGGAATGTCTCCATAGATGAATGGCAGGTTCTTTCCAGCTTCCAAGTCACTGTTTGGCTTTGGTTTGTTCTCATCGTCAATGTCTTGCTCTTTTTTGGACTTCTTGGCTTTCTCTTCTGCAGCACGTTTTTCGATAGCAGCAAGAGATTCTCTAGTGAAAAGGCGGAAGCTTTCAGGTCCCGGGGGTACCAGCAGAGCCTGTGCCATCTTTTCATCCTGCACATTTAATTACGTTTAGCTTCTCGCATAAGAATTGCCTACGTGAGTGAAAAACAAGGCCTGAGAGTTAGGAAAGGGAGTGTCAGAGAGCAAAGAAGAAAACCAAAGTCACTGGCTTTCTAAATGCAATTTTTAAAGAATAAACTCAGGTTTTAGCAATTCACTACACATTTTAACTGAGAAATACCCATTTGATACAATTTTCTACAATTTTAACATGTTCCAATAATTTTTAAAATTTGTATACGTATGTGTATCTGCAGGAGTGTGTGTGCACCATGTGTGTGCAGAGGCAAAGCACTGGATCTCCTTGAAATGGAGTCACAAGTGGTTGTGAGATACCTAATATGGGCATTGGGAACTGAACCTGGGTCATCTGTAAGAAGACTAAGTGCTCTTAGCCACTGAGCCATCTCTCCAGCGCTGTTCAATAACTTTAAATTGTATATGACAGATAAAAAGTCTGTTCTGAACATTTCTTACCTTAATTTAGTTGTTTTGTAATAGGTGTATATTTTTAATTGTCATATTGTATATAGCTTATAGTGTGTAATTGGTCAATCCAAAAAAATACAACAATAAAAATAGTCTGTTCTGAGACCTTGAGCCAAAATGTATTATAGTAAATATTTGTATTGCAGAAAAGGGAGCGGAAAGATTGTAAGAGCTAAGGTTGGGGCATGAGCATAATGCTTTCAGGCCTCTGGGATCTTGTTCATATGAACTTGCAGCAATGGTGACAGCATGTACAAGACCCATGCAGACTCAGTCAGACATAGGCCCAGCATAGAACTGGGGAAATGGGCAGCAGGCCCTAACCTGAGCTGAGGAACTTTTAGTAACTGATTACTGTTGGGTGAGGGAGAGTAAATCTTTTGTAAGGGAGTGATTCTAGACAGGCTGACGAGGCTCCAGTGGTTGAACTTGCACCAAAGGACATCTGGGTCCAAATGCTTGACTGGATAGGACTTTATATACATGACAGAATGCATGAAATCTGGAAGGGGTGTGTGGGGATGCAGATGAGGGAGGAAATCTAAATATGATTAAGATTTATTGTATGAAATGCACAAAAAGTCAATAAAAATATACATCAAAAAAGAGTAATTACAATAATGCTTGTCAATAAATTTACTCAAGAGCCCATTTTCACCACACTTTATCACAATATGCTAACTCCTCAAATAAAGAAGGTTGATAACAAACAATGCAGTTAAATGCCTGTCTCATCACATTTCAGGAGCAGGAAAGGATTTTGTCTAACCCAACCAGTGTTCTGGTTGTCAGCACCAGAAAATGATCATCAATACATCAGGATATCCAATGGGTCTCTTAAAACAAATCCATCTTTTCAAAAACCATATATATATATATATATATATATATGCAGATTTGTTCAAGTTCATATATGTATGGGCACTCATGTACATGCAGATACATCTGCACTTGTGTGCCTGTGTGTTGAAGTCAGACAAACTTGGATGTTACCCTCAGGAACACCATCCACCTTGGTACCAGTGTCTTGTTGGCTTGCAGATTGCTAATTAGCGTAAACTGCCTGGCCAGGGAGTCGATGGATCCATCTTTCTCTGCCTTCCCAATACTGGGATTACAAGTGGGCGCCACTTGTTGCACATTTTTATGTGTGTTCTGGGATTCAGCTGACATCCTCAGGCTTGCAAGACAAGCACTCTCCCATCTGAGCCATCTCCCTAGCTTTATTTCCTTTGTTTTATTAAGTCAAATATTTTTCCTTTTAGTTTTTCACCTGGGACTCTGAGGCGTTGTCTGAGCAATGCAAACCATGATTACTTCTTCCTCCACTTTGCTGGCCTTCAGTTATTCCAGGTCAACTTAGACACTCGTACTGAATGGTACAGTAGGAACAATGCTCTCAAGAATGGCTAGATTCTGTCCGCTCTACATTGTGTCTTTACCACTTACGAGATATGTGTGGTGTTGCATACTGTGACCCTTCATTGCTTCAGTTCCCTGACTTTACAAAGGGAATAATAGGAAATCCGACCTTCCAAGACTTACGAGTCAATGAGTTTATTTTTACTGCGTCTACCACAGTTCCTTGAAGTAATAACTCTCATATTGTGTTAAGCATCATCAGTTCTTTCAGTTATTTTCTTTCACACAGTGTTAGGAATGTTCACAAGTTAAACTGTCCTCCTTCAAATAAGCCCTTAGTGTGTGGTGACCACTACTGACCCCGGAGCGTTAGGAAAGCATACAGTAGAGTGTAAGAATGCATGTGCTTCTCATCTGGCTGAAGAGGAACGGCAAGAAGGCTGGGATGTGGAGGGCCTAGTTCAGTTTCTCAGGGAAGGTGAAACAACTACTTCTGTAGAAAATGTGACAGGACTATCAAAATACAGCTCAGGTACAGGAATGCTGAAATAAAAGTGGTGGTTCGTTCCTCTTACTATGCTCAAAATCACACTTCAGAATCAAGTCAGAAAACAGAAACAACGACAACATCAAAAGATGGTGACACATCAGGCAACATGTAGCGAGATCTACAACCGTGGCATGAAATTAATCACCACAGTCACTGTGACATTTTCCACACCCACCCCCTCCTGCCCCCACATTTATTCTAGCCTTCTAGTAGTTTATTCCCAAGCTGCCTCCTGATGCTTGGCAATTCACTGTGTGGAAATGCTGAGTACACAGACAACGAGAAAATCCAGATTGTACAATAATAAAGACTACAGATTTCTACGTCCTTTATATTAGACTTATTAGTTCCCTAATGTGTTTCCAGTGACAAAGGTGTTTTCAATATGTGATGTGTCTTTAGATTAGTAGTTTTCTGCTAGTCTTAAATTCAGAAATGCAATCTGCTTGTCTCACATCTCTAGTCATGAGCTGAATGGCAATGGGTCTTCCCAGTTGCTAAATGAGAATGGCAGGCATGCTTTCCTGGAAGAAAAATTTGCTTTTATGTCTGAGCATCAAGTAGAATTTATATTGGTTTCCTGATTAGGATTGAGAGAGAGAGAGTGGTGCAGAAACTGGGATTGTTGCTTTGGGCTCCTGTGGAGTCAGGCTTCCAGAGTCTGTCTGTGTCATTTAGCTTTGCCCAAAGCTCAGCATTGTCAAAGAATCTCAGCATGACAAGGTGGCTCATGGATAACCTGCATGGTGGAGGAAGGGAACCAACTAGAACAAGTTGTCCTCTGACATCCACATGCGTTCAGTGGCATGCATACACATGGGTTCACATGCTCACATACTAAATAAATGTTAAAAATTTGAAAAGAACCTCAGTGTGTATGTCAATACTTTGTCATTAGAAAATTTAACTAATTATATTTTGACTTCACTTAAGTAAAATCTCCTAAGCCCTAAATTTTCAAAATAGGATTATATTGAAAAATCAAATGTGAAAATCTCTTAATCTTCTCCATAGGCCATTCTGATTTCTCTAAAGTGACATGGAGCAAGATATTGTCACAAAACTCATAAATACAAAGAAACAATTACTTACAAAGAAACAATCATTTATCTTCTTATTCATTTAGAGGGACCATAATAGAGACTGCAGAGTATCTGTACCTTGATAGGACTCCTATATAAACCTCACCCACCCACAGCCCAGAGACCAATCCAATGAGGACTGACTGTAAGGGCCACAGTTGGTGGATGAACATAAGGAAGCAGAGGCTTTCTGGCCTCTGGGAACTTGTTCATGGGAACTTGTAACAGTGGTGGCAGCATGCACAAGACCCATGCTGACTCAATCAGACAAAAACCCAGGACAGAATGAGGGAAGTGGGCAGCAGGCTCCAACCCTAGCCTAGGAACTATTGGCAACTGATTACTGCTGAAGGCAAATAGGTCTTTCTTAAGGGAGAGACTCTAGAAAAACTGACCAGACTCCACTGAATAAGCTTGCACTGAAGGACATCTGGGTACAAATGCTTCACGAAAAGGATTTAACATCTATGACAGAATGCATGAAATCCGGTGGTGGGGGAGTTATGGGGTGGTGTGGGTAGGTGAAGGTGGTCAAATTTGATTAAGATCTATTATATGAAATGGACAAACACTCAAAAAAATTTTTTTTTAAGAATTTAATTTGGGTCAAAAGGAAGTATAGAATTTGAAATTCTCATACAGCCATCAGAACCCTGAGCTTTGGTTCAGTTCTGTGTTTTCAGCTTCCTCATCCCTCCCTCAACCAGAGGATTTGGGGCACAGCCAATATTTGGGCAGGCTTTGGTATTCATTAAGCCCAGAATCTCCTTACTTCACCCACTACTTCCTGTGTAGCAACGCCTCATAGGTCCTCAAAGTTCTCTTTAAAAAATTTGTCTCCACTTCTTTCTAGTTCATTGTGAGCTTATTATACAGAGCTCTTACATAATTTTATACCTCTATTAGAGCAGATACTTAAAATATAATTCTTGCTGAAGCCTTGATATATTATTAATGAGTATATATGCATTAAAATTTATTAAAATACATCCAGGTTAATATATCAAGTTGTCTCTACAGCTGTCGTTTCAGGAACGAAAAGGATAAAAGAAATCTGAGACAATTCTTGTATTAAAAAGCAAAGAAACTGTATGTGAATGTGAACGAGCAAAGCAAGTCTATCCCTCATCAGCTAATACTGAGATTGTCATTCAAAGCAAAGCAAGTCTATCCCCCCTCTGTTAATGCAAAGACTGTCATTCAGTGCAAAGCAAGTCTTCAGCTAATTCCAGAACTGTATTCGATGCAAAGTAAATCTATCCCTCATCAGCTAATACAAAGATTGTCATTCAGTCCACCCCATCATGGAAATGGACCACAGAATTTAAAACCCAAATGGAACCCTAGGAAATTAATCAGGAAATATTTGTCAAAGAAATACTATGCAACAGCAACTTTTGATAGACTGGGCATTGACCAGACCTTTCCTCAAGGAGCTGGAAGATTGTGTAAGACAGATGATAACACAAAATCAAATGAAATCATACAGAGCTAGTTATCTAAAGTTCATAACCAAGATTGATTTATTCTTGCCAGGGAAAAGAGGGAAATGTATGGTTCATGAAAATTTTCTGATAAAGTGATAGGTTTTGTAGGCAAAATGAGATTTAACGGTGGTGGTGGTGGTGATGGTGGTGGCAGTGGTGGTGGTGGTGGCGTGGTGGCGTGGTGGTGGTGGTGGTGGTGGTGGTGGTGTGGTGGCATGGTGGCGTGGTGGTGGTGGTGGTGGTGGTGGTGGCGTGGTGGTGGTGGTGGTGGTGGCGTGGTGGCGTGGTGGCATGGTGGTGGTGGTGGTGTGGTGGTGGTGGTGTGGTGGTGGTGGCGTGGTGGCGTGGTGGTGGTGGTGGTGTGGTGGTGGTGGTGTGGTGGTGGTGGTGGTGGCGTGGTGGTGGTGGTGGTGGTGGTGGTGTGGTGGTGGTGGCGTGGTGGTGGTGGTGGCATGGTGGTGGTGGTGGTGTGGTGGTGGTGGTGTGGTGGTGGTGGCGTGGTGGCGTGGTGGTGGTGGTGGTGGCGTGGTGGTGGTGGCGTGGTGGTGGTGGTGGCGTGGTGGTGGTGGTGGTGGCGTGGTGGTGGTGGTGGTGGTGGTGGTGTGGTGGTGGTGGCGTGGTGGTGGTGGTGGCGTGGTGGTGGTGGTGGTGGCGTGGTGGTGGTGGTGGTGGCGTGGTGGTGGTGGTGGTGGCGTGGTGGTGGTGGTGGTGGCGTGGTGGTGGTGGTGTGGTGGTGGTGGCGTGGTGGTGGTGGTGTGGTGGTGGTGGTGGTGGTGGTGGTGTGGTGGTGGTGGTGTGGTGGTGGTGTGGTGGTGGTGTGGTGGTGGTGGCGTGGTGGTGGTGGTGGTGGTGGCGTGGTGGCGTGGTGGCGTGGTGGTGGTGGGAGTTGGGGAAAGGTAGTTGAAAGATGTTTCATAAGAGACATTTAGCAGGAGGACAGAGACGAGAAACATGGAGAGCTGGGCAAGAACTCTCAGGAGTTCATTAAGGCTGCCACCAACCCGCACAAGATATTGGTGTGAGATGTCTGGAAAGCCAAGCAGGGTAGAGCACCCAGAATCTTGTATAGCACCCTCAGGTAAGCCACTAAGGTTGGGTGGCACAATCAACTTGAAGACTAGGAAACTGGTGGCAGTACGATGGGTGGACAGGAAGGGAGTGATCTCAGAGCAGTCAATTCAAATGATTGCATATCAAGAGCTTTCCGAATCCTTTCATTGGCAAACCTAGAGCCACATAATATCCTTTCTAAGTAACTGTGACTATTCTCTGATACCAAATCAAGATTCTACAAATGGTAATCCATTACATTAGTTTCCATGTGGTATCCAAAACAATATCTATGAACTTTTGACCAATCTTGTCTTTTGAACATACCTTTTATGTAATTATGCATGACATTGTAACCTCATGAATGGATCATTTGGAAAATATCAGCACATTATTATGTGCAAATCTTCCAAATTTTGACAGAGTTCATTATATGACAGTCCCAAAGCACATTCATTAATGTTGCCAGTGATTCCACAAAAAAAAAATAAAAAAAGTCATAATGTATTGGGAGGCTGTCAAGCTCCCAGGGGCCAGGTGAGAGTTTTCCAAAATTCCAATTTCCCTTGAAAGCTTCAACTTTAACATCGACAACAAATGCTGTCATTTGCTTTTCCAGAGTGACAGGCTTTTCTTTTGTTCATTTTTGAGAGTAAATGTGCCAAAAACCCAAGTCTGAATAATCAGTTTGTCAGTTATCCTTTTATGTGAAAATGGCTTTCCATAAAAAAAAAAAAAAAGACTCGTTCAACTTCTGACTTGTAGAGACGACCATCTTCCATATGCAGCAGAAATACTTTGGGCATTCTTCCCATTTCACCTTATAGAACATTAAAGAATGTGGATTCTAATTTAGAGCTGAGAGTTAATAAAACTGGCTTTTATTGCTTCGTCAGAGGTGTCTTACCTGATCTGGCATTTTTTCCCTACTAACAGTATGTGACAGTGAAGAAACAAAGAAAGAACAGTTCAAAGCCATAACCTCCACGCCTGCTAAGACTTCAGCTACTGTAGCCCTCTAACCATTGAACTGCCTATGCAGATGTTGAAATCAAGGAAAATGGCTTAGTCCTGGAAGTCCTTCCCCACACAGGGTCCTAACGGCCTCCTGTCTTGCTTTGACCACAGTTGCCCTAAAAGGAAGCAGTTGGTACAAAGGGGAGGAAAGAGCCTAACTGTAGCGCTATGGGTTTTAAGAACTGCAAATGGCCTCCAGCCCATTTTGCTGCATTAGAATTCCTTATAATCTCCAGGTTCTCTCGCTATGTAATAGAGATAATCATAGCAACAATGTCACATACATCATAGACTAAATGTGGCATTTACATAGGAAAATGCACCTAGAGAATGAACACAGCACCCAACAGAGAGTAGACAGACCATCGATTGGCTGGGAAAAAACTCATGGCCAAAAGAGACTGTTCACGACCCAATAACAGGTGACCAAAACTCAGTGAGCTTTTGTGATTGACCTGATATGAAAAGCAAAGAGTTGATGAGCTGCAGCTCATGCCCAGTGTTGGAGTAAGCCACAGCTGACAATAACGCGGGAGAGAAGTGGAGGTGGTTTGTAAAGCATGATAATAAATTCTGTTCAGCACCTACTTAGTTTGAGATGCCTGCGGGACATCTGTTATGTAATTAAAATAGGTGTCTGAGATGCAGAAAATCTGTCTGAGCTTGGGAAATGTTGATTAAGGGGTGATGAGTTGAAGCTAATGCAGACATCATCTAGGACCAAAGTGAAAAGATGAAAAAGCAGACCCCACATGACTCTGGTCTTGTAGGAGTGGGGGAGGAGACACAGAAGATATCAGGCAATGAAATCAGAATGATCACCTAGCCACAAAAAGAAGAACTTTTAAGACGCTAATTAAAGCTCATGAATCGGATCCCACAATTAGTTGAAATCTTTGTCTTAAGAAAAGATGAGGAACGACCCAAGGAAGTTGAATAATCTCTGCAGAAATGTCTACTGCCAAACACAGATGTTGCTTTGAGACAAAATCCCCTTTACACATCCGATTCTCTGGTGACATTCTCATTGTGGACATTTGTATTGAATCTTGCTGTTTTTATGCTTGGATTTTAAAGATCTAAACTGTTTATAAATAACTACAAATAATAGTTTGAGGGCTGTTCAATTCTGTTTTTCAGGCTCACCTATCAGTGTGCTACAATTCTATCACAAGCTTGTAAAAGTCTGTGGAACCAACCAATACCATGATCACAACTGGACTATTTGTTGATGAATCAGACCCTAAGAAAAATGCCACTGTAAACATTAGAGACATGCTGTGGTACTACTGGATGAGGGACACATCTTCTCCACTTGTCATATGGTCATTGGTTTTTTCATCTTATCTAATTTTCCAGAACATCAGACCATTTTATTGCTCTATAACCTGCTATGGTTTTTCTCTGTATGTATCTATTTCTTTCAGTGTGTCTCCTCTCTCTCTCTCTCTATCTCTCTCTCTCTCTCTCTCTCTCTCTGGATTTTTATGATTATGTTGCAGACAAAATCGATTAGTTTTGGTCTGTTACCATGGAAACAAATTATGTCAGAAGGCTGTAAATTTACCATCTTCAAGGATGGAAAGTTGCTCTATGTCTCATAACTTGAGATATAATTTAAAAATTCTCAATATATTTTCATGTATTTGATGATGAATGAGCTAATAGGAAAGCCTGGGATAATGGCCAAGGAAAATATGTGATGTATGTTTGTATCATCAAAAGAGACTATTACAGGAAGGGCATAGTCTAAAAGATAAGATAAGATGAACCAATGAACTGTCCTCCTGCTAAGAAAATTGGCGTGTGTGTGTGTGTGTGTGTGTGTGTGTGATACCTAGGATTTTACCCAGACTCTAATGCAAGTTCTGGGCTTATCTTAGCTATATCCTTAACTTGAACAAGAGATTTTACTTCTTCCATACTGTGTGTGTGGCGGGGGAGTGTTTACATTGGGGATTGGGGATTGAACCTGGTCTCATACATATTGGCAAGCTAGGCAAGTACTTACCTACTGAGTAATTCCTGCCCCTATTTTTTCTAATAGAACTCACATATAGAACTAAAGTTTATCCAAAACCTGTTATTGATTTTGTTAGTATCTATAACCAACAGTATAATGTTTTATGAAAAATATACATAATTTGGTGCATGATACTAGTAACTACTAGATACTCCCAAGGCAGAATTATGTGCTATTTTCTATATTTCAAAAGAGATTTGAGATAATATCTGGTTGGTGTGTTTTCCAACCAGATGGATTTAAGATTAAATAATAATAATAATAATAAAATTCTATTGAATGACTACTGTCTCTCAGAAACTTCCAAGTGATTTATATATAGCAACTCATCTAATCACTCTTGCAATTCTATCAGATCCTGTTGATATTATTTTTATTCCCATTCATAGACCAAGAAATGTAGGTGCACATCTGTTGTATAACCTAAGTTTCAAAATTAGTAAGCTGAGTAATCTCTATTTAAATGTAGATAGTTAAGATAAAAAGATGGCAATTGGACCCATTATTATTTAGTAATTGGACCCATAGCTCACCTATTTGAAAAATGACCATATTCCTTTTTAAAATTTATTTTTATTTTTTATTGTATGAGTGTTTTGTGTAAATGTATGTGGGTACATCTATGCGTGGAATGCTGGCGATGGCCAGAAGAGGATGCAAGATTCCCTGAACTGGAGCTACAGGTGGTTATGAGCCATTATGTGGCTGCTGGGACCTGAACCCAAAGTCCCTGTAAGAGCAGCCAGTCCTTTTAAGTGCTGAGCCATCTCTCTAGCCTCACTGACCAGATTCTTAATGCATATTTGCTCACATAAAATTAGTATGTCTCTTAGCCTAAATGGGAAGTTGCCATGTACGGAACGTGTAACAGGTGACAGAGTAGTCTAACCTAAGACATAGAGAACTCTAGTCCCACTTTTGTAGAAAATAAAACAGACAGAAATGCAGTGATAACAAATACAAACATATATAACAGATATATGTTCACTGTGCCAAGAACTTCGGAGTTGTCTGAAGGTAAGCTACTGCCTTTGATGTTCTTCCGGGTCATAAACTTCAGTGTCTTAGGGAGGAAGTTTGAGTGAGCCCTTCAAGAGGACAATCTTATGGCAAGGATAGTGTTATGTCATGGCCAAATACAAACAATATCTAGACTTTCTTTTGTTTTTGCTCCTTCCCTACCTAAGAATAAATGCATGGTTGTCACCATGTGGATGCTATTCATTAATTTATTAATTCCCTGTTTAACAATAGATTTTTGTCTTCTTCTATTGACTCATGTAATGCTTCTGAAAGAAAAAAAAATCAGAGTAAGAAAGCTCAAGTTCAACCCTGTCTTTGGAACAATTACCTTAGAAATAATAATTAGCTTGTAGAGGCAGATATGTTCTGGGATTTGGATTTTATCATATAGCTTATTATCTTGAGGGCCTGCTAAAGACAACAACTAAGCCAATGTTGTATCAGAGAAATCAGCATCACTAGCCTTAAGGGCTCTTGAGTTTTCTGCTGAATGTTTGCAAACTGAAGTACACTCCATGTTTGAGTTCCAATGGGCACTGTACCCTGGATATGCCCTCTAAGTTCCTTGAAATGACATGTGACCTTGTTCTGGCCAATGAGGGAGGTTTGTCAGGGGGCTGTCTGTAAGTACTCTCTACACTGCTTAGAAAAGGAATGAGGAAGAGACATCTTCCCTGTCCTGCACCTTGCTGCATCAGGGCACTATGACACTCTGTCAGCCAGCTTCCACCTAGAACGGATGCCTCTCTGAAAGCAAAGCTGACACAGTGAGTGCAGCAGCTCACAGAGACATGTTTAGCCCTGGGCTCTTGATGGACGGCTCAGCTCTTGGACCCAAACAACCTCTGCACTGCTTGTTGTGTTCGATAAATGTCCTTCCTGACTAAGATAAGTTTAGACAGTTCTAGTTAGTTGGAGCCAATACATGAAATAAATAAGTAGTTTTTGATCAGTTAAAAAACTTGGGCAGTCTAGAAGTCAGCTCAAAATCAGATACTAACCATGAATCTGAATGTCCCTTACCCAGGAGAAGCAGGTGAACTACGGGTTCAATTACTAAATAAATAGAATAAAACCCAAAGTAAACACAATCCTAAGCAATTTTTAAAACTCACAAAATGAATGTTCCTCTGGAAGAAAGAAAGAAAAAAGAAAGGAAGGAAGGAAGGAAGGAAGGAAGGAAGGAAGGAAGGAAGGAGGGCTCATTTCTCTTTCTGACCTTTGGCGTCATTCCATCCTGGAGGCCTCCCCTGCCTGTTTGGAGTAACATTGATGGAGCTGGGAATCCTTTTTCTACCTTCTTTTTGTCTGGGTACAGCAGTCTTTACTATAAATTTTAGTTTGCTTTCCAAAACACAAATTCATTCTCAAGTAGTATGTTAGATACCTTTCGAGAGTCACAGCACCTTTGTTTGGAAAAATCTCCAGGTCCCTTCTGGGAATTATCTCATTTGTTCTTACAATATCCCTAGAAGGGATTCTGTGTTTTTTTCCCAGTAAGCAACTCTGCCAGGAATCCTTGACAGATATGTCATTGCTGACTAACTGATGTGTCTTGGCTTCAGC
Organism: Eospalax fontanierii; assembly: GCA_035773235.1. Classification (NCBI taxonomy): domain Eukaryota; kingdom Metazoa; phylum Chordata; class Mammalia; order Rodentia; family Spalacidae; genus Eospalax; species Eospalax fontanierii. The sequence continues at coordinate 65,952,364 of CM069530.1, read as the reverse complement.
TCTCTTGTTCCATGATCTGTGTGAAAAGAGAACAGAGTGTTGTTAGCCGGGCACGCTTGGCTTTGACGGTGTAGCAGTGTTCTGTCCTTGGGTCCTGGTTCTGGAGCTGTTTACTTATGGCCTTCTATCAGGAAAGCATGGTTGATGCAAAGCAGACTGTCCCATTCTTGTAAGAAGTATGCCCTGGCATGCTCTAGGAAGGCTGGGTCAGCAACCACTGTTAGGATCCTGGGTGGCTGATGAGACTCTCCTCCTTCAGTGGCTCTGATTCATTCAGTCTTTCTAGAGATTTGCTGTCACATGGAAGCATCTGTTCATCAATGCCTACTTCCTGACTCCTCTTCCCGCTCCACTTCTTCCCTTTTGCTTCCTTTCCTCAAACACCTCAGAGACCACAGGGGTGGCCTAGTGGAGCATGTGGCCCATGCTCATGCCGTGGGTCTACATGCTGGTTCCGTTTCTAGCTCTTGTTTCCCCTCTATCTGAAACATGGCTTAATTGGCTCATTAAGATAAGACAAACCTTGTTCAATGGCTTCTAAAGACAAATTGCAGATCAACATGCTAAATCAGATCACAATATTAGCCTAAGTTAGCCAGCTGATATCATTCTCCTCCTATCAATGGCTTAGCACAGGTTAACCAATAAACTTTACTTCACAGGACAGTGTATGCAATTCTAAAACCAGAAGTTGATATTTAAAATGGTATCTACTTCAGTTCACAATGTTCATCAATCCAACTGGTCATGGATTGTCACCAAGAAATCTCTGTTTGCCAATTACTATGACAAAAAATTAAATCTTGGTTTTAAAATTTTATACCATCTATTAAATTTCTGTCTCCAGATAAAGTCTCCCCAAAGCCACCCATTTTTTTTCTACTCTGGTACTAGACAAAGAATATTATTAAATCCTGCCAGTGTCTTGAAGTGATGTAGAGCCTCTTTGTCAAGTATGAAAGTGTGTCTGTGCCCAAACCTCCCTCTGTTCTCTGACCTCTCACTCTGTGGTTCTACCATTTTCTGGGTGTGTGACATTACATGTTACCTCATCAGCTCAGCTGTCAGTTTCTGACATGTAAATTGGGAATATGTCTAGTAAAATGTTTTTTCATAATGGGATTTTGAACTACTGCATAGATGTTTATACACATATACATATATACATGAATTTATATAAAGCAGACTTTCCATATAAAAGCTAGGGGTTTCAATAGTGCCATAATTATTAGTTTCTTGAAATAATGTCAATGTGTTATAGACTTGGCCTAGAATATTTACCAAAGGCCTACTGGTGGTAGCTTGGTCCGCAGCCCATGGGGCCACTGGGCAGGCCTACTAGAAGGAACTTGGGTCACTGGAGGAATACCTTTGAAGGATTCCACTCTTTCTTATTCCTCTCTCTTTGTTTCTGGCCACCATGAAGTGAACAAGTCTTTGCCCTAAAGTTTGGCCATAATGAACTCTCCTACCTCAGGGCCAAGCAAGCAAGGAACGAAACCTCTGAAACCATGAGCCAAAAACAAACCTTTTCTCTTTTTTTAGATTAATTTTCTCAGATATTATGTCACAATGTCAGAAACCAGTGTACACAACCAGACAGATGCATGCATACTCAGAGATTAAGCTTTAGACTTAAATTTGCAGTCACTCAATAATTTCCAGTGTTTTTGGCTTCCCAGACACACTCTTACTAAACATTACTTCCCTTGGCTTCACAGCACACAAGTAATCAGATTTTAAATACTTTGGCCTCTAGCCTGACATATAATGAGAATGATTTTAAATAACCAAAACATCAATTTACTCATTTCTTAAATAGTTGAGAGGTTTTTATTGAAATCACAGAAGAGGGTGCACTAGAGAAGTCTGAACATGGAAAAGATTAAGACGCTGAAAGGAAGGCTGGAACTTAGAAGCCACTTCAGCCCCCAAAGCCTCTGATTTGCTTGACTTCTCTTTTCTCCCTGTCTTTAAGAAACTCTACTCATAAAGAGGAGAACATGTATCTTATGGTTTAGGCTTCAAGTTGGGAGGACAATTTTTCTAACCTCAAGTACCCACTAGAAAGAGCAGTGATTTCTACATGACCTCACGCTCTAATTAAAACCTCACACTACAGTCTACATTGTATTTTTTATTTATTAAGATACAGTCTCCTACATGCAGCCCAGCATCATTCAAACGCATTATGCATCTGAATCTGACCTAGAACTCCTGATCCCGCCCCCCACCTCATAGCTCTGGGTTTATAAGTATGTGCACTATACTTTGTACATTTGGAGACAAAGATAACTAAGCTTCCCAGGTCAGACTGGTTAGAACTCTCTGGCTAGCACCGAACTGGTGATCATGCCTCAGTCTACCATGTGCTAGGATTACAGGTCTGTACCAAGAAGCCTGGCTACACTGTATGCTTTTACTATCTTTTTTTGTCTTTTGATTTATCCTTTAGTTTGAGTTACTCATGTTATTTTCATTTCTTTTAATATATTTTATCTTCTTTTGTGCTGACAACATAACACCTGCTTCAGAAATTTCCAGATCACAACCATTTCTGCAGGGCAGTGGCCTGGAAAGCCGTGCCTCCTCAGCACTTTGTGTGGGGGCTGAGGCAGCTTCAGAGCTGCCCTGGAAGAACTCACAGTCCCCACAGTGTTTGCATGAGGAAGGGACAATCTTGTTCCATCTCTTGTTCAACCTCACCTACCACCTGCTCATTTGGTTTTGAAACTTGAGGTCTTTATCATGAAGGTGACTTTAAATGGCCAAATCACAGAGATATCCTAAAGTAAAATACTAGACTGTTGTCTGGAAACTATATATTCAGTCCTTGATGTACTTCAGTGATTTTCCTTGGAACAACTGATTACATTTTTGATGGTCTGTGTTCACCTAAAATCATTACTTTAGGTTATATGAAAATCCATTTATCTCTTTACTCCCAAAATGTTGGACTTGGGAAATTCACAACTAAATATACATCCTAAAAGAATAATGCCGTTACCCCATACTAGTAATCCTTTGTATGTCATATACAGTTTTCTCATCATCTTGAACTTCCTTCTTTTTAAAACTTTTTTGGTTTATGTATTTTCATTTTATGTGTATGGGTGTATTGCTTACATGAATGTAAGCGTACCTGTGTCGTGCAATGCCCTTGGAAGTGAGAAGAAGGTTTTGGATCCCCTGGACCTGGAGTTAAAGACAGCTGTTCGCTGCTATGTGGATTCTTGGATTCAAACTTGGTTTTCTGGAAGAGCAACCAGTGTTCTCAACTGCTGAGCTATCTCTCCAGTTCCCCCCGAACCCCCATCTTGAACTTTCTGTTGAACAGGATATAAAACCCCATGGGTTTACATCATTATCAAAGAACTAAGATATAAGAAATAAAATCAAATCCATCTAAGTATTTAATTTACTCATTCTTAAGTATGGATTGATAATTCTTATAGATAATCCAGTTTTTAGTAAGAGCTATCCTTATTTTTTACTAAAAATAAATATTGCATCTTAAATTTGTAAACACAACATTCTCAGATTAGAAAGCATCTTTCAGGCACCCAGTTTCATGAATACTCTATAACAGTGGCCTGACTTCTTAGCCTCAGCATCATCTAGAGGGCTTCTTATGGAAATACAGCTTTTTCAGGCCGGTCCCAAAGTTATTGCTGTAGCTGAGATAGGTGGGGCCTGGGTTTGCATTTCTATCATGCACACAACTAGTGTGGACATGGCCAGTCAGCATCATAGGACTTTGTTAATGCGTAGCTTCTAGAGTCAGTGTAAGAAAATGGAGAATGAAGGGGACTAGAACGAGGGACAGAGAGGAGAACAGTAAAGGGTGGCTGTGACAGAAGAGTGTTATAAGCATGCATGAGCCCATTACAGTGAAATCCATTATTTTTAAAACTAATAGGTACTAATAAAAAAATCCAGATTTGGGGACAGGTGCTCATGGGTGCTTTCAGACATGATCTAATTTATCTCAGGCTGGCCTCTAACTTACTGTGTAGCTGAGGATGATCTTGAACATCTTCCTGCCTTTACCTCCCACAAGTTAGGATTATAGGCATGCCTAACCACACCCAACAAAAGTCTGTTTTCTAAGCTAGAAGCGTACATATATATATATATATATATATATATATATATATATATATGTATCAGTAACATGTCTCTCAATGTAATGACTTCTCAGAAATGACAGTCATAGCTTCCTCTGTCTCATTTATTCACTTAATGTCCTGTGGTGAGATTCCACTAAACCTGGAGCCTTGAAATGATTGATGGTGGTGCTTCACAGAAGCACCAATGGCCTTCTGTCTCCCTGCCTCCAGCCTGATTGCCACACAGCCTATTTTAATCCTACCAGTCAGAGTGATCTTGGGAGAACAGAAATTTAATCATGTCATTCTTCTGCACAGAAGCCTACAGCAGCTGCCTAGAAAAGTTTGAAACCCTCACGTTGCCTGCAAACTGGCTTCTGGCTGTCCTCTGTACCCAGAAGCATACAGACCATACCTCTCCCTGGAAAACAGGAAACCGACCGACTCAGTGTCTCATCTTCAAATACTGACTAAAACTTACCTTACTAAAGAGACCTGCTCAACTCATTGTTCCCTCAATCTCCTGCATTGCTTTACTGTCTCTAAAGCCCTTATCCCTTTAGCATGTGCTATGTGCCTTACTTGTAGTGCTGGTTAATCATTTTCTGCCTTTTGGGGTGAACAAGGCTCATAGGGATTGGAATATATGTCCCTGTTGGGTGGACTCCTCTGTTCATCTTGTGATCCCTGAGAGTGTGCAGTACACGCTAAGTGCTCAACAAAATTTATCTTCAATCACTGAATTTTTTTAAGTTGATTCCTCAGAAAAGTCAATGACTTTGTATTTATAGAGTTATTTTTTGGCAATTTAGCCCACCCCTTTTGAAAGTCACGCATCCTATGTACGGGAACATTTTATAATAACAACACCTAGAAAAATGAAAATGTGCAGTGATATTGAATTGGTTAAGTGAATAAGATAGCTTGTGCAACCATTAGGATGATAAAACAGGGGAGGACTCAGCAATAACAAAGCCACCTTTGCTGCTTGTACAGTGTGTCCTCGTTATGTGGTCCTATTCCACTCCAGATCAAACATACATTATAATCCTGTGGGCCCCAAGACAAGCATAGAGCTATGCAGTTTACTAGATTTTTTTCAAAGTAAAGCAACCTGAGACCTGAATGCGTCACTACATATGCCCAGTCCAAACTGTCTTAGAGAAGCAATAACCGTGAGAGAGAACACTGCTTCAGCACTTGTATGCCAGGCTCTAATTAGTTCATTTAAATATTCACAGCAATCACATAAGATAAATGTGACTAGTGTCATTTTTAAATTATGAAAATGAACTGATGAAAAATAGGTAAGTAACTTGTCGAAGGTCAAAAGGTTCGGTGACTTATGGGGGTGGGGAGGAAGTAGCCAGCTTCTCTGAAAATATTTTACTCAGCTGCTTTCCTTTCCCTGAAAGGGCCTGGCTTCTGCTGTGGCATTAAAACACGCTCTCTGCCTGCAGTATCCTTCACTGGCAATCACTGCTCTTAAAATCCTCTTAACTGCGAAGCACATCGCACATCAATTCCAAATCAGAAGTCGTGTTTGGCCTTCCTCTGCACATACTGTCTTTAAAGTTCATAAAGTAATGATAATACCATCTTCTGTTTTATATACGGGTATTCTACTGCTTCTGCATCAACAATTCCTGGAGGATAGATTCACTGTCTACTTACCAGAGGAAGCAGAAAACTGCCAAATAAAAAACTGCTGGACACCATTGCCCAGTTTGAATTCTGAAAATGTCTAATGCAGATCCACTGATCACATGTGCAAGCTAAGCACCTGAACTGTGGTGCCAGATTTCGAAAGGATAATAATATATTGGGTGCAGATCTTTAACTATATCATTAATAAAAAATATTTATTTTCCTTTCTCATTTTGTACGTTAGCATCTAGAAAATTTAAAATACGCTGGTGGGTCTCATCACATTTGCATTGAGCAGTGGTTGTCCTATGTGTAGCTTTCTCCTCCTCCATCGCCCTCCTGTAAATGATCAATGAAGGAATGATTCATGAAGGAATGCATGAATTCAGAAAGGGCCATCCCCTTTTCTTAGAAGTTCTATGAGGGAGGGGCTCTCTCTCTGGACTGACAGTTTTCTGCTTTATTTAGTCAGAATGTAGCTTTTGTCCTTAGGAAATAAGACTTTGTAGTGAAAAACAACTTTGCCCTAAGCGAACATTCAGTGTGTGAGTGCGATGGAGCAAACCCACAGTTAGATTTGAATACAGCAGAACTACAGGAAGCCTTCTCTCTTGAAACAAATTGGAAACATGGCGAATAGAAAGCAAACAATACAGTCAGACAAACGGCTAGTCCCCTTCTCCCACTGTCACATCAGCCATACTGACAGTGAGTTGCCCTCAGCCACATTTCTTTTACTGCTCACTGGTACTGTGTGCTTTAGGCAGTTTCTTTCCAGGCAAACACAGACTGTTTACTGACTGTAATCAAGATGACAGCACACTGTTTTCACAACTGAGTGCTGTAAGTCGATTGCCTTTTCCACTTGGCAACCTGAGGGAACCTTAGAACTGGGATCTTGAGGTGCAACTTGCTTACAATACTTCAAGATGGTGGCATTGGCTACTCCACAGGTAATCAGCCATCCTTTGAGGTTTAAACTATAGAAGATGCGCATTTATCTACCCCAAAGCAGAGAGGATTTGATCTCTGTCTTCAGGTCAGCGCAAGTGGCAAACGCCACTGGAGCACAGGATGAATTTTCTATATGATCATTCTTCATCCAATGCCAAGCATGTGAGGATTCTGTTAAGAATGTCCTGGGACTAGATTGCTCTCCTGTTGCAGGATCTGGTCACTTAGTGATGGTGCTTCAGGAAACAGTGAAATACAGCAGAATAACTGACCCCTGGTCCACACCCCTCAGAAATAATATTTAACAAAAACATAAGTGAGAGAGGAAGAAGAATATATGTAATAATCCAGGTAGCCTGGGTTCCAGACTATTTTCTGTTCTCACTTGGTCAGGAATACAGAGCACTCAAGATCTCAAGTATTTAGTGTCTACATCTAAAATGAAGGAAGAAGTGGAAAACTGACCATTAAATTTTCAGTGCTTCTTCGTACTAGAAAACTCAAGGTCAGGGTCCAGACTTTGGGAATCTATGTGGTATACTCCAAATATTTGTCTGTTCTGAGATTAATGAGTCAGAGAGTACAGCGTTATCTGGGGAACAAGGGTTACTACATCCTGTGCTAATCACGTTCCTGAGATGAGTCTTATACTTTTTAGAGGAAATGTTAATTTTTAGAAGGTTTTAGTGAACTGGGTGCTTGCATAACCACTTTTTGATGAATAAATAACATGAAAGCTTTGAGTAAAATACAGTTTAAAGACCAGGTGCAAAAAGAGCCATGCCTTGAATCCTTTCTAGCCGTAGATATTGAATATCTATCTATAAGTGTTCAATTCTGTGCACATGATTTCTCCATGAACTTACATTATCAAATCTTCTGAGAAATTCTATACAAATTGTATTCTTTATTAAATCTGGTTTCCAGGGAAATATTGCTAATCACTTGGTTCAATCCCCTTAAAATAAGTCCTTGTAAAGGCAAACATATCTTTGCATGGATCTGAATTCAGGACCCAGAGAGCCTGTATTTTTTTCTTGTCACTGAGCATATCAGTGTCACCAAAATAGAGCACGGGAGTGCATGCACTGGCCTGGTTTAGGTGTGGATGACGCCGCTTACTGCAGTGGGAAGCCAGAGCCCAAGGTTTCAGCACGAAAGACGGGAGGGATGCTGGTCACTGCTCAGTCTTTTGCAGCCTAAGAGCCATTATGGCATAGTACGTGGAATTTTGTTGTAGACCGGACTGCTCAAGAGAGCCAAGAACATTGCTTTTGCTTATCCGTCTTCACTGTTCTGAAGACAGAGGATCTAGCAGGTAAGAAACTGGCTGAAGCAGGCAGAAAGCCTGGGGAGAACCTAAGAAGGGTTTAGGGAAGACAGATATTTCGCCACATGAAAGGTGTCTTCTTGAGGACAGGGTGACTCTCAGCTGATCACTGTGGTCACTTGCTCTTCAAGTTACCCACACCCTACTCCACATTTTAAAAATTTATAGATTTTTTTTTTTGTAGAGCTATTTCAGGTTTGTAGAAAACTGATTGGAAAAGTACAGAAAATTCTCATATCGAGTGCTTCTGATGTCTTAAATATCTAGTATTCAAAAATTCTTATTCAGAAAGAATTTGAGAGAATAATTCCTAATCATAGAATTTCACAGATTTAGCTTTCTTGAGTGATATTGACTGTTGAACAAAGTATTTATTGCTTTCTGATTAAATTGATCTTGTAAGTTTTGTCTGAAACCTGGTACCACGGCTGTGCTTGTAAAGAAACGTGTCTTACAATGTCTTAAGATAACTTTGAGTTACCAAGTGAAGATTAGGTCTTACAGATGCCTAAGGGTTGCTCCCCTTGTTCTGGTCATGTAGCTGGACTCTTCTGTATTAATTTGCATGGGGTCTGCACCTTGATTTGGGTATGTTCTGCCACTTTCCATTGACTCCTGAAGATTACTCTTTCTTTTTCAAAATGTACTAAATAATACTGAATAGAAAGTTCGAATGCTCTGTCCCAAAGCACCAAGTTAGTTCTTATAGCTGCACTGATAGAGGGGAGTGGTTATGCCAGCAATAAACAATGTCATCTCTACAATGAGTGAGACTTTCATTCCTATTAATACTTTACTGGCTTATTGACAGTTTCCTGGTTGATTAATTCACTATTCTGTGTGTAACAAAAAGATACAAATATTTCTTTCTTTTTTTTGAATTTTTGCAGATTTCAAGTGTCTCTTTCCCTATCTTATTAATAATGTACTTATTAATAATATACTTCCTTATTAATCCCCTGCCCTATTTCATGTACTCTAATATATATATATAATATATGTACATATATTTTATATATATGTCAACTTTGTGTCCCTAAATGCCCTTCCGTGTGGGTTCATCCACTGGAACCTGGTCAACCTACCAAGTCTCACTCTTTAAGGAGTCTGACTCTCCCCTTCCTGGTAGCCATGACAATAGTTCCTCAGGGAGCATTGGGGCTTTTCATCCACTACTCCATGTTTATGTTGGGGTTTCATCTTACTTCAGCTTATCTGAGACTTGTGCATGCAAGATGGATTTTTTAAAAAAGAAGTAAAATAGTACGAGTCTGTGAACCAAGTTCTGGGTCAGAGAGAATCATTATTAGCCTGGCCTTGACAATACATTCCTGAATTTATCACAGAAGCACCAGCTTCCTGCTTCAAACCATGGATATTTTCAATTTAAGATTAAACAGATCTCTATATTATGGTTATTTTACCAACCTGTTTGACAGAATGTTAGAGGTTATACAGGTAGCCTTGTTAAATATTATTATTATTATTGAATGATGATTCCCTAGTGTAAAGACCAGGCTACAAACTGCTATGAAGGGCAGAGTGGATTGTTCTATAAATAGCTACAATGCTCTCTTCCTTCAAGAGGACTGTGGAAATCCATCACAGTAAAGCAGCTAAGGTGTTAACCAGGAAGTGTCTCTTTAAGGAGCTGAAAAAGCTGACTCACCTTAAGAATGGAATTCCTCTTCAGAAATTCAATGAATTATTAATTCTGCATAACTATTAGGGTAACTTACATCCTTCTCAGAAACATCATTCTCTGAAAATACATTTAACAAAGTATTTTGGCTTTAAATTTTTTGTGGTTCTATCGAACCTGTCTTTCTTCTAAACCTTTCAAGAATTATAGCTTCAGAATACTGACAATTAAAGTGTTTTGTTTTGAGCTGAATGATCTAGACATTTAAGTAGACCCACTCCTGTCTGATTATTCAAGGCTTAATTCTCAAGATAGAGGTTTATAACAAATTAATAAAAGGGATGCAGAATTAGTGATCACGCAAATTGAAGTTTACTGCAGTTTACGTTTTAGAGTGTACAAGTATTTATGTGGCTACTCTGTAAAAAGCCAGCACTTGAATCAACTTCCAAATAGAAGTTAGGGTAAGAGCTACTCTCTGAAATAAATATCAACTTGTTCATTTCCATTATTTCCTTTACAGAAGTGTATATGAGTGCATTTTTGTTATTTTCCTGGTCATTCATAATGTTCCTTTTGCTTCTCTACATTTTCATCAGCTTCACTTCCTTTTTCCCCTGCCTTCTTTCCCCCTGTCAGTTAGGGCTAAAGCTTGGCTACTTGTTGAACTATATTTGCAGAGCTTTCAAATGCTTCCTGAAACCCAGGCATCTACGATTCTCATTAAATGCTATGGTAGTGTAAGTATACGAAGGAAAAGCACAAACCCAGAAGGTATTCCATGGGCTGTTCAATGATTTGAAATGAAAGGGATCTAGAAATAGTGGCAGGAGGCTGAGACTAGCGTTTATCATAAGAAACCCAAGCACCAGTGTCAGAAAGTTTCCTTTCCATGAGGGTTATTTCTCCTTGCTGGCAAAAACATTGGTTGGGTTTGCAAAAGGGAAAATAAACTGAGCTGATTCTTCCTGTAGGTATGCTGTGTTGGATAGCTCCCTTACTATAAGTAAACTGAAACCGATACCAACATCAAACTTCTCAGCTTTTCAGAGAAATCACTTGATCCAGCAGTCTCCTAGCCTAGAGAACCTCTTTCTATAAATCACACATGAATTTTCTGGCTCCTTAGTCTTAACTTCAATGTCTTCACTCTTGTCTCTAACCCACTCTGTCCCTATAGGAGTTTGGGTACTTTTCCTTTAGACTTACATTTTTAAATATTTTATTTATTATTTTTTATTATATGTGTATGAATGTTTTGTCTGCGAGTATGTAAGTGCACCACATGAATATAATGTCTACAGAGTCCAGAAGAGGGTGTCAGATCCTGGAATTGGAATTACGGATGGTTGTTAACCACCCTGTGGATGCTGGGAATTGAATCTGGAAGAGCAACCAGTGCTCTTAACCACTGAGCCATCTCTCTAATAATCAGCCTAGACTGATTATTTCCAACCAGAATTTCCATGAAAATAAAATTCCCAGGATACTGTAGAACATCTTGAGTTAAGTAAAACAAAAATAATTTCAGAAAAGTAAATGTCACACACAAACATCAAGAAGGTAGAGAAACTAACAAACAGGTCATCAGTTCTCAAACAGAGGCTTAAGCCCACAAAACATTTTTCTTATTAAACATTATCCATGAATATGGCAGTGTTCTATTGTACAGCACAGTTCCACTTAGAAACAGAACTGTGATTTAGTGAAGGATTCCAGTTTAAATGCCTGGGAAAGAGAAAGTACAGAATGTTCTGTACAACTCAAGAATAAAGTATATTCTAGCTATCCGGAGATTAAAATTCCCCAAAGGGAGCTTCTTGGAAGAAAATGGCCATGGCAGAAAATGGCCAGAGTTATTTAAACAGTGACTTCCCATGTTTGAATTCACCCACTGAATAAAATAATGTTAAATCCCTTTTTAATAATCCAGGGACCATCATTTCTCTTTGCTCTAGCACAGATCTCGCTCACATGAAGAGCTCCCTATGTATAATATCAAAATGGATAAAAGCCCAATTTGATTATTACAGAAATAACTCCAGATGTTCAAAGGGTCTTGGCAACTTAGGTAATGCTTGAAAATGTCCATAAACACAGTACTTGCTGTGTTTATATAGAGTCCATATTTATATGAGTCCATATTTATATGAGTCCATATTTATATGGACTCATTTTAATATTGTCAACCTGGTCATAAGTTACTTATGGTTATTCTTTATTCATATTTTGGGTAAAATTGTCTTTCCATTAGATTCTTTAGTGTTACAAATCCAGAAAGGAAAGAGATAATGACTTAACAAAAAAAAACTATATACCAATAGCTATCACATTGAGATTTGTGGTGTCCAGTTGAATAGGTATTCACATTTTACTAACTTAGTAATTTTACTAATTACTGATCTAAATATAAATTTTAATTTCAGATGCCCAAAGAATTGAAGCCTGTGTGGTACTTCAGAGAATAAAACATGTCTTTGCTTAACAGACAAAAAATATTTTATTTGTTGTTGTTCTGCTATTAACCTGAAAAGTTAATATTATTCTGCCCTGAACTTGGTGCTACCACTTGCTACATCTCATTGAAATACAACTAAAGTGGCCAGAGGGATGGTCCAATGGTTGAAAGCACAGGCTGCTCTTGCAGAAGACTGAGTTTGGTTCCCAGCACCTCTAACAATCACCATCAAGTCCAGTTCCATGGGATCCAGTTTTCTGGCCTCCACAGGCATCAGACACATGGGTGTACACTTAGCATACATGCAGGGAAAACACATACACGTAAAATAAAAACAAATACATAAAATTTCAAAATGCAGGAATGTGTTAGCTTTATCCCAATGTAAAAACTATAACTATGAAAAACTGACATCAGAAGTGACTTCCAGATGAGGTGTGTGAGCTGGCAAGATGAAGCAACTTCGAGTCTTTTCCTTCCCAAATTTTTTGACCACCTCAAGGGTCAGGAGTTCCAAGGCCACACTGAATGCTGATTGGCCATGAACTTTATTTACGAGCTAAGTTCAAATGGAAATAAAATCAAATAAGAATTAAAGTTAATCAAAATAGAATAGAACCTAAAAGTATGGAAAGAACTGCTAATGAATTAAATTCTATTTCCAGAGTGTGGGGAACTGATCCTCATTGTTTGGTAAAACAAATAAAATAGTCACTGACATAGATGAAGAAAGGGGTAATATAGTTTTATCTCACAAGTGAAACATTAATTCACAGCCATTAGTGAGTTCACAATGTTTCCAAATGGGAAAAAAATAACAAGAAATAGAAATCTGCACAGCCACTTGAGCGAACAAATGTCACCATCTCATCACATATTCATTCTGCACCAGAAAAAAAAAAAAAGAAGAAGCATTACTTGCTTGTACTTACAGAAGGTTCCAGTGAAACTTCAACCCTAAAAATAAGGCTTCATAGGAGCTGGAAGCAAGCTAGAGCCAAGACAGTTGACTAGCCCCAAATTCCAAGCAGTGTCTGTCCTGCTGAGAAACCTCACCCTCTAGCTGCTAAGCCTCCTGTGCTCAGATCTCAGCTCTGTGCTATCATGAGGCCATTAAGTCATCCTCGCTGCCATGAAGATGGGGCTGACAGCACAGTTACTGGAGTCAGTTTTAAAAGGCCCAGGGTGGTTGAAGGAAAGGATTAGGAGTCCTGGAGTGCTGAAAGGTCCTGGCAGCTCTAGCTCCCAGAGATCCCAGCAGCACACAGCTGTCAGAAGCACAGAGCTGCACTTATAGAAAGCCTTTGGGGGGAAGTCGGGCCTTTGCAGTAAGTATGTCAACAATTCCATCGGGTACATTTTGCCTTCCCACCTTTAATTGTCCTGTTAACAGGATTTAAGCAGCAGAGAGTTTGTGAATCCATCATACAGCCAGGACATTTCTGGAATTTAGATACTATAATCTGGTGATCACCGTATTATAGAAATTGTTTTTAAAATGTGATTTCTCATGAAATCTGGATTGCTGCTATGAATGTTCCCAGAGGCCTTTTGTCTAGAAGGAAAGTTCTATTAAGATTAAATGTAATAAAGACAAATTACCTGGTTTCATTTTTGCTAAACAGAAAAAGAGAGAGAAAACAACATACGAGTCCAATCTATAGCAACACCATTGGACAGGAAGAACCTTCATGTAGAAGATGTGAATGGGGTTCCATGAACTCTCCAGAAAGTTCCAGAGACATTACCACTGTTTGTGTTTGTCTGGCTACTCAGCAAGGGCCCTCTTCTAGAACCACAGTCACTAACTGTTCACCTACAGAATTCCTGGCAGTTTCATTCTCTCCTTCCTATTGTGGTGGAAGGTACTTTATGACTGGTACTAACAAGAACAATAATACCTGTTCTTTTCTGTGGGTTATGGGGTGGCAGATGAGAAAGGAAGGATGCAATAGTCACATCCCAGGGTCCTTACTAAGCACTGAACAGACACTTTTATTTCCACAGTCTCTTAAGTAGGAATATCCTTATTTTAAACATGATGTAATAAAGGCTCCAAAAGTTTAAATATTTTGTTAAAAAACAGTAGAGCTGTGATTCAACCTGCCAAACTCTTCACCACTTCTCCATATTGCTTCCTGGTTATTTCTACCAAAGGAGGAACTGGCCAAGGACCATGAAAATGTCTTCACTTCTCTATTTCTGTACCTTTATCTCGAGTATACCATTAATTGTGGTACACAAGTCTGTGAGAGCTAGAGATGTCCCTGATTACAATTAAGTTCAGAAGTCAACTGAAAAACATCTGAATGAATTGGAATTGCCTTTGATTCCACTTCCCATGTTTTACAGGCAACAAGGATGCACTTCCGTGATAATTTGGTGCCCTTTTGGAGCCTACAAAGCTCTTAGCTGAACCTGAACTTCCAACTCAGAGCTGAACATATCGAAATCTACTACCTGAACAAATTAATTTTTTTCTCTGGATCTTGCAACTGAAATCACTGTTACATTCTTATAAAGAATAAAAATACTCAACTTTGTTTTGTATATCATTTAATCAAAACATTTCATTTCTGAAGGCTTCAAAGGTCCCTATTTTGCAAGGTGAAGAGTTCTGGGAATATTGGCTTTACATATTATGACTATGCGTATAATGAAAAACTGTGAAAAGAGAAGAAAAGAAAAGAAGGTAACATGCAGGGCCCAAATACAGAAACCCATTCATAAATATAAACCAGTTCAATCAACCAACTCTGGCGCTTACACAGAACAAAGTTACTCACATCCAGTCACCTGAGGAGAAGCACTGCACAACATACCCGAGCCAATTAGCATTTATTTCCTGAGAACAGTTCCAAAAGAACAGTTTTCTTTATGTCCTATAGTCGGAGTTCTTCTGAAATACACAAGACCAGGCTTTCCTCTGAGGCAAACACTATTTTCTGATGTTTTCGGGGGAGTATATGGCCACTTAATGTAAATTAATAAATGGGATACCATTTTTTTAAGCCTAGCAGCACTAGAAAATATACTCCAGGTGCCTCATGGTCTGTTTTGGAGCTCTTTGTTTAGCACTGACCAGAAGTCTGGGCTGAAATCACAGGTCTTTATTAATCATAGGGCACGGAATGAATGTGATGAAATATTTCCATGCAAATTCCTGCAAGCCGGCACGTTTTTATCTTTGTCCTCTGAGGGACATTGCACTACCTGTTGTATATATGTGAAGAAAGCTTTGTGATCTTGCCTTCCAGTTCATACCTGTAGGTTTTCTGGTAATGATATGCTCTTTAGCTGAATGAAACATTATGATTATGGTGTAAAATATTTAAAGACACCCACAGAAAACAGAGAAGCTAGACAACATAAATTATTGTCATTTGGTCTCTCGAGTTTTCCTGATAAGCCATAGTAATAATAATAAAAACCAACGATGAAATGTTCAGAGAAAAAAAAATCTATTAATCTTATGGGATATTGAAAACTAACAAAATAAAACATTGAACATACAAATCCTTGGATCATTTTATTACCAGAGAATTGAATGTCTTTTAATATTACTATAGGTGATCCCTTCCCTCTCTGCTAACAGATTTTGAAAAAGAAACTGATAATGTCTTTGAAGCAGCCCAACACCTCTGTATTGTCATTCCCTGCATGCGTGGCCACTCCAGAGCTGTTAAATAAAAAACTAAAGTACAGGAAAGATCTTTCCAATTTCACTATACATACATATTTTAAAAACACTAGACACTAAATAGGCGGTGTACAGTCATGAAATCCATTAGGCTAGCTTAATGTCAACAAGACAGATGTTCTCTCACTACAATGAACCCTAAACATCTGCATGTTTCACAAACACAAGATCCTTAATGCCCAGACTGTATTGTAAGTCACCATTTCTACACAGAAGCTGTTTCCTTTGGAAGATAAAGGAATAGTAAGCAGTTTAGACGTCAAATGATGCCTTTAGCTCTTGTAATTTACATTTAAGCATTAGGCTAAAGATGGCAGCTTGAAGATGATTTTAAAATGAGAAAAATGACCTGGAGGCTAGATTCTATGGTGCAGAAAATTAAATGTTTTGTCAGCTTACCTGATACAGAGCCTTAGGAATCACAGCATAACAAAGCCCAGCATCCAAGATGGTTAGAATGTAACGTGCCACCCCCTGCAGTTCTTCAGATTGGGGCCACAGGGATTTGCCAATTAAATACAATGTTTTTCTTGCTTTCTCTGTGGACATGAAAACAAAGAGACCTTTCCAGAATCCTCTCTCTTATGCCTCCGCTTCCTGTTCTGAGATTCACTCTGTGGTACCCAACATATATCAGAAAACGGCCCTGGAAGGAAAAAAAAAAAAAAAAAAAAAAAAAAAAAAGCAGCTGGCTGCACTCAACTCGTTACTGCCATCTACTGGCAGACAGAAGCAAATGACAAGACATTCCTGTTCTCCCATGCCTATTATCTCTGAAAGGGAGGAGGTAAACTGTACGGAAACACTGTGAATCATCAGAAGGCCTGAGATGACAGCGTGAGGCGATGGAGGGGAGAATTTCCAAGACCACACAGGGTAACCATAGGACTGTGCACAGAGAACCTTTTGTATATTAGTCACCAGCGCCTCATTTTTTTCCCTAAATTTGGAAGTTGTTTGATTAAAAATTACAAATGATTTAAAAATCTAGAAATTTCTATTCAAAGTTAGATTTTTAGATTACCTTATTCTTTGTACATAGAGTTTTCAAAACATCCCTCCTGGGTCTGCTCTAGTCTTCTGACACCATTTTCTCTTTGTGAGATGAGTTGTTTTCAAAGTGAGTAACCTGACTCCTTAGAGAATAACAGTGTAATATATATCCAGGGGTTGTCTTTTCATGTTGTTTTCTACACACACGTATACACCACACACAAACATATATGTATAACCAAAGAATACAAGCATACACCCACAGGAATATGTATATATACACTACACATATTTAACAAATAAATAAAAATTTATAAGATGATAATTCAAATTAGTGGTTGTATAGTTCAACCTATAAATCTTCAAACATACTTAAGAAAGGATGTTCATTAGGATATCGAAGCACAGGGTTATATACTCAGAGTAAAAATAACTTCTGTAAATTAAGGGATTTCTTAAAGTGCTATTTTCCATTTGACTTTTCCTATTTAGAGCAAACAATTATAATTTTCTTGGCGTTTACCATTACTTGACCTAACATGCACATTTGGATAGACATTTGTAGACAACTGTCTATAGAGCAACTATGCCAATGTTACATTAGATTTGAAGACGAGGCTAGACCATAATTGACTGACTGTCAGTAAGGAACTTACTTCTAATAAGGAGAGGTAAATATAGCTGACACTATATTTTTCTCCATGTGTCAAGAAATGTTTACTTATTTTTCATTACAGCCCAGCTTTGCCTGATGGTAGAAATATGGATATACTCAAATCAATTAGTATTTGTTTCTAAGAAACTTTCCAAGGAAAGAGTTTCTTTTACATTCTAGACTTGGAGCTCTGAAATACACAAGACCAGGCTTTCCTCTGAGGCACACACTATTTTGAGATGTTTTAAGGAAGAGTTCAGTTCCAGATAAACTCAGTTATTCCAGGGTTCTCTGTATGATTCAGATGGAAGCTAAAACCAGTGCGTGGTTTTCTGGCATTTCTCCTTCCCATTGAAAGCTAAGTTCTGAGAAAGTTGTGTCTTGACAAGCAGAATAGGATCCTGGGTGGCCTTCCTTTCTGTACAAGCAGCCTGCTAGACCTCTCTGCTGAGGTCTGGAATTGTGCCTGACCCGTGGGCGCGGTCACCCCTCCATTCTTGCTAATGCTTTCCCAGTCGGCTCCACCCTGCTTTGCAGGACAGCAGGCCCTGCTTATGACCACGGTTTACCTCACGTTTTCTCAGCTCCTCCTCTTAGGTAGTATTGATTTCCTGTCTTTGGTAAAGACAGGAAGAACTAACTACAAGTAACCTCTTTCTAGGATCAGTCTGGACTGCAATTGGCTTAAGTGCCTCCCTGCCCCGGGCAGCCACTTCTGCCCTTGCTTTTCAGCCAGCCTGCCCTCAAGGCCTGCATATTGGCCAAAGAGACCCAGTTCTGCCACACTTGAATGCTCCACCGCCTTGTCCTTCGCCTGTCCAGCTAATCCTGAGTGGACAAACTATAGAGGGGTCATTGTCAGAGATCCTACTTCTGTGGGGTTTCGCTTCCTCACAAACTTGCTTTCCAACCTCAAGGGAGTGCTACGCAGGTCTCTCACAATCTGTCTTGTACGTCAGGTGTAGTGAATTAGGGCCCCCAGAACAACGCATCACACTTTGTTGGCTCAAACCCCATCCTCTAATCTGAGGCTTTCATAGCTAAATGCCGGGACTGTGAAAAATCCCACAATCACAGAATATGCAGTGATCAAAAACTCATTTAAAATCAAGCGTGTATTTCTGGCATTGTTCTCCTTTGTTGCGTCACAGACCTTCCCTGCAGCTTTGGTTCTGAACATACAACATGCACACTGCACAGCACATGCTGTCATGCCACGCACCACCAAGGAATGTTGCCTCAAACTCCTCGTTGAAGATTAAAGACCATTGGTTACTATGAATTGCAGTGTTTCTATTGTACATACAAAATTTTCTGCTCTTAAAGAAATATGATTTAATTATAAAAAGCAAAGACTTTTAATATTTTCCTACTGTCTGCCCTCAACATGTATCAAATTAATATACCTGTGGGTTGAATTGTATTCAAATGTTTGATTTTTAAAATTACTGTTTGAGTTGCTGACTTTAGTTTCATAAAAATTATTAAATGGGGTCGGGAGTGGGGCCACATATATATAATCCCAGCACTCAGGAAGTATAGGCAGGCAAATCTCTGTAAGTTCCAGGCCAGCTGGGCTACAGGGAGACCGTGTCTCAAAAAGACCAGAGAGAGAGAGAGAGAGAGAGAGAGAGACAGCCTAAATGGACATCGAGTAGGGATTAGGACAGAATTTCCAACAATTTAAAAATGACCCTAAGTATACACTGCCATTTTGAACTATGAATTTATATGAATGACATTCTTAGCATTGAAAACTGTAAAATCAAAATATTAATCAACTCGGAAAAACATTGAATATTCTCTGTGATTTACAGTATCAAATATTCAAGATTTAATTCTTTATATAAAAATAAATAAGCACTTCCATTTCATTAACATGCAAATTTGATCTCATCTTTAATAAATGATAGATGTATAAAAGTTTGATTTGTATAACTACTTTGTATACTTATATACAAACATTATGTAAGAATTTCTTGGGTGAAAGGGATCATGAGTAGAAAGTCTTTAAGAAGTCCTGGCTTAGAGCTACAGATACTTATTGTCTCACAGTTCAGGGAAATGTCTCAGTTGGTAAAGTGCCTGACATACAGGCATGAGAACCTGAGTTCAGATCTCCAGAATCCACATTAGAAGCTGGGTGTGGCACTCACCTATAATCCCATTGCTGGGTGTGACAGAGGCAAATCCCTGAAGCTCGTTGCCCAGCCAGCCTAGCTGAGTAGATGTTCAGGAAGTTCAGGAAGAGCTCTGTGTCAGTAAATAAAACTTGTGAGTAATCAAGGGAAAGCACGTAACATCAACCTCTGGAGTACACACACACACACACACACACACATGTGCAGAAAGAGAGAGAGAGCTAAATAAAAATCTACCCACTCAATAAAATAATTATAAACCGAAACCTCAAATATCTCAGACATAACTGTCAAACATTAGTAATTAAGATTACTTGAAGTCAGCAGAATTAATGTATTTTAGAATTTGTCACAAAAGAGGAATGTAGTAAGGTCTATTCTATTGCCAGGAGGTTATGCCTGCGCTGTGGCTGCACAGCTACGTAACTACAGTTTCTGCAAAAGTATCTTGAAGTGCTGTTTCTTTGGGGTTGATATTTCCTCAGTCTGATTCGCTTTCTTTATTGCCATTTTCATCACCATTTTCCTCTCGCACCCAGCTAACTGCTAATTACTATTGCATACTCACCTGGGGTAATGAACTTGACCTCCTGTCTTGCTCTTCCCATAAATGACTTAGAAAACCTTCACTTTATTCCCTAGGGGTTGTTTAGCAACTTTTTCGGACTGTACTATAAATGTTACTTTTTTCCAACATCATTGTCAACACTTTGTTATAACAGATTATGACTTTCTTATTTCCTTAAGTTGCTTCATATAAAGCCTGGAACGTGAATGATATCTATCTGTTGTAGGCTAACCCTGTGCTACCACCTACTTATTAATGTGTGATATACCACTCCCATTTAACAAAACAATACAAAACCTTGCCATCCAAGAGTTAGAACAAGACGGGCAAGTTTACTTCACCACCAGCCATACAACACTCCATGGTAATCTGTACTTAAGTGTAAAGCATCAATGTTGCTGCCTCTGAGAGATTTATAAACATTAGATGTGGAGATGATTCATCCATTCAAATGTCTAAATCTTCTTAGGTGCTCATAAATGTCCATTATTTATGATGGAGTTTCATTAGGGAGAGACAGGTGTGATAAGGGCAGGTACCCAGAGCTCTACTTCTCTGCTTCTCTCAGGAATGATTGCTGGATAATCTGTTTACCCATATGCACACACTCTCCACTCTAGGGCTTTGTGACTAAGCAACAGGCCTTTTCTTTTTTCCTACACAGACTTTGTTAGTATGACACTGTCAGACCATCAGATCATCCAAGCTAAAGGGAAAAATACACTGTTGTTTTTTCCATGGGGCCTGAGCATTTACTGGTAATTATAACAAGGAAGCACTTAAGACAATCCATTTAGGCAATCTCTCATTCCATCTTGTAAAATTTAGTGCATGAAAGTAACTATGTCCAAATCTACCTCTGGTTAAGTTAATATGAAAACCATTAAAATTTTAATTAAATGTGGTCTATGTATTATTTTTGAAAATACTGTCTTGTATTATGACTATGTTTTTGCTGTTTGTTTTGCACCAGTTAATACTAATGTGATTGAGTAGATATTTACCTCGCATGCCTAAGACTCTGGAATTGATGCTCAGCACTGAAAAATAAGTCTAAAACAATACAAATTAGTCATTATACATATGGAGAACATCAGTCTTCGAAGCTCAGAGGAAACAGTGCTTTGAAAAGTTTTATTTTTATAGAAAGCCTACTTTAGTTTTTTTAATTTAAAAGATGAGTTTAACAACTACAGCACAATAAAAATTCCCCCACAGTGTCTAAATTCACTTTAATAGTGGAGAAAGTAACTTGCAGGATGTGTGTGTGTGTGTGTGTGTGTGTGTGTGTGTTTTGCTGTATTCTAACCCAGGGCCATGTGCATACTAGGCAAGTATTCTATCACTGTGCTATTCCATCAACCTAAGAATTGTTTTTTGATCAGATTAACCATAATAAAACCAGTATGTATTCATATTAATTAGAGCAGCTTTGCAGTGTTTTGGATAGAAAAAAAGGGCTCTTGAGAAGCAAGTAAGGATGTGGTAGTGGTTGTGGGTGGTTAGAAAATAACTAAGGCTCTGCCTTGTCCAGCTATTACAAAAAGGCCAAGAAGAAAGACATAGATAGAAAATGTTGTTGTGAAACTGAAAGAAAATAATATAAGTACAGCTCAGGGGAAGTGGTGATAGATGAAAGTGAATGAAAGATATTACTGAGGATATCTTCTAGATATGAATTTTAGACTATGTCAATATATTGAAGAAATAGTGACTTCAAGTTCAGCAATTGCTCAGGCATCAATGTCCACCTTGTCCAAGTTCCAGAGCCATGTGTAGAGTCCCAGGATGAAGGGAGAGGAAAAAGCTTCATCTCTAGCTATACATTTGCCTAAGTTACAAAAATTCATTTATTCCAGTTATTGTTAAGCATTTCTTATTTACTGGCAACTGTTCTCGGTGCTAGGACCATATCAGTAAATAAACAAAGATCTTTACTTCCAAGGATCATGTTTTGGAGACTGGAGAGAGAGCTCAGTGGCTAAGGGCTCTGACCACTATTGCAGAGGACCTGGGTTGGATTCCCAGCATGCACATGGAGACTAACAACCACCTATAACTCCAGTTAAAAGGAATCTGATGCCCCCTTCTGACTCCATGGCACTGTATTACATGGGTGCACTTACACACATGCAGACAATACAATCATACACATAAATAAAAATAATAAATAAAATGTTTTTAAGTGTCATGTCTTGAAGACCAAGATAGCGTAGACAATAGAAAACAGTAATAATAATAAATTAGTAAATGAAACTGAGTAACATGCTTAAAACTCTGGATTTGATACTCAGCAGTGAAAAATAAGTCTAAAACAATCAAGATGGGCAATCTTGCTCAGAAAAGCAGTCTTCAAAGCCTAGAGGATAGAAAAGATAATGTAAAAGATGTTTATTTGCTACATGTGATGTATATGTGCTCACTGTCTTGAGTACCTTGTTTTGCTTTCATTTATTCTTGCCTGAACGTGGAGTTTGCTGTCTTGTTACTAACCTTGACTGTGTACATGAACCTAAAGCACATTTACAACCTACGCAAGAAGGAAATATCACATACGTGCCTATTATACAAATGCATTTTACTTCAATTTTGATACCCCATCCCACTGAGTAGCAGAATAAGACAAAATATTACTTTCAAGGCTTACCATCCCCTTTCTGACTCCAATGGTACAATGAATCAGTTCACTCTATTCCTCCCAGTCAGTTTCTCTACCCAATTCCTTTCTTCAATAGTGAAACCTCTGAACTCACATTCTTATCCTAAGGTCACTGTTTGTGTTATCCTGGGCAAATTATTTCACTTCTTGAAGACTTACTTCCTGTATCTTTAAAATAAACTGAACTTTAGTACCTAGCTCATATAGTAGCAAGGGTTAAGTTGTTTTTTTTTTTTAATCTATGTGACACACTTCACAGGACGGTCACTGTCTCCAATAAATATTAGTCATTATATTCTACAGTTTTTTGAGGCAGAGTCTCGCTATGTAGCCCCAACTGGATTTGACCTGGAACTATGTAGATCTTAGGCTGGCCTCCGTCTTACAGTGATCCATCTGCCTCTGCCTATTGAGTGCTGGAATTAAAGGCATGCACCACCATGTCCAACCCACAAGTCATATATTTTTATTTGACTATGACACTACAATTGTGCAACAAAGTAAAACTGGAAAGTGTTTTTGTCTTCTTCTCCTTATTTCTTCATATCTGATCAATTACTCATTTCAGTAATGTTCTAATCAGCAACTTACTATGCTCCCACCTGAATAAAGTCCTCATCGTCCTTCCTTATGGATATCAATTTTCTGGTTAATGGCTAAAATGAAACCCATCTTCATCAGGGATGCTTTCTTTAGCATCACTTTCAACATGCCATTCTGCTAAACAAAGTCTTTTAAGACTCTTCAGACTCCTGTTTTATTAAGTAAAGTAAACCTCAAACTCTTGAATCCAGCATTGGGACTGAGTAGCCACTACATAATTCTAACAAACCAAATGTGAAAAACTATTTTCAGGCAAAAAGGAAATTTTCAATTATAGGCTAGTTTTTAAATGAAATTAAGAAAAGTTATTTTTCTCTGAGTAATAGTGATATTGGGTTTTATAAAAAGTGAGCATATATTGGTGAAATGCATTTGTATTTAATACAGAGAAATGTAAAATTTGGAAATGTGCTGTAAAATGACAGAAATTAGAAAAAGATAGATAAAACAACTTTGGTAAAATCTTGGTAATGACTGCTTTTGGTGATAATTGTGTTACACTTCTGCCTGGTTTTTAGTAAGTTTAATGTTCTATAATGCAATAGATGCTAAGAGAGGAAAAGTCAAATAATCCATAACTATGCCCATATTCCAAAGAGCTCTTCTCCCCTTCACAACTGAAGCACATCTTTCTGCTCCTTTTCAGCACCTGTTGTGTGTATTGTGGCAAATGGTTATTAGATACATTAAAGTGTTTGCTAGATTACAAATATATGAATAGCTAAATAGCTTAGTGATCTTTATAATCATTAAACCTTTTAATGTGGCCTCTGAATATACCGTGTATATGGCAAATAATTATGAAAATGAACGTGGCAGTGAAATGAAATGGCAGTTGTCTCTGAATGAAAGGATTGTTTCTTTCCACACAAAAGCAGCAATGCATTTGGTAATCCTGCAGCAGTTTAAGCCTGATACCCAACTTTAAAAAGTGAAAGACAAAGGGACAGGATTATAAGCCCTCGGCAGCTCTCATTCCACAATTCTTTAATGGCCACGGTGGAGACAAATGATTTTTGAAATGGAGATAAAGAGTTTCTGAGTAATCATTCTCCCAGTTTCCCTAAATGAAAGAGCAGAAGTCACACAGTTGCTAAGGGAATGGATACTTTGCAGAGAAATGTCAATTGTGCAGCAGAGTTTTAAGTTTCGAGGACAGAAAGACTTAGGTGATTTTAACATATATGAAATTTGGTTCTCTGGAGAATATTAATTCACCATAGATCAACCCACATGAGAAGAGGTATAAGCAATTCTGGTCTCTCCGTTGGTAACTGGCACTGAGAAGCTTTAAAAATATTTTAAAGGACAGCACCATGTTTAATTTTCTTGTAGAAGGTTTTACCTGTAGAGGAACAAGAGTCTGATAAAATGTCTACTTAAGGGGAAAAATGTAGTGCCTTTATTTCCCTTGAAATGTGTTCACCAAGCTACAGATAGAATTTGTGCCAAATCGGCAGTGTTTAGTGTACTAGAAAAATCTTCTCCTCTATCAGGAGGACAGGTGGCTCTGGCTTTGGTTCTCATTGTTCAATGTCTTTGCACACCTGGCCTCTATTGTTCAGCCTCAGGTGAAGGGATGGGATGAGAGTAGGCTGTCGTGGAGGAAATAAATGAACAGGGCACCGTGGTTTGCTCCTGCCTCACGCAGCCTCACTGAGTGGATGGGCGGGCATTGGCTAAGGGAGGCCCAGGAGGGAGCCAAACAGAAGGGCTGATAATGCAAACACAGACTTTAGATTTTAAAATAATTCCTGGAATTAAGTAGAGCCTGGCAACCTGCTCACCCAGTAGTTAAATGCTGGTTAACACCGAGGCAGGTGCTCAACCTTGGCTGGACAATTGTATGCGCTTGGATAAACATTGGTTGTTGATTTATTCTTGCTGTTTTAAGAGTGTCAGTTTCCAGCCTTCATGTAGAGTTCACTAATTTACTCTATCTAGCCCCTTATTTATTTAGTTATTCACTTTTAAGATCACAGCAAAATAGCAGCCAAGGTTAAAGGAAGACTGCAGTTCACATTATCTGTGGAAGTTTACAAGCATAAATAAAAGGGACTAGCCTAATCAGCTCCATATCTTAGGTATGAAAACTTGAAAAGAATCGTGATTCATCTCCAAGATTTGAAAATACCAGTATCGTGAAGTCAGTGGTCTTGGGCAGAGCCTTGTCTGTGAAGGGTGTTAATCACTTTTGGAAAATAATTTAAAGAAAATCATATCTAATTTGGTATCAATAATATTTATAAGTTTTTGTGGACTGTAACTGACCAAGCTAATTAAAAAGGATTCAAAACAAAGAGGTTATAAATTTGGATTAAGAAGTTCAGGAGCAGGGCTGGAGAGTTGACTCAGCGATTAAGAACACTGGGTGCTCTTGCAGAGGACCCAGGTTCAATTCCCAGTACCCAGAGGATGGCTAACAACGATCTGTAACTCCAGTTCCAGGGGACTCCAACACTCTCTTTCAACGGCTGTGGGTATTGCATGACACAGGTGCACTTACATACACACAGGCAATACACTCAAAATAAAAATAAACAAAATATTTTTAAAAAATAAGTGCAGGAGTTAGAGATACTTTGGACATGGCTGTATCCAAGTCCTCAAATGCTGGCATCATGAATCCATTTCTTGGCCAGGTAACAAGGCCAAGTACCTTTAATATCAGCACTGGTTAAGCAGAGGAAGGTAGATCCCTGTTAGTTCAGGCCAGTCTGCTTTGCATAATAAGTTCCAAGACAGGCAGGGTTACACAGTGAAAATTAATAATAATAATAATAATAGTAATAAAGCCTTGGTTGAAGAGATGGCTCAGTGGTTAGGAGCACTGGCTGCTCTTGCAGAGGAACTGGGTTCAGTTCCCAAAATGCACATGGTAGCTACCAACCGTCCATAACTCCAGCTCTATACTCAAACACACAAAATGAAAATACTAAGAGTGTACCTGATTCGGCCTCCATGGGGTGAACTTCCCAAATCGGGCCATGCCCGTCCCCCTGCTTTGGACCATCTGCAGTCTCTCCCCCTACCTTAGGGCCCGGCCTCCTTGCTGGCTAGTAGGGGCCCAGATCTTTGGACACTGCCTGAGATCACCCAACTGGGCCCCTGGGGTGAATTTGTCAAATCCCACATGCCTGCTTGGGACCATCTTCAGTCCTCTCACTACTCTAGGGCTTAGGCTTCCTTGGACATTGGTACTATCCATTTGAGGCTTCTGAAGTGCTCCTAACTATTGAGGACTGCTTCACCCTCCTGAAGAGCTCCTGAGTAGCCTGACTGGAGCCATCTGGTCTCTCCAATCTAAAATCAAAAGAGAGAACTTGAAGCATAGACCGACTAGCTTTTCATATCCATCAGAAAGCAATCAAGATACATCAACAACACAAACACACTCAGACCTCAACTCAACAAAGGCAGGCTTCAGTTTCATACCAGAATCACAAAGAACAAAAGAAATCCACATGCCAAAACCACAGTAAAAAAAAATAATATGAAAAACCCAAACAATATGTTCCTGCCAAACACCACCAGGTCAATAGAAGAGTTCTAAATGAAAACCCTCTAGAGATAATTCAGGACACAGAATTTGAAAGAACAATCATGAACATGACTAAATAATTCAATTTAAAGAAAACATGAACAACTCAAAGAACTCAAAGAAGATAGGGATAAACTTCTAACTGGATTCTCAAAAGAAATAGAAATATTGAAGAAAACAGGCCGAAACAAAGAAAGAAGTGAAATACTCAATAAGCCAATTTGAAAGGACAGGAGAAAGCCTCAGCAATAGAATGAATGAAATGGAAAACAGAATGTCATGATTAGAAGATAGAGTTGAGGAATTGGACCACTCAATCAAAGAACATGAAAATTATTTTAAAAAGCAGTAATGGAATATGCAGGTAATAAATTTATGCAGCATAGACAAAGAAAGGAGAAGATTCTCAGGTAAATGACCAGATCTTCAACAGGATTATAGAAGATTATAATTGAAGGGGAAAGAAAGATCTTCCATGACATGAATAGGCTGGAAGAATCCATGTCCACCAAACCAGCCCCTCAGAGAATACTTAAATAAATACAAAGAACTGAAGAAAGGAACGACTATACCCAAGGGGCAACAGAAAGAAACTAAATGAAGATATAACTGTGGAAACAGAAAATTAGACCAAGAACACAAAAAGAAATTAAAATGATGATAACCAGTACACATTTTTCAATAATAATTTTAAATATCAATGGCCTGAACTCCCTAGTCAAAAGACACAGGCTAGTTGAATGAATTAAGAAGCAAAATTCATCATTTTGTTGTCTACAAAAAACTCATCTCACCTAAAGTATAGGCACTACCTTAAGGTGAAAGGAAGGATGAAAAAAAAATATTCCAAGCAAATGTCACTAAGAAACAAATAGGGGTTGTAATTTCAATATCTGACAAAATAGACTTCAAACTAACACTAATCAGAGGAGATAAAGGTCACTTCATTCTGATCAAAGGAACAAGTGACAAGAAGTTAGTACAATCAGGAATAAAGATGCATCAAACTCTGGTGCACCCAATTACATTAAAACAGTATTAGAGGACTTTAAGACACAGATTAACCCAACTCAGTAATAGTAGGGGACTTCAGTACCCCACCATTTTCCAATAGAGAATAAACAAAGAGACCAGGCATGGTGGTGCAGACCTCTAATCCCAGCACTGGGGAAGCAGAGGTAGGTGGATCTCTGGGAGTTCGAGGTCAGCTTGGTCTACTTAGTAAGTTCCAAGCCAGCTGAAATCACAGGGAGACCCTGTTTCAAAAAGATCAAAAAATAATAATTAACAAACGAAGAGAGATATCTGATTAAATGATAGCATACCTCAAATGGACCTAACAGACATCTACCAAATATTCTACCCAAACTCCAAAGAATATACTTTCTAATCAATACCCCATGGAACTTTCTCCAAAACTGACTACATCCTGGGACACAAAACAAACCGCAAAAAATACAAAAATAATTGAAATAAATCTATTCATCCTAGCAGACTGGAATTCAATGAAGCATAAAATCAATACCAAAAGGAGCTCTAATAATGGCACAAATTTATGGAGATTAAAGAAGACACTCCTGAAGGATGAATGGGTCAAAGAAGAAATTAACTGAGGTTTTATACATTTCATACAACAGTTCTTAATCAAACTTAGACCCCCTCCCCGACCCATCCCCCCCAACCACCCACCAGATCTCATGTATGCCACCATACATGTTAAGTCCTATCAGAACAAGGATTGTACCCAGATGTCCTTTAGTGCAAATTCATCTCCTGGAGTCTAGTCAGTCCATCTAGGGATCGTAAGTAAGGCATACACTCTCTCTCTTGGTAGTGATCAGTCTCCAATAGTTCTCATTCTAGAGTCAGCTCACCAATTAAAATATTTTTTTAAATATGGAAAAAACTATATAGAAAAGTGGAAAGAAGGCCCCAAAACAACAGAATGTTGTATAACAAAACATAAAAAGGAAGCATTTCAAAACAGTCATTGTCTTATTGAATGATACCAGCTTCAATAAATATTTTTAAAATTTTTACTGAATTTTGTGATTTTTTTTCAAACAATATAAATTAATGGTATTTAAATCTACTCTGGTATTTGCACCTCCTCTTACTGTCGTCCATCCAATCTAATGTATTCTTTCTAACTATTATATAGCATATATCATATAATATGGCCTGTAGATTCTGATTTGTATTCCCAAAGGTCCTTCAGTGTGGGTGCATATCCTTAATGAACATAGACGCAAAAATTCTCAACAAAATACTTGCAAACTACATATAGACTTATATCAAAAAGGTCATCCACTGGGATCAAATAACTTTATTCCAGAGACGCCGTAAGAGTTCAATAAATGTTATAATGGCTCAATAAATGTTATAAATCATATATATAGACTCCAAGACAAAATCACATGGTC
Source organism: Eospalax fontanierii (assembly GCA_035773235.1). Lineage (NCBI taxonomy): Eukaryota > Metazoa > Chordata > Mammalia > Rodentia > Spalacidae > Eospalax > Eospalax fontanierii. The sequence continues at coordinate 65,922,941 of CM069530.1, read as the reverse complement.
ATCTCAATAGATGCAGAAAAGGCTTTTGACAAAATCCAACATGTATTCGTGTTGAAAGTCCTAGAGATCATTGGACTGCAGGATGCTACCTCAACATAATTAAAATTATATACAACAAACCCACAGCCAACATCATTTTAAATGTAGAAAAACTGAAACCATTCCCATTAAAATCAGGAACCAGACAAGGCTGTCCACTATCTCCACTCCTTTTTAATATAGTGCTTGAAACTCTTGCTAGAACAATAAGACAAGAGAAGGAAATTAAAAGAGTACTAATTGGAAAAGAAGAGGTCAAGTTATCCTTATCTGTAGCTGATATGATATTATACATGAAAATATCAATCGGAAAATCCCTAGAAATGATTAACACTTTCAGCAAAGTGGCAGGTCACAAAATCATTCTACAAAAATCAGTAGCTCTTCTATGTACCAATAAAAAGCAATTAGAAATCGAGTACATGGAAACCCTCCCATTCACAATAGTCTCAAAAAATAAAATAAAATATCTAGGAATAAGCTTGACCAAAGACATTAAAGATCTCTACAATGAAAATTTTAAATATTTGAAGAAAGAGATTGAAGAAGACACCTGGAGATGAATAGACCATCTTTGTGGCTCATAGATTAGAAGAATTAATATTGTGAAAATAAGCATCCTAACAAAAGCAATCTATAAATTCAAAGCAATCCCAATCAAAATCCCCATGACATTCTTCACAGAGCTAGAAAAAAATATTAAAATTCATTTGGAATCACAAAAGCAATCTTAAGCACAAAGAGTAATACCAGATCTCAATCTATATTACAGAGCTATAGTCATAAAACAGCATGGTACTGGCACAAAACAGACACATGGATCAATGGAACAGAATTGAAAACCCAAACATGAGTGCATACAATTTAAGGTGCCAAACAAACACTACAGGAAAGACAGCATCTTCAGCAAATGGTGCTGGCAAAACTGGATCTCCACCTGTAGAAGAATGAAATTAGACCTTATCATTCACCTTGCACAAAAGTCAACTCCAAATGTATCAAAGACTTCAAGGTGAAACCTGAAACTCTAAAACTGTTAGAAGAAAACGTGCACAGTACCCTACAAAATGTAGGTGTCAGAGAAGACTTTCTAAATTGTACATCAGTTGCTCAGGTATTAAGGTCAACAGTCAACAAATAGGACCACATTAACCTAAAAACCTTCCGTATAGCAAAAGGAACAACTAAGGAATGAAGAGAAAAGCCATAGAGTGGGAGAAAATCTTCACCACAATATGTCTGACAGGGTTTAACATCCAGAATATATAAAGAACTCAAAAAAACAAAGAATCATGAAAACAAATGACCCAATTAAAAGATGAGCTAAGGATCGAAACAGAGCACTCTGAAACGAAGAAATAAAGAAGAAGCTTAAGAAGCATTCTAAAAAGGCATTCAACATCGTTAGTAATTAGGAAAGTGCAAATTAAGACCACTTTAATATTTCATCTTACCCCAGTCAGATTGCTAAGATAGAGAGAACAAATGATAGCAAATGCTGGAGAGGATGTAGGAAAGTTTGCTGCTGGGATTGCATACTTGTGCAACCACTATGGAAAGCAGTGTAGAGAACTCTAAAACTAAAACTCTAAAAACGAGAGCTCCAAAAACTAAGATGAACCTGCCATAATATTCAGTTATGCGATTCCTTGGCATACACCCAAGGGAGTCATTCTACTGAAGACATACTTGTATATACATGGTTGTTACTGCTTCTTTTAAGGATGTATCCTAAGTGTCCCTCTACTGACAGGTGAATAATGAAAGTGTACATTTTCACAATGGAGTTGTACTCAGCAGTATAAAAAGATGAAATACTGAAATTTGGAGGTAAATGGATGTAAATAGAGAGTGTTATACTAAGTGACTCAGTATTCACAGACTCAGAAAAACAAATGACGTATATTATCTCTCATTTGTGGATTTTAACACCAAATCCCTATATGTGGGTACATATCATTATGTACACACAGAAACCAAGAAAATGGAAAGGAACCAGGGAGGTAAAGGCAAAGAAGGAGCCTGAGAGAGAGCAACAGGGAGACAGGTGTTACCAAGGGTAAAATGGGAGTATTTACATTGGAGGGGAGAAGGGAGAGTTATACAAGGACCCATGGGGGTAGAGGGAAAGAAGATGCTCAGTAGAGGGAGTCATAGAAGACAGGCATTATCAAGGGTAAAATGGGAGAAATGGGGTTCTTTAACTGGCCAGGGAAGAGGGAGGGTTAGACACTGAGAAAGGGAGGAGAGATAATGTTTAGCTGATGTGAAAAACCAGAGGGAAATGTATTTGTTCAACAGCCTACTGAAAAATTGCACATATATTATCTCTATAGGTGTCCATGTAAATAGCTGAAGGCTAGAATATAACAGGAAGCAGTGCCAGACAGGAGAAACCTTCCTTTAAGTTGTTGGCCAGAGTAGTCTAAGAGACTCCCAATATTATACATGCTATTTTCATAGGCTTTGATTGCCTCCCAGAGCTTAAAAGTAAGATCTTATTGCTGAAGACAGGACACAGTTTGGAAATAGTACTTGGAGCAATTGAGCTGGAACTGAAGGCTAATTCTCATGGTTCTAGATGACACTAAGTAAGCTGCAAAGGGAAAACATCAATCAATGGTCCAACCCCCCAGGTTTAAGACCTAATAACCTCAACAATGATTGATACAGAAAACAACTTTGGTGCAATAGTGGCATTTTTAGTTGGGGGGTAATCAACAACTATCTGATTGGATGTAAAGCCCACTCAGAGGGAGGGAACTCATGTGTGGTCCTGTAAGCATAACCAATTACACATGGAGAGATCATAGATCTTAGAGAAAACCCTAAAGCTGTCATATCCCTAGACAAATGTAATTTCTTATTATATGCTAAATATGGATCCTTATATTTACAGACAATTATGTCAGTCACCACTCATCAAAGAATCTTCTTTTGTAACAGAAAGAGACTATTACAGAGTTCCACAACTGGTCTTATACAGAGAATAAGTGTCTGTGAAATACCCAACCCTAAGTGGCACATCTACAATGGAACCTCTATACCTAAGGCTTACCCAACATAGTGGAGGAAAGTGTAGAGATAATACTAGCACATCTCTCAACTTTCATCAGCAAATCTCCCTCATGTAGCAGACAGAAATGAACACAAAAGGCCAAAGCACAGAGAATAAGAGTCTTCAGAGTCAGGGTCCCTGGACAGGACTCCTATATTAAACTCCACTGACCCAGGTCTCAGAGACCACTGTGCAAGAGAGGTGGAGAAGGTTGTAAGAACCAGTTCATGACTATATGGAAACACAATGTCTTTTAGGATCCTGGGACCTTACTCATATGAATCCACAGCAATGGTGTCAGCATGCACAAGAGCCATGCAAACTCAAATAGGCAAAAACCCAGCATAGAACTGGGGAAGTGGGCAGCAGGTTCCAATCTTAGCTGAAGAACTATTGGCAGCTAATTACTGATGGGTGAGGGAGAACTTATCTTCTTTAAGGGAGTGACTCAGATAGACTGACTAGACCCCTGTGGATGAACTTGCACACACTAAGTTGACTCAGTAGGCCTTAACATAAATGACAGAATGCATGAAATCTGGTGGGATGGGGGGCTATGGGAAGGTGTGGATGTGGGAGTATACAGATGATTAAGATGTTTTGTATGCAATACACAAAAAATTCAATAAAAATACTTTGAAGAAAAAAGCAAAATAAAATATTTTTCTAAATCCATTTGCGCATGGACTATTCAGAAAATCATGACTTCCATCCATCAAAATTCAAGAATAGTGACAATGAAGTGCCAGTAGGAGTTCTGAGGTTAGAGCCTACTGTGACTGTCCCCATGAGCCAAGACAATATAAGGCTGGCTCCAGAGGCCCAAATTGAGTCACATGACCATTTTCAGAAAGCAAACAGAATCATCTCACCCAAACTGAATGTCCTGGGTAAGTGTTGGTTACCTATAGGAAACTGGGACACTGATATAAAGTGAGGATGTTTACTGAGTAGTGCAAGTGCTTAAATCTCATGATTTTATTTTAAATAACACTTTTTGAAATAACTGTAGACCCATATGACTGTTTTAATGTTTACAACTACTCTTCAGCTACTCCTAGAAACTATTGATTTAGTAACTTAGTAAGAGAAATTTCCAATGCATATTTGAAGTTAACATATCTTCTTAAAAACATGGAATGAACTTGTCCAGAGTCACTGGAGAATTATCTATCTAGAGCATACATAGATAGATGGTAAATATAAGATGACAGATAGATAAATGATAGATAGATAGATGATAGATAGATATTATTGATAAATAGATGATAGATAGATGATAGATTAATAGCAAGATAGGCAGACAAAAAGACATGATTTATTTACTATCAGAAACTGGTTTATGCAGTGATGGAAGCTGAAGAATATAAAGAACTTCAGTCAACAAGCTGGAGACCCAGAAAACCCATAGTGCAAGTTCTAGTCCCTTTCTGATCCAGAAGCAGGAGAAATCATTGTGCTATAGAAATTCAGGCAGAGTTTTTTTTAAGCCTTTCTTATTCAGCTTTTTGGTCTACCAAGTACATCAATGAACTGGAGGAGGTGGACTTGCAGAGGAAAGGACAACCTGCTTTACTGCATCAATTCAACTGCTAATCTCATTACATGACACTCAATAATGTTTAGCCAAACATCTGGGCACCCTGTGACCCAGTTAAGCAGACATGCACTTAATGTTCACAGAGTTAGGGTTCGGCTCTGCTTGTAATATTAAAAATCTGTGTGACATTAAGTAGATCATTTGTGCGAGCATCAAAACCAATGCCAGATATGTTCATTGGTTGCTTGTTTTTGGGGACAGAGTTGCTCAGTAGCTCATAGATCTGTTAGACTGGCTGACTAAGGAGCTCCACATAGCCTCCTACCTCTGTCTCTCCAGCACTGGAACTACAGGTACGTATTGCCACAAGGATATTTTTATGTGGGTGCTGGAAATATGAATTCAGGTCCTCATGTTTATATGACACTTTACTAACTGAACCATCTCCCCATTCCCCCAAAACCATATTTTTGTTTGTTTGTTTAGCTATTTCAATTTTTTATTTTTCGTGAACATTATACATGAGTGTAGTTTTTGCACTATTTCCATCCTTCCCAGTCCCCTTTCAACTCTTCTGACATCCTCTCAAGTCACTCAATTTCATTATCATTTGTTGATTATCATTGTTACATATGCATGCATACATTTATAGAGATGCACACACACATATACATACACACACACACACATATATATATATATATATTATAATACCCTGAATCTATTAAGCTGTGCTCCCATGTACCTGTGTTTAGGGCTGTCCAATTGGAACCTGTGTTTAGGGCTGTCCACTTGAAATAACCACTCAGGGACCTAATCCCTGGAGAAAACTGATTCTCCTTTCCTCAGAGCCTGCAGCTCTTCTTTTTGAGGTGGGACCCCTTGAAATTTTCCCCATACACCTTGGTGTGTCAGCTGAGTTCATTGTTATATGTAGATCTTGTTAGACGTCATACTGTGGAGATTTCATTGGTTCAACTTCCCTATCATGTCTGAAATCAATATCTAGCAGCTGGCATCTTGTCCCTCTGGCTCTTACATTCTTTGTGCCCCCATGTCTGTGATGTTCCCTGAGTCTTAGATGTAGAGGATACATTATAAATGTATCACTCAGAGCTGGGCACTTACTTTCTGAGTTTGACTAGTTGTAGAGCTTTGTAATAGTGTCCATCTGTTGCAAAAAGAAGCTTCTTTGATGAGTGGTGAGAGGTGCACTTGTCTGTAAATATAAGGATATGTATTTTAGAATATAGTAAGAAATTACATTGTCTAAGGATGTGATGAGAGCAGGTTTTCCTCCAGGGTCTATGCCATCTCCAGCCATGTGTGCTTGCCATTTACAGTTCCATTTATGAGTTCCCTTCCAGGGGAACTGGGGCTTAAGTCAAATTAGACAGCTGTTGATTACTCCCAAGATAAACATGCCACTACTGAACTAATAGCAATGGTTTCTGGGCCCAGTCATTGTTTATTAGGATTCACAGCTAGGTAGGAGTACTGATTGGTTTTCTTCCTTGGCAGCTTGTCTAGTATACCATGATACCATGAGAGCTAGTCTGGAAGGGGTATTTCCCTTTATTGGAACTGTGATTTTTTGTTATATAGCCTACAGCTATACACATGCACACATATATGCACATATGCATATATGTGTGTACATATGTATATTGTATATATATTTTCAGTAGACTTTTGAACTAATACATTTCCCTCCATTTTTAACACCACCTAAACATTACTCAGCCATCTTTCCTTTTTCTCCCCTGTATATTCCTCCCTGTTCCTTCCCCAGTTAAGTATCCCTTATTTCTCCATTCCTCCTTGATAACTTACTACCCTTGTCTTCTCTCCCTTTAACCCTACGGCTCCTGTAGTCACATCAGGATTATATACTCACACCTAAGGATTGGAAAGTAGAATCTACAATTGGCAGAGAACAAGCCATGCGTCACTGTTTCCATTTCTCAGCTATTGTGAAAAGAGCATCAACAAACAAACATGACTGCAGAAGTATCTATAATAGCATATGGAGTTCTGGGTATATGCCAAAGAGTGGTATAGCCAGATCAAACGGCAGATCTATTTTTCATTGTTAAAGAGTTCTCCACATTGACTTCCACAGTGGCTGCACCAGTTTGCAATCCCGTTTGCCCACATCCTCACCAGCATTTGATATCATTTGTTCTCTTGGTCTTCACCATTCTGACTGAGGTAAGATGAAAACTTAATGTAGTTTTAATTTAGAGTTCCCTTATTACTAAGGGTATCGAATACTTCTTTAGGTGTTTCTTAGCCATTTATATTTCTTCTTTTGAGAACTTGTTGTTCAGATCTGTAGCCTGTTTTTCACTCGGTTGCTTGTTTTCTTGAGTCTTTGTTTTCTGAGTTCTTTGTGTATTCTAGATATTAAGATTTTTCTCCCACTCTGCAGGTTTATTCTTGACTTGATTGGTTGCTTTCTTTCTTGTACAGAATCTTTTTAGTTTAATGAAGCCCCATTTGTCAATTTTTGACCTAATTCCTGAGCAAATGAAATTCTATTTAGGAAGTCCTTTCCTGTACCTCTATCTTGTATGGTATTGTCTATGTTTTCTTCTAACATTTTTGACATTTCAAGTTTCACATTGAAAATTCACTTGGAGTTGATTTTTGTGAAGGGTGGTAGACATGGGTCTAATTTCTTTCCTCTACATATGGAGATCTAGCTTTCTCAGCACCATTTGTTGAAGATGCTTTCTTTCCATCAGTGTGTGTTCTTGTCACCTTTGTCAAATATCAAGGGGTTGAAATTGTGTGCATTGATGTTTGGGTCTTCTATTTTTTATGTTGATATACATATCTATTTTGTCTAGTTGTTGGTCAGTATCTCTCTCCCTCCCTCCCTAGTTTGGGAATTAGAGTAATACTGGCTTTGCAGACAGAGTTTCTGAGTTCTCCATCTTTTTTTTTTCTTTTCTCTTTGAATCATCTAAGCAATATTGGTTGCAGATCTTCTTTGAAAATCAGGTAAAATTCTGCTGTGATTCCATCTGCTCTGGGTATTTTTTAGTCGGGAAGGTTTGTTTTATTGTTTTGATCTCCTTATTTGTTATAGATCTTTTAAGTTTTTGGTCTCTTCTTGATTTAACATTGATGATTCCATTGAATTTGGAAATTTATTCACTTCTTTTAGATTTTCTAATTTAATAGAGTATAAGTTTTTAAAGTATTCCCTTATAAATGTTCTGGATTTCTTCAGTGTCTGTTGTAATGTTTCCCCTTTCATCTCTGTTTTTTTTGATGATTTGTTTTTTGCCCTTTCTTTGGGTTAATTGGACTAAGGCCTGTCTATTTTGTTTACCTATTCAAAGAACTAGCTCTTAGATTCACTGATTCTTTGTATTGTTTTCTTTGTTTCTATTTCACTTATTTCTGTTCTGTTTTTACCATTTTTTCTCATCTGTTGTGTTTGTATTTGGTTTGTTCTTATTGATTCAGATTCTTGAGTCATAAGTAATGTATTTGTGCTCTTTCTGATTTTTCAATGTACTTAGAGCTATGGATTTCCCTCTTTAGGTGTGCATTTGAAATGTCCCACATCCTTTATTCTGTTGTTTTTACCATTTTCATTTAGTCCTAGGAGAACTTTTCTTTCTTGATTTATTCTTCAACAGTTCATCATTCAGGAGTGTATTCTTTAATCTCCATGAGTTCACATAACTACTAGAGCTTCTTTTGCTGTTGATTTTAAGCTTTATGGCACTACTGTCTGATAAAATACATGGAACTATTTCATTTTTTTTGTATTTGTTGAAGTTTGTTTTGTACCCCAGTACATGATCTATTTTAGAAAACTTCCACAGACTGCTGTGTAGAATGTGTAGTCTGTGGTGTTTGGGTGGAATATTCTGTAGATTTCTGTTAAATCGATATGATGTACTATATCCTTTAATTCAGATGTTTCTCTGTTTATTCTTTGTCTAGATGACCTGTCTGTTGGGGAAAATGAGATATTAAAGTCATGAACTATTACTGAGTTGGAGTTAAATAGTGTCTTGAAGTCCAATAGCATTCTTTTAGGAAATTGTGTGCACCAGAGTTTGGTGCATATATGTTCATGATTATAATGTCTTCTCAGCTGATTGTTCCTTGATCACAATGAAGTGGCCGTCTTTATCTCTTCTGATTAATTTTAGTTTGAAGTCTCTTTTATCAGATATTAGAATAAGAGTGCCTGCATATTGGTGCCATTTGCTTAGGATATTTTTTCATCTTTTCACTCTAAGTTTGTGTCTACATTTCAAGGTTAGATGAGTTTCTTGTAGACAGCACAAAGAAAGATTTTGTTTCTTAATTCAACTAGTCTATGTCTTTTCTCTGGGGTGTTGAGGCCATTCATATTAAGTTATTATTGAAAGATGTGCATTATTTACTCTCATTTTGTTTCCTGGGTCCTATTTTCTATTTCCATAAGTATACCTTCATTTTTTTTCTTTCTGTAGTCTCTTGGGTATGGTCATTCTTTTCTTCAGTCCTTTGTATTGATCTGCATGTTTTTTTTAGTTAACGTGAATTCTTTCAGGCTATTTGTGAGATGGATGATTTTTCTTTCCCCATCAACTATGATAGATACTTTTGCTGGGTAAGTTAGACTGGGTTAGCATTTATTGTCACATAGAACTTGGAATACATTGCACTGAGCTCATCTGGCATTTATAGTTTGCATTGAAATTTCAGCTGTTATTCTGATGAGTTTTCCTTCATATGTGACTTATTGCTTTTGCAGTTTTCAGTAACCACTCTTTGTTCTGTATAGTGTTTTCAGTATGATATGCCATGGGGATTCTCTGTTCTGGTACTGTCTATTTGGTGTCCTGTGTGCTTCTTGTAACCTTAACCTAGGGAATTTTCTTGTTGAAAAATCAGTCAATGTCATTTACCTGAGGTTCTTCTCCTTTTTCATTATCTGTAATTCATAAATTTGTTCTTTTCACAATGTTCTACATTTCCTGCATATCACATTCCTTTTAAAAAATTTTTCATGCTCTGTGCTTATGCAGTCCAAGTTTCCAGCTTTATCTTCAAGTTTTGACATTCTGTTTTCCATTTGATTCATTCTGTTGTTGAGACTTTCTGTTGTTTAAAATTGGCTTATTGAGTTTTTCAATTCCATCTTCGTCTCAGATTTAATTCTCTTCAATATTTCTCTTTTGTGAATTCACTTTTCAAATCCTGAACTTTATTTGTTATTTCATGCAGCTGTATGTTTGTATTTCCTTGAGCTTCAGACAGGAGTTTGTCCTTACCCTCTTTGAGTTCTTGGAGTTGTTTCTATATTGTTTAAAATCCTTTCATCATATTTATGGTTGTTCTTTTAAGTTCTATGTCCTGGGTTCCTCTGCGTAGTTCTCACTGTAGAATACTTCTACCAGACTGGTGAGATTTGGTAGGAGCATCTTATCTTGGTTTTTTATGTTATTGTGATTTTGCATTGTGACCTGGCCATATGTACTTCTTTTGTTGGTTATCTGTCTGATATGAAATTCTGGACTTTTTTGAGTTGATGTTTGGTTCTGTTTTTATTATTATAGTTTAGATGTTTCCTGATCAGATATGGATAGTTAGATGGTCTGTGCTTCATAGTCTTACTTTTGTTTCTTTTTGGAGGCATGGATGGCTCGAGGCTGGTCAGATGCATGAGGCAAGCAGTCACAGCAAGGAATGTTAATGTGGAGATGCCTGCAGCATTTACTGGTTCTAGTTAGCTCACCAGGCTAGTCTAGAGTGGGAATAGAACTTTCCAGACAAAGTCAAGGGTTTTCCAACAGCACATTGCCAGCCTAGTCCCAGAGCCAAAAGATGATGATGGAAGGGGCAGGTATCTGACTATCTCAGCTGGTTCTGGGCCTAGTCCCAAAAGGGAAGGATGGCAATCAAGAGGGCAGATTCTAACTAGCTAGGCAGGGTAAATGGGGCCCATGAACAGTGTTTTCCTGGATCAGTCCCTGGGGAAGGAGTAGGCAGGTTCTGACTAACTGACTAAGCTAGTCAGGAGCTCTCCAGCAGTGATGTCCAGCTTAGTCCCATAGCAGGAAGATGGCCCAATCAAATATATTTCTGAAAGACATATTTTATTCAACTTTGTATAAAGATTGCTGCCCACTATCTTATTTATACATCTTATGAACATGTTAAAACTGGGCTTAAGCATCTAATCTGATAATTTAGTCTGCCATATTTTAAAGAGAATCAAAATTTGGGTTTCCGTGGTTCTTTCCTGGGCCTTTCCAATTGTTCTTTATTGCTCATTTATTAGTCATCTGTAAGCTTCTCATAATTGCATTATCTATAAGCCCTTGAAATTAGATAATCTAGTCCTGTGATGGCTGACTATGTAATAAAATACTCCATATTCAGGAGCCTTAAGAATAAAAACTCCTGTAAATACGGACCATTAATTGGTCTACAGAATATACAAAAAGAATGCATTGAGCAGGTGGTACTGTGTGATCACAAAAGTAATTCTAATTCTATCTCGATGAGAGAATTCTTTCTCCCCCAATTCATGGTTCAAAATTCAGATATGCCTAAATAGCATTCTCATTCACTTTTAAAGTAGTATAAAGTCTTATAGTCTTATTTATCACACATATAATCTTCAATTCAGTAGCTAACTTAATTTAAAACTTAATTTCCTAGTCCCTGGTAGAAGTGAGAATGTAGTCGTAGTCCTCCCTTAAAATTCCACCTCCCTCTTCCCGTCATCTCCTTAGCTTCTGACCCTAGAGGATTAAAGATGGTACAAACTTAATTACTAATCGCACTGGAGTCCTCATCCACTCAGCACTTCCTTTAAGGTGAGGCTGAGGCTCCTTCATCCACCTAAGTGGTAGAAGCATTGCATGTTCTTGTAAAGTCTCAAGAAATCTTTAAAAGGATTTTTTAAAAGTTTTTTTTTTACTTTACCGTGCACACACGACAATTTATTCCTTCAAAGAAGATGCGGAGTTGTAAGATTTGTGACACTTCATTCAGACATAGATGTCTGGAACACAGCATGGTATTTAGTAATTTTTAACAAGCTGATTAAAAGTTTCAGTTTAAAAAACTGCAACTTATTTACCTTGTTTTATCTGCATTCTGCATCTCTGAATCCTCAGTTGTATGCTCTGATAGCTGCAAAAATCTCACTGATTCATTTATTTTCCAGCATCCTTACTTACTGAGTTTTCCAACAGAAACACCGATCACATTCACCAGTGATCCTGCCCTTTGACACACCTCTGAACACCTTCTTTGCAGATTAATGGGACTCACATTGTATATGTCATCATGAACAGCAGCTTGATACAAGTTGATACAGCTCAACAGCGTAGATATTGTTTGCTTTTTAAAGAATGATTGGCAAGAATGATATTTTTTCACTAATTAAAAATTTGTTCTACAAAGTCACAAACAGGACTCTATTTTCTTGGTAATTTTAAGAATGAATGAAGCTTAGAGAATCATGATTTACTTCTTAAATTAGTTAACTAATTATTTGTACATGAGTAATGAAGAGGCTTAAGCAACAGTTGGACAACATGACAAGAGACAGGCTTAATCAGGGGATGGAGAGAAGCTCAGCAGTTAAAAGCACTGACTGCTCTTGTAGAGGACCAGGGTTCAATTCCCAGCACCCCCATGATGGCTAGCAACCATCCCTAACTCCAGCTCTAAGGGATCCGATGCCCTCTTCTGACCTCCGTGGGCATTACAGGACAAAGGTACACTTACACACATGCGGGCAATATACTCATACACATAAAATAAAAATAATAAATAAAATATTTTTAAAGAAACAGGCATAATCAGACACCAGAGTTCTCGCCTGCTGAATGAGCTTTCCAAGCCTAAATGATGAGACCACAAAAAATCACATAGGCAATCAAATTCTTGATCATCCCTATGACATGGACTGAATATATTTGAATGAGAAAGAATTCTGTTCTGATTATCAGTTAGTGATATGGAGAAAGATTAATGATGAAGTGAGTATACAGTCTCACTTCTTGTCTCGCTGTTGTGTGTACATATGCATGTTTATGGAGAGATTTTAGGTCTGTATATAGAAAGGAATATGGATACTTAGATATTTAGTAAGTTAACTATTGAAAAAGAAAGCACTCAGGGCTGGAGGTATGGCTCAGTGGTTAAAAGCACTGGCTGCTCCTGTAGAGGACCCAGGTTCAATTCCCCACACTTACATGGCTGCTAACAACTGTCCATAATTCCAGTTCTAGGCAATCCAATGCCTTCTTCTGACCGCCATGGGCACTGTGTGACATGGATTCATTTACTTACATGCAGACAGTAAATGCTACAAAATTGCTGTTAATCAGAGTGCTAGAGAGTGCTAGACAAAACTCCATGATAATTCAAAGCTGACCCAAGTAGAGTCCTGTTTTCCCAGACTCCATTCTGGGAAAACAAAACCTAAATTTATCACAAACAATTCTAAAAGAATGTAAAGCTCTAAGAACACCTGTACCTACTGACTGCCAGATTTGTTTCAGTACTTTCTGCTTTGCTAGCTTTTGTACAGTGTAAATTGCTAAAGAGGCCCAGAAAACTGGACAGCATGCACCTGGTTGCCATGGTTAGAATTGCACCCACTTTATTGACCACTGTATGAACTTGTATGTGTGCTTGTTGTCCCCTTGTACTTGCACTCAACAACGCCCCGCAACTAGCTGACCACAAAACCCACAGAATGTTCTGCAATTGTTTTATAATTTAATGACCTGCCATAGCGAAATACCAAGTCTTGCTTCTGTCCATCTGCCTGCTTCTGTACCCAGTTGTGTTAATCCCTGATTGGCTCATTTCAAAGTCACTGGAAACTCCCTCCAGAGTGCTATAAAAACCTTACTAAACTGAGCCTGTTGCTTTTCCTTGGGTACCCAAACCTTACCTTTACATTGGTGTGGCAACCTTTATTGCAACATGTAACAATACACATAAAATAAAATAAAAATAATAAATAAAACATTTTAAGGTATTTTTTATATATTTTGGACCTTTTATATTGTCCTCAAATATTATATCTAAGATTGAATATTTTCTTCTTTTTTATTGAATCATTGTATATTTCATATATAAAATCTCGATCAGTCTTAATCATCTTTATATCCTCTTCCCCACCAGTATCCACTATAGCCCCCCAACTGGAATCCATACGTTCTTTCATCTGGGTTAAGGTCTATTGTGTCAAGTTAGTGTCCCCAAATATTCCTCAGTTCAGGTTCATCCACTGAGGTCTAGTCAGCCTATCCTGAGTCCCTTGCTTTAGAAAGATTAGTTCATCCTCACCCAACAGTAATCAGTTGCCAATATTCCTTCAGCAAAGATTGGGGTTTGCTACCTATCTCTCCAGTTCCCTGCTGGGTTTTTGTCTACTTGAGTTTGTGTGGGTCTTGATCATGCTGGCACCATTGCTGTAGGTTCTTATGAGCAGGATTCCAGGAGCTTGGAGGCCTGTATTTCCATATGATCACCTACCTCCTCCCTGACTCATACAGTCTTCCAGACCCCTCTTCCACAATGGCCCCTGGGCCTTGGGTGAGTGAAACTTAATATAAGAGTCTTGTCCAAGGACTCATCTCTGCAAATTCCTAATCTCCATTCTTTGACCATTTGTGATCTTTTGTGTTCCTAGCTCTCTGTTACTTGAGGGAGCTTCATTAATGAGAGATGAGAGATTCGTTAGTATCCTCTTTAACTCTTGTTCCATGTTGCATGAGCCTTGGTTATAGAGGTTGCATTGTAAATGTGCTGCTTGGGCATGGGCAATTCATGGACAGTGTCTGTGTGGCCAGCTGTGGTACTCTGTAGTAGTCTCCATCTGGTGCAGCAGAAGCTTCTTTGAGGAGTGGTTACTGGGATACTTGGCTGTATATAGTATACATAAGGGTACATATTTTGCACTTAGTAAGAGGTTACATTAACCTAGGGATGTGGCAGCCTTAGGGAACTCTCTAAGTTCCATGACCTCTTCAGCAATGTGTATTTGGCTATGATTACAGTACCACACATGAGTTTCATCCCATTGAGTGGGTTCTAAGAAATATGTACTGTTTTCAGCAATAGGATCTTACCTTCAAGTTCTGGGAGGCAATTAAAGGCTGTGGCAATAGGCTGTGTAATTTTGAGAGTCTCTTGGACTACCCTGGCCAACAACTGAAAGGAAGTTTTCACCTGTCTGGCACTGTTTCTTGTTATGTAGCCTTCAGCTATGCACATGGACTCATTTAGACAGATTGCATATGGAATTTGTTGTTAGGTTTTTAGAATAATATGATTCCTGATGTAGTTTTACACTAGCTAGGCATTTTTATCTTTCTCTCCCTGTCTCTGTCTCTCTCTGTCTCTGTCTCTCCCTGTCTCTGTCTCTCTGTCTCTGTCTCTCTCCCAGTCTAACCTTCCCTCTGTGCCCTCCCCATTTCCCCCATTTCTGCCTGGATAATTCCAGTCTCTTCTGGCCCCACCTCTCTTGAGCTCCTTCTTTCCCTTTATCCTCAGAGTTCCTTGTATAGCTTACCCCCCATGTAAACTCCCGCTTATATCTATTTCTCCCTTAGTAACAACTGTCTCCTACTATTCTTCTCTGTCAGTTCTTTCTTTCCCTTTACTCTCCTGGTTCCTGCAGTTACATTAGGATACATACTCACATATAAGGATTTGGTGCTAGGATCCACAAATAAGAGCTAATAACTGTCTATAACCCCAGTTCCAGTGGATCCTATGCCCCCTTCTGACCTCCATGGACACTGTGTGACATGGATGCATTTACTTATATGCAAACAATATACTCATACACATTAATAATAATAATAATAATAATAATAATAAGAAGAAGAAGAAGAAGAAGAAGAAGAAGAAATTTTTAAAAGGAAAAGAAAGCACTGAAAACTGTAGTCTATAAATCCTATACCGGGAGGAAGCAGGGTTTCCTGCAGATTCACATACTTGGGACATCACAAATAGGTAACATCTTATGCCTACAGGACAGTTTTCCTGCCTTTGTAAAAATGTAAAACAATTGTAAGAAAGATTGAAGTATGTTCTTCAAAGCTCCATTCATACAGTGTGGCATACCCTGTGCACTAGCGAAGGGAAAGTCTCGTGTGAATGAGAAGAATAAAATCAGACGTGATTTAACAAGCCTTGCTAGTAATTGCAGAGAAGAATTTCAAGTGCTGCAACGAGAGCTGCTTTCTGAGCGCTCTCCTATCTCGTAGTGATTTCCCTGAGTACTTCACAAAATAAAAAGGCTTTTTAGATATAGTGCTGTTTCATTTGTGTGGTTTACACGGGGTCTGATCAATTACATTTATAATCCACATCATTTGGAAAGAAAAGATATTTGTTAAGTCAACCTCAACTTATGATTTATTCACTTTTATGTGGGGCTTCAGCTGCCTATGGAAGAGTACTCAGTTTACTTTTGATTGCCAGGGGACATGCATGTTAGGGACAGTTGTAGAGAATTAGAATACTCATCTATAACGGCTTATGCCAAAAGAGAGGCTTTTGGTGGCTGGAATTGACTAGTTTGGATAATGTTCTCTACTCTTTCCTTTCTTTACTCACTGTTGACTGTTCTACATACACTCTCTTTCTGGTCAAGATGGCCCCAGGAGCACCATGTTCAAGTCCTTATAGTCCCAGTCTGGTTTAAAAGGAAGCACATCTCGTGTGAGCAGCTCTAAAGCTCTGTTTTCCCAATCCTTTGTCTTTGATTAGGCTTGATATCCAGCCCAGAACCAGTCTGATGAACAAAGAAAAGTAGATTCTAACCAAGTGTAAATTACACATTCATTACCAGAAACTGAAGGCACTGCATCACCAAGGGTGTAGATACTGAAAGCTTGACAAAATACTCTTAGGGATAAGCATAAGAAGATGAGATAATGAACATGGGAATGCAAGCATGACTGGATGAGCCCAGAAGAGGTCAGTGGCAAAGGGAGGATGCCTCAGGATGATATCTGAAGTCCTTTGAAATTGCACTTCCTAGATGTGGTTCCATGAAGGATTATGTCCCATAAGGAAGATGTTCATTGCACTAGAAACCCAAATAAGTGGAAACTCCTCTTCCTGTCTCAAATCTGACAGTAATTTTAGTAAAAGTTCTATCACAGATGCAATCAGAAAGTTTCTTCATATGTCTCACAATACTTCTGATTAAAAATTTCCATAAAAGTCCTGGAGAACCATCTGGCTAACAGCCATCTGTAATTCTGGTTCTGGGGCATCTGACACACTCTTGTGGTTTTCACGTGCCTTACACACAAGGGTACACCTACATACATGCAGGCAAAACACTCACACACATAAAACAAAATAACTAAATATTTTTTCGGTAAAAACTTACAGAACTCAAATTTTTAAAATTTATTTATTCTGTGTGTATGTGAAGGTGGGTAGGCTCATGCTATGGTGTGCATGTGGAGGTCAGAGGACACCTTGCAGTAGTTAATTCTTTCTTTCCATCATGTAGGCTCTGGGGGTAAAATTCAGGTTGTCAGCCTTGCTAGAAGCATTTTTACCCACTGAGCCATTTCATTATCCTGAAAGCTTACAATTTTTACGGTGTTGTCCCACTTATTCTTTCATTTGAAATATTCCCCAAGTACTTTCTAATTCATTAACTAAGCTAAATTTGCTTTGCATTTAATATAACATAATGATCTCTAAAAGGTTTTAGCTTGATATTTATTCTAGTTAGCCAGAAGTATTCACTTCTATTTTTCAGATATAGTTTTATTAAACCTAATCCATCTCATCTTAAATTTAATGTTATATTTTTATATCCAAGATCAGAAGCTATATTTAAACCACTGTGTTTTCTTCTCTTCCTTTTTCTGTATTCTTTGACTCCTTTTTCCAAGTGACTGAGATAATCTGAAATCTACTCTGTCTTACTCCCTATAGTGATGGTCTGAAGTTAAAACAAAGCTTGAAAGATTTCCTCATTCTTTGCCACATTCTTCTCCACCGAAGAGTCTCTGAAGAAAAATATCTACCCATGCCCACAACCAGATTTGGATGGCACAGACCCTACAGTTCCTGTTTCTATAAACCTTGGCCTGTGCACACTCTTAAGACAAATTGCCAGAAAAAGCAAAGTAAAAGGAGCAATGTATTTCTTACTTAATCCCTGGTTATTGCTATTTGATTTCATCCTTTCTGCTACCATTGCCAGTGTTCTTCAATTACCGATGCGAGGAATGCTCTAGCCCTCATGTTGCACGGTACTTACTTGTGCATTCGGTCCTCTTCGCGTCTCTCTTCGTGCTGCCCTGATGTCTTCAGGGATGCCATTCATCTTCCTGACTGTTCTGCTTCTGTAATCTTTCTCATTTGCAATATCTTGCCACTCATGCCAGAAGGTTAAATGCAGTCCTTAAGTATGTTACTTTGCAAACACATTTAATTATATTTCTAACAACCTTATAGACACATAATTGGCATACACACTTAAAACCATACAGTGAAAACTTTTTACATTCACTGAATTGTGCAATAATCATCACAGTCAATTTTAGAACATTTTTATCAGCTGAGTGAGGAACTTCTTTTCAGTGCATACTGATTGCATTCCCCAATGTCTACCTCTGTGTCCCCAGTTCTAAGCAACCATTCATCTCCTTTGTGCCTCTGTCTGTTTATCTCTTCTGGATGTTCCATATAAATTCAGCCAACATATATAATGTGGTTTCTTGTGACTGGCTTCTTTCACCTAGCAAAATAATTTAAAGGTTCATTCTTAACATGGCATGTATGAGCATCTCATTCATGGTGTATGGGGTATACATACGTGTATATTCATGTTCATGTGTGTGGGTTCATGTGGCATGTATGAGGAGGTCAGAGGTTGGTACTGGGTGTCTTTCTGTATTGTATGCCATTTTGTTTCCTGAGGGAGAATCTCCTACTGAAACTGGAACTTGTTGGTCATCTAGTTTAGCCCACCAGCTTGGCTCATGTAGCTAGTCTGTTTGCCCCAGGGATCTCCAGTCTGCCTCCAGATCTCTGGGATTACAGTGGATGGCATGGCAGCTTGGCTCTTACTGTGTGCACTGAGGATCTGATCTCAGGTTCTCACGCTCGTTAGAAAGTGTGTAATAAACTAAGCTATCTTCCCAGAGCCCCTTTTAAAGTTTTCAAATATTTCATTGTATAGATATACTATATCTTATTTTTCATTTATTAGTTAATAAACATTTGAATTATTTCTTCTTGGCTGTTCTGAACACCCCAACCAACTTGTATCCATTTACAGGTCTTTGTCTGGATGCTTGTCTTTGGTTTTCTTGAATATATAAGTGGGAGTAGAATTATTGTGTCATTTTTGAAAAACTGCCAAAATGTTTTGTAATCTGATCTTTATGTTACAAAATCTCAGTGTTTTGATTTTTCCACGTCATTACCAATACTTGTTTTTAATATTTTTATTTACTGTTTTTATTTTGTGTGTATGGGTGTTTTGCCTGCATGTTTGCAAGTGCACCCATGTCATGCAAAGCCTACAGAGGCCAGAAAAGGGTGTTGGGCCCCATGGAACTGACATTATAAATGATGGTTAGACATCATATAGGTGCTGGGAACTGAACCTGATTCCTCTTGCAAGAGCAGACAATTATCTCAACTGCTGACTGAGCCATCTCTTTAGCCAAATATTTGTTTTTTAAAACTGTTTTATAAATTAACTGTTTATAATTACAATCACCTTTAATGTGTGTGTGGTGGTATTTTATTTAGCATTTTCTACTAATTAGTGATGTGCTTTTCTTCTTTACTTAATTTAGCCACTTGTATAATTTCTTTAGATATGTAACTTTTTTGAATTTTAGACTATTTTTAGATGGGTTATTTATCTTTTAACTGTTATGATGTAAAAGTTCTATATATATTCTATACACAAATACCTGCTCCGTTACATGATTTGCAAAGTCCCTTTTCCTCTGTATGCCTTATCTTTTTGCATTCCTGTGGTTTCCTTTGAAAGACAAAGGTTTTTGATTTTCAAAAAAAAATTTTCTTTTGTCACCTGTGATTTTATGTTATTCTAAAAAAGCAATGACATAATAGAATATTTCTGTGTTTTCCCGTATAAGTTTTATAGGTTCAGGTCTACCATCTAGATCTGTGATCTCATTTGAGTTACTTTTTCTGTTTGATGTAGGAAAGAGTTCTGACTTTGTTCTTTTATGTGGATACAACCATCACCTTTTGTTGAAAAGACTACTGAAATTTCTTGGAATCCTTCTCTTCATTATTTTTAATACTGTTTGGCGATTCTAACAGAATATAGCATATACATAACAAAATCTGTTTCTCAAAGTTTGAAGGCTGGAAGTCTAAGATAAAGGCAGTGGAAGAGTCAATGTCTAGTGAGGGT
Organism: Eospalax fontanierii; assembly: GCA_035773235.1. Taxonomy (NCBI): domain Eukaryota; kingdom Metazoa; phylum Chordata; class Mammalia; order Rodentia; family Spalacidae; genus Eospalax; species Eospalax fontanierii. Next base: position 65,902,880 of record CM069530.1, on the reverse strand, counting down.
CTGCTTTCTGGTTTACAGAAGACCATCTTCTTGCCTAACCTTACACTGCAGAAAGAGCATATAAGCTCCTGGGACTCTTTTGTAGTGACATTGATGATGGCTCTACCTTCATGACCCTCACATACTAAAGGCCTCACCTCCAGGGTTAGGATTTCAAGATATAAAATGGAGGCAGGTGGAATAAGACAGTCTATAACATATCTAACTGCAGATCCTGTTGTCCTTGCCTTAGTTTAAAACTTTATTCATTGTCACTTGGATAGGGGAGTATGTGTGTATATGTATGTGAGTGTGTGTGTATGTGTACACTTACACATAGAAAGAGTCTTTGTGTATTTCTCTCTGTCTCTGTCTCTCTCTCTCTCTCTCTCTCTCTCTCTATATATATATATATAGATAGATAGATAGATAGATAGATAGGTAGATATAGATACACACACACTCACACACACACACACACACGTATGTGTATGTTGGTATGGGTATTTATACATTACCTCCACAAGTTTTTGTGTGGCACCTAAAGCTCCTTTTTCAGGAAAATTATTGCTTTTTTCCATAGAGATTAAGAAGTTTAAAGGGAATTTATTACTTCCTCATAAAGTAAGGGTCTAAATTTTTAGAAACTACCAATTTTCTTTAGTCGTTAGGGTGTAAGTGAATAGATTAGGTGAGGATAAAGTGACTAAAATGTGGAAAGTTAATCAGGTGTGGAAGTGCATGCCTGGAATCCCAGCACTTCAGAGGTGGAGGAAGGAGGGTCAGGAGTTCAAAGCCAGCCTGGGCTATATTTTTGGGCTATCTTGTCTCAGAAAGGAAAAAAAAAATTCAGAAATCAAAATATAAATAAATAAATAAATAAACTTTAAGTAGAAAGAAATCCTAAGAAAGGATGAGAAGGATGAAGACACATATGAAGTTATATGTCACAAATAGTGAGACCATAGAAAATTTGAATTGTTGGTACTTTTGTGGTGACAATCCAAGCAAAGTAATAAGTAAAATGAATCTATTAATATTTTGAAATGGGTTTTGAGGACCAGTAGTCTTCCTGGAAGATCTATAAAATGAATATATTTTAGAATCCCATTTATTTCTTAACATGATTTCCTTCTCGAGACAGGAAGGTACTTAAATGCTGCGGTCCAATGCTGCATCACAGCACTGCTGGAACCAAAGCAGCCCGACTCTTAGCATCTGTTTCAACTGAACTCTTCTGAGAACTTGTTCCTTCAGATTGCTCCTGAACAAAGGCTGTCTTCTCTCTTTATTGAAACCATACATCCAGAACGAAATAGGGAAGGAAAAGCAAAATTTGTCTTATCACGGGATTTTCCTTTTATTGACACAGAGTGACCCAGAACGTTATACAGAGCCACAAAAAGATGTTTTCATCGTAATCTTGACTGATGTTTGTAACACAGGATAACCTATTGCTTTCAGTGAATATCCGCTGTTTGCAACACTTAATATTCACACCGTATATACTGTTCTGGGTCAGGGCAAGGAACGATCATGAGGGATTAAAACTGTATGTTTAGGCTACAAAGGAATTAAAAAAAAAAGCCCTAGTAAGCTTGGTTACATTGTAAACAAGCTGACATAGTGTTCCAGAAGTCATTCTCACATTAAATGTGAACAATCTTCCTTTTCGTAGTCTACATCTATAGAGATACTGTAACAGAATTTATGCCATGTTCTTTTGTTCTGGGCATCCCACTTCACTTTCATTTGCTCCTCTCAACTTGGAGCATTATCTAATGTATCTGTGAAACTTCACCTGACGCTAAGAAAGCTAAATGAAGTTCTCAGGATCACAGTAGTAAATACGTATTTGGTCCAAGATTTCACCTATGGGTTGTCCTGCTCCAGCTTTACAGTCTCCTAGTCTATGTACACATCAGAAAATTACTTTATTATGTATGTGACAGAATCTATGCAAAACTTCATTGTTTAGTGATGAAAACCAGTATGCACTGGGGTATCCAATGACAGAATCAGAAAGAATGAGGGGATCAAGTGAGAGGGTGAAGATGTCTTTCCATGAAGGCTAGTGTGGCGTAAGGAAAAAGTGGTCTCTAAAATAGTCAGCTGGAGTTCATAAGAAACTGATTTTTTGCTTCAACTCTTTGGGACAAATGTTCTTGCCTGATTTGATAGAAATGGTATTTTCTCTGCAGATACCTCTGAGCCACAATCTGAGATGCAGAGATATTTTGTGTTGGAATCAGCTCTGCCAGCATGCTTGAATAAGCAGAATTATTTCTCTAAGCTATCTGAAATGGAGCTGAGTTACCAATAAGCAAGTCATAACACACAAGAATGGAAAAGACAAACATTTATTCCCTCCAACTAGTGCTTACATTAATCTGATTAATTAAAGCATGAATGAAAACTATTTACTTGTGCCTGTTGTAAAAGAGCAGCATTAAATTAGTTCCTCACCCTGGGAGACACACTGTGATTGTTGGCTCCCTTTCTGTTTTTAGCTTCATTGCTTTTTCGTGTTTCCTACTATTGAAGCTGGGCCAGGACACAGTCAGTGAAGAGGGTTTTGCTATTTCAGTGTGACCAGGTTCAAACAAAAGCAGGCTTTTTAATATAGAAATGAATAAAATTCCTTCATCAGACAAGCTCACATGTAACCCCGAAAGACTATCCAAAAGGAAGCACCAAGATGAGGTTCATCTTTTACCTTCCTTAGGATTTTTCCAGGAGGACTGGATTCCTGCACAGGTTTTATCTAATCAATTTTTCTCTGAAAATTATTTATTAGCACCAGGTTTCTTTTTAACTTTTGATCTGATCTTTTTCTATGGGGTTTGCTAATTTATCAGAGGGATGAATTGTTTCTGTTAAATCTGTTCTAAAGAAGGATGCTTCACTGGCCGTGCTTGGTTGCACATACCTGTAATCCTAGCACTGAGGAGGCCAACCTGAGCTACATAGCAAGATCTTGTCCCTGTAAAGAAAGAAGAGGAGGAGGAGGAGGAAGAGGAGGAGGAGGAGGAGGAGGAGGAGGAGGAGGAGGAGGAGGAGGAGGAGGAGGAGGAGGAGGAGGAGGCTTCTCCAAGATTCTTTAAAACGTAAGAACCTTCTGAATGTGGCCAAAATTGTTCAGCAAATGACTCCTTTATCAGGGATTCATGCTGCTGTGGGATCTGCTGATCTGCTGTGTTCTAGTTTGGTTTCTTTATTGCTGTGATAAACATTAACCAGAACTAACTTAAGGAGAAAAAGATTTATTTCAGTTTACAGTCCAGTTCATCATCAAGGTAAGTTGGGGCAGGAGTGCCAGAAATGAGCCTGGAGCAGAGGCCACAGAGGAGTGCTGCTTACTCACTGGTTTCCCCTGGCTTGCTCAGTTACCTTTCTAAATCCCAGGCTCACATGCCTAAGGAAGGCCCAGCCCACTGTTAGTGGTGCCATTCCTTGGCAGGAGGGTCTGGGCTGTGTAAGGAGGTAACTGAGCAAGCCAGGGGAGGCAAGGCAGTAAGGAAGGCTCCTTCATGGTTTCTGCTTCAGTTCTTGCTTCCAGGTTCCTGCTTTGAGCTTCTGCTCTGATTTCCCTCAGTGATAGACTGCGATATGGCAGTCGTAAGCTAAAATACAACCTCTTCTCCCTAAACTGGTCTTGGTCAATGTTTTATCACAGCAACAGAAAGGACAGTTTGTAATCTGGTAATGTCTGCTTATTATAGCCTTACTAAATATGGTAGTGAGCTGTAATCCTTGTCATCATTTAAAAAGATCTTCAATTTTTCAAAAGACCATTAAAAATTGGTAATTTTTTTAAGTGAAGGTATGAAAATAATAGGCTGGAGAAAGTGAGTTACAATTAGAATTAACTTAAAATATATTTCATCTGTAAATAATTGAATGTGACATTGAATGGCATAGCATTGGAAATATTAGATTATCAGAAATTTCTTGGCAAGAAAAGTACGTGCATAGTCATATTTTAGCTTTTGATAACATCATATTTCATTTTCATAAACATCAAATTTATTTAAGGATTTAGACAAGATAGAAGGCAAGAGATCAAAAGGAAAACTGTACTTAGTAATTTTCATTAAGTTGTAGCATTTTTCCAAACTTATGAGCTGTTTCGCCACATGATCATTTCCACAAACATATGTGGTGAAGGAGCCTACACGAAGTAAAGTTTACATTAGATAGTTGTGTGCATATATTAATAATTATTTCCTTTTTAAAGGAGGCCTGTTTTATTTCTCCCTTGCCAGTGATATGCCATACTTGTTCATACTTATCAGTGTTCATCTTTTGGTGACTTCTCGTCTATTCTGCAGTGAACTACTTGAAGCAGAGGCTGTGCCCTGCTCACATCTCAGAGTCTCCCGCAGACATTGCCGGGTTACATAGAGCACAACTCTGTGGATGTGCTCAGACCCTTACGGTTTGCTTTCATTTAAGGAAACAGGAGTGGTTACAATGCTTTGTTCCTATGCTTCTAGTTCACATGGCAAACTCCTGGGTTCAAAGTAGAAGGAGAGCCCAGAAGCTATTTCCAGGAAGAAAGCGTTCTCCGATCCTCTGCTTCTGCCCACAGGGTTAATAATACTTTGTTCAGCACCCACACGCTCACTCTCCTTCCAGCTGGGGCTCTTCTGATTTGCAGTTTGTTTTTTGCTTCCACAGATACAGAGTAAATGGAGGAGGCACTGCAATGGCAGAATTAATAAACAATGATAACACATTGTGACAGTGTCTCACATCCCATGTCAGAGGGCAAAAAAGACAAGCAAGCTCAAAGTTATGCGAGACTGTCAGCAAGGCCTGCCTGACAATAACTTCAATATCATCTTCTATTGTGAATGGTTTCAGAAATGTCTTCATAAACACATTCTCTGACAATTTTAAGGTTTTTGTTCTATGAGATTCCTTTTGATTGGTAATGCCCTTGTTAAAATCAGTTTTATATATGATGTAATCCTGACAGGTTTTGCAGTCTTACATACTTGTGCACATATATTAGGTGAAAATCTTCTAAAGGTTGAGCCCTAGTTTCCTTGTCTTTATTTTTTGTTTTTGCAATATAGACTTTTATTGAAATTTTGTGCATTTCATACAATACATCTTAATCATAGTTAGACTTCCTCTTCTATCTGTAATGCCCCCCCGGGTAGTTTCCCACCAGATTTCACACATTTTGACATACATGTTAAGGTCTATTGAGTCAAGTTTATGTCCCTAGATGTCCTTCAGTGTGAGTTCTTCCATGGAAGTCTCATCAACCTGTTAGCATCACTCCCTTGAAGATCAACTCTCCCTCACCCAGCATTGATCAGTCACAAATATATTTTTACATGTTCAATCCTCAGAGTAGCCTTATACATTTAAGTAAGGGGAGGAGTGGTAATGTTGTGTGCTAAGGGAGAAGGGAGTGATGAATCTGCATTTAAATGATTGATGAAATCGATACAGAGCCTTAACATACAGTGTTAGCAGCTTGCCAGATCGATTTGGAAAAAAAGAAAAGAAAGAAACAAATTTCCAAGAGAGAACATTGATGAAGTGAGGACTTAGCTGAAAAATCTATGTTCTGGTTAAGAGTAGTCTAATATCTCAGCTAACGTCCATCTTAGAAATGTGGTCAGGGTCTCTCAGTAAAGAATAAATGGACAAGAATCATATTACAAAGTCTACTATAACGCCCTCATCCTTGGACATAAGTGAATCGCAGAATGACTTTTAGAAGAGAGAGCTGTGAGTAGTTCTCCGCTTTGTAAAAATATATTCAGGAATAGCTGCTCTTGATTAGGACAGAGGCATGCAATCTTTTTTCTGCCTCAGAATTTATTGTTCACAGTTGAGATGCAATTCCAATGTCCTATCCAAAGAGAAATTACCAACTCGCTAATTGTAAATCTCTTTCTCTCTCTCAAAAAAAAAACCACACTGGAACAAAATGAGTGGGATTTGTGCTGTTGTAGGGAAAAAAAATCTCATAGGTTTTTTAATGCTATATTTGAAAAGTAAGCATTTGTAACAATTAACCCATTAAATATGATGCCCAAGTTAAACAGCTCAAATTAAATATGATGCTCTTCACACTGAAAAGATTTGTCAGATGGAAATGATAGGAAAAGGAGGAAGGGAGAAGCAGTCAGAGCAGCAGAGGAGCACATGGCCTGGGCTTATTGGCACATGGCAGAAAACCTGAGCTTTGTTGCTGTGAGCACAACTGCCATTATATTTGTCCCAACAGCAGAACTCCCACTCATATATTTTAAGCTTTCTGTGCTGGTATTCTGTTCTAAACTTACAAGGCTGGATGACTCCTAACTAACAAGTATTAAAAATACTGATTGCAGCTTGGGGAATTTTTTTTTTAATCTGTGGATATAGAATTGTCCTTCTTGCCTAAGTTCAATTGAAGAAAGCTTTTTATGCTTATTTTCAAACACACAAAGCTGGGTGCCATGAGATCAGGTATCTGAAGCTTTGTGGGTTCATGCTGTTTTCCCATTGGAATCTGTGGATAGAAAAACATTCTATCAGCTTCCACACTACTGGTAATATTCTGACCACAGCTTGAGAAGTAGAGCTTAGGGTCGAGGTGATGGTCATTGCCATAGATTCTTCCATCCTTGTGGTATGCCTGAGCCACATTACACTTAAATCTCAATAAAGAAACAGCCTGGCTCTTAGCTTCTGTTTTAAGGGCAAGAGTGGACCTGAACTTCTGAGCACTTGTCCCTTCAGATATCTCTTGGAAACATGCTCTGAATATCACACACACACACACACACACACACACACACACACACAACTATGAATGGGCTTCTCAGTTTCTCTCACTGTCTCAATGAGATAAGTATGCTGCTTGCAGCACTTTGATATAAAGCATGCATATCCACATTCATACACTGTCTTGGCAATATGGAGTCCTGAGGGTTTCAGGTCATATACCCATGTCACAAGAGGAACACATGGCTGAGTGAATCTGTTTACATGATAAGTAGCAACTTTTAGTGCAAGGTTAGATAAAAGTTTTTAGTCCAGATTATATCCATATTACTAAAGTCATTCCTACATGTCTTGTTCAGGGCAGGCATGCTATATAGATTTCTACCTCTATAATTAGAGGAATTTGACAAGCTAGTGTTTCCAATACACACACTACAGAAAACCAACCCTCAGAGATAGTCTAGAAGAGAGAAAAATAACTTATTACAGAAAGATTTCCGTTAGGGACTGGAGAGACTGTTCAGTAGTTAAGAGCACTGACTGCTCTCACAGAGAACCTGGGTTCGATTCCTAGCATTCACATGGTGGCTAACAACCATCCATAACTCCAGTTCTAGGGTCTGACACCCTCTTCTGATCTCCATGGGCATTTCATGCACCTGGTGCACATACATGCATACAAAATACTCATCCATATTAAAAAATCAATCAATCAAAACAATGTAATGGTCTTTGTTAAAGAATCATCACAGTTCACATTAGTGTTTTAACTATCTGAAAAATCTTTCGGGAACAAATGAGTCTTTCATATTTTATCATCTTCTCCCCACTTCCTCTCTTCTTCTGATGGATTAGAACTGGGACATGAATGTCAGACAATCCCAAACAACAATCCCAAACACAAGGTTGAGAGCACTATTCTATCAGAGCAAAGAGCTAGAGAAAGAGCCCCTGGCACATGAAACACAGTCTGTTTTCATATCCTGTTCTCTCAAGGGAAAGATAATTTTTGTCCCTTTTGAGCTAGGGTATTTCCAGTTTCCTTTGTTGTACTATCCCAATGTGTGCATTATTACACTCAACATTCTTATACTATTTTATTCTCATTTTAATTGACACAAATTACCAATTCATTAAGTATAGAGAAATATATCACTATATGGATATCATGTACTGATTCACAATGATCAAATCAGATAATGGTGTACCCGTCACCTTAAATGCAGTTAGCTCGCTGTGCTTTGAGAGTTAGAAGAAATTCCTCCTCTTCAAATGCACTCTGTGCTTGCACTGTGCTAACCGGAGAGTCTTGGCTCACCACATATTCCATGTGTGTGATAGTGTGACTTCAGTTCCTGCTGTAAACATGGCTTAAGGTGATATTTCTGATCATTTTCCCTTCTTTTTGATTTTTATTTATTGAATGTATGCGAGGCATTTGTGTGAATAAACACATGTGCACGTGAGTAGACATCCGCTACCAGGCATCACCCACAAGAAAACAGACTCCCTTTCTCCCAGCTGATCCTCAGCTAAGGGTGGGGCTTCTTACCCAACTTCCCCGTCCATGCTGGGTTCTTTTTTTTTGTCTGAATTGGGTTTGAACTGGTCTTGTGCGTGCACATCTGGGTTCATGTGTGTAACTTCTCAGTCTGCTCCACAAACTGGCCCAGATGAACCGAGGACTAGACTACAGTGGCACAATGTTACTCCGTCAGAAAGCTCTGCCCTGTCTGTTTATTCCAGTGGCTGGTCCTGATAACTGAAGTGATCCATTTTGAGGCCTGGGTCACTTCCTTGATCTCTGCCTGTGTTACTAGCTGGCCTTGGCGTTCATGGGAACAGTTATGACCGTGTATGGCTACAGCTTTTCCAAGGCCCTTCTGTATCCTTTCAGGAACCAATTGCCTTCCTCTAGAGTTTTCCTCTGGTTATTCCATCTTGACAGTGGCATCTACTCTGGTAAGGGACCTATTGAAGCTACTTCTATGATTTCAGTTATTATTTCTAGTTTAGCATCTCAGTGACTAGCTACATTCTTGAAACAAAGCTAATTTTCCCATGGGATTTGTTATTGTAAATCAATTACCAGACCAAGGAGGTACTAATTTCCATAAAATCAAAGAACAATTGATATAAACATATATGGATATGTGTCTTAGTAAGTGTTCTATAACTATAATAAAATGCCTGCAATAACTAACATAAAGTTTGAAGCTAGCCTAAGAAACCCAAATCAAACCAAACCAAATCAAATGAGAGGGAGAGAGAGAGAGAGAGAGAGAGAGAGAGAGAGAGCACTAATTTTATCATTCACGATTTTTGTCGTTTTAGTCCATGAGCGATCAGTCCCCTTGTTTGGGGCTTTGGTGAGGCACCAACCATATATGACAGGAGCCTATGGTAGAGCAAAACCATATATCTTACTGTCCAAAGCAGAACAAAGACAGAGGAGGAGGAGGTCCCATAATCTCCTCAAAGATATTCACCCGACTACCTCCACCATGCCCCATCTTTGAAAGAGTCCTTCACTTCTTCATAACACCAGCCTGAGCTCAAACCATTAACACATAGTCCTTTTTAAGGACATTTGAGATTTAAACCATAGCAGTATGCATGCATACTAGATCTATGTTTATTTTTTAACATGAAATTTGGAGCCAGGAGGTAAGTTCTCTGAAGTTAATATGAGTTGTTTTTCCTTTTAGACGTGGATGGAAACTGGTATACAGGGTTCCATTAGCTATCATCTACCTAGAACTTTAGAAGTTGGGCTGGATATACATGCATCTCAACTGGGTATGCTCCATCATCTAATAATGGATATGTCTTCAACATCCAATGATCCTGGATGCTAGAGCAACAGTGTTTGCAGCTCAGTTGCTAAATCTGTGGCAATTGGTTTAAATATATTCCCCTCCATTTTTATAACCTTTATCTTCCATGGTTCAGCTATTAGCCTGACTCAGGAAAGCATCTTGACTTATGACTAGGAAGTTAGAACATTGTGATGAGCATGGATCAGGGGAATGAATGTGCTGAGATGGTTTTTATCTCTGAAAGCATCAGAGAACACTTATATCTTTCATAAACTGAGTCCAGAAAGATTAAGAAATACCTCTAGGATTTTTCTTCCTCTGCTATTTTATCAACAGAACAATTAGTATCTTTTAGGCCCCCTCATTCTTGGGTTTGCTTGTGAATTAACTCCTCATATGATTCCTGCCCTCGTACTTTGTTATAGTGCAATAAATACGTGGTGCAGGGGCTGCTTCCAGTAATTAAAGCTTCTGTCTGCCTTCCTAGGTTCACACTCACTCTTCATCAGTATGTGGCCTCTGCTCCTGGAGTGCTAATCCCCTGTGATTTCATCTACTCACCCACAGAGACGCTCTCAGAATCTTTTGTGGACATCCAGATTGCTGTTCCCCATCTTGCATTCTCTAGGCCAATGAGAGATAAATTTGCCAGAAAGTAAAGGCAGGGATTTACCCATAACATTTTAATCAAGTAAGGATTTTTTTTTAGCTGATAATGACATTGTTAGCAATGATAAAGATGCTACACTCAGAAAACTTAAACATTGTGAAATGGTGATCCCAGGAATTTAAAAGGACATAGACTTGAGATAAGTAATCAGCCCTCTGTCTACCAGGAAGACTTTTATGAACACCTACTAACCATATTATGATGTAGAGGTCAGAGAGTGTGAATTTGTGTAAATGGTTCTTTATCATGCCAGATTTAGTTATTTGCTCCAGGAAAAAACACACCTCCTAATTAGAAGTGTCAGGACAACCTAAACTCCTCTGCTTGCCCTCAGCAGGGAGCCAGCACCACTTTATTTCTGGAGCTAGTAGCCGGATCTTGTGAGACTTGCAGCAAGTGGAAGAATACCTCCTGGCTCCATTGATCCTGGAATGTTGCTCTTTAGCAAGTCCACTTCTGGAAAGAGAAGGACTTGGGTAAGGGAGCTTTAGGGTTTCTCCTTTTTTATCACTCCTCTCTCACTTATTAATATCTTGCAATTATATAATCTATATTCACCCTATTTCTTTCAATTTCTTTTGTGTGTGTGTATTAATCCTTCCTTTTCATTAAAGCCTGTTACTGGTTCTTCAATGTCACAGTGAATAAAGGTACTCCCAAAGAGAACCATCCATCCCTTCTCACCCTATTGACTCACAAAACTGATGAATAACTGACAATAAATGAAAATAAACATTCTGAAGTTTAGTGAATCATTTCCTCAGTTTGTATCTCCAGGTCTCAAGCAGAACTCTAATAGAACATGAGCACTAAGAACAGAAGTCTGGGTTGAAATTAAGCATGTATGGTTGTTTTAGTTACTATTCTGTTGCTGTGATAAAAACATCATGACAAAAAAACAACCTATGGAAGAAAGAGTTTATTGTGGCTTATAGTCTCAGTGGGACAGTCAAAGTGGTGAAGAGATATGGCAGCAAGTGACAGGCAGGACTGCAGGAGCAGGAAGCCAAGAGCTCACATCTTCAACTGCAAACAGAGCAGAGAGAGCAAACTGGAAGTGGGACAAGGCTGTGATTCCTCAAAGTCTGCCCCCAGTGACACACTTCCTCCAGCAAGGCTGCACTTCCCAAAGAATCCATGATCTCCGTAAATGGCACCACCACCTGGGAACCATGTGTTCAAACACTTACCCTATGGCAGACGTTTCTCACTCCAACCACCACAACCATTGTCTAGGTTTTTTTTTTTCATCTCTAGGAAGGAAATATTTTTTTAAAATTACTTGACAAACGTATTGGGAATTTAACAAGAGAGTTTGTTCAATGTATGTACTTAGTACACATCACATAAATATACAATAATCATCGTTTTTTGTAATAGTCCTTTCAAGGACTGGAAATCTGCTTGCCAAATTTTGTTTATCAAAATTAAATCACACTTACTTTTTGCCTTCTTTTTGTTTCTTCATCTGTCTTTGGATAGCATACTATGCAATATCAATAACAGGCTAAGTAGGACTACTATGATAAGATCCTCATCAGTATTAGCAACCTTTGAGCATAGCATACAATAAAATCCTCTTAGAGGTTGGAGAGAAGTCACAACAGTTGAGAGTGCATTCTCTTATAAAGAACCCAAATTTGGTTCCCAACACCCATGTCAGTGACTGACAGTTGCCTCCAGGCACTCTGATACCCTCTTCTGTCTTCTCCTGATACCTGCACTCATGTGTACACTCACACTGCCCTAGTTTCTTTCTATTTCTGTGACAAAACAATAACCAAAAACTACTTGGGAAGGAAAGGGTTTATTTTACCTTACGTCACCCAAGTCTCAGTTCATCACTGAGGCAAGTCAGGGCAAGAACTCAAAGCAGGAATCTAGATCACAGACCATGGAGATACACTGCTTTTTGGTTTACTCCCCTGAACTGTGCTCAACCTGTTTTCTTATACAACATAGGACCACTTGCCAAGGTGTGGCACTGCCCACAGTAGCCTGGGCCCTCCCATAACAATCAACAATCAAGAGAATGTCCCACAGACATGGTCACAGGCCAATCCAATGGAAGAAATTCTTCAGCTGAGGTTCCCTCCACCCAGGTGTGTCAAGCCCACTACTGAAGCTATCCAACGCACACACATAAACATACACATGCACATAATTAAAAATAAATCATGCATATGTATCTTCTCCATGTAGCTTGAAGGACTACGATACTATAATGATAACACTACAAGAGAAGGATTAGGTATTAGACATGAAGCTTCACTTTTCAAACTGTCCTGTAGTTGGCAAGGAAGTATATAAAAGCGCCTAGCAGATTTTAACATGACTAAAACTGTATAAAATAGATTATCTTTGGAAATGTCGGTTTTCTTTCATTTCTCTAATGCTTATCTTCTACATCGGAAGAACATAGGAGGCAAGAAAGAAGTAAACATTGTTAGGTATAAACAAACTTTCAGAATTCCTTTATTCCCTGTGTCAGATGACTGATAGGATTAGGTGGGTGAGAGGCTATAAAAAAGACACAACAAAACACATCTTGGCCAAAGACTGAAATTTATTGAAAGTAAAGCAAGACTTACTAGCTTTCCTCACTAAAGTTAAAAATAAAATTTTCAAAAAAGTCAGGATTTTATGACTAAACCCATCCATACAAAAGTGAAATACCATCACTGACAGAGAAATTACATCACTGGTTTCTGCTGCTAGCAAGAAGGCTATCTAACACTGCTTGATTTCAGAAAAAAAAGGTGTTATGTGTGAAGGTGAATAAGAATATGTGTACGATCTTTGTGTGCAAATATATGAACACCTAACACAGGAAATAATGTTTATTTTGTACATTGTCTTAAAGTAGGTAAAAATCTGTGGATGAGAATAATGTTTCTTATATAACAAGGCTACAACACTCACTTCAAAGTCTATTCACTCTAGACAAATGTACTGTCTTGAAGTAAGAGCTGTTTCATGCTAATTTACAATGTGGCCAGACCTCCATTGAAAACAACCCAAGAATGTAATTCCCCAATTTCAATACAAGCATTATTAAGCCAATATATTTAACAAATACCATATGTCCAACTTTTTGCATATATATGATATTTATTTTTAGGTAGTTTGATTAAAGAGCATGCTATTTACTTCATTAATTTCGCAATTTATCACAGACATATTAGCGAGAACATAGGAATTCAAACACAAAAATAATAGTACTCACATGATGAAGCCATAAAAATTATGCACATATTCTTTTTCTAGGACATTCGTTAATTCATTGTTAGTGCAGAATTTATGCTTCAAGAATGTTTTGAAGAGCCAGGTTTATAGAAGTAACCAAAATACCATCATGGAATTTTCCATTTCTTTAGAAGAGGCAAATCAGAAATATCTACAATATGTCAGCTGAATACTACAAAGGAAAAGGTGCAGACAGTGTAGTATTATGTTGGATATTAAGACCAGAACCACAGAGAGGCAACTGACCAGAAAAGGAAACACGAGCCATAAGGAGTCCATGTGAGAGCATTCTAGGAAAACAGATCAAAAGGTGGCCACTTTTTGAAGAGAAGGCACATCTGCCATGGCTTGAGTAACTGTAAAGAAAGCAGAATAGATACAGTAGCGGACAGAGGGCAAGGCAAGCCTCAGAAAGTCAAGGATTGTGCCTAATATTGTATGAATTGGGCGTTAACATAGAGGACATAAGTAGCCACTGGAATGTTTTGAAGAGTATGTGATACAACTCCCAGCTTAAAAGAATTATTCCAGCCACTGTGCTACATAACACCATGGAATATTTTACACCTAGGAGCACATGGTGTTGTGTCTAAAGACACATGATTCCAGGATAGATTAGGTATGTACTCCGAATGAGTTAAATTTAATCTCAAAAATGTGTTGAGTGGGAAATACTGGGTGTTGTGGTGCATGCCTTTAATACCAGTTCTCAAGACTCAATGGCAGGCAAATCTCTGTGAGATCAAGACCAGTCTGGCTTCTATAGTGAGCTCCTGGCCAGCTAGGGCTACAGGCAGACCTTGTCTGTAAATGTTAGGAAAATACTGTCAAGAAAAGCATTTAAATGTTCCACAAATTGTTACAAATTTCTCATGAGTTTAAACCTCAATTAAAATACTTGAATGCTATTTCATGCTTGTGGCATTCAGTGTTTAATAATACACAATTCTGTATCACTAGGGTAATTTGGAGGAAAATTGGGAGAAAAAAGTCTTAACTGATGAGACCCAAGGATTTATAACAGTGTTTTATGTTAGTACAGAGAAGCTATAAAATGAACTGGTTGAGTGTGAACTTTAAGATGCTCTGAATAACAAGTCACATTAATTTTTCAATGTTGATAGTACATATTTAGAACCATACAAATATATCTAAATATTCCTGAAGATCTAAAACAAAGATCTAGGGATGTAGTTCAATGGTGGAACATTTTTTATTATTTTTATTGTATTATTTTTATTTTATATGTATTAGTGTACTGTCTGCTTGTGTGTGAATGTACCCATGTTGTGCAATGCCTGTAGAGTCAGAAGAAGGCATTGGATTCCCCTGGAACTGAAGTTATGGATGGTTGTTAGCTGACATATGGGTGCTGGGACTTGAACTTGGGTCCTCTGCAAAAGTAGCCAGTACTCTTGACTACTGAGTCATGTCTCAGGCCCTGGAACACTTAAAGTGAGCTCTGCTCCAACCCTCAACACTGAAAAGAAGTTAAGGTAAAATATAAGGACCATGTTTATTCTTATTACCTGCTTATTAACTGGTTCTGTGTAATTTACTGAAGAGTGTGCTTTGGTTTCTTCATTTATTTGACAGGGGCACAATCTGATGCTGGCACATTCTATGTAACAGAATTTCAGCCTGAAGATAATGAAAGCTGAAATCATTCTGATTAGAGTCATAAACATTATGCATTCTGATTGACATGCATGCTTACTTGTGAACAAAATATGATGTGACTGTGTATACTAGGTAATATCACTTATTGTAACTAATTTAGAACATTTTTATCTTTATTTTAATTTTTCAATCATGTGTTTAAGTGTGTGTCTGAGTATGGGTTAAAAGAGCCTTCAAAGTCCAAAAGAAGGTGTTGGATCTCCTAAAAATGGAATTACCAGCAGTTGTGAACTCCCTGATGTGGGTGCTTGGGATAAAACTCAGGTCCTCTACAAGAGCAGAACATACTCTTAACAGCTGAGTCATTTCTCCAGTCTGATTTAGAACGGAAATTTTTGTCACGTTTTACAGACACTAAAAGAAACTCTTATTGGGTTTCAGCACCATGGACAGACAACATCAGCTGAAGGTGAATTGGTAACTTGCAATACCAAGAAAACTTTAGAGCCTGTTCCTTCCCGGTAAAAGTGTTGTTGTGGAAAGACAAAAGAAAGCCCCTATCTTTTTATTTCAATTGTTTTGTGATGCTTTTATAACTAACTGTAGAAAATTTAATAATTAAATACATATTGAACAGATCATATATGCAGTAAAAGTTTGGTTTTATAATTGCCGTTATTTAATAAACAGGAAAAGTTAACTTTTCTCCTGTATTCCTCATGAAACCTAACTTCAAACTATAGTATAACTCAATTATCAGATTTCATATTGCATGAATAGTTTGAAATGGTTCGTGCAACTTGAATTGATAAAAATTGTTGCTTCTCTTTTAGTCATTGCATTGTTCTGACTTTCCGTCAACAATAATAATACCAACACAGCACAAAACATGTATAGTATAAGAAAATATATTTCCCCACAGAGATTCTAAGTAATGACAAGTTTAATGACATTTATTTTTATAATAGTAATTTTGGTAATACTATGAAAACTTACATTAACTTAAACATAATAAAAATCAATTTAAATAAATGCCAGAGCAGAACTTTAAACTCCTTAAATTCATGCTACAATGCTTTTAAATGTTTAATTTGTAACTAATTAAAGCAGCTGATGTCAAATGCACTGGAATTACAGACTAGGATCATTTCATCATATGTGTTAAATGCTGCATGGCCAAAGGAATTTCAATTACAACGATTCCACTTATGACCAGGAGATGGAGCTATCATGCAAGATGCTGTCTTTATTTATTTATTTATTTTAATTTAGCATGCTGTTTTCTAACAGACAGTGGGTACCACCGAGTGAGTGTCAGAACGGAAAGCTAAGGCAGAAGCAGAGGAGTACAGTCATCGCCTTTCTTGCTTTCTTTAGTGAGGATAGTGGACATGTGAGGTTGTACTTTCTGCTCTAGGCTGAATTTTAAAGACCTGCTTTGGAGACTGTTGTATTCAGCACACACACATGGATTCTCTGCTATGATTACAGTTCCCTTTATTTCAGGTAAGGAAGCATGATTCTGTTTTTGTTGTATTGATGAATCGTTATCTATGTCAAATGGTGGCACTTAAAATGTGCTCTGTAGTCTGATATTTGGACTTAAAAGGTTCAAATGTTCTAATTCTGGTGTCTCTGCATTTAAAATTTTTCCTAGGCTAAAAGGATCTCTGCCTGTACCATATTGCATTTTAATGTTTCTTTGGCTTCCCAGTCTTTCATCTAGAAGGCTATATTTATTTACCTTTTGAAGGTGAAGCTTTCAGAGTGAGGGATGGGTCTTCCTCTCACAAGGGAAATACTGCTCCTTAATGCGTTGAACAAATTGTAGAGATGTAATGAAGCAGATTAACATGGCAGTAGCTCAGCCCAAGCCCAGGGCTGAGCCTCCAGATAGCAGCCTCAGAGGTACGCCAGCATCCTGAGCCCTAGGCCTCTTGAACAACCACTGCTGCTATGACGTTGTGAATTCTTTATGCTTTTGTTTTAACCTTTTAGATTGATACGTAAGTCACTTCTTTCCCATGAATGAAGATTGATGTAATGTGTTTAATAGACTTTGATTAATAGCATTGAACCTCCCTTTTCCCCTGTATGAGACCAGTGAAAACAAATTAATTGCTGGGAAAATGGACTTTCCCTGTTTGTGATGATATATCAGTGGGCATTTGGAATAGTTCATGTTGTAGAAGGTGTTCATGTTTTAAAAGATTTTAGGTCATGTGATATTAGCTGCACTAAGGAGTGGGATGACTCAGGAGGTGGAAATGGCATGCAACAGCCTTCCTTCTTTCTCCTGATTCTTGTGATTTTCCTTCAATTTCCTTTTTGTGATTATCAGAATAAACAGAAGAAACACAGAAACATCACATTTAAAAGCCATTGGTTAATATTTAGATCAGTTTTAATGAATTTTTGAATATATAAAATATTTTTCTTCAGATTGTTAACTGCTTCACATCCTCTTTTGGAAATGTGTGTGTGTGTGTGTGTGTGTGTGTGTGTGTGTGTGTGTGAGAGAGATTGGTGATGATGGAGCTGGCAGGGAGTAGGGGGTGTATTCAGGATGTTTCGATTTCAGTCATCATTTTCCTATAAAGAGGTAGATCTGCTGTGTCAGATGTTGTGAAAACTATGGAGAATGATTTTCTGGGATGCTTAGGAATACTGAGAAAAATAATCCATTATTTTTCCCATGTAGAATCTATAAAGAGTTTTCAGTTCCATATAGGCCAGTATCTAGGATGAATTTGAGAATCACAGACTTTTTTTAGCATATGCTCATCTTCTCATTTAGAGAAAACCAGCAGTGAATGAGAGGTTGGGTGGATTATTACATCTAAAGTTCAGACAAATTAAAATCAGGTTAAGAGTAGACCCCAATTAACAAGTTTCATTATTGTCTGCAGCAGTTATCTCCACTGTGAAATACCAAATGACATATACCACATAATCTGATATCGACTGTGTGTGTGTGTGTGCGTGTGTGTGTGTGTGTGTGTGTGTGTGTGTGTGTGTGATGACTTGGTAAATTCTATAAAACAGTTTCTTCCAGTGTACAGTTGCTCAATGGGCTACTCTACACAGTGCTATATTTTCTCAAGGTTCTTGCCAAAACATCCAAGAAAACAATTCAATAAAGCAGTTATGGATACAGCTTTTTAATATCGTGCTGTCACTTTTAGTTAGGTGTACTGTCTATTCCATGTTTGTAAATGACATGGACAGCCACATATGAGATTAATATTCTATTTCTTCTATTCAGTTGAGAAGAGTATGCAAATTAACCACTCCGTTTATATTTAGGAGACCATAATCTTCAGCCTTGGCCTTTCCTTCTTTTTTCAATTCAATGGGTACAGACTATATCACATTTCTTCAATATCTTAAGAAAAGAAAGGGGTTTTCATTTTCCACTTTTATATTAAATATCTGTGGAGTGTTATACATTTACTAAGAACTATTAATTATAGAGATTGAAAAATAATTACAAAGGTAACCTTAAAGAGTAATGTGAAAATAGACCTGCATAGGTACCATCAATGTTCCAAATATTATAAACACAAAAATGAAGGAGGAAGAAAAGTGAGAAAGTAAGTGGGGCCAGAACGTGCCATTCTGTCTTGTGCCAGCCAGCGTGCAACATGCTGGGATTAGAGTTTATGACCATGGGGAACTCATAGCTCATAAAAATAGGTGTGAGGAAGATGGAATAAATCTTTAAGAGCACATTGAAAATAAATTAATAAAAATGTAAATTTGCTCATTTTAGCCAGAGGTGAGGTAAGCAAATAGAAGTAAACAGAATTATTCAGCATTGAACAGGAAAGCTATGGAGAACGAGAAATAACTCAATCTGATTGTAACATTTTGTTTGCTTATTTTATTCTGTTTAGTTGCTACTTTCCTCAGGGTCACAAAAACTAAGGATAACAAATTTGGTTTAAGTGTTAAGTATTTAATATATTCATAATACTGTCCCACAGAGAGAAAACTTTATGTCTAGATATTAGATTAGATGTTAAAGCTGAACTTAAGAATCTGCTTGAAGTTATAGGTATTGGTTAGATCTTCCATAAGTGCAAATTAACGGACGTAATCTTCAGGCTTAAAGAGTAGAGGAAACCTAGGAAGGATACTTATTAATTACAGAAAGTAATGAGCAAAGTTGGAAGAATCGCAGTATGACAGGAAGCAAAACCAGGTAAACTGAGTTTTAAAAAGGATTAGCAACAGTAGAAAAGCCCATAAAGAAGCTAATTATCAATGGAACAGTGTAGACCTGATCGACTTAGCTCTTATTAGTAAGTCTTGTATGGACTTTAAGAGGTTTACTAAACTGAGAGAGACCCAGGACTCTGAGTGAGGACCAACTGAGACCACTGGGTCATTTATTTAAATATTGGGAAGCTTACCAGCCACAGTTAAGAGGTGATATTCTAACCCGTGTAGGAAGTTAACTGAAGGGAAATTTTTGTTTCAGTTAGAATCTGAGAAACTGAAGTCCAAAGTAAGTGGACAAGAGTGGGGAAGGAAGAAACAACTATCGTAGGCTCAGAAGAGAGAGGAAAAGACAGGTTCAATGCCTGTTCAAGCAAGAGACCAGAAGAAGTCTTTGAGTGGCTCGTTTTTGCAAGTTAAATCCTTGTCTATAAGATAGAATGCACCTTCTCTTTAAATCTGTTGTTTCCTCAGAAAAGGCTATTTGTGGCATATGGACTTTCTGGAAGAAATAATTAATCCTCAGTGGTAAGACACTTTCCTGCAGAGCACAGTTTAGTCACATTAATCCTCGAATCCGATGCTAACAACATAGCTTCATGGTGCGTTTATTCACATTTCAGGGACCTTACTCTTAAAACATAGAAATATGATATTAGATTCCAGTCTTCACTGTCTTCTGCTGAAGGGTGAGTCTGAGTAGTCAGCATGAGGAGAGCAGAAGACTGTGCCATGAACATGGCAGTATGAACGCTGATGGCTTAGCTTATTCTTCACTCAGGTTTGACCCTGGGTGACAGCGTGTGGGCAGATGTTGCCCAGCAATCAAGTATCCTATTGTCTTCCTCCCCCTACGGCAACCCGGATGTCCCTAGAGCCACCTTATTCAGTTTCTAAGTCAGAGTATTTTTAGTTCCAATACACAATTCATAAAATAAGGAATTCAGATTGTATATGTGCTTTAAACAATTTTGTTATTAATAAATTTAAGTTTTATAATCATCTACAGAATTTATCATCGTATAATTTTCAGAATTTTGATATATCTATTTTAGAAGAGCAGTGTGGGCAGTTTGAGTGCATGGATGGGACATCTCACTATTTGAAATGGAAAGGCTCACTCAGACTTCATTCCACAAACCTCTGCTGTACATAGGCAGGAACCCCCTGACCAATGCTGGCATTGGGGTTCTGAGGGGAATATTGATTCTGCATCAAACGTAATCCATCATTTCACCACTGGGAATACTTTCCAAAGGATTTATTGTTTGGTTTTGTTGTTATTCACCAAACTTTTTAATATACTAAAAGTACAATATATGACAAAATAATTTGCTGATTTTGGATAAAGATCTTGCTTAGGATTCAAAACTAAAAGTACTCTTTCATTCAAAAATGAAAGAAAATAAGATTCTTAATAATTAAGATGCAATTGTATATTATATTGATTCTAAGATCGACATTTTTTAAAGTTTTTATTGAATTTTTGTGTATCTCATACAGAATATCGTAATCAACCTTACACTCCTTTCCCCACTGGCACCTGCATAGAGCTCCCAGACCTCCTCCGGGATTTCCTACATTCTACCATTTGTGTTAAAGCCTATCATGTCAAATTAGTGTCTCTAGACATCCCATAACGCAAGTTCATCCACTGAGGTCTAGTCAGCCTCTCTAGAGTCCCTCCCTTTAAGAAGATCAGCTCTTCCTCACCCAGCAGTAATCACCTGCCAATAATTCTTTGACTACTATTGGGGCCTGCTGTCCATTTCCACATTTCTGTGCTGGGTTTTTGTCTGGTTGAGTTTGTGTTGGACTTGTGCATGCTGACACCATGGCTGTAGGTTCATACTAGCAGCATCTCAGGGACCTTTAGGACTCTGTTTCTATATAGTCATGTACCTCCTCCCAGGCTCTTACAATCTTTCTGCCTACTCCTCCACAATGATCTCTGAGCACTGGGTGGGTGGATTTTAATATAGGAGTCCTGTCCAAGTCTCTGCAGACTCTTATTCTCTATGCTTTACCCATCTGTGTCCTTTTGTGTTCATGAACCCATGTCATGTGCAGGAGCTTCACTGATGAGAGTTGAGAGCTGGATTAGTATCTCTCTACCCCTTGTCCTACTATGTTCTGTGAGCCTTAAGTGTAGAGGTTCCATTGTAGATGTGTCACCTAGGATTGGGCATTTCACAGACAATCTCTGTGTGTGCTCAGTTCTGGAACTCTGTAATGGTGACTGGGATACTTGTCTGTAAATTTAAGGATCCATATTTTGCACATAGCAAGAAATTACATTTGTTTAGGGATATGACAGCCTTGGGGTTTTCTCTAAGCTCTATGACCTCTCCAGCCAGCTTCGTGTACCTAGGTTTGCATGAGTTTCCTCCCACTGAGTGGGCTTTAAGTTCAATTAGTAGCTGTTGATTACCACAAGATAAAAGTGCCACTACTGCAACAATGTCATTTGCTGTGCCAGTCATTAATGTGGCTTTATTAGGCCTTGAAGCTGGCATTGGACACTAGATTGATGTTCTCTCTTGCCAGACTGCATAGCTCTCTTCAAAGCTATGAGAGCTATTTCTCAGGGGAGGTGGCTTCCAGGTCAGTTCCAGCTTCATCGTTCCAAGTTCTGTGTCTGAAATCTGTCCTGTCTTTAGGAATAGGGTCTCACCTTCAAGTTCTAGGAGGCAATCAAGGGCTGTGGCAATAGCCTGTGTAATTTTGGGAGTCTTGTGGTCTACCCTGGCCAACAATTCAAAGGAAGGTTTCTTCTGTCTGGCACTGTTTCTTGCTATGTAGCCTTCAGCTATACACATGGACGCATGTAGAGATATTGTATGTGGAATTTATCAGTAGGTTTTTGGACTGATATGATTCCCTCTGTTTTTTTATACTAGTTGCGTATATTTCTCTCTCTCTCTCTCTCTCTCTCTCTCTCTCTCTCTCTCTCCTCTCTCTCTCTCCCCCCCTCCTAACCCTCCAATTTAAAGTATGCCCATTTTCCACATTTCTCAAATCAACATTATACATATATACTGAAGATAATATTGAATATCATTGGCAATAGCATTAGACCTGCTGAAATATTATTTTTATGTAGGAAACAATCACTTGAACCAAGAGCATTAGAAAAACCTATTAAATTACAAAGTAAATGAGTTATCATTTCACTATTACAGTCATACAGCAATGTCATCACCCCTTGATCAAATCTGAATTTACAGTAGTAAGTACAAAGAGAGTTGGTAGTGGCTATAAAGGGTTAAATCAAAGATAGAGGTAGAATTTAAGATTTGAAGCTATAAAATACCTCAGTAATATTCCATTAATACTTTCAACCAAGACCTTTATTATGAAGCTGATATTCTATCATGTATGGTTATTTTGTTAATGACTAAAAATTTAAGAGTGCTTAAGAGATAAGCATATTTAATCTGTTTTATCTATTACATTGTGTTAAAATAGTTTGAGGTTAAAAAAAATCGTTTTAGTTCAGGCATTGTGATACATGCCCTATTCCAAGCACACAGGAGGCAGAGAGAAGCATAGATCAAGGCTATCCTGGTCTACATAGCAAATTCCTGGAGCTATGGGGAGATCCTGTCTCAAAAAACAAAAAATTAGCATGTTATTTAAACTTGCTAAAGGATAAACTTATGCTGGAATAAAATGGCCCTAGGGAACAATCATTTGTAAGAAGTACTTTAATTGCTTCAATTATTATTATAGTTTTGAATTATTAAGCCTTTTGTTGCTATCTAGAATTTGCTGACATTATGCGTTCTCCATATGAGCATGTCTTGATGGTATGTGTGAGTAAGTGTGCAATTATGAGATGGTGTGATTACACCCTGTTGTATCTTGGATTGGGTACTACATAGAAGATTGATGACTGAATGACAAAATTCTTATTCAGTGTATATCAGGGGTTGGTCAGAGTGTCATGAAAAAGGGGAGCCCTTATAATAATATCACGTGAAGAAAAGACTGACATTACTTCCCTTTTCTGAATAAATGATGTCAAAATGAAATACAATACTCAAGGCTTGAAGCCAGCCAGTCAGAGGGGATGTTTGTGATATGGTTTTATGTTACAAACTGGGATGCTTCTTTTTTTCTGTGTCTCCTGTAGACTAAACAATTGAGAAAGTCCAGCAACTTCCAAGAAACTAAGATTAGCTAAGTAAAAACTAAATGTGCTATCTCCTCTCTCAGCTTTTGTAGAAGTCAAGAAGCCATGTTTTACAGACAGGGTGTCACATAATGTATTATATAACTCAGGATGGGGTTTGTCGTTAAATTCTTAAGAAGAACAAGTGTAAATCAAGACTGTTTGTGGCAAACTGGGATGTGCTATTGCTCTGTTTCTAAAGTTTAAGACAGGAAAGTCAGAAGAGGTTTCCACTATGTCTTAGACTTAATCAGCCTACATAAATCAATTAATTATGATTTTGGGTATTTAGATGTCAGGAAGCTCAAATGTAAAATGTCTCATCAGTTAGTTAGAGATCATTCATACATGTGATTCTAATCACTGGCCATGGTCAATCCAGCAGTGGACATCTCCAGTGACTCTTGTTGAGTCCTCAGTGATGTCACCAGCAGTGGTATGTTCTGTGGATTTTGAGATTCATTTCCCAAGTCAATTCTGTGCAGAACAATTGTTGGTCAATCATATATTTTTACTATAATCTGAACCCAGGACAAACAGATCATAAGAAATTATTCTGTATTTGATATAACTGTCCACAGGCCTGGAGGGAAGGTTCTGTAATTTTGGCTTCTGGAATCAGTCCTATGGCCTCTGCCCAAAAGCTTCCTACAGCTCCAGTAGTTTTTACCCAGAGACTGTAAGATGAAATAAGTTTACCAAAGTAAAAGTAACAAGTCACACATAACCTATTAGAATTTTTAGGCAACTTGTGAACTCAATGGACAGGAAATTCTTTTATCGGCATTTACGCAATTTAAATTAAAGGATTTTTAATACAGCTAAGCTGTAACTCTTTAGGGAAGCCTCCATCTTCAGAAAAAAGGAGACAGTTGAAAACTTACCTGGCAGGCATTAACTCTGACCAGGGATATGGGCAGCAGAAAGAAGTGTGTCATATATAAAGGTTCAAATGCCCTGGGTTTTAAGGTTTGTGAAAAGTAGGAGGATGAAGCATTGATCCGTGCAGGAGACAAAATTAGGAACCCTCGCATAGACTCGGAAGTTAGATAGTTGTAGTTTCACTAAAATGAGAATTATAAAATATAAACTTCAAATCCAGGAATGCAAGGAACTGTATCTTTGTTTTGCACCTCAAGGGAAAATGTACTGGCTAAATAATTTAAATCCTAGCATTGTATTGAGTAGGTTTAGAGTTTCAAGATATACCATTTTTCACAAATAGATCTCTTGATGACTAAATCAGTATAGGACTAAGTATCAGAGAAATACTTTGGAATACTTGTCAATAGCAATTGGAAAAATGTGGAAGGGAATTTTTCCCAAGCCATAAACCTCAAAGTAAAGAAGAAATACTCAACATAAATACAATAAAAACTATAAACAGCATGTGAAATATTCAGTAGGCATAACAAAAGTTGTGTAGAACATTTCAGAAACTATAAATAGTAAAATAACCTGAAATGATTATACATTAAAGTTTAAAATTTACAAATTAAGGAAGAAAAAAAAAACACATGTCCAAGCAGAATACTATGAAGCATAAATAGGCAGATATTTTAGAAAGAAACCAAATGGGAATTTTGGTAAATGAAAAGGTAAATATCATTTAAAAAGGCAATGAATTGGTTAAATAAATGAGACAAAGTTTTAAAAAATAAAGATTTGTAGTGAACTTCTGTGGTTATCACACAGAAAGTATTTATGAAGTTCTTGAAATCACGAGAAACGGTTTATAGAATTTAAAAATTCAACACCACAAAATGTATTCTGGAAGGAAGTAACTGAGGCAACACTAGGAATTTGGTATTTGAAAAAATACCGGAGAAAATTCCAGTCCTAAAGAAAGTTCTGTTTCCTTGGAAGGAAAACAAAAATTTAAAAAATATGTATCTGAAATTTTTTCCCTTCAGACCCAGAGAAAATGCTTTAGTCATTCGTTACTTGTTGATATTAATTAATACATGAGCTAGACGATGATACTTGGGGTTTGGTAAAGGCAGCAGTGCGCAGGAGACAGGACTCTATAACTGGTTTTTCAGTTGAGGTAAAGAAGAATGCTCAAAGACCAGCTGTGGATGGGTCTCATTTGTCAGTCCCTATACAGCCCCAATGGGGTGACTCTGCAGTACATGACTGAGAAATAATGGAGTGCTTACATTGTCCCCCCAAATAAGCGCTCTAGCACTTTTCGTACAACAAGTTGGGACTGGATCCTATTTTTAAAATATTTTCTCACTTTTGTTTCATAGGCCTGCTCATTTGTTGCTCCTAAAGACCTACCACAACTTATTTTGTCACAGTTGTTTAGAGTCTTACAAAAGGATAGAACCCAACACAGTGGAAGTCCACTTTGTTCCCCAGGATGAACTTTGTTCATTCCGACTCTTCTCTGATAGAGTTCCTTGAATTTAATATGTAAGCTTTACATTCATATTTTAAAATTATACCCCACACAAGTCGTACTAGCATATAATGTGAAGTAATGCTTTATATGTTTTTAAAACTTTTATATAAGTGATAGCATAGGGATTTTTCTCTACATTATTTCTTACCTCCAACATGATGATTTTTGAGAATTCATCATTTGGGTGCATGAACTAAAAATTTGACTTTACATTTGAATGCATCACAAATTATACTTTCCATAATGATAAATATTTGTTTTTATTACTATAAATAATGCTGCCATGGACATCTTTTTTTGTGAAGGCTAACATGGATCTGTGTAGCTCAATGCATTTTGAAATACAACTTATTTGACAGTTTAATCACTTTGACTACAGTCCAAATAGCCAACAGTCCAATTTCCACTTTCAACATTGCAACAGCTGGAAGGTATTTTCTTAGACAGAAGGCAAACATAAATTTTATAAAAAAAAGCAAATGGAAATGTTTCAAATATTCATTGAGTGGCATTAACAAGGTTAAGGAATGCTGTTACATCTTGTTAAGTTTCCCCTCGATTGGAATTAGTTTGATATTTTGCCCCTGGTTAGATGGTGCTAGCGATTTTGAGGAGAAAAATCACAGGACAGAAAGTGCCAGTTTCAACAAACCACATCGATAATATGAGCTATCAAAACCATCTTTTTAACTCTTGATAATGTCTCTGACCAATTTGCTAATGAGGGGCTCCTGTGTTCTGTCCTGTGAAAGCACCTCCATATGTCTTTCTGAACTGTTCTCCAGAAGATGGCATTAAACCCGGCCTGCATTTACAGACAGAGGAGTTATTTTCATCCTTCTTGATGACAGAATATCTGCATAAACGACGTGGGACTCTTATGCACAGGAAGTTTCTTTCCCATTTATTTCTTTCATCATTTATTTCAATATTTGGGGTCGTTTATATTTGTAATTAGTTTGAGACCACAGAATTGGGTAACTTAATTGGTCTTTTCACTCAATCAATTCAATTTTGCTCAGTGCATGTCTCTTACTTGGTTCCTGGGTGTTGGTGGCAATGTGAGCAGTAGGTAAATTTAATTTCTTTCCAAGCACAGTTAAAATGCAGTTTACATTGGGAAATCCCACATATTTTATCTAGAATTGTGCATCTGGCTTCCAGCTTATCGTTTCTCTTCATTGTTTCAGTAAAAAGATTTCCCGTATCTCTGTTTCTAGTGAATTGCTTACTCTTGGCCAGGCAGAGCCTTAGAGATCTGAGATGCAAAGAAAGAACTGGGCCATTCTCCACTGTCAGCATGTTTTCACTCCAGCTGGAAAAGTTAGGCTACCAGACATTGATATTATATATTTAGATCGAACTTCATTTGTATTGCAATTCCCTTTGGCTTAGAAATAGCTTATTAGTTTTAAAATACATGACACTGCATTTAAGAGTTTTATTTCATCGTTCTGTGTTTTTGGCTTTTCAACTTGTGATTGTATCCTGATATAAAACTTATCATTTGAAAGAGCAATAAATGCAGTGAAAAATAACAGAAAGATAAGGTTGGTGAATGGGCAAATAGCTTTGAGTAGATAAGGAGGCAGTCACTGACAAGGTGATATTTGACTAAATAAGTCTTCAACCATGAGAAGATCTGTTGGAAATTATTGTAACCGCCTGCGTTACAACCGCACCCGAGTCCTTCTCCGGCGTGGGGCTGAGGAATTAAGACATACAAAACACACAACACACAGACACCAGAAATGGTGGAGAAGCTTCCAATTTATTAGGGCAGGGTGCATACATATATACACCTAGCAAATGTCAGTGATTAATAATAAACCATTCCAAAATAATTGGTTGGGGATAAGTGATTGATAATAGAAAATTCCAAGGGAAATTGGTTGGGGGTAAAAAGTTCAGGTTCCCAAAGAATGTCTTGGTAGGTGACGGTGCCTGGTTCAGAACAATTAAGTTTGGCATCAAAGGGTCTGAGGTAATGCCTCTAAAAAGTCGGGTTGTTCAGGTCAAGCTGTCCTTTAGAGAAACAACAGAAGTTGCTCTCACAGAGACTGCAAAAGTTGCTCTCACAGAAACTGCAGAAGTTGTTCTCACAGAAACTGCAGAAGTTGTTCTTATAGAAACTCCAGCTGACGTGCTGAAAAATAACAGAAAGATAAGGTTGGTGAATGGGCAAATAGCTTTGACTAGATAAGGAGGCAGTCACTGACAAGGTGATATTTGACTAAATAAGTCTTCAACCATGAGAAGATCTGTTGGAAATTATATTATAAACCAGGTGGATAAATAAAACTAAATAAAATATACATTGATATGGAATCATTCAATGCCCATTTAAAGCTCAGAATTAGGTGTTAACATATATATTCCTTAAAAGACAGATGTTATATTACTTCCCCAAAATTATTCTGGAACTTCTAATTATCAATTATCAAATGCTGTGTGCCAGGGAACCAATTTTCTACCCTTTTAAAGAGGACATTAAAAAATAAAGAAAGATCGCTGGTGTGATGGCACTTGCGTTTAGTCCCAGCACTCAGAAGGCAGAGGCGGGTGAATCTCTAAGAGATTGAGGCCATCCTGGTCTACATAGTGAGTTCCAGGCCATCTGGGGCTACTGGAAGACTCTATCTCAAAAAACAAACAATAACAACAAAATAACAGAATCAAAAACAAAAAAAAGAAAAAGAAAACTAAATTATTTCAGCATCTAATTTAATATTTGATTTGAACCTTTAACAGGCATTTGACTCAAATCAATGTCTCACTTATTTAGTTTTATTTGTGTACCAAATTCATAACACAGCTTAATACATAATGTACTTTCTATCATAACATTACTAAGAAGTAGTCGTTTTTAGTTTATTATACTAATAAAGATTATACAATTTACTAATACACAGTATAAAAAGGATATGGAAAATAACCATTTTCAGAAGACACAATCTCTATTTCACGTAGTGTGAAGCACCTGTCTGCAGCTCATGTCATCAGGAACCTCAGTTCACAGTCCTTTAACACAATCAGGATTCCCACTCATTGATTTTATGATACTTGGGCTCGCCCTCACCTAATGTCTTGTTTAAATTCATTAAATATACTCAATTCTATGGTCAATCAGAATAATCACTTTGTCTTTTGAGACAGGGTCTTGCTATGTTGCCCATGCTAGTCTCAAACTCACTGTTTAGCTGAGGCTGGCTTTGAAATCAAAGTGATCCTTCTGCCTCAGCTTCCTTTAAGTGCTGGAGTCACAGGCATGGGCCGCCATGCCCAGCTAATAGGTTTTTATACGCACAGACATATTTAACAAATTTCCCACTTCAGGTCTCTCTTTTTTTTTTTTCCTAGCAAAATCCTCATCCTGGTTATGCCCAGGCTGGCCCAGAACTTCTGCATCTAAGCAAACTTCCAGTTTCAGCCTCCTGAGGAGCTGAGACTACACTGTTTGCCGGGCCTGAGACATATTTAATCTGGCCTCCATCCCATTATTTCTCTGAATTAATCTCCAGTGTCCTTTTACTCACTTTTAATATTTCTTGAGTAGTCTCAGAGCATTCTTGTCTTTTGGGATGTTTCTCTTCCTTGTCGTTTGTGTGTGTGTGTGTGTGTGTATGTGTGTGTGTGTGTGTGTGTGTGTGTGCATATGTGTAGGTAGAGGTAAATGCCAAGTCTCTTCCTTAATCTTTCTCCAAATTATTCTTTGAGACAGGATCTCTCATTAAATCTGGAGTTTGCCAGTTCAGTTAGAGTTGCTGACTAGTGTGCCCCAGGGATCCATCTTCATATGCTTCCTCAGTGCTATATATGTACACAGTGTCATCACCAGCTTTGTTTATGTGGATGCTAGGATTCAAACTCTGGTCCTCATGCTTGTGCATCACATAACACTGTTCACATCATCATATACTAAAAAATGTCCGTTAAAAGCACTACTAACCCTTATGTGCTTCCGAGTATTAATGAGAAATGTTTTTTTTTTATCTTCAGTGCTTCATAAAATATATACAAACTTTTGTTCTAATTAATTCTAACTCAAATAGCACTTTCTTTATGAGGTTCTCTCTATCATGTGCAAAATCTACTTTTATCACTCTGACACCTATCTCTACACGTGTTACAATGCGAATTAGTCAGATAACTGTGCACCTGAGTTATTATTTCTCAAATGAAATTGTGAGCATTAATAAACAGACAATGTGTCTTATATTTTCATTAAGCTGCTCAACACCTACACATACCACTGCTGTGAAGGACATCTAATGTAAACAATTTAACAGGAGAAAAGATTTATTCTAGCTTACAGTCTAGGAAGTTCCAGTCCATCACAACAGGGAGGGTGTGGTGAAGCAGTATTTAACCCATGGCAGGCAGGAAACACAACAACAGCAGGGACAGGCTGGGACAAGAAAACAAGACATTGCCCAGGAACCTGCTTCTTCCAACCAGGCCTCACCTTCCAATATTCGACACAAATCTTTATTCTTTAGTGGATTAAAAAGCTCATTAGGTCAGAGCCCCCATTATCTGTCTCTGGAAGCACCCACACAGACCCACTGCGGTGTGCAACACTAACCTAACCTTGTAGGCATTTACAGATTTTATCAAGAGAATGATCATGGTTCACTGGCTAAGAGCACTCACTGCTCTTGTAGAGGACCCTGGCTCCCAGCACCCACATGGTGGCCACCAGCTGTAACTAACTCTAGGGATACGCTGCTCTCTGCTGCCCTCCACAGGTATTGCATACACAGGATACATGCAGGCAAAACATTCTACACAGAAAATAAAAATAAAGAAAGAAAGAAAAATTTAAAAGATTACAGTCAAAGTTAATTATCACAGCTGCCTTCCATGGGAGGCGATCAGTCTATCTGCTGAGCTCAATTTTGCGAAGGTGCAATCAGGATTCTCTTTGGTGTATCTTGTTTATATAACATAAATGAATCCTGATTTAAATCATTATTAAAGTCATTCACGGTAGTTTATTTTCATAGATCTTCTTTAGTAACCCTTTCATTTTATTTTAACTTCAGTAAACTATCTGTAAACTGATACAGATGTATTATATTTTAAAATTTCAGAGGAAATTTTAATAATTATTATTTGAGGGCATCCCCCATGTGGCATTTTCTGACTTCATGGTAGTATCTCTCTTTCTCTCTCTATCTCTCTCTCTTTCCCTCTTTCATGTAGTCTCTCTCATGCACTCTCTCTTATCTCTCACACACACATCATCATCATCATACATATATGCAGCCTACCTCTCCTACCATCACTATTTTCTAGTTTCAAAATTGCAATCTATACAATGCGAATACCTAACTTCTATAGCAAGGATGAAATGTAGATTACAGTGCTCTTCTAGTATCTTCATTGCAAAGACTATGTATTTTGGCAAGAATTCCTAACTTGAGTTGCATAATTTACACCACATCTTATTTAGCCAATGATTTTCAACATTTTCTTTGGAGTTTCTTGGTTTTATGATTTTTTACTTTGATTGATTCTATCAAAGAATTGTTCTGATTATTAAAAACAATAAGAATTGTAAAAGAAACAAAATATGACTTAAGAAATTAATAAAATACATTTAACAACTCAAAGCATTCCACAATATGGACGTGGTTTATTTTTGTCATATTTTACTGTATGTTGTTTTAGTTTCACTAAAAATGTTTCTCAAAAATAGAGGAAATTCCTGTGAATCTGGAACTGTGGTCTCCTCCTATGAGCTGGAGTTGTGGTCCCCTCATGTGAACCTGGAGTTATAGTTGTGGTCCCCTCCCATGAAATGGAGCTGTGGTCCCCTCTCATAAATCTGAAGTTATGGTCTCCTCTTGTGAGCCTGGAGTTGTGAACCCCTCCTGTGAAGCGGGAGCTGGGGTCTCCTCTAGTGAGCTACAACTGTGGTCACGTCCTGTGGCCTTGGAGCTGTGGTTCCCTCCCCTGAACTGGAATTGTTGCCCCCAACTGTGAGCCAAGGTTCCACATTCCTTCAGTAGAGGGCTGATGGTGGAGCAGACTGGAGGATGGAGAACTTCCTGATGTCGGGGAGCCATGTCAGGCTTCTCTGAGTGGCTTCACTCCTCCGGCTCCCTCTCCCGAGTTCCCAGGTTGTGCAAGGCGGTATTTGCAGCTGTGGTGGACTTATCCTGGGGATCCGGGGGGTTTCTGTCATTTGCAGTTTCTAATCTTGAGAGGACTGAAACTCAGGAATGGACTTTCCACAATATCCAAGATGTGGATTCAGTCTAGATATCATCAACAGACGAATAGAGAAAAATTATGGTAAAAATGAGTGAAACTCTCATCTACCGGAAAATTGGTGGAACTAGAGATTATCGTATTTTGTGAGATAAGTCAGACTCATGATGACAGAAGTTGGATGTTTTATCTCTTGAATGCAGAATCTATATCTCCTTATATCTAAACACACACACACACACACACACACACACACACACACACACACACACGAACACTCGCGAGTCAGAAAGGGGAGTCAGTGAGAGAAGAAAAGAAACTAAAGGAAGGGGAAAGAGAAGGTAATTAGGGGAAAAAGACAAAACCTGACATTTACCCTCATGAAAATCTAGATTTAAATGTATGCACTTGAGTGCATGTGTGTTCGTGTGTACATAAAACATGAAAGCAGAAGGGAAAGGATAGGAAGAAAGAGATCAGTGAGATTAGAGCAGGGTTGAGAAGGGTGATGAGAAACTTAAAGGAGCAAGTGAGGTGATTTGTCCACGTAAACGTCATGATACTCAATGTTCGGTAGCTAACAACAAGTACTTCCAAAAAAAGTTAAAGAAGAAATAACTATGTTCTGGTGTCTACAAAAATTCTGAAAATATAACCTAAGTAAAGGGAAAAGGGGAATAAATAATAGTTAAAAGGAAGTCAGGAACTTTTAGCTTATAGATTCTAAACATAAATCCAAAAGGAAAAAAAAATCTGAATTTTAAAGCAGCTTGTGCACGGATTCTGAATTATCAGGATCCGGCAGAATTTGTTAAGTATTTTGATTCTTAGGAAAAGTGGAAATTACAGGATTACATTTTATTTAACATATAAAGTAAACATTTAACAACACGCTATCATACAAATTAATTGAAAAATCTATATGTTCTTTGTGAATATTGTCGTTGATCGAATATTGTCATTGATCAAAAAATGACATAATGAAGATGAAATATAGTGCTTAAATGTCTTCAGACTAGTTCAAGTCAATAATACATTTTATTCAACAATTATTTCACATTGTTCTTTCTAAAGTTTTCAGAATTTTTTATGTGTCTGAGTGTTTAACTGATGTATGTATGTATATATACCATGTGTGTGCAATGCCTGCAGAGGTCAGAAGAGGCTGCTGTATCCCCTAAGTCTGGAGTTACAAGCAGCTCTGAACTGCCACATGGATGCTGGGAACCAAAAGTCTTGTCTTCTGCAAGAGCAGCAAGTACTCATAACCACTGACCCATCCATCTTTCCAATCAACCATGTTTCTTTTAAATTTTTTTTATTTTTAAAAGTCATTATGTGATTAAGAGCAAAAGATTGATTCTTTGAAAACAAGGCCATTCTTGGTGAGTTTCACAGACAACTACAATAGAAATGATAAATTATTGCTGTTCTGCCAACAGAAAGAAAAGCAGAGATCTTTGCTGCTTTATGAAAGTTGTCCGTATTGTCTGCTTGACCTTTCTAATATACACTAAAACTTCTCTTCTTAGTACGCATATGGTACTAAATGCTCTTACGTGACATTCATGACATTCTTTGTGGATTTTGATTTATACTAACATAAGCAAACTGACTGATGATAGCATCATCTGAGATGTAGAGTCTATAACAGAGTCCAGCAAACTATGGTCTTTTCCAGTCTCTTTTTTTTTTTTAAACCAAAGGACAATTTTGGTTTTTAAATTTTTTAATTTTTGCAAATTTCATATGTGAATATTGTCTTTGCATTATTTGCATCCCTCCCAGTCCCCCACCAACTCCATCCATGCCCCCCTGCTCCCTTTCAATGTCTTGTCCTCTTTTCTATTGTTGTTAATATACATATTACATTTATCTAGAGAGAGCTGTATTTATAAATATAATCCACTGAGTCTGTTTAGTGCTGCTCCTGTGTACCTGTGTTTAGCCTGTCCATTTGGGATTAGACAACCTCTCAGGGAGCTAGTCCCTGGACAAAACTCATTCGTCCTCCCTCAGCATCCATGCAATACCTGTAGCTCTTCATCCTGAGGGAGGACCCGGTAACATCCCCTCGCATCCGCTCTGGCATGTCAACTGGTTTTTTCATATGAAGATCTCGTTAGACTACCATACTATGAAGACTTCATGGGGCGGCTTCCCACTCATGCCTAGAATGCATTAACTAGCAGTAGGTGTCTTGTCCCTCTGGTTCTTACAGTCTTTCTGTTCCTTCTTCCATGATGTTCCCTGAACCTTAGGTGTAGAGGTTACATTGTAGGTGTGTCACTTAGGAATGGACACCCCACAGATACTTATTCTTTGCTTTTGACCAGTTCTGGAACCTTGTAATGGTCTCTATCTTTTGTAAAAAGAAGCTTCTCTGACGAGTGGTGAAAGTATACTTCTCTGTAAATATAAGGATATGTATTCAGAATACAATAAGAAATTACATTGGTCTAGGGAAGTAAGATTAGCAAGTTTTTCTCTAGGATCTATGACCACTCCAGGCGTGTGTACTTGGCTATGTTTACAGTCCCACAAATGAGTTCCCTCCCATTTGGCCAGTCTTAAGTCCAATTAGACAGCTATTGATTATCCCAAGATAAAAGTGCTACTACTGCACCAATAGAGCTAGCTTGCTGGGTGGGTTATTGTGGGTCATAGGCTTTACAGCTGGGTAGGACCATCGACTGGTTTTCTCCCTAAGCAGCTTGCATAGTATCTTCTGATAGAGCTAGTCTTCAGGAAGGAGAGTTCTAGCTCAGGTCCTGCTCCATTACTCCAAATTCTGTGTCTGAATTATGTTCTGTCTTCAGGAATAGGGTTTATTAAAATGGGAATCACTGATGTGTAAAACTTTTATTAGGTTTGAAGTTCAGTGTCCATAAGTACAGTTTCATTGGAACACAGCCATGCTCACTTTCATAGATATTTTCACAGCTGTTTCATCTAAGAATAACAAACACATATTTGTACCATGAACCATACAACCAACATATCTTAAAGCATTTGCTAAATAGTCTCATATAGAAGCTAAGATTCATATTTCACCTGTATGCTCTATTCTACTATAAATTCAAAGTACAGGTGATTGACAACATTAATACAGATGACCTTATACATGTATACTCACATTACAAATATTTTATATTAATTTTACCATTTCTTAGCTTATTCTCTTCATTTTTTTTCTAGGTATATGAGCTGTCTCAAAATAGCCAGCATGGTTACTTATTTACTCTTTTTCACTAGTCACAGCTAAGCAATATTTCTTCTAATTATTTTCATCAATACCTTATCTTAATTACTTTGAGAAATTTGCCCACAAATATTAATGGTGAAAATTCTCAGTTATTTCCTTTCACAAATATCTTTGTAGTACTTTGTCCTTATCTGTCAGTATCTTTAATGATAAAACATATTGAAGGACATTTGATTTCAGATTTACCATGTAGTTTCTCTATTCAAAGAAGTCAAATTCACACATACATGTGATGTTTTTAAGTACTTTTGAGACCCTGTATACAGTTCATAATAACTTTAGTCTCACTGAAATAAAGTTTTTCATTAATGTAGTTCTCATACTGTATTAGTACATGTTATTCTTTTGACCTTATTTTGGTACAGTGTGCTAAACATGATAAATTTTATCTTATTCTATTTAAATATTTTATATCTATATTCAATAACAAAATTGCTTGTGGATTTTTTTGCTTTCTTAAATTTTTACAAATTTCATACAACATACTTTTATCGTATTTAGATTGCTTCCCCTTTCTGCACCCTCCACTTAACACGCTTTGGCCTGGTTTTATGAACAGAGTTCATAAATTATGAACATATATTATGTCTATTGAATCAAATTTATATTCCCCAAATGCCCTTTGGTTGCCCATCCACTGGAGCCTGGTCAACCGAGTCAGTGTCATACCTCTAAAGAAAATTCCTCCCCCAGCAGCTGTGAGTTGCCAATAGTTCTTCAGCCAGGGTTAGGGCTTCTTACCTTCTCCACTTCTGTGCTGGGATTTTGTCTGGCTTAAGCTCCTGTAAGTCTTGTGCATGCTGTTACCATTGTTGTGAGTTTATTTAAGTAACTACCCAGAAAACTCTTTCTTTATCGTCATTCACCACCTCCAGGTCTTACAATCTTCTGCCCCCTCCTCCTCAATGATCCCTGAGTCTTGAGATGTAGAGGTTTGAAATAGCTGTCCTATTCAGGGATAGGGACTCTGCAGCCTCTTATTCTCTACATATTGGCCAGTGTGGCTCTCTGGGTTAATCACTTTCTGCTGCATTAACAGACTTTTCTGGTGAGAAATGAGAGGTGCATTAATCTATGGGTATAACAGTGAGTTATTAGGAGTCAGTTGAATTTTGAGGGTGTCATTTTGATAACATTTTATCAATTTTGTATTTCCTTTGAAGATATTTTGAGTAATTTTTTAATGATTTTGTGATTTAAGACATTTTAAAACCATGAAAGGAATTACATTGTTTCCTACAAAGTTTCAATAACTCATCTATATAAAAATATTGTTATTTTAAAGTATCTTTGCATATTTTTCCAAATAATCTTCTTGTGACTTGACTGGTCCATATTTTCTATTTCTTGCATAATTTTAGCAATATTCTTTACACAGAAAGGCCCATTTCATAGAGAATTTGAGAGAGTTTTAACATAGCTTTACAAAGCAAGTTTCATTATTTTATTTTCTTATGGCCACTTTTCTCATTTAATAATGGCATATTTGTCTTTGTTTTATTTTAAGCCAAACTGGCAGATACTTACTTTGTATTGGAAGTTTCAAAGGATAAGGGCTTCAGATACAACTCTGAATTTTCTGAAGACTAACCTGTTGACTTTTCTGCTCCTAAGCTTTTTGTTCCTTACCTCATAGTGCTTTTTCTTTGGTTCTGAAGCAAATGATTAAGGAATTTTTGCTTTAATGAGTAATTAAAGAGTCATATGGAGTCAGTGAATTTTAAAAATCAGCATGACTAAATCCTTAAAGATTATGCCTTAACTGAGATTCTGAGGTTTTTTTTTTTTTTTTTTGAGAAAAAAAAATTATTTTAATTGGGGGGAAGGGTCCCAATTCCAATTCATAGTTGAAATTTTAAAAGATGCTATATATTGAGGTCAAAACTCATGAGTAAAGTGCCTAAAGTTTCTCTTTTAAAGAGCTTACCCATGACTGAAAATGTAGATAAGTTGGTAGAGTGCATGCAGGAAGCCCTGCGTTGGAGCTCCAGCATTGTGTAAATTAGGCATGGAAGAGCACATCTGTACTCCTAGTAATGAAGACAATCAGATCTGAAGTTTAAGATCATTCTCATCACATATGTTTGTGGCCAGCCTGTAATACATAAACTTCATCTCAAGAAAGATAAAAGAGAGTATTCCATATGGTTTGCTTAATTTTTAATTGTTATTTTTTGTATTATAGTTAATCAATTTGATAAATTGTAAAAAGAATTATTTGTTGTCTACTACAGTTTGTTACATTCTTATTAAAATAACAGTAATGATTATTTAATCACATCTCCAATGCCTTTATTTTGCTATAAAAATTTAGCCCTCAAAAACTAGGGGAAAAAAAGAATCCATATGTCCTACATATTTCTAGAAGTTTCTATAGTGTCCTAATATTAATTTTATGTATTTATGAATACTTTTATTCAAAAGTTTACCTGTATAACATAAAATTACTTTATCTATACATGGAACTTATTTGTGCCTTGTTACTTATTTTGCCTCAAATAGCTTTGCAAAAACCTAAATTTTTGTTTGTATTTGCCTGATATATTTTTGCCCACATTTTATTTTTAATTTTGGCAATTTGTTCCATGCTTCTTTTAAATAAACAACATCTGCTCATCTTTTGCATTATGATCTAATTTGGTACTTTTTGTTAGTTAATGTGAATCAATTCACAATTTATTATAACTGACTGGTATATTTGGTTCCCCACTGGTAACCTTATTTGTGGTTTCTACATTGAGTTCTGTTTTTTTTTTCTTCTTAGATTGGTCATATGGATTTTAATAATAACATTCTTTTCCTTCCTTTTTCTTCTAGGAATGTATAATATAAATATATGTTGCTTTGTTTTTATCATATATCTTAAAGGAAATTCCCAGGGGCATGAATGAGACCATAGGTATTGACTGCCATTACAAATAAGCTAAAAACTATAATTATTTACTTGCTTGTCCAACAATTCCCTCTCTCTGTCTCTCTCCCTCTCTCTCTCTCTCTCTCTTTCTCTCACACACACACATACATACACACACACACACACACACACACAAACACACACAAACAGAGACATATGACTAGGAGTATAGCAAGTACTTGCAAGGCATACTTGAGGCTCTGTGTCTGATCCCCAGTATTGATCTAACTAAATAAATAACTAAATAATTAACTAACTAACTAAATAAATAAATTTAATTTATTGTTTCATACTAAATTCTGAGGAACATTTCCTACTGCATCACGTTGACAATGACTTAAATTTAGTTCTGTTGTTTTAATTGCACTCACCTAAAGTTCTCTTTGCTACAACTTCCTCCGTTTTCTGACCCATCTTCAGTAAAATAAGTGTTCTTTGAATTATAAAAGGTGTGTTGGTGAACATACGTCCTCAGTTGTTGCTGTATAAGAATGTTTCTCTAACACCATCATTAAGAATGACAATTTCCGTTAGTACACAAGAATTTTCCCAAAATATTCTGTTGTTTTATTCTCTAACGTCTAATATGGGGAAAACAAGATAAAGTGAATTTTTCCAGTGTTTTTCCTTTCATTGGAAGCCAATTTTTCCTTACCAGAAGCAAAATGGCTTTTTCTTTATTTTTAACCTTCTCTCACACAACAGGATATGTGCATGTTTCGGGTTGTTTCATTAATGTGTGCACTATCCAACAACATCCTTTGATTTACAAACGGCTTTGGTTTAGAGTCCATTCCAGGGCTGGAGAGATGGCTCGGTGAATAAGAATGCTTCCAATATCATGAGGACCTGAGTCTGGATCCTGAGCACCCACAGAAAAGACAGGCATGGCCACTTTTGTGTGTAACTCCAGTGCTGACCGTGGGGCATGGGGAGGGGTATAGAGAAGTCAATGGGAGTTGCTGTCCAGCCAACCTAGCTGAAAGAAAGGCGAGGTCCAGGTTCACTGAGAGATCCTGTCTCAAAATAGTGTGATACCCAGTAACCTCCCTTGCCTGCTCCATAATCATGCATACTACACACGTACATACACACACATAATTCATACACTCATACATGCACACACACACACACACACATACACACTTCCCTTCTTTCTTGAATCATTGTCTTTTTATAAAATTCAGGAAAACGTTTTTAGTTTGTCTTCTAAGTTACCAGTTCAATTTTCTTCATTTTTTCAGTTTACCAGTTGCTGTCTATATTGTACCTACAAATTTCCCTATTTTTAAGAGAATCCACTTAATCTCCATTTGGACTCCCTTGCTGCTCTCATTGCTCTTGTATCTTTTCCTTCTTAATCCTAAAGCATATGTCATCATTAAAGTGTTCTCTTTTGCTGGGCGTGGTGACACACACCTTTGATTCCAGCACTGTGAGTTCAAAGTCAACCTGGTCCACACAGTGAGTTCCAGGCAAACCAGGACTACATAATGAGATCTTGTATCCTCCCCCCACCCCCCCCAAAAAATTGGTTTTCTAAAGAGACAGCATCTCCCGTTACTAGGAGCATACTGCTATCTCTTCTCTATCTTAAGATTTCTCTTTCTGCTACTCATTCTTGCAAATATCTATTCACAAATAACACTGGGATTTGAGATAATTTTATCAAATGTGCTTGGTTTTCTACCAACATGATAGAATCTTTTAGACAGGGGAAAAACTACAATGATTATAAGTTCTACTGGTTTTAACCTTGCTTTTTCACAGTTTTAATGACATAAGGAAAATAATAGCCAATCCCAGTAGGGGGCAGTTAGGTTTGATGGCCAGAACTAATCATGAGAAGTGATACCTTGTTTCCTGAGTTCTGCGCCTTCATGTGGAGCAGTGTTCCTGTTCTTCATCTGCCAAGCTCTCTACACCTTCAAGCCGGACGTGCGGACGTGCTTTCCCATCTGGTGACTATTTTAAAAGCGTCACTCTGAGATCTTCAGCATCCTACCCCTGGTGCAAACCTTGCTCTCCCTCCAGTCCTTGCAGACATCCAGTAGTGCCTGTCACATTCTCTTAGTCGTTTTTCTCCTTAATTAACTGATCTACCATTCTCTCAACTGGGCTTGGGCTTGACTTTCCTACGTAATCTAGAGGAAGACATTTGTAGCTCACAAAGAACTCACCTCCCGGGTTCCTTTTCTGAAAATTTGAAGTTAGAATGTAAAGTGGTGGGTTTTTACCAGTCATCTTCATGTGCACTTTTTGTTCACTTCTTCCTTCACTGCTTCCTCCTGCTCCGTGCCTTCCTCTTGCTGGTCTCCCGTCTCGTCTCAATGGCCCTCCTGCTCTCATGCCATAGATCCTCCTTCCCCCTCTCTTTCCCTGATCCTCTTAAGATCTCTCTTTTCCTCTCATGGTCCTCTTTCCAGTTTCATGACCACACCCTCCCCAGACACACACTCATAAACATAAACATACAAGCACATACAAATGAGCACATACACATGTGCATGTGCACATATGTTACTTCCCTGTTTTACAGAAACAATGCATGTTTTCTCTCGATTTTTCCTAGATATGCAAAGGTCTTTTGATTTGCATCTAACAGAAATATAGGTAATGGATGTCTGTGACCTGTAACTTTTTATCCAAAAGCAAATCTTTTGAGTTCTAAGATTATTCACAAAAAAAAAAGGACAGAAGAGAAATGCTCACTGACCAATAAACATAACTTATTTACTTTATAGAAAGTCATTTTCATTTTTATCGTCTTTATCCGCAAGTCATTTCTCCTTTCTTT
The DNA here is from genome assembly GCA_035773235.1 of Eospalax fontanierii. Taxonomy (NCBI): domain Eukaryota; kingdom Metazoa; phylum Chordata; class Mammalia; order Rodentia; family Spalacidae; genus Eospalax; species Eospalax fontanierii. Next base: position 65,861,820 of record CM069530.1, on the reverse strand, counting down.
TCAAAAATCTCATAATCTTTCCCTCCCTTTCTCCTTCCGCTCCCTGATGTACCCTCTCCTTCTCTTCTTCCTCTCCTTTCCCCCTCTCTCTTCCTCCTTACCTCTTTTCTCTGCCGATGAGAAGTTACTGCCAATGGACTAAAGCACTGGACTGAGTCAGAAACGTGGGTCTAAAATGCACTCCCTATATTCTTAAAATTTGTAAGCTTCAATTTTATTACCTACAACATTAAAGTAAGAGAGTGCATTACCTCTAACGTGTCTTGGAGTCTCACATTGCTTCTAGTCCACATTTATAAAGCCATTGCTGGACTGATGCCCAGTTTTAAAGGTCTACAGGACAAAACTGCAAGGAAAGACAAGGCTGTTCAGCTCTCCAGTCCTAGGTTCTGAGGAAAGAAATTCTGTGCTGTTGTCAGTGTGCAGTCCAGTGGTTTGACCTTGCCTTTGCACTGTTGAGTTTCCATTAATTTTTATCATAGAACAGATCTGATAGCGTACCTCAACTGGGTTACTCTTATGAGCTGAATAGATTTTAAAAATTTGCTGTATGGGCTTTCCTTAACTTGAATTTTTACTGACACAGCATGGTGCTGTGATTCTCATAATCTGTCAGAGAGTCCATAAATTTGGTCACTGCCTCAGTGTGCATGGTGTTGAGTGTGTTTTAGGAATTTGAAAAGAGAAAAGATAAGACATTTCATTCTTATGGGGTGCTGCTTCAGCATAAATGGTAATTATCTGCCTTGTTCTAGGTGTTGCTTAAACTGGAAATGCACCTTGGAGGGCTTTGGTTCTCTCTCAGGTGAAATGGCCTCTGCTGGGTTTGCTGTTGTTGGTGTTTGTATGTTTGGCTTGTCATTTGCCTGTCATTGCTGAAAAATGTCCTAAATGAAAGGTAATAGGAGCTGATGTTTAGCCCAGATGTCAGTCCTGCCTAGACAAGACAAGGGAGACTCCTCGTGAGTCCTGAGCATTTTGCTTCTGTGTGCTCTGTGCCCAACAATAATAGTGGAATCTCCTAACATAGTCTTCCACTCTGGCCCCTAATTCAAAACTTCTGTTGAATTTTTAAATATTGGTGACTTTTTTCATTATTGGCCTCTTTGATAAAGCTATAATTCATCTTTCCCTTAAATTAAACTCCATGTTCATTATGACTTAACTTGTGAAAATAATGTGATATTCCTTCTTAAAGTATATTTTTAAATCTTTATTCTTTAAGAAGTTTATACACGTATGCATGTTTTGATCATATTCTCCATCTACGCCCTCCTTCACCTTCCCTTGCATCCCCCCATCCACATTCCCATTCCAACTTCATGTCTTCTTACCCTGACTTTTGTAAAACCTACTGAGTCTAATTAATGCTGCCCATATGTGCATGGGTGCTTGGCCATCCACTGTAATATGGTCAATTTGCCAAAGGCCATACCCTGATGAAAACTGACCCTTCCTCTCCTAACAGCCACAACAGCATCTCAGCTAAGGAGGAGGGGCTGGTGTGACTGTCTCCCCCTCATTCTAGAATGTTGATTGGCATAGGTCTTATGCAAGCAACCCCAGCTGCTGTGAGTTCATCGATGCAACAGCTCTGTCATGTCCAGAAGACACCTCAGGCTGCTGAGACCTCTGATTCCCAGCTCTTCTGCCCCCACTTCCACAGTGTTCCCTTTGCCTTGGGTGGAAGATGTGAGATATTCTTTCTTAATACTATTTTTTAAAATATTCATTTAGGATTACAAAATTAAAATGAAGAAAAGTTTGATGAGGGCTGTAAATGACAGGGAAGTTTCTGTCTGTTCCAGTCTAGCACTAAGGAGGCAGAGACAGGCGAATCTCTGTGAGTTCTAGGCCAGTCCAGTCTTCATAGCAAATTCCAGGCCAGCTGAGGCTACAGGAAGACCATGTCTCAGAAAACAACAAACAAAACAAAGCAAAAACAAACAAACAAACAAACAAAAACCAGATAAATATAAAGATACAGCTTGTTCACAGTTTTGAAGAATTAATACGTTTAAATATACAGTTTTGGGAAAGCAATCCACAGATTCAGTGTAATTACCATTTATATTCCAATGTCATTTTATGCAGAAATTATTTTAAATCCTAAAATGTATATGCAATCATTAAAACCCCCAAGCAGACAAAGCAATCATCAGCAAATAGTCAAAGCTGGAAACCACACTAACTTACTTAAAAATCTACCTACCACAAACAATCAAAACAGTATAGTATTAGCCCAAACCTGTACAGACTGACTAATAGAACAGAATAGAGTGCCCAGAAGAATGTTTGTACATTTACTGTAACTAATTTTGGCAAAAGTGCCACAAAATGAGAAAAGGAAAATCTCAGCAAATGACATTGGAAAACTGGATGTCCACATGCAGGAAAATGAGACAGGACCCTAATTGTATATCATACAAAAATAAACCTAAAATGGAATAATGATCTGCAAGTAAGACCTTAAACAGTAAAGCTACTAAACTACAGCATAGAGGAGAAGCTTCGTGATCTTGACCCAAGCAGGGATTTCTTTGGATATGATGCCTTAGCAGACAGGAAGTTAAAACAGACAAATGAGAGAGCAACAAACCCAGAAGCTTATTCACAGGAAAGCAAGGCCCACAGGATGAAGAGACAACCTGGAGAACAGGAGGCAACCTTTACAAACCATATATGCCATGAACTGTTAATCCTCAACAGAGGTAATGACTTTACACAACTCAATATAAAGAAAATAAGCAACCCAATGAAACAATGAACAAAGGACCTTAACAGACACCCCGAAGAAGATTCACACAGAGCCAACAAGTATGTGGATAATGTCTCATCACACGTCACCAGGGCAATCAAACCAAAACCACAATGAGATGCTATAATCAGGATAGCTATTATCAGAAACACAATAGCGAGTGCTAGTGGAGATGTGAGGAACAGGCCATGCTCACATATTGCTGGTAGGAATGCAAATGAGTATAGATGTTAAGGAATACAATATTTCTGAGAATCAAAGTTTCACAGAAAATTTAAAGGACAACTACCATATGACTGGTCAATTCCATGTATGTATCTAAAGGAAATAAAATTAAAAATGCCCCTGTCTCCATGATCATTGCAATGCTCTAACAGTCAACGCATTAGCAATCAACCTGGATGTTCAGTGGCCACAAGGATAAGGAAACACGCACACACACACACACACACACACACACACACACATACACACATACATACTCATACACACGTATACACACAAAAACACACACATACATACTCATACAACACACACACACACACACACACACACACACATACACACTTTGTTGCCTTTTGCTTTGTTTGTTCTGGTGCTGGGACATGAAGCCATAGCCTGATGCATACAAGACAGATGTTCTACTGCTGAGTCATCCCTCCAGCCCTCAGCTTATTGAAACAAGGACATTTTGTTATTTTTAAAATCACAGATGTACCTGGAGGACATCATGTTAAGTGAAATAAGTCAAGCACAGAAAGTCAAACACTGCATGATTGTCACTGACTTGTGAAATCTAAAACCTTCCAACTCAGAGAGGCAGAGAGTGAAGGTGAGTGAGGTGATGGAGGATGTTGTCGAAAGGATGCAGATTTCAGTTAAAGAGCGGAGCAAGTTCTGGGGATCTACTACACAGCGTGGGGACAGCAGTTAACAATAATGCCTTCTTCACTTGAAAATTGCTGAGATAGATTTTAAATACTTATTACACACAAAATGACGTGATGGAGATGTTACTTAGCTTGAATTAAACATTTTGCAAAGTATACACATTAAAATACCATGTGATATGTCATAAATATATACAGTTTAGTGAGTTAAGATAATAAAATAGTTGTTGAAATCTTAATCCTGTACCCAGAAATAATGACTAACATTTTATGGCTTCTCTGGTTGTTTATCCACCATGTAAACACAGTAGTGAAGCACTTGGACTTAGACATCAGGTGGCCACACTCCAAAGTTAGGCTGCTGTAGTCACACATCAGTCATTAGACAAGTAATAAAACAGTTCAGATTCTTTTTTTTAAATGAAATTGATCATCTGTTCCTACCCATAACACTACTGTGTGCAGACTAAATTAAACAATAAGTATTCATGTAAAGATTATATACTAGTCTTCCTCTTAGTAAGCTTCAACACGTTTAGCTCTTGTTGAAAACAAATCATTATTTTATTTCATTTCTGAACTATTGAGACTCAAAGTTTTAATTTTACCTTATGTGACATGTTAGTCAATTCTTTGACACTGTGACAAAGTACCTGAAATAAGTGACTTACAAGGCGCTCCTGCTGTTAGCACCCCAGATATCAGGACTACGCTCTTAGTGTAGACCTGCCCATTGCGTCCTTATTGCTCATACTCAAACCAGCTCAATTTCTCAGTCTAGTTTGTTAGACCCTTCACAGTCTCCCCCAACTCCAGCTTGCCTCTGCCTGCCATCTACCCTGGCTGTCCTCTCCCTCAACCTGCCACAGAGTGCTGTGACTGGTTTTCTTCCCTGTCAAGTATCCCAGTCACCACTCATCAAAGAAATCTCTTTTGCATCAGACGGAGACTACTACAGAGTACCACCCATTGTCTGGGAATTGCCCATGCCTAACAGGCCTATTTACAATGCAATCTCTATACCTAAGGCTATTGCAACATTGAACAAGGGTAAAGAGGACATCAATGAATCTCTCAACTCTCATTAATGAAACTCCCACATGCAACAGAGTGTCAGTAACACAAAAGGTTACAAATAACCAAAGCATGGAGATTAGGAGTCTGCAGAGTGTGGGTCCCTGGACAGGACTAGAATATTGTTTCACTCACCCAGATCTCAGGGACCATTACAGAAGAGGGGGCAGAAAGATTGTAAGAGACCAGTGAGGAGGTGTGTGACCATATGGAAATAGAATCCTACAGGCTCCTAGAACCCTGCTCATATGAACCTACAACAGTGGTATTGGCATGCAGACTCAAGCAGACAAAAATCCAGCATGGAACTGGGGAAAAGGGCAGCAGACCTCAATCTTTGCTGAAGAAAGATTGGCAACTGATTACTGTTAGGTGAGGGTCTTTTTAAAGTGAGGGAGTGGATAGGCTGACTAGACTTCAGTAGATGAACCTGCACTGAGGAAATCTGGGGGCACCAACTTGACACAAAAGACCTTAACACAAATGAAAGAATGTATGGATTCCAGTTGGGATTATGGCTGGTGCTGGTGGAAAAGAGGGTGTAAAAAATGGTTAAGACTAGTTGGGATGCACTGTATGAAATACTCAGTGATTCAATTTAAAAAGATGAAAAGAAAGAAAGATGCAGTTTGGCTCACAGTTTCAGAGGTTTCAGTAAATAGCTGCTTGATTCCACTCACTTGGTACTTGGGACAAAGTACACCATGGTAAGCATCCCATAGCATAGTAAGAAGCTAGCCTCATGGTTTATGGAAAGCAAAGAGGGGAGAAAAGGAGGGGCCAGGGCCTCAAACTTCTCAAGAGCACACAGCCACATGCGATCTGATATCTTAAAGGTTTTACCACCTTCGATTATGCCGTAACTGAGGGACCAAGACGTAAACACATGAACCTTTGAGGGACTGTTACCTATATCACAGCAGACAGATACTCATAATTTTCTTTTATTCAAATGGAAAAATGTCAATTCAACAGTAGGGGATAGCTACATATGTATAGATAGCACTTACATTAATGTGTATTAAAATCATGTCTCAAATTTTCATATTAACTTATATTAACTTATTTCTTCTGTAAACAACCAGCAACACTCATTTCTTGGTGATAACTCAAATGGCCTGATTATTGTTTCCAGAATTTTCCTATTTTACCTTGTTTCTTCTAACCTATTTAGGCAGGATACTGCACGGCTCTTCATTGGAATGACCTACACACTGGTGGTAATTTTCTTAGCATTCACTGTTAATGTCCTCTTTGTCCAGTTTCTTTGACTTTTTCTGTACATGCTTAAAGTTATCCCTCTTGAATTCGGTATTTAGAGATTTCCTTTGCTCTTGATCTCTTCGCACTGACCTTATTTGAAGAGAAATTCCTCTTCAACACATTTTCTTTCCATACCCTTAATTTCCTATTTTCCCGTAGGGTCCTTTATTTCCGCCATCAAGCACGGCTCACCTGTACTTTGGCTCTGTTCTGCCACTTCTTCTCTTGTCCTTAAGAACAAATTTCCTAAGTGAGTCGGGCTCATTTTATTCCTTTATTTCTTTCTAGCCCCTTCATTACTTATCAACTTTCATCATCATATTACAATTATAATCATAAATCTGTTGTGATAGTAATACTTTTACAATAGTAGCACATTATAATATTTCATATGTTCTGTGGTACATGCTTCTTGATAGTTCATTTTCCTTCTTAAAAATTGTCAGCAAATTGCCATTGCCCCTCAGTGTTCTACTTAATATCTTCCCACTGCTCTCTGTCCTTCCCTGATTCAGTCTTCACCTTCAGCCTCTATTCCCACACAGATAATCCTCTCACCTGCTATTATTTCCAGCTGCCTTCTTTTCTCATCTATGTGCAGAGCCAGATCCTGCTTAAAGCTGGGTTTGTTTGTAGTTTTCCTTGAAACCTGCAATGTTCTCTCACCAGCTTTGACAGCCCTGTATAAGCATGACCTTGACCAACAAGACATTGGAATTACTATGTATTCGTTATTTTTCTCCTTGCTGAAAAAAAAAAAAAAAACCTGGACAAAAGCAACTTAGGAAAGAAAGCGTTTATTTTGAGCAGGCGGAGCTTCAGGCAGATGGCCACTTTGCAAGCATAGTCAAGAAACAAAGACAATGCTGGTGCTCAGCTCCCTTGCTGCAGGACCCCAGCCCATAGAGGGCACCAGAAATCTCCTCCAGAAATTCTCGTTGGTTTATCTCCTAGGTGATTCTAGATCCTATTAAGTTGACATGAGGCATTGTAGAATGCTGTTCTTGCTGCTGTTTGAAGAGGTCAAAATATAAGAACTGCAATCTTGGATTTATTTACTGAGGCCAATGTCAGCTGACTAAAATTTCAGGTTTTTTTTTTCAGCTAAAAACTGAGGCTATTTAGCCCTCCTTGATCCACCTCTCAGAACTGTAGTAACTGATAAATAAAATAGTGCACACAGAAAAAAATATGTATAAATAAAATAATGTATATGATACAAATATCAATTTGTAATTTTTTGAAAATTATGAATCCTTAGAGTTTTTATCACTAATAAATTGTAGGCTGCCTTGTTTTGCCATGTTGTGTCATATTGTTTTTTATGTTGTTACTGGACCTGGTGTTATTCACATTTCTGTGTGTTTATTGTGAATGCCTAATTAACAAGCTAGGTTACTGATTATCTAGTTCTTTCTCTCTTTCTAGCTCTTGAGAGCAAAACTAGGATCTTACTCATGTAGGGCAGGAACTCTAACACTGAGATATACCACAATCTCTATCTAGCTTTTGAATTCTTTGGAGACAGAGAATATGAATGGTGCCAACTCCTATTTATTTGAAAGCTAATTATTTTAGAGGCATAACTGGAATGGTGCTTCCTATGAAAATATCAATCCATATCAGAGAAGCTTGAAGAATTATTAATGGCCATATGGAGATAGCGGACTGAAGGTTCCTGACAGGAGCACTCACTCAACAGAAAAGATCATTAAGAGAGTAAAAAGAGATGGCTGGTCTGCCTCAGTCTACCCTGGGTGGCTTGGTTGTGGCCACAGAGCGTTATAGAAAATAGGAAGTAGAGAAAGAGAGTAGAGTTTGGGCTTAAGATGTTTCTTTAATTAAAGTGTCATTGCCATAAAAATCAAATAAATATTTTTTTCAAATATACAATTGAAATTTTAACCGATGTATTCTTCTTCTTAACCATAATCCCAAGTAAAATGAAGAAGGCTTGTGTCACCTAGTCAGTCCCTCGAACTCCCAGACACAACCACTGGAAGGGGATTTGTCACCACAGCTGCTTGAAAACATCACGCAAATGCTGCTGAGGCGTGCTGTCTTTTCTGGCTTTCTTCACTCATCGTAGTAATGTTGCATACATAGTTTGTAACTTTCTATCATTGAACAATATTCTACATAATAATTATGATAATTTACCCATTGATGACATTTGAGCTGTTCCTGGGTTTTAATTATTATGAAAAAGGCTGGTAGGATCATTCCTACATGGTCTTTTAAGAGGTATGTATTTTCGTTACTCTTGAGATTACCGGACTTGAAAAAAAAAAAGCTCCAGGGATATGCTATTTTCAAGAGATGTATTTTAAATGTAATATCACAGAGAGGTTGAAAGTTACTATCGAAGAATGCAAGTACTAAGCAAAAGGTGATGGGATGCCATTAGTACCAAATAATGTATATTTCCTGACAAAAATATTTACACACAAAAAAATCATTCCATTGAGAAGAAACATCCAATTTGTGCATACATGTGTATATGTGTGTGTGCATGCATTCGCGTGTGTGAGTGCAGGTAAGACATTCATATTTGTGAGTGTATGTGCACACATGCCACAGTGCACTTGTGGAGATCAGAGGACAACCTCAGGTGGCGGGCCTTCTCTCCATCTTGTTGAGACAGGGCCTCTATTATACTCTGCCGTGTGAGTTAGGTTAGTGGCTCAGGCAGTTTCTGGGGATTCTCCCCTTTCAGACTTCCTTCTTGATGTAGGAGCATGGGGATTGCAGGTGTACACCACCAGTTTACCTGGCTTCTGGGCATTTGACTCAGGTCTTCACACCTATATGGCAGACACTTTACCCATTGAACCACCTCCCCAGCTCCGAAGCAGCCAGTTTTTTACAAAGTATGATAATTTTACAATAGTTTGGAGAATAATGGTCCAAAAATTCGAGGGTAATAAAAATGACAGAATTGAAATTAGACAAAATATTTTTTAAAACAATTTTTTTGAGACAGGAACATATTACGTTGTCCTAGTTGACCTAACTCACTAAAGTAGACCAGACTGACTGTATATTTGAGGTGACCATCCTGTCTCTGACTCACAAGTGTTGGGACTACAACTTCTTTCAGAGAGTTCAACAATCTTTACCTAGTAACTCATAGGACTAAAAGAAAAAGAATAGCAAAAATAAAGAATTGACTATCGCTACTAATTATCAAATATAAATATAACTGATATTTATTTATACCCTTCAACTGCAAAATTTGTTCTTTCCAATGGTACTTTTACCAGAGACTGACCATATACCAGGTGTTAAATAAGTCTCAATTTATTTCAAAGACTATTTTGCTATAATGGAATGAAGTTAGAATCCAAAGGCAATAAGATATCCGGGTCCAAGTTTTAAACGAAGCAGCAGATTTTAAAAATAATGAATCCATAGATCAAACAAGAAATAGTAAGACTTAGAAAATATGCTATACTTGATAGCAATTATAATACAATATGTCAAAATCTATGTGTTCAGTTCTTTAGTCAACATTGTGTCAGAAACTGATTAACCAAATTAGCATTCCATTTTCTTCAGAAGAAATGAGGAAAAGTCAGGCAGAAAAGCAAGTCAGAGGCAGGGAAATGCTGGAAGGCTGCCCCCAGCAGCCTTCCCAGCCTACAACTGTAATAAAGTCCTACAACTTGGTTAGAGCATTAGGTAAATTATTCTTTTAATGACAATAAGCAGATGCAAAGTAAGTATTTTGGCCATTTTTCCCCAGAAATTCCCGTAACATGATGTCTAATGCCTCCATTTTGATCTAGTGAAATGTTGAGGTAATCATCTGAAAAGTGTTAACCCTGACAGAGATCATGATGGAAGAATGAGGTAGATGATGATTCAAGAGTTGAACAGGCAGCCTAGGAAAGCTGTGCGATCTGTTCTGCAAGCAGAGACAAAACCATCTGCTTCTGATGTTAGTTTAATCCTTAATGAATAGAAGAAACTTAACTAAATGATCTACTGGGGGCCCCCATCCAAACACAAAATCCATTACTTTAATTAGTATTGACTATGGTGCCAACAGAAGGTAAAAAAAAAAAAAAAAAAAAGTTGTGCAAGATCATAAAGAGCAGGATGGATCCAATCCTAAGTCTGCTGTATCTTCTAATTTAGTCTTTGATTTGGAATAATATTTTCTTTATAGAACTCAGACCATTTCCCTACTCCGTGGTGTCTCTTTTATGAGAAACCACAAGGCAATTGGATTGCAGTTTTTGATCGTGATTTGAACTTTTCAAAAATGCATGAGTCATTCCTTGCTCTTTGATAATTTCCAAATGACAAGACTTGCTTTTATGGCTCAGACCTACCTTTTAGTTATTTCAGTGTATTTTGCTTGGTTGGGAGTGAGAAAAGTAAATGAGAAATGTCATTTATGAGTATGAGCCTGGTAATAAATTTGGAGAAAGCCAAGGGTCATGTTTTGGAGAGCAGGAAGACATTTTTCCTGAACAGTTCTCCCTTTTCTCTTCTCCAGCATGCTCTTTTTCCTTTCTTTCTTTTCAGAGGAAACTGGTATGACAAGAGAGCATTGTGGGAGTCCGTACATCTATCATGCAGGCTGCTGCATCTGTGGATGTAGGGAGGCATGCTACTTATAAACAGGCCATTTGAAGAGTTTTTACCATAATTCCAAAATTCATGTATGTGGAATTACATACAAAAATTTTTAATATGGAATGCAGGACATAATACTTTTAAAGTGCCCTCCCTCTGTTTATTATTATGGACAAAACAAAATTCAATAACATTAAGGAAAAAAAGAAAAAAAATGAATTCTCAAATGCTTTGCTCTGCAAAGGAAGGTTCTACATCCAATAATCTGAATATATTCTAGAAACAGCCTTAGGAAGTCGGCCAAGACCAAAGTTAATTCTTACTCCAGGGAAGGGAGAAAAATAAAATGCGACAGAGCCAGGCAGGGTGGCTCATGCGTGGAACCCTGGCTTTTGAGACACTGAAACAGGAGAACTGCCATGAATTTGGGGCCAGCCTGGGCCACATAATTGAATTCCAGACCAGCCTGGATTGTGATTGAGACCCTGTTTCAAAACAAACATCACACCCAGCAGCAAAAAGAATCCAATGCTCAAGAAATCCCACAAAATGAGTGTTATAGTAGCTATGTCCTTTCTGTATGGTGGACTGGTTAGAAATTCAGGAAGGTGCTGGTGAGGGTTGCTGCCCTGCGCTCGGGAAAACAAGCCAACAGGTTTTGTGGTGATGCTTGCATTATAGCGATAGTTTCTCATTCTTATTACTGCCATTGTTGCTAAAATCTGTATCTTGGTTAAAAATAGTATCCCTTTCCCCTCCTTTGAAATGTCAACAGCTATGTCTAAGTGTTAAGGAAGGGCAAGGCGTGGCTTGTCTCTGTCTCTGATGTGGCTGCTTCTAGGCTAAATTTGGAGCTCTGCCCCCCCCCATGTCTATGAAGCTGCTGCTGTGCCTCCCTCCAATCATCCGTGGATTCCCCACCCCCTCCCTGGCATCCTCAGCAGGCTTATCCTGCATCAGCATCTCCTGTGCTCAAGTTGAGGCTGAGGATACTGAATGGCAGGGAGTATTTATTTATTTATTTATTTATGGTGTGATTGCGGCTTCTCTGGGTCTGGTTTGGGCTCTGATCTTGACATTTATGTCACAGGTGTCACTGGTGGAACTGCTGTGAAACCAGATGGCAGGCCTCCCCGAGGTTGGCAGCGTCTGCCATTGTCCTCCTTGTCACAGCTACCTGTTCTACTTTCTGCTTTCTCGGCGTGTTTCTGCCTTGCGTTGTCATTCCATTTCTTGGCTGCTATTGACCTTCCTTTAGGCCTTTCCAAAATGCCTACAGTGCGTTCACTCTGCCTGGAAACCCTTCATCCAGGAAGGCTCATCACCAGGCTGGCTTCCTCAGTCTTTCTTCAGTAATTCGCCTTTCCTCGGGACATACTCCCTGACCACCTTATTTAGAATTGCAGCCCACCCCGACCCTCCCTCATCCTGATTGCTCATTTTTCCAACAGCAGGTTTTTTTTTAAAGCAATCAGTATCATCTGCTGTGTTCTATATTTGACTTAATATAACATAATCTATATCTCTATTTAGGTTATATAGAATGATAGAAAATCAGCCATCATTACAGAATATAAGATAGGGTTTTGTATGCTTGGTTTGACACTGAATGTCGATATTGAGCCCAAGCAGCTGGAAAAAATGATGGTTCTTTGTAGTCACTTAAAATTTTTGTTGCTTGCCTCCCTAAAGCCCAGGTTGGATCTCCACTGCCAACAAAATAAAGTAAAACAAAAAAGTGTTCAGTGAGTAACTGGATTGTAAATATTGAAAGTGCAAGATGCTTCTTTTACATTTGGTTTTGTTCGTGTGTTTGGTAAAATGCTTCACATATAAGAACTTGGTGGCCACAAGGGGAAATGAATATATACAGAACATCTAAACATTTTATTTGCACTGTCTTCTTTAATTCTTGCAGTAATCTGTTGGGGGCCATGGGCACTAGATGTTGGGGGGCATTGGCGGGTCCCTCGGGGGAGGGGCAAGAAGGCACGGAGTCAATGACACAGACCGCAGGGGAAAGTGGAACCAACAATCTCGTTTAATTTCAGAAGGGAACAGGCTTTATACTTTTGCCAGGCTTAGGGGAGGTCTTTATCTGGTCATCTGACGTGCTTCATTCTGGTAGGTCCTGAACGCCTCTGACGATCTGAAGTTCATCACTCCCATTGGTGGTGGATGGCTGCTAGGTCCTGAGTGCTGCCCCAGGTTAGGTCCCAGGAAGCGTTTCACTGCACTTGCATGTTCTAGCCGGTTTAGGCCAGCAGGCCAGGAGCCTGCCTGGCCTGGCCTGAATCATCCTGCAGCAATCTAAGTATTTTCACCAATAATCACAACCAGAAAGTAGCAGAGTAAAGACACAAACTAGTTCAATCTTCCTTTAAATTATTGCCTGCTTTTTAGAGGCATAGTTTGACTCAATAGCAGAAAGTAAATAAAGCTATTCTAAATGGAAGATGTTGCATAAGCGCAGCTAAGAAGTCAATGGCAAAAGCAGAAATAAGCTTTCCACAGACATAAGCAAAGACTACAAAAGGAAGCATTCTGGTATTCCTGGGAACCACATCACTCTAGGCTGGACTTACAAAATCACAGATTTAATGGAAAATTATGTGCTTTGAACATGCATTTTAACATATTCTCTGAAAATCCAAACAGAATCCAAAAAAAAATCTTATTCCAGATGTTTAAACAGAGGCAGGAGAACCTCCTGACATTGTTCTTGAATGCATTCCTCACTATAGTCCAAAACACCTATAATTAATTATATTTTTTAAGTGAACCATGTTTACTGACTGGAGGTTCCAGGGTTGACTCCTCATAGTCCTGGAATGTTGGACTGGATGGCTGTTAGGTGAACTGGTTGGCTGATAGGTCAGACTGGAAGGACTCACAGGTCTTGGGGTGTAAAGATCGTAGTTACCTGAACAGGTCTGACAGCAAGCCAGGTCTGGGAAAGTCCCCAGCATCATGCAAGGGTCCTGGCAGGACTGAGATGGTGATAGTGGAGTGCATAGATGTGTAGGAAAGAAAACTTACTAAGGCAAGTCTGGGAAAGCTCCCAGATCCGGGGGTCCACAAGCATCTTAACAGAGAAGTGATGGTAGGTGGCAAAAAAACAACCATGTTTGTTGCCAAAAATCCTTCCTCCTTCTGTCTTCTCCTTTAATGCTTTTCCGATCTAGTTATACAAATGCAAAATTGACTATTATTAATACAGCACTTCATGTTTATAAAAATCTCATATGATACCAAAGTCACCAGAGGCTAGAATGCCCTCAGCAAACCTGGATTCTGCTCTGGAGATGGGAGTGAGATATGCAGAATTAACGACTGCTCAGGAAGATGACTGTCTCTGTGGTCACCTCCATTATCTGACCTAGGTCTATCCAGAGTTTTGTCAATGATCTTATTAATTGTATGATTATATTTTCATTTTTATGTAGTAAAAGACAAATTGTCACTCTGTTTGGCAGTGTAATTATAGGATCTAGAAGCCATAAACAATTATGGGATTATAGAACCCAATTATGTACACATTCAAGAATCCTTACTATAGTATATGCTTTGTCTCAAGTAGTTGAGAATTATCTAATATTTTAAAATATTTATTTTGTTTTGAATGTCTCAGAATGGGACCATTATTACTTACATTTATTAAAAGGTAAACCTAAGGAGCAAACAAATTTTAGAGTTACTTATTCAAACAGCAATTCTTCAATCAGAGGTGATTTGGGGGCTCTGTAAGAGAACACAAGGACAAAATTATTGCAGTGCAAACATGGGTAAAACAAAGAAAACTTCTGATTGGCTACAGTTACAGTTGGTGACTCCCACTGGAAAGTCCTGCTTAACAAAACTGCAAAAGCTGGTGCTTTGGATTGGTTAGCATTTGACTTCATTTTTCACTAATAGAAGCATAGAGAAAGAAGGATACCACTATCACTTGTGATGCTCAGTGCTTTGATCGGCTTAGTGAGTCTTTAGGCATGGTGTTTGATAGACTTCAGGATATTGAAATTTTTCTTTCCCACATCAATGTTAGCCTTAGACCAGCCCACTGGTATCACAACAGCCTGTTGTACACCAAATCACTATGGTATGTTCAGTACTGACCCCCTTTGAAATCCCCTATTAGATTATTTGATTGAGCATCCACTCTGTGCTAGGAACACTTTATGTGATGTAACTTTATAAGAGTTGCAAAGCAGAAGACAGAATAGTCTTACATCTAGGTGATATAAGCAATTATTACTATTGAAACCAATAATGTTTGAAGACAAGCTTGCTTGATCTTGAAGAAGTGAAAGGATATGCCTAGTTGGAAGGTTATAAAAATACTCGTGGAAAATATGCTATGTGAGACTTAAAGCTGCTAATGTTTTTGCAGGTTGAACTGGTATGTGTTAGTATGATGAAAACCACATGAGCTACCTCTTGGAAGTAGAAACAGAGAGCAGGATGCAGTTTAGAAAAACTTAGTTCTTATGTCTGAACATGATAAGGAGAATAGAATAGAAAACTGGAAATTTGGCTCCTTATCTCTGGGGCAGGATTTGTACCTCATATGGATGGTAGCACAGAATAGTTGAAAATTCTTAGGTGTAGGTGACAAATGTGATATGTACTACAATCGACCAAAAGTAGTGGAGGGAGATAATAATGTATATAGAGGGAAGACTTAAGAAGTTAACACTGAGCTAATTTTTTTTACCATATGTGAAATATAAATTCAGACAATGAAGATCTAAGTAGAACAAAATTCTCCAGAGTAATTGTACATTAAGAATTGATAAGTTTTCAAAAAGTCAAATAAGTGAATATGAATGTTGTATGCCAGTGGAATAAGACGCAGAGTTGGGAACAGATCCACAACAAATCTGCATTCATATGAGCACACGTGTGGAGAAAGACAGGTGGGGAAGGGGGAAGAAGAAGGAAGAGGAGACAGGAGAAAGAAGAGGAGGAGGAATGACTTTTCATTTCTACTCTGACTTTAGGTTAAGGGCCACATGTTGGAAAAGATAGGAAAGTTAAAACTATAGAGATGCCTTAAGTAGGTTCAGCTACTCACATAGCATACATAAGTGAAACACCACCCTCTCCTCCCCCCTGAAACTCAGAAGGTTCCTTTTGCATCAAGAGACATAAAGTAACAAGGGATTGGGCTGGAGTATGGTTCGGCAGTTAAGTACTTACTGCTCTTGCAGAGAACTGGAGTTAGGCTCCAAGCACCCATATCCAAAGGACTACAGCTCCCTGCAATTCCAACTCCAGGGAATCTGATGCCCTCTTCTGCTCTCTGCAGACACCTGCATACACATGTGCATACATACATGGACACACATCCACATATTCATAAGTAAAAATAAAATTGTAAGGTTAAAAACTAACCTGGAATAAATGAGTATATTCAGTGAAAATAAGAAGAAGGCTACTGAATAAAATGGTAGCATGAAAGAAATTGCTTCATTAACTGGCTGTAGTTTGGCTTATGTCAGGTGTTGAGTACACTGGAACCATGGAGAAAAATGAAATAAGAAAAGGAAGATGAAAAAAGATATGAGTCATTTCAGAGTTGACATGATGGGATGGAACAGTGCAAAAAGAAGTGAGATGGAGACTATTGACATTATGAGCCTGAGCACAGATGTGATTCTAAAAGAAACAGAAAAAGCAATTTGCCTTGATGAAAAGGTCTACATCTGTGCCTCCTGGGGACCTAGCCTATCACAGAACCTGCAGGTCCTCATTATCATTACTTATCTATATATTTAGTTGTTAGTAAAGGCCTGAGGTTATTCTAATAGAAGTTATAGAAAAAAAGAAAAGAAAAAAAAAGATCTTGTCCTCATTTCAATATCAATCCACGATCACTTGGTCCCTTTTATTTCTCTCAGCACACTCCTGACTTTCTATAACTTATTTGCTTCTACAATTCTGTATCTCTGTCTCTCTTTGGAGGACTCTATATCATTGAATCTCTGATAGAGAATATGTAAAGTGCCAGAGAATTATATTACTTATCCATATACTTAGCCAATGACTGGTTGCTACAGTCTTAGGATGAATCTAAGCAAGATTTCAAAATTATACCTGGGTTTGGCTTCTCCTTCATCCAGACCTGCAGTTCCCCCACCCTCCACTGCCTTCCTGGTTGATCCAAAGGAGATTTCCTTAACCCATTTCCATACTTACTTCTAGGGAAACTGACCTAAGATATGTGGTTTGCATTCTAATTGACAGAGACTATAAACAATTCAACTATATAAAAGCTTAGGAACAGTTCAAACAATGAAAAGAAAGAAGATGGATATAGAGTCCTGGTGCATGGATGTGCACATACATGGTTTGCAATTTTATAGTGTGTCTGGAGAAGAAATCATCAGTGAAGCCAAATTTAAGTAAAGACTATGAGACAGGAGATGAATGAGCCATGCGAATGAATGGCAGCGGTGGTGGGAAGCATTTCAGGCACAGAGAAGAGCATATGCATGAAGTGGGGTTGTTGCAAATGCTTAAAGAGGAGAGACCATGCTGAACAAGACAAGGAAGGAAAAAGGTAGAAGACGGTGGGGTAATGATGGGAATATCTTACAGACGAGCACAAGGTTCTATATATAATTTGATTTTTCCTCTGGGGAAATTGGACAGAATGCAGAAGTTTTACCAAACTAGTGACTCAGTTTGTCTTACATTTTAAAATAAGTTAGCTACTACACTGAAGAGACCAGAAATAAATCAGGGAGAGGAGTGTGGTGAGAGATCGTTACCAGACCTGGATTCACAGGCAATCCCCGCAGAGCTCCATGCGCAGCGTGTGCACTAATGCTTTGCCCTCACCATCTTGATATTTTTAATAGTGCGTCTTTGAATTTTATTTTATGGGAGATGTCCTAGAGCTACAGCATGTTCTAGGTCTTCATATCCAGATCTCCCCATCTCCACACTGAGGGGGACAGAGTCAGTACCTTCCTGTATCCCTGGTCCTTAGCATCCCAAGTGGCTCAGCCTCCTGTTCCTACCTCTTCCTAATGACCACCGCCACCCTTCATGGAAAACACCAGGTTGCTTACGGGGAAAAGTTTGTGTTCTGCCATCATTAACCTTGCTGGGTTTGGGGGCACAGGTGCAGGGCAAGGTACAACCAAGACCACACACTCCTCACTGGCAGTGCCAAGGCAAGCAAGAGACTCGACCTCTCATTCCTAATGCAGGTGTGCTTGGGTGCAGAAGCTGCAATACTTTGGAATTGGGAGTCGACCCCAAAGTCTGTTAAGGAAGCAGGTTCACATCAAGGGCAAACTGAATTCCCTGATTTCAGCTGGGTCAGGCTGCTGCTATCCTTCAGCTGGGAACAAGGGGAATTGGGAAGCCAGGAGAGAGAGGTAGAGGAGACACAATCGTCTACTTGGAATCAATGTATGGCTCAGAGCTTGCCCTTTATCTCCCTATTCTAGTTAGTACAGAGTTAAATAGCAAATAAAAACCATCAGATAAAGAGAGAGGCCACGTATGTAAGTGTGGTTTTGTTTTACTGTCTTGTAAGACACATTTTTTCTTACTACTTGAATGAGGCCACACATTTTATTTTGACTTGGACTACAAAAATGAAATTAGTAGATCATGGAAATTGCAGAATTCTAATGTCTTTTGTGATCCTGCACAACAAACCCAGGGCCCCATGGCAAGCAGAGCAAGTACTCTGTTGCTAAAGTTCACCTCTAGCCTACAATCCCAGGATTCTCTTTGAGATCACATCATGGTGACTTGAACTAATAGAAGTGCATAGTGGTTGGACTGTAGATACATTTTAAACATGGAATTAGAAGAATTTCTTAGTGGATATGACATACATAATGCAGGAGAGAGAGAAGGAGTAGAAGATGGCACTAAAGTTTTCACCCGAGTAGCTGAATGAATGACTGAATGGGTGAGCAAGTGAGTGAGTGAAAGAAATGTTCCGTGAGCATCTAGGCATGAGATGCATCGGTCATATCGAGAGTTCAGGGCAGAAGAAAATCTCAGAGGTATTTTCTGGAGGTAGGAATGGGTAGATGTTTTAACAGCTCAAAAATTAAAGGCGTGGAGAACGAACACATCCAGCATAGGAAAATAAAAGCATTTAGTGGCATTGAAGGAAGCAAAATATTTTAGGGCTAGCACTAATTTCTAGGGTAAATAAGTTCAGTTTAGGAAATGTTTACTTGAAGCGCCAAGAAAAGTATTATGTATAAAAAGAGACCCTGAATGTGTTCAGCACTAAGGATCTGTGTTGAGGGCGTCATCACCCAGCTGTAAGGCTGTCGCAGGAATGGGCAAGTCACTGAGAAGCGAGCATGAGGCGGGAGGGTTACAGTGCTGCAGAGGAAAGGTGTCACGGTGGTTACCCTAAGGAAAGAGTGAAGAAGACAGAACTGCAAGGGGGGGCATGAAGTGACATCACAGCCGCGGGCTCTACCTTCCTCATTGCCACGTCAGCACATCAGTTCTGATAAACTGGTAAATCCCTCCTGCCTTCTGGATGAGCATATTCAGCATAGGACAAATAAAGATATTTAGGAGTCAATTTCTTCTTTCCAACAGAGGTCAAGCAAGTGATTTCAGTCTGTTTAATTGCAGAAGCCTATTTGAATCCATAAATATCTTGGATGCTGTGCTTTATACTGATTGTCAACTTAACAGGATTAAAAATCACTCTGGTCCTGTCAGTTAGGAACTTTCTAGATTAGGCTAATTAGGTGGGAAGACTGTACCCTAACTGCTAGACTCAATAAAAGTAAAAGAGCTAAGTCCCAGCATTCGTTTCCCTCTGCTTCCTCACTGCAGATGCAGTGTTATCAGCTACCTCAGACTCCTGTCTTCATGATTTCCCCACCCGGATGGGCTGTATCCTGGAACTTTGAGCCAAAATCAAGCCTGCCTTTCTGAAGTTTTTCTCACAGCAATGAGAAAAGTAACTTAGGCAGAGACAGGGATCTAGTATATAAAATGTATACCAACTGTATTCTAAATCACTTCTTGATGGCATTTTTCTTGGTTTTGAGGGGATAGGAAATGGGGAGATATATTTAAGATCTGAAATCAGACACATCAATCGAAACTGTGTCTCAACATGGCAATATCAAGCTACTGATCCTGATCACTGACACATTTGGAATGTGACAACACGTCACAACTACTGCAAGAATTAAAAGAGATAAAGCAAGAACCTGAGTTCCAGAATTCATGCTGTGTGTTATGACATGGAGAAACAAAACCATCTCTGGGCTCCTGTTCTCTCCTTCTCTCTTCTCCAGCGTGCTCTCTCTCTCTCTCTCTCTCTCTCTCTCTCTCTCTCTCTCTCTTTCTGTCTCTCACACACAACCACACATATGTACATATATACACAGAGATTTTGTATCTAGGATGCTACCTTGATTTTCTTTATATTCTGTGCTGGGAACTGGTCTGAGATGCCTGGAGTATGCTGGGCAAGGGATCTATTTCGAAATAAACTCACATCCCCCAGAGCTATGTTTTGAGCATTATTTTTCACTTCAAACACATTCTACCCTTAGCTCAGCCTACTTGCTCTGACATCAGGGAAATATTCAGACCTACTGAACCGTTGAAGAATTTAAAAACTGTTTTACACTTTACTGTGGAAGAAGATGAGGGTGAAAGAAGAGAAATTATGGTTTTACAAAACCCTACATGATAAGAATAAGGAAAATTAAGCTGGAAATATTTGGAAATACATAACAAATGGAAAGGCCTCACTTTCACAGGGACAATCTTACCCAAGGAAATTTTCTTCTCTCCTGATTATGAAGATGCAGGAGTGGAATTCTATTAAATCAGAATAACCTGTCCATTAGAAAAAAACACTACTAATATTTCATCAGAATAGAGACAGCATTCCTCCTGATGAACCAGGTAGAGAGGACTAAGTTAGTACAAGGAACTCTTCTAATACAGATATAATGTACCTGAAGATAAAATCTGACCTAGAAATATACTGAAGTCAACCTTCAATAAAACAAAAATGTTGTATAAAGATCTAGGACTGTCTTGGTTATATTGTTGTTGTGAGGGTTTGTTGTTGTTACTTTTATTTTTGACTAGGTCTCCCCATTACCAGTCCAACTGGAAGTCACAGTGCGGAACAGGGTGACCTCCATCTCGCAGAGATCCACCCACTCCTGCCTCCCGAAGGCTGGAATTAAAGATGCACAAAATATATGTCTTTGTGTATGTGTGTGAGGAACAGTGTACACCTGTGTGTGGACACACTCACCTGTGTGTGCATGTGTAAAGGCAGAAGTCGACTTTGGGTATCTTTCTCTATAGCTCTCCACCGTATATTTTGGGGTAGGATCTCTCACCTAACCTGGTGCATGGTATTTTGGCTAGACTGGCTAGTCAGTGAGCCCCGCAGATCCAGTTATCTTTACCTCTCCATTGCTGGGGTTAAGATGGGTCCTACCATGTCCTGATTTTATGTGGACTGTGGGGATCTGAACCCAGGTCTCATGCTTACACAGCAAGCACTTTACCCACTGAGACAACTCAGCAGGAGATATCTGCTTTTATCAATTTTTTTTCAGGAAAGTTGCATTTAATGTGATTATTTTCAAATTGATTTATATTCCTAAGAGGTGATCATGATAAAACTGAGATGCATCTATGTAAAATAAAACCAAAATCTATACAGAGACATAACAATCATTTAAAGGAATGCTTGACTTTAACAAAAATAATAGTGTGTATAATGTGAAAATGAAGTGCCAAAAATAAATTTGTTTCAAATTAGAACAAGATTGAGTATTAAAAAAAAAATGAAGGTTTTGACCAGAACACACTGAACTTCAGTCTTTCATATTGCATTGTATTCTTTTCTTAAACTATCACAGAAGAACCTGAAAGTCTGATTGTCCAGAACTTTCTCCCCCTTGGAGAAATTGTTAGTTATAGAAATGAGCTGGTGGATTCATGCTGCATAAAGAATACAGGGCACACAAAGCCACAGCGGGCAACCACGGAAAAGCCCAGAACAGACTGGAGCCTCTCGACTAAGGACATTAGGAAATCTGGGTGAAAAAAAAATCTTCAAATAATATTTAATGAAACTTGTCTATATTTATGCATATATAACTCTCCTATACTGAAAGAAATTAAAAGTCACAATCTTAAAACAGAGTTTTAAAAAGGACACTTCTAGAAACACATAGTTCTCCGTTTTTCTTAACTTTATTCACCCTCAAGTGCCAAAGTCTCTAGGATTTTAATTTAGCCACACCATTAATTATAAATCACTGCATGATTCTATACTTATCTACAAGACTTAATAACCCAGTCATTTTCTTAGTGTGTGTTTATCTTTACAGTACTTATATACATGTTTATTTTATGGAAAAAATTAGATATGTGCTAATTACAGACACCCCTCTTTTTTCTTATTTTCCCTTTATATAAATATGAATGGTGTTTTTACAGATATCATTATGTATAATAACATGGCTGAATGTGTATTTTTACATTCAATTTAGCCTATGCTCTTTTGTATGTATATATGTGTCTGTGTGCATATAGGTGAGTGCTTATGTGTCTACAGGTGCACATGGAGTGTACAGATGTGTGTGCACATGTGTTTGCAGAGCAGAGGACAATCTTGGGTGTCAAGCCTCAAGAGCCATTCACCTTTGTTTATTTTTGAGACATGATCTCTCACTGACGTGGAGCTCTCCTAATAGGCTGGGCTGGTTGGTCAAGCCCCAGGGATTCATCTGTGTCTGCCTTCCTACCACTGAGATTACAAGTGTTCACTAATATGCTTAACTTTTTTTTTCACATGGGATCTAGGGATCAAATTTAGGTCCTTGTGTTTATACCACAAGCACTTTACTGACTGAGTTATCTACCAAGTATTTATGTTCCTTTTTCGTGATTTAGAAAACTAAAGAAAAGAAGTCATGAAAAAGAAGCAGTATAGCAATACCACTAGAATTCAGAAATGAAATTTTAAATGTTTCTTCTTTTTCCAACTACTTTACATAATAGTGTTTGTCTCTCCCATTGTTCTTATGTCTTCCAAAACTGGTGTGTACCCTTAAAAGTTATTAGAAATTTTTCTGCATCAAGAGTGATAAAGTGAATATAGCCTTACATCTTCTTGAAATATGTCATGTAGAATTCTCATAAAATATCAACATAATGTTAACAATAATCCAGAACAAAGAAAAGAAAAACAAGAGTGCACAATTTCTTAAACAACTTCTGAGGAGATTAACAAAATGAGCCAAGAATTCTAATTTTAAATACACATTACATGGAAATCTCTTTAAGGTGAGAAAAATAGTCCTGCATGTTTTGTCTAGGATGTTTTGATAAACAATTTGTGCTCACTTTTGAAATATTGTAAGAGAAGTCATATATTAGGATCAATAGGAGAGAAAGGATGACTTAGTTTCTTTTCCTGTTGCTGAGGTAAAATACTCTGACAAAAGCAACTTCAGAAAGAAAGGGTTTGTTGTGGCTCACAATTCCAGGGGGTTACAATCCATCGTGGTCAGGAAGATATGGCTTCAAGCAAGGAAGGCATGGTTGTCTGAACAGGAGGCAGACTGGTCACATTGCATCTACAATCAGGAAGCAGAGAATGAACAGGAAGTAGGTTGAGGCTATAAAGCCTCAATGCCAGCCACCAGTCACCTACTTCCTCTAGTAAGGCTCCACCTCCTGAAGATTCCACAACCCTCCTAAACAGTATTATCAGCTAGGGACCACAAGTTCAAACAGGTGAGCTTATGATAGATAGTTTACGTTCGAACTACAACAAAGGGTAATCCTGGACAGTGGATGGGCTTAGGAAAAAAAAATCTTAAGCTTTGCATGATATTTTGAAACATGGATTCTTAGGTAGAGAACAATGGCTCAAATTCTGTCTTTATTAATATCAATTGTGAGACTTAGGTAGAGGGCTAATTATCCAATTTATTGGTGCCTTGGTTTCAAATGGATGATCACATCACTTCATCATATTATTCTGAGGATTAATTGGTTTCAAAGTCCTTAAAATAGTGCTTGACAAAAAGCAGATATTATGTGTGACATGATCAATCTCTTCCTCCTAATATAAGATGAAGATTACAGTAAGATGTTTAACTTTAGGCAAGACAGCCTTCAAGCAATCTCATCTAGTCTTTAAATTGCTATACATGGAACTCTGTGTGTGTTTGTGTGTATTCTGATATTGTTATTATTATTTTCTAAATTTTAAGGCATTGAAAATATGACTAATATGTAACTAAAGTGAAAATTTACATTATTTTCTCCTTTATTACAGTAATAGCATTCCAGTTCTGGTTTTCAAAAAGATTTATTTTAATTGTATGTGTGTGCTTGTGTGTGTGTGTGTGTGTGTGTGTGTGTGTGTGTGTGTGTATACCCACAAAGACAGAAGAAGATATCAGCCCCCTGGAGCTGACTGACCTGAGTGCTGGGAATGTAACTCTGGTCCTTTGCAAGACTAGCAAGCTCTCCTAGCTGTTGAACCATCTCTACAGCTCCCCACCCAGTTCTATTTTTGAAGCACTTCTACTTATCAATATGATCTTCATGTTCATATGTATCAAAGGAGGGTTCTTCCTGTTTTAAGGCATGTGGCTTAGGCAAGACTAGTTAACTAAATGCATTACTCTGGACAGAATGGTCACTTCCGGACTGCAAGTGACCCAAGTGCCAGTGAAAAACAATGAGTTTTTCTAGATTGTTGTGTGTGTGTCTGTCTGTCTGTCTCTGTGTGTATGTGTCGCCTGTGTGTTTTGCTCTTGTTGCTGTTTTTCTATTACATTTAGGTGTGAGAGGTTGGAGCTTCTTAAAGGATCTTAAAGTAAGAATCTCTACAAGGTATCTCTCACTATGGAAATGAGAGCCAAGGGATCTAATATAACTTTGTACTGGTAATATCAGCTGAAGTCTTAAATTATCACATGCTTAAAGTTGGCCCTAGACAATGAACTACAAACCAACAAATTCTTCTCTTTATATTTTCTTTCTGCTTCAACCAGTTTGAGTTGCTCTCGCTCTTAAATTTGGAAGATGTCTGTCCCATGAGTGAAATATTGCTCCTCCCCTTGTTCACTTCCTACAAGGACATTCTCAAGTGAAAACTGTAACATTAGAGAATGTGCAAATATATAGATTTATTAGTAAAATGTGTATTATTTACCTTTTTATTGTTGTGACCAAACACCTGACTTAAGAAGGAGCACAGTCCATCGTGATGGGGAAGACTCATCTCAGGAGCATGAGGCCACTGACCACGTCCTGTCTTTGGTCCGAAATAGAGAAAGCTGATACTCATTTGGCTTTCTCCTCTTTTCCTTTTTATTCAGCTCAGGACTCCACCCCTCCCCATCACCTCCCAAATCCATTTAAACATCTCTGAAAACACCCTCACAGACATCACCAGAAGTGTATCTCCTAGGAGATTCCAAATTCAGTCACATTGACCATGAAAATGAACTTGTATCACGGCTTGATTTTAATTTAATGTAATTTTAACCTCAAGTTGCACAAGTGTTTCTTTTCATAACTATGTAAAAGTCACAGATCTTTGCAATCAGTTGTTGAGTTTGAGTACTGCTTATGACTACAGGAGATTTTCCCTAATCCCAATGTACCTTCATTCTCCTCTTCACCTATGAGTCAGGAAAGTGTTGTTTCATAATTATGGGGTGAAAGTGACGACTCAGTGCATACAGACATCTAGTCCAGTGATTACCACTTAGTAGGTCCTCTGATCTTAACTCTGCAATTAGATGGAAAATTGCCCATTAAGATCTCAATTTCCTGTCAGTACTTTTATTGTTTTATGTTTTTTTCTGGTAGCTTTTCTATTTTTTTCTTCTTGGTATGTGTATGTGTGTGTGCTGGGTAGATTTAATTGTCAATTTGACATGCTTGGGAAGAGAGAACCTCAACTGGGGAATTGCTTCTACTAAATTAGGCTTGTGACCATGTAACGAATTTTCTTGATTGTTGAGTGATATGGAAGGGCCCAGTCTGCTGTGGGTGGTATCATCCCTGAGCATTTGGTACCTGTGTTGTATGAGAAAGCTGGCTGAACACAGTCCAGAGGAGCAAGCAAGTAAGCAATAATTCTCCATGGTCTCTGCTTCAGCTCCTGCCTCTAGGTTCCTGCCTTGGCTTCCCTCAATGATAGACTGAAATGTAAGACAAATAAACCCTTTCCTCCACAAATTGGTCTTGTCAGTGTTTTATCACAACAGCAGAAAAGAAACTAATACTGTGTGTGTGTGTGTGTGTGTGTGTGTAGAGCAAAAGGTTGGTACTGGGTGCCTTCCTGGACACTTCTCCACTGTATTTACTGAGGCAGGGTCTCCAGGCTGAACCTGGAGCTAACCAATTTGGCTACGCTAGCCAGCCAGCTTACCCCAGGAATCTCCTTGTCTCTACCTCGGAAGCCCTGGGATTACAGGTGGACTGCAATGCCTGCCCAGCTTTTTTATGTGTGTGCTGTGGATCCAAACTTTAGTCCTCCCATTCTTCGTGCTTGTGTGCCAAGTGCTTTATCGCTGAATCATGTCCCCAGCCCCCTAGCTGCTTTTGTTTTCAATGACTTACATTGCAGTAAAAATAAGATCTGTGCATTGTTAGTTTAATTTTTCCCCCCTTTGGGAGAGTTAACTTACATGCACCAAGGCTGCCTCTTTGTAGAATCAGCAAATAATTTATTGGATTTCAGATATTCTGGACCCGAGAGTAATTTTAATTGAACTACTGTAATATTTCTTCTGATTTTATCTAATTTCATTAATAAATCAATCATCTACTACATAGATTTTTATTTGTTAACCCGTCACTGTTTGCTCATTTTTACTTTTAACTTGAATTAATTTTTACTGATTAAATGACTCTGGCTTAGCAAATGAAAGGATTGGGCAGAAGCATTGCCAGCTAATGGAATGAATCACTGTCGTCTGCATTCTCTAGGCTTAGCTACAAGACAGCAGGCAGACTCTCTGAACTCAGTTACTGAAAGCTTCTGGCTGCTCCCCTCTGCTCCTTGGGAAAATGTTTTTCTTCACAGTTCCCAGCCCTCTAGTGGCAGTTATAAAAATGTCATTTTGTAGTCCCCGCACAGGAAATGCCGAATCTTACTTCAGTTACCAGAATCCTTTTACAGGAAGTTAGGTGTGGTCTTTAAAGGAGAATTTGAAAAAAAAAAAAAAAATTTTTTTTTTTTTTTAAAGCATGATGGAATTTTAGCTGCAGACTTCTTGGTTCCAGCTTATCAACCCAAAACTCTGAATAAAAAAGCTTCCGCAGGGGTAACGTGTTCCTGTTCTTACTATGCTTGCTGTCTGGGAGGCTACTCTACCTTTGCAGTAGAACCCTTGGGGAAATCTGCAGGGGGATCACTCTCATTCTGAAGCTGCTGGCTGCATGTGGTAGCATGTCTCTTCTCTTAGAGCACCAGGCA
Source organism: Eospalax fontanierii (assembly GCA_035773235.1). Classification (NCBI taxonomy): domain Eukaryota; kingdom Metazoa; phylum Chordata; class Mammalia; order Rodentia; family Spalacidae; genus Eospalax; species Eospalax fontanierii. Next base: position 65,834,762 of record CM069530.1, on the reverse strand, counting down.
TGGGCACGACAGCTTCCTCCCTTGAATGTGTGAGCATCCTCCTCATGGTTGTCTGTGCCTGCCGCTAGGCAAGAGAGTCTCTGGGGATGGATGAGGAAAATGAGGGATGCTTTGGAGATCTTGTGGTACTGACAGGGCAGTCTGAGAGCCGGTGGCTGAAAGGTTCTGATCAACTTCAAAAAAAAAAAATGTTTTTGATGAACACTATATAGCAGCTTACACTACCTTGGATTCCCCTCTGTTTGGTCAGGTGCATGCTGCAGAGATAAACTGGCAGCCTGTTTGACTCTTAGAAAAACGCATCTCATGTATTTCAATGGCAACTTATTTTTATATTGTGGAGGCTAAAAATGAATTGATTTCTTTAATTAGGAAAAGAAATAAAAAACAGATGAAGTGATTTTTGAACAGATGCCATCGAGGGGTCAAGATTTTTGTCACATTGCTTACAGGGCATAGAAACTCCTGTGTCTGGCTCAGAGATCACGTTTGCAATCACATGTGCCAAGTTATCTACTTTAATAAAATATTATTTAAATATCAGTTCAAGTCCTCTGATGTCACCACAAAAACCCATATTATGGGGACTTGTTTAAAAAAGAAACTACGTTAAACATTTTTTTTGAAGTCCTATTTCTGAAATGGAAATATTTAGGATATGCTAGGTGCGGCAAATGTGTTCATTTAAGAAGCAATTACACTAGTTAGCAGCAGGTTGCTAAGCCAGGGGGCCCAGGCTGCAGACCTCTGGCGTGAATGACTTCCTGCCTGCCTTGGCAGGTGCCGGGCCCTTCCTGTGCTGTTCCCCAGCAGTTCCAAACACAGTCCGGCACCTCCTGCTCCTCCCCATTCCCTTGCTTTCTACCTCTTTCCACAGTCTGGCCTGTCAGGATTCCCAGAGTTCTTCCCCAGGTGCAATGCTTTTAAATAAACTCTTAAAGGTAATGCAGTGGGCCAAAGGAAAAACAGAGAAAGAAAATGGAGAGATACAAGCAAGATCCTCACACAGCCCGGCTCCTACATTTCTGTGTGCTTTCCCGTCGCTTGTTTTGGATATGATACATTTTCAGAAATGATGCTGGAAAAAAAAATGGCTGCCAAAATATTCACACAAGTGAAATAGCAAGCACACACCAGTATCCTCCATCTCCAAGCTCTGAACTGGGTGTTTTCCTCCAAGTAGCACAATCACTTAAAACATTTCGGGAGTGGGAGACGAGATTACCTCATACACACCTACTGAATGTGAGAGAGATCTCCAAGCAGGCATATGAATGCATGCTTGGGAGCTCTGAGTGCTCGGTGCAGCTTTCTTTGTAAAGTACGAGAGCTCTCTTGGTTTTATACTTTGTATCAGTGCTGTAATTGCCCCCGTCACCTTTTATCTTAATGGTCATTGCTTTTTCCCCTCCTGTTTCTGTAGCACTTTCTTATGCGAGGAGCTAAACAGTGATTAAAGAAGCAGGATGAAAAGATGGCACAATCCGTGCTGGTACCGCCAGGACCTGACAGCTTCCGCTTCTTTACCAGGGAATCCCTTGCTGCTATTGAACAACGCATTGCAGAAGAGAAAGCTAAGAGACCCAAACAGGAGCGCAAGGATGAAGATGATGAAAATGGCCCAAAGCCAAACAGTGACTTGGAAGCAGGAAAATCCCTTCCTTTTATTTATGGAGACATTCCTCCAGAGATGGTGTCAGAGCCCCTGGAGGACCTGGACCCCTTCTATATCAATAAGAAAGTGAGTTCTTAGTCCAATTACCTTTATTCCCCTCGCCCCATATCTTTAGGCTGGTAAAGAACACGCCTCCTTCCAACTCTTAAAATATCACTAGGATGCTGGGTGGGTCGGATCAAGGAACGGACCGATTATCCTAGAAGTCTTTTGAAAGCACTCATTTGAACCTGCGTTCTTGGGGCAGGCAGAATACCGAAGACACGGCAATGGGACAAGCAAGAAAGATCAAAGATGATTCACTTTTCTGAATACTAATTATATCATAAATTAAGTGCAAAGAAGAAAGCCACAATATGTTACTTTTTTCATATTTCTAAGAGAGTATCTAAATTCCTCCTATTTCCTCTAGCTTGATAGAAGGTTTTGTGTCTTTAGCAGGTTTAAGTAAACCTTGACACCACAAGTCTCCTTTCCAAACCTCTCCCCAGAAGAAATAACACCAAGCCACATGTAAATGCCAAAAATGTTCTAGCAAAGAACACATTTGGAAAACCCCAAGGTTTTCATGAGAAAATTCCTAAACAAAGAAGTAACTGAAGCCTCATTCTGGGGTTTTGTGAGAATTACAGACATACGGGTTTGAACATAAGGATGTTAAAACTGGGTACAGCTGCTAATGAGTCTTATTGTACTAACCACAAAGTTTCTTTGTATTCTTACTTCCACAAATCACTTATCAAATGCAGGATGTTTATGGTGCTAGGTAAGACAAAGTGCTGTTGGATTGTCATGTGGTGGTAATTGCTTTGCTACTTATTATCTAAGAGGGCAGTATTTCTCACTAGAGCTTACAGATTTCTTAAAGCGTCCTTGATGTACTTTGTAAATTCTGTTTCATGTGTTGTGTTTTCTTTTTCAGACTTTTATAGTATTGAATAAAGGAAAAGCAATCTCTCGGTTCAGTGCGACCTCTGCCCTGTACATTTTAACTCCCTTCAACCCTATTAGAAAATTAGCTATTAAGATTTTGGTACATTCATATCCTTTTAGTAATGGTCGTTTAAGATTTTTTTTTCCTTTGACTTAATTCTAAAACTAAATGCATGTGCTTGGCAATGCAATGTGCTCTTCCTTTTTCTTTCCTCTTCCTCAACAGTTAGCCTCGTAAGATGGGACAACAGGTAAGTGAAGCACTTCTCCGTCTTCAAGTATTTTTCTTCTTTCTGACTCTCTCTCTCTTTCTTTCTTTTCCTTCTATTCCCTTTGAAATCACCTGCTACCTTCAAGACTTTGTTAATTTTAATTAGATTAACAGGGTCTTTTTTCATGTCCTCAGGTCTTACAGTGCTACATATTGGAACAATATCCATGCTTTGATTTTTCTTAGTGATATTACATTTAGAATATATGTATGTATATATGTATGTACATATATGTAATCTTTACATTTTATATCTTCTTGGTCTGCTGATGAGATTTCTGCTTTTTATTAAGTGCTCATAAACTTTGAGTTCATGAACGCTTACAAATATTACTACATATATATATATATATACTATATTTCTCATATATAAACATATTATTAGCCTTTCCAACATTTTTCCAAGCATTTTTCTCAATAGCATTTGTATTCACTTTATTCCTACTCCGCCTTTGGTTACTTGTTCCCAGGTTTGATTTAAAGGTTCGCAGTCTGCCTGTCCATATACATTTTGATTGTATATTCCTTATTCTCTTTATTGAAGCATCTAATTCCTAGAAGTGGGACTGGTGGAGCCTTGATGAGAAACAGTTATTTAATTTAATCCTTGAGTTGAACATAGTAGTTGGAATGAGAGGTTTTATTCCAGGCCCAAAGTAGTAGTCTGGCTGAGAGCCAGTCCTGAAAAAGACAAGGAAGCAAAGACTTAGAATATTAGAGCTGTGCTGGGCAGAGACACTTAAAAGAGAACATCAAAAGTTTGAGATAAAGTGTTGGAATTTTCAGGACCCCAACACAGAGTGGAGGCAACTGAACCTTAGCAATGTCTGTAGTAAGATAACCATTTTTGTTTTACTATTTTTACTACATCTATTTATTCAGTGTGCATATGTGTGTGTGTGTCTGTGTGTGTGTGTGGGGGGGGGTGTACCTTTGTGCCCATGAATATGCCATGGCATACATGTGGAAGTCAGAGACAATTTGTGAGAACTGGTTTTCTTCTTCCACCCTGAGGACCAAACTCAGGTTGTGAAATTTGGTGGCAAGTGTATTTACCCATTGAACCCTATCATCAGCTCAAATTTTTACTTATTATTTGTGTGTGTGTGTGTGTATGATAGTGTATGGGAGAGGTGCATATGCCATGGTGCATATGTCAAGGTCAGAGGACGACCTAGTGGATTCACTTCTCACCTTCCACCATTCTACTCGGGAAAGGATCTAACTCTGGCTGCCGCTTACAAAACAAGCACTCTACCCACTGAGCCATCTCTCTGGTCCTGGACAACTATTAGTGTTCTTTTTTTCCCTCTAGAGAGAGTCATAACTTGAAATTTTATGACATGGTTAACCTAGGGGTGACTTTGAGGTTTAAAACATTAAGAACTCACAGTCACTAACAAATTTAGAAAATACTTTGGACTGGGTAAGAAGAGAGATTCTGAGATGGGATAAGCCTGGGATAGGGTACCTGTCTCAATCAGAAGGGTTGCAAAACATGCCCCCAATGTTTGCCTGCCAATGTGTGTCAGGTGGTGTGTTCAGAAGCATGGCATTCTGAATGTCCATTTTCTTTTTCCATACCTCTGGTGGATCATCCTTCCCATCTTCTGCAAAGATATACATCATCAGCATATTTGTATTTGATCTTAATACTAGAACTTTTCTAATTTACTGTGCATTGCTTTCAGGCAGCAATAATATTTCCTTATATATGTTTTCCAGTTAGAGAACTCAGTTACATATGAGAAAAGAGTGATGGAGTTGGGATCTCTATCTTGATTCTTAAACTTAAAATAATGCTCTGTCATGTCTCAGGCATAGAGTCTGTGCACTGCACAAATACCACCACGAATTAGTCATTATATTTAAAAATAACTATATTTCACTTACATAAACTTAATTTATGTATGAAAGTATGTGGAAAATGCGTACATAGCCCAGTGCCCCATTAATAAAGTAGACACTGAGAAAATACGCATTAAAGAAAGAAATGACAAGCAAAGTTGGAGCTAGAAAATCTAATAAAAAACAAGTTAAGAAGAAGATCCGAATGGCTGAGAAAATTAATTTTGACCTCAATCTGACTGAAGAAATAAAAGAAAAAGGTTGCCATTTGTTTTAAAATGCAAGGAGACGCTATCTTTTATATGGTATTTCATACAAGCTAACCTCCTCTCTCCAGAAAAGGCCCAGTAAGTTAGGAATCCCAGTTGAAGGCCCGTGTAAAACACTCCCACTGAAGAAATCAAAGGTAATATTTGAAGTTTGGATCAGAGAATCTGGGCCTTGGGGAAACAGTCTCTATTAGGAGCGCTCTAGCAATTCCAATGTTACCTGAACTTGTAATAAGGCCTGCAGGCATACAATTCAAATGGGCAGCAAATGAGTACGTCTATGAAGGGGCTAGGATGAAATCAGTTTTAACTAAAAATTTTATATTTATTTGTGTGTATGTATGTATGTATGTGAGCACACACATGTGGAAGTCAGAGGACAATTCTAAGAAGTCAGCTTTCTTCCACCATGAGGACTCTAGGGATGGAATGCAGGTTGCCAGGCTTGGTAGTAAGCACCTTTACCTGCTGAACCATCTTGCCAAGGACTAACTCTTGGCACTCTTAGAGTTTTACAAATGATGCATGGCCACAGGTTTCTTCCAGTGAAGGAAATTCAAATCTTTTAATCTCTAATTTCCTGAATTAAAATAGTATCCTTCAAATATCTTATCTTGGAGTAGAAATACAAGAAAAAGAAAGAGAAGTGAACTAGTAGTAAGCATAGATTGGTTCTTGAGTGTTTGTGTGATATTTGAATGACTGAGTAGAGATCCTCGGAGACATAGATTCATTTAGCACGGAAGTTTGTAACTGGTTTTCACGACTTTGTGCTTTATTGCACACAAAGCAAACTCTAGACTCAGATCTTGGTTTTGTGATTTCTACTCCAGTGCCCTTGCCATAAATTAGAATGCATGAGAATGACCACAGGACTATAGTAGAATGACTGAGCGTGGCAAAGTGCCATCAAATTTGGATGTATTTTGCAGAGTGATTGACAGGGTTTCTTGAGCAACAGAATGTGGGTAATAAAGGAGTGAGAGAAGCTAAAAAGAATTTCATCTGGACGAGAAGGGAAAATGGAGTCACTACTGACTGAACCTGGAACAGCTCCAAGTATGACAACCTGGTAAAGAAATTTATTGGTTTGCAACATCCATTTTTAGACAGATGTTAGACATTAAGGGAGAAAGTCTGGAGGGTATATAGGCAAGTATGGAATGCAGTAAGGGTGGAATTAGGGACATAACTCTGAGAAATGTCATTGTATGGATGTCATGTGAAGTCATGACACCAGATCACACCACTAAAGTCCCGAGGCACTCCAAGCTATACAGTTAATGCTGACATGTCCATCATTCACAAAGGGTAGGAAAACGAAAATCATAAGGTTGGTATCAGAAAACCAAGACTCAAATCCTACCTCTGAGATTTACTTACTTAGTTTGTGGTTTTGAGCCACATTACTGTGTTTGATCTCCGTTTCTTCAACTAGAAAATTGTAGCCACAGTTTGTAAATCAATAAAAGTAAAATGTTTTGCTGGGTATGGCAACAGATACCTGTAACCCAAGTACTTCAGAGGCAGAAGCAGAAGGCTCAAAAATTCAGTGCCATCCTCAGTTACTTCAAGTGTTCAAAGCCAGGCTGGGCTACCTGCCATCCTGTCTCAGGAAAACAAACAAATAAAATGTCTGACAAATACCTAGCACCAAGATCCACGACTAGCACTTACCAAGTACTAAGGACAGCTGCTGTTAGATTTTAGCTGTAAATGATACAAATATTAGCAAAAAGAAATCTTTCCCATTGCTTAAGTATTTCTGAAAGAAATGTTAATATAATCACTACTCTCCTGCAGCTTGTGCTTGCAAAGAAAAGGGCCACATAGCAAAACTTGGAACTTTAAATGATGAAAATGCAATGTGATCATTCTGAGCCATCTCATTTTTTGGTTGAGAAATACAGCTCTGAGATATTTAGTACTCAGTCCTTTTCTGAGGCTCTCTCTTTCCTTCTCTCTCTCTTTCTCACTGTCTTACTATGTAGTCCAAGTTAGATTGGAATTCTCCATCTTCCCTACGCATCTCAAAAGCTACAATTACAGGTATGAGCCTGCATGTCCAGATTTCTGAAGATACACTATCCATACTGGGGCTGAAAATACAAACAAGCTGTCTGATTCTCAGCCCAAGGATGTTGCACTTTTCATTCACAGAAGAGAACTGATTTTTAAACTCATATATTATATAATATAATATATAACATATTGGGGGTATCACCAATATCCATCTATAATTTTCAAAAACTGTTTTCACTGATTCTAATGATTAAATTTTTGTGGTATTTATGCAGACTTTAAAGAAAATCAGTCTTCCATATAATGAACTATCAAGGTCTATAAAAAAGGCAGTAAGTCAGCCTAATTCTTTCCCTTTCTTCTGCTCTCAGTGCTCAAAGGTTATTTCCTGGTTATCTACCAACAAATAGAAATTTAATGATATTGAGATTAAACAATACTAATGTTAAGAGTATATTTGTGACATTTAATCAATATTTCTCATAGCTCAGAAATATGATGATATAGAGAGATCTGTCCCACTCTGTTTATTCTCCATATTTGAGTTAGAGAACAAATAACACAAAACTATCTTCTGTGTATAGAATATATATGTTTTTAATTTTTCCTATTATTTCTCTGGAAAGTATATAACAATACAATTTTTGTAAGTAGGGTCTTTCCCTACATTCACTTTTATTTATTTTTAAATATATACTTTTATTAAAATAATAATATAGTTATGTGTATGTATCTGGGTATGTGCCCATGAGTGCAGGTTCCTGGAGGCCTCAGATCTCCCTAGAACTGGAGTTACAGGCAGTTGTGAGTTGCCCATTGTGGGTGCTGGGATCAGAACTCTGTTCCTCCACTTCAAGAAGAATATGAACTCTTAACCACTGAGCCTTCTTTCTAGCCCCGTCTTTGGTTTTCTTGAGAAAAACAAAAAAGTACTCCACGTTTTATATCTAAAAAACAAATGATTAGCAGTAATAAAAATAACTGATAATTATCTTAGCAGATAATGACCATAAATTATATGAAAATTGTTAGTATGATTATCCACATTTATATAAGAAAACTAAGCTTGCTACTACATTTTGCCACCACTTCAAGTTGAATCAGGCAAATTGCTAAAGCCTGCATGACCAGTAAAGGATGTATCTGGCCCCTGGATACTGGGATTGAATCTGGTGCTGTTCTAGCCTATCTTGTGAGCACAGGGCCAGATCCCTTGTCAAAAGCTACAGAAGCATTTTCAGTAAAAAATTTTAAAACTCTTTTCTCACTATATACACAAAAGAAGTATTTTAAATGTGCAAACTGATGAGTTAGTATCCATCAATGGGACAAACTGCCTCTATTAATCTTTGGTATAAAAATAATAGTAAATCAAAAAGATCTTTTTCCTCATATTATATGGATTAGCCTGCCTTATTTTATATAGGCAAGCTCTTCTGTGGTATTGTTTCAAGATACATTGCTCTTTTGCAAAATGTGTTCTAGTTTACTTCTTGGTTTTTATATTTATAAAACAATATAATATGTATATATTATTCTACTAGCTTTAGCTTTTCAAAGTCTACACTGATATACAGTTTCCATATTTTTTCATCTGTGCCATCGCTATTATATTGTTTATACCTAGGTAGTATTTTTCAGCTGTTTTACGTTAGTCAAATCCCGCTATTTCAGTCACTCATTAGAATTCAGAAAACAATATGCTCAGTTAAGTAAGTTTACAATGATGAATACAGTTAATGAAAGTTTCTATTTACAGACATATCTGCCCGAAGTATATAAACTTGAATCTAGTGTTCTCTCCCTTCTCTCTCTCTCTCTCTCTCTCTCTCTCTCTCTCTCTCTCTCTCTCTCTCTCTCTCTCTCTCTCTCTCTCTCTCTCTCCCCTTTCTCTCTCTCTCTCTCTCTCAAGTTAAGCTTTAGGGCAATTTTATTAAGATTTATAGGACTTCTAGGAAAAGTCCTCAGGGTGGGCAAGCTGTAAAGCTCATCAGCTATCTTCAGGAGAAGAACGGAGGGGTGAAGGAAAGAAGCCATAAAGCCACATGGGCCCGGAACCCAGAACGGAGGGCCAATGCCTGGCAGATTAGCAGCGGCATGGGGCCGGGGGGCGGGGCGCTTTAGAAAGAGAGTAAAGAAATCCAATTTGTTGGGGCAGCCCAAAGAATTAAGGAGAACATTAGAAGAGGGAAATGAAGAAGAAAAGGAGAGGTTAGGCTTCTCTGAATTCTTCAGATTTCTGGAGAGGGGCGTGTCTCTGACACTGATCCACAAGAGCTGCACCGAGGGGAGGGGATTCTGCTTTCTTATTTTAAAAGCAAAATACTTGTGTTTGTTTAGTGTCCACCATGTTTCTGCTCTTGCAGAAGACTCAAGTTCAATGCCCAGCACCTACATGGTGGGTAACAACCATCGGTACCTCCAGCTTCAGGGGAATCTGCTGCCCTCTTCTGACTTCCCTGAGTATTGCATGACATGGGTGCACTTATGTTCGTGCAGGCAATACACTCGTATACATAAAATAAAATCATAATAAAAAAAGAAATGGGGTCATCAACTTGCAATGCAAAGGGAAGGACGATGAGGGTTGGAAATTGGAGGACAGTAGGGAATGCTAGAAACTATCTTTGTAGAAGGTGTATCTAAGTAGAATCACATAGGACTGTGCTCAGCACCCTTGTGGTTCGTGACCATGAGTTTAGAATGGTGCCCATCAGCCAAGGGGTGTTGTGTCCTCAACAGGGCCATAGACCAGAGGAACTTCTAGTTTTATATACTAATGGTAATCTTTTATCTTTTTAAAAACTGTTTTCTAACAATAAAGGAAAAGTATCTGTTTCCTCTTTGAAAGTGCTTTGTAGATTGCACGTCCCTCATGTGGCTAATCCCGTCACTCACTTGTAAACTGCCATATGCATGCATTTGAACAAACTGAGATTAAGCATGCACCTAAGAAAACTATTACTAAAACAAAATGTCAGTTATTGCTTTGACTAAAATGTTATAGGTGCAAAACTGTTTTCCTACATTAATGTAACATACCCAGCCTTGGCCTACTAAATAATTTGAAACCATGCCTTTTGTTTTGTAAAAGGAATGGGAATATTTATGACCTAAAAAGTGAGAAAACATATGAATATCATTATTCTGTCTCTGAGATTATGATATTTGTGTGTAAGCTCATAAAAAAATGATGTTTTATTACCTACTTTTAAAGTGCTTTATGTTAAATATGAAAGTATTTTTAAAAGTGATGGAAAGTGATGGGCACTGGCTATACTTACAAGAGCAAAGAGCCATATGACAAAACAGAGCAGATAATTGTTATAATCAGTTTTTCTCTGTTATTCTTGAAATAAAGAAAACAATTTGTTGGGTGTACACTTTGTATAAGGCATAACAAGTTGTAGGAAATATAACATATTTTCACTAATTTGATCCTTACAGAAATTCTGTGGTATGATTATTTTTTCTTTTAGTTAAAGACAAATTGGTCAGTATTGAGGGAACTTAATAAGCAGTCTGACTTGGTTACAAACCTAAGAGAATGCCACTAGTATCATCATCTATCATCTCTTAAATTTCAGGATCTTTTGGACAATTACAGTAAGTTGTGTATTCCATAGAGAAAGGAACTCTGTATAAGACATTCTTCCAGAGTGACCCTTAGAATGAAATTATATTGCACTTAATTATTTCTTGAATTCTTTTACTGAATTTTTTCCACAGTTTATTTATATGCTGACCTTGTATTTCTACTGTTTGGTTTAGTATAATTAAGGAAACTTAAATTGATAAATTGTTCACTAGTGAACTCATTTCTCTGCATTTGTCTTCATAATTACTAAGCTTCCAACTAGTCCAAAATTATTTGATAGTTCACCTGAAGAAACGTTCTAGGTATAGAGTAGTTGATGTTCATAAATGAAAGAAAGTCAATGATAAAATAATCCACAGCATACAGTACGCATGAAAGTTTTATTCTTCATCATATGCATAGAAGTGGGATTCTCCTGCTGTACTTTGTCTTCCTTGACAGTATATTTCTACTTTATTCAATGTGCTCATTATGTGCACAATTCTTACCAACTGTGTATTTATGACCATGAGTAACCCTCCAGACTGGACAAAAAATGTGGAGTAAGTAGAAAATTCATGTTTCAAATTGTACCTTTAATATCCTTTGGTTTCCTTAAAACATCATGCTAGCTATGCTAAATCAAACACTGTTTCAAATTCATTCCAACCACTGACTCCCTGTAGGACAGTCTACATGCTGCAGTTTTAGAAACTAGGTGAGCCACTGGAGACTGTCCTAGAGGGAAAAAAGAAGGGTAAGATTACAGATATCAACAGACTGTCTTTTGAGTTTTACACATTACAGATTATTAGTAATTAATTACCAATACACAGTTTTGATTTAGCAGAAATTTACTTCATGCTTTTAACATATATTATTTATTGTTTTATTTTATGTGTACGAGTGTATTGTTTGCATGAGCATAAGCACACCTGTGTCATGCAACATCCATGGAAGTCAGAGTAGGTCGTCAGATCCCCTGAAACTAGAGTTACAGATGGCTGTTAGCCGCCATATAGGTGCTGGGAATCGAAACCAGGTCCTCTGCAAGAACAGTCAGTTCTATTAACTCCTGAGCCATCTTTCCAGCCCCTACTTTAGGCTTTTAATGGTACCTGTACTATGAATGCAAATATATCATTTGTTTGGGGATTAATACCTATTTGCTGAAATCATATTGAAAGCTATACTCTGTGTTTCAGATAATGTCACTGTACAGAGTGATATTATTTAGATCCTTCATATTGATTAATATGCAATGTAAACTCTTCATTTATTTAAGGTCAATAAAAACATCTTTTGGAATTTAGTGATATCTTTTGCCTTAAGCCCCACCTAAGCTCTCTATCAGACTGAGAGCAACATAGAGCCTCTAACTTGTGTTCATTATGAAACCATTTTTTACATGTGGATTTTGGGGTACTTAGCTCAGTGCCAGAGCAGTTGCTTAGTATGTGTGAGGCCCTGGCTTCAGTTCCTGACAGCAAATTGATCTTTAAAATTAAAAACTATGTATGTAAGCTACCTATGAAGTATTCAATGTGTGCTTGGCTATTTTCTCTCAGGTACACTTTTACAGGAATTTATACTTTTGAATCACTTATTAAAATACTTGCAAGGGGCTTTTGTCTAGAAGATTTTACATTTCTACGGGATCCCTGGAACTGGTTGGATTTCACAGTCATCACTTTTGCGTAAGTACTTCCCTGTCTGTCTGTCTCAGTAGAGTGAATGCAGTGGGAGCCTGTGCCATATTTCTCTGTTGTGGCTACCCTTAACTAATAAAACATTTTTATCCGTTGTCATATGAATTTATAACATTTTTTCCAACCAAATTGTTCAATTTGGAGAAATTAGGAACTGTCATAATATATTACATGACTTTGGTTTCTATTAGCATTGTAAAGAAATGATAAAGATTCCCAAAAAACAGCTCAAACGATAAAGATTCCCAAATAACAGCTCTCCGTAAATGACGATGCCATCCTCGTAATTGGGAAATCTGACGGCAGCACTCATTGAAGTTGAAAAGGTCTTGACTAAAGACCAACACACACTTAGATTTCCCAAAATTCTGAATAACTCTGATTTAATTCTACAGGTATGTAACAGAATTTGTAAACCTAGGCAATGTTTCAGCTCTTCGAACTTTCAGAGTCTTGAGAGCTTTGAAAACTATTTCTGTAATCCCAGGTAAGAAGAAACCGGTATAAGGTGGTAGGCTCCTTATATCTCCAACTGTTTCTTGTGTTCTGTCATTGTGTTTGTGTGTGAACTCCCTATTACAGATATGTGACAGAGTTTGTGGACCTGGGCAATGTCTCAGCGTTGAGAACCTTCAGAGTTCTCCGAGCATTGAAAACAATTTCAGTCATTCCAGGTGAGAGCCAGGTTAAACACCGAGGCTGACTTTAGCCGTGCTGCCCCTGTGCTCACAGCTTTTTGGCAAAAGCCTTGTTGCTTGTTGCGTACTGCAAATAACCCTCAAAAGAAAGAACTGACCCACTGCCTTCTGCATGGGTTTGGTTCTTTGCTTTATACCGGTTGCTTTCTCTCAAGTTTTCTAAATCAGCCTTTGAGTTTAACAAGTTTTGCATGAGACATTTACAGGCTACCTGGTTTGCATCTTCTAGCATCAAGCTTTCTGCATAGAAGCTAAAATTTGAGGCACTCAGACCGATGCAAATTTGACCAATTAGGTCTAAAACTGGCGACCTCCTTAACTGCAGATGAATGGAAAGGCAAGGGAGAGCATGGGCGTTGCATGGGCTCAGTTTGCAGATCTCTTCCTTGTTTTGACCCGTTTTCAAGCTTTCAAAGTTCACAAATACATTCTCTCACAATTCAGTTGATTCCAAGATTTCTCACTACTCCTCTCTTTAGATAGATTTTTCTAAAACCAACATGGGGTTAGAGAGTAAGATATCTGCAAATAAAAGCAAAATAGTTACGTAAGGTTGATGTTCAAGCATGAGTAACAAAATTGTATCTTTTGCTGTAAGGAGTGTGTGAAAACACATTTGGTTCATTTCCATTCAGTTTTATAATGAATGTTCTTATAATACAAGTTCTGCTTTCATTCATTTTCACCAGCTAGCAGGCTTTTCTTGAACATTTTGTTCAGCTGCAAACCTTAAACTAATATTGGCACTCTGCATGATAGTTATATTTTCCATGACAAGTTTTGATAATTATGTTGGTAAGTTCACAGTTGAACAGTAATTGATCATTCATTCCTCTCTCTGGTTTCATTTCTAGGCCTGAAAACTATTGTAGGGGCCCTCATCCAGTCGGTAAAGAAGCTGTCTGACGTCATGATCCTCACGGTGTTCTGTCTCAGTGTGTTTGCACTCATTGGGCTCCAGCTGTTCATGGGCAACCTGAGGAATAAATGCTTGCAGTGGCCCCCAGACAACTCTTCCTTTGAACTGAATATCACTTCCTTCTTTAATAACTCTCTGGATGGGAATGGCACTGCTTTCAATAGGACAGTCAGTATGTTTAACTGGGATGAATATATTGAAGATAAAAGTAAGATATATTCTTGCAGTCATTTAATTGTTTGGTTCTTTAGATGTTAAAACTGTAGGTGCTGGAAATCATTTCATGTTTGGTATGAACTAAATGTCATAGACTCATTTAAGATATAATGTGCTACATGCACTAGTTATATCAAATGATGTCATAATCCCTTTTCGTTATCCATCAAGCAACATGATTTTTTGTTACCATTTCAATTTGTATGTTTTCCTAAACCAGTGCTAAAAATGATCCCATATGATGCTATATATAAATAAAATTGTTTATTTGGTAGTGTATCAGGAGTTTTCAGGCATCTTAATAAAACAGTAGTTTAGACTTATTCAGTGTGTTATTTCTGTTAGGGATAATGGTCTTGTTAGGAAATGGGAGATGTAGCTTAGTTGAGAGAGTGCTTGTTTGGCATGCATCGAACCCTGAGTTCAGAACGTAGCACCACATATACTGAACACCCATAATGCCAGCACCAAAGAGGTGGAGGCAAAGAATCTAAAGATGAATGTCGCCTTCAGGTACAAGTTCAAGGCCAGCCTGGGCTACATAAGAGAAAATTATTTGAACCTATTTGATTGACTCAGAATATTCTGAATACATATGAATGACGTATCTGGAAATACTGAAAACATTTTCCTAGATGAAATCCAAACTTTATACTGATCAGAAAGCTAAGCCACTCTGACTTAACCATTTCTTAATTGATGTGCTAATGTATTCCTTTGGAGTGAGTTTGGTAACATAGCTGTTTATCAGTAATGTTTGATTTCCTTTGAAGCATGGACATCAGATTAGGTTTCTGTTGCCATGGGCATCATCATTATTTCTTACTGATTTCCTCCCTGCTTCTCTATCACTTTGTAATCTAAGCTCCAACTCCAAGGACTGTCAGATCCACCAAATTCCACTGTCTCTTAATGGCATGTACCCCACTGAGTTGTAACCTTTATGTTCTACATATGTTTTTAAAGAATATGAAATTATGTCACAGTTCAGATTACAGTATGTTTAAAAATTCACATTCTTATGAATGTTTGTACTTCAAAGACTAAGATTTGTTAGGAAAAAATGAAAAGATGAAACAAATCATCCTAAAATGAAGTTGTCCACTTGCTAATATTATAATAGATGATAAGGAGCTTTGCCTATAAATCTTTTCTCTGTCACCTATAGATGGAGTTCTATTGATAACACTCCAATGAGGGTACGGCTATGCAATTCTGGCTGTGACTTCAGGCAGAGACCTAGTGTCTGATTGCTCTCCTTGGAGGCCACACTGTCATGTAAATCCTTACAGTGGTGGCTACCACTGAACCATCATGATGCTGATTTTTACTGAATTCATATTTCAAAATCTTTTGTTAGAAAAAGTACTCTTTTTTTTTTTCAGTTATAATGTGGGAAAAAATTGAATGTTGTCTGGTATCAGTTCCTAGCATGTGAATTATCTCTTGATATGTTAACCTATTATTTTGCTGGGTGATAGTATTTTGAGGAGCCATATGGATGCTTTATTAGTATATTTGCATTTTGTCTCTTATTTTGGCAAGTGCATTTTTTTCTGCTTTTCATTTTAGTGCTTGTTTCAGTGCTAAAGTGATTTTAATTTTTTAAGAAATCAAATCACCAATACTGTTTGCATTTCCCCCTATTTTGTGTTTATATAGTGCTTCTTAATAAAAATTAAAAATAAACATCTAAATAGTTTGCATGTAAAATGGCTGCATGCATTCTTGATATCACGTTGGTGATCTTGTCTTTAAATTTATTGAACTCTAGACTTTTTAATATTTTGATTGAAGGATTTAAAATTTTTAATAAAATTAATACTCAGATCTTTCTGTATAATCTATTCATGTAATCCTTGAACAGTGTTTTAAATATTCTTAAATACATAGTAAGTTTTAAGGGGCATATTTGTATATTTATTTATATAGAATGTTTGGCTATATATGTAAACATCTGAGCATGTTTTAATGTGTGTTTCCTGAGAGCATTCTTTGCCATTTATTAACATTATACATGTTATATCTTAATATAAAAAATTATACATTTTTAGAAAACATACATTTCCCAACATAAAAGTTTATTTTGTTCATTTCAAAGACAAAAATCAAGCAAAAACCCTAAACAAGACATTGTAAAAAGGGAATAACTAAGCCCACTTCTCACAAGAAATTAAATGAAAATTGGCAGGAAAAAAAGTCTGCATCTATACTGAGTCTAGGCAAAAAGTATCTGTAGAGTAAAATTTCATTTGCATGCAATACTTAGAAGCAACAAGGCTTTTCTCTCGCTCATTTTGTACCAAGCAAGCTGCCTTAATTCCACAGTTTTCTCCTGATGTGAAATTTGAGTTTGCAGTAAATGCTGCTGTGAAAATGCTATTACTGTTGTTCTTTCTGGAAATGTTTCTCTCCAAAGTAATTTTCCCCAAACATTATTTAATCAAAGTTTTCTTTAATAGTTGTTTAATATTCAGTTCCTATGAAAATCTTTTCATTTAGCCATGCCTATCAATTATTTTATCTATTTTTATTCAGATTGAACACACTTCTAACCTTTGTGATCTAATTGCAGTGGTTACAGAATTTAAAGGCCTTTTAATGATTCTAGCTTCTGTTCTTTAACTAGGTCACTTTTATTTTCTGGAAGGACAAAATGATGCTCTGCTTTGTGGGAACAGCTCTGATGCAGGGTGAGTTGTGTTTCCTATTGATCTCCAGTCTTCAGTACTCCATCGATCTCAGGAACCTGCCACCTCCCACGCACCAGACCCCCACTCACTCCTCATTCAAAACCCTTCATAAATTCCACTTCACGATGCCTCTCAGAATAGTCAGCATAAGTGTGGATTCTCACCTCCTTCACACACTCAGAAGCAGAATTTATTTTTCCCTACTAGGTCACATCTAATCTTCTAAATTAACACAATGGGAAAAAGACAGGCAGTGCATTAGTATTCATAAACACATACTTATATGTGTTTTATTTATTTATGATGATTTATTTATGCTTATTTGGTCTCCATGGCTTAAAATGCAAAATCTCTAAGATCATGTTGCTCTCTGAGACAGGGTGACATTGTCTACCATATTTCAACAAAGCACATATAACAAGAGGATAGCTTGTCCTGTGTGGGTTCAAACTCTGACTCCACTGGGTCTTGTCACTTCTGTTTGTCTTAAGTTTTTCATGTATCAATGAATATTGTAATAATAATGTCATTGGTTAAATGTTTTAATGAATATATAGCTTTTTCAAGTTATGACTGATATCATGGTAGTTTGTGATTAAGAAACATTTACAAAGCCTGGGAAAGTTCAGAGAAGTAACTTTCCCTGCTTAGAAAAAAGTTTGAAAAATAGGCCAAGATCTAATGTGCTTTCTGCAATAAAGTTCCTGAGATTTGTAAATAATGCCTATACCCAAAGTCTCACTGGAGACATGATTTGCATTTAGTTCCTATGATCAAAATTGTGCAGCCTTTATCTCCAGATTCTAGTATTACAAAGACAAACATTTGAATTCCCTATCTGTGAAGTTCTAGCTATTCTTCACACAGGATCTTATTCAATGCCTGCATTTTAAAAAATATTTTTTATTGAATCATCATGTGTTTCATAGTGAACATCTCAGTCATTCTTAATCATCTTTACATCCCCTCCCCACTGGCACTTCCCCATAGCCCTCAAATTGGAGTCGGTGCATTCTTTCATCTGTGTTAAGGTCTGTTGTGTCAAGTTATTGTCCCCAAGTGACCTCAGTGTAGGTTCATCCACTGAGGTCCAGTCAACCTACCTAGAGTCCCTTGCTTTAGGAAGATGAGTTCATCCTCACCCAACAGTATCAGTTGCCAATATTTCTTCAGCAAAGATTGGGCTCTGTTATCCATTTCTCTAGTTTCGTGCTGGGTTTTTGTCTGCTTGAGATTGCATTGGTCTTAAGCATGCTGAAATCATTGCTGTAGGTTCATGTGAGCAGAGTCCCAGGAGCTTCTAGGATTCTATTTCCATATGGTCACGCCCCCTCCTCACTGGCTCACCCCCTCTTGCTAAATGGCCCCTGAGCCCTGGGTGAGTGACACTTAATGTAAGAGTCCTGTCCAGGGACCCACACTCTTCAGATTCCTAATCTCCATGATTTAGTCATTTGTGATCTTTAGTGTTTACTGGTCCTTTGTTGCATGCAGGAGCTTCATTAATGAGAGTTGAGAGATTCATTAGTATCTTCTTTACCCTTTCTTCTATATTGCCTGAGCCTTGGGTGTAGAGACTGTATCGTAGATGTGCCATTTAGTCATGGGCAATTCACAGATCAACATCTGTGTGTGACCAGCTGTGGTATTCAGTAGTAGTAGTAGTAGTAGTAGTAGTAGTAGTAGTAGTAGAAGTAACAATAGTCTCTGTCTGGTGCATAAGAAGCTTCTTTGATGAGTGGTGGATGGGATACTTGACTGTAAATATAAGGATACATATTTTGCATTTAGCAAGAGTTACATTAGCCTAAGGATGTGACAGCTTGGGGAATCTCTTTCAGATCTGTAACCTCTTCAGCCATGTGTATTTGACACTGATTACAGTACCACACATGAGTTTCCTCCCACTGAGTGGGAGGTAGCCATTGACTGGCCCTAAGATAAAAGTGCCACTACTGCATCAGTGTCAAATGCTATGCTAGTCGTCCATGTGGTTATTTGGTCATGAAGCTGGTGTTGGGCCATCAATTGATGTTCTAGTTGTATGGTGCTCTCCAGAGCTGTGACAGCCTTGAAGGGAAGTGAGTTCCAGGTCAGGTTCAGCTTCATTGCTCCAAGTCCTGTGTCCAAAGTATGTCCTATCTTCAGCAACAGGGTCTTACTTTCAAGCTCTGGGAGGCAATCAAGGGTTGAACAGTAGCCTGTGTAATTTTGGGAATCTCTTGGACCACCATGGCTAACAACTCAGCTGGCAGCGTTTCTTGTTATATAGCCTTCAGTTATGTACATGGGCTCATGTGGAGATATTGTATGTGTAATTTGTCATTAGGTTTTTGAACTAATATGATTCTTCTGGTGTTTTACACTAGCTAGGCATGATTTATCTCTCTTCTTCCTCCCTCTCTCTCTCTGTGTCTCTCTCTGTGTCTCTCTCTCTGTCTCTCTCTCTGTCTCTCTCCCTGTTGACCCTTTCCTCCATACCTTCCCCTTTTAAAGTGTCCCCATTTTCCCCATTTCTCCTTTGATAATACCAGTCTTTTAAGGCTCTGCCTCTCTTGAGCTCCTTCTTTCCCTTTATAATTATAATAAACAAGTTCCTTGTATAATCCTCACTCCCCTCTCCCATTTAAATACCCCCTTTTATCTATTTCTCCCTTAGTAATACCTTTCTCCTATCATTCTTCTCTCTTAGATTCTTTCCTTCCCTTTATTTACCTCCCTGATTCCTTTCCATTTTCCTGGTCCCTGAAGTTGCATCAGGATACATTCTCACATATAAGGATTTGGTGCTAGGATCCACAAATGAGAGAGAACATACATCACTGGTTTTTCTTATTCTGTGTTTCCTCACTTAGCATAACAGTTCCTAGTCTACCCATTTACCTGCAAAGTCATGATTTTGTCTTTCTTTACTCTTGAGTAGATCTCCATTGTGTCAATGCACCTCATTTTCATTATCCACTGGTCACTTTGGGGACAATTAGGTTGTTTCCACCTCTTAGCTATTGTGAAAATAGCAGCAACAAACATGGGTGTAACAAGTATCTCTGCAATAGGATGAGCCCTTTGGGTATATGCCACAGAGTGGTATAACTGGGTCAAATGGCAGGTTCATTTTTAGGGTTTGTTTTGAGTTCTCCACACTGCTTTCCATACAGGTTGCATGAGTTTACAATCCCACCAGCAGTGAATTTTTTGAGTCAGGTTCTGTATTAGTCCATTCCTAGATTTAAGGTACCTGAAGGCTAGCAAGGTTAGCAGGTTAGAGCCAAGTTCATTCAGTCCTGAAGTATCAGCCAAAATACCGAAGGCGGGTCTGCTTTATTAGTAAGATGATTGGATAAGATCCTGAGTGCAGTGTCAACCTCTCCTCTCAGTGTGTCCACACCCATAATGTCATCATGTCTGCTCTGCTACACACACACACACACACACACACACCTTTTATCTTATGATATCTGTGAAAATCAAATATATCCTATAGAGTTACTTATCTGATCATGTCCATGGTCACCAAAGAAACTTTGAAACATACGATTATTTTCATATGTATATGTGATAATAGTCACTGTACAATTAGAAATCAGAAGAATCTACAAATAAACTAAGGAGACAGCCCACTTAGTGCAGGCTACGTGCTAAGTAAGGTGGGAGACATGGGCTTTCCCTAGGTCTGTACAAAATAGATTGATATTCAGTAAAACAGTAACACAGACCAACAGATTCACAGCTACTGGCTTCCTCCCTCTAATCTCATTGCAGCCAATGTCCTGAAGGATACATCTGTGTGAAGGCTGGGAGAAACCCCAACTATGGCTACACAAGCTTTGACACATTTAGCTGGGCCTTCTTGTCCTTATTTCGTCTCATGACTCAAGACTTCTGGGAAAATCTTTATCAGCTGGTAAGAATAGTCATAACAATTCTTCTGGGAAGCATGAGCTGTGGAGACCGAGAGACTTGTTGAAGAATCTTGTATTCTTAGGAGGGGAACTTGTAACAGCCTGTATGGAATTTATGAAAATATCTCTCCCATTTTTACAGACCCTCCGTGCTGCTGGGAAAACATACATGATATTTTTTGTGTTGGTCATTTTCCTGGGCTCGTTCTACCTAATAAACTTGATCCTGGCTGTGGTGGCCATGGCCTATGAAGAACAGAATCAGGCCACCTTGGAGGAAGCTGAACAGAAAGAGGCGGAGTTTCAGCAGATGCTGGAACAGTTAAAAAAACAACAAGAGGAAGCTCAGGTAGAGCTGGCAGCATAGAGTTGGTTTTGTAATCTCAGTTCTTTAACCTGCATATTGACTTTCACAGTGGAGATACAAAAGGAGTGTGGCCTTAGGGACCTATTTGGTCGTTAGGGTGTTGCATGATTTGGTGATTAAGATGTATGCTAAGGGCATCCAAATGTGGATGAATAATTGCTTCCTTGACATTTTTCTTCCTTGTTACATCTTGAGAAGATTAACAGTCAAGCTCACAAAGTAGGTAGAACAGCATACTCTTGGGGTAGTGTTTCTTAATCTTCCAGGAATGAAAGAGAATTCAGTGAAGAGTTGATTTTTCAATACAGAGTCACTAGAGGTGAGAAATGTCAGAAAACGCCAATCAAACTACAGTGATTTCATATATTCTGGAAGCAAAAACCCTGTCAAATATGAAGTATGAAAATGTAAGTTTGTGGGTTACATCAGGAAATCACTAAAACGATGACATTCGCTGCCTCTTATACTATAGATCTTCTAGTGTAGATTTGATGATTCTTCAAAACAAGCAAGTATTTCTTTAATTGCATTTGCTTGACTTAATGGCATTAGCTAATTAATTGCCTGTTTTTGTCTTTTATTGACTGTTGAATATTGCTGCCTTCTATCACTATCATTCAGTGTATAATAAAGTAGACTGAGGGGCTAGCAGCAACAGTGAACACCATCATTTTGTTTTTCAAACTACACTGCTATTGGGGCTAGAGAGATGGCTCAGCCTTAAGAGCACTTACTGCTCTTACAGAGGACCTAAGCTCAGTTTCTAGCACCCACATCAGGTGGCTCACAACTGTCTGTACCTCAAGCTCCAGGGGATTCTAGGCCCTCTTATGACAGCACTCACACACACATTCACATATGTACACACATACAAAAATAAATAATCAAATAAAATCTTTTAAAAAACACAGTTACGGTTTACAAATGCAGGTGTTCCTAGGCTTCCCTGACTTATAAACTGCAATGTCCTTGCTGCACACTTCTTAGTGAAATGCTCGTGCATTTCCTAATAAGATAATTTAAGTAAAATTGAAAAGTAGAGTCAGTAAATACTGTACTGAATTAAATTCAATAATGCAATCTGGTTGTCAGTCAGTGGATGTATGATGTAAGTCAAATGCCTTTGAGGCATAAATATGAAACTTTAATTCGTAAATACTTTCCCTCTTCATCTATTGTTTAAATCATTGGGAAAACATTATTATATTTGATCATCTTGCTTATGTTACTAGTTAAGTGGAGTACTACAGAGAGTTTGAAGATTTTCGTCATTCATGTGGCTCCTTCCATGCTGATTTTATTCTTTGGTTAGTTTAATGAAAATATCCTGTTTTCCAAAGTATGCAATGAAATATAAAATTGTTTTCAAGATCACATTCATTGTTTGGGAGATAAAGAAGCAATATAAATGCATAACTATTAAGGTCTCGACACAGCCGATGTTTACTTTGTGTTCTTCTAGGCGGCAGCGGCAGCCGCAGCATCTGCAGAATCCAGAGACTTCAGCGGGGCTGGTGGGATAGGAGTCTTCTCAGAGAGCTCTTCAGTAGCATCTAAGTTGAGTTCCAAGAGTGAAAAAGAGCTGAAAAACAGAAGAAAGAAAAAGAAACAGAAAGAACAGTCTGGAGAAGAAGAGAAAGAAGAAGTAGTGCGGAAGTCTGAATCTGAAGACAGCATAAGAAAAAAAGGCTTCCGGTTTTCCCTGGAAGGCAGCCGGCTGACTTATGAGAAGAGGTCTTCCTCTCCGCACCAGGTAAAGCATTGGGTTAGATGAACTGTATTTTCATTGCACTTTTTTTTAAGTCTGTGCTCATGTCTGGTGGGACTGAAGCTGCCTTCTTCATGGACTGTCAGACTGGTAATGACCGTCGGGGTTTGCTGCCGTCTCAGTAATCCTGTGAGCGTTACAACTTTTTGAAAACACGGGAAGAAAGGCATTTTCAGATCACACTGAGCTTGGGGGGGGTTTGTAGTTCTGAGGTTTTGTTAACGACTTGAGCCTTTCCAGGCAGTGTTCCACACTGGGAAGGATCGGCAGATGGTCCCATCTCTTCTTAGCTCCTGTGCCTGGACCCAGCGAGCTGTGGGTTTTCTGAGTGGCAGGTGCCCAGAAGTGGACTAGGGAAGCTTTCGGGCCATCTGTGCAGTCAGTGTTCCCTTCCACGTGCGAGCTCCCATGAAGAGTGCACGGATCCTCAGTTTCGGATTCTCATGCATGAGTTTCAGTTTGAGTAAAAAAGAAAAGTACATTCTTCACGCCTTTGTTTCAAAGGGAGCTGAAGTAACATTTTTCTCAAAGTGTAGCCAAAAGTCTTAGGTAGACATGCGCTAAGAAAGGTTTAGGACACTAACAGTGATGTTTAATTGTACTTGATTTTTTTCTGTGTCTAGGAACAAGGCAAGGACTTGCATTATAAAATGCATTGATTTATACATTGCAGGAAAATGTTTTCTGCATGTCTCTGGCTTATTCACCTTTACAAGCAGTTGAAATTTTACAACTTAGGACCCTTAATTGTCTTTACAATTACGTAGAAATATATAATGCCTCAGAGGACAATTTAACCAAGAGTGAAAATAGGGTATCCATAGAGTAACAGTTACAACACTGTTGGAGTGTTCAAGCTCATATTTGTATGCTGTGTTGCTCCCTGCAATATGAATTATTTAAGCACCTCACTACACACCTAGGTAGCCACTAATTTATCACTGCAAAATTTCAGGTATGAAGAGGAGAGGTTGAATACTTTGTGGTGTGTCTATTTTATGCACACGTTACTTTGAAATATACTTTTATTAGCGTGTATTAGTTGCACAAAATAAAGTTTCGTTGTGACAGTTGTCACATATGCATGCATCAGACCTTGTTCGGCTTCACACCCTGTTTGCCCTTTCTAAACCTCCCTCCTCTCTCTGCTCTCTTCTCTCTCCCCCAGTACAGTCCTTTCTACTTTCATGTCTTTTGTTTTTTGTGGGTTTTTTTTCATCTAGATTCTATATATGAAAGGTTTGTCTTTTTGAACCTGGCTTATTTCACTTAACACGTTCCATTTTGTTATTTGTGGCTGAATAATTCCACCATGTAGAGATGCCGCCTTCTCTTTATCTACTCATTTGCTGATGGATGATTAGTTAACTTCACAACTGTGAACATGGTGTGCTGATTTAAATTCCTTTGTGTGTCTACCCAGGAATGGTAGAGCTAGATGATATGGAGCTCTGCTTTTGGTTATTTCAGGAACCTGCCTACTGATTTCATAATAGCTGGACTAATTTATATCCCTACCCACAGTGCAAAAGGTTTGTTTTTTTTTTTTTCCCAGTATCCTGGCCAGCATTTGTAATGTTTTGTGTTCTTATGAAAACATCTTGTGATTTTTTTTTTTTAATGAATCATTTTGACTAGGATGAGAAGGGAACTCAATGTAATTTTGACTTGTATTTCCCTGGTGGCTGAAAGATACTGAATATTTTTCAGGAAGTCATTAGCTAGTTCTGCTTTCTTTTGAGAATTATCTGTTCAGTTTATTTGCCCATTTATTGATCTGGTTATTTGTTTTGGGGGGGTTGGAAATAAATTTTTTATTTCTTCATATATTCTGGATATCAATCTCCACTCAAGTGATGCTCTCCCATTCTATGGGCTGTTTCATCAGTCCATTGTTTTCTTTGATGTGTAGAAGCTTCTACATTTGATATACCTCCATGTTTCCTGAGCTATTGGAATCTTTTTCAGAAAAGTTTCCAATGACCATATTTTGAGATGTTTTCCCTGTGTTTTTCTCTAGTAGTTTCAAATCTACAAGTCTCACTTTTAAGGTCTTTGGTTCGTCTTTAGAAGATATCAGAAAAGCTTACATTTTTTAAAACATTATCAAAGAGACATCTATTTGGTGAGAATATAATTGAGAGCTGAAATTTCATATTTGAGTTCAGAGAGTCAAAATGATGACTCTTCAAAGTCCAGACCTGCCTTAGGATTTACTCTTAAATGACTTTGCCTCCCCAGAGGACTGTACAGTCAGCTTGGATTTTGTTGTTGTCACTTTGGGTTTCTTGAGACAGTCTCATGTGGCCCAGGTTGTCTTCTAGTTTGCTATGTAGCTGAGGATGACCTTGAACTCCTGTTCC
This sequence comes from Eospalax fontanierii, assembly GCA_035773235.1. NCBI lineage: Eukaryota > Metazoa > Chordata > Mammalia > Rodentia > Spalacidae > Eospalax > Eospalax fontanierii. Next base: position 65,809,532 of record CM069530.1, on the reverse strand, counting down.
TACTGCCTCCACCTCCCAAGTGAGACTGTGAACGCACAGCCACGCGTGGCTGCAAGCACTGCCTCTTCCAGCTGTATTCTTCCCTTTACCAGTATCCACTGGCTGTTAACCCTTTTAATAGTTTGGGCTTCAGGGCTGCCTTGTCCGGTATGAGTAGAGCTATACCTGCTTGCTTTCAGATCCTTTATAGTTGAGCTATCTTAGAGATCATTCAGCATGTTTTCTCTTTCACTCTGTTTATGTCCTTGCTAGTGACTTCGGTTTCTCAAATAGTTGATCTTGTTTTTCATTCTGTGCAGTCAATATACACATTTTAATTGAGGAGTTAAAACACCTTACATTTAGGGCAATTATTAGAAGATGTATATTAATTTTTTTCCTAATTCATTTTTGCTGTTTAACTGAGGTTTTGTGATTAAATGAATTTAAATGCTTTGCTTACTTCCCAAGTCTTATTTATTTCAATTGGGTGAGAATTTTCTTTCCCATACTGTCATAATTATATGTATTCTTTCTTCTTCTTGTTCTGCGTATAATACTGCTTTATGTGTTTGCTTCATGGAGCTGGAGAGATAGCTCAGAGGTTAAGAGCACTGAATCCTCTTGTGGAGGACCTGGGTTCAGTTTCCAGCACCTACATAACAGCTAACAACCAGTCTATAACTCCAGTTCCAGGAGTTTTTCCTGGCTTCTACAGGCAACACACTTACATACTGTAAGCAAAACATTCACACATATAAAATAAAAATTAAAACAGATAAATAAAATTATCTGCATTGTGAATGCTTAGCATGGGAGGTCTCTATCTTTCAATTTTAAAAGGCAAATGCCCTAACTTCTGCAACCTTGTTTTATTTAGGGCTTGTGTAGTCGGTCCCGCTCTCCTGGTCTTCAGGGCTTGTTTCCACAGCAGTCTCCTGTTATTCTGATCCATTACCTTTGGGAGGAATTTGGCGCTCCCCATGTCCTCTCATCATTTTGTTGTGTTAGCACTTCAGCTGTAATCTGACATGGAGAGGTGATTTTTCTGGCCACGCCTACTCTGTATTCTAAACATCTCTTGTTCTCATTCATTCCTTGAACGTCTTTCTTCCACTGTTTAGCCTGTGATACTTTCCATTGAGCTTTTCCTTTCACTTATTGAGTTTTTCCTTTCCATAATCCTAGTTTTTCCTTCAGATTCTCTTCTTTACTGAATTTCTCATCCAGGTTGCTGAATTTCATGTGGAAGTTCTAAATGTATTCCATTAATTTATCTGTTTGAGTCCTCTTGAGGTCAGTGATCATCTGTAAAATCAGACTGTTGGATTATTTGGCATTTCAAGCATTTCAGAGTCTCTTTATTTGGTTATTGAGGAGTTCTTACTTGATGGGCACTGGGGGTGTGAACTCAGTTGGTGAAGCTCTTGCCTAGCATATATAAAGTCTTGGGTTCAATGCCCAGCATTATATAAATCATTGTGATGCAAGCCTGTAATCCCAGAATTTAGGTGGTGGAGGCAGGAAGATCAGAAGTTCAAGGTAATTCTCAGCTACAAAGTGAGTTTGAGATGAGCCTGGGTTACATGCTCCTGTCCCCCGAATAATAAACAAACAACCTCCTGGTGAGTCATATTGCCTTGCCTAGTCATATTTCTTATCTTTCTATCCAGCCATTCACCATCTATAGGGATGGACACCTTTTGTGGTTTTACATGGTAGTCTTCTTAGTCAGCAACTTTCTTTTGTAGGCTCGGTTCCCAGTACTACTTAAACAAAATGGCATGATGGGAATCAAGTTGAAACAGGTATAGAAATACCAGATGCAGAAATAAAGACAGCACCGTCTACAGCTATGGAAAAAAAAAAGCAAAACAATGTAAACTATGAAGTTAAAACCTAGTAAAGGTTAGATTAATACACATACCAATGAACCAAAGAGTAAGAAAAAGGAAATAGAAAGAAGCAAGATTTAAGAAATGAAGAAGAAAACATCTACCTTCTTACCACCCTGAATGCACCCAGTCTCATCTGAAGAAGGAAAAGAAAAAGGTTCGAGGAAGCAGAAGAAAAGAAATTAAAAAAAAATAATAAAAAATACATAAACAAAATTAAATGAAGGTAAGAAAGGGAATAAAATGTATTCAGAAAGGCTTCAAAATAATAAATTAAAAATGTACTTTAAAATAATAGTAAAATGAAAACATTTAAAGTAGGAAGGAGAAAAATCAAGAAACAAGAAAGAAAGAAAAAGATAAAGAATTGGCAGAGCATGCTTCCAGTTCTTCTGCTATTAGAATCATCCAGGTCTGGGATGCAGCTGGAGTCTATGGCAGCTGCTATCCGTTCCCACGACATGGACTGAGGACATGACTGTCCAGGCTGAGGCTGTGTCCAGGGTGAAGCTGTGTCCAGGCTGAGGCTGTGTCCAGGGTGAGGCTGTGTCCAGGTTGGTCAGGATTATGCTGTTAGTAACCGGGAAGCATTTGTAGTGGAAGCTTCCTTCTTTGTATGCCAGAGAACTCCTGTTGTCCTCAGCAGGTTTTGGGAGGCTGTGGCCATGCAGATTCCCACTGATTCTAGGCCTTACTTTCCTACAGGTAGTAAACTTAAGAACTGAAATGTTCAGCTTAGACGTGGACCCCAAATGTTTTGAAGAGGGGGAAAGCAAACAGAGCACACTAGTGGTTCTTCAGTGAAGGGGGAGAAACCAGGGAAACAGGTGGTTCTGCCTGCCCATCTCAAAACTTCCAGTATCTGCTGAGTCTTAAACCATCCCTTCAGGAGGCAGGAAGCTGTGTAAATCAAGTCACCTTTTGGACCTGGGCTCAGAGCTCTCAGCCCCGTGTGGCAGTCAATCTTATTTGGCAGTGAGGCAGCTACAGGGGAAGCTAAGCAATCCACATGGCCTGAGTTCACAGCTTAGTCTCTGCAGTAACCCACAGATGAGGGGGGTTGTTCCTTACCCCAGAGAGCAGAGCCTTGGCCACTAAGCCACAGTCAACCCCAGCTGCCGGCTGCCTGATTTCTCATCATGTCTATGTCTGGACCTTTCCCTCCCTGTGACTTTCTCCCATGACTGTCTCCCATCTGGGCAGTGTGACTAGATGAATATTGCCAGGCCCTTTACACTGCGATTATTCGGTGTTTTCTGGTCCACAGAATAGCTTGTTTCAAACAAACAACGTTCTGTCAAGATGATGCCCAGCTATAGCCCTCTGTGGTGTGGAGGCAACAAAACAGATTTCTTCTCCAATGCTACTTTGTCTTGCAGGAGTCCAGACCAAACCCTGCCCCAGATTTAGGGCTTGCAGAAACTTCAAGCTTCGGAGGCTCTATGACTGCAGGCCTGTTGTCACAGGGACTGCCCCCACTCTCTAGACTTGCCTTCATGTTGTTTCAGGCTCATGCATTCTTTCTAACCCCTCCTAATCAGTGCTAATAACTCCATTGCAGAGTGTTATTTTTACTATAGATTTGGCTCCGCTAAGGTACATAATCACCCAATGTCATACAGTTATAAGAACTAAGAGAGTATTAAAACTACGCCTGACACTGAAGCCCTTAAAATTTCTGCTTTCTCAGGCAGCCTGAAAAGAATCTTTAAAGTGATGATGAAATGTATAATTTGATTTCATTTAAAAGACGTACACATCTAGGATTATTCTTCCTCTTTGTACCTTTTGTAAAGGTACAGTTAGTTCCATGCAATTTTATATTTAATATATGTAAACTTTTATAAATCCACTGATCTATTCCAAATCCAAATAGCATTGCGAATTGGGATAAATTGTTGGATCCAAACTGAAAACTTATATTTTTAAATATTTTATTTTATTTATTATTTTTATTTTATGTAGATGAGTGTATTGTCAGCATGTACGTAAGTGCACCTGCATCATGCAATGCCCACAGAGATCAGAAGAGTTATGGACTGTTGTTAACTGTTATATGAGTGCTGGGAACAGAACTCGGATCCTCTGCAAGAGTAGCTAGTGCTCTAAAACCACTTTACCATCTCGCCAGCCCCTTAAAATAGACTTAAATAGAATTTGTCTGCAACTAAATAAAAACACTTTTTCAATTTGGTATCACACTATTGGTGATTCTATTAGTATAAATATTAGTTGATAAATATGAATCCCTTAAACATTGGACTCTCAAAAGAATGGCTATTTTGAAAAAGAATAAAGAAAAGGAAAAGAGGACAAAAGGAAATGGAGGGAGGTAAGAAGAGACCAGGGAGAGACGCAAGCAAGGAAGATTATTTTGCTTACACCTGAACCAAAATTGTACATATTGTAAGTTAAATTTGCCTAAATTTGAGACTTTGTATCCACTTGTACAGCAGGCATCTTCAATTTGTTTCATTTCCAGCCCAGTCAAACCGATTGCAGGCAAAGCTGGGAATACTGGGCTCAGTCTCTGCTCTTTCTACATTTGCACACAGATCCATTTCCTAGTCAAGACTTCAGTCCCTTCCCGGCCTCTATTTCCCAGCTCATTAGATATCAAGTGATCACTGACACCTATGACATGGCATTTGAGTTCCATTACAAATAGTTTTTTAAGCAGTCTGTATAAATATATTTGCCTGATTTAAAAAGTAGTCAACAAATTTTAAAAGATGAAGAGGGAACAAAATGGAAGAGAGAGAACTCAGATATATCACCCTAACCCCACTTTGCAAGCCGTGGAAATAATACTAAAAATATCAAACCAACTAGAGATATTTTACTTGGTAAAGTGATGGATGGGGGAAGTGCAGCTTTTTGAGGTTTTTCAAAGGTCACAAAATGTTAAGAAAAATGTGGGGTGTGGGGATGCACCCCAACACTCGGAGGCAGAAACAAGCAAATCTCTGTGAGATCGTGGCCAGCCTGGTGTATGTAGTAAATTCTAGGCCAGCTGGGGCTACCAGGAGACCCTGTCTAAAACAAACAAAATAATAGTAATAATTTAAGAAGCTGTGCTTTATAATGACATAATGGAAAGATTGTGTCGCTATTTCTGCTTTCAAACTGAAAAAACACATAATGTAAGCTTTTCCTGCAAGATTATAATTTTCACAGGAGAGTGGGTGGCAATATGAAATATTTCTTAGACATCTCCTTGATTTGTAAGTGTGGGAGAGGGAAGGGAGGAAAGTCAAGAGTGCAATCTCTAGTCAAGTCTCAAGATAATCTGGATATTTTCTTCTGGAAACTTTCTAAGGTACAGATGGCTTTCTTACATTATTAGACTGTCATATTTGTATCACCAACTGTATCACATTTGGTACATCATATTTGTGATGTACCAGGACTTTCTCTTTCTGGAGATTCACTGGTGGGGAGAAATTTTCTTCTTGGTCATCTTGTATTTGTGTCACAGCATTTAACTACTGTGAATTTATGAAAATGTTGTAAGCAGAAATCAATGCTAACAGGGTGTGATCATTCTTAATGTAACTAGCTGTCATGTGGGAACTCTGCTTTTGCATGGCTTAATGTACCTTTGAATCTTGAGAAATATTCTGTGCAGTTTTATTGAAATTATTTCCTCTATCCTTCTATGATGGACTTCTTATTAAAATATAAGCTCTTTTAAAAGTGGTACACATACAGATTTTTTACTTTATTGATTTTATCAATCATTTTTCTATCATTATTTTTGAGCTAATGATTGATAACCATTCATTGGGATAGGGTAAAGGTACGAAGAAATAACTTTTGTTGGAAGGAGGGGTATGTCTTCTTAAATGTGATTCTGTCTGTAAATAATGAGTGGGATCACATAACATAGACAGTATTTAATGCTTACAGCTACTTTACAAACATTACAAATATCATTGAGAAAAAAAAATATCTTAAAAGAAAATTGGAAACATACTTAGTGGTCAAAGAATATATAACTGTACAAAATAATTTTATTTGCCTTTAAATCCTTTGAAAAGTAAAAGATCAAACTAATCATTAAACGATGAAATTTGTTTTTTATATAATAGTCATAGAAGTACAATACAGGCTGGCCTACAAAAAGAACAAAATTATTAGCTCGTGCAGATACTGTCTGTGAGTAGTTAGGCAAGGCCACAGTACTCACTCCAAGACTATGTCTTCTTCCACTTGCTGTCCAGATTTCTCCCACATGTAGTAAGATTCTCTTAGATAGGTAATCTCAGCAACCCCAACTGAAAAAGCACCTTTTTCCCAACAATCATAAAAGGAAGGATTACCTCCCAGTGGGCCAAGCAGCATGCCATGTCTCTCTTTAAACCATTCCTTAATATATTAACAGTTGCCTAGATCTGGGGAATTGCTTTGCTTCTCAAACTCAGATTTGGATTAATGCCTCACACATTGAATGATTCAAGAACTGAAAAGCATTTCTTAAGGAAAACCAAGGTACCTTCAACAGCAGATAAGTGGATACTGATCAAGTAATATTTCAGGTGTTCACTAAGAGTTGTAACACAGCCTAGGAACCTCTGGGAAGCAGTTCCTTCTTCTAGAGGCTGTGATGGTCAAGAGAAACGCTTGATACCATGACAGGTCATCATTTAGAAAACTGCAAGTGACTGTGATTAGATTCTTAAGGAAAACCAGGCGTTTGCTAATATCGTGTTGTTCAGATTTCTTGAGACAGAAGAGTGAAAACAGGGAATGAATCATACAGCTATTTCAGCTTGATTTGCTTAATTTATTCATGAAGGCCGATATAAAATATGCAAAGGGAGGAGGAGAAGCTGCTCCTGTACTATAATTACACAGATCCACTAGCAAGATGGATTTTATTTTGCTCTGTGGGAAAAACTGCATCAGGGTGTGGTCACTTTCGAGCTCTTACTGAGTTTATTTCTGGACTCAAAAGATCTAAATGTAAGTGTGTATTTAATTGCCTTCCATTGAATTGTTAAGTAAAATCTCCTTCTAGAAAATGGTCTAGCAAGCATTGCTGTTCCAGGTGTAAGTAATTAGGCAAGGCAATGTTGTAGGAGTACCTGTAACAATGCTAAGATAAAGGTAAAGCGAAAGAAAAGAGAACAGGAGGAAAATAAAGGAAAGGAGAAGAGGAAAGAAAGATGAAGGTCAGTCCGTGGGGGAGGAAGGGACCCTTGGCTCCAGTGCCGTGACTTACACTGAGTTAAGCAAATAGCTAGGAACCAGTGGAGCAAGCTGCTTTCTTGAGGATGCTAGTTCTTAATTCCCTTCATCTGTTGTGTTTCCTTTCTGGCTGTTCATAGTCTTTACTGAGCATCCGAGGCTCCCTTTTCTCTCCAAGACGCAACAGTAGGGCGAGCCTTTTCAGCTTCAAAGGTCGGACGAAGGATATTGGCTCTGAGAACGACTTTGCCGATGATGAGCACAGCACCTTTGAGGACAACGACAGCAGAAGAGACTCTCTGTTTGTGCCACACAGACACGGAGAGCGGCGTCCCAGCAACGTCAGCCAGGCCAGCCGTGCCTCCCGGGGGTTGCCCACCCTGCCCATGAATGGCAAGATGCACAGCGCAGTGGACTGCAATGGTGTGGTCTCTCTGGTTGGAGGCCCTTCTACCCTCACGTCTCCTGTGGGGCAGCTACTGCCCGAGGTGAGGCCCGTCAGAAGGGCAGCAAAGGGCACGGAAAGAGGCGGGATGCCGGTGCAAGCAGGAGCCTGGGTTTTGAGGTCCACATCTCAAGGCCAGGTGTTGGTACTATCAAACTAAGAACTTACCTTCTCAAAATCAACATATTTCTACAAATTCAGAACGCAGGGAGAGTTTCATTGAAATAATTCAAAGTATTTGTTCATTATTTTTCTTACAGTTTGAAATCTAACAAAAATCTAAGCCACATTTTGTGTGCATAACGTGTAATTAATATGATTAAACAAAAAATTAGTATGCATAATTATATAAATATTCAATCCAAAGATCTGACTATTGTTTCCTTAAAATACAACTCAGCACTTCCACTTGACATAGAGACTAAGTATTTCTAAATGTTACATGTACATTCTCTTAGCACCCACCCAAATCACCCCCAGCATTTAAATCTGTACAGTAAAGAGCACCTGGTACAGAGTCATGCACACCTTTTAGAAAGGGTTTCAACTTTTATATTACTGTCATGAATTCTTTGTAAACAAAGTAGCCTGCAAACTGAGATGGGAAAAAATTTCGAGTGAATCACGGGCACTTACCAGCATGGATCTTTGACCATTCCTTTGTAAAATGTGATACTCTTAATGTTGGCATTAAATGAAATTCATTTGCCAGCATAAAAATACTCTAGCCTTATAATCTGATTACTTCTTACAGTTTCCTGAATTGTGTCAAAATCTCCTTTGTATAATTACTTTCACATAAAAAAAACTTCATTTATGCTAAGTCAACAAGCCCTTTAAGGTCACATTAAAATGGTACAGAGGGGCTAAAAAGATGACTCAGTGGTTAAGAGCACTGGGTTGTCTTGCAGAAGACCTGGGGTTTGGTTCTCAGCATCCACGTGGCCACTAACAACCATCCTTAACTCCAGTTCCAGAGGATCCAATGCCTTCTCTATGCCTCCACAGCATTGCATGTACATACTGCACTTACATATGTGCAGGAAAGACATTCATAAACACAAAACAAAGATAAATACATTTTTAAAGGTACAGGGTTAGTTTCCCTTTATCAAGGAGCTTCTTGCCTTGCATTGTTAAAAATAGCCATTGATCCTCTTTACTTATTTTCATGTGGCCTCTCCTAAACCCTTTGTCTCAGAGACATTTTCAAGCATCTTGGAAGAGAGAAAGCCATATGAACAGTAGAACTTGGTTGTGAAGGAAACAGGAAGAATAACAAGGAATTGTCACTTCTTCTTAGACAAATAATTATACCAGCTATGTACCAGACACTGTCTAGAAGAATTTACATGTGGAATGCATTTAACATTCACAACCACACATTATGAGATCATCCCCATTTTACAGAGGAAACTGTGGACTGTGAATGGTGTAGCTAAGATTTGTCCCCAGATATGCTGACTTACCAGACCAACAGTCCCTCTACATCAAAATACCATCTTCTGTTGAATTGTCTTAAATAGAAAAGAATATGTGACTAAGGAGAGAAACATTTTCATTTAAATTTCAGTGTTTCTTAAAATATACTTCACCTTTCAACTACTTACAGCAGAAACTCTCTTTAGGCTCTTCTTGAAAATAGAGATTCCTGGGTACACCCAGAACTACTCAGACAGAAGCTCTGAAGAGAAGAGACCCGGAAATCCTTTTCCTTAAGCATCTCACATGGCTCCTATCTATAAAAACAGGCCCAGCATAGATCTTGATAAAATTGGGGTAAAGATTTCCAGTTTCTTTGCATAAATACAAGGCGAATGTCAGAACTTCTCTGGGCTTTATCAGTAGTCAGTCACCAGTCTCCTCTAAGAAATGGTGGAATAAACTGCTGAAGACCAGGTTGAGCCTAGTTTGAACAAACCTTAACGTAGCTGAAAACGTGCTGCTCCCTCTTCCCGGTTCCTCAGTCTGGCAGTCAGTGCTGTGGCGCAGAAGGGAGCACACACATGAAACTGACTTTGGGACACTACAGAGATGACGTAAGAGCAGAAAATAAACAGCTATAGGCAAATGGCACTCTCCAAAGCACACAGTTACCTGTGCTTTACATATTAATTGAACTGAGACATTTTAATCCAAGAAAAAATTTTCCCCTAACTATTACTAGAGGTTTTGGAATCTATCATTTAAAGATTGCACAGATCCACAACTCTCTCTATAGCTCTGTATAGAGCAGATGCAATTAGATAACAACATTCCTGTGACTTCTGCTTTTTTCTTTCTGAAAACTGCACCTTTTTGAAAAGACAAAATACTTTCCAGTTTGTAAAGCCCGTTATTACCCCAGGAGTTTGATCTTCAGGGAAGGATTATCTCTTCACAATAAGGTCCAGACAGATGACTGGCACTGATATTACTCCATTGGAAACAGCAAAAACACTCATGACTTGAGAGGTGCTTATTCCTAACACACTCAGACTTGTGTTTGAAATGCTTGAGTTCTTTCCTTTGCCCTGTCACAGTGAACTACATTATTTGATGTCCCCAAGGTGGTTCAAATTTCCATATCTGAACCTGGCAGGTTAATTTTAGGCTAAGAAAGTATCAAATCCTTATGTGATTGTTAAAAAACTAAAACCCCTCAAAATATTTTATTATTTTATGTGTATGAGTGTATTGCCTGCATGTATGTACATGGACCCATGTTGTACAATGCCCATAAAGGCCAGAAGAAGCATTGGATTCCACAGAACTGGAATTATGAGTGGTTTTTAGCTGCCATGTGGGTGTTGGGAATCGAACCCAGGCCCGCTGCAAGAGCAGCCAGTATGCTTAACCACTGAGCCATCTCTCCAGCCCATATTTTCAATACAGATGTTGGGAAATGATATCTGTCTCTAGTGAACAGAAGTGTTTTACATATGGAATTCACATTTTAGGGAAACTATTATTGAAACATATTGGGGAAACTATATTTTTCATATATGTTTAAAAAGATCTAATAACTGAACTTGGGCATAAATTGAGAATACCACAGAAGCTTGGGTCTTTCAAACATGCCCTTGGATGATAAATTCTAGCACTATCATAATGAGCTATTGTGGTGTAAATGCAGTGTTCCCCAGAAGCTCACCAGTTTGAACTAGCCAGTGACACTACTTAGGAAAACTGTGAAACCTTCTGCAGTAGAGCCTAGCTGGTTGAAATGAGTCACAGAGACTGGTTTTAGGCTTTATAGCCTGTCCCTACTTCCTCTTCAACCTCTGCTTCCTGAGTGCAGATGTAATACGACCAGCCAGCTTCCTGCTCTGCACCATGCCTTCCCCGCATGGACGGTGCCCCTCTGAAACTGTAAGACAAAATAGACCCTTTCTCTCTTAAGTTGCTTTTGTCGGGTGTTCCTCTCGGCAATGAGAAAGTAACTAAGTTAGCTGCCAATGCCTGAAAAGCATTGTAAACTTTTGGTCAAGCAGCATCTACAGCAGGAGTGGTTTGGGGTTTGCCGCTCTCAGGAATAATGGTTAATTTGTTGTCTGAAATTTTGTTTCTTAGGGCACAACTACTGAAACAGAACTGAGAAAGAGGCGATCCAGCTCTTACCATGTCTCCATGGATTTGTTGGAAGACCCTACATCAAGGCAAAGGGCAATGAGTATAGCCAGCATCTTGACCAACACCATGGAAGGTATGTCAGAAGTCTCACATCATACGTTTTTTGGTGGTATGTCAGTAATGACGCAAAACCACTTCTTAAATTCCAACAATACTTCCAATTTGTTGCCGCATCCTTATTTCTTTCAGAAGGTAAAAGTCAGACATAAGTTTAATGCATGGATTCCACTCTCTAATGTAGATTTTTGAATTCTCTTCTCCAGGAAGCTGCTGCAAATTCGAGGTACATTTGGAATGAGACTTTCAGAGATTAAATTCTAAACTCTTACAGCTTGATGGTAGCATGATTAATAATTAATAATGATAATAATTAATGATAGCAATGCTAACACATTTGTATTGTATTAGCTGCTTAAGACACAAGTTACAATATTCATTCACTTAACCAGAAGTGTGAATAAACGTGCAAATTAAGGTTTGATACTTCACTGAAGCTGTGTTCAAAATTTTACCATACTACTTTTGTTCCTCTCTTCTTTCCCTCCCTCTTTCTGTTTCTCTTGACCGCTATCTCTGATCAAATATTACAATAGATCACCTTTTCCTTTATTCGAGGATTATATCTCAGTGGTTAGCATAGTATTTACAAGGCTGGATTTCATAATAACAAAATAAAAGTTTGGGGATCAGCTTAATCGGTGATCACTTCCTAGCTCTGCCACAGGCTAAATGTATTAATTTATTACTTCAGTTCTCTTTTTTTTCAAGTAAAATGTGGACTATAATGTTTAGGGATAAAGTTGTTACAAGGATTAGATAAGGCACCATATATAAAGCACCTACGTACTTCATATGCTGAAGACAGTCAACAAATACTATTGTTATTAATCGTTTCATTGTGCTATTTTTTGTTAAGTTGCATGTTTTTGCCTTTCTATGTTATAAGTGAACTCAAACAACAACTGTTGACTTGAAATACATTAATGTAACATATTTCGCCTAAAATGCGTTCATGTAAAATTCCCTTCTTTGACCATCTCATCCCTTGTTTCCTTATTTTTCCTACCTGCTTTCAGATAAAATGTATTCTATCCCTCCATTTTGTACCCCTTCCCACACGTGTGAAAATACGTTTGTATGTGTAAGTCAAAAGAGAACACTAAAAGGAGGAGACTGGGGTGAGAGAATGAATTTGTGTGTGTGCTTTTGTATATTAATTACTGGACCTTTCACAGATGTATATGGTATCTCTTAATCATTCCCTGCTCCATCCCTCCAGCTCTCCAGCCCTCTCCCCAGTATATCTCCCCTCCCAATTATAATTCCTCCTGAGACTGGGTAGATCCTTAGAAAAAAAATGCTTTTCAGTCTTAATGCAAAGATTTCATGATATTAATACAAGTACCAAAAAGCCTGAAGGTCATAATGAGAAAAAATTCACAGTATAGATGACCATATCATCAAAGGCAAGACATTGTTACAAAGCCCCGTTTTCAGACTGTCCTGATGCAGTGTCAGAAATCTTTTCACTGATTTCAATGGAATATTAAACTCTAGTACGTTCTTCTCCAACCTTGCCTGCATTAGCTTGCACTCCTTCTTCCTCCCCAGCTGCCAGTAGCTTGCTCCTCCCTATCCCTCCAGGTAAATCTTTTGAAGAGTCTCTGGTCTTCTGCTCCTTGCCATAGCAAAACCACTGAGAGGGAGCTGCCAGTGGTTCTGCTACCGATGTCAGCAGCATGACTGCTCCCCAAAGCAGGAAGTAGAGAAGGAGCCAGGGTAAGTCTAAACCAACAGTCCTGCTTTGCACTTCTAGTATCATTAAGTTTGAACTAACGTAAGAAAATTACTTTAAAAAAATAAATCAAAGCATCACAAATCGGACTTGTCCATGGACTAAGATCTAGCATGCAAAATGAACACACATGCACACCTTTCTCTTTGGAAACATGATTCCCGGAGTTACTTAAGACAAAAAGGGTGATCTAGAAGTTAGAAGATCTTAGGAAACCAACAGACTAGAGAGTTTGGTTTTTAATGTCTCCTGGTGTTTTGTGTGAGACAATGGCTTTGTGTTTTGTGAACTGTAGGATGAAAGTCTGAATTTTTTTATTCAATTACATATAAACCATTTGAATGTGACATTGGCCAGGGTTGGTGGGCAGCAATCCTTAGCACATGAATGCCTGCCTATTAAAGCTTATTTTAATTCAGTTCTGGTTTGTGTCTGATAATGGTGGGAAGAGTCCTTGGTCATTATAATCTGTTTATTTAAAGATGGTTTCTCCTAAGATTTAGTTCACTTCTCTTTTCATGAACCAGGTTTGTTAATGCGGCTGGCAACTTGTGTTTTCCTTCCTTTTAACTACAGCCAATTCTTCATTTTCCAGAGTAATGACTAGTCTCCTGTTTACTGATCAGAAAAAGTGAGCATTTTATTTTTTTAATGCAAAATCATGTAGAAATGTTTAATGGCCACACTTTTGTGAAGGATGTTGTTTACGTTGGGGAACGAGCTAAAAGCACTGAAGAAATCAAGAGGAGCTATCAGAGTACACAAACCTGTCTGCTGATGACTCTCAAGTGTGGGAAACCCACACAGGAATAATGGAGAGGTGGCTGTAGTCCTCTCTTGTTCCAAAGTGTGAGATCCTGCTTTTAGGAATTAATAATTGAATGATTTTATTTTAGAATTTAAGGCAACTTTGCTCCGGCATTTCCTAGCGTGGACATCAACAGCACCTGTTAAACTTCCCCTCTGAACTTTTCTCTGATTTATTTTTTCTGAGCTGAGCTGTTTTATTCTCCTTATCTACTAAATCACTGCTGGTATATATTTATAAAGAAAACTTATTCTGACAGAATATAGGCAATTCTGTGGCTTTTCTTCTATTATTTGTTATGAATTATATTATCTTTTTTATTTTCTGTGTGAACACGAATGTGTCTAGGATCTCTTAAAACATCTGCAAAGTAACTAATGAGTAATCATTCTATTGATGGGTTTTATTAGCTGACTCAAGTGTTCCTTGCTATTTACCAAATTATAGATCATAAGAAATAGAAATAAAATGTTTACATGAGGAATTTCAGGATCCCAAAAGAAAACTGAAGTACCTATCTTTAATAGAATTCTGCTAAACAGTAAACAGTAAATCAATTTAGGCAACTGATAAACTTCACAGCATGAACTAGCAGCAACTGTCTATTAGCAGAACAAAGATCTAGCAGTATGTGTCTCCATTTCTTTTGCTGCTCCCTCTCTTATAAAGTTTAGTGCATTATGAGCTATAGCTGTTGTGGTGGGACATTCTAGTTGACAGAATAGTAGTACTAAAGTGACAAGCCAGAACCACATACCATGGACGGACAAAGGAGACCTTCCTCCTGTTTCAGTGCTAAGAAATGATGGTCCCATGTTCAACAGAGCAGGTAATTTTCAGCGATGTTCTTGTCAGAAAACAATAAATTCTGTATTTTTCCTACACAGGAGTGTATTAAGTATATATGCGGTATTGGACTAGTAAGAAAGAGTTGTCTGTCTTCAATTAATTTATAATTTGATCAGCCAAAAAAAGACAGTGAAAATGAGGCATTCTTTTACAGCAGACATTTATAAAAAGACCAAGTATTTTCTTTCTGGAAATCCTTTTAAATTTAATTTAAATTCATGTCTTTGCTTTAAAACCAATGTTGGTGACTATCGCAAATAGCCTGTCTTTTTTCTCATAGCTCACCTAGCCATCAGAGAGATAAGTAACTAGTCCGAGCTAAATCCATTATCTCAGCAACCTAAGGGGACTAGGAATATGTGCCGTTCTACAGCTGAGTAGTGGGGAAAATTGGATTTCCTAATAATATTTGCATTATTCAAAGTTTTTCAAGAACATCAAACTTTTCTGAATTCTCTTAGGGGTTAACTGCAAATAAATATTTATGAATGTAATGCATTCGTATGACTGAATTCATGCATGGGAATATGAGGCAAATATTGTTCAACCCAAGTTGAATGTGAAAATGCAAACATTTTGCATATTAATGAGAGGTGTAACAAAGAAAACCTAGATTATTTAGAAATTATTTTTATGAGTTTGTTAAGTGATCATCTTAAAGGAAGGTGGTAAATAATTTTCTACTTCATACATTCCTCCACAGTCTTTGCCAATGTTTAGTACACAGGTGTCATCTTGAAGATTTCCTCATTGCTTAATCTTATAGAAAATGCATACTGTGAAAGTGTATGGATTCTGTGAATGTTCTACTTAAAAATCCTTTTGCATTTTATTGATAGTACTACCTCTCATTTTGTGAAAGGTTGACATGCTAACACTGAGGATTCCAACCTCTTAAGTTAGATGTTTCCTTTTTTTGTGTGCCCTACAGTTAAATTGATATATAGAAAGACCAGTTTATATGAATGCCTATATAACTAAAACTCATTATTAGTATAAAACTCTTTAATAGCAAGTAGTAATAATAATAAAATTATATTTTTCAAATTCCTCTAATAGTGTCTAATCCAAAAAATTGAGATTCAGTATGATTCACTGAGGTTGTTAGGACATGACTTGGGGACCCTTTGATGAGTAACAACCCCTTGTTTTGTCTGGAACACAGATGAGATTAAGTCTACATATTAGAAGTTCTACCACTTGTAGAACTTGTAGGTTCTTGTAACCTTAGAAAATGAACAGAAAAAAAATCAATGCTGCAGATAGGATCTTACAAATCCGGCCTATCTAAGGAATCATTGGCCTTTCTCTATCTACTCTTTCTGTGACAGAAAACTCATCATATTTTTTCTGGGTCTTCTATCAGATTAGCTTATCGTGCTTTTTATAACTTTAGACCATTTTCAAAGAATTATTTCCAACTTAAGTCAAAGACTGATTAAAGAAAGTAAACAGTTTTCATGAGAATATTTACCTTTTTTCCCCCTCAGAACTTGAAGAATCCAGACAGAAATGCCCTCCCTGCTGGTATAAGTTTGCTAACATGTGCCTGATTTGGGACTGCTGTAAGCCATGGCTAAAGGTAAAACACTTGGTCAACCTGGTAGTGATGGACCCATTTGTCGACCTGGCCATCACCATCTGCATTGTGCTAAACACACTCTTCATGGCCATGGAGCATTACCCCATGACGGAGCAGTTCAGCAGTGTGCTGTCTGTGGGAAACTTGGTAAGAATTCTTGAGGGTTTTGTCTTCCTAATGGGTCATCATTGCCTTTATTAATTTGGCATGTCACTGTCAAATGAAATATCAACTAATTGATTGTGTTCATTAAGAAACCAAAAGTTTAACATATTTTATAGAAATAAAAATCAATTACTAACCTTAAACATAATGCAAAAGGTTCAGAGGCTTTATGAGTAATTTGATTTAGAAATGAATTTAAATTGACCATTTATTATGATGATAGTTATGGCCAGGTATGGAGACACACAGCCCAGCACTTAGGAAGCTAAGACAAGGAGGTCACAAATTCTAGCCAGCCTGTGCTACAGAGAGATCATATTAAAAAAACAACATAAACAAGATAGGTCCAGCAAGATGGTTTTGTGGGTAAAGGCCCTTACAACCAAATCTGATGACCTGAGTTCAATTCAGGAACCCACATCAAAATAAAAAAATTAATAAAAAAAATCCTAAAATTCAAAAAACAAGATTAGATTATGAATTATAGAATATATACATATAATATGAAACACTAAGTCCTCATGAAGCTTCAACATATATTCTAAAAATTTAGTGCAACTTTTAGTTTTGAATCAAACACTATGTATATTTTATTTTATTTCTGACAAGTCTTAACCGAGTCAAATAATATAATTCATAAACATTGACCACATTGACTGCATTATTTAGAGTCTCTCTGTGTTTCTTTCTCTCTCTCCTCTTCTCTCTATGTCACTGTCTGTCTCCCTTTGTCTCTCCCTGCACCCCTTTGTGTCCACAGAATCAATCTTATTCGTTTTTCATGACTGGTGAAACTGTACCCATGAGAAATTGACAAAATAACTGAAAGTCTGAGGACTGGAAGCTCTGTCTGAAAATCTAAGATCTTTGGGGTGGGGGGTATTATTGTACACTGTGGTCACAAGTCACAGGAGCAAAGACTAGGGAAAGACAATAACATTGCTTAGTCCAAATAACTGACATAAGAACCCCCACAACTGGGGCTGAAGAGATGGCTCAAGAGTTAAGTGCTCTGGCTGCTCCTCAGGGTTCAGTTCCCAGCACTCACATGGTAGCTAACAATTAACTCTAACTCCCATTCCAGGGGATCTGTCACCCTCTTCTGGCTTCTTTGAGCATTGCATGCATAGGTGCACTTAATTAATTATATATGCAGGCAAAACATTCATACACATAGAATAAAAATAAATATATCAAAATAATAAGTAAATAAAAGAATCTCTACAATACTACTAACAATGACAAAATGATGCAAGACAATCATCAAGGTGGATATTAGAATAAATATCAAATGAGTTTAAGCACAAATAAGGGAACTTGCTACTCCAAGTAATTAAAATTGTTTTGGGAACTAACTCCAGGGTCTATGATGACTAGATCTAAGGTTTTAATATGAGTGGGAATATACATCTCACTCTACCTGTTCCCAGTGTTTCCTTTTTGTTTTTTCCAAAGATATGTCAGTTTTCTTCTAATAGTATATCTCCCTGAAAGACTTGTGTTCCTAAATCATAGCCTTCAAAAGACCCAAAATTTAAATATTAACCTGGTTGGAGTTACAAGTCAATCAGTCACTAGTCCTAGGATGAAAATGCCATTTGAGGACAAACAGGAATCATAGAATCACTGGAGAAAATAAAGTGAGGCTTATATAACAAAAATAATTAGGATGCCACTACCAAAAGAAAGGAAAGTGGACACTGGAGAGACAAGACAAATATGGAGTGTTCACTAGGGAGACTCGTCTTGTGTCTTCAGAAAGGTGAGATTTGGGACTGGAGAGGTAGCTGCAGAAGACTTGGGTTTGAATCTTAGCACTCACATGCAGGTAATAACTGTTCTTAACTCCAGTTCCAGGGTATCTGATGCCCTCTTCTGACCTCTGTGGGCATTGCATGACACAGGTGCATTTACATGCAGACAATACACTCATATGCATAAAAAAATATGTGTTTTTGGTCTTCTTGAGACAGGTTCTCCTTGTAGCCCCTGCTGGTCTGGAACTCACTGTATAGGCCAGGCTGGCCTTGAACTTACAAAGATCTGCCTGCGTCTGCTTCCTGAGTGCTGGGATTAAAGGAGTGTGTCACCACATCCAGCATGAAATATTTTTTTAAAAAGAGAGATGAGATTTGTGTTTGAGGTGACTCATCAAACAGCAGAATATGTACTGGGAAGACAAACAACTTACTTGAGTGCGTGTGAAACATTCTCCCAGAAAAGCTATGTGTTAGTTCATAAAAGAAAGCTCAGTAAACTTAAAGGGTTAAAATCATACAAAATATTTTTCTGACCAAAATGAAAGTAAGAATGCATAGTGGAAATAAATTTAGGAAATTCACAGGTATGTGGGGATTAAACAACTCTTAAATGACTGATGGGTATAACCGTTAGTTCTGTGATACTCTAAGACGAACTGAAAGAAAATGTGCCAAATGGAACTAATGGGGTCCAGCTTCAACAGTGTCCACAGATTCCTGATGCAAATGCCTACGATAAAAGAAGACTGTCAGATCAGTAAAATTAGAAAATGGAGGAAACAAAGCTCAAAGTTTAACAGAAGGAAAAGAGCAAAAAGAGATAAAGAACAGACAAAATCACCAAAACCAATAAGCCCCGTAGTTGCTTCTTCGATGTGATCAGCTGAACAAACAAATCTTCAGCTAAGTTCACCAAGACAAAGAGAGCACTCACAAACAGGTGAAGGCATCCCATACCTGGTAATAGGAACTTTGTCTAGTAACCCACAGCTATCAGCAGCATTATCTAACTTTAAGACAAATAATGTTTTGCCAGCCGTGTTATAAGACGGTAGGTTTGCATGTGGCCTTTTCCTGCCCTCCATTGTCCTTACAGTCCCTGTGGCGCCCACTTCTTCCCTGCTTACACTGTTCCAACCATGATCGTCCCCTCTCTGTTTTCATGTTACCTATATACTGCTGTAGAGAGGGAAAGTCACCGTCTTCAGTGTGCACTCACTGCTGAGCCCACCAGCTCCGATGGACACCTCACCCCCACACAGACGGCCTTGGTTAAACTCAGTGGCTCAAAAAATAAAACAGACATGAATGAGGGAAAGGGATTGGTCGGAAGAAGTGATGAGTGACGGGTGGGAGATGGGAGGCATTAGATACATTTTATACATGTACGCAAATGTCAAAGATCAAATTTAATAATAAAAAAGAGAGCACTCAGATTACCAAAGTCAGGCCTTGAAGAGGGTTTATCACCACAATGAGAGAATGTTTTATTAGAAACAAGTGATACAATCTGGGTGAAATGGGAAATTTCCTAGACGGTGATAACTGACTCAAGATCAAACGGAAAATCTATTGAGTTGGTTAATTTTGTTTAGTTTTTAAAATTAATTTTTAGCATGTGTGGTGATGAGTTTCATTAAGAAATTTCCGTGTACATCAATTGTTATACCTTGTTCTTCTTAACCCCTTCATCATCCTCCCCTTTGTGTCCCCCACTCCTCCTTTGATCTTTTTGGTCCCTTTCCTACCTACGTCTCACACACACACACACACACACACACACACACATACACACACACACACACACAGAATCTGTATGTGATATGAAATTGCCTTTCTTTCTTCACATTACTGTCTCTTGCTCAGTGATCTTCCCTCTCCTTTCAGGCCTTTTCCTCCCGTATTCCTCCTACTTTCATGTCCCATATATGTATACACACACACGCACACACACACACACACACACACACACACACACACACACACACACATATCCAGACATATTTGTCTTTCTGGGATGTGGCTTATTATACCTAAAATGGTGATCTCCAGTTGCCTCCATTTGCTAGGATATGACACAGTTTCTTTCTTCTTTATGGCTGAATAAAATCCCCTTATGTATATGTACCACATTTTCTCTGTACATTGCTAGTGGACATGTAGGCTGATTCCATATCTTGTCTGTTACAATTGTGCAGCAGTCAATAGAGTTATGCAACGTCCTCAGTGGTGTGTTGACTTAGATTTCCTCAAGTGTATACCAGGGGTGTTATTGCTGGATGATCCACTACCTTTAATTCTAGGTTTTGAGGCACTCTCAGCCTAGTTGCAATTCTGCCAGCAGTGAAGTTCGTCTTTTCCCACATCCTCGCCAGCATTTGCTGTTATTTGTTTTTCTCGTGATGAGTTGTTTGATCTACTTAAAATCTAAGTACACTAATCCCTGTTCAGATATATGGTTTGCAAAAACTTCCTCCCATTCTGTAAGTTGTCTCTTGACTCTTGATTATTCACCTTGCTGTGTGAAACCTTATTCTAATATAATCCCCTTGTCTGTTTTTGCTTCTACTTTCTGTACTTTTGGGATGTCATAAGAATATTCTTGTGCCTCCCAGTGTTCTAAAACATTTATCTTTTGTTTTCATCTTGCCTCTTAGTTGTTTTAGAGATTACATTTAAGTCTTTAGTCTACTTTGAACTGATTTTTTAACTCATAAAGCATAAGGGTCTAATTTTATGTGGATGTATACATGGGAATAGCCAGTTTCCCAGCACCCATTATTTGAAAAAAAAAAAAAAATTCATCAACGTTGCTCAAGTCAGTACACAAATGGCCAATAAATACATGAAAAAAAATGTTTGCTGGCACCAATCATCATGGAAATGCAAATCAAAAACACAGTGGGATATAGAGTCAGTCCCATTAAAACAGCCACTGTCAGAAAAGGAGAAAATGTCAAGGATATAGAAGAAAAGGAACTCTTACACATTGTCAGTGGCAATGTGAATTAATATAGCCTTGGTAGAAACTAGTGTGGAGAGTCCTCAAGAAATAATAAAATTGCTATATATTCCATCAATACCACTACTAGTAAACATGCAAAGGAAATGAAATCACTTTTGTATGATCAGCCAGCAACAAAGACAGACAATGAAATGGGAGACTGGACAACATCCTGGGTTTAATGGGGGGGAGGGGTCTGCAAAAGGAAGAAACCAGAGAACTCACTGTCCCTGGTGGCATGCTAGGGTAATTCAGAAAAGGTGGAGAGGAGAAAAGAGATTGAAGAGTTTCATATTTTGATCTGAAGTTGGCCGTTGTTAGGAGTGGCCAGGGAGTGGTAAACAAAATGTCCGGTGATCTGGAACATGCTAAACGCCGTGTTCCTGGCCAGCTATTTCTGGGGTCCATGAGTTCGGAGGGCAGGAATCTAGAGAAAATAATTACTTGAGTTCCAGAAGCCAAATTACTTTAGTTTCAGGAGTTGTCACAGTTCGACCAAAATGGAGGAACTTATAAAATGGCATGGCACGGCTGACACCTACATTTGCACTTCCATATTATTGCAAAGAAACAGAGACAACCTCATATATATACACCACAAAATAAATAAGTAAATATGATAAAAAATGAAGAAGAAAACAATGTTATCAACAGAATTTATGAAAGCTATAAATGCATTAAACGCAATGAAGCTCACCTCCACTTTCAAAGTACTTATAAAAATCAACTGAAGATAACACAAGCAGAAAAACTGAAACAAGAAAGCTTCTGAAACAAAACATAAGAGAACATCTTGAGAACTTAGAGTAGCCAACTATATTTGTAAAAGATACAAATTGTGCTTCACATTATGTAAATCTGTATTTTTAAGTGTTAAATAATCAATGACCTTCTACATAAAAATGAAAAATTAAACTGGAAATACATGCATCAGTGTATTTCAATTTGAACGATTGAAGAGATATTTGGAAAATCACTAAGACTCTCAGGTTTGCTAGCTGATCTAGGGAGAGAGAGTTTCTTTTACTGAGTGAGGAAATATGAGCAAAGCAAGGTTATGGAGCGACATGGTACATTTTGCATGAATCTGAAATATCAACGAGGCACTTATCCTAATGCATACATGGAATCAGTGTACAGCCTAGATTTCTGGAGGTATGTGTGAGCAGAGCAATAGGCCTTAAAAATGTACTTATTAAAATGTCACATTACGAAAGAAAAAATTAGTAAAAATACCATGGAGAGACTGGAAAATTCCGATATTGAATAATTTGTTAGAGGAAGAGCAGCAGATGAGAAACATTCAAGCAGGAATGAATTTCAAAACTAAAGGCAGAACATTCACCTAAACAGGAACAGAAAATAATATAAAAAATTCAAAAAGAGTAGTTTAGTAAAACAAATCCCACAATTAAGTGAGTAGTTCTATGTTAGTGAAGTTGATTAAAGCAGTTTGTATTGATGGGTCATCTGTGGGACTGTCAAAGACGAAAATGAAAAAAGAAAAGGAAAAATAAAAAAGACCATTTTGATTCACTTGAGAAAGAAAAAGAGATTCTAGAACTGAAGCATTCCAGCTGAGATCTTGTGCAGTGTACTGCCCCACTACACCACAGCTTACAGTATATAACAAGGGGAAAAGGAATTTCACACAGAAACAACCTGCTTGACTAATAGTTGGCCTTCACCACAGAGTTGAATCTGCCTCTTATGCTTATCATAATGTCTTAATATGTTTTGGGGCAGCTCAAAGCCTTTGATTGGTTTCATAGATACCAATCACACAGATTCCAGCTGCTGTGATTAGCCGAGACTCAGTAGCTTGGTTACAAGTGTTTATTCTAAGGTTAGGTGACAGTTTGTCAATAAATCAAGCTAGCCTGCAGTTCACTGTGTATGGTTGCCACTTTGGACCCAACTGGTTCTTAAATACAGAAACCGGTTAAGTCAAATTTACTTTAGTTCAGTGTATCAGTTTGAAGAAATGAAGAAACAGAGCTTGTGAATTTAAGCACATGATCTTTTAAACTAAGTTTGCCTGTAAAAAGATGATGAACAGTAGCAGTCAGGCAGAAATAAAGAGTCAGAAGAATCTATTTGATGAGAATGGTGGCATTTTTAAACCGAGGAGAAAAATGGAGTATTATTGCTTTCTGTAAAATCCCAACAGAAAGCTGCCAGAACAAGGAACAGGTTGAAACTATGGGCCACAATAAGAAAGCAAATGCTTCATAAAGCCCATGAGACAACTAACACAAATGAAAAAAATTAGCTCAATACAGGGGTATGGTTTTCATGAAAAGGAAAATATCAAATTATGGATATAAATGCAATTTGATAGATAAAGAGAGAGAGAAAAGCCCAGTTGGCTAACTTCAATAACCTATGAGAACCATTAGGAGTCAAGAACAGGAAAAATTAAAGGTTATATGCAGGAAAACGGACAGCATACAAAACAGAAATGAGAATGAACTTAAAAAAAAAAATCCTTATGATCTGTAGGCCCACTAGTGACCATGTTTATACAGTTCATGTGAAGCCTTCTTATACCAGTTTTATCTACAGGGCTGTGAAAGGGAGCCAACATACTGTATTTGTTGACTGAGGCTGTACTCTGGGTAAATACTTGATGAGTTTTTGGAGGGCTAGAGAGATCAGGGGTAGAGCCAGGTAGTTGACCACATCAAAATCAGGGTGTTAAATGTTATTATCTGAGTCTATACTTGGAAACCTTAAACATAATGAACAGTTAAATATTGGGTTCACTATAAAACATGTGAGACCACCAATTTGTTGGATTCAAACCAATCTTCAAAACTGAGAAAAATTTTTGTTGTTGTTTTTTGCCGTAAGTTACTTGGCTCTAATTCAAGAGTATTCATTGCTTAATCAATTATGTTTCTCATTCAGGTTTTCACTGGAATCTTTACAGCAGAAATGTTTCTTAAGATAATAGCTATGGATCCATATTACTACTTTCAGGAAGGCTGGAATATCTTTGATGGTTTCATCGTAAGCCTTAGTTTAATGGAACTTGGCTTGGCAAATGTGGAAGGATTGTCAGTTCTCCGATCATTCCGGCTGGTAATTAACATCAAGTATTCATACTTACTTTTGTTTTTAATTAGTCTTCATTCTTATCTAATAGTAAGTTCAAGATTCTTCACAATTATATTATTTGACAGGACATAAACCCAGAGAGCCTCACCTCTGATTCATAGTTTCCTTTCCATCGCAGCTTTCAGGGATAGATTGTTTATTCCAATGAACAGTTGATGATTATCTCCCTAGTGATCCAATGGCAGGTTTAATGGATAAATAAATCGATATCACAGTCACCATAATCAACTCAGTTATCTGAAGTTTGTGTAATATGCATGTGGGAAGTTGAAATAGGGGACAGTGTATAGAGGAAAAGAATAAAAAGACAGAGCTTCATTGACATTTGTTTCTTCAGCTAGATCAAAGAGCTACAAAATCCTCTCTCCAAATTAAGCTGCCTTTATTATATTTTGATAATTTAAAATAAAATGTCTTTCATTTGAAATTTCCATTTCATTTCTTTTAAAATTAAGAGGCAAAATATCATTGGACATATTTCCATTGAAGAGTTTGATATGCTTTATTGTGAATGATACTTTGACTTTGTTCTAAAAGTTTTTGTTCTGTTTTCAAATAAAAAAGAATATCTGGAAAGGACAGATTCCTGTAGGTGATTTCTGTTAACACTTATGAAGCTCAAGACTTTGATTTGATGTCTGTTTGGAACTTGTATTTATTTTTTAACAATATATATCTTTATTGAATTTTGTGCATTTCATACAATACATTTTGATCATATTTAGACACCCCTCCCCATCTGCACCCTACCCACAGCACCCACACCAGATTTTATGCATTCTGTTATATATTTTAAGGCCTGCTGAATCAAGTTTATATCCACAAACGAGTTTGGAACTTCTTTTATGACTTTCAGGATTCGAATTTGAACTGAGATCCTTAGGACTAGATGATATCCCTCTCTAGTCCATAATGAGAGTTATGGCTCTAATTTGAAACTAGAAAGGTGTAAGAATTAGAGACAACAACTAGAAATAATTATATGACAAGTAGTGTAGACAACTGCTTTTTTAAAAAGAGAATGTTTAGTAAACCTTTGTGATAATTGATGCAATTTAGGGTAACAAAGCATACCATTAGCATCTTGTTTAATGTACCAGGCTCATTTGCATAAGTTTTCTCTTAAAATGAATTAAAACCTTTGGCGCTTGTACTTACCCCTCTGAGTCACTTAGATGCCATTAAATAATGCAATACTCTCTGCCTGACATTTACTTATGCATCAGAAATAAAATGCAGCTGCTATTTAACTGAGAACGATACTTCAGAGGCCTTTGCAAACTAACACTACCAGTGTGTCAAGCATAATAACAAGGAGGCATTTACATACGGCAACAACTTATTCGTAATTCACTGACAACACCGATGTTGAAAAATGTACCTTTTTACTTGAGTCCAACTATTTCTCTTTAATATAAATCTTTAAAATTATGGAAGGCTATAGTAAGATTAAAATCATATAAACAGTCATAAATGCTAGTTCATCTTTCTCTTATAACTTATTCAATTGGAGTGTTAATGTTATTTGCATTTGTGTATTTGAGTATAATCTTTCAACTACACAGAAAAGTATAGTCACTCTGGGGTATTAAATAATGTCTCTACTTCTCTGAAAATGAGTCTGTGAATTAACCCAATGCCTTTAAAATATCTTAATTCATTTAAATAAAACTTTATTCTGAAAGCTTGTGTAGGGTTTGGAAAAATGTATTATGTCTTATTATTAAAATACCAGTTTAAAGCCATGTCATGTAATTATTTTATTTGCAACATGGACTATTTCAGAATGAAAATATCTCAATTATATTAAATATCTGCTGAATCTGCTAGATAATAGTTTAACACATGAATAATTCCACAATTGAGGCAGATTTTCTGTAAATTTCCGCTTTAAATAAGAACACAGATGCTTTTGTAATGCTTTAACACCAGTCTTGCGAATTTTTTCCCAGCTTAGAGTTTTCAAGTTGGCAAAATCCTGGCCCACGCTGAATATGCTGATCAAGATCATCGGCAATTCGGTGGGGGCGCTGGGCAACCTCACTCTGGTTTTGGCCATCATCGTCTTCATCTTTGCGGTGGTCGGCATGCAGCTCTTTGGTAAAAGCTACAAAGAGTGTGTCTGCAAGATTTCCAATGACTGCGAACTCCCGCGCTGGCACATGCACGACTTCTTCCACTCCTTCCTGATCGTGTTCCGTGTGCTGTGTGGAGAGTGGATAGAGACCATGTGGGACTGCATGGAGGTTGCTGGCCAAACCATGTGTCTTACTGTCTTCATGATGGTCATGGTGATTGGGAACCTCGTGGTATGTAATAGAAACATTTTTCTTATTTCTAGTAAAAGATATTAGGATTGTAAAAATGTTTGATTGAAGACCGTATTGTGTTTTAGGGGAGAATATTTTTGTATCAAGTTCACTTCCAGTTCTGTACTGTGCGTTATTACAGAAGTCACACATGGTTCTGACTGCTGCAATCTGCATACCCTCAAAATGCCTCTTGAGCCAAAGTTGTTCTTCCTTAGCATCCCCTTAACTCTTCCATACTTTAGAAGTATAGCTAAAATCAGTGACTCATTTTATTTCTAAATACTAACAATGGTATCTTTTAAATATTTCAAATTTAGATTTCCTAGAAATTCAAATTTTGAAATTACTAATCATATCAATTCAATAATAACATTACATCATGTTTATTCTGTGATGCCATATCATGGCTGTATTGTAATTAAAAAAACAGTCTAACAGTGTCCCTTTTAAGGCCAAGAGCAGATCTGAACTGCTCAGAAGCTGTTCCTTCAGGTTTCTCTTGCAACTATGCCTCCAACAAGGATTTCACTCATTCTTTTATTGAAACAGTATATCCAGCATGAAATGGGGAAGTAAAACTCAGACCCTTATCTGAGGATTATGTCCCTCTGACCCCTATCACACACACACAACCACAAACAGATGCTGTCAATTTAATCTCATCTACTGTTTGCAGCACCAGTGGTATAATCCTCATACCTTCATTGCTTGTGGTGCTTTTGATATTCACCTTGCACACACACACACACACACACACACACACACACACATCTATATACATAATTCATTCTAGGTCCAAGGCAAGGAATGGTCATGGGCTCAAGGCTCAGTGAGCTTGTCTACAATATAAACAAGCTAGGATAAGATTAACTTTTTGATTGCAAGACTAAGTAAAAGTTATTTGTCTAGAGTATGTAAAATATTATAAAATATTGTAAAAGTCATTATCACAACATTCAGAGCACTTGGTGCCTAGAAACTACATTATGAGTCTGAACATTTACTTGAGAAACACTATCATTTCTGTAAAAATTAACTATGTTCAGCATAACTGTGATGACTCTAGAAATCATGGGAAAAAATAATATGAAGATAAACGTGACATACTGCTAGGACATCCACTGAAATGAGAGTAAAACTGGAATGTGTGTTCTTATAATATGTGTTCAGTAAGTGACAACAAAGTACTTTATCTCAGCTTCACAGAATGGAGACACTGCTTTGAAATGAGGCTCATCACAATTTATATTAAAGAAATTGGAACTGAAATATCTATGATCACTCTATAAAACTTTGGTTGCAGGAAGAAAGGTGGTTTTCCTCAGATGAGGGAAGAGCACACCCAGCAGCTAGAAACAGTAAGAAGGAGCAGACTTTCATATGTCAAATACTGAATTCGACGCAGCTTCTTTGGATCAGGAGTTAGAGATCAAGTTATCTGGGTAGTTCTAGCTCAGGGTCAGTCATGAGGCTGCTGTCACAATGTTTATACTGAGGCCACAGCCTTCCTGATTAGAACTGGAGGACCAACTTCAGAGAAGTCTCCATCGCATGACAGTTGATAAGTGATCTCAATTTATATTGGTTGAAGGTTCTAGTTCCTCTCTGTCTGGGCTTCTCCAAAGAACTGCTGAGTGTCCTCATTACACAACATCTGGCTTCCTTAAGTACAGGTAATGCCAGAAGAAAGGTGAGAATATGGTCTTCCTTATGTTCTAATCTTGAAAGCCACACTCCATCACTGTGTCACAATCTGTATACATGAAGTTACTTAGTAAATTGAGCAAACATGTAATCGGAAATTCATTTTTAAGGGAAGAGTATCAAATAATTTATTTACATATTTTAAAGCAAGCAGAATCCCTAACACAAGTTTAAAATGTTTGCTTTTAAGAAAGTATGTAAGATGACATTGAACAGAAAGACATGATCATAGAGTCATATGAACAGAAACAAAGAAAGAGTTATGCCTTTAGTCTATATTTGATTTCATTTCTTTTGTATATTTGGCATACACTGGAAAAGAAAAAGCAAAGTTCTTTATGACAACAGAGAATGGTTGGACAGAGACAGAATTCAGAGTGGGAACAGTAAAAAGCAAGTTGACATAAAACTGTGAAGAGTTTCATTGACTGCATAACAAAAAGAAATTTTCCTTTTGGTGATTTAAAACTATAGAGAACGTTTTAAAAATCAGGAATTAATGGTGAAGAGGTTATATTTGATAAAATTTATGTAGCAGAGAATTCAGAGTAACTTTAAAAAAGAAATTTAGCCACTTATCTATTTTTGTACTGAAATATGTTTCTCTAATATGTAACTGAGCTGAGAATTCAAGTTTATTTTTAATATTTATTACATTTTAGTTATTTATGGCATATGTATGAATGGATGCACATGAGTGTGTGTGGAGGTCAGAGGAAAGCAGATGGAAGTTGGTTCTCTCTTTCTGTCATGTGGGTCCTAGGGATCGAACTTAGGTTTTCAGATCCGGTGGCAAGTATCTTTATCTACTGAGCCATCTTGCCAGTCCAAGAATTCTGCTTTAAAGGAATTTTAGGAGGTTTCAAGAATCTATGGTATGGATGACATTAAATATTAATGTGGATTGTCATACATAAAAATAGCTGCATATATTAATCATATGACTTTATTAAATTTAAAGATTTAAATATTACACATTCAAGAGAAAGACATGGAAGGCCCTCTTTTTTTTTTTCTTTTTGACTGCCAATTTAAAAGGTCATTTGAGATATCCTGGATGTATTTATGCAATAACTACGGTGATATTTAGATCTGTCAAGTTTGCTAAAGAAAGTTTTTGATAATGTACTTGCTTGAGTAACACACAATTTGTATCACCACCTGTAATTTTTTCTTTCCACATTTGCCTAGAAGATGGAAACTCCCTCAAAAGAAAACTGGCTAACTTCCTTTCAGTGTGTGCAAACTGTCCTATGGATCTCTTCCATAGTAGCTGTGAGCAATGGTGGTCAGAACTAGCCCATAGGCAGTCAAGGAACAGGGCTACAGACTGCACATCCCCAAATGAGAGTTTTCCAATAGCCATCCTTGGATGCCATTTCTTCTCTAAGTGAAGGTTTAGGGTTCTTTTCACAGATTGGGAATACAATGTAGAAAAGTATTATCATACACAATAAAAGTTAATCTGGTACCCCCCCCCCCAATGGAAAGTGTCACAGTATTTTCCTTCTCTATAAAAGAGCTGATTTCACTCAGTGAGTTGACTGTCCATGAACCTTAGGAAAACAGATTTAAATCTCTTAAAAACTTGATGAGCTGTTTCTTAAGTCACTATTGGTCACATCACTTAGGCCAGCTGGTATAAAGGTACCCTTCAATAACAAAGAAGGTTAGATAAAAAGATTAATATATTTGATACAAGTTATTTCTGAGAAGATCATTTTGAGAGAATGTTGGATAACAGTTTCAGCTACAGCAGCTAAACGCTATCAAGGATTCACTGTGCCAAGAACTTTGCTGATTGGTTCATAGATTCTTTGAACCCATACAGCAGCCTTATAAATAGGACATTTGATAAATTATTATATTTATTTTACAGATGAAAAAACTAAGATTAATGATGGTACTAATCTAGTAATAAAAAACAGCATTTAGTAGGTGAAAAAACTTGATTTTACTCAGCACCCTAGTTCTGAAAGATGTCTGCATATGTTATATCAAGAAATTTGTGGAACCTGAGCCAGTGAGATGGCTCAGTGGGTAAAACTGCTTGCCTTGCAAACCTGAAAACCTGAATTCTATCTTTAGAAACCACAGTGGAAGAAAAGAACCAACTTCACAGTGTTGTCCTCTGACCTTGACATGCATACCATGGCACATACTACACCCTAATTCCATACACACATCACACACACTCCTAAGTATGATTAATAGTAAGTAAATAAACTTTTTAAATTTAAAATAATTCCCAATTCTTCTTTAAGAAGGATTCTATGTGGAAGAGGGACCGTCAGTTTTCTTTAAGAACATAGCCATGGTAGGGCGACCGTGCTGTAGTGGATGGCCCCACACTTAGTATAAGGGCAGCATAAATTGTACTCAGTGGGCTAATAAAAAAAAAAAAAAGAGGACAGGAAGTTTAGAGTGAAAGAAGGGGAAGTGGATCTGGGAGGAGTTATAGGGATCAAAACATCTCGTATGAAATTCCCAAAGAACTGATAAAAAATATTACATTAAAAATTAAAGGAAAAAGGATTTTCACTAAATTTATGGGAAAGAAATGTGGCGTGATGGTTTGTTTCTGACAATAGAATAGCAGTACATCAGCTCTATCAATTTGTAAGAGAATGTGCTGATGTCAGGAAAACTGGTGGCAAACTTTTGATGCTGACTGTAAGTACAGCGGAAGTTCACAGAAAGAAATACTAAGTATTAAGTTCTATTTCCTTGTGAATTTGGCAAACTTGATCATTAACAGCAAAAACTTCCAAGCTAGACAAGTGAAATAAAGACACGACTTCTATATACTCGTTAGCTATGGTATTCCACAAATCACTTAAGGTAGAGAAGTCTCCATTTTCTTGTCTGTAAAATAGTGACACGATTAAAGGTGCACACCTTTAATCCCAACACAAATGGCAGAGGCATAGGAATCTCTGTGAGAGGGAGACCAGCCTGGTCTACAGAGTGAATTCTATGGCCCATTTGGGCTACAGGGAAGCCCTGTCTCAAAACAAAACTGTAAAATAGTGACAAAAACCCCAGC
Source organism: Eospalax fontanierii (assembly GCA_035773235.1). NCBI lineage: Eukaryota > Metazoa > Chordata > Mammalia > Rodentia > Spalacidae > Eospalax > Eospalax fontanierii. Next base: position 65,778,266 of record CM069530.1, on the reverse strand, counting down.
TGTATGGAATGACTGTGAGAAATAAATCATATGAATCTTGTAAATGCTTGGGCTTAAATATATACTAAAGCTCAGTAAAGATTTTTACTGTTATGATTGTCTGATGTCAGTCCTACTGTGGAATCTGTGCTAATGCCTACTTAGGACTTGAAACAGCAAAAGTGCATTGTTTAAAAGAGAATGCACTGTGGTGTTCTGTTGCACAGCAGGGAGACCACAGTCAAAAACCGATGAACTTTGAACATGAAAATAGCTCAGAAAGATAAACTTAAACGCCCTTATCAGAGAGAAGTAATAAATATTTAAGGTGGTAGACATGCTAATGATCCCTGTTTCATCATTACATAATGTGTATGTATGTCAAAATATTAGAATGTTACTCTAAAAATATATACAATCATTATATGCCAATAAACATTAAAACAGAACAAAGAAAACATCAAATATTGGATGTCACTGTGGAAGGATTCATTGATATAGATCAAGAAATTTTTTATAATAGGACATTGAATAAATAAATCTTAGGGGAAATCAAGTTTAGAAAATAATTGCAGCACAACAATTCAATTTTCCAATAGACAAGAATTTAAATTTAGCCTTTAATTCTATTTTTCCTTATTTTATTTATTTTCCATCTAAATAAGAAATTCAAACACAAGTCACAATAAAACACAAGTCTTAATATGAGGAGTCAGGGAGTCAGGGAGGGTCAACTGTCAGCACAAACCCAACATCCATCATCTTCCCTGAATCTTATGTGTTTACTGTCATTTTCACTGAAACTTTTGCCCAAAATCTTTCCCAGGACTTCACTTCTCTGATAATATTACATTTGACCTGTTCGCTTCTATATTTTATTTTGATTCTGTGTTTGAATAGTCAAGCTCCTGGAGTGCCTGAATCCTTAGAAACCTGACTTGTCCGGGGACTTCTTGAAGATTCACAGGGACACCACAACTTCAAAATTTTTAACTCAATATTAACAAAATTATTACTGTACAGCAATAACTTCTTTGTGGTATTTCTAACTGCTTATAAATATTGTGGCTACAAGTTTTTGAACCAAAACTTAAAATTCCCGATATGGCAAAAAAAATTTTTTTTCTTGAATTAGCAAGTTATCTAGGTGAAAAATGATGTGAAGCTACAAAAACTGTCGTATTTAAATGTATGTGTGTTATATTTAATTCTAGGAGTTAGAGGAATTATAATAAATGGTCAACATCCTAAGATTATTTAGTTTATGTGTTCAAAATAGCAAGCATCCCAAATAAAACATTTTTCTTGTTTTGTAAAGTTGTCTAGATTTTTTTTCTTTCAGAATGGAAATTAATATGGAAGTGCCATGCAATAGTGATTTTAGTGATTTTGCAGTAACTCAGAAATAAATATTATAAATAGTAATGTTTGATGTCGCCCAGATTTTTTTTATGTTTAACTTTTATTCGCTGTTTCAGGAGAGTTTGTCTTTAACTTAGAGGTACGAAAACAATTCAAAATCTTACAGCTAAAGGAGTGGCAGCAATTGACCCTCCCTGCTGTGTTTTAGGTTCTGAACCTCTTCTTGGCCTTGCTCCTGAGTTCATTCAGCTCTGACAACCTTGCTGCCACAGACGATGATAACGAAATGAACAATCTCCAGATTGCCGTAGGAAGGATGCAGAGAGGAATCGATTTTGTGAAAAGAAAAATACGTGAGTTCATTCAGAAAGCTTTTGTCAGAAAGCAGAAAGCTTTAGATGAAATCAAGCCTCTTGAAGACCTGAATAACAAAAAAGACAGTTGTATTTCCAACCACACCACCATAGACATAGGCAAAGACCTCAATTATCTCAAAGACGGAAATGGAACGACCAGTGGCATAGGCAGCAGCGTAGAGAAGTACGTGGTGGATGAGAGCGATTACATGTCATTCATAAACAACCCCAGCCTCACTGTGACTGTCCCCATTGCCGTTGGAGAGTCGGACTTTGAAAATCTGAACACAGAAGAATTCAGCAGTGAGTCAGACATGGAGGAGAGCAAAGAGGTAGGATTTTCAAACTGAGGAGTATTGGGGTTGACTTTCTATTGTTTTCACACTATTAGATATTTTGAGATTGCAACTTTCTTGCCTCTGAGAAAGTCAGAAATATCTACTATTACATTTCTATACAAAGATGATGATTGGTAATTTAATAGTAGATTAAAATAACTAGGCAAATGATACGTAGACTTTTTTTTCAAATATTCACTTTTCATGATACGTATTATGAATTTTTCTAAGCGTTTGCAAATAATTTTAGATCCAGGAAAATGCCTCAGTTTGTGCTCATCCTTCCTCACAGTCCTGGCTTCAGTGTGTACTAGAAAAACACCTGCTGGATGTGGTTCCTGTTCCCATCTGGTTATATTCTTGCCTGTGAAGAATATGTTTTAAAAGATGTCTATTCCTAGACCTATTCATTCCTAGAAATGTTGCCTGGGACCTCTCCTTGATGTTATTTATTTTTGTGTTTCTTGAAGTTGATTTTTTTAAGGAAGTTTGTGCTAGGGTATCGTGGCAAGTGCCTTTCCAATCTGCTGCGTGCAGTACATTCCACTTACACACACAAAATGCCTCAACATGTATAGATGCAGACTTCTGTGTTTACCAGCTCAGTGTCTTCACAATATAGTCTTCGGTTTATAAGAAGATTGTGAAAAGCAGTATTTGCTTTTGTTTTTAATTAGCCCCTCAATTAAAGGGAAAACTGAGGCCTTTTCTTTTTTTTTGCAATGTCTAATTAAACTTCTTTTCGTAGGGTAGATAACTGGGTGGAAACACTGGTTGTGGAGGTGTTTGAGTTCATTCTTTTTCATGTTTTTGCCAGATTTGTTTGATGCTTTATTATCTATCTAGAGTGTCTCTGGAATATATAATTTAAAATGTATACCCTAATCCTGTATGCTTTAACTATTATGCTATCTTGACTATATTTAACTAATTCCTGTTATGACTTTTGAATGCCTGCCCTTTCTTACTGTTTTTGGATAATGTTGAAGCCATGCTTGAACGGTAATTTTTCAAAGAGAAATTTAGTAGTGTGATACAGTGACCTTCACTGCTTGCCATTCTCACTTCTCACAGGCCTAAGACCGAGCTGGAGCCATGGAGAATGCAGCTCTGGTGTTTTTTAAGCAGCCAGAGGCTCGAGCCACCACTTTTACCCAGGTTACCCAAGCAAGTTGTGCATATATAAATATGATCAGTGTCTAAATGACTTTGGACTGGCCTGCATGTTACTCAGCTACGTTCCTTGCCCATCCATTGGCAGTACAATAGAGACATGCACAGCTGCCCCTAGGCTGGGTCATAGAAAGCATGGTCAGGCAAGTCTGACAAGCAGAACTTTTTTTTTTTTAAAGGAAACATTCTTTATGTACATTTTAATAGAAATTATACTAATTGAAAAGTGAAAGTGCATGCCTTTATGGATTCGTTAACTTCCACTTAGTGTTATAAGTTTGGAACATGCTAAGGGTCAAAAAGAGGATAGTAGGTACTCTTCGAAACACACTGAAGAAAAGTTGTCGAATGACTGCTTTTGTTTTCTTCTTCTGTTTTTTAAATATAGCCCCAACGGGTGTACTTTGTGGGTAATATCTTGTTTGGTACCACACTGAGTTTTTCTGAAGGATAATCTGCAAATTAAAGCAATCCCTCATCCATGTGTAAACTTCCTAAAGGATGTTTCAATGTGATAATGATGTAAATGAACTGGAGGTTTGCATTTTGCTGCCAGCAAATTTGTATGTGCTTCATTTTAAGGAAAAGGGCAGTGCTTTATTTAGAAACTGACCAAAAGCTTTTTGCATTTAGAACAATTCCTTTGAAGAGTCTGTTTAATTCATTCTTTAAAATTCCTAGGCTGAAAGACAAGGAAATAGTATATGTGGACAACCGCCTTCCCTGCCAAAAGAAAGACTTCTATTTATCTTTCTATGGCAAGCTCATTCAGAAAGAGTCCATCTTCCTCAGACTGTTGATTCCCCTGTCCACTGTGACTTTATTCTCCCTGCCTTCTCTCTACATCTATGAAACTTTGTCCATGCCACAGTATTAAATATATCATGCTCTGTTAACCCTTCCACAGAAGATCATAGTGATCATGAGAGAACATCCCTTGTCATGTGATAATACCAGAGTTAACTATTCTGTGAGCCCAGTTTAGTGAACTTTACATCATCTACTATTGAATTCACGGCTTTCTGCACATTTCTGTAGAAGTGTTAATAAGATACTGCAATTTAGCTTCCTCTCCTGACATTAAAACTGCAAAATAACTCAATAAAATCATGCTTGGTTTTTGGAAAGGAGGAAATAGCCTATCATTATTAAAACATTCTTTTATACTTTGAAAGAAAATATAGTCACTGGTACTCCAAATTCATGAAAGATAAAGACTTGCATTAGAAGACTGTCACATAAAAATCTATTCTAAACCTGGTCACTGTAGAATACTGTGGAGGAACTAAGGAACTAAGTGGAGGTTCCTCTCTATTATATATCAATTCTTTGTTATCTTTGGGGTAATAACTTGCTTCTTCTAATTTCTTATGAAGAAGCAAGGTCCCTTTGTCTCTGAAGATCCCCTTCTTCAGTTCTTTTAGGGAAACTTAGAAGAGAGAAAGTGACAGTCAGGTAAAGAGGCTTCTTTTCCAGTTTTTTTAGGGAAACTTAGAAGAGAGAAAGTGACAGTCAGGTAAAGAGGCTTCTAAGTAAACATGTTGGAACACAAACCATTCAAGGACTGATCTTACAATTCCCAATTTCTTTATAAAGGTCTTATATCTTCCCTTAGGAAATCCTTAAAAGAACAAATTACTAAATTCCAATATAAAGAGCCTAAAGGGGCCACAAGTTTTGGGGGGAAGTTTTGGGAAATATTGTTTGGGGCTGGGGGACTTCCTCAGGATTTCTATCACAAAATGAGTAGTCGCCATGGCAAAGGTTTTCAGTGGGACACTGCAAGGCAGGAGAAACATTCTAAATATTTTTAATACTGGACTCCAATGGGCCAGACACATTGGTAATTTGATGAAGGTAGACCATCACAGCATAAATGCTCTTTTTGCTACTCCAGGGAAGATTTTTAAGATCCCGTTATCTATGGTTTAAAAGTTTTTAACAGCACATAATCATGAACAATAAAATGATTTTCTAGGTAAATTGGCATAATTGACATGATATTTTTGGCCTCCTGATTGAGAAGGAAAGAACCAACCATTTCCTTTAAGTACCAATGTGTTACTTTGGCCATAAGTCCACCCTCAAACAAGTAAGACCATCACTTTCACTGATGCAGTGTTAACATTGTTTTGTGTAAAATGGCTCCAGATGCCTTAAGTATAGGTTAGCAATAAGATCCAAGAACAGATATTTGCCATTCTTTGAGACTGAAATGGTACAACATAGAATACGTGATTTAATCAGTATTTGAAGTTCTCTCTTTATGAAATCTTAATTTTTCCATATTAAACTACATTGAATGTATTTTTTCTCCAAAATTTAGACAGTATTTACTAATTACATTTTCTTAAAAATATAGCCTAGCTTCATAATGAGAAAAAAGTCTATATGGGAAACTTAATATGAAATTAAGTTTCCTCAGCTTTTATTCAACCAAATGCCATTTAATTATTTTAAAAATTATTTATTTTCATTGACTTTCTAATTTGCTGTACTACTGTTTGATAATAGTTTATCATTCTTGTGGGAATAAAGGTCTAAAACACAATATTTAAAATTAAAGCATGTAATAGTTGGGGCTGGGAGCAACAGCTCCATCAGTAAAATACATGTTGCATAAGCAAAAGGGCCTGAATTGCGTCCCCAGCACCCACATAAAAGCTGGGTGCAACAGTGACTCCTGTAACCCCAGTGCTGGTGTTGGGTAGAGGCAGGAGGACCTTTGGAGCTTTCTGATGGGCCAGCCATGACAAATTAATGATCTCCGGGCTCAGCAATAGACCCTCTCTCAAAAATCACAAGGTGGAGAGCAACAGAAGAAGACAGACAGCATCAGTCGCTGGCCTTTACATGTACATGTACACATACACATACTCCTGCATGTAGCACATTCCCATATGAGCATGTACGTAAACCACACACACGCAAAAAAAAGAGTGTATTTTGATATTTATTAATTAAGCAAAATGTAATTTAAGCAAAATGTAATTCCTTGCTCAACTTTCACTATTATAAATAACTGATCAACACTAGGAAGGATCTTGACAGATCATAAATAATGAAGAGTTCATAAAATGAGATTTTTACCAAAATATGTGCTGAGTGTAAATGATTGCTGGTGCTTTTAACCGCAACTATAATTGGCTACTCCTATACAATCTTTTCATTATCCTAACTTTGCAGTATACCCATATTTTGTTAAGGTTTAACTAAGCAAGGCTACTCTAATAATATCACTCTGCCTTCTTATTTCCTAATAAATTAGGTAGAGATGAAAATAAGAAAACCTAAATATTTAAATGCAACCAAGGGAAGGTAAAGAACTTATTAAACTGGATCTACTTGTAACTAGTTCATCTTTTTCTGTCTTACTTCATAGCACTTTGCAGAGTGTAATGCTCAGATCAGAGCATTACCAGACAACCTATAATGGAAAGTACTTATTTAAGAGCATAAGTTCTAACTGTTACAATGACATACACTTGACTATTCTAAATGGCAAATTTGCACTGTGGATAGGAGCACATCTGAACTGAACTGAAGATTTTTTTTGTATTCTTTTTTTTTTCCCTCTCTTTTTGAGACATGGTCTCCCTGTAGCCTCAGCTAACCTCTAACTCACAGAGATCCGCTTGCCTCTGCCTCCCAAGTGCTGGAATTAAAGGTGTGTGCCACCATACCTGGTGAAGATTTTTATATTCGTAACTTCATTCATTTTATTTTTTATGGGATTTTTATACATTTTAACTGTTTTAATCAACATACTTTTCCAACATGATGACATTCATCTCTTATGCAATTTAAGTCCTTAAATCGATATTAACAAAGATTTTATTAATCAGAATCTTTTGGTCTACATCTCAGGACTATAACTTAAAGTAAGGCTCTTATTCATGAGATATTCCAATGTACCTCATAATTTATTAATACATACAGGAATTGTGGAAATGACTTGAATTAATACTAAGGCTTATGATTATAAAACATGGAAATTGACAATATCATAGACAGTACCTTGAAGCCATAATATTTAATCATATATCCAGTCAACTAATGTTCCAAATGGATTAAGGTTGTATTTACTTGTGAATCATCAAAGAAATTCCCTAGAGAATCCCAGAAGAATAGGGTACAGAAAACTTATGGCCTAGCCACTCATTAATGTTGACATTGACAAGGTGAGTAACACAGCACAGCTGGTGTGATGCAGTAATATGCAGCTTAGAGTCTTTGCTGTTGTAAATTAAATGCTGCCAGTGTAAGTGCGTGCAGACACAGAGAGAACACTGTGCTGCTCCTCTTCAGAGAAAATGAGGAAATGAGATCGCAACTGTTCCTTGAGGAAGTCCCCTTCACTCTGGAGGAGTAGATCCATGTGTATCGAGAAAAAAAGAGAGAAAACAATGTCAAGATGATTTAGTAGTAATTTTCCTTATAATTAGCCTCATAAACACCTCTTAATTCTGAATTATTGGCAGTCTGGTTTTAAGATCACATACCTAATTTTAGGGATTGTTGATCATAACTTAAACATATAAAAATCTCAAGGAATTTTGTTGCTCGGCAATTAGGAGAGAAGATCACTTGTATTACTTTGAATGTGAGAGTATCGGGCAGGAAGTACTTAGAGATACTTAAAAGTACTAGGAGGCTGGGTAAATAGTCTGCAAATGGTCATTCATTTACCCAAGAAACATTCACTACACACAAACATTGGTGATAGATACAAGGTTTAACATGATGACAAAAACACTGTCATTTACTCCAAGAGTTAAATCTGGTGAGGTACATGCTCTAGAAACAAAATCACATTTGAAGTTGCACTTCTGTAAAAGTAATAACTTCATCATTAAATATATATATATATATATATATATATATATATAAACATTTGGTTTCTTGAAAATTGTCTCTGTTACATCTTTATCAGTGCTAAGGTACTATACTGTAAGGAGAGGGAGTGATGTGTATTCTGTTCTAATGTGGTTTAAATGAGCTAAAACACAGAAATGGCTTTTATAAGATTTTCCTTAGATAAGGCCTACAAACATTTTTATAAAGAAAAAAAAAACACTTCTAGATAATTCTCATTTTCATATTATTATGACAGATTCTGATATAATAAACTCTAATTTTCTCTAATCTTTCAACAAGTTGATGAAAGCAAGTGATTTACCTGGTGATTTGTTCATTTAATGGAAAGCTAGTCAGCGATCAAGAGTACACTCCTAATGTTGAACTCTCTTTGTTGCATTATCTATAGGGCTTTGGGAGCACTTCCTGCCCCTGTCCCTGCCCCTGCCCCTGCGTACAAGTACATTAGGGAGTCTCCAGTCTGTGTTTGAAAGAATTCATTCTGTTTCATTAACAGTCAAAATGGATAAGAAACCACAAAGAGGCTCATGAAAACCCTAGGGTGCCTGAGTCAAGGGAAAAGCTAGGACTAGATATCTTTTAGGGAAAATTCATGGAAAAGATGAAACTTGATGGTTGTAAACTAACAAAGAACAGAATAGATAATGGTGACTTGGGTCTTCCTGGCATCATGTGAAGTGCTAGCGACCCAGATCTTGACAGTAGGAGCAGGAGCTGATTTTTCAGGGTTCCTATGGAAACTTTTGAAGATTTTGAACCCACATTTCTTATAACATTCTAAGGGATGACTGCTCCCAATTGTACAGTACCAGCTTTCACTCTGTTAAGAGTGATATTTTGTGAGTTCCTACTGCATACTTAACACTCACTGTATTAGTTTCTTTTCCCATTGCTGTGACAAAAGATTTGGTAAAAGCAACTTAAGAAAGGAAGGGTTTATTTCGGTTCACCATCCAACGATCCAGCCCATCCTGGCAAGGAATACACGAAAACAGGAACACGAGGCAGTATGTCCATTTTATCCAGCCGGGAAGCAGAGAACAATGAAACTCAGCTCATTTTCTCCTTCTATTGAGTCCAGACCCCAGCCCACAGAATGGTGCTGGCTACATTTTTGGTGGATATTCCTACCTCAATTTACCTAGTCTAGAAACTCCTTCACAGACATGCTCAGAGGTTTGTCTCCTGGGTCATCCCAGATCCTGTCAAGTTGAAAAGCACTTAATCATCACCTTGCCAGTCATTCACTAGTGCTAGCCCAAGAACATAGACATGAGTAGCAACCTACATTCTGCTTCAGGTGCCCATTCCCTGTCTCCAGTGTAATCTTCATTATTAAAAGGAATATTTTCTATTCTTATTGTTTGCTCTGTACAATTAGATCAGCTGTCATTGAGCTTCAATTTGTCTGATTACTATGTTGTATTTGAGTAGTCTATAAACATCCATCCTCTGCTACCAGGCTTCTGAGCTTTAACAACTTGATGTAAATTAGACAGACTGAAATGAGAGAAGGTTTTAAGAGTGAATTGCATGCATATAAATCCAAATATACTTATGGAAGAAAAATCTAAACTAAAAGAAGGTAGATGAAATTAGACAAAGTCTGAAAACTAAGAATAACTGTAACAAATTTTATTTTAGTGTTTTCATTAAAGAACAAAATACATTCAAAGTTTAATGCCCAAGATATTATGGACATCTTGGATAGATAATGGATATTATTAGCCATCCAACATTGTCACAATCTCTCCAATAAATAGAAGAGTAACCGTCTTCAAGTTCCTTATAACTTTTGACCTTTTTTGGACAAATTTCAAAATAATCACAAAACTAATTCTTAGAAGGCAGGAGTATCTAATATTTATGCATCTATTGCTAATAATGTTAAATCAGCTAAGACATTTTAATATTATATATAACTCATATAAGTTTTTCTACTTAAGAACTCAAATATGCTAAGTCAAAACTTTATAAAAATTAGATTATTTTCATAAAATAAAAGAATCATCTTACTAGGGAAAAGTCCACATAACTTATCTAAAATATGGGTAGCGTCTTTGCAATATTGACTTTAACCCCCTTTATTCCCAGCGTTACATATTTCAGTGTTCATTGTACCTTGTGCTTCCTCATCCTCTTGATAAAGTAGCTCTTTTCAGCTCAGCCATCTCCTAATGTTATGCACTAACGGTAATAACATTGTAACAGGTTCGAGAATGCTGTGGCCCAAACTACTCTGGTTCCATGTGGCACTCACACCTGGCCCTGCACCATTCCTACAGTGTTTTAATATCAGGTTTAACACTGGGATCCCACTCCTTTATACTGATCCCAAGAATAGACTGACTGTCCTGGCTAAACTTTATGCATGCCAAGATTTAAGACAACTTCCTACTAGAGACTCCTTGTGATATTTAATTTAACCTGAAGGAAACAAAACAACACTAAAGATCCATTTCAGCCACCCCTAACAGGACAGGTAAGAGTGCCAGAGTAACAAGTAGTTTCCAAATGCACATTAAAACCCAGGAGTGCATTGGCCAAAGAGAATGCAAAGTATCTGCTCTTGCTGTATAGCTAACAATGGGCTGCTATTTTCAGAAATAGAAAATTATAGAATGTATTACATAGTAACCAGTAGTATATGTTTTCATGTCAATGAAAAGTGGATAAATTTAGATTTTCGCTATTTTTGTGCATTTGATTGAACCTTTTCTGCATTTGACATGAAAATAAACTCGTGCAGCTTTGTTGGTTGGGTCACAATTTTAGAATTAATCAAGTTATATCATTTACAAATAAATTTAATAAAACAAGATCACGGGTGATGGTGTGACTGGCAGCTTTCATAAGCTTTCTGTAGGATTTTATTTCAGAAACCCTACCCATGGGCTTAAACTAAAATTATTAAAGTTGTAAGCAACATGTTCAAAAGAAAAAAATTATTCTCTAGTGTTGTATCTAATCTTGTGACCCCCCACCTCTCCCAAAGCAGATTGGCATTATACTTAAGTTATTCTTAAATTACAGATCAAGAAAATGCATACAGAAGATGGGGGGGGCACACTTTATGGTTTTATGTTAAAATCAGGAAAAGTTTTTTTAAAAGCTTTTATGTGGGGTTGATTTTCAGAAACTAAATGCAACTAGTTCATCCGAAGGCAGTACAGTGGACATAGGGGCTCCCGCGGAGGGAGAGCAGCCAGAGGCCGAGCCCGAAGAATCCCTTGAACCCGAGGCCTGCTTTACAGAAGGTAAACAGTGGGGCAGGGCAGTGGCCTTCACTTGTCAAGTCATATTTCCGGTCACCTGCCTGTCTGTCTGACTGTCTGTCTTGCTATCCACCATTCATCTGTTGTTAATCACATATGGCCATCTTTCTAATATTTTTCTAAATATTAAGTTTAGCCTATGTAATTGGATCTTTTTGGTTTTGAAGATCCTGTGTCCTATTCAACTCTAAAAAATGCAATTAGTTGGCTTTTCTGACCTTTTAAATTATCTAAGAGGAGAAATGGCCAAATCATGTACCTCTCTCTTTGGGTTTAAAAAAAGAAAAGGAAACTAAAGCAAAGGAAGTAATCTGCCACCTCACTTACTGAGTGTTCATAATCAAGCAAGTACTAATTGATAAGGGCACATTTCAATCTGACCTTGAATAATAGTTCCCTGTATCATTCAAGGTCAAATATTTTTGTTATTTTTGAACAAAAATGAAAGATAGTAAAACATCTGAATCACAAGCACACTTTGATATGTGGCAGTGCATCATTAGAATACTCTCAAAAGGATTCTAAGAATGCTAAAATTATACGATTTCAGAAGAAGGCCAGTTACCTGCTATAAGAATAACATTGCATCAAACCATGTGAAACCCTTTGCTCTAGGCTGCTTCCCTGGGCTGACTGATAATTCCCTCTGTGCAACTCTCAGATTCCCCTGTCACTGCTATGCTTGTATTTACTTTTTAGTTCTTACAACTTTATGTGATGGTTATGACTCTTCATCATCCTCCAGGATCTCACCCCAAATCCAATCCATTCATTAAGGTTCAGAAATTAGACTTTACTGATAAACCTTTATAACACTTTGCCTTGTGGTAATTGTTGTTTTCTCTAACTATAAAATGTGTAAGAAAATTACTCCCACTTAAAATGTACATTTCCCAAGGGCAAGCTGTTTTATATGTCAGAGAATTATAATTTTTCCAAGTACAATCTGAATACACTAGCTCTTCAGTAAATATTTATTGAAAAGCAAAGGCTTTTCAATAGGACTAGCACCCTACAAATTACACAAAAGTATTTATTGCATTATTGTTGATAACTGTCAGAAATAAGGCAACCCACACATTTCAATAACAGTAAATAGTTTTTAAATTCTAGTAATCTTATTCAGAGACATATAATGAGATCTCTCATAAATACATTTTCTTATGGTTATGGAAAATAATTATATTATATCATTGAGTGAATAATCAGAATTCAAACATATAATTTCTATATAGAATGGCAAGATGTACTTTTCTTTCATTCTGGTTTTCAATATTTTCATGTTTTATAATGTATTATAATTTAATCATATGCATATAAAAATAAATATTTATTGAACAAATTACTAAAAGGCATTTTGTTAGTTTTGGTTTCTGTAAGTAGACGCTATCTTTAAAATAAAGTTGGTTATAAGACACTATAAGGTGGCAACATTTCCAAATGTCTTGTTATCACACTGATATGGAGTCATGGAATAATTACATTTACTTCGTTGACATCCATGTATTTCAGACTGTGTGCGGAAGTTCAAGTGCTGTCAGATAAGCATAGAGGAAGGCAAAGGCAAACTCTGGTGGAACTTGAGGAAAACATGCTATAAGATAGTAGAGCACAACTGGTTTGAAACTTTCATCGTCTTCATGATCCTGCTTAGCAGTGGCGCTCTGGTAGGTGATACAGGGTCTGATCCTTCATCTTTTACCACTTTCTCTCCCTTGAACTTCATTTTGCCCATTTGTAAAATAAACTGCCTGTGAAAATAAAAGAGAATTTATGTAACATGTTTAGGCCAGGGAAGGCCTCAAGGAGCATCTTCTGACTGGAGCAGTCAGAATCAAGCTCAGGTGGTATGGTTTCTTGTAATATTTAAAGGATACCTTTGACTTTTTCACCAGAATGTTGCCAGTTCTTACTAAGGGTAGTTTCATAGATATGATATGGGATTATCAGATGAACACTGGACTGACTAACAGAAGCCCCTTGCTACAGGAACTCACCTATCTTCTATACACTGAGTCCCTACTACAAGCCACAGTGAATGGGGACCAATAGGCTAACTTATTTTCTGAAAGCATTACAAATCTAGGTTCATTTTATCAAATGAACAATTTAATTAAATACTAAGAAATATAATGAAAATGGAGTGACTCATTTTCCCATTTGGTGAGAATGGTAGTTGCATTTCTTTTATGTTTAATTTATTTCTCAAGTGTTTGGGAGTAGATTTCATTAAAAGGATAACTCCATTGAATCTGGAGGCCCTTAAGCCCACTTCTGACTTGACTATGAATCCTGCATCCTGCCATGTAATTAGTCCAGTAGGACCTTGCTGGAATAGCTCTTGGCTCCTCAGTACACCCAGTCACCGCTCAGCAATGCACACGAACATGCCGGCAATAAGGGCTGGCTTCTGGGAAGCATCCAGCTTCAACTCCACACTGAGCTCAAAAGCCTTTAGGCTTTTATGCTGAGCCCTAGTCATAAGCCTGGACCACCTTACTTTCTAAAAAAGAGAGATTTCTTTGTTCCTTGATCCAGGCCACTATGACACTGTTATTTTCGCCTATAAAAGAAGTGAGTAAAATGATGTTTTCATTTTTAAAGGCTTGGAGCTCTTGCAAAATGAAACAAAAGCCACAGAACAATAGCAGCTTCCAGATGTACCTCAACTGCTGATGAAAGTGAGAAAGGAGGAGCTTTTCCCCAGTCCCTAAACCCAGGCGCCTTATCTTATAATTCCACATTCATGGGACAGGAAATGCCTGAGACTCTGGACTCTGAATTCAGCAAAGCAGAAATATTTCCAGACAACTCTTCACCTCTTGATTTAGAAGGACACATCTGGCAGTCTCACAAATGTTAAGCTCTTTTGGGATATTCTAATACCCAGATTTTAAATTCATTTGACTCTCTCCATAGGCTGAAATGCCTGGACACTCTTCACGTGTGATAACTGTGAAGTCAACACAATGTGAGGCACGCTAATCCTCCTGGTGCTATGCCTCTGATCAGAGATTTACATCATATTTTTTTCCTAACAGATAAATTAGAACCTATGCCAATGAAATTCAAAACCATTTTTTTTTCACCCACAGGCCTTTGAAGACATATATATTGAACAGCGAAAGACCATCAAGACCATGTTAGAATATGCTGACAAGGTTTTCACTTATATATTCATCCTGGAAATGCTTCTAAAGTGGGTTGCATATGGTTTCCAAATGTATTTCACCAATGCCTGGTGCTGGCTAGACTTCTTGATTGTTGATGTGAGTATTCTACAGTTTTCTGTTCTGTTCTTTGGAGGTGGTGGTAGGTACTGGCTCTGGCTGCAGAGGGTGGTACATAGCAGACACTGTCAGTCCAAATATGAATGTTATTTTCTACTTCTGTTGTGAAAGGATACCCAAAACATTTTTTGTCAATTTAAATGTCACTGAATATTTAATGATTTATTTTAATATTCAAATTAGTATTTAAATTTTCAAGTTATACAAACTAAGATTATTTTTTAATTTTTGTTTCTTAATTCTCACATTTCATAAAATCACAGTCCTTTAATTCTTCATAAGCATCTTTGGCAAGAATAACATTGTCAGCACTAAAGTCTGTTGAAACATGTGTCACACACATGGAATATTAATTACATGTGAATTTGAAAGTCTAGAAATCAACAGACGTCACTGGATTTAAACCATTTGTATGATGGTTTAAAACAGATTGGCTATTAACCAATTATTTAAGGACTTACTAAGTTATATTGATGTTAAAATAAAGTAAGACAGAATGCCAGAATATAGAAATGTTAACAGTAATAGAATATGGGCCAAATTATTCCTAAATATAACATATAAGCAGTACATGCAGAATTATATTAGAAGTTGTTCTTAATATTTTATATGTGCATGAGTGTATTACCTGCATATGTGTAAGTGCACCTGTATTGTGCAATGCCCACAGAGATCAGAAGATGGCATCGGGATCCCCTGGAGCTGGAGTTAGAGATGGTTGTTAGCTGCCACATAGGTGCTGGGATTTGAACCCAGGTCTTCTGCAAGAGCATCCACTGCTCTTAACTGCTGAGCCCTCTTCCAGCCCCCTCTAATAGAAATCTTGAAATAGAAAAACACTATAAACACTAATTAAAACCACATGAGGTTGACTATTACAAGTAAAAAATTTGCCAAATCCACAACCATTCTTTTATTTTATGATATAATTATGCCAAATATCATTTCTTTTCACTCATTTGTATGTCTTTGTGACTAGTTAATAGTTTGATAATAAAATATCTAATATTTAATATATATAAGTAAGGATAAAGTCATTAAGTCAGCATAAATTAAATATAAAGAAACTCATGAAATAAAATTTTCTTGCAGCTTACACTTATATTGCCCAAAATACTCTGGTATCTAGTATTTTAGATTTAAGAATACTATTATGATTATAAGTCTAACTAGCTGATTCTCTGCTTTAAAACAAATATCCTTTCTGACCATCTATTTTCATATAGAGCTACTAATATGTCACTTCTTTAGTCCTAAAGAAACTTCAAACTGACCAGTAAGGACAGATGTTCATTCAGAAGCTTCACTTGAGAAAAGTTTTCTTAAGAGAAGTAGAGTGTGAGCAGCTTGAGGGATAAGAATGTCAGTAAGTCCAGATGAGAGAGGGGCACTGAGGAGTGCCAACACTGATGCCCAGTGCCAGAAATGCCACAAGAAACAAGTGGTCCTTGCAGGTGAAGTTAGAGTGCCAGGGGATAAGCGGGGAAGGTTTGTGAGTGGAAGGTAAAGTAAGAAAGAGAAGTTTGAAGAATTTACAGATGTGGAGGGAGGCAGGCATTGAAGAATCAGATACAGGCAAGTGGGATCAACTTGCTCTTTGAGGGAGTGAAGTTGATAGGATGGAAATGATAAATTAGCATTATTTAAACTTGGATTATTTAAAAATTGAAAGACCAGTTAGAACATTGATATGGTGTTACAGGAAGAGAATAAGTATCTCCTTTTCAACTTACAGAACTAACTAAACAACTGTTAACTGTTAGAATTGTTAGAACTAACTAAACTGTTACAGAACAGCTAAACAAGTTACAGAATAGGGCATAGTTCGCCGTCTTTAATTATCTGATCATTCTGCCCTGTTCACAGTATTTTTCATCTTTCTGACTTTTCATCCTCAGTGCACCCCTTTTTGGTTCTGTCTTCAGGGAAGGTGAAATACTATAGGTCCTCCTGTCTTATATTCAGAAAGTCTTCACAATTCAGGACAATTCTGTCAAGTTTGTATACAACTATCGGTAAAGAGGAGGCTTTGTAAGCTTCCTCTTCAACTTCGGATTTCAGGGAAGCTCTCTAGACAAAGATCTGAAGATAAAATTTTATACCTATTTTTGGCTCTAAATTCAGAGGTTTCACTCTCAGATTGCACGTTTAAAATTCATTTAAATAAACCAAGTTTTTGTCTTAAAAATTTCTGTTTGCTTCACCTATCTTTCTTTAGAAAAATATTTTTCACATATTTCTGTGCATCATACTTTTAAAACTGTTTTTTAATTTATTTCTTTTTATCTATTTCTCAAATTCTGATACTTTAGAACAATATATTGTCTCTGAGTTTATATAACATTAATGATTTTTCTATCAGTTCTTATAGGTAATCAGATATTTTAGTGATACTTAGGATAACTTTTTATTTATTTATTATTTTGGCTCAGACTTTTAGGGCTTTTATCAACAGCATTAATAATCTGTAGAAATGACTGAAGTAAACAACATCCTTGTAATTTTTCAGTGATATAAAAACTCACCTTTTCTTGCTTTTAATTCACTAATTTCATGACCTAATTAATGATAATTCTCAAAATGTGATTCATAAATCAGCACTGTTGACCTTACCAGGGAATTTAAAGAAATACAAATCCTCAAACCTTTCTCTAAAATTAGTAAATCAAACACTGCCAGCCATCAAGATTTTTGACTAGCCCCTGGGTGATCTGGAAATTCATCAGAGTTTGACAACTACTGGTTTGTTGCATAGAGTAAGACTGAACTTTATAGAGATTTGTTTGTAATTTTTTTAAATTATATTCTCTTTTCTGGACAGGTCTCATTGGTCAGTTTGACTGCAAATGCCTTGGGATACTCAGAACTCGGTGCCATCAAATCCCTGAGAACACTGAGAGCTCTGAGGCCACTAAGAGCCTTGTCCCGGTTTGAAGGCATGAGGGTAAGACCAATGTGCTAGAAGCTGCAGGAATTATACTCAAAAACAACTTGAGACTTCATACACTAGAAACAGCAACTCCATAAGAAGTTTGTGTCTTCTCCATTCATATTCATATAACTAACCAATCAATAATATTTTTGCCCTTCATAATACATAACACAACTGTACAGCTTCACAGAATATAATGTTCCGTATGTTCCTAAGTCACTGCATTTTCACTAGGAAAATCTCCATCAGGCTTTATGGGTTGTTCATATGAATCAAGATTAATTCTCCTCCTGGTATTTATGAATGTGCAGGCCATCTTACTTGATGTAATTAAAACTTCCCGGCTGTGACTCATCATTTCTTCATCGCTCTTTGTACCATTCTTTGAGCCACTTGAAGTCTGAATCTGGCCTTTAAGTTTTCAAACACAGACTGATGTGTCTAAAAAGTAGGTCAGCTGTGGAAATTTAATACTCCCTCAGAAAGCTGGCACACAGGAACTGGGAAGAAATTATTCTGACTTTTGTCATCCTCTGGTGCAAAGGCTTAAGACCACATATCCACACCCCCTAGCAAGTGATTGTGTTCTGTCTCCATGGTATTGATGTTTTTAACAGCTTATAAAAATGGATGCACTGAGGAATGTGAAGCAGGTTTTTCAGCCTGAACTATAATAGTCAGTTTCAGGACAACCTGAGCTACAAGTGACATCCTGTCTCAAAACAAAACAAAGAAATAAAATAGGAAAAAAAGATAGTTCCTTAGACATCATCAGGTCGCAAACAAAACCCTAGATAAATGTTTTGTGTGTGTATGTGTATGTGCTTCTATGTATGGCTGCATAGAAAGGAATGGCCAACTATTGAATTTTTTCTCTTTACTAATTTAAAATCAATGTTTTTACAGCAGTAGGTTTAATAAACAAAGAGTATCAAACTTTCAATACTAGAATACTTTTCACATTTTAAACTCATCTCCCATATATCCACCACCTTAGCTGGCGTAAGGGATCAGATCCTGCTCCATGTGTATGTCAGAAAAGTGTTCTCCCAGTGACCTGCATCCTTACCCCATGAGTTCTCTTTGCCTCTCAATTTTGGCAGTAGATTGTTTACTTTCCATTTTTAAAACTGGTAATTTTATATGATGACCATACTTATAAACTCATGTCTTCATCTGCGATCTTAATTATTTGTTGATCTTAAGTAGCTCCATTCCTTGATGAATATCTGTTACATCTATGTGCTTACCTCCAAGGAAAACATTCCACAATGTAAAATTGATTATATAGTCGTCTGAATTATAATTTCAAAGTTCTTAGTTAGAGCTATTGGACATTTCCACTCAATATTCAACTTTGAAGATAGATATATTTTTTTCTGTAAAGAGACCATTATTTTCTGATGTTGGGGGTCCCAGCACTCAGGGCCAGCCCAAGGGGGACAGAAAGATCTCTGCCATGGGGGAGGGGGCGAGTAGGCCCAGAGTCAAGACACCAACTCCGGGAGTTGAGCGGAAAGCCAGCAGTTGTGATCTGCTGCAAACTCATGTATTCAAGAAAGAGCAGAGAGCCATAGATCTTGTTAGCCAATAGCCTTAAGGGATGGAGTCCTGACTACAGCCAATCGCAGTTTGCTCCCAGGTGGATCAGGTTCCCTCCAGGTGCTGGGCAGAAACTGGCTTCACAACCAACGGGTGTGGAGCACCACACCCACGAGAGCCATTCCTTCATTCCTCCTGGCAGGTGGCCTGGCTAGGCCCACCCTGCATTATGCCCAACATTCTGACAGTGTTTAAAAGTAAATAAAAATGAACACTTGTTGGATTTTCACTTATTTTTTCCTTCTCCTCCTGTGTCAGGTTGTTGTAAATGCTCTTCTAGGAGCCATTCCTTCTATAATGAATGTACTTCTGGTCTGCCTGATCTTTTGGCTTATATTCAGTATCATGGGCGTGAATCTCTTTGCTGGCAAGTTCTACCATTGTATCAACTATACCACTGGAGAGATGTTTGATGTGAGTGTGGTCAACAACTACAGTGAGTGCAAGGCTCTTATAGAGAGCAATCAGACCGCCCGGTGGAAAAATGTGAAAGTCAACTTTGACAACGTGGGACTTGGGTATCTTTCTCTGCTTCAAGTAGTAAGCATCCTTATTATTCCTTGTGATGTGTAATTAAAATGGGTCTAAAGTTATTCTTCTCTGTAATGACATATCACTTCACAGCTGCTTGAATGACTGTCATCAAAGAGAGAAAGGTAACAGGTGTGAGCAAGAACCCTTTACACCCTGTTGGTAAGGGTGTAAATTAGTAAGCCACAAGAAAATGACAAAGGAGATGCCTCAACACATTATGGAAGAGCTACCATATGATCTGGTGATTCTGGTACTGGGTATATGTCTAAAGGAAATGTGGACCTCACATATGAAAATGACATGTGCATTCTCAGCTTTTCACACACAATTTTCACACTCATCTGGAAATATATTTGGTTTCAACTTCAATGTTATTCTTGATCATTAGCTGTGAAATGAATCTAAGTGTCTCTCAGTGGATGAATTTGTAGAGAAAATGTGTAAGTATAGATAATATTCATCCTTAGAACAATACGAGGTCAGCGAGATGGCTCAGAGGGTAAAACACTTGCTGCATAGGACTAACAATCCCCAGAATCCATGTAAGAAACTAGATAAGTAAAACACATTTGTGATCCCAGCATTCCTATGACAAGATAGGAATCAGAGACAAGATAATTACCCAGAAGCTCATGGACAGCTAACCCAGAGTTGGTACCACAGAGGAAACAAAATCAACCCTGCCTCAACAACGTAGGAGAGAACCAACTCCTGAAAGTTGTTCTCTAACCTTAACATACAGGCATACTCACTCAAACATATCACACCTACACACACATCACACATATACACATACGAAGGAAGGAAGGAAGGAAGGAAGGAGGGAGGGAGGGAGGGAGGGAGGGAGGGAGGGAGGGAGGGAGGGAAGAAAAGAGGAAGGAGTCTTGTCATTTACAAAATAGATGAACCTGGTAGGCATTGAGTAAACTAGTAAACCAGAAAGAGAGAGACAACAGTCATACTGAATCTAAAAAGAAACTGAACACATAGAGGAGAGTGTAGAATGGCAGCTGCCAGGAGCTGCAGGTGAAAAGAGAGATGTTGGAACAGCCACATAGCAGCTAACAGGAAGAATTAACTTTAGAGCTATCATGTAGAGCATGGCAGCTATAGCTAAAAGCAATGTACTGTATACCAGAAAATCACAAAAAAGTGTTTTCAGCACATACACACATACAGACACACACACACACACACACACACACACACCCCACAATGAAGTGTTACCTACTCATTCTACAACATATACAGATGTCAAAACATCACATTCTACAACATAAATATAATTTCAAATGCCAATTTAAAAATCAAAAATTCAAACAAAACAGAAATATATACACATTTTAGGAATACTATATACATACAATGAACAATATAAAAAGAAAAAGCTAAAGTAAAATTCTTCATTCTTAGTTTCCATCTCCCCATTTCTTCCTCTCAGAGTCCTTCTTCTGCTGTTGCTGTGTTATCTGTTCTGCCCTAAACTGACTCAACAAAATTCAGTCTCCCAGCCTCTACATTAGGTAGCATATGTTCCTGGCATTTCTACTTAACCTCTTAGTGTGTTCCACATCTGTAGTTGGAGCCAAGAAGAGGTATTGGTTGCTGCAGGAGACTATACGAGGGGGGAAGGGAAGAGCAATGTGTTTATGCTCCTTCTCAAGTGCCAACCAATGTTTCAGTTCCTTGTCAAGTCCACCCACCAAGACTGCACCGATTTGATAGCCAATGTCCCCACCTCATACCCCCACCTGAGCTCTCCCATGTTCCCTTCTTGCTTTTCAATGACTACCTTCAGACAAGAATATTCCTCTCATAATGAACAACCTTCTGGTCACAGCCATTACAACTGCTGTAAGGTCTTAAGAATCGCTTTAGTTTAACTCATCTGACTACAGTATGTTACATCCACCTTCGTTCTCAAGTAATTACTTTCACCTCCCCGTCCAGAGAGTGCCAAGCACTAAGGAGTGAACGAATATAGTCCTTTTTATTTTTAGAATTATTATGCTCGTACAATAGAAAACAAATATTTATTTTTATATTTCTTATGTGTATGAGTGTACTGTCTGCCTATGTGTAAGTGCACCCATGTCATGCAATGCCCACAGAGATCAGAAGAGGGAGACAGATTGCCTGGAACTGGAGTTGCAGATGGTTTTTAGCTGTCATGTCAGGTTAAGAGCACTGGCTCTTAACCTCTAAGCCACCTCTCCGGTTCCATAAAAACACAATGATTTAAATGCACATTGCAGTTGGATGTACATGCAAATTTAATCAGTGTCAGATTAAGAAACTGATGCTTTATATAGAGTAATTACCTCAAGAGAGTTTGTTCAACCTGAAGAGATTTTCAAGAATAATTCTCATGATTGATGATTGGCAATAATAAATACCATTGGAAAAGAATATGTGGTAAAACAATCAGTAAGAGCCAACTATGCAGCATACTGTTGAAATTCTTTCATACTGAATATATATATATATGAAATCCTTTCTTTTAATTTCATGTTATATTCTTATATCACACCCAAAGGTTACTGAGGTGGCTTTTATAATCATGTATTGCTAAAGCAGATCGTGATTTAATTATAGATGTTAAATATGCATATACAGATTTTATAAAACATAAAATCAAATACCTCATATATTATAAACCATAGTCCATGAAGTTTAAATAACAAAAATTGTTTTAATGTAAATGTATGTAAATGAATCTTAGTTAATTACTCGTGTTTTTCTTTTACATTGACACATAAATATTCTTCATATTTAGGGTGCACCATGCAATGTGCTAATATATATAAACACCGTGTGATGTTCATTCAGTGTTCATGCAGATGCATCTGTCTCCTCAAACGTTTCTCACTCTGTGGTGAAAACATCCAGAATATTCTCTACTAGGTGTTTGTTGTTGTTGTAATTTTACACTCATAACTTATTTTCTAACATTTTAAAATAGAGGAAAAGTAAGTATTTTTACTCTTTTACAGGCCACATTTAAGGGATGGATGGACATCATGTATGCAGCTGTTGACTCAAGAAATGTAAGTCTATTTAGGGGGGAAATTGCTTAACTTGATCAAATTAATATAACCAAAGTATTGTAAGTTGGTGATGACAGAAAAGATAATAACTAATAACTATGAATCAACTTACAGAGTATGCTTATTTTACCAAATAAAACAGCTATCTTTATTTAAAAAAAATTGTCTATGGATGGTTGAAGAGATGGCTCAGTGGTTAAGAGCACTTCCTGTTCTTACAGAGGACCCAGGTTTGGGTCCCAACATCTACATAAGGCAGCTCATAACCACTTGGTACTTGCACATTCCTGATACACACGAATACACACTCAGGCACCCACATTTACACATAAAATAAAATAAATATAAATAAATAGTTTGACAAATTGTTTCTAGGGAGGTAGTCTTGGGTTGCAAAGTTAAAATCCCTTAATCTATAACAAGTGCAATAGTAACCTTCTCTTTACTACTAATTAGTATTAAAAACTGAAATTGAACAGTGTTGGAGGCACCTTCAAATTTTAATTAGAACGTTTTTCTCTACTCATTGTGAATTTCTCATGTGTCTTTTCTAGTAAGCATGGCCCATGACACGTAAATTTTTCAAAGGAGACTTTTAGTTTGGGCTCGCACAGTCCTGGCTGCTTGTGAGTAGAGATCCTCAAGGCGTCTCTGTCCCGCCACATTTCCTCCAGTAAGAGAAGTGATGTGATCACAGTCGGGAGAACACAGGAGACAGTGCAAGCAAGCCGAGTTTAATACTGCTCCCTCTGGAGGTCAAAGTGTGTGCTGCAAGCAGGGGTGTTCACAGTCTACATCATAAACAGTTTTTTTTCTGCAATTTTTGATAATTTCACACAATTTTCAAGGGAAGAAGTCGTATTTAGGAAAGATACTGATTTCTGGTTTGTTAGAGTTCTGCGATTACTCTCAAAATGGTATTTCCCTTGTACTGACAATTAGCTCTGTGAATGAAAATTTTCTGGGGGGTTTTTGGGTTTTTTTTTTAGCTCACAGAAACATACAGTAGCAGAGACAGACAGCAACAGAGGCAGAGAATTCTAAAAGTCCTGTATTGTATCCAGAATCTTACCTAGGAGTCTTTTCTGAAGAATAATAATAGTAATAATTTCTTATCACTACTCAAAACACTACGGCTATCTTACGTTATGTCATTTAATCCTGTACAGTAGCCTTATGTGCTTGGTACTAACTCTACTTAGTACTGAAGCATAAAGACAACACATTCAATGATAGAAAAATTTTGAACTCTGACCAGTTCTATATGTTTTTGGTTAATTCATTCAAAGTTATTTCTACCTCCATCAACAGCCCTTATGGCATACAATTTACATTCAGTTTCTTCCTTAGAAATCTAGCAGAAATTGTCTGCTACAAAACCCATCATACTTCAGCGTATTATAGAAGATGGAGTCCAACGAGCCACTGAAGTGACAGGGAAACGTTTCTGACTTTTACTTTCATTAGTGATCACAGAAACACGAAGTAGACCAAAGCTGGATATTATCTACACACCCACCAAATAGGCAGTATTAACATATTGGATAATTTCAAGAGTCCCAAGACTCAAAACAATAAGGATTCATATACCATGCTGTCAGTGACTGAAAGAGGCAGGGATAAGTATTGTTTTTAAAATAGTTGGGGCTGGGGCTAGAGAGATGACTTAATGGTTAAGAGCATTGAGTGCACTTGCAGAGGACCCAGGTTCAGTTCCCAGCACCCACATGTCAGCAAAAAACCATTCATAACTCCAGTTCCAGAGGATCTGATGCCCTGATCTGACCTCCACAAGAATTGCACAAGGATGCGCTTACATACATGCAGGCAATACAGTCATACACATAAAATAAAAATAGTAAATAAAATATATTTTTTAAAAGCATAAAAGAGTTGGGGCTGGTAAGATGCTCAGTGAGTAAAGGTACTTGCTGTCAAGCTTGACGATCTGAATTCACTTTCTTGGACCCACATAGTGGAAGGAAAGGAGGAATTCCTGAAACTTGACTTCCATACATACATGCACTTATATACATATGCAAGAGTGTACACAAACACATACACAATGAATGAATAAAATAGTTGAGCATTGTCACATTACTTAATAAAAATCAAAATATCATTTGCTTTCTGCAATATATTCTTTAGAAGTTTGGGCACCTATACAAATGTATATAATAATTTATGTACAAGCTTGAACATAAAATTTTTGAAATGACAAAAGTTGCAATGCAAAATAATGCAAAAAGAATAGCAATGGATAAATAAAATAAATATTGCATAGTAATGGCTAAATGAATGCATTAAGGAAGAAACACTAAATGCACATCATAATTTTGTTTAAAAATTGATGTAAAGTGAAACACTGTTCAAGAATGTATGGTATTAACTCTAAAGAACTAGGAGAAAGATAACTACCATAAAAACAAGGGTAGAGCCAGTGTTGGGAGAGGGACACTAGGATTTCCAAAGCATTAACAAGATCTTGGGTTGCGTGTTCTATCTTATAAAAATGTAACTCTTCAAAGTTACATGTTACAAAGTTTACTATATGTTGTGTATTTAATTTTAAAAGGTTTGAAATTTCATTTTACATTGTTATGCACACATACACATTAATTAAGGTAAATGGTCATCAAATAATGGCTAGTTTTACAATAGTTTTAGTGTTTTTCTACTTTATCATATTTCATTAAAAATAGGTTACTCATGATCCTCCAAATTTATTTCATGGTGCAGTAAGTCATAGTCTGAACTCTTTATCATCAATGATTGGTTAACTGAGTTACTGAGTGTCCTGTAAGACTTGTACTACAGATTACAGCCAAAACTCCACTATCACTCATTTTCCTGAAGGGCCTGGACAAGACAGAAGGTCATTGTAATACAAACAGTATCTACTGAATAGAATGGATCAATGTCCGTTTTCAGGAAGGAAAGATCCTACCAACGTGCTTATATGTACACATGCAGTGTTGATTCTAGCCTACCTAGGAATTGTGTACCTTACACACTTAGCCACTAGCTTAGCTCTTACTTAAGCACTTCTGTATACTAATAGATTTAACTTTCACAACTACCCTGGAACATATAGCTTCTAGGGCTGGAGAGATGGCTCAGAGGTTAAGAGCACTAGCTGCTCTTGCAGAAGACCTGGGTTGGAATCCCAGCACTCACATGGTAGCTAACAACTGTCTGTAGCTCCAGTGCCAGAGGATTCAATGCTCTCTTCTATGCTGGAATTGCATGACATAGCTGCACTTACATACATGAAGGCAACATATTCATACACATAAAATAAAAATTAAGAAGAAAATATTAAAAAGCTTTTTTTTTAAGTATAGACTTTAGGAATTCCATTTCACATATGTGGGACTAGGCAAAGAAAGTAAACATTAAGCTTTAAAGCAGAGTGATGAGACTCCGACTTCTTTTCTGGGGAAAGAGGGAAATCCTTACTTTGCACGCTGCTTTGGGATTTTGGCTTACTAAGGAAAAGACATTCGTAATTAGAGTGTATTTCGTGCAACTATTGTGATTATCTAGACTTCCATATGAATGGTTTCATTTTCTCAAGTCAGTGAATAGAATCCACTGGCAAGAGTCAACAAGTATGTTAGGTTTGGAGGTTCCTGAATTCTGTTCAGTATTTGGTTTCTATTTATTCCCGTGTTGAGACTTATCTAGAAATTTGGAAGTTCACTGGTGTGCTTTTTATGAAATTGTTAAATCTAAAGACTGCCATTCTTCCTATTTTTAGGTAGAATTGCAGCCCAAGTATGAAGACAACCTGTACATGTACCTTTACTTCGTCATCTTCATCATCTTCGGCTCATTCTTCACTCTCAATCTTTTCATTGGTGTCATCATAGATAACTTCAACCAACAGAAAAAGAAGATAAGTATATTCAAACTTCTTTGCCCTAACGTGCAAGTTAACCCCATCATATGGCTTCAGTTGTGCTCTGAAACACAGTTTCCAAAGAAGACAATAAAAAAAATTGAGAAATTATTTTGACATTGAATGAATTGTAAGATTTCAGATTATTTATAATTCAGATAGATTGCTTTGATGGTTCCAGTGTGTGGCTCTGCCTGTCATGACTCAATTTACATGTTGACTGTGTACATCTCCACGAATGTGGTCAGCAGCATTAGGAATGCCAGCCTCTCATAAGTATTAAGTTGGACTTTACAACTAGTAAAGATCATGGTTTTAACAACTTTTGCCTTCCTTTCTTTACTTTGGAGGTCAAGACATCTTTATGACAGAAGAACAGAAAAAATATTACAATGCAATGAAAAAGCTGGGTTCAAAGAAACCACAGAAACCCATACCTCGGCCTGCTGTAAGAATGGAATACCTTATCTATCACTTCCAAAGCCAAAATATCAGAAAGGAGTGTTTTTATGAATTTTCAACCGAAAGTTAATATTCTGTCTAGAAAGCCTTGATAGCCTGAATATTTGTATATGATATGTCAAAATTATTTAATGCATAATATATTTTATATAGATTTATAGAAATATGCAAATACTTTTTAGTCTTAAATACTGGTAGAACAAAAAGAATTGGTGCCATTGAAGAGCTGTTATGATACAAAGAAGAAGTTACATGTGTTTATACATGTCATGTGGACATAGTGGATGCTCCGTGACTGTGACTGTGTAGCAGATTGATTAGCGCATCTCAGATGGACCACTGTCTGTCCAGCTCAACAAGTTGAATGAAATCATTGACGAAACATATTTATGAGGTTTTCCTTCTGCTCTTAAAGGTGACCCCATTTCATATTGCCCCCATTCTCCGGCCTTGAAACGGAAAAGTCCAGTGTGTTTAAGATGTTCCTGGCTCTTTCATTTCCATATCTGCCAATGCCTGTTGGTTCTGCTTAAGAATTGCCAGGACAGTCCCTTGGTCCTCCCATCACTTCTGAAAGAACAATTCAGATATTAAGTCTCAGGCTCTTCCTACTCAGTTCACACAATTTAAGGCCAATTAACAATTCTCAGGATTCTTGATTTCATAAGTCCATTGGTGAAAGTATAGAGCTACCCACAATCAGCACATCTAATCTGCCAATGATTCAAAGAAAGTAGAAAAGCTCTATTGGACAAAAGACAAAGAGAATCAAAGTTGAGCCCAGTCTTTGAGAAATAACACAATTTAAATAAATGGAAACAGAAGTAGAAAGATAATCCCTAAGTGATAAAATGTATATTCCAAAGCCCAAAGCAGCAAATAAACATTTTAGGGAAGAAGAGAGGTGTATTTATATTACAAATTTTAAGGAGATTTGTCTTAATTAAACAATATAAATACAATAATTATGAAAGCAGCAGAGTGGAATATAGAAAGGGAGATGCGAGAGTACTCAACACAGAAGATCCTAAAGAAAAGAACACTGGGACACAAATAAAAAGACTTCCCATACACAAGAAAATAGATCTGTAATCTGGGTTATACTGACAGGACTGGAACTCCAGGGCTATCTGCTCCATAAGAAAACTCAGAGGAATGAGGAGGTCCTAGAATTTAAGAAGAAGGAAAGGATGGATGTGTAGCTAACAGAGGAATTAAGATGCTCATGTTCTGTGAAATTATCAGTTTTGATACTATAACTTGGAGTCTTATAAAAGCATCTGGAATCTCAGATTTGGGTTCTGTGAAGTATCCAAACCCAGGATAAAGATTTTAGGATTGTCAGAACAGAATTCATTTGAACTCTGAAGAGCAGGTCCACTTTTGAAAATTAATTAAAATAGAGAAAAGTCTTGAGCATGAAGACTCGGGCACCACAAAAGGGTAGAGGCAGAAAAACAAGGGAGTAAGACCAATTATGTAGAATCTATTGCAAGCAGACACATATGCATATGTGTCTATGTATATGCACTCTTGAGAAACATTTTTTAAAAAAGAGAGAGACTGTGAGTGCTCATCCCTGAATTGGACACCTATTTCAAACTTCTGCCCCCCAAGACTCAGGAATCATTACAGAAGAAAAGATGGAAAGACTGTAAGAGCCAGAGGTAGTAGATGACCACAAGAAAAGAGAGTTTTCCAGACAGCTAGTCCATTACTCATATGAACTCACAGCCACGGTGACCGCATGCACAAATCCCAAACAACCTCAAACAAGACAAAATTCCAGCATAGATATAGGAAGTGGGAAAGAAATCCTAACTCGACCTAAGGAATTTTTGGCAACTGATGGCTCCTGGGAGGGAAAGAGACAGTCTCTGACAGGGATGGGACTCTTGGTAGGTTGACCAGGCTCCAGGTGGTCAACTCAAGATGTGAGGACACAAATCAAACACTACAGACCATATTATACACATAGTGGAGTATGTTGAATTGGGCAGAGAGCAGAGGGGGAGGTGTGGTGGGGGAGGGGATCTAAATGCCATCAAATTATATTGTATGAAAATCACAAAAATCCTATTAAATTTTTTTTAATAGGAAAGAGAGGAGAGAAGAGAGACAGAGAATAGATACAGAATGATTGGCACAAGATGTGAACCAAGAATGTAACACTTTAGGTTAGAGTTAGAGAAGGAAAGGAACTGAGTATTCTAATGAATTTTGAGGAACAAATGGAAAGTGTGGAAATCCAGACTGTGAAAGGAGTAAGCTCGCCAAGCAATCTCTTCACACTGATTGACTTTTATAGTCTTTGTAAAAAAAAAAAAAGTAGATAAAAGCATGGTCCATTTCTGTGGGTTTGGAATTATCCTGGGAAGCAGCAAAGGATGGCGTATGGCTAATTAGTGCTTGAGACCAAGACGGATTTAGAGAACATATTCTTTGACAGGCAAGGCCCTCAGCACAGCTCCTTCCAGCATTTCCCACACCTAGGATTTAAATTGGAAATGACAAGTAGTGACTCAGGATTGGTTTTCTCACTTAAGAATCCATCCAAACACAGGCAAGAAATCTGAAAGGCTTTGTCTCAATTGTGCTCAATTTCTACTTCTAAGAGAGTCTGAATTTATTATACCCCAGGGCCTATATATGTGGGGAAAATGGCACTGCGTGGCCTTAAGGAGCCTCCAAAACAACAAAGAGAGAGAAAACTAAAGCTATCTGCAATGTAATATCCTAAATTTTAGAATGGCTGAAAGAACAAAGTTTTCTGAGATCACAGAGTGCTTAGAATTTAAAACTGTTATTTACCAGACAGAAAAGATGTTCCTTATATTGGATGGGGATGGAGAACAAGCTAAAATGATGGGGGAGAGTCTATGCAGTTTACTAAGAGTGGTAGAAACTAAGGGAGCATAAAAGGTTTGCAAAGGTAAATTACAGTAAATAGAAACTAAGAAGGGGAACTGGAACTGGAATTAGACAGACAGGTGCAAGGAGGTGATGGGAGGAAAGAACTACCTGAAGAGATGGAAGGCCAATCCCGTCAGGCAAATATGTATTCAGAGAAAGAGACACAATCGAATAGGTGCTGTCTGATGTGCAAAGTTGTTAAAGGAATAGCTTGGAAACAGGGAGAGGGCAGAAGATTACGATGGAGAACGCAGACCAGCAAAAGCCTGACATTCTGGGAAAATGAGCCATTAAAGTATAGGACACTGGACATTCCAGTTGAGAAGATAAGAGAGAACTGAACACAGTCAGATTAAGGCCTGAGCCCTAGAGGGTCATGAATACTAAACAGATTCAAGCAGAATGGAGCATAACTGTGTCTCTTGATGAGAACTGGCTTCCAAGTGTGAGCTTTCTTTGATAAGCAAGATATAAGGCCAATAAGATTCAGATCAACTGGGACAAAGATGGACTATCTAAAATTGTTAGTCACAACTTTTTAAAACAGTTTTATTCTGGAGGCTGGAGAGATGGCTCATCATTTAAGAGCATGTGCTAGTCTTACAAAAGACTCAAATTTAGTCCCATATCAGGCAATTCACAACTGCATGGCATCCATGAGCACCTGCACTCAAGTACGCAGACACACTGACACACACAATTTAAGATAATAATAATAATAATAATTGTATTCTTACAAGAGTTTCTGTATTTAATCTTCATATGAATTTACCTGCATGGAGGGAAAACATGCTATGCAACTACAAAGAAGTTATCAAAACTAAGATAAATTAACCTTGATATGGTATCACAAAATAAATACAGAATTGTTCTCATTTCATCTGTTTTCCCACTAGCATTCTTTCTCTTAAACTATAATTTGATGTATATATTATAAACTTGGAAGCTGTCAGAACTTTGATGAGCTAACATAATAGGGGAAGCTAAGAGTAAAGTGAGAAGGAATCCTCAAGTATTTGTTAGATCCTTAAAAGTAGTTTTAATATCCATTGCCCCAGCACATGGAATAAAAATGTTTATTGTAGTTACAAATATTTTCTGACTGTCCATCATACACATGTGCCGATGTTTGGGCCCTGAGAACATCAGTGGCTCTTATCATTCAATCAGCTTATAAAATTTGTATTATGAATGGTATATAAGAAGAGTTGGATAGTCCAATATATAAAATTGCTTAGCACAGAAAAAATAACAAATATTATATGTTTTCACAGAGGATAAGTTTTCATACTGCTACGTTAGAATAAGTTGAATGAGATCTTTATAAAGTGTGAATAAGTAGACTTGTCTGTATTATTATTCCAGAACAAATTTCAAGGAATGGTCTTTGATTTTGTAACCAAACAAGTCTTTGACATCAGCATCATGATCCTCATCTGCCTCAACATGGTCACCATGATGGTGGAAACTGACGACCAGAGTCAGGAGATGACGAACATCCTGTACTGGATTAACCTGGTGTTCATCGTGCTGTTCACGGGCGAGTGCGTGCTCAAGCTCATCTCCCTCCGCCATTACTATTTCACCATTGGATGGAATATTTTTGATTTTGTGGTTGTCATTCTTTCCATTGTTGGTAAGAGGAGGAGCTTTTACTTCAACAATTTAATAAGGCCAGGTGTGGTGACAAATGCCAGTAATCCCAGCATTTCGGGAGGTTTGGGCAGGAGAATCTCAAATTCCAGCACAGCTTGGGGCTACATAGTAATATCCTGTCTCAGAAAAAAAACAACTAAAAGTAAAAAAGCAAAGAGAATTGAGTTCATGTTTAGAGTTTGGGAGATGTTTCTCACTAATCTTTCTTATTCACTTCAAAATTTGGGGGATTTCGTTTTTCCAATTTCATCTGCTCATGCAGTGACGTACTTAATTTTTTTATTTACCTTGTCTCAATTCAGAGGCTAGTAATTGCAAGCTGGAATGATACTCCTGTGCTCAGTTATCATCCTACAGAATACATGACTATGACTACTGCTTTTAATGAACAGACTCACCCATATGCACAGAGCATTAGAAACAGTCAATGTATAAATATGCTGTCTTTCTTTGATAATTGGGGCAGGTTATATGTATATTCACATACACGATCACACATGTAGGCTTCATGCAGTCCTTGTGTTCAGACAGCTTTCTGTAGTTTGTAATATTCCTTATTAGAGGTAGACATGGTACTCTTAAGTCTAAAATGATTCAGTGTCATCAAAATATTTTAATTGTGCATGTATAGAACATTAAGAAGCTGACAGCCAATACAAGAAGATCTAAGACAAGCTTTGATTTTTATTTGTTTGTTTGATTGTTATTGTTATTGGTACTGAGGGTGAGTTTTCAGAGCCTTGAACATGTAGGTGAATGCTCTACCACTGAACAGTATATGAAAAATATGTAAAGTCATACCTAATTGTTTTATGCTTTTTTGATAGTTTTTTTAATTTGGTAATTTATTTAATTTTATTTTATGTGTATGAGTGTTTTGCCTGCATGTATGAAGTGCATCTGTGTCATACAATCCCCACAGAGGCCAGAAGAAGGTGTCAAATCCTCTGGAACTGGAGTACAGATAGTTGTTAGCTGCTGTGTGTGTTGGGAATTGAACCTAATCCTATGCAAGAGCAGCCAGTGCTCTTAATCACTGAGCCATCTCTCCAGCCTCAATAATATATGCTTTACAAACTTAAGGTCAGGGAAACTCTTCATTGAACAAGTCTACTTGTACTACTTTTCCAACAGAGCAGAGAACTGATAACATTTTAGCAAAAATATTTTTTAATTAAGATACATATTTTTGGACGTAATGCTATTTTATGCTTAATAAACTGTACTATATTATAAACATACACTATTACCTATACTGAGAAACTAAATGATTCATGTGATTCATTTTCGTAGTGCATTTGCTTTTCTGTGGTTATCTATAAGCAGACCACATTAAACAGAGGAATGTCTGCATCACTATTATACTGCTTGGGTACCAAAGCTGTATAGGGTACCAAAGAGTACTATGAGGTAGTAAGACAGTAATAAAGAGATGAATAATAGAAAAGCTTGATCTCACAGGAGGTGAGATTGGAATATAGGGACCAGAGGCTGGGGAGAAGATGAGAGAGGATGAGAGAGGTTAATCAAGGAGTACTACAGAAACAAGAGTTCTGGTATCCTCCTGCACAGCAGGATGACTACAAATAACAGTACTGTACTGAATGCTTTAAAAAGCTAAGAAAGAATTTTGAGTATTTTCAGCTTAAGATTAATGTTTCAAGAGAAAGATGTTTAGCACGGTTCAACTCTACACATATACATGCATAGAAAAATTATGTGGTATGCCACAAATATGCAAAGTTTTATGTATTAATTACAATATTGTTTAAGAAAAGAGAGGCTATTTGAGTGTTTAAAAAAAACCTGCCTCAAAGACTTACCAGCTCTGCTACTGAAGGTCTCCAATGCCTGGGTCTCGAAGGAATAACAGACTATAATGACTATGCATCTGACTATTCAAATAAGTTTATGTAGCTCTGTGTTTATTATGAAGGAAAAACTGAAAATGTTAAGCACAGAAACAACATGGGCCTGGAAAGATAGCTCAGCAGTTACAAGCACTGACTACTCTTGTAGAGGACCCGGGTTCAATTCCCAGCACCCACATGGCAACTAACTATAATTCTGGTTCCAGGGGAATCTGATGCTTTCTTCTGATCTCCGGTGGAGACTGCACAACACAGGTACACTTACATGCATACAGGCAATATACTCATATACATAAAATAAAAATAAAATATTAAAGCATAGCAACAACACAGAGGTGTCACATTTGCCATTTAATGGTATATTAAGCCATGATATGGGCTTCAGTTCCAAGTGAGTTTTCTCCACAAGCCTGTGTGTTATGTACATATGTTCATCTATTTCTAAAGGAAAATAACTCTCATCATGAGTTCTCATCTAGCATATGTAATTGAAAATAACATTTTATATTCCAGTTCACAAATAACAACACTAGTATTTTGAAAGTATAAACCCCTTTCTGTGTGTAGCTGATATATGCTTTGTTATATCTTTAGACATCTAGTAATTTGGTCTTTCTTTGATAACAGCTATTTTAATGAAGAAAAATGACCATCAGTGTCTTCATTTAGAACAAAGATGTTAATAGCACCAAATGTATCAATTTAATTTTAGTGAACAAGTATCACAGATTATTTGTACACATATGCATATATGTACAAGAATATACATATATCTATTTCTATAGAGGTGTAATAGGTAAATTAGGCATAATCATATATATATATATTTCCTATATTCACAGTTTATAAACTAGATAGTACTTCTATCACTAACACTATTGGTTACTGGCTTTCAACAGGAATGTTTCTTGCTGAGCTGATAGAGAAGTATTTTGTGTCCCCTACCTTGTTCCGTGTGATCCGTCTGGCCAGGATTGGCCGCATCCTACGTCTAATCAAAGGTGCCAAGGGGATCCGCACGCTGCTCTTTGCTCTGATGATGTCACTTCCTGCGCTTTTTAACATCGGCCTCCTGCTCTTCCTGGTCATGTTCATCTACGCCATCTTTGGAATGTCCAACTTTGCCTATGTTAAGAGGGAAGTTGGAATTGATGACATGTTCAATTTTGAGACCTTCGGGAACAGCATGATCTGCCTGTTCCAAATCACCACCTCTGCAGGCTGGGATGGGCTCCTGGCTCCTATTCTTAATAGTGGACCTCCGGACTGTGACCCTGAAAAAGACCACCCAGGAAGCTCAGTGAAGGGGGACTGTGGGAACCCATCCGTCGGGATTTTCTTCTTCGTCAGCTACATCATCATCTCCTTCCTGGTTGTGGTGAACATGTACATCGCCGTCATCCTGGAGAACTTCAGCGTTGCCACTGAAGAAAGTGCAGAGCCCCTGAGTGAGGACGACTTTGAGATGTTCTACGAGGTCTGGGAGAAGTTCGACCCTGACGCCACGCAGTTCATAGAATTCTGCAAGCTCTCTGACTTCGCAGCTGCGCTGGATCCTCCTCTTCTCATCGCAAAGCCAAACAAAGTCCAGCTCATCGCCATGGATCTGCCCATGGTGAGTGGAGACCGGATCCACTGCCTGGACATCTTATTTGCTTTTACAAAGCGGGTTTTGGGTGAGAGTGGAGAGATGGATGCCCTCCGAATACAGATGGAGGAGCGTTTCATGGCATCAAATCCCTCCAAAGTCTCTTATGAGCCCATTACGACCACTTTGAAACGCAAACAAGAGGAGGTGTCAGCTATCGTTATCCAGCGAGCTTACAGGCGCTATCTCCTAAAGCAGAAAGTTAAGAAAGTTTCATCTATATATAAGAAAGACAAGGGCAAAGAAGGCGAGGGAACACCAATCAAAGAAGATATCCTCATGGATAAACTAAACGAGAATTCAACTCCAGAGAAAACTGATGTGACACCTTCCACCACTTCTCCACCTTCCTATGATAGTGTGACCAAACCTGAGAAGGAAAAATTCGAAAAGGACAAATCAGAAAAAGAGGACAAAGGGAAAGATATCAGGGAAAGTAAAAAGTAAAAAGAAATCAAGAATATTCCATTTTGTGATCAACTGTTTACAGCCTGTGTTGGTGATGTATCTGTGGACTCCCTCAGGAGGTCTATGCCAAACTGACTGTTTCTACAAATGTATACTTAAGGTCAGTGCCTATAACAAGACAGGGACCTCTGGTCAGCAAACTGGGACTCACTAAGCCAGAGAAACAGCACCGACAGGAGGTTTCTGTTTTCACAACCAGCTGACACTGCTGAAGAGCGCAATGGCTACTCAGACTATAGGAACCAATTGAAAGGGGGAAGGGAAGTTAAATTTTTATGTAAACTTAACATGTGACACTTGATAACAGTAAATGTCACCGCTGTTTATGTTTTACCTGCCACACCTGCCATATTTTTACAAAATGTGTGCTGTGAATTTATCACCTTTTCTTTTTTTTAATTCACAGGTTGTTTACTCTTATATGTGACTATTTTTGTAAATGGGTTTATGTTTGGGGAGAGGGATTAAGAGGGGATTCTACATTTCTCTATGTATAATGGGATATATTTTAAATGAAGGCATGCTGCAATTCTCATTCACAAATGAAAATATCACATCACAAGAGGAAAGAGTTTACTTCTTATTTCAGGATGTTTTTAGATTTTTGAGGTGCTTAAATAGCTATTCATATTTTTAAGGTGTTTCATCTGGAAAAATTTTAATGTGCCTGTAAATGTTCCATAGACTCACAAGCATCAAAGAGTTGTTTTATTTTTCCATTATATGTACATGTATATATGTATATATGTATATGGATGTGTATATACATATACATGTATACACACATGCACACACAGAGACACACATACCATCACATAGTCATCCAGAGTCCTGGCAGCATGACTATAACATTTTTGATAAGTGTCCTTTGGCGTAAAATAAAAATATCTTATCAGTCCTTTCTAAGAAACCTGAACTGACCAAAAAGCACCCCTACCACCACTTTATAAAGTTGATTCTGCTTCTTCCTGCAGTATTGTTTAGCCATCTTCTGCTCTTGGTAAGGTTGACATAATGTATGCCAAGTTAAAAATAAATAAATAAAAGTCTGCTTTGTAAATAGTCACTTTACCCAGTGGTGCATGTTTGAGCCAACGAAAATGATGATTTAAGCACAGTATCTCCTGCATCAAATATGTACCACAGTAAGTATAGTTTGCAAGCTTTCAACAGGTGGTATGTCATTGGTTCCCTCCCGTTTGGCACTGTCACTGCTGCATGTCTTTCTTGCCGATGCTGCTGAATCTTATTCCTTCCACTATTCAGAAGTCTAATTGGGGAAGCCATATGTCAGTGGTGAAGTGAGGAGAATTGTTCTATCCAGACCTCATCCTTCATGTCGTGAGCAATAGGGTTGCAGCAAACAACACAGAGCTTCTTGCTTTTCATTCTTCCAATCCTTATCGAACAGCCTGTGATGAAAAGTCTGACTGCAGAAACACATCGCGAGCTACTTAGATCTGTTGAACATGTATGGTTAGAGTTTTCTAAGAAAATATAAATACTGTAAAAAGGTTCATTTTATTTTATTTTTCAGCTTTTTGTACATAAAATGAGAAATTAAAAGTATCTTCAGGTTGATGTCACAGTCACAGCGTTCGTCTCTGTTGCCAGCACTTTTACTTAAAGCTCTTCACAAAATAAGAAATAAGGACAAGATGCAGTGTACAGGTTTCTGCTTTTGTTATTAGTACTGTGAACTTGCATACATTTCCACATGAAGCAATTCTCACACAGAGTCTATGTTTCTTTTGCTTTCAATGGTAATGCCTTATCACTGAAGGAGGTGTTTTTAGAAGATCGGATGATGTTTTTGGCATTGCTTAGATCTGATGTTTCCACCTAGTCTTTTTTCCCGGTTCTCATCGGACTTTTCTAATGTTTGTTTACACAAATGATAGATAGAACCTAACTGATCCATATGGCACTAGAGCTGTATCAGATATGATACAGGAACCTAGCTTTCTCTCTCTCTTTCTTTTTTTTCCCATAAAACCAGGTAGTGGAATTATATTACCAGTTATAGCAAAACATTTTGTTTCACAAAAAACATTCAGCGTAGATTCTTTATACTGAAGCTGTTGACTTGTAGTGTATCGGTGAATGCATGCAGGGAAATGCTATTACCACTCAGAGTGGTAAGCCACATTACAATCAAGCTGAAAGAATAAAGATTTTGCTTTTGTTTTTTGTATTTAATTGTTCTGTCTATGTTTCTATCTTTGAAATGCCACTTAGAGGTAAATTTCTATCATGTAAAAATGATCTATCTAAAAAAAATAAATGTAAAAAATACACATTAAGTATAATTCATCTCTAAATTTTTCATGGAATGGAAATTCAGAAGAGTGTATTGGATATTTAGTTTTAATATTGGCCAAAACCCCTAGATATGGTACTGGGTAGAGTAGTGGAAAGTGACAAAAAATTAATAAAAAAAATTGACTAACATTTTAAGTTGTGCATCCTTTCTCCTCCCTGGCTACCTATTGTGTGGTTTTGTTTTCCACTCTCCCATTTTAGTTCCTTCATTATATATTTGTTTTGTTTTGTGTTTGTTTTGTTTCTTGAAACAGGGTCTCCTTGTAGCCCCACTAATTTGGAACTTGCTATGTAGACCATCCCAGACTGGCATCTATCTGCCTCTGCCTCCCCAGCACTGGGATTAAAGGCTGCCCCATCTCATCTGGCTAGCTTTCCTTATATGTTCTTGACCTGCTGTCCTGCATCCTTTTTTCTGTTCTCCTCTGGAACTTGGCAGTTTTCCTAGTGGTATTTTCCTTGTTTACCAACTATTTCATTTATGTCCCTGTATACATGGGCCCCTAATAATATCCTGCCACCTTGTAGAGTGCATATACTATCTATAATTTGCTTATCAAAGCTTCTAAGAAAGCTTAGACCAAGTCTTCATCATATAACGTATATATTCAAAAGTCATCGATTTGGTTTTCCCATTTAATTATGAACAGTTGGACAAGTACTTTCTCCATTTTCATTGCATATTAGAATTATTTGGAAAGCTTCCAATAAAAATGATGATGTATAGATAAAAAGCAAGTCAATTAAACTCTTGTCTCTGAAGATGACATTTAGGCATCTAGTATTTTTAAGGCCAAGGTTGAATCATATTATGTATTTAGAATCAATGAGTTAGGCTTTCCTTGTCCAATAGGAAAAAGAAATGTTCTACAAGAAATGCGTCTGTATCTTTCCAAGTCAATCATTTAGCTCATTATGTACAGAGGATGCTAAGAAGCTTCTAAAGTGTTTATCTTATATGTGAATAATTGATATTGATCCACTTAAACTCTATTATATTTGGTGGAAACAAGATTATATTAGATGAGAATGGATGGTGCCACATACGTAGGGGTGTCCAGACGCCCTCTTATTTAGAGTAAGTAATAAAGGAGAAGATACACATACTCAAGCCCTTGTCAATGAAGATAGGAAGATAAATGCTGCCGTTTCTCATGGTGACTCATGGGAAAGGGATAAGAGGATCTCTGAAGGATGGTCTGGAAAGGAAGACAGAGAAGATTTGGGAGATGTTCCACATAGACCCTACAGGCAAAATAACTCTGGCCTAACTTGGAAAGATTCCCCAGGCTCTATCCTTACCCAGTAGGAACTCCATGATCGACAGGCCTTAAGAAAGAAACACTGATGTGTTTGGCACTCAAACCTGGCCAGGATATAAACTAGAAGACAAAAAGTGGCCTCTATTGGTAAATATGAGGAAGGTACTTATGAAGTCCTTCAGTTTGCCTTCTTCCATTTATATACACAGCTAACTGATTATAGGTATAAGTTCTTATGCATCTGGTCACCTCAGGTATAGTCAGGAAGGATCTCAGGTTTGACACTGGTAAAGTAAAGGCAGATACTTCTGTCAATTTGATCATGGGTGCTCACTGACAATATACCATAAAGTTTAAAAATATCAGGCAACCTCTTAAAATCAATTGTTTTATCTCTTGTCAATCCCTGTTCCAAATACAAGACCTAACAGATGAGAAGACTCACTTATACAAGCATATACAGGTTATAAGGAGAACAGATGCTTTCAGACAAGCCAGTAGTCACCGATTCAACAACTCCCCTGTCTAATGTAACCCACTCAGTTATGTTCTACAGAGAAATAAATGTCTTTTGTATATAAATTTTATTGGTAAATTGTTCTATGTTGTTTGAGCTCACTGAGAAGGTGACTCTGGAGATGGGATTGGCTCTCCCATGTCTGACTCAAGCAGGTTTATCTCAAAATGTACTTCAAGACACTTGTCCTAGGCCATCCTGGCCCACTAACTGTATGACAAGGAAAAAGGAAAACAACAAAACCCAAAGATAAAGGTATTGTGACCTTGAGGAAAGCTATGGGCTAAACTAACTTTAACAGAGGTTATCATTATTTATCTCATGAACAAAAAATGTCTATAGTAAAAGTAGCTAATGGGATTTTCTAATTTTTTTTTACAGCAATAAGAAAAGAAACTAACATGGGCTAGTGCAAGTCTATAATGAACACCAAGATTTATTAAACACCTAAACAAAGAACCAACAGGGTAATTTTAAAAAAGAAATAAAAGACTTTACAATCTATGAAAAGGATGGAGAGAACTGTTCACCTAAAAGCCTTAGTAACTCCAGCCTCACAGTTTATTTGTTATTTGATTTCTGCTGGACATTATAAACATCAGTAATGTTTTGCATGACTTTTAACAGACCTGTTTTCTATAAGGTTTATCTGAGATATTATAAAGCCCCAATGTATACATAGGTAACATTAATTTATTAGATTACCTTAGTTATATAATTAGGATTCAATATTCTTTTAATAAAATGATGCTTGATAACACTCTTTTCTGAGCCAAACAACTATCATCTTCATGACTTTAGCTGTCCTACTTGCAAAAGATTAGCACAATTAACTATCATGTACCTATATTAAAGGAAGGCTAAGTTAAGCCATCTGACCTTCCTATCCAGCCACTTTTCCCAGCCAGTTGTATATAATTCTGCCCTAATCACAAACGGCCTCATGACTTGGGGAAGACTAAAGAACATAATTTGGGGAAAAGGGGGCTCAATCCATGAGGCTATGAAGAAATCAACATCCATGCTAGATAAAGACTTTCAGTGCAACCGGTCTCTGGTCACCCATGTATTTATCAATAACCCTTTACCCATGCTCTGTAAGCAAGCTCAATAAACTCATTGGTCTCCTAGGGTGAACTTTATGGTATCAAATATTGGTTTGACTAAAAACCTTCGAAAAGAGGGGAAACATTGCTTAGCAACCCAGGAAGAAAGCAAATTTATTTGCTATACTGTTATGTCTTATGGTATTAAGAAAGAAAATGGGAAAATGAAATATGTTAAGAGGACATGAACTAGATACATTTTATTAAGAATGATTTATGTATGAAGATTAAGATGGCTAGATCTTTCCAGAATATAAAATAAAAGAGAAAGTGTATGCCAGTGATAATGGCCTGAGTAGGTTTGTTAAGGTATATGAAAGATGAAACATGGGATGATATGTAGATTATCTAATCTTTATATCTCTAAGGTCAATAATGACTAAATTTTCTTTCTCTCCCTGTCTAGAAACCATTTGAGAGGGAACTCAGACTGGATTCTAGCCACTCCAACAGCTATCAATGTTCTTGAAAGCAAATCTTGAGTACATCACTCTCCAGTTTAGCCTTGGAGACCAGAAAAAAAATGAGGAGCCAAATAGGTAGATGCTCTTAGAAGCCCTCATCCAGAGATTCTAATGGATTTTGACTTAAACATTTAAAAATACCACCTGTTCTAACTTTTCCTCATTTTCTTCCTAGAACTTGTAACTAATGTTAACAGTCTGTGCCTTTACTTGTCCCTCACATCTCCTCCAAGGCACCAGTCAAGGACTTCCTTTTCTCCCCACAGCTAACAGTTCTGCACCTTGGGGGTCTTTTAGATAGGCCCGCTAAGGAGGTTCCCCAATTGCCACACCCAACACTCCTATTTAGCATGGAAGAAGCCAGAGTGGTCATCGCCCCCTGTTCTCTCTTGGCACTTACAGTGACCTCTTCAGAGAGGGGGCATAAGAATAAGGGGTAGAAATTTACTAGGTTGTTTGGGGCAAGAAGTCCACAAAGAAAAATAACCAGTTTATTTCTAGGCTAAAAAGTAAATTGTCCTTGGGTCTCTTGGTAGCCTACTCTGTGCCAGAGGCCAGAGATGCAAAAAATCTTTAAGAGCTTTGATATGATTTCTAAAAATATTTTAAGGTCGCCTCTTTAGAGGGAGAAAGGTTACAGCAGCAAAAAGCTCCGTGGGAGAAGGCTGGTCAGAAGAATAAAATCTCTGGCCTGGATAAAGACTCAACTTTCTAGTTTTGCCAGATTCCCTGGTCATGGGATTACCCCTAGGAGAGCAGATTCTCCTTAAGTTATGCTAAGAGACAGATGGACTGTCTAATGCATTAATGAGATGATGAACTTTTCCTGCTCTGAATCCCCAACTCTTAGTGCAGTCCTTTTGGACTGAACTACAGATATGGCTCTCAATAAGTCCTGCCCACTTTTCTGAATTCAGGAAAGTGTAATCTCTTCTTTCCTTCTTTATATTTCTTTTCTTTTATTTCTTTACTTTTTCTCTAAAGCTCCTTTCTCTTCCCTTCCATGTGGCTGCTAGCTTGCCACATGTCTGTAGACCTTCATGTCAGCTCTAAATCACATGGCTTCATGGCTTTTTTTTTCTCCTTCATTCTCTTCCTTCAGTGGCAGCTGAGATTAACAGTTTGCGTGCCCTAAGCATTCTTCATTAAATCCTAATAAAACTGTCCTAAAACTTCCATTTGGGTCCATTCTTAAATTCTTTTATTAATGAGATTTAGATCCTCTGGGAAGGACCATGTTTCTTCCCTATATCAGCTGTGAGCAACCCCACCCACAAGGGTGCTGGTAACCAAACACAGGTCCTCTGAAAGAACAGTAAGCAATTTAACCACTGAGTCAGGATAGCATAAAGACATCACTTAAAGACACCACTTAGTCCAAATATCCCTAACCAAAGAAAATTATATAAGATACATGGGCTGACTTTTAAAGAGATGGTTGACGTTAATACTGTTAACATAGCAATACCCATAAAATAAGCTAATACATTATTACTTCTAAGAACAAGGTCAATCCCTACCTAGGCATTTGTGATAGTATTTCAGGGAAAACAGTCTTATAACATCTAGTTTCTTGTGAAAGCCAATGACCCTCGCTTCATAGGAAGAGTATTGGCATTTAGGGTAGTGAAAACAAAGCATTTGATTTTTATGATCTTACAAAGTCAGACATCAGCCCACAGAGAAGACCACAGTGTCAGTTTGGGAGATTTTAAATGTTTCCTTTTAGGGTGCGTGCGGTATCTCAACAAATAAGGGTGCTTATCACCAAGTCTGAAGATAAGTTCAATCCATGAGACACACATGGTAAAAGGAGAGAACCGACTTCCAAAAGTGTTCTCTGACCTGCATGTGTGCACTGTGGCACACACACCTATCACATACAT
This sequence comes from Eospalax fontanierii, assembly GCA_035773235.1. Lineage (NCBI taxonomy): Eukaryota > Metazoa > Chordata > Mammalia > Rodentia > Spalacidae > Eospalax > Eospalax fontanierii. The sequence goes on along the minus strand of CM069530.1, from coordinate 65,735,024 downwards.
CTCCATAACTGCTGTATAAAGAAAAATGCTGAATAATCATGTTTGATTATACTAGGAAATTTAGAATGAAACACTAATGGTTATGTTTTTCTACTCGGCTCATTCCTGTGTCAGAACTAACTTGTGCACCAAATGTTTTCAGTTAGTATGGCTGCACTTATGGCACAAGATCTGACTTGCGCAGTGACTGGACTAGTTCACATCCCCACCAGCACCTCTCTTCTGGCCACCTTCTCACCAGCATTTGTCTTTATTTGCTTCCTTTTAACAATGTTCATTTATTTTTATTTTTTATGTGTATTGAGTGTTTTGTTAGCATGTATGTAAGTGCACGTGTGCAAGAAAACCCCAAGAGGCTATCAGAGGATGTCAGATCCCCAGAAATGGAGTTACAGATGTTGTTAGCTGCCATGTGGGTGCTGGGAACTGAACCTGCAAGAGCTGTCAGTGATCTTAACTGCTGAGCCATCCCTCCAGCCCCTTTTTGCCTTCTTAATGACTGCCATTCCAACTGGGGTGAGATAAAATCTCAATGTAGTTTTATTTCATTTCTCTAATACTTAGTAATGTTGAACATTTTTTCTTATGTTTACATATGTATTTCATCTTTTCACAACTGTCTATTCATTTCATTAGCCTATTTATTGATTGGTTGTTTGGATTCTTACTTCGTTTTTTGAGTTCTCTGTCTTTTCCAGATGTTAATCTGTCAGATATATAGTTAACAAAGCTTTTCTCCCTTTCTGTAGGCTATTTCTTCACTCGTTTCCTTTGCTCTGCAGAAACTTATTAATTGCATGAAATTTCATTAGTCAGTTGTTGCCATTATTTTGTGAGCAACTAAAGCACAAAAGCCCTGACCTATGCTAACACCTTGAAGTGTTTTCGCTTCTTTTTCCTCTAAACAGTTTCAGTTTTAGGTGTTACATTAGCATCTTTGATCCATTTGGATTTGACTTTTGTACAAGGTGGGAGATAGGAATCTAGTTTTATTCACTGATACACTTACTTAAAGACTGTTTCATTCTGTAGTCCAGGATGGTCTTGAACTCATGATCTTCCTACCTTAACCTCTCAAGTGTTGGAATTACAGGCATGAGCCACCATACCAGGCCCCTTCTACTAATTGTAAAGATTTCTGTATATTTATATGTAAGTATAGTACATATTTTTAAATAGATGACTAATTTTTAAAAATCTCATCTAATAATTTCAGTTAGTATCCTAAGTTAATTACGTGTACTTATTAGATTTGTGAATATATTTTATTTTATTCCTATCACCTTTTTTGTGATTTCTGTTTTTCAAAATTTTTCTTTACGTATCCATTCTTTCCTGTCCTGTTTTACATTAAGTGTGGCTGCTTATTTTTCTTTCCCCTGTATCTCCTAGTTGCAGAGTTACTCATCATCTCTCCACCCCTCCATCCCTTTCTTCCTTCTTTTTCTCCTTTGTAAGTGATTATTCTTGCATTTTAGTTATATACTTAAAGTAAAATATAACTAATATGTGTACCCTCATCTAAACCAATGGAGTTTCTTAGACTAGTATTGTTGTCACCCTGTTTCTTTCTTTCTCTCTCTCTCTATGTTTGTATGTGTGTATTTGTGGGGCAGGAATGTGTATGTGTGTGTGGAGAGGCATGTGGGTGCTCGTATGTGCAGGTACATACGCATGTGCACAAGGAGTCCAGAGATCAACCGTAAGCATTGATTCTTAGGAACCATCCATCTTGACTTTTCAAGACAAAGTCTCTCATTTGCCTGGTACCACTGATTAGACTGGGCTAGGTTGAGCCCCGGGGATCCTCTTGTCTCTATAACCACAGTGCTGGGATTACAGGCAAACACCATCTCTCCCAGCATTTTTACACATGTGCCAGGATCAAACTCAAGTCTTCATACTTGTGTGGCAAACGCTTTAATAACTAATCTCCTCAGCTTCCATAAACCTCATTCTTATATAGTATAAATTTACATTGACTGTCCTCCAAAAATTCAATGGTATTTTTGTTGCAAATTTGTGTAGGCAATACTTTATAGTTGTAGTTGTTAATTGGTGCATTTCTTCAAGTTTGCTTTTTCTGATAACTTCTTCATTTTCTGTTCTTTTCTTCATCTGATACATCCCATAGTGATTCTATTAGTAAGGCCTACATGGAACAAATTTTACTGAAATTGGTTTTATTTGAGCTACACTAATATATTTAGTAGTTGAAATCATAATTACTTTTTGTATTTAAAATTTTAAGAGTCTAACACTTCTTTGTTAGTTGGACTCAGAATTTATTCTAACATAATATCAGTACTCAAAAATCTATTAGTACTTTTAATTTAGAACATTTCAGGAAAATCATCAGTTTTTGGCACTTACAGTTTTACATCCAATACTTTGCTATTGTTTCCATCTGTATATTATATATTTAAAATCTTCTAAATCTTTCTTGCATATCTTAATTGTTTTTATTCCTCAATGTTATATCTGAATATTTTAGGAAATACTCATTCCTGAAAGAATTTCTGTAAGAATAGGATTATTTCTCCATTGAATATTGATAGAATTCACTAGGAAGGTCATCTGGAATTTGAGTCCTCTTTGTGGAAAAGTTTTTAACTAGCAATATCAATTTCTTTAACAGATATTGACTTAAGATTTTTCTTTTTCTTTCAGTTTTGTTGAGCTGTAATTTTCCAAGAATATTTTCATCAAGTAAATGAATTTCTTCTTTCATTCCCAGTACTAAATTGTTTCAATAATTAGTCTTTTTCTTTATTAGCTTCTCTAAACGTTCTTTAATTTTGCTAGCATACTGCAAATCTATCTGTGAGCTATGTTTTTCTTCATAAGTTTTTAGATTTACAGTTTATCCATCTCTGTTCTTTCTAAGCTATTTCTCACAAGTTTTGTGTTCTTTTCTTACTAATCTGAATGACTACCCCTTATATATTGAAAAGGAATGATGACATTAGCTGTGATTGGTTTCTGACCTGAATATGATAATAATTCACAATTGAGCATATTGCATGGTGTGGGGCTGTTTTTAATGGATATCCATGTACATCTTAGAGAATTCCTTCAGGTCCAAATTTTCTCTGAGGTCTAAAATCATGAATGAATCCTGAATTCTGTTAACATTTATCTACTTAATCATACTGCTTCCCTTCCTAGTTCCCATGATGTGGTAAGATCACTGACTGATTTAAAATGTTAATCCCAGTTGTGTTCCTGGTACTGAATCCTTTTTGGCCATTTTCATTATAAACTTCAAATATTTCTGAATTTGGTTTTCTGATGCTCTGTTTCATATTCTTACATATACGGTTTTAAATTATTTTCTTCAAGTTAGCATTCAGAGTAATGGAATTCATGGTGGTATTTTCATATATACTTTGCTTTTATCTGTCCAAATATCTCAGGGCTCTCCTCATCCCCCTGCCCCTCCCATCACCCACTTCTTATGTACATAATATTATAGGAATGACTTTTATTAATGAACATAATCTGGACTAATGACTTTTAATTAATCCAGCAAAACCATGCCCTTGGGTCTGATGATGGGGCATCTGCTTGACAGCCTCAGGTACTTCACTCAAAAAGATAATGAATGAATGTGGTTATGGTTGAGATCATTAACACATCAAAGTGTTGTAAGTAGCACATCCAACCATTAGAAACAGTGGCCAGTTGGGAAGGACTGATGACCTTGGATGAATGTGAAATAGGGATGAAAAGACCCGATGGTCTATGGAGATTAAGAGTGGAGCAGAACTTGAACTTATAGTCCTGAAATGAACCTGGAGAAACCATTTTGAATAATTTATGGGTGTGGTCTAACCCAAGGTGTAGTGGGAGAAAGAGGACTCCGGATTCAGTTCCATTAGCACAGAGTGAAGACACAGACAGCTCCATCAACACAGGTTGAGGGAACAAGAAAGATTCATTACACAGTTCTGAGAGACAGAAGGTTTAAATAGGTAGCTAGGGGAACTAATGTTCTCTGAGTTTGGGCCCACTCCTAAAATCTTAATTTAAGAGTCAGTCTGTTTGTTCAAATGATGATGATGGTGGTGTAATAAGAAATGCTGCTTATTATGAGTCTGTCATGTAATGTACCTGTACCTTTAAAATGATTATGCTAATCTCATAAAACACATCAAGAGAACAGGTTTTTTCTTTTCTTTTCTGGTCGAGATTAGGGTTTCTCAGTTTCCTTTATTGGGAGGATAATTGACTATGAAGGTTTTTATGTTTCTTTTGATAGAGAGGGAACCATTCAGAATTGTGTTTCTTCTGCTTCAGTAACTATAAAATTTCACATCTGTCCAACGAAGTTGTTTCTCACATTTTATGCCGTTTTGGTGCTCTGTGGAACCTGCACTAATGATGCTTGCCATCAGTGTTCTGTGACATTTCCTCACTTGCTTTCTCTTCCAGAAAACCAATTTTTATTCTCTAAATCTCCATTATAGAAGTTTTCTCTATATTTTATTACTTTATTAATCTTTATATTTATCATTTCCTTCTCATAATTCCTTGATTTTAACTTACAATTACTTTAAAAGTTCCTAAAATGATTTTTAACTTATTTTTTTTAGCTTTCATTCTTTTTTTGAAAAAAAAAAATTTAAATATACTTCAGGCCACATATAGTTCTCTAAGCACAGGAGCATGACTTTAGTAGTAACCCACAAATTTTCATGTTTCTCGTTTTCTTAGATATCTTGAAATTTCAATTTGATTTCTATTTATTAGAAATGCACATACTACTGCTTAATTTTCAAGTACTTGAGGGATTTTTTTAAAGCAGGGTCTCCCTGTCGCTGGTCTGAAACTCTCTGTGTAGACTAGGGTGGCTAGGCTGACTTTGAACTCACAGAGATCCACCTGCCTCCACCTTAGAAGTACTGGGATTAAAGGCATGTGCTGCCATGCCTCACTTGAGGAATTTTCTTGATATATTTTTTTCTCACTTAATTTCCCATGATTCAGGTAAATATATTCTATATTCACCAATTAGGGGAATTGCTTGCAACTCAGCATCTATCAAAACACATGTGATGTGTTTAATGCAGAGTTGAAAATCAACTGCAATCTTCAGCTGCTAGGTTTGAACTTCTATACACATCATTGTCTTACTTTGGTGTTGCTATGAGAAAATACTCTGATAAAAACAACCTAAGGAGGGATGGGTCTCTTTGGGCTCACAGTTCCAGGCCTCAGCTCATCCTGTCAGGGAATTCACAGGAACAGGAGCAATCAGTCCACAATCAAGACATCCGCAATCAAGGAACAAGGAGCAGTGAACACTTGGCCTCAGTTAGCTCTCTCCTTTTATATGTCCAGGATCCAAATACAAGGAATGGTGCTGTCCAATTTTAGTGTGGGCTCTCTCATCTCACTTAACCTATCAAACAAAGCTTTAGGACAATCTTATTAGAATTTGTCATAAGACTTAATCCAACCCAAAGAAGGTTAGGGAAAGGGAACATGGAGACCAGGTATGAAGGTCCAACAGATCTGTTATTGATTAAAAATGAATTAAAAACAGATTCATTCAACACATTCTCACACAGTCCTTGATACCTGTCCCAGAATAGAGGTAGTTGTGGTCACCGGCTATGACGGGAGGATCCAGTGGTGCAAGCGAGTCCCGAACTCAAGGCAGGTTCTACAGCTAACCCAATAGGCGGTGCTGTGGTTCCAGCAGTTCCAGCAACAGCTCCAAAATGGCAGGGCTGGTGTTGGGCATAATGCAGGGTGGGCTTAGCTAGGCCACCTGCCAGAAGGAATGGAGGAATGGCTGTCGTGGGTGTGGTGCTCCACACTGGTTGGTTGTGAAGCCAGTTTCTGCCCAGCACCTGGAGGGAACCTGATCCACCTGAGAGCAAACTGCGGTTGGCTGTAGTCAAGACCCCACCCCGTAAGGCTATCGGCTGAGAAGACCTATAAAACTCTCTGCTCTTTCTTGAATAAATGAGTTTGCAGCAGACTACCACTGTTGGCTTTCTGCTCAACTCCGGAAGTCTGTGTCTTGACTCTGTGCCTACTCGGCCCCTCCCCCACGGTGGAGATCATTCTGTGTCCCTCCTGCTGGCCCTAAGTGCTGGGACCTCCTACAGGCTGGTCCAACTGGTTCCGTGGTTCAGCAGGTGGCCTCACGTGTGGTCCACCGGTTCCTGGACTCTCCAGAGCTGTGCCAGCATCAAGGTGTGACCCTTTCCACAGTGACACGTCTTAGGTTAGACTGACGGAACTTCAGACAAGGTGAATGCAGTCTAGGGATTCTTGTGGATTAGCATTCAGCATCTAGCCTGTGGTCTTAGGCTTTATAGAAAATTTGGCAGTGTTACCCCACCAGCCAATCAGCTTCCAGATGACGTCCCTCACTGTCCTGCTCTTATCACAGCTCTACAGCCTGTGTGACCAGGGGTCTGGTATGGAAGGGAGCTCCTGGGCTCTAGGCAGGAGGTCCATCTGTAAGATCTGATACTATGGGGACTCTGTCCACTGGGCGTTTGGCCTGAGTTTTCCCAAGAAGAAAAGGAGCATTTTTAAGTCTCTCTGCAGGTGCCTGGCTTTGCTAAGAAAGTGCTCTGGTCTTGTCTCCTAGAGTTTGACCAGAGGCCTTCCCAAGAGACTGAGGCACTTCTGGGGCTTTATCCACCCAGCACTCGCTGGAGGCTTTGAACTTAGCTCAGATAAGGAGAGTGCTCTGAGGGACCCGCGTAGTTACAGGCTTCTAACTTATGAAACTGGGCTCTAACTTCTAACTTATAGTATGCTAACTTATGAGATTATATTATGGGTTTACAATGTCGCTACTTATATGCTAATTGTCTATTACTTATATGCTATATTATCTATTATGCACTTTATACTTATAACACTATGGCTTACATTTTCACAGCTTACAAACTAGTAGACTCATAAGGCTCTGGGTTTACAACTTATAGACTTAGTTACTGAGCACGTGCTTCTTATACTTATGAATTTAAACTAATTGTTTATCTAATACATAAAATTATACTTATAAACTTATGGGGTTTACGTCATTTCAGTTTACAAACTAATTATTTTTAATACATGTTCCTTACAGAATTTAAGGAAAAACCCCCAGGGTGGGTAACATGTAAATCTCAGCAACTGTTCTTAGGAGGAAATGGAAGGGAAAAGGGAAAAAAAACAGAAAGCCATGCCTGTTTAGAGCCAGCATGGAGGCCAGTCATATGCGGGGGAGGAACTTTAGAGAAAGTAAGAAAGCCCAAAATGTTGGGACAGTCCAAAATATTAGGGAAAGCATGGTTTAAAAAGAGTTATAAAGAAGAGAGAGGTTACACCTTTCTAAAGAATTCAGAAGAGCATGCAGACTTATGGAAAGCTCATGTCTATGTCCCCATCATAAGCACTGCGTAGGAGATGGGGATTCTGGGCAAGAAAATATTCACCATCTCATTAATGACAACTATTCTGGCCATCTCTTTAGCCGGACTTAAGGTAAGCCAACCTTCCTAGCAGTAGTCCTGTGACCAGGCAAATGACCTGGCAAAACTGGTCTGATAATACCACAGCTACAATGCATTGGCTGGAGATAGCACAGCATAGCTTCTTTTCTTCTTCTACTTTTAAAATTCTATAATCTCGTGTTCAATATTGAGTATTTGTGGATTCTCCTTTGTACTCATACATACACACAGCATTTAGATTTAAATTTATGACTTCTTTTGTATTATTGATAGTATTCATTTTTACACATTTTATTACTGTTTTGTTTATAGTCACCCCAACAGTTATCACATGCTTCCAAATTCTGAGAGATTACAAAACAAGTTAGTACATTACCTCTCTCTGGGCATTCCAAGAACAGAAGACTTTTACTCCATTTCTCCTCTTCATTATAATCATGCATTTTCATTTTACATATAGTTTAAACTCTAGAAAACATTATTATGTTGGTACACTCAATGCTCACTTAAATTCCTCTTAATTCCCTCTTGCATTTTCCTCATTATGGAGAATTTTTCTTCTAACCCAAAAGCAAGCAAAACACACAAAACTCTTCAACACATCTTTTAATGTGAATCTTCCTGTACAGAAATTTTCAAGTGTGGTTGCCAAAAAAAAATAGATCTCCCATTTATTTTTTATTTAAAGGATATTTTCACTAACTATAGAGTTCTAGAAATTTCTTCTCCAGTTTAGTATTTCACTGGGGACTCCCGCTGTCTTCCGCAAAATGACTATAGTAAGCACATAGCCTGCACCTTATGCTGGGTCTCATGCACATAATGAATGCACAGCAAAGAGTTCATTTCCCTGATGGATTAGTGATAATTATTTGTTCTGTGGTGAGCAGGAATCATCACTTTGCCTGTCTGGGTTTCACAGGAGCAGAGGCCCCATGTCTCTCACTGAGAATTCTTTCGCAAACTGCTGCTTCCACCAAGTGCCAAGTCAGTTGGTCGCTGATCACTTTCATATCCTGTATTTCACCCTCCCCATGGCAAAGCCACAAATCTGTCTTCTGAAGAACAGACTATTAGAAGTAAGATGGAATGAAGATCTGTTCTTTTCCAATACTGAGAAATATTCTTCAGGAAAACTTCTCAATATTCTAGAAACTGTTTTATGACATTTATTAATTGGAGCTTTTTTTGTCAGTTCCAACGGTTAATCATAGAATTACCATATATGATCCAGCAATTACAACTGTTAAACATATATGTAAGAAAAAAAGATACATATATCTTCATAGAAATTTGTATGTGGATATTAATACAAAATACGTGGACACAGTCCAAAATAACACCTTCCTGTGGATAATTTTGCCATATAAATATAACTGGGTATTATTCAGCCAGTGAAAGGAATAAAGTACTTACCAATACTACAACTTAAAAAAGCCTCAAGGACATTGTGACAACTGAAAGAAGAAAGAAATAAAAATGCCATAAACTATATGACCCATTTGATGGTGGAGTCTCACAATACAGAGATGAATAGAAAAATGGAAGGCAGAAAAGAAAGTAACTAATGATCAGGGGTGCTTATGAAGTGATTAAACATAATTGAATTGTAGTGTTTGTATAACACTAAAGATATGTTAAATATCAGTGAATTTTAAAGTGGTTATATTATGAATTTTATCTCAATGAAAATTTATGGGAGAAATATGTGGTAAGCATTATTACAGCCTTTCCACCAGGGGTTGCTGTTTCCTTTATGAAACCTTAGCAGTTTATTATTTGGGTAGAAATGGTTATCCTTGCAAATTCTTTTTTTTTCCCCCAGTTTATTTTGTATCTATTTTAGGTGTAAATAATGAAAGCATTATTAAAATAACAAAGTGATTCATTTGGATGTATCTCTAAAAAAGAAAGCATTTGTGAAGTATCTGTCTAGAAAAGACTCTTTTCCTTGGATAGAGATCTCACAGTTCCAAAATTAAGCCAAAATGGGCAAACTAAGAAATTAAAGAAATGGTTCATGGAAGCACTGCAAGATCTCAAGTGAAACCGAATGAAGGCCATGCCCAGGGATCACAGGGTATTTCAAGTTGTTCTTCATTGTTGCTATACTTGAAGGTGTCGTGAAAGTGTTTATACATATTTTTTTCATGAGCAAAATAAAATCACTCGTCCAAATTAAAACCAATTTATTCAAGTCCTTTATAAAAGCTCTTTTATTGGAGTTCTACCAGGAATAAAATAATTGGACCATCGTATCCCTAGATGGCTGTGGCCTGTGGTTTAAGGGGAATACCACAAAATATGCCATGCATCCCCAAGTGCGGAATGTTTCTTTTCAACTCCAAATCCACAAAATACAGGATTGTTTCTGCAATAAGAATATCCTCTCTGCTATCCACAACAAAATCAAAAGGCAGTAGAGAAAAGTCAGGCAAAGAAAACATGGGCCCTACCGTAAATGTGAATCAAAGCACTTTGATTAGAGCAGTGTAATTACAGCACTCGGAACATGGCCTTGTGCTCTATATAAAGCCAGCCATCACCATCTTCTGAAGTATGTGACCCGGCAAGAAGGCCTTGCTCAGGGAGGAGCTGCAAAGACACACTGTGAGGGAAACCAGAAAGCACCGGCTGCTGAATGCCTCCAGGAAACAAGCAGCATTTCAGTCTAGTAAAAAGATTTGGAAATGATTAAGAAAGTACAGTAAATAAAAAATTGTCCACTTCCCTGAGATGCCTTGGTTCTGTAGTTTTCAAAACAAATCACTGTCTGTTATGGTTTCAGTATGAATTGTCAGCCACAGGCTCACGTGTTCAAGGTTGTTAGTACAATTTGGGGAGGTGGGGTCTCGTTGGACGAATTGGGTCACTATGAGCATGGGATGGAAAACGTCTTATCTCAGGAGTCCCCCCCCCCCCCACCACTTCCTCAGCCAGTATGAAGTGAGCAACCTTTGGCACACACTTTTACTGCCATGATATTCTTTCTGCCTTACCCTACGCCCAAAACAATGGATCCAGCCAACCGTGATTTGAAACTGTGATCCAAATAAACCTTTCCTCCTTTACTCGGTTTCCCTTAGGTTTTTGTCCTATCGATGAAAAACTAGCACTGAACATTGGTACAACACTGAAGTCATTGCTGTGGTATTGCCTGAGAAGTTTGTTCAGAAGCCTTTGGCACTGATTTGTGGGAAATAGCTGGAGAAATCTATAGTTCGGGGCAGAAAAAAAAAATGTAAACAGAACACTTAGAGGACGATTCTGGTGGGATCTTAGAAGACTTGAATGTCGATAGGAACGTCAACAGTGAAGACTGTGGCGTCTCAGAAGCTAACAAGTCCACTTGAGGAACTGGGCTAGAGGCTATCCTCTACATTTTGTTCATATCCTGGGACTTGGAAGGCTGATCTCAAAGACGATAGAGTCCTTAACAGAGGAGTGTTCAAGGCAACACTGCACTTGAGATGTGGCATGGAATTTGGAAAATCGGGATAAAAACTGCAAACACAGGAACAAAAATAGAATTGTGGTTTGTGAGGCTGCAGAAATGGCTCAGCAGTTAAGAGCTCCTGGCTCTCTTGCAGAGGACTGTGGTTTGGTTCTGGGCACCCAGTTCCAGGGGATCCAATGCCCTCTTCTGGCCTCCACGGGCATTGCATACATTGGTATACTTACATACATGCAAAACACTCATATACATAAAATAAAAATAAAGCAAATTTAAATATATATACATTTAAAAGACTGTGATAAGAAAATGAACACTTTCAAAGTTGATGCTGTCTGGGCACGGTGACGCGTGGCTTTAGTTTCAACACTTGGGAATTGGACTACTCATTCTGCGCCCATATATTGGAAGTATAACTTTTTTTTTAAAAAGCAAAGACTCCTAGCTAAGAATTTACCTTGAGTCTTAGTGGGGAAGTCTGACTTGGACTTCTAATCAATATCGTGCCTGTTGACACTCTGGGGACCCTAGGAGGTGGATGAAAGAGACTTTACCTTGAGATTGGCATGAGCTTTTGGAGGTCAGGGGCAGAATGTTATGATTTGAATATGAAGTGTTCTATATGGCCTCATATACTGAAGGCTTGGTTGCTAGTCTTGCTGCTGTTTTGGAAGGTAGTAGAAACATTAACAGGGAGGTGTAGTTGGAAGAATGAGTTCACTGTGTGTGTGCTCTGGAAAGTTCTGTTTCGTCCTCAGTCTCCTCCCCTCCCCCAGTCTCCATGCTTCCTGGACACCATGCGGAAAGTACCCTGTCTGTGCACTCAGCACCATGAGAATTTAAACCAAGGGTGGGGCCTGACCTGTTCTGAGAACTTATTCCTTCAGATTCATCCTGGAACTCTGCTCTTGAACAAAGGAACTGCTCCTTCTTTATTGAAACTGTTCATCCAATAGGAAATGGGGAAGAAAAAACAGAATTTGTCTTATCAAGAAATTTTCCATCTGACCCTTGCTAACCCAGAACAGCACACACAAGCACAAAAGACCCATCAGTGTAATCCCACCTGTTGCTTGCAACACAAATGGGATAACCTATTGCTTCCAGTGAATATTTGATGATCGCAATACTTGATAATTTTTACAACACACACACTCACACACACGCACACATGCACACATACACACACGCACACACACACATACACACACGCACACGCACACATGCACACATACACACACGCACACTTTATTCTGAGTCAAGAGCAAGAAGGGACTCATGAGGGTTTAAAGCTATATGTTTAGGTTACAAGAGGAGCCCCAGGCCTAGCAAGCTTTTTTACATTGTAAAGAAGTTGAGATAACATCCTAGAAGTCAATCACACACATGACATTTTCATGAATAAACTAAAAGATATTATTTTAAAAAAGAAAATGAAACAATGAACTTATTATTTTGCACAATTAATATATGCTAACAAAAAAATTCAAAATAAATCTTTCTCTCAGGGGCTAGACAGACGACTCAGTGGTTAAGAGCCCCACAGGATGGCTAACAGCTGTCCTTAACTCCAGTTCCAGGGGATCTGATGCCCTCTAGTGGCCTCTGCAGACCTTACATGCATCTGGTGCACTTACACTCGTACTTACACATAGAGGCAAAACACTCATATGCATAAAATAAAATTTTTTAAATTTTAAAATTGAATGTTTTCTCTTGAGTATTTTTCGTAGTGATGAATAGCTAAGGAACACATCTCCATGAAATAACCTGTGTATACTGTTATTAAATCATGTTGGTTTTTGATTTCTAAGTAACAACAAATAACATGACAAATATATTATGCCAAATTCATATTTCAAGTCCAGCATGGTAGTGTAAGCCTTTAATCCCACTGCTTAGGAGGCAGAGCCAGGTGAATCGAGGCCAGCCTGGTCTACATAGCGAGTTCCAGGCCAGTTGAGGCTACAGGGAGACAGTATCTCAAAAGGTTCCCACCACCACCACCACCCCTCAAAATATATATAATTGTATATATATCATATTTCACAGCTTCTTTGAGTTAGGGGTCTAGGCACAGTTTACTTATATCCTAACCATCAAGGTCTTGCTGGGGGTGGAAGCTTTCTTCAGTCTTAAGGTTCTCTTCCAAGCTTATAAAATTGTTGCTAGAAAGCTACTTCTTATAGCTACAGAACTCTTGTAGCCTCAAAAGCAGCAAGAGAAGGAGTCTGCTGCTTCATGTCTCAGAATTCATGGAAGACCCAAATCCTCTTGCACTTGATTAGATCTGGCTAGCCAAGATACTCTGTTTTCAAAGAACTCAACATTCAACTGATAAGAGGCTTTAATGATGCTTACAAATTCCCTTCCCCTTTGTCATATTTTTTGTTTAGAAGTAAGTCACAGGGTCTTATCACATTCTAGTGAAAGGGATCCCACAAGGGTGCTGTGGCTTCTTGGAACCACACTCTGAGATGTCTGCCACATCTAAAAACGGCTAGACCATGTATCCTCACCAGCCTAATCAACTCCATATTGCTCACCCAGAACAAGCACAAAAGAAAGAAACTTCTGCATTGCTGTCATCTTCGTAGAGTAACAAGGATTCTTTCTCCCTGGGAGGCACAGCTATCACACAAGCAAATCACATAAGTATTCCACAAACCCAAATAGACTCTAAATAGATTTTCTTTTTCTATCAGGAGGTACTGTGAGCTTTGACAATTGTTTGTGCCTGTAGAGAGGAAAACTTCATGAGCAACAAACAATTTGAACAAACTGTTGACAGGACCCTCCGCCCAACGAGTCTAGTCAGAGTGTCAACTTGACTTTCATATTCAGGATATGAGGAATGGATATTTTGTCTTCGTTTCCCCCCCCCCCACTGGAGCTGTTACTGAAATGAGTGAGTGACTAAATGGCAGTTACTACATAGTGAAGAAAAGTTACTGCTCTATTCAACCCCAAGCTTGAAAAAAGCAGAATCTTGGGGAAAAAAATAATAAAACCTAATTTCCTTGAATGTAAGCTACAGAGTAACAGCGGAAAATAAGTACAAGAAGGTTCTTTAAAAACTTTTAAGACTGAAAAGTAAAGATCTTGCAGAGGAACATTGGAGGGGCGGTTTTCAGAGTAACATTGCTACAGGTAGGAGTAAAGTCATGCCAGCAAGATCTTGACTGGCCACTTAGTCCTCAGCGTGATATATGTGATCTGGAATAATTATCTGAAAGTTAAACCTAAGTCTTACTTGAAGAACAATTGTAATGCCTGTTTAATCAGTTACAAAGAGTATAAGCAAGTGATTCGGTCAGGGGCACTTGCTTGAATTATACTATATGTTGAGTGGTGCTGGTTTGGCACCAGGCCTGGGTTAGATAGGAATCTGGATGCAGTAATATAGGGGACATGATACTGAGAGATCGCTAAAAACATAGTTATTCTATGACATAATGTCTTGTCACAAAACTTGTATTCACAATTAGAAAGGCATGCAAGAATCCAAACTTGTTCCCTTTGCCATGGTTTCTAACAATGAAGGCATCATTGCATTGGTTCCCCTCTGGAAGCTTTTCTCATCAGATTCTTAAGAATGATTAGACCAGGAAAGGCAGAAAGCTGTTATGCTACCATCCATATGAGTACATTACAGACGTTCATTAAATATCAGTGCAAAGTTGAATGCGTGGCATCCTGCTTATAAGATTTCTGAAGGATTTGGGACCACTTGGACCATTAGCTGCCTGTGTGTCCCTAACACTTTTAAAATGGTTTCCTTTTTTCTTTTTTCTAAATATCACAGTCATCCTTCCACTAAATGAACTTACCCTGCTGGCCACAGTTGATTAGACCAGTGATGGAGACCATATTTGCCCTGAATTAACCTTTCTTTCTCTTAAAAACTTACATTGGATATACAAAGATTGGGAATTGCAGATTGAAAAACATAATAGAGCAGAGGCAGGGGCAGGTGAAACTCTGTGAGTTCAGGGCCAGGCTTGTCTACATAGCTGGCTCCAGGCCACTTGGGACTATAGAGATTTACAGATGGGAAACACAGGTTGGACAGTAAGGTAAACCTTACTTTCCCTTATCTTGACTCCTGACTAACTGGAAAAAGCTGGATCCCTATCCCTCAGCAATACAGTGCTTACTTTCTTTCTTACTTGAGCGTGGCCTGACTGCCCTTTAGAGGATGGAGAAAAATGGCCACCAGAGAGGACATTAAATTATAACACTATAAACAAACTAGATCTGTTTTGCAAGAGGGAAGGAAAAGTAGTTGAGATCCCCTATATTCAATTCTTCTTTCATCCCAGGGATCACCCAGAGTTAGGGAAAAAATGTAGACTAAACTCAAAGACTCTGGCAGTATTATGTTATAAATTTGGGGAAAATTTCCCCTTGACAAAATGAAATACCAGCTGAGGTCCCCTTGGAAGCTCCTTAAAAAACCAAACAGGATGCTAAATACCCTGTTACCCCCACCCCCCAAGGAAAGTTTCCCCTCTGAGTTACTACAGCAGTGCAGGAACCTTGTCTTTGACTGAACTTAAAGAGATTAAAAAGGACCTGGAATATTATGCTGAAAACCCTGACCAATAAGGAAGGATGTAAGGCTGTTGTTAGAATAAACTGTAACTCTCTCCAAGAAAGGAGAAAAATTTTAGACCAGGCTGTCCAGATTGAAAATGATTTTTACACTACCCAAGTAAAGGTAAAAGAAGAACAGGGGCAGAATACCCATTGGAGATGAGGCACTTCCCTCCCCAAATCCAGACTGGAACTCTGGTAATGGGAGGGATAAATGGCTCAGGAGTCACTTCTTGTACGGTGTTATAGAGGTTCTCACAAAGGCTAAAGTCAAACCCTTAAACTACTCTCACCTCTCCCACATTTGATGATATAGAATCCTTCATTGCCTTCCTGAATAAACTCCAGGAAGCTATGAGAAAGTTCACCATTGTAGAAACAGGATCACAGGAAGAGGAGATTTTTCCGAACTACAAATTTCTCACTTAGTTGGTCCCAGACATCCATAAGAAACTCCAAAAGCTGGTGAACGAACCAAGCAAGTCCTTGGATGATTTAGTCCGAGCTGCTAATTCGGTCTATTATAATCAGGAGCAGAGCAAGAGAAGGCAAGGAAAAAGGATGCTGTGGGAATTGAGAGTTGCCATGAGGGCACTCAATAGCAGGCTTCCTTCCAGGCAATCAGACAGGCCCCAAAAGATGCTGCCTCTGTGAGAAGAACACTTCTGAAGGTAATGCCCTCAGAGGTGGAAGCCCCCACTGAGACCCTGCCCCAACTATAAAAAGAATCACTGGAGGAGTCATTGTCCTAGAAACTGATCAGAACCCAGGTTATTCCTCCTGTCAGAATGATAGCTCCCATAATGACATCCATCCATGTAGAGAAGCCCCAAGAAGGTCTGACTTTGGGGACTTGACAAATCAACTTCCTCTTAGACATGGAAGCCTGATTCTGAGCCTGTCCCTTCTCCCCCAGCCCTCAAGCCTCAAGATTCTCAAACTCCATTACGTTCTGGGCATAATTGGCAAGCCCATAGAATGTTATTTTACCCAACCACTTCTTATTCATGGGATGAGCTCTGTCACTCCTTTCTAATATTGCCTGACTCTCCTGCCCCTTTATTCGGGAGGGATTTGCTGTTCCAACTCAAAGTACAATTATTGTTCCCCTGCAACAACCACTGCTCATGTTTAGTAGAAAACAGTATCTCCCCATCAGTATTGACTGATGGGGTCACCACCTGAAGAGCAGTCACCCTCACAGTTATCCACCGTCAAGATCTCTCCGACTTCACTCATCATAGCCACTTAAACGCAAGACGACAAGAATTATTAACTGAATGGTCTACCTCCTACAAGACCCCCTTCATAGGCGCCATAAAGGATCCCAACAAATGGAGATTAGTACAAGACCTCTGACTGATCAGAGAAGTAGTGGTCCCTTTCCACCAGTGGTCCCTAGCCCTTACACCCTTATAGCTCAGATTCCCTCTGATGCTGTCTACCTACTTGCACTCAAGGATGCTTTTTTCTGTATCCCACCTCACCCAGTAGCCAATCTCTATTTGCATTTGAGGACCCTATCTGAAAAGCAGGCCAAGTTACATGGACAGTCCTCCCCAGGGCTTCCGAGTCAGTCCTCATTTATTTGGTCCGGCCCTGGCTGCCCCTTCTTGGCCCAAGATCTAATTTATCAGACCTATCCAAGAACCACTTCTAATCCAATATGTAGATGATTTCCTCTTATGCAGTTCAACTGAGGAAATTCTGTCCCAAGGACAGAATTTTTTCTTAATTTTCTGTATGAGAGAGGGTATAGAGCTCATGAGAGAAACCCCATTTTTGTCAGACTAAGGTTTCCTACCTTTGTCTGGTCTTACCTAAAGAAACCAGAGCCTTGAGACCCAAATGGCTCCAGTAAATGTTAGCATTTCTTGTCCCCAAGACCCTCAAACCACTTTTGAGGAGTTACAAGATGCCATCAAACTGGATCCCTGGGCATGCAAAACTTGCTAAATCTCTTTATCACGTACTTAAAGAGGAATAGACAGGATGTCTTAGTCAGACTGAATGGACCTTAGAATCATAAGAGATATTTCAAAAGCTCAAAGGGGCCCCAACCAGAGCTCTGCATTAGGCCGACCAACTCAAGAGAGATTTCATTTTTACATTACGGAGAAATGGGAAACAGCCCTGGGAATGATAGCTCAGTAGGGTATAAGCACGGAATTAGACCAAGTGACCAAGAGATGACCTGGTTGTCACTAGAAAGTGGCAGCTGTAGGGTTTCTGATCCCAGAGGTTCAGAAATTTACCCTAGGGCATTCTTTGACAGTCTACACACCCCATCACATTGATGGGGGGAGGGGTCCTTAATTCAAAAAGGAACCTATGGATAACAGACAGCCAATTGTTAAATACCAGCCCTTATGCTTGAAGGATCTGAGATTACTCTTAAAAGATGCCCAAATCTCCATCCAGCTACTCACCTCTCCAAAGGAGCAGGGTGATGGCAAGAGACCCCTTCATTCTTGTGAAGAGGTCCTCATGGAAAATAATGTACTGTCAGGGTCCCTCTCTCAGGACTGGCCCAAGCGGGACACAGGGTCTCTGCCGAGAGGGGGTGAGAGGCATGGAGTCAAAACACAGACCCCAGGAGCTGGGTGGAAGCATGCAGAAGGCGAGTAGCAGCAAACTCATTTGTTCAAGGAAGTGCAGAGGGTTTTATGAATTTGGTTACCAGTCATCCTTTGGGGTGGTTCCCGACTGCAGCCACTAGTGTTCCATCTCTTAGGCAGGTCATCCAGGCACAGAGCGGACGCTGGTGTCACACCTGGCCAGAGTGGAACATCACGTCCACAGAAGCCATTCCCTTATTCCTCATGGCAGGTGGTCTGGCTAAGGCCCACACTGCATTATGCCATACATATCCTCCTTTTTGATTTTATTAACTTAGCAACTCTGGGAGGCATGGTTCTATGCCAAGCCATTGTTGACCCCAGGCCCCTAGGGATCACCTCAGGCAATGGTGCCTGTCTTAGGTTTACCCATTTGTTGGGGTCTTACCCATCATTGACTATCAACCATCCTGGTGAAAGAACCCATGGGGCAATGCTTGTTGCTTAGGAGGGTAATTAGGATGGCATGGGAGATTCATGCAGGAAGGCTCCTGTGGCGTGTGTGAAGGTCCTTGTCAAAGAATGATGTTTGACCTGTAGAACACTCAGGAAGAAGTGAGAAGAGTTCAGTATTGCGAAGAAGGTGGCATTATTAAGTGGCCAGTTAAATGGGATTGGCCTGTATTGCTGATATCCAGGTTTGAAGGGAATATGTGGTATTTAGGGGGAGATCCAAGGCCTGGAGAATTTGAAGTGTCAATGTCTGAGAAGCTCTGCTTTGTTGCAGTGCTTTCCAAAGGCAATGAAAGGTCAGCAGCGTTATCAAGAAGGCCACAGCAAAAACACTCCAGATTACCAAACTGAGGGGTGAAAAAATGGCTGAGATCCTATTTTGTCTTGGCAGATGGCACAGAAGTCCCTTGTGTTAAAGGAGCTAGCTGTGCCTGCATTGTTCTGGCAACAAAGTTGGAAAAATTAGTCTTTTTCAAAGCTATGCATGGGGGGAACAGTCTGTTGAGGGAAAAGCAGAGGGAACCATTGAGGAGCCAGGTCCCGTTAATTCCCTGTACAGATCCAGTGATTCCACAGTGGTAGGGACATCCGCTGTGCTGACAGGCACATCTGTGGCAGGCTTGACATTTCTGGCAGGTATCCAGATAGGGGAGGGTGAGGTTTCTGGAAAGATACAAGTGTATCCTCGACCCTGCGTTAAGAGTGGGTGAGGTCCCTTCCATTCATTTGTGAGACGGTCTCTCCAGTGGACAAGGTGCAAGGGAGTAGTGGCCAGTTGAGCTCTCCAATGTTTATAGTCTGGAGAGAGTCCTGCTTCATCAAAGGTAAGAAAATTAAGAGTGAAAAGAGATTCCATCAAGGCCAAATGGGGATCCCTGGGTGTCATTGCAGTTTTCTGCTTCATAATGAGTTCCTTGAGGGTTCTATTTGTCTTCTACACTGTGGCTTGGCCCTGAGGGTTCTAGGGGATGCCAGTGGAGTGTTTAATCCCCCAGGATTCTATGAAAGACTTGAATTGGGCAGATGTATATGCTGGGCCATTATCTGTCTTAATCGCCCAGGGCACACTCATGACCAGCACAGTGATTTTTGTTGCCTTGATAGCATGGGATGCCTTCTCACCTGAAAGTATGATAGCAAAAACAAATTTGGAGTAGGTGTCTATGATGGCATAAACATATTTAAGGTTGCCAAATGAGGGTATGTGGGTGATATCCATTTGCCAGATGGCATTTGGCATAAGGCCTCTAGGGTTACTTCCCTGCAGCTGCAGTTGGCCCAAGGGGGAGTGCAGCATATATCCTTCACCACCTAGGCTCCAGAGAGCCACACCGCATCTGTAAAAGCCGAGGCTGCTAATAGAGACTGGCCCTCAGGGAAGACAGTGATGGATTGAAGTAACTTGTGAGCAGGGAAGTGGTTGTTGCCCAAAGCAACAGACGGTGGGCAGTTGGTGGGACATGCCATGCCCAGAGCAGGGTGGGAGGAGAGGGTGGTAGGGCATGCCAGGGTGGGCAGCACAGTTGAAGCTCTGTCCAAGGGCTAAGAAAAGCCTGAGCCTTTAACAGCCGTGCTAGCTCGCCAGCCCACATTGGGGGAGGGGTGGGTGTTGTTTTATCCTTTCGTTTCACTTTCAAGCCTCTCTGCAGGAGAAGAGCCTTAAGAGCCCACAACTGTGGCATTTCCTGGTGGGGGAGGAGATTGCTCATTATGGTGGAGTGACAGCCAACGAAATGGTAACTCAAAGCCACAATGATCACTACACAAACCAAAATGCCTAATATCGGGTCAACTGAGACAAACAGACAGAACTTTTAGGACTAGAGTGAAGTTGGTTTTAGAGTGAAGAAAGTCATTCTAGAGAGAAGGGATGTATCTTAAAGACAGGCTATTAAGTGGACCTAGCCTTCCAAGCTGAAGGAAAAGGATGGGCAGCCATAACAAAGTAGGATAAAGGCCTACAGGGATGGACCAAGAATAGACGCACTAAACTCACTACCGCACTTACTTGAGAAAAGACCTGTTCCTGAACCCAGAAAATGTTCTTGGATGCAGTGATCCAAATAGATTATGAATTGCTATGTGCCCATGGCCACTTCTCTTAAATGAAGAAGCAAAATTTTAAAACATGTTTAAACTCTCTGCCACCCCTCCCCATTGGGACATTCTTAGGACACTTTCATCAGGGTATCTGCACTATGTTGGCCTGAGTCCCAAGACTCAATGAGGCAATCCAAAAACCTCCTAGAAAAGTTTACAGGACTTGGAACCATATTCAATGGCACCCAAATAGTACCTATGGGTCACTGATGAACCATACTAAAGGACCAGCTCCACTGGCCTTTGTCATTCTTTCCAGTTTCAGACTAGATCACGGTTTCTGGTTTTGCTCTCAACAATAATGAAAGCTGGTTGACACAGAAACTTGGCCTTTAATTTCCACCCCCATTAAACATAATGTATGGAATACGGACCAAGGATTTTATTGCTAGGAGGAAAATGACAATGAAAGGGTGAAAATAACTGACTTGGACCATAAAACCTTTGCTAGAGTCACAAACAAAACTGGGGTATGGTGTACTAAGCAACCTGTGTGGGCCCTGAAACTCCCATCTCTAAATCAAACAAGAAACTTTCAAGGTAACCTTAAACCACTCAATTCCTCATGAAGTCAGGATCTCTGAGACAGTTTGGCCTATTTCTAAATTTAAACTAGGCACTGAAAGATCCTTAAATTAATGGTAGATCAAGAGACAGTGATTCACTAACTAGAGGAAAGAGTAAGCCAAGGAGGACCAAATGTGTTAAGAGGATAAATGAATATGATAAAGTATGTTGAGGATTTTTGGTCTGGTTTGGATGTCTGCTCTTTCCCCCAAATTCTAGCTTCTGCCAGGTCCAGGCAGGGAAAATCTTCCTTACTGTCCTTCTATCAGGTGTTGAATTGCTTCTCTCAGGTATAATCTGTATAGTCCTGTTTGTTCCATTGTCTCACCCGAGGGGTTGGAGGTGAGTAGACAGAGTCAAGCCACAGACTCTGGGAGTTGGACGGGAAGCAGCCCAAGCTCGAGGCACTGCAAACTAGTTTGTTGAATAGGTGCACAAGCTCTTAGAGGTCTGGATAGCCAATGATCTTATGGGGTGGGGTCTCAAATACAGCCAATAGTAAGTTTGTCTCCAGGTAGGCGGGTTCTTTCCAGGTGCTGGTCTCACAATTAGCCAGAGCAGAATGCCACACCCACAGGAGCCATTCCTCTATTCCTCCCAGCGGGTGGCCTTAGGCTAGGCCCATCTTACATTATGCCCAACAAATCTGCATTGATCAAGTCTGCCAAGGGTACTTTGGGCATCACCAAATGGCAGTTTTCATCCTTTCTGCTTCCAAATGCTCTGATGTTAAAGCAAGCCACCCAGAAGCAGGTTTGTAATGAGGCTTCTTGGACAACCGGACACACACATCAGCAACCAGCACTGGAGGAAAGACAGTCTGCTGACTGCATCATGACAGACCTTTCTGGAAGACACCTCAGCTGCCGTCTATCTACAGCCTTAGTCAGCAGAAAGTATCCAGAAAGACTGATGGGGAGGAAGTACCCCATTGGTAGCTGGGGTAACCTCTGAGAGTGAGGAATGAAGATAGCAGAAAAGGAGATAGTTCTAAATTAGGCAGATAGGAAAAAGGGTCACAGATGGGGAGGAGGCTGGTGACTACATTTAGCTATGTTCCAATTACTTTCACTTTCATTCAAGATGATACTTCTGGGTTCTTGTCCAAAGTTGGCCCTTTTGGAGGACCCCTTACTCACCCAAAAGCAGGCTCCCCTCTGAAGGAAGTTTCAAATTTCCTTCTCTTTCTCTACCCAGTCAGGTTCCTGCTTCTGTCTGAGTGACCCAACCAACAACCTGCACCCTATGCCTGTCCAATCCAAAGGCAGAAAGGGGAGCCCTATCCTGTCCCACCTCCTACTCTGTAGAATATAAAAGCCCAGGCTCTCTAGCAGGATAAAGTTTGCTTCAGTTCTGGACCCTCGCCATGGGGGAGTCTGTTTCTCTATGTGTGGAGTGTTGTTTGTGCTATGGTAAACCTTGGCTGTGTGCTCTAACTGCAAACTTCTGGTCTAGTGATCTTTACCTGGTGAAGGAAAGGACCCAGGAACAAAGCCTTGGTGGCAACAGATTCTAACAACATATTCTAAAAGACTAATAGTAAGACTCTTCCGTGTACAACAGTCAATTATGAAAACCAAGTAACGATAATACTGAATTTAAATTTTTAATAATAATTCTTGCAAGATGTCACTGAAAAGAATGCTCTTCCCCTCCCCGCTCAGCTCAGCAGTTAGACATTCCAGGAATCGTACTCACCATCTGCAGGAGGGGACTGATAGCAACTTTTTACTCCTGCTCCTTAACACGGATAGACAACCTTCTATTTAACTTCTGACACCAATTACGGGTTAGTTTTTATCAATGACCTCCTCTTGACATCAATTACCAGTCCATACCACTAAAGTACTCAGCTCCCCACTTTAAAAACCACGCCCACACTCCACCTTACTGCTAGTCGCTCCACTCCTGGGTTGGGAGGCTAGTCCTATGCCCCTTAATAAATTGGTCCCACCACATCCATCTACTTCGTTTCTGCCATGTCTCAGGCCGAACCAGACCTTACAATTCTGTTCAAAACAAGATTTCTTCTTGTAAGTTACAACAAAGAAATGAAGATAAATAAAAGAGAAAGGCTTTCTTTCTGTACTGCAGTTCTGACTTTATACAAAGATAACAGAAGAACTTCAGACTTCTAAAAACGGCTTGGCCTTTTAAATAAAGTATCTTCTAAGATGGCTATAAAACTATTTTGGTGGAAGTCAGAAACTCCGTCTTTGTGATTACAAAAGATCCTCTCGTTTCATGACTTTTAAGTGACTACTTGTGGGTGCCTGGTGTACAAGCCTAGTCAGGCCACGTGATCTTTGTAGGGGACTGCAGTTATGAATTACCAGTGAAAATTTACAAACTGCAGCATTGGAGCCATAGTTGGATCCTTTGGGATCACATTTGCTTTCATGCACCGTGTTTAAGTGTTTAACTGACCTCAAGCAATAAAATCAAGTTATAAATAGTAATGAACTGATTTTCTCATTTCAGTCAAACTATTCTCTTAGAAGAAATTCTCTGTCTCTCTCTTCTGTCTCTCTCCATAGAAATTGTCCTATTTCAGAAAGAGTGAGAAAATGTGTTTTGTCTGTATACATCTCATCTTTGAAAAAGGAACATTGTCTGTGACTAGCTTTAGTATCTCCGATAGACAGGACACTAATAAAGAGACAGAAATATTCAAATGGACCTTGGTACACAATTAACATTAGGAAATCACTTTTTATAGATTTTAGAATGTTGCCCTGAGGCTATTTACTCTTTAAAAGGGCTTAACAGCTCTATGCAACTTTGAGTGAACATTCTAGGTAGCCAAATTTGAAACTTTTTAACTAAAAATAAAAGGCTGCAAAATAGTGTGATAAACTGAGAACTTTTCACTTTCCCCCTGGATATTCTAAGTAATATTTTAAAAGGTATGATATAGTTATAATTTATATTAATAATAATCATATTTTTAAAGAGTCAATCTTCAATGATGGATTTTGAAATAATCTATGCCATCTCTTTAGAATAATTCACTATTTTAAAGTGCAAAACTGGAGGGACTAGCATGGAGTATTATAAACTCATTTATTTGCATGAATCACCTCCTGTATTTGAGGTCACATGAAGTATTCTGATGTAAGAAAAATATAATAATAATAAGCTTGCCGAATTGGAACTAAACTATATTACAGTTTACCTTTTGGGTTTTGCTATTGTTGTTGCTTTGTAATTTTAGTTTCATCAACTCTATTAATGTTCATGTGGACACTGTACTACTGACATTCTATATTGCCAAACATGTGTTTCAAAATGTCTCTTGTTATTCAAGCATACTAGGACCAACTTACAGCAAACACTTGATTAAATCTGTCAGAAATACTCTCCATTCCACCGTCACTGACTCACTCCACACTCCTTGACTGAATTCAGAGAACACTCAGTCACAGCCTGCTACTATGCCAACATCATAATTACCTGAATAAAAAGCCACTTTTAAATTTAGTTTTTAAGAGTGGGTCCAAACTCAGGACATTCTCCGAGATATCTCCTGGAACCATCTGTCTCCTGGGAACTGCGCTGATGGAGCTGTCTCTGGAACTCTGTTTCTAGAACTTTGTCCCAAGTCCATCCTTACCCAACTTTTATTCAAAATGGTTTCTCAAGCTTCAACTGGGGAGGCTCAATATTGTCTCCACCCTAATCCTAACAGACCATCTGCATTTTCATTCCTAGTTCTAGAATATCTTATTCATCAAAGGTCATGTGTGCTTCCTACTCTCCATTGTATCCAGTGGAGAAGGGAGAAGTGTATGCAGTGTCTTTCAGCACTTCGATATGTTAATTTTCCAACATGCCCATCCACATCCAAAGTATCTCAGCAAGGCCAAAAGTATGACTTCTGCAGAAGATGTAAAGCTGCTCAAAATCTAGCAAGCAAGCACACTCAGTGAGGAACCTGATGGATTTTGATTCCTAAAACATTCTAAGTGGTTCAGCACCAAGTGCAACCTTGATACATTTTTATTTCAAGACTGGCCTTGGAGGAATTTGAATTTCTATCAAACAGCTTTTTTGTAATTTATTTATTGAAGTTTTGTCTTATTCAACCCTTTTATAGAAAAGACATTATATTTCTTTTACATTTCCCATGATGAAGAACAGTTTCAATGGTTCCTAGGTCCAGCAGATTGATGAATGACTTCTTAGTTAAGAACATGTGACCACTGACTGATGATGGAATAGAGAGGCCACATGAGATATCTGGATAGTGACAGGTACAGCTGGGGTGGGGACAGGCAGAACCATCTTTAAGCATGGAAAATAGGAAGGGAAAAAAAAAAACATTTGTTTTTTTGTTTTTGCTTTAAGGAAGGAAATTATCAAGAGAGTCTAAGCTGTTTTAGGTTTTTTTTTTTTTTGAGACAACAAAGCTCACAATAACAAAAACTCTATTGAAATCATTGCAATGGCCAGGCATAGTGGTATAGACCTTTAATTCCCACACTTGGGAGGCAGACGCAGGCGGATCTCTGCAAGTTCGAGGCCAACCTGGTCTACATAGCGAGTTCCAGGCCAGCTATGGCTACAGGGAGCCCCTGTCTCAAAAAGACCAAAAAAAGAAAGAAAGAAAGAAAAGAAAAAAACAGAAAAGAAAAAGAAATTATTGGAATTTTACTTTAATGAGTTTAAACATAGTGGCTCTGTCAAGACTTTGTTCCCTAAATCTATGGTCCCTCAGTGTAGATTTGAGACTCTTTTTTTTTTTTTGGATATGCAAATAAACTATTTTCAAGATGCTGAGCAGGGAAACATATTCTCAGAATCCATAAGCATAGAAGGTTCCAGATTGCATTGATTAAGATCAACCAAATGGAAGGTGGTGGGCAGAATACCGTGACCAGCGTACCATTCCCACTGACATTCAAAAGCTATATTTTGTAGATAAATCACTAGTATCTCACAGACTAGATGTGATAACTAGCACACTATAAATCTTTTCTTATGATATTTAAAGAAAATACCTAAAGGAGAAAGAAAAAGGTTTGTGACAATGAATATCAGATTGGGAACAAGAAGGATACACACACAAAAAGATACACTTTTAGAAATCCTTATGTGACATAGTTATTTCTTTTTTAGATAGAATTAACACTGATAAATTGAAGGTGTTAATATAAGTGGGTGGGTCTAAGAAACTCTCAATCACTAAGGCAAAGGGAGAATTAATTATTGGTGTGACCCCATGTCCCAACATACATATATCTACAGAAATTCCTTCAAACCAGAATTTTGTCATGCATGCTATTGTCCCTAAATCATAGCATGGAACCTTGAAGGAATAGGCAGCTCCAAACCTCAGGTCAGGAGAAATGCAAGGTGAGCCTGCATTTGGGGAATCTGAAGACCAACCCCAGGGTTACAGATTCAGGAGGAGGATTCACAGTTTAAAATCCTAAAAGAAAACAAGTGTTCAGCATAAAGCACATTATTGTATACTCAGTCCAAGCACAACGAGCTGTGCCAGACTCTTTTTAAATTATTTATTTATGTATTTATTTTTATATGTATGAGTGTTTTGCCTGCATGTATGAAAGTGCACCTGGGTCAGGCAATGCCCCCAGAGGCCAGAAGAGGACATCAGATTCCCTGGAACTGGAGTTATAGCAGTAGATGGTTATTACCCACCAAGTGGTTGCTGGGAATTGATCCTGTGTCCTCTGGAAGAGCAGATGTTGCTGTTAACCTCTGAGCCGTTTCTCCAGTTTCCTGACTTCTCTTTTTGAGCCAGGATCTCTCTGTAGCCCCAGCTGGCTATGAACTTACTATGTAGACCAGGTTATCCTCTGATAGAATGCCCTGCTTGAAGAAAACCTGAAGTCCTGTGAGACTGCTGCGGGCCTTATGGATCAGCCACACCCTCATACTCAGAACTCAGGGAAGACTGTTTGTTGAAACTACCTGTTTCCCAAGATAGCCTGTCTCACTATCCATGTCTTGGAGGACAGATACCCGGCTATAGGACGCAGACATGTGCATCAACAGTAACATCAGTAAATCATCTTTAGAGATTTCTTGATATAGGTAGACAAAAGTAGAGAGGCGGAGGTGTTCACCGTTCCCCTCAGAATCAGGAAAGTCTGACAAGAAGGAAGCACAGAACGGTGAGAAACGTCTATAGAGTGGAAGAGCAGTCATGCCGGCAGGATGGTGTACGAGCACAGATTTGTGTGGAACACGTGCAAGCAGAAAGGAATATTGTGGTAGAGACCATGTATAAAATGGACAAACAAGAGCTAGACATATTTGAGGGTGGCCAACTATGTGGTTACCTTGACGATATTCTTATTTTAGCACTAAAGGTTGCCCATCCTGGGCCACCCACATTCTCAGGCTAGGAGTTGGTCACCTATTTAACTGCACTGTAATTTACTTGTACTATTACTAATACATTGATATGCTGATATCTGGAACTGGAAAAAATTATGAATCAGATGCCTTTGAATTACACATATAGCTTTGAATTATACATAAATTATTTTCTGAATTAAAAGTTCTAGAATAATTTTAGTGGGTCAAATTTTATCATTTTTTACACTTATTCTCAAATTGTGCTTGGAAAATAATATAATTCAGATAAAAATACACAAATATAACTGTATCTGTTTAGTTACACATGTAGGAGATTAGGATAGGTAATATGTATATTTAATAGGTTAAAATATCTAGTTATTTAATGCATGCTGCTCAGCAGTTGGATTGTTATTCTGGAAAAGAAGTATACCCCAATATCATTCCATATAATAAACATTCTCTAAATTATTAAAAATAAAACTGAGCATATAGAGCACACACAATATATGTTTGGTATTTAGTTTGAGAGGTACTCTAAGAAAATAAAATTCCCAGGACAACAATGAAAGTAAAGGATACTTGATTATATATAAAAATATTGATATAAAGGTTGAGATTTTAAGACAGATGATACCAGCTCAACATGTATGGAACTGAGAGAAGTTGGAAATTTCTTTCAGTCACATAGCCAATGATTCAGTCAGTCATGTCTAGTGTTGATTCTCCATTAAAAGCTTTAGATATCAAAGCTCAGGTGAATCTCCATGTAGCAGTATTGAGACTCCATCAGGAGGCTAGACAGGAAAATGGAAACCTCACATTTGGGACTAGTACATCATCTCATACTTGACTACCTTTGGATAGGTCTATTTGTATACTTTTTGCTTTAATAAAATTACAATAATAAGTAAAGCACATTTCTGAGTTCTGTGAGATGTTCTAGTGAATAATTGAACCACTGGAAGTAATAAGATTCCTCAGAAATTGCATTCATTTTATCACAACTCACAGCTGCTATCTAAATTTAGAACAACTTTGAGGGGAACTTGTGTTATTACTCTGTGAAATTTGGCTCAATTATAGTTAGTTATTGTCACAAATCACCACAGTTTGACATCAATTTGTCTTTCCCTCATTTATTCACACAAGGCCAAGAATCTTAACCTATGGTCCTGTGACCAGAAACATCAACATTTGGGAGGGAAACGTGTTATAAATATGAATTATCTAGTTCTACCTCAGAGCTACAGAATCAGAAACTTGGGACTAGGAGGACCACACTCTGTGCCCTGTCAAGGTTTCTAGGTAATTTTGATATTCATTCAAGTTTGAGAACTATTGAACTTTACCTACCCTATGTGATGCCTCTAAGCTACATTAAGGTTATGCCTTAATAAAGAAACAGTCTGACTCTTAGCTTCCAATTTAAGGCCAAGAGTGTACCTAAATTCTGAGAGCCTGTTCCTGCAGGTTTCTCTTTGAACTCTGCTCCCAGCAAAGCTTCACTCATTCTTTTATTGAAAAAGGATATCCAGCATGGACTGAGGAAGTAGAAGCCAAGACCCACCCTTATCAGAGAAGTTGCCCTTTGATCCTTAGACCTGGGATATCTCACGCACAATAAACAGATTTCACTCATTGCAATAAGAAAAGCATCCTGCTTTAAGCACTCTGATTTGTAAACCACACATATGCACATGCACACTCTCTCTTACACTTCTGTGGAGAACAAGGAGGGATCCTGAGGGATAAGAGAAGCACAAGGCTCAATAAACATTTTTATATTATAAACAATAACTTTTGGGTTCTTTATTGGTTGTAAGGTTAGGCATGTCTTTAGTCTAGATTGTGTCCATATTGTGAAAGTCATTCCTAAAACCTTTCACACCCAATCACATTTCTTTTCCTCTAATAAAGATCTGACACCCATTCTCTGAGGTCCTAGACCATCCTGTATTTTAACACAGCAGTTTCAAAATTCTGGATTATTCAGATTTCTTGTAATCTTCAAAAAATCTTTTGTGTAAATAGAACATATTCATTGAATTTTAAGTTAAAACATATTTTTTAAATCACTAAAATAAAAATAAGCTGAGAATGTGTTTATATAAATTATTTTTATGAAAAGTCATTGTTTATAAAACAAGTGAGAAAAATGCCATTGGTTTGAATCTTTTTAATGTCTGCCTTAATAGAAGACAGCCTAATTCTCATACTTGTTTTTGTGTTGAAAGTGTTGAAACATATTGCTTTGGTTGAAGTATATGAAGAAAAATTTTCCTTACACAGACCTTTCATGGCATGAAAACATGTTTACAACCCTACAGGATCATGTTGCTAGTCTTTACTGATATCACTGCAAAACAATTAACAGGGGTAGTGTTTGAAACGTTGATTGCAATGTGAAATAAGAATAGCAATATGAAGCGTCTTTGCAGTGTAAAGTCTTTGCAGAACGTTAAACTCCTTTGGTTTCTCATAGTTGTTACACTGTTGCATCTTTTGAAAGCCCTTCACTGAGCAATGAAGAGTTACATTTTGGACATCGCAACATATTGTGAAGCTAATCTAAAAACAATATTGTTGATTAATGTCACCATCTATCTCTGAAAAATCTTTACATTTTGGAAAATTCTTAAGTTAATGGTGGTAGAAACAACTTTCTGAATTCTAATCTTTGCTTGAAAGCTCAGATTTTACCGTTGGCAACAAACATCTAGAACCAACTCATTTCCTTCACATTCATGGAACTGCCTGCCAAATCCCCAGATAAGAAAAACCACAGTTTACCTGCCAGTCATTCTTTCAAGTAAAAATGGCTTCCCATGAGAAAATATGTTGGGGGAGGGAAGAAAGAAATCTGTTTAGCTCCTGGCTGAAACAATACCGCATGTGCTTTCCTTATGCAGTGGTCACGTCATACTCTGGTCCGAAGCTGACGTGCTTTATTCATGCTTATCATTTAATCACACAGAGTTTGAAAGATGGGCACTCACAGGTTAAGCTTCTATAAATTGATTTTTACTGCTTCGTCAAAGACAAAGTAAAGCAAGCCTCTTCCATTCCTCCTTCCTTCCTTCCCTCCCTCCCTCCCTCTCTCCCTCCCTCCCTCTCCTTCTTTCTCCCTCCATCCTTCCCTTCCTTCTTTCTTCCTTTTGTTCTTGTGGCAGTAATCAAAAAAACAAGCTATTTTGCTGCTGTGGGTCAATGTTGAAACACTGGCACCTTCGCCACCAGGGCTTCTGTGCCACATATGCAAATGCAGGCCCGGTGGGGGGCGGTGCTTTTATATGTTTATAGAAAGCATTTTTACTTCATGGACCCTTAGAAAAAATGTCCCCAGGACCCCCAAAGAGGCTCACTTGGAGAAGGTTCACACACCAGGCTTCCTGTTGCTTAGAGGTGGTACACATGTTGCCAGCCAGTGAGGCTGACTCTGTCTTATTTGGCATTGCATTTTCACAGCCAAGAAAAGTACTTGGTGCAAACTGTACAAAGTAAGTAGATTTAGAGCAAACAAAGGACTTGATTGTCAGCTATATTTGAAGCTTGTAGTTTTGCTTTTAATGTTTATCTAATAAATATCTACCAGCCGCTTAGGTTGGTAGGAAAAAGTCAATCAAAAAAGCTAAACTACATAAATCATCTATTAGAAAGCTCTCCCCTGTGTGTGAGATTCAAAAAATACATAGTCATAAAGGATTGCATCCAGTTCTGTAGGGGAACTGGCCTGGTGTTTGACAGCAATGGGAGAGCTTTCTGAGGTGCTCTAGTGAGCGCCTTATTACCCAGACCTGCCAGGAGATTCAGCTTTTCCATAGCAACCTTTTTAACAAATAATGGTAAATACAGTCTTTCCTTTTTGCTTCCATTTACAAAAGCTGCCATTAAAAAAGGCAACATGGAAAATAATTGTAAAACATTTAATGTCCACTTGCACTTCAAAGTAGTTTATTTTTCAAAATACCTGCTGCTTGTTTCAGTTTTTAGTCACTGCATAACACCATCGTATTTCTCACTGTAATGCTTTTTTTAATTATCTTTCATTTTAAGTGTATGAGTGTAGTGCCTGCATATGTGTTAAGTGTACCTGTATCACGCAATGCCTGAAAAGGTCATAACAGGGTCTCAGATCCCCTGGAACTGGAGTTACACATGGTTGTTAGCCTCTATGTGGATGCTAGGAATCTAACCTGGGTCTTCTGCAAGAGCAACCAGTGCTCTTAATGTCTAAGCCATCTCTCAGGCCCATCTTACAGCAATGCCCTTTCATGTTGTTGTTTTCCTACAATAAATTTGTTTAATGGACTACTAGAAGCCCCCACACAAGAGCCAGGCCTCCTCCAAATCTCTGTGTGAATTTTCTCTAAGTGGAAAAGTTTCACTCTCTTTCCTGACAAGTAAACCTGTCATTCAAACCCTGTATTAGCTTGAACCAGTCCACAGTGTGCTCCATTGCACTTGCCAGGAAGCAAGGAAAGGAATGGTCTTCAGTCTCACCCTGCTTTTCAGAGACACAAAGAATGCCCCACTAGGTCCTGCCTGTTCCAAGTGCTGCAAGCTCCACATACTCCCTCTAGAAGTCCTCTCCTCCAGGTTCCACAACTTCCCAATGCTACCCACTAGGCTAACCTGTTGTAGATTCTTCTGCCTCCCAATAAGCCCCACTAGGCTACAATTGTACCAAGCTCTGCCACCTCCTAAATACTGAACCAGACCCTTCCTGTTCAGCTTCTGATACTTCCTAGTACTGAAACCCTGAAATGAAGACTTTATGGATGGACCTATGGGACTCATTCAAGATCCAAACTCGAGCAAGCCCTAACTTGCTCTATTTTACTTCCTTCTGAGATAATTCCTTACAATGATATGTAATCTCTAAACGTGCTTTCCAAGATCTGATACAGCTGTTTAGAAAGCAGCCCCTGTTCCAAGACTGGGCTACATAGTGAGTTCAGGCCAAGCTGGACAGAAGGGTGAGACCCTGTCTGGAAAAGGAAGGGGAAGAGGCAAGGGTAGGAGAAGAGGATGAGGAAGGAGAAGGAGAAGAGGAACGGGAGGGAAGGGAAGAGGAAAAAGAGAAGGGAGAAGAAAGCGTGGGACCGGCAGGGCACGGAGGGGAGGAGAGGAAGAAAATCACCTTTGGGGTCATTGGTTTCTAGAAAGGCAACAAGATTTTCTTACTTTTCATAATAGCTGTGACGTTGTCTCATCCTGTGATGGTCATGATGTATCATGATAAATGTTTGCTACGTAAATCCTGCCTAGGATAAATGCAAAGAGATAACAAGGGAGCAAGAAACATGATGAAGAGTTCCTCAGATCTTTAATGTTCTGTGCATTCAGAAAGAGAACAATCACCAGCCACTCACAGTGGCCCTTGGACTAGCCCATCACCCACCCAGGTATCTTTCAAGAGATGTAGAATGCCACATCTCACTCTCAAAGTCCACCTTTTAACAAAATTTCAAAGAGATTCAGATCTTATCAAATATTAAAAGACACTGCTCTAACTTCTTAAAAATCACCTTATTTGTTTCATTCATTGAAAAATGGCTACAAGAACAGCTACTATACTCTGATGTCTTATGACTTGGTGACTCTAAATATCTACCTATTCAGTAACATTTATAGAAAGGAAAATAAATCCTCACCTCATCTGTACTCTCCTGTAAAGAGGGTAGGTAGTGCAGGTGAGATAGATTCAAAAGATCCTGGGAAAGGGTTGGAAAGGGGCGCTCTAAGAATCTGTGAGTGTTTGGTCGGGTCTGAGGCTTGTTATATGGCTAGTGAAAGTAAAACAAATTTTATTTTTATCTTTTTCATAGATGTACACTCTTGACAAAGATCTACTTCATTTGTTGGAATATACATTACTCCGATTCAGGGTGTTAGAAACAATATAAATTAAACTAGTAAATCACTGTTAGGGATAAAATAACATGAGTTCAGAGAAACACTTTAAAGACTCTGATCTTTAGAGCCACTGGATGAACTATTGACTCACTGTAATTGTGTCATTTCACCTCAAAAAGACCTTTTAAATGGGGGTGTTCTTCTCTTAATTTAATAATATGCTGTTTGGTTGTAGTTCTAACTCTTTACAATATAGAGAAAGATGAACTTCAGTAAGAGTTAAACACAGATGAGCTAAGAAACATTAGGAGTAAATTTTTTCCCAGTTGAAATAATGTTTATTTTGTATATTTCTATACTATTTATTTTGGCAGGGAGAAGGAGGCATGTACATATCATGGCCTGCTTGTGCAGGTTAGAAGACAGCTTTGAGTAGAAGACTCTCTCCTTCTGTGGAGATGACTTTTCTGGGAATGCCTCATGTCTTACCTAACCTTGCAATAAAGTCAATATTAGATTTTGAGATCATTTAACAGTATCTCAGCTTGTTTACAATGTAAATAATGTTATTGGGGCTGAGACTCCTCTTGTAATCAACTTTAATAAGCTAAGCTAAACAAATACCTTTAATCTTAGATTATGTTCTCTATATCTTCCTTATGACCCTTCCTTGCCCCTGGTCTAGAATAATGTGTGTGTATGTTGAGAAAGTATCAGTGCTGAAAGCAGCAATGTTGGAAACAATGAATTATCCAAGTTTATGTTGCAAACAACAGGCAGAGTTAGATTGGATAACATCTGTCTGTGGTTTTGTATGCTGTATTGGGTTAATAGGGGTGAGAAAGAGAAATTTTTCCCAATAAGAAGAAATTTCTCATTTTTTCCCACATCATGCTGGATATATTGTTTAAATAAACAGAACATACTTTTTGTTGGAAGAACAGTTCCATGAAAAATCAGAAGAAATAGTTCTGAGAACAGATTGGGCTTCCTCTTGGTTTAACCACCTCAAGAGTTAAAGTGTCATTGTTCAGGAACAGCTACATCTATTTACCACTGTGGGATCCAGGGATTGAGCTCAGTTCACAAGACTTGGTGGCAAGTGCCTTTAGCCTCTGAGCCCTTCTTGGTCCTTTGGGCTTTTGTTTTTTTTTTAAACTTTTTAGTATGTGTTTGTTTATTTTTGCATATGATCCTAGCTTGATGATCTATATTTAAATAGCAATTGTGAGAAAATCCAAATTGGTATTCAAATGAATGAGATATGCAGACAAGAATTTGCATGGCTTAACCTTAACACGCACTCTACACAATTTTGACAAATGTGAAATTGCATCACTGTATGAACGGTGAATGAACTTTCAGACCCATGCAGGTGTCGGGGCACTGCCTTAACTCAGATCTTTTTGTTGTATGAAAACTAAATACACTGGTGATGAGGAAGACGAATGGAGGGGAATGGAGGGGAATGGAGGGGAATGGAGGGGAATGGAGGGGAATGGAGGAGGGGAATGGAGGGGAATGGAGGGGAATGGAGGAGGGGAATGGAGGGGAATGGAGGGGAATGGAGGGGAATGGAGGGGAATGGAGGGGAATGGAGGGGAATGGAGGAGGGGAATGGAGGGGAATGGAGGAGGGGAATGGAGGGGAATGGAGGGAAATGGAGGGGAATGGAGGGGAATGGAGGGGAATGGAGGGGAATGGAGGGGAATGGAGGGGAATGGAGGGGAATGGAGGGGAATGGAGGGGAATGGAGGGGAATGGAGGCCGGTCAGGGGGATTTTAAAAAAAGATTGCTTCTTGCTCCCCAATCACTTCTTACTCCCTCTCCATAGGCTTTTGTTTATTTTTGAGTCAGGATCTTCCTGTAGCCCCAGCTGGCCTAGAACTCCCCATGTAGATCAGGCTGGCCTCCATCTAACAGAGATCTGTTTGCTTCTGTCTCCCCTTCCCAGTGCTAGGTTAGAGGGATAAGCCACCAAACCTGGCTCTCCACAGGCTTTTTGCAAGTTACTTTTAGTGATTAACCATCACCGATGACCAAAAGAATTGTTGCAAATCAATCACCATGGGCAACTGCCAGAATAATGACTGCAAATCACCAAGGCTCAAAATAAAAAAATCCGCTGGTGGGGAGAAGGGAGCCTGCCCAAAGGAGGGTAGCCCAGGCAACTCCAATGAGGAAAGATGACAGAGTTAGGAAACAGGACTCCAGAATCCTACAAAAGATCCCCAGCTCCGGGGTTCCCTCCCGTCCCGATGGGAGCTGTCAATAAAGTTTGTCAATGTTTACTTCTTCTCTGTGTCTATAGTGTCCTCAGGTCTGACCTCCACCTGGTGCCTGTCCTAGTGCTTTTACCTCTGGGGAATCTTTCCCCTCATTCTCTCTCCTTTGATATTTTCACTCCAAGTTGCCACCGAGGAGCTAGACCTTCTGTGGCTGCAGCCAAGGGGAGTAGCTTTGTGCGGCAGCTGCCCGGCCCTCCTCCATCCTCTCCCTCCCCCCAACCCCAGCAGTGACCCCCTGCCTGTCCAGAAGCGACTGTTTGAAGCTCTTCCCGCTGCCTCTTTCTGCCTTCCTCTTTCCTTCTGAGTGTGGTTCCTTGCCTTTTCCCGATGTCCAATTCTTTGTCCCATGGAATGAATTCAATGACTCCTCTTCAGCCCCAAACCCCACAACAATGGTTTAAAAAAAATTACATAAAATTATTCTCTCAGGTCTAGGAAGTTCAAGTTTAAGGCATAAGCAGATCTAGTGTCTAGCTTTTGCTAAAATTTAAGCAAAGCTTAATCTTTGATGATATCATTCAAAATTAGGGAAAAAAATCCATACACTCACCAAAAGTCAATCTAGTGAGTTAGTGCGCTCTCTCTCTCTCTTTCTTTCTCTCTCTCTCTCTCTCTCTCTCTCTCTCTCTCTCTCTCTCTCTCTCGTATGTGTGTGTGTGTGTGTGTGTGTGTGTGTGTGTGTACATGCATGTGGAGGGTTGATGTCAGGAGTCTTTTCTTAATCCCTCCTCACCTTTCTCATTTCTTTTCCTTTGAGCCCTGTCTGGCCTGAACATCCTGTGTAGACCAGGCTGGCTTTGAACTCCGCCCTGTCTGCCTTTGCTTCCTGAGTACTGGGCTTATCAACCCTTATTTTTGATAGTTTCTCACTAAAGCTGAAGTTCTTCAATTCAGGTAGGCTGGATGCACTGCCATGCCCTTTTTCAGCGCTAGGGATCTGAAATCACGTCCTCATGCCTGTACAGCAGGCAGTTTACTGACTGAGACTTCTTTCCAGCCCAGTTCTAAGTGGGTTTTTCCTCTTCTGTCTTCAAAAGATGCCCTAAGCATCTCACCTTGAAGACGGGTGTCTTCTGGCCACCTTCACCATGTTCTGGTTGTTTGTGATACAGTTCTAGATTACTGCATTCCATCCAGAACCACAAAATCTAAGTACCTGAGCTAATGACCACAGTTTCAAAGCAAGTTTAATGGGTGGTTAGCATACACCATAAAGTACAGCAGGCCCTGAATTGATAGATTCCAATGCAGAGGAACAGGCTTACATAGAAATCAATTGTGGTTGGTGCCAACTCTATTCAGATATTGGGTTCTATGCAAAACCATCTAAAACCAAATCTCTAATGTTAGAACCTAAAATTTGTGTTTTAAAGTATTTTCATATGGAGGGCCAGTGTAGCAGCAACTGCAGTCTGCATTATTACAGTGAATTTGGCAAGAACAGCTTTTTCTTGTTCCACTTAATATGCAGTTACTGACAAGTCTCTGGAATTCTTTAAGGTTCGTGGTATTTTCTTACATGTGTAAGAATGTGTTTCTTACATTGTCAGTCCTGGGTCTGTACCAGTAGGGTTACCTGGAAAGCTCAGAATCACAGGTTTTAAGACCCTAGCCTGGGAAACTAAATTGGAAAGTAAACGGTGGACACCAGAAATCTGTGCTTTAACAGACTCTGCATAGAACTCTCATCCAAGTTTACATCTGAGACCACTGATTTGGGTCAAAGAATAGAAATGACTTCACTGTTCTTTGTTGTCTTTGATCTGGAAGCGGTTTTATTTTTTTTTAATGTATGTTTAAAAACTAAATGCCTGAAAAGATGTATTCTTGGCAATGAATGAGGCAGTACATTTCCTCTCTGTGTCTCCCTTTTGTGTGCTGCAGATGTTGGCAATAGCGACATTATAAACATATGCGGTGGAAGAGCCTGGGATCAGAGCTGAGGAAATCTTTTAAGGTTAAATTCTCTCAAACACTTCCTCTCGAAGACCTTGTGCCAGTTCGTGATTTCCAGGCAGATGTTCTCCATTAAACTGCTACTGGGTCATGACAGACACTTCCACAGTTTGTGGTTGTCATGACAACCACATTTTTTTGGTCTGCAGAGAGTAGTATACTGCTCAGAGGTGTACGTTTTCTTTTCGTAATGGAAATGCTGATCCGCCAAAGGAGTTGATTAGACTGACAACTGTACATTTGGTCAATTGGCAGTAAATTCGAAAGATCACATTTATTATGCATGCTTTATCTTTTGGACAGAATCCTGTTTTGAGTAAGTCGATTTTTAGACAATAAGGATCCTGTGGTAAGCATACCAGTCTTGACAAAGCCATATTTTTCATGCAGATTCTAAAGACACGTAGTCAAACATTTTTGTTGTTCCTGCTTATTGTTTTACATTCGTTTTGATCTTATTTTCCGTTTGATCATATTTATACAAAAATGAAAGTAAGTATTACTTTGCTAAACAACAATAATTTAATAGCATTGTGGACATGAAAACCATATATATAGTGTCTAATGTTTGTAATTTCATTTGGGAACATGTTATCTAGGGTATCATTAGATTCTATAAACACAAAAATGTTATAGAAAAACATTTTTTAGAATTAAGTTTCTTTGAAAAATGAACCAATTATTTTTAAATTAAATCAGGAGAGCCTTTTTTTTCTTTTCTACCAATGTATGTTTGTACTTGGATAATTTTTCTTTCAAGTACTATCTATAACCTGCTAACATCATGTTCTGGTTGGTTTATAACCTGTATAGGAAATGAAAATATTTTAAGCAGAGATATTTTGTTATGGTAATGACTTTCAATACCAAGTATCATGAAGTCTGAGTTGGAGTATGCTTATCAAATTAACACATATTTTTAAATAATCTGAAAAGGAATGCACCTAAGTTAGAAAAATAACAATAAAAATGAAATTTGTCAGCCAGTTTTGTACCTTTTCTTTTTTGTCCATGCCACATCAGCCGGTAAACTCCAGGGGCATTTACACCTTTTTTCTTACTCCCTCCACTCTGCCGAAGTTTTGGAACAGATTTATAAAAGAGTGGGGCTTCTTCTCCAAGAGAAACTTCTACAGCTGTGCTCAGGAAGCCCAGAATCTCTGTTCTCTTCATCCTATTTCTGTTCATTTCTGTCTAACCCTCACTCTCTTCTATTCTGTGTTGGTCTTTTGGGGAAAGAAGAACCACAGTATTTCAGAACTGGAAGGAACCTGAGAGTTCATTAGACCACAATGAAGGTAGTGATCGCCAAATGAGAATACAGTCCTTCTCCGCCAACTGTGTCCAGAGAATACAAAACTGGATTTTAAGTACACAGTCCAATTTTTGAATATTGGCCCTTATATACACAAAGGAAAGTGTGTCAAACAAGACATGTCTTCAGGCCAAAATTAGACAATGAACTACAATTTTCAAAGACATGGTTAGACCAAATTTTTGTTTCACGTTTTACATTTACTCCTCTATATACATTCAGGTTTGGTTTTATATAGTAGGAGGAACTATTATAAATATAGGTATTTTAGTACTTAACCTTAAATATATTTGTCTAGTGAGCACAAAACTTTAAATTGATGTTTGCCAAACTGTTCTGGAGAACTAGGTTTCTATGATTAAACAGTTACATGCACTCACATGTACATATACAGAGGGCTTACTGGCTTGGGATGCTGTCTTTAAACAAGTGAAGACAGACTGGTTTATTTCTTCTAAATCTACAGAAGTCTGTGCCAATTTACACGAGTAGGATAATTTTAAATAACCCATTTTGCAGAATCATGTGATAAGAATGGTTTTTGAAAAATAATATAAAATATATTCTACATGAGAACTGGAAAGCCAGGAGCTTTTGAATCCAGCTCACTCAGCCGGCTGGGTGACTGTGAACAAGCTATTTGATTTCTTGAGTAGAAATTGTCTAAATAATACATGTCTCACAAGGTTGCTCTGAGACTAAAAGAGGTGAGTTATATAAAGACCGTGAGATACAAAGGTCCCCAGTATATCAGTAACTCCAAAGTTCCTCTTCCTCTGTGGTCTCCCTGACTGCCCCTCAGGGCACATGAATATGTTGTGCATATGACTCCAGTCAGCAGTCACCTGTGTCTTGGTCTTCGCCTCCTTATTTACTGTGACTGTAACGTGTTGCCATGGGACAACTAGGATTCTCTGGTATCATACACTAACTTCATTGAACACTTCCTGTTGAGCATGTGGGTTGTTTCCAAATTTCACTCTTCACAAACGGTTTTGTGTGAACAGCTTGGAACAAATTACTTGTTTGCTTTTTAGATTTTTTTTAGGAGTTTATTCTCCTAAGTGAAATTATTGGGAGGGGGCTTGTTATGTGTCATGAATTTATGATGTTATTTAAAACGTATAACCATCTTTTTACCCTAGTACATCACTAATGGATTTCTGTTGCCTTTTCTACTTTAGTGATCATATGCTAGTACCTTAATTTTTCTTTAAGGCAGTTTTATTTCATTTCCAAAATGCTGTGGATTTCTGAGTATGTTCATTTGTTATCTTTACTTTTTTATGCGAGTTGTATGTGCTATATTTTACTCTTTCTTTCTTGGAATTTGAATTACTGGGTAAGATCTCCCACAAGCTTCATGTTTTAGAGTAATACCATGATGCCTAATCGCTGCTCCTTTGGGATAACTTGGAAGCATTGTCATGTGACTCTCATCCTTTCCTTTTCTCCATCACTTTCCATCATCTTCCATCTAAAATTGGTAGAGGTTAGTGCATCTCAGTTTTTAAAGTTCATTTACTATTATTCTGTATGTGGCGTGTGCTGTGGGGCACGAAGGGAAGTTTTCACAGAGTTGATTTTCTCCACATTCATTTGGGTTCTGGGAATCAGACTCAGGTCACCTGGTTTGTACAGCATGTACTTTACTTGCTGAGTCATCTCACCGAGCATCTTAAATTTTTCAAACGTGGATACTACTGTAAAATATCAGGCATGTAAATATTTAGTTTTGACAAGATTGTCTATGGTACCAAAGTTGTTCTTAAGAAAAAAAAAAAAAAAAAACAACAGCTATGATCCTGAGGTTCTATCAGCAGTTTAGAGCTACATATATACTTACATGGTGAGTCTTTAAATGGGATCTTGATACTATGATAATAATGAAACGGGATCTTGTATATAGAGGGACTAGATTAATATAATCAAGATCATTTCAGAGGACCAGCTCTTCTCCTACAGTTCCTCAGGAGAAACTCTAACTATAGACAATCAGTTCCATCTCAGTTGCAGCTTAGCAATAAGTTACTAGTGTTGTTAATCTAGTCTTGGTCTGGACTTCCAGTGCTAATGATTAATTTCTGTCTAGACCCAAAGAAGAAGGTAATACCTTGACTTTGACTTTATTTGTATCACATAGGATTAGTTATTGTTTCTCAAAATGGGAACTTGTTGAGGAATGGAATATGTTCTTTCATTTGCTACCTGACTATATATATTAACTTCCTGCCTGTACTAAGCCTTAGCAACTATGCAATCACTTAATCAATTACTATTAAATGAAAACTAGATGATCATAATTCACTCTAAATTTCTATCATTTATTTCCATAGAAAAGAGTGTGTGTTAGTTGCATAGCAAATGAAAATGCTTTCTCTTGCCAAGATAGATGAAAGAAGAACCTTTTTAAGTTGGAAACCATACATACTCTGTAAAAGCGCAGCTTTACAGTGAACTTAAGTGAAGCCGGAGAGTGAACCCTGAAGATCACTGGCAAATATCTGCAGAAACAATTCACTAGATGTCACCCTGCACTTGAATCAGATGAATGTTTTCATGACAATGTATCAGCAGGAAAGGCATAGTCAATTCCCTGCTAAAGAACTCATTTCTCCCCAGGCTAAAATTGGTGGAGTACCTGTGTTGAGAAAATGATCCCAAGTTTCAAAACTAACTTCTGACTTCAAGCAATGGAGTTTAAGATCCATGAAGTTTTGACATTGGAACAGTAACGTCATTTTGCTAAATGATTATATAATTTCACATAATGCATACTGATTACAGAAAAATTTAAGAATGAGAAAAACTGCATTACCTTAACTCAGGAAATTAAAGGACAAGGATTTTGACATGCTTATAGAATTCTTTATATAGCTGTCAAAACAGTAGCTCATAAAGTATACATTATGAACTTTTTGCACCTTGACACATTTTACTATGGATATACAATAGCAGTTATAAACATAGTAATGTTGTCTATATCAAATAATGGTACTAAATGTTTGAGGTCCTAATAAGTTGAGAAAAGATATAAGCCTTAATGGATTTTTTTATTTTTTAAAAAGATTTTATTATTTTCATTTTTTAATGTGTATGAGTGTATTGTCTGAAGGTATGCAAATGTACCTGTGTTGTGCAATGCCCATGGAGGTCAAGAGAGGGTACTGGATCCCTGGAACTGGAGTTACAGACAGTTGTTAGCCTCCATATGGTTGCAGGGTCCTCTGCAAGAGCAGTCAGTGCTCTAAACTGCTGAGCCATCTCTCCAGCACCTTAATGGACTTTTCTTATATACTTTATACTGATGTGTATGACATCAAAAATCCTTACTTAACCACCTGACCATTTTCTTTTGAGCTGATTATGTTAGATTTTTATTAACTTATTTTTATGTGTATGTGTATTTTGCCTGCATGTCTTAAGTCCACCCATGCATGCAATGCCCATGGAGGCCAGAAGAGGACATTGATAATCTGGAACTATAGTCATAGATAGTCTTTAATTGACATGTGGGTGCTGGTATCTGAACTCTGGCCTTCTGCAAGAGCAGACTTAACTAGCCCCACTACATATAATTCTTTAACAATTTGATAGTAAGATAAATACATGATATAGAAAATCTTATTACTAAGATTTTACTATTATAACCAATATAACTCCTCTTATCTATCTATGTTCATTGAACAAACTCTTAGCCTTCTGTAAATTGAAATAAACTAATAGGAATAATATTGTTTTGTCTTTGTCCAAAATTGACATGAAATAGGATTATACATTCAATTATATCCTGGGATAACTTTTTACCTTTGTATATGTGTGTGTGGGCGCATGTATCAAGTGTGTGTTATTTAGGGATTGAATCCACTACCTCCTGAATGCTAAGTCTGTGCTCTGCCGCTGAGCTACTCCCCAAGCCCTGCAATCCCTTTTAATACATATAGCACTGTGCTAAACAATGGAGACCACATGACGAAAGAGAGTTCTTGTCTTCAGGGTGCTCCAGTGCCTAAACTATATGCTAAGCTCTTTCCTTAGCCTTTGGACAAAGAGTGATAGTTCCAGGAACTTACTCCACATGCACCTAAGGTTCAGATTGTACAGGCAAAACTGGTTACTACAGGCTCCTAAAACTAGCTGTTCATAAACTAACATCAGCACACTACCAATTTTTACTGATGAATCTTCATCGGTTTTAATATTTATTCTTTCATGAAATATGTATTTTAACATATCTAGCACTTACTTAAAATTGTTAAATGCAGGCATTGTACTAAACATGTGTGCCTGGGAATAAACGTATATAATATTAATACCTCTGTAAGACAGCTCTGCA
The DNA here is from genome assembly GCA_035773235.1 of Eospalax fontanierii. Classification (NCBI taxonomy): domain Eukaryota; kingdom Metazoa; phylum Chordata; class Mammalia; order Rodentia; family Spalacidae; genus Eospalax; species Eospalax fontanierii. The sequence goes on along the minus strand of CM069530.1, from coordinate 65,691,691 downwards.
AAGAAGGCATTAGTGCTAATCTCATTGTGGTAAGAAAAACCTGAGCTATAGAGAAGTTACGTGAGAGAGCAAGGTCTGGAATCAAGGCTCTGCCGCTGGAACCTGGGCTTTTTTTTTTATTAACTGTATATTACTAGATATGGAGTGTTGAATGATGAGCACATTTAAATTTTCCTGGACTTCATAGAGCTTAGTCTAGGTAGAGAGATAAGGACTAAATCATCACAAATATGAAAAGAAACAAACAAATAACAGTGTGCTCTAAACTGGAAAGACAGAATACGAGAATAAAACAAAGATGAGGTGTGATAAAATCTAATGAAAGAAACAGGAAAATCTACGGACTAGCCAATGTCCTGTGGGAAGTTGTGTGTCTAAGCGGACTTTTCCAAGGTTTTCATAGAGGTAAGAAAAATGTATGGATAAGTGGAAATGAGAGGAAATGACGTAAATTGCAAAATGAGGATAAACAGAATTTCAGCAAGCAGTCTGAGTGATGGGGAACACACAGGGCAGGTGGGAAGCCTCTGATGTAGTCAGGTGAAAGTACCTATTATAGCTCAGGGACTTCTGAAGTCTCATTCTCCCAGCAGCAAATCACATGACCCATGACATCAGCAGGGGAAACAGCATCTGGGTCAAAGGTTTGAGAATACTGTTATGTCACTTTCAAATGGAAAATTACATAGAAGCATAATGACTGATATTGTTATGAAGAAAGGCACATTGTTGAGACCAACGACTCAAAATTTCTATTTTTATGGGAATGAGTAGTCAGGAAGAACACACTAAAAGGGAGATGATTAATATGTATGCACAAAGATTTGGCTCCTGATAAGCACCCATATGATAACATCAGGTCTACTCAGCACATTAGTGAAATTTGGCAAGATTTGTGATCTGTCTTAGCATCCTCCCCAGGAAGTGAAGTTTGGCGGAGGCAATACCATCTTAAGAAAGGCCAGATCTGCATATTATTAACATTTGTGTTGGTGGGTTCCCAAAAGTGAGTGTAGCCTAACCCAAAATGAATGCTATAATGGAAAAACTGTACTTGTTCTGAGACAGAAAAACTATCTGAGAGAAGCAAGAAATGAGACTTTTCTTCAGCACAAATGGTTGGTGTCAAAACTAGCTGTAGCCATGCTCTGCTCAGTGGCTGCACCTGCATGGTAAGCAGGGAGCGAGCTGGCTTCAATGTTTGTTTCTCAAGTCAGAATTTAAAGTGGAGGGTGGAGAAAACTGTAAGGTCTAGTGGAAGGGACTGGGCTTTCCTTCCTCCATCTATAACTTGAGGCTGAAGCCTTAAGACAAGAGTGAGTCATGATACAATGATGTTTTCATTTGTAAAAAAAAATTAAATCATATAGGGGCAAGAGAGATGGCTCACTGGGAAAGGCACTTGTCCTGCCAGCTTGGTCACCTGAAATCAATCCCCAGAACCTGTAATAGGGAAAGGAGAAAACCTACTGCACAGAATTGCCCTTTGACTGCCACATGAATGCCTTCTCTGTAACAACACGCAAAACACACACACACACACACACACACACACACACACACACAACTATTACTACTATTGCTGTAATAATAATGATAGTTACTTTTTATAGAGTTGTATGTTTTTCTCTGCTAAGAACCACAGGGTCTCACTATGTATCTCTGGTTGGCCTGGAACTCATTGTGTAGACCAGGCAGAACTAAAATTCAAAGAGATCTGCCTATTTCTGCTTCCTGAGAGCTGGGGTTATAGGTGACTGCCAGCACACCCAGTAGCTGTTCCCTTTTAAGTCATCTTTTCAGAGACCCAGCATTGGTCTGAGAGTAATTTATTTTGACTATGCAAAAAGTTCCTTCTCAAGTTCAGTTATCTAGAAAGTTTGTGAAATATGTACCCTAGCAGACTGAAGAAAAATTGATTTATTATATCCAGTTTTCCAGAGTAACCATCAAACTTTCAAATCTTAGTTTGGCTAAGATTTGATAAACACCATGACCAAAAGCAACTTGGGAGATGAAAGGGTTTGTTTGGCTTACAGGTTACAGGCCATCACTAAGGAAAGCCAAAGCAGGAACTCAAGACAAGAATCTGGAGGCAGGAACTGAAGCAAAGACCACACAGGAATGCTGCTTACTGCCCTGTTCAACTATTTTTCTTATTACAGACCTGGCCCACCTGCTTAGGGATGGTACTTCCTACTGTGTACCAGCTTTCCTATATCAATTAACAATCAAGAAAATGTCTCATAGATATGCCCACAGACCAACCTAATGCAGAAATTCCTCAGCTGAGATTCTTTCTTCCTAAGTATGTCTAAGTTTATGTCAAGCTGACAAAAATCAGCGTACCGTTAAATATCCTTTTATTTTTAAATTTAGAGAAGGGCATACAGATATAAACATTAATGAAGAACTATTGTGTTTCAGTCCTCTATAGATTTGTTCTATCATGTCACTCTTGGAATAACTGTAGAGAATATAGAAAGACTGGATCTAGAAATGAGAATCTCCCAAAACGCCTCACTCAGCCTGACCACAAATACTTGGGAGTCATTTAAAAATATATAATTTGTTTTAAATATATATATAGAGAGATGGGTTTGGTGGTTAGAAGCACTGGCTATTCTTGCAGAGGACCTGGGTTTGATTCCCAGCAGCAATATGGCAGCTAATAACCACAAAATAAAAATAAAATATTATTTATTTATATATTATTTATTAATGAATGAAATATTTATTTATAAAATACTTTCCAAAGTATTTTTACTTAAAAATATTTATGTGTATGAATGTTTTGTGGGAATGTATATAAGTGTACCACATGTGTGCAGTGTCCATGGAGCCCAGAAGAGAGCATCAGATCCCTGGGAATTGGAGTTACAGATGGTTGTTAGCTGCTATGTGAGTGCTGGAAATCTAATCTGAGTCCTCCATAAGAGAAGTCAAAGCTCTTAACCACTGAGTCATCATTCCAGGCCTCATATTTGGAAATCTGAAGACAAAGCCTAGAAGTAAGAAACAGAAGTCTTCTTCATCAGTTTTTTGGGTCAGATGAATAAGTTAAAAAAAAGTACAAATAGGCAAGTCTGTAATCCCTAGCAGGTAAAGTCTACAAGTCTCACTGAGACTTAGCTTATTCATACCATTTGCTAAAGAATGATAAATAGAATTTCTAAACTCCTTTACAATTCTTACTTTCTCCTTCTATAAAGTGCTTTCTATTTGTGAATATTTTTAAGTGACCTGGAGTTAAGTTAGATTTTGTAGAAATACTATACATGAATAAGCCCTGGTGTTTGAAAATAGCTCACCTAACAAAATGTGGCATGTATATGTAAAAAAGAACCTAAGGCTTTTACAAGTCAGGTAAAAACAACTGTGCTTTGTGGGGACAGCAGGCACCATTAGCAAAACAACCACATGGAACACCCATCACAAAGCAAGAGTGAAATGAATTTGCCTCTCAAAATTTTCATTTGAGACAGGCCTTATGGTACATGTCTATAATCCCAAGAACTTGGGAGACTGGAGCAGGAGGATCACAAGTTAGATTGGCTTGGCTTTCCTTTGCTTTGATGATATATGTAAGTGTTTTGCCTGTACCACTTGCATGCCTGGTGCCTATGGAGAATCACAAATTAAAAGTGTGCTTGAGCTACAGAGTAACTTTAAGTCCAGCCTAGACAACTTAGTGATACTCTGTCTTTAATTTTTTTAAAGATTAAGAATGATGCTGGAGCTATAACTCAATGGGAGAGCACCTGCCTAGAATGTGCAAGTTCCTAGATTCAATTCCATGAACAGCAAAAAAAAAAAAAACCACAAAACTTTTTATTTGCCAGATATAGACGCCCAGCCATGCAATGATATGATGAATTCACACCTCTGAAAATCTGGAGTTTAGAGACATAGGGAGGTTTCTTTAGTATAACCTTTTGTAATCAAAACTATAATGTTGTTAAGTATTTCTAAGCCATGTTACAGCAAAGCTTTTAAAAAAAAAAAAAGAAAGAAAGAACAGCCTGACTATTAGCACCCATTTTAAGGTGAAGAGCTAAGCACCTGCTCTTTCAGATCCCTCTCTCAAAACTGTGCTCTCAAACAAGGGCTTTGCTCATTCTTTACTGAAACAGTACCTCCATCAAGAAATGGGGAAGTAAAAGTCAGAGGCACTGTTATCTTATCAGAGAAGAATTTGTCCTTTCATTCCTAAACCTAGAATACCCAAACACAGCTACAAACACATGATTCTTAAGTTCTTTCATTGTTTGCATGAGAAAAGTACACTGTTTGTAGCACTTTGATGTGCAAAAACATGCATATACACATTTGAACACTATCTTGGTAGAGGGCAAGGAAGGGTCTTGAGAGATTAAGAGGAGCACGTAGAACAGTGAGCTTGTTTACTTTATAAGCAATACATTTTTGTTTGCAAGTTTAGGTAAAAGTCTGTCCAAATCATGTCCATATTGTAGAAGTCATTCCTACAATAATGCCAAGGAGGACAAACATTACAGAATGATATAATATTTACATTTGAACATGGGAAGACAAAATTTTAAATATTGCATATGTAAGATTAAAATAACAAATGGTTATTTTCAACAAAGTAAAGAATGTACTTGCAGAGATTTAATAAGCATAGATTATATGCAGGTCCCAGATTCGTTCATAGTTTGGGTCCTATTCAGAGCTATACTCCCAAAGTTTGGTGTAATGCAGTTTTGTGAATGAGACCAAAGATATTCGAAGAATCTTATGTGCTGCTAGAATCTATTCTCATTTCCGTTTCTTCTCTTCATTCTCAAGTGCAAAGGAAAATTCTCCCATTCCCAAACTGAAAGCTAGCTTTCCTCTATTACCTCTCCTTAGGTAAAGGATTCTCCTCATGAAAACAAACAATATAACAAAATCCCTCCAGGTTATCGGAAAGGAAATTGATCTTATACTAAAGATATTGCTGAATTTATCTCTTCTTATTTTTCACATTAGCTTTTACTATTACTATATCGCTGAAATTCCATCATAGATATTAAATGTACCCTTCATCTTGATCCACTTTAAATCCTAGCACATAGCTTAGGAACATCTCTTAAGAAAATACAACTCACCTGCTTCTCTCTTATAAGCTCTCTATTTCAGTTTCAGTGTTTCACCTATAACATTGACAAAGGATTCAAATGCTGACAGCACCCTCTAGGAAGGTGGTGACAGAACAGATGCTGTAAAACATGATGGCCAATTGCCATGCAAAATGGCAGAAGTTCCCCAATAAAGACATTGGATAAGTTCTGACAAAACTGAGCATGTATACTTTCAAGGTAATTTTACCCCATCATTTACATTTATTTATTTATTTATTTATTTATTTATTTTTATATGCATGTACTTATGCCATGGAATACATGTGGAGGTCAGAGGACAACTTGCAGAATCTGTTTACTCCTTCTACTGTGTAGGGCCTGAGGTCAAACTGAGGTTAATGAGGCTTGGCAGCAAGCATCTTTACCTCCTGGGCCATCTTGCTAGCCCTTATCTCTTTCTTTTATTTTTTATTATTGATTGGTTGATGGATGGATGGATGGATGGATTGACTGATTGAAACTGGGTCTCCCTGTAGCCCTGTTTAGCCTGGAATGCCCTATGTAGATCAAGTTGGCCTCCATCTCATAGAGATCTGCCTGCCTCTGCCTATTGAGTGTGGGATTAAAAGCATATGACACCTGTCTGGTTTATTTCATTATTTTAAAAAGTGATAAAGAAAGGGGAAAATGAGATTTCTTTAGTCTTTTCTGTAGAAATTCTTAATTCTGAATAAGTAAAAATTGAAGAAAATAAACTTTTATATTCTAGTTATTATATGTTCAAAGAAAATGATTAGTTTATCACCAAATAAAAATGTGATATATATGCTATGAAAATCATACTTTGCATAAAGTAAATCTGACTTGTGATGACAGAAGTAAGTTCACCCTCATATGAAGCAATTCACAGCTCATGCCTGTGGGTGATCAAATGTGTAGATTTATGCATCAGAGGAATTTGTTAACTAACATTTTGGGGGAACAATCAGAAAATCAAGACTATATACTGAAGAGCGTATCCGGTTTCATTACCAAAATTCTTTCCAACATCAACAGGGGAGAGGGAAGACGATAGCTCCGTCAGGATGGAGGGACCATTTGCACCTTATGATGTGTGGATGTCTCTTCTTTCCGTGTATGCTGAATTTAACAAATACCTAGATTAAATTTACTAGGCTTTGGAGAAACGTGAGCATATATTATACACTAGTTTTTAGGTGCAAAATGGTGATTCTTCATTTTCTTGTCTTTCAGATAGGAAATCTGTACAGACAACGTAACAAGATGCTCTAGTGGGTTTCAACATCATGGAGAAGTGGGCGGGGTCCTGAATGGGTGCAGTCACAATCATGCCCGGGGTTTTGTTGAAGCTGGATAATGGACACAGAGGAGTTCTTATGTATTATTTCTAAGGTATAACTGTTTGAAATCATTACTAATAAACTGTTAAAAGAGGCAGTGAGGCTGACAAGATGGTTTTGCAGTTAAGAGAGCTTTCTGCTCTTTCAAAAGACCTGAGTTCTGTTCCCAGCACCACATTGGGTGCGTCACAGCGTCACAACGGCCTGTAACTCCAGCTCCTGGGAATATGGCGCCTTCTTCTAGACTCTGAGGGTACCTGTTTTCCTGGGCATGCACCCTCAACTTACATACATAAATAAAAATAAAATAAACCTCTAAAAAAAGAGTCAATGTTCTTTCTTCATAAAATAAGACTGGGTCAAAAAAAATTATGATTTCGATGTTATAGGTCTGAGATGGGAACCAAGACTTTGATTCTAGATGGAGTCCCAAATGTTTCTTATGTAGATTTGAAACTGGCCTGAAACTCGCTCTGTAGACCAGGTTGGCCTCAATTTTACAGAGATTCACCTGCTTCTGCTTTCCAAGTGCTGGGATTAAAGGAGTGCACCCCAACACCCAGCCACACTGACTTCTTTTATTCCTCTTGAAAGAAGTCTATATATTTAACTCACAACAATTTTTCCTGAAATTAAAAAAAATTAGGAGTTTAAAGTCACTTTAAAGCTAATTATATATAATTCCTCATACATCAATTGGGAAAAATATCACAGAACATAACTATTTTCTGTACAACCTGGAGTTTATTCTTATTCTTTGCTTTAAATCTGTTTATAATTGTAAATGATCTTAACCATAAAATAATTAATAAAAATGAGTTGGGCATTGTAGCAGAACCCTGTAACCCTGTGGTAGTTGGAGGCAGAACCATCAAGAATACAAGATCAACATTGACTACAGAGTGAGTTCAAGATCAGTCTGATACTATCTCAAAGAAAGGATGGGGGGGACTGGATAGATGAATCAGCAATTAAGGGCACAGGCTGCTCTTGCAGAGGGGTGGGGTTACAATTCCCAGCACCCACATGGCAGCTAACAACTGTCGGTGACTACAGTTTCAGAGAATTCATTGCCCTCTTCTGACCTCCCTGGGCATTGCACAACATGGTACACTTACATACATGCAGGCAATACACTCACACACTTAAAATAAAAGTGATAAATAAAATGTATTTTAAAAAAATAAAGGAAAGAAAAGAATAAAGGAAAAGCACAATAAAACAATAACAATAATAGTCACCCCATACCATTTGCTTTGACGAGGTCAGAACGTAAAAATACCATTTGGGGGAATGGGAAGATTGCCCAATGGATGAAGCACTTGCTGTACAAGCATGACTGGAGTTCAGATTCCAACATCCACATAGGTGGCAGGTGGGCCTAGCAGCTCTCTTATAATCCCAGTGCTCAGGAGGTGGAGGCAGAGACAGAAACAGAGACAGCAGGACCCTGGGGCAAGCTGGCTATCTAGAATGACTCTGCATTCAGGGAGAGACCTCCCTAGTAAATAAAACGGAGAGTAGAGAGTGACCAAGGAAGAAGCCTGATAACATCTGGCCTCTACACACATGCACACATATGTATGTGCACCCGCACGTGTATGTGCACCTATACATATATGCACACCACACACATGCTCATGCATAGGCACACAAATCTTGCTTTTTTTTTTCTTTTGTAAAAAGAGATTTAATGAAGCTTAGAAAAGCAAACACATAGTTGAAAAATTAAAGATACCCCAATGGCCATGACTTTGTGGACCATAGCTCACCTTTTACCCCCAGTCTCCAACTTCACTAGTTGTTAAAGCATGGCTCCCAGACTGGAAGTATCAGCCACTGTCTGGGAAATAATTAGATATGTGGATATTTTGTGCCCTATCCCAGATGTACAGAAGTTCTGGTGCCTAAAAATCTGTGGGATGTGTGTGTGTGTTTGTGTGTGTGTGTATGCGTGTGTGCACACAAATGTGTAGGTGTGATCACCTGTCAATGCACATGTAGAGGACACACATTGACTTTGAGTATTTTCCTTTATTCCTCTCTATGTGAATTTTTATGATTTTCATACAATATAATTTGATGGTATTGAGATACCCTTCCTAATCCATATCTCCCTTTATTGCCCCTGACTAATTTAATGAACTCTATTAAATATATAATAAGGCCTATAGATCCTATTTTGTGTCCCCAAATTTCCTTCAGTGTGGGTTTATCCACTGGAGCCTGGTGAGCCTACCAAGAGACCATCCTTAAAAGAGTCCGTTTCTCCCCCTCCTAGCACTCATCAGTTGCCAAAATTTCTTTAGGTTGAGTTGGGGCTTCTCACCCACTTCCCATGTCCATGTTGGGATTCTGTCTGGTTTGAGCTTCCATGGGACTTGTGCATGCTGACATCATTGCTGCGAGTTCATACGAGTCACAGGTCAGCTGACTGGAAAACTCTGTTTGCTTGTGGTCATCCACAACCTCTGGCTCTTACAATCTTTCTGTCCTCTCTTCCAAAATGATCCCTGAGCCTTGGAAGGCAGAAGTTTGATACAGGTGTCCTATTCAGGGATAAGGACTCTGCGGTTTCTTGTTCTCTGTCTGTTTGCTACAAGTGGATTTGTTTGTGAATCACCATCTGCTCCATAAGGGAGATTCTCTTGTGAGAGTTGGGAGATGCATTAATCTATAGGTATAACTGTAAGTCATTAAGAGTTTCTTTAATACTATATCTATTCAGCAGAATAATTGTATTAGGCTCTCTCTTAGCCTATATCTGTCTAGCCATAGTGTTAGAGAGCAAATACCTATTTAGCTGGGATAGACTATAAATTCTCTAGTTTATCTGTTGAAAGACACACATTTCCAGTTTCATTGGTCAATCACCTGATCCCAGGACCACCCCAGGAAGGTGGGTTCAACTTAAGCTATACTAGATAGGTGGGCGGAATACAGAGTGTGTTAATGAGGCAGTGATCTTTTCCTGCCGGGAATCCCGCCTCCCGGTGCAGTTCTTCTGGACCCGGCCACAGACATGTAGCTCTCTGTAAGTCTGCCCGCTTTTCTGAAGAATTCAGAAAAGCGTAATCTTTCCTTCTCTTCTTCACATCCTTTTTCTAAACATGCTTTCTTTAAGGCTTTGGGCTGCCCTAGTGTCTTGCATTTCTCTACTTTTTCTCTAAAGTTCCTTCTCCCAGCCATGTGGCTGCCAGTCTGCCATGTGTCTGACCCCATGCAGGCTCTAAACCTCATGACTTTTTTGCTTCTCTTCTTCTCCCTCTGTTCTCTTCCTCCAGGCAGCTGCTGAAATCCCCAGCTTGCCTGTCTTGAGGATTTTTCTTCAAATTCCAATAAAATTGTCTTAAAGCTTCCAATTGGGTCCATTCTTAAATTCTTTTATGAATGAGACTAGGAACCCTCTAGGGGACACTCTCATTTCACCCTGTTTCAATAGGGACCTAAGCCTGATATCAATGTCAAGTATGGGCTCCCTCCTATGAGACAGACTTTAAATCCAGTTATAAGGTGGTGGGTTACTCCCATAATGTTCATGTCACTATTGTACCAGGGGCCATATCATGCTAGGCCAGTTGTTGTTGAAGCATGCACGAATCATAGTTGAGTAAGGTTGATGACTAAGTTTCTCTTCCAAGTGGCAGACACTTGTGAAAGATAGACAGTAGAGACGCTGCTTGGAAGTCAACACCAGCCTGATTTCTCCTCGGTGCTTGTTCTACAGCTCACGTGTGTGGTGTCTTCAGGAATACGGTCTTACCATCCAGTTTGGGTGGGTAACCAAGAGCAGAGGCAATGGCCAGTATTGTTGGAGGGTCCATAGAACCCTTAGTCAATAGCTTGTAGAGAAGGAGTCCATTCCTGACATTGAGGTTTTTCATTAGCCTATGATGTCTAGAAGGGGCAATGTCCCCTGGTTAGAGGGAAACTCCTTTTAATCAGTTTTCAGAGTGTTTACATGTATTATTCAAGAAGCTTCTCTAGTGGTGGGCTTCCACAGGGCCTTTTCTAAAGGCCTCTAGTGTTATTTATCCCTCCCATGCTCCCTCCTCTGCCCTCTCACTCTGCAACCCATTCAACCCTCTCTACTCTAATGCTCCCCTTTCCTCCCTTCATATCACTGTATTCTAACACACACACACACCACCACCACCACCACCACCACCACCACCTTACTATTTTTAATTCCCCAATAAAGAAGAGGAGACAACCTAGGAAGATGGAGGTCTTCACAAAAGGTATGAACGTGAGTGGTACTTGGAGAGAAAGTTCATCTATAATCCCACTCCTGCCTATGGACTCTTTTGTGTCTGAGCATCAGAAAGAATCCCACCAGGAACTGGCTATGATTTCACCGAGGGAAGGGGAACTCCAACTTATGCTTTGGAATTTTATAAAACAGAAAACTACCACCTTATGGCTTCCTTGCAAATCAACACTCAAATGCATTAGGACTCAAGACCATGTTGGTAGTTCTGAAGGAAGAAATTCACCTGAAAAGGATCTACTTGCCTCACTTTCAGGCTATGGCTACCACACCACACCAGTGAATCCCATAGGAAACTGGCCAAACCTTGCATCATCACATACTCATGGCAAAATGCTTCTTTTTCTTTTGGATATTTTCCTAATAAATCTCTTTTGGCTGCAAAGTACAGTTCTAGATATTGTCTATTTCCTTCCTGTTTGAATAGAAAAATCAAACACATTTAAATATTTTATTTATGAAACAGCATTGTTAATTATGCTGTTACTTGTTTTCTTTCTCACATCCAGAAAATTCATATTTAAATAATATGTTTTTAGAAAATCGTAGAAGGAATATGTTCGTCCTCATCTGTGTTTTTCATATAGATTAGATAGATAGATAGATAGATGATAGATAGATAGATATCTGAATGGCTACAATTTCTTGTTATGATCAACCTAAATTTGTAATGATTATCTGTTTACTGAAAAAGCAAAAGCGCCTGCCCTCCATCCTGTCTGGGAGAAATGCTTCCCCTGGGGTTATGCTGAGCCAGTGTAGCAGTAATAAATGACAAAGCGTCTTCCATTGCTGCCACTCACTCTGAGAAGACTGTAGAACAGGATGTATAGTCCTGCGGAACCATCATAAAGATTTACACAAATTGTTCCTTTCTTTCAGATTGCTGTTACTTTCCTCAGTGTTGCATACTGTCATTAAATTCTCCACCCTTGCTATTACAGCTTCCATTACCACCCACATGGCACTGTGGCTTTATCCATGGGTGGCAGATGTTATCACCATATGCCATGCCATCAATTTTCCATTCAAGGGTAATGCAATGTTTGGGGGGAAGCCAACTCACACTTTAGTAAAGGCTGTCTCTGTAGTCTTCACCAGCCGTAAATGCAAGCATCCTTTCAACTTCTTGGCTCTGATATTTAACCAAAAACTCAGCAGGGACCTTAGAGGCGCTTTGCATGCTTCCGTGTTAGTTGGGCACTTTCTCCCTCACTGTCACCTGCCAAATTGCTTCCTATTAAGGAGGTTGGCATTATTTTGTCTTCTTCTTTTTTTAACTTTTATTCATCACAGAATATTCTAGGCAGAGAATTGTGAGATAGATGAAAAACAGTGGAGCGTCTTGGTCCTGAGTCTGACTCATGAGGCTGTTATTGTTGGTTTATTTGTAGGATCTGTATGTCTCCTCACTGTTTGCGATTTGGATTCTAAATATTTAAGAACAGCAGAAAACTTAAGAGTGGTGTATCTGCACAATTCAAATTTGTTCTCTCTGTCTCTCTGTCTGTCTGTCTCTCTCTCTCTTCCTCTCACTCTCCCTCCCTCCCTCCCTCCCTCCCTCCCTCCCTCCCTCCCTCTCTCCCTCCCTTCCTCCCTCCCTGTCTCCCTCCCTCCTTTCTTCTCTTCAGTTTCCTTTTCTTTCTTAAGAGTGGCTGGCCCAGTGCCACTCTTACAGTAGATTTATTTCTTTCCACAGTAATTAAACATCTATTATTTGCTGGTCACTGTATTACGTTCTGTATATTTAAATAGTAAGTGCAATCCTTCCAAAATTTCCAAATCTTGGTGGTAAATCTAAAATTTCTTTGAGATTAGTCCAGTCTAAATCACAGCATTTCCTATGCCCATGCTGCAAAACTGAAATGCGGAATGCTTGGGAAGTGATGAAGAAGCATCTACTCCTTTTTGTTGCTTATAACATTGTTCCCCTATCAAGTATGCTAACCACTTGCAATTTGGCACTTAAATTTATTTACATTATCCACAGGCATTAATTTCCTTTTTCTGTTTTAACTTTTTAAAAATATTTTATCGGGACAGGAGAGCTGACTCAGAAGTTAAGAACACTGGCTCCTTTTGTAAAGGACCTGGGTTCAATTCCCAGCACCCACATGGTAGCTAACACCCATTTGTAACTCCAGTTCCAGGGAATCTGATGCCATCTTTTGACCTCTGCAAGCATTGCATGACACGGGTACACTTATATACATGTAGGCAGTACACTCAGACACATAGAAGAACCTCAGAGGTCAGAAAAGGGCATCAGATCCCCTGGAAATGGAGTTATGGACAGTTGTTAGCTGTCACGTGTGTGCTAGGAATGGAGCCCAGTGCTCTTAACTGCTGAGTCATCTCTCCAGCCCCCTTTTCCCGTTTTCATCTGACTGACTTCAAGTAATTCAAATTTCATGATCAAATATATTCCAAACCCCTTAATTCCATGATCCCGACTTGATTTTCTTCAGATACATTGTGGTTATTTATGTTGTTCTTGATTTTCAGTAACCAATAATGACTGTGGTACTTCAAGTACAGACAATCTGAAATTTATTTGTGTGTTTGTTTATTTGTGTGTATATTCAAATCATGCTGCATATGTGGAGTTCAGGGAACAACTTACAGGAATCAGGTTTCTTCTTTTACCATGTGGGGCCTGGGAATTGAACTCAGGTCATTGGACTTTGCTGAAAATGCATTTATTTGCCTATAGAGCCAGCTTGTCAGCCCTGAGTTTTACTGTATTATTTTATCCTAGCCACCCCCGGCCTGACCTCATGCATTTTATCATGCATGTTAAAGTCTATAGAGTCAAGTTAGTGTGCCCCAACGTCGCTCAGTGCATCATTAGCCTATCTAGTTTCTCCTTTCAAGAAGATCAACTCTCCTTTACCCAGTAGTAATCAGCTGCCATTAGTTCTTTGACTAAGGCTTGGACCTGCTGCCCATTTCCCAAGTTCTGTGGTGGGTTTTTGTTTGACTGAGTCAGCATGGGTCTTGGGCATGCTGTCACCATTGCTGTAAGTTCTTATGAGCAAGGTCCTAGGAAGCTATAAGATTCTGTCATACACCTCCTTTCTTGTCTCTTACAATCTTTCTGCCCCCCTCTTCTGCAATGGTCCCTGAGCCCTGGGTGGGTGAAATTTCCTTTAGGAGTCTTATCCAGGGACCCACACTCTGCAGACTTGTATTTCCTCTACTTTGGCTGGTTGTGGCCTTTTGTGTTCATTGATGTCTGCTGCATGAGAAAGCTTCACTAATGATAGTTGAGAGATGCATTCGTATTCTCTCTATCATTTGTTCCACTAGGTTCTGTGAACCTTAGGTGTAGAGGTTCCATTGTAAATGTGTCACTTAGGGTTGAGCATCTCACAGACATTTATTCTCTGTGTGTGATCAGTTGTGGAATAGTCTCTGTTGCAAAAGAAGCTTCTTTGATGAGTGGTGACTGGCATACTTGCCTGTAAATATAAGAAACAATATTTATCATATAGTAAGAAATTGTATTTGTCTAGGCATGTGATAACACATAAGGTTTTCTTTAAGATCTATGACTTCTCCAGCCATGTGTATCTGGCTATGTTTATGTGCCACATGAGTTCTGTCTGATTGAGTGGGCTTTAAGTTCAATTAGGTAGCTGTTGATTACCCCCAAGATTAAAGGGTCACACTACATCAATAAAGTTTGCTGTGCTGGTCATTTTTGTGGTTATTAGACTTTAAAACTGGGGTTGGACCCATGATTGATTTTTTTTTCCCCTTAGCAGCTTGCATAGTGTCCTCCAAAACTATGAGAGTTAGTTTTGGGGAAAGAGGCTTCCAAATCAGTTCCAGTTCCATTGCTCCAAGTCCTGTGTCCAAAATATGTCCTAGCTTCAAGCTCTAGGAGGTAATCAAGGGTACTCATGTACAAATACTGTATGTGTAATTTTCCAGTAGGCTTTTGAACTAATACATTTCCCACTGGATTTTCACATGAGCTAAGCATTATTTATGTTTCCTCTCTCTTCCTGGTCAATCCTCCCTCCTCCCTCTCCAGTTAAAGTCCTCCCACTTTTCCCATTTCCCCTTGATTACCTGTGACTCCCCGTGTTCCTCTTAGGCTCCTTCTTCCTCTTTCCCCCCATGGCCTCTTGTATAACATTCCCTCACTCCAGTTAAATACCCTCATTTACCCACTTCTCCCTTGGTAGCACTTGTCTCCTACTAGTCCTCTCTCTCAGGTTCCTTCTTTCCCTTTACCTCCCTGGTTCCTCTTCATTTTCCTGGTTCCTGAAGTTACATCAAGATATATAATCACATACAAAGATCTGGTGTTAAGATTCACAGATGAGGGAGAAGATATTTCATTTGTTTTTATGTCTCTGTGTTACTTCATTTAATATAAAAGTTTCTAGTTCCATTCATTTAGCTACAAATTTCATGAGTTTGTCTTTCTTAACTGCTGAGTAGAATTCCATTATGTAAATGTACCACATTCTGCTTATCCATTCATCAGTTGAGGGACATTTAGGTTGCTTTCATTATTTAGCTATTGGAAAGCCCTGAATTTTATATAAAATAAATTTCTATTCAAAATTCTTATTTAATATCATTCCAAAAGAGAGATGAATTGAGGGACTCTTTTTAAAAACTTGAACTAATATATTCAGGAACTAGTTTAAAGTGATATCTGTCTTTTCTTGAGTTATGATCGATGCTTAAACATTACAACATTTTAAAATTTAATTTAGTTTTTCATAACTTATTTCATAACTATCCCAAATACATATTACTTACTACTTTGGTGTTCATTCATGCTGACTTATAAAGTTCCAAACAGGTTATTAGTCTTTTTTTTTTTTTTTAATTAAGACACTTCGGATAAGTGAAATCAAAAAACAGATATATTTACTATTCCTTAAGTCCATTTCATTAATGTTGCTTGATTTTATTATTCTTTGAGATAGGATCTCACTGTGTAGCCAAAGATAGCTTGGAACTTACTGCGTTCCAAGCAGGAACTTGAGGATGGCCTCAAGTTCACAAACTTCCTGCCTCAGCCTCTCAAGTGTTGTGACTATAGACCTTCCTGTCCACAACATGTCTTCATTACTTTTCTTGTTGCTGTGACAAAATATCCAGACAACTTAAGGGAGGAAGTGTTTATTTTGGCTCACAGTTCAAAGATACCATCCATCATGGCAGAGAAGTTCAATTTAGCGGGAACTTGAAGCCTGAAGCATTGGTCATATTGTGTACACAGGAAGAAGCGAGGAATACCTTATGTTTAGCTCACTTTTTCCCTGTTATACAGTCCAGGATTCCAACCTAGGGAATGGGAGTGGTGCCACCTGTCACAGTGCGTGCATCTTCTCACCTCAATTAACCAAATTAAGATAACCTCCCACAGATATACCCAGAGTCCCATCTTCAAGGTCTCGTCTCTCATGAGTCAATACTTGAGATTAACCAGCACTCAACTCTATTCGTACTAATTTGAATTCTAGGTATTATATATCAGTCCATGAGCCTCCTCTTTGTTGTGTTATTCACTAGGTTGTATCTCCAGGGCAACAAGCATAAGCATTAACTAATTCAACATGCTAGTTCTGTCTGTGTGTTTTTTATATAATATGATATATGTTCATTATTGTTTTAAATAGAATTCACTTTCATTGGAATGCAAACTTCATGAAATCTGAGACTTGGCCCTGCTCACTGAAGTGTTTTAGTACTCAATACATTGTCTTCAAATAAAAAAAGGCCACAAATATTTTAATTAATACTTTCAGAAGAACATTGTCATTTTTCATAGACTACTAGTGAGTTTACATCTGTACCCAAGATGTTGTGTGAAATGTCTTTGAGTATCAGTTATTGTCTATTCCCTGATGATCTTTATACATCATCACTGATCTCCAGATACTGCTAGGAATTTAGGGGAATATACAAAGAGTCTTCACTAACTGTACTAAATTTGGTCCTTGGGTTCTTAAAATGGGATGCCTGGATCAAGTCTTGCTGATCTACTTATCCCTATGTATTGATTACATTGCTGAAAGCCTTTACCAGCTTTTGTCTTTGCAGTTCTAAACCTCAATTTCAAAAGCCAGTTTAGGGCTACAGAGATGGCTTCATGATTAACAGTGCTTGCTACTCTTGCAGAGGACACAAGTTTGGTTTCCAGTACAGATGTAACTCCAGATCCAGTGGATCTGATGCCTTCTTCTGGCCTCTGCAGGCACCTGGACTCATGTGCACACACCCCCGTCCCAGACATATTTATATACTCATTAAAAATAACATATTAAAAAATCTTTTTATATTATTTTTATTTTATCTTTATGTGTGTATTGCTTGCACCCATATCACACAGCCCCATTGGAGGATAGAAGAGAGTGTCGGGTCCCCTGAAACTGGAGTCACAGACAGTTGTTAGCAACCACGTGGGTGCTGGGAATAGAACTTAGGTCCTCTGCAACAGAAGTCAATGCTCTTAACTGCTAAACCATCTCTCCAGTGCCCAAAATAAATATTTTTTTTTAAAGTAAAAGATAAAAGTCAGTTTAAGAATGCTTTCATGACTTTCTCAAGGAAAAAATAACTATGCATACTTCATCTAGTTCCTCGGTGCTCATTTATATTACCTGAAAACCTGACCAGTCCAGCTCTATAGAGAAACCACCCAGCTAAAACGATATCTGAAAGTTCTTTCCTATTACAACCTGGTCTCATTTTGGACTTCCTTTACCTTTTCAAGTTAGGACCATGGTGTTTAACCTTCAGGGATTTTTGTATTCCCTTTTTCAAGAGGGACTTTTAAATCATTCAGACCGAGTTTCAGATCAGTTCCCATTGCTTCTGGTAAGCCAGACAATGTGCAGAAGGCCCTCATGGCAATCACAAGGTCCAACTGTCACTTTTCTCCCAGAAGCTGTCTTCTAGAATCAGTGCCTGTCAGATTTGCTAAACTAGTGTTCTAAAGGAGACACCTATGGCAACAAAGCCTGTCTCTGGTTCTGCTGCTATTTAGTCTCTGCAAACTGAAGAGACAGTCTGGTGCTAGAATATGTTTGCTCAAAGTACACATAAAGCACGGAACTCGTCTCCATTTCTTTATCTCTCATTCATTCTTACAACCACTGCAATCCATCTGCGGTGTTCCAATCCCTCGGGTAGCTATTGCTCACTCTCAGTTGGCAAAGAAATAAAGGTCAGATTCGACCGCCAACAACAATGCACTTAAAGGAGCATGTGACTTTCCCGGGCGTCTTGTTAAAATGCAGTTTGCTGTGATTCTAGTTAATGCCTGAGACTGAGCTGAAGCCAGCTCCCAGGGTCAGAAGCAGTGTCAAGAACTGCAATTCGACTAAAGGCTGCCTGGTGATAGCCCTTTGGGAGTGCATTCTTCTAGAATTCTCTACTCCTTTGGATTTTGCTATGTCCTACTCTCCTGGCTCCCCTTCTTGTTAACTAGTCTGCTCATGAACCTTGATTCAAGTCCTTGTTCTCTCTTTAAAGACAAAGAAACCCCAGAATTTCATTTTCAACCTATGTCTTTTCTTTCCAATGATGATTTTCAAACTTGAGCATATAAGGAAAGTTGGGCAATATATTTAAAATGGTGTTCCTTAATCTCCCAGATCCAGAGATTTTGGTTCCAGGTATGAAACAGTGTCCATTCATATGAGTTGTTAATTCTGAAAAGGTCTTTTCTTTATAAAAAAAAATGAAAATGAATTATATCTTTACAATTAAGGTGTACAAAATGATGTTACAGTAAAATACTGAAAGTAAGAAGGTTGCTGGAGTGACCTAATTCACACTAAATCACCTCACATAGCTGGTGGGTCAAGGAGAGGAAAGTGGTCTTCGGGGAAATTCCATAAAAGGAGAGATCAGGACTCCACCCCCATCCTCTCTGGTTCTGACTTTGCTTTCTAGCATCTGTGAAGTGAGCAGCTTCTTCTGGCGTGTACTGTCGCCACGATGCAGTTCCTCATCACAGCCTTCAAAGCAACTCAGCCAGCAGCCACAGATTGACATCTCTCAAACTACGAGACAAAAATAAACATCCACACAGGAAACACAATTCTGCCCTCGAAAGTGGGAGGAGTTTATTTTGGAGCCAAATATGAATGACCATGGGCTTGGAACACAGATTTAGGTAACTCCAAATTCCATGTTCTGAGGTGGCAGAAGTTTCATGGAATTTTTATAGTAACAGAACAAAGGAAGCCATAAATCAAGGCACTTTTCAAATACAGTGGTGGAAACATTAAGTGGTTCTGGCAAAGTGAGGAAATCCTGCTGCAAGCCTCAGATACTATCTGATGGCACTCTCAGCTTCTGGTTGGTGGAAGCCAGTGCTCAAAATGTTTCACCAACACAAGGATGTCATCTCAGACTTAGAGATGGTTATTAAAGAGGCTAAAGATAGCCCAAGAGAAACATCATTAGACTTTGAATTGCAACATGCCAACGTTTCTACTACCACTGAAGTTCTACTCAGTCTTTCGGCCTTAGAGTGTTTGAAGGTAAAGTTCAGCTTCTTTCCAGGAACTGGCTCACACAGATCTCACCTTTTTAAGTTGATTCGTCTCAGGTATTTTGTCACAAGATAGAAAGTTGACTAAAACAACACCCTACCAGGTGTGAGGTACGTGAGTTTAGAATTGAACTTCCTTGATTAGTGATGCTGAACTGTTTTTCAAATATTGTTGGCCATTTTTATAACTTTTTGGAAGAAATGTCTACTGAAGCCTTTGTCCTTTTTTTTTCCCCCCTTCTGTGTTTTTGAGAAAGGTCTCCCTGTAGCCCCAGCTGGCCTGGAACTCACTATGTAGACCAGGCTGGCCTTGAACTCACAGGAATCTGTCTGCCTCTGCTTCCTGAGTGCTGGGATCAAAGGCATGTGCCACCACATCCAACCCTTTGTCCCATTTATAATCAGATTGATTTTCCACTAACAAGTTGTTTAAACTCCTCCTCATAGATTTTGCATATTAACCTATTAGGATGCTCATCCTCTTTCACTGATGTCTTTTTAAAATGATTTCTATTCATGTATATGTGTATGTGTACAGCGTTGCCTGGGGAGGCCAGAAGAGTCAGATCTCTTGGAACTGGAGTTACAGGCAGATGTGGGTCACCACTCTGGATGCTGGGAACTGGACTCTGGTCCTCTGGGGCCTGGAGAGGTGGCTCACCAGTTTTTTCTGTTTTATTTTTTGCGATAGAGTTTCATTGTATATCCCTGGCTGGCATGGAACTTACAGAGATCAAAGATTTGTCTCTTAGATACTGACCAGTTCCAGATTAGACCTGTACCTCCAGACCTACCCGAGTTCAACTGTAAGAAATTGTCATTTGGTTAGAGTTTTGTGTCTGGGGAACACTTGTAGGTGCCTTCTTGTTTCTACTGATAATTCACATGAAAATCACCTGGGGAAACTTGTAAAATAGGCTGAGCCACAACTCCTGTAGGTGTTGATTCAGTAAGTCTGGTGAGGCCCATAGTTCTGCTCTGTTTAGAATGTTTTCCCAAGGGATTGTGGCGCAAATGTCCACCAGCCACCAATCTAAGAAATGCATTCTGTCTTAATGATTTCTCCAGCTGTTCCTAGCCATAGGACCACAGTGTTTTTTAAAGCATTTTCCTCTATAGAGGACTTGGAGTGTAAAAATATAGGCTAGTTTATCACTCTTCCTTGTTACGATATGAATAAAGGTCCATCAAGGTAAAAATCTACAGTTGAGTAGAATCTCTGCCCCGGGTAGAGGCCCGACATTCTGACTGGACCAGGCCAATCATCTGGATAAGGGGCTACCACTAGGAAAGCTGGTTCACTTTAAGCTAGACTAAAGAGATAAGCAGAATAATTATGCCTTTAATGAGATACTGTACTTTTTCCTCCCAGAATTCCTGCCCTAGCACAGTCTTCTATGGACAGCAGCTATGTTGCTTTCTAAGTCTCTCTGCTTTTCTGAATTGAGCAGGAAAGCGTAACCTTCCCTTTTCTTCTTTCTACCTCTTCTCGGAGCATGCTTTCTCTAAGCACTTCAGGCTTCCCTATTTTTCTAAAGTCCCTCCCATGAGTAACCGCCACAGGGGCTTAAACACCATGGCTTTTTCCTCCTTCTCAAGCCTCCTCCTCTAGGCAGCTGCTGAGATTTACAGCTTGATTGCCCTGGAGTTTTTTCTTTTAAACTCTAATGTAATTGTCCTTGAGCTTCTGTTTAGATTTGTTCTTACATTTTTTTTATTAATAAGATTTAAAACCCCAAGAAGGGACCCTGATTTCCCTGATGTCTGGTGACCGTGAAGGGATTCCTTCAAAATTTCTGTACTACTCCAAATAGCTGTGCCATCTAAGCAAAGTCAGGGGCTGGAGAAATAGCTTAGCAGTTACGAGCACTTAGTGCTGTGGTGGAAGACCCAGGTTCAGTTACCAGAATCCACATCAGGTCGCAACTACCTGAAACTTCAGTTCGAGGAGAGTCAATACTCAAGACCTCCACAGGCACCTTGTAGGCACATGGTACACATAAATTCAGGCAGGTACACATATGTGCACATAAAATAAATAAATAATTCTCAAACTAAGCAAAATTAGTTTTTTTTTTTTCATTGCTACAGATATAGGACTCACAGATAATAGGCATGCATTTGTAATGAAGGAAACAGCTTTCACCTCAAAGGAATAAAAGGAACCAAATATGAGTGAGCACCACCTGGTAATGCGGATCTAGGTATCCTCAAATACCATGTTCCAACGAAGTAACAACTTCACAGACTTTTTGTGTCAGCAGAACAAAGGAAGTCATAAAACAGCATACTTTGAAATATATTGGTAGTTGCATAAGGTAGGCAGGTTGCAGCAAAGCAGGGAAAGCTCTGTTACTGGCCTTAGATGCTATCTGGCATCATTCGTGGCCCTTTAGTTGGATGGAAACTAGGGGTCTTTTCATACATTCTAAAGGATTTACCTAATGGTCACAAAAGACGTTAAGTCCTATACAGAGGAGGTCGATAGGTAACTATTCCAAGGGGGCAAAAGATGCCCCAGGTCTGGACTTGCAACCTTCCAACCTCTCCAAATCACTGCGTTCTAATCAATCAGCTTTTGCAGTCCAGCTTCTTTCCAGGAATTTTCATCCATATACCTTACCGCTGTGTGGGTGCCCCAGCCGCAGTGCATTTCTATGTAAAGCTAGCTTCAAGCTAAGTCACCAGCCACTCCTCTCCTAAGATCCCTAAACTCTCTATACAGTTATTCTTGGACTCCCTAAGGTTTGTCCTTTGGGAAAAATAGAGGCTACTTTTTATTCTTTCTTTTGATCTTTTTCCCATAAGGCACAGTGAACCAAGAAATTGAAGAGTATAGTCTATAGCTATCTCAAGCGGAAAATCTTTGCCTCTGTGGTAGATAACAGCTACATTAGCATATGGTTTGGTGGCTGACTGTGGCGATGATTCAGTGGTCAAGAGCACTAAAGAACTTGCTGTTCTTTCAGAGGATTGGTGTTCAGTTCCCTGCACCCAGGTGTGTGTGTGTGGGGGGCTCATACAGCTGCTTGTAACTCTAGCTCCATGGAATCCTTCTTTTGTCCTGCAAGGGCACCCACACGTGTTTGCACACACACATACACACACACACAAATTAAATCAATCAATCAATCAATCAATCAATCTTAAAAAATCTGTTGGGTCACAGGACTCCACAAGGAAGCTTTCTTCAATCACCTTGCCTGATGATGTAATCAACCAGTCTGGCAAGAATGGACACACGTGCCATCTCTTGATCTGTATGGAATCTTTGGCTGAGAGAGGAAATGGCTGAAGCCCTGGAGGCATCAGGGGAGGAACTTTTCTAATGAAGAAAGATTTACAAGTTGTCAGTTGACCTTGATTATCTAGGAGCTAGGTGGATGAGGGTGGGGACCACACCTTGCAGGACTTTTCAGTTATGAATATCTCTGGCTTTCTATTTAAACTCTACCGGGATGCTGGGATTCCCCAAAGATGGACCTGGGGAGTTGCTAAGTCTCCTTGTTCCTCTTCCTAATGTGGCCATGTTGAGTAAATCTTTTTCTGCTTTTCAGTGTTAATTTGGCTCCTTTTATTGCTGATTGAAGATGGGGGGTGCTGAACCTGGCTCTTTGGAGCACATGCTGTGCCCCCTAAGTCTGGCAATAATGATGCTCAGTTAATAGCGTTTTGGATGTAAAGAACAATGGTCTCTCTCTCTCTCTCTCTCTCTTTTTGTTTATTAGCTTTCTTGGCCAGCTGCAGTAGTACAGGCCTTTAACCTCAGAATCCGGGAGGTAGAGGCAGGCAGATCTACGTGAATTCCAGGCCAGCCAGGGTTACCTAGTGAGACCCTATCTCAAAAGGAGGGAGAGGTGGAAGATGAAAGAAATTAGCAATTTTGAAGCTGCATATGAATTTGCTGTTTTAAAGAACTCTAATTTGTTAGTTTCCTCTACTGTCCTTTTATTCATCTTTTGTCTTTTAGTTCAGAAGTGAAATGATTTTGCCCAGGGTTATTAGAGTAAAATTAGAGTTCAATTAGTCACTTTGAGACTTGGCAACCAAGTGGCTGATTCCTCTTTAATCTTTAACAAGATCCATTATTCACAAAATGATGCTGGTGTTGAAAGGATCTGAAGTCATGCAAACCACTTAACTCTAAAATATTTGACTATTTTACTACTCAGGATGATTTTTTTTTTTTTTTTTTTCTGCTGACTGGTCCCCAAACTGTGACTAGAAACATGCACAAACAGGAGTTGTGGAGCCGTGTGAAAAGGTCAGTGCTTGGCCTCTTTTGGAAAGTATCCCTTTGAAACTGTGATACTGATGGCCATTCTCCTTTCTCTACCTACATTCCAAAATGTACAACGAGGAGTTTTTTTTTTTTTTTTTCCCCCAGAGAGGGGAAAATATTAATGGGACCTGGAAAAAACAGGCAATTTACTTAGGTTTTCCTCAAGAATTTTCGTTGATTTATGGTGGGAGAGACATAGATGAACTCCGATTTCCTAAATTCAAAGACGACTTTTGACTGTTCTTTGAAATATCTTCCGTCTCTGCGGCTCTCTCCATATTTCTTTTTTTCCGCTGCCTTCCTCTCTCTGCAGCAGGGATCTGTCCTCTAGAAGCTCGGGGGCGGGGGCGGGGGTGGGGGTGGGGGTGGGGTGGGAGGGAGCAAGGACTGGAAGCTGGCCGCGAGGAGGAGCTGGGCGGACGCCAGGATCCGGCTTTTGTTATTGGTTGGCTACGGCCTGATGGATGGTCGAGGGCGGAGTGAACTCTCAGTGTGTTCTGCGGGTGCCGAAGTACAGAGACCATATTTACAGGTAAGAGCAAAAAAATAAGAAAAGAAAAGAGAATTCCTTTTTTCTTCTTTAGAAAGGAAATGCTCCTCGATTCTGATGGAAGCATTTTTGTAATGCCGGAAGGCTTCTGAAGGCGCTTCCCCAAAGCGTTCCCTCTCTTGACTTCAGGGAGCCTTGCGGTGAGCTCGCTGCAAAACCCTCCGATTTAGAAACAAAAACGCACAAAAACACCAGAGGCATGTCTTCTCCTGGTTAACTGTCTAATCAAGTGTTACTGAGCAAAACCAACGGATCAAATCGTGTGTCTTTGTGTGTTTTTATCAAGGTTTGCGTTTTGGGAACCAAAGGAAGAATGAGAAAAGCTTGATAGATTCCACAGGTCCCGAGAAAATGGAGCCTTTTCTGAACACAGATACGAATTCTGTGTGGGGTCTTTAGCTTACTACTCTGTAAGTGGCTTGTGAAAATTATTTTTTTCAGATTGTAGTTTTAGCCCCGGTTTAGAATGAATGGTTTGTGTGCATGTGGGTCCTTTACTCAATGTACGCCTGCCGCCTCCATGCCTTGAGTCGCAGTAGCATTTTAGTCTGCAGATTTGAAGCTTCTGTGGGATTGAGGTAACCTATCTGTACCTACCGATGTGCCCCAGTCTGTTTCTACTTTAGAAGCACAGAACCCGCAATGATGAGCTGCTGCTGCGGAAAGTAGCATCTCGCCAGTCAAGTTTCACAGATCGCTCCCTTCATTCATCCATCCATCAGACACTTCTGATAAAAATTCCATCACACACTGCTGGCCATAGCCTGATGCCAGTATTTTTTAATGCCTCTAAAGTTTTGATTTTACTAGTCGCTTATAACTCCTAACACTGTGTTTCATTTTCTCTTAGGGAAACAGAAAAGATTTTTTTTTTAAGTGAGGAATGAATGGTATATTTATAATAAGACATAGGAAAAATTTTATTTCACGTCACTACTAAGTCTTAATTCATAAGAATAGATCATTGAAGAGTGAGAAGACTCATTTAAGTTTGAGTTTTTACGAAATATTACAGACTTGGGCACATTGGCATCCAATTAATACCTTTTCACTAGAATAAAATGGAAGTCTAATAATGATGTAAATAATTTACTCATATGTATCTTAATACCTTTCAATGAATTATAAAATAAAAAGAATGACTGTAATTCCTAAGGACATTTTTGTTCTGTTTTTTTCTTTGGTTTGTCTTTGAGGTGGTACGAACATAACTATTCTTAAGAAATTAAATGGGAAAGAAATACTACTGAATATTGAGTAAAGATTATTTAAATTAATGAAGAACTACTTTAAACTTTCTAAACATACTAGATATACTTAATATCTTTGTACAGTTAGGTGCCATATTGACCTAGGCAGATATTCTTGTGTGGTTTGTTTTAAACCATTTCTGAATTCCAAATATCATGACATGATGTTGAAATTTTGCTCTGTCCCTAATTGTTGCTTTTTTAAAAAATGAAAAAAAAAATTAAAACAAAGTAGTGTTTGCCATTAATTCAACCTACCCCCATGAAATTTAAGGTGGTATTGCAAGTCTAAATACTCAGCCATTGAAATGTGCTAGAGACAATAAGTCAATGCAGCTACGTTTAAAAAATAAATTATAAATTCTGAACAAAGCTACCTCTAGGAATGAAAGGGGATTGATGAAAATTAGAGAGCAGAGTTCCACATGGTTTTAAATTATTCTGTTTCCTTGGAAACCAGCTGCTGCAGATGCATTTTGCTTTCTTTAGCTAAAAATATCATCCTTTTAATAATCACTAAGGGAAAGGTTCTGAATAAAAGCAGAGTATATTGTTGGTGCTTTTTATAATTTCCTTAATGGCTCACATATTTGGATGAAAAGTAGATAAACCCTATCTCCATCAGCATTTCCGATTAGGCTCTGGCAGACGTCTGCAAGTCGTATAAAAAATGAGACAACTGTGGTAGCTTCTACTGCAGTCTATGGGAAAAGTGTGTGTGTGTGTGTGTGTGTGTGTGTGTGTGTGTGTGTGTGCGTGCGCGCGCTGGACTGGAGGCAAGAGAGAGGAAAAAGCATGAAGGAAAACAGTTAGGAGGAGGTTTCTTCTCAAGTGAAAGATGGAACAGGCAAATCAAATCCTTATAAAGCTGCCCAGTAAGGGACGGCAAGGCGAGGCCATTTGTTTTTTTTTGGTGCAGGGTTCTTTAAGGTTTATTGTAGGATTGTAATGGAGATAACTTGATCTGCTTGGTCCTTTTTGCACTGTACGATTCTTGATTTCCTTTTTCTCCCTATATTGCAGTTGTCAATAATGTACTGAATAGGACAATGAATGAAAATATTTTTAATGTATTGGTAACTTTAATCATTTAAAAAATAGCTTGAGATGCATGTCCAGCCTGTGGGTAGTGAGCAGGATTATTCTGTGACATATTAGAATAAGAATCATTTTAACTTAATGTGCATTTCATTAAGTCAGTCATCTTCTTACCTTGGTGATCTAATGAATAAAATACGCATACCAATAAACTAAAAAAATATTTGTTTTATTATTAAGATAATTTATTTTAAATTTAACAAAATTGTTATATATGTACACACAGACTTTTAAAAATAGTTTGTTTTGTTTAAAATAAAACATTTGTACTATGTGCCTTTTCTTTATAGGAAAAAAGGCCATCGTATTTATCATCCTGTTTTGCTCTAGGCAATTTCTCAAATTAAAATATTTTCATTATGTGTGCTTTTAAAACAGCACTGCCGACCCACACAGCATTACCTTTAGCTTAGCATTTGTTGAGAGGAAGAATCATCATAAAGCCTGTGGTTATAGTTTTGCTATTGTTATAATGCAAGTGAGAGTCCTAGTACTGTTATCTCTTTACCACTTGCTTAAATAACTTTGACGTGGAATGCTTTGTTTTCCTAATATTAACCTCAGTTTATTGGATTTAGCTTTGGTTACGTAGCAATTAAAATATGATACACTTAAACTGTGTACTAAAATATTTAGTATCTGACCACTATGTTATGTGCAGTTAATTTGTGTATCGCTACTTTGCTTTTCCAAGGGGCTTAGGAGAGTGGGAAGTATTTTGCTTCTCTCAATTAACATGAGCAAATTACTTCAGAGATAACACTTTTTGCATAAACAATGACGACATTGAAAGACATACTAACAGTAAACCAGAGGGACAAATAAATGGTCATATGACCTCTGCAAATAACTGCTGTATCATGCACAGTCAAAATTATCAAGTATATTTCAAATTTCTAAAAATAACGTGTCATATAGGCCTATTCTCAAATACTGATAACTTAAAGATACAGCTTATTAGTGATATCTATAATGTTTCATGGTACTCTATTTTCTAAAAATAGCTTGCTGGGATTGTAGGTGATTTGTGCAGGCCTCTGAAGTCTCATAAACTGTGCTAAGGAAAATTAATATTTAATAGCTTCCATAGCATAGGTAGGCAACTTTACATCTACAATGGAAATATGCTACTTTGACAAATGACCATTTCTGGAAATGGAGAATTTGAATTTACAAGAAATGGAAATAACATGGGGTAAGAAAGCTTGGGTCAGATTTTACCAAATTCACATTATACTATGTATTTAGAGTAATCTAGGCAAATGAAAAATCACATTAACAATGTATCACTCGGGCCATAAGACAAAAATATTATCAGTCATAATACAAAATTCTTGACTTGGTGTACATTTAATAACTGATACTTAGCAATGGAAAGGGAGTTGTACAAAGCAAGTATCGTTCCCCAATTGCCATTTTTGTACATCAAGGATTGAGGTATGGATTTTATTATTGAGCTAATGATTCATGATTCATTTGGATACTGCTCAAATCCTAGTTGGGCGGACAGGACATTTGAATTTTTAGGCCTTAATTATAATGAACTAAATAGTTTGACCAAAAATTGAATGTTCAAATTCTGAAAGTACAGTCTCAATCTAAGTTTGCAAGCACTTACGGTCTGAGAATCTTGGCAGTGCTAGTACTGATCTTAAGCAGTGTGTATTACCAAGGAAACCACTGACATGAACCAACGTAATGAATGTTAGCCTTACTGTTAGGAAAGGTAGACAGATACATAGATACAAAGGGCTTGCTGGACAAGCAAGATGACTGAAGTTTAGAGTCCTAGACCCACATAAATTCCCGGTGGGCATGGTGTTACCTAACCTGTAATTCCAGCCTGGGAAGGTGGAGACAGGATCTCTGGAGAAGCTGGCTGTTGAGACTAGCCCTATGAGCAAGCTCTTGGGCTTGGTTGAGAGACACTGCTTCAAAAAATAAGATGGAAGAGTGATAGACAAAGATTCACAATATTGACCTCAGGCCTCCACAAGCACATACATAGACATACGTACCTTCACATGTGTGCCCAGTTGCACAAACACATACATGCATAGCACACACAAAAACACTTGAAAAAAGAAAAAAAAAAGAAAAAAAGATGGATAGTGGTGCTGTGATACATTTCTCATGAGCCTTTGTATTAAGCATAGGTCCGGTCTAATATATTGCAAACAACAATAAAGTTTGGTAAACGTGACATATTTCTCTATTTTTCTGATTCATATGTACATTATGTACATTAAATATTATATTACTTCAGACATACTTAAAACATTTTATGCCTTTAATCAATATTTTCCACAAAGGCCTTTTGTAAATATTCATAATTTTCACATATTGTTGTGCATATTTTAGGGGTCTATTATCCTAGGAGCATGGGATTGGATGGCAGATGAATAATTCTTCATGGAGTTTTCATTTTACCTGTAAGGAATCTAAGGCATAGAGAATGAATCTTGAGCGGGTAGAGGGAAATTAAGCACTGTTTATGCAAAAATGCAAAAGTCAAAGACTGTGTTTTATGTATTGAATGTGCTTCATTAAAGATGGTATAAAAGAGAATTGGAGTAAAGGAGGGCTTTGGAGGAAGGTAAAAATCATGATATGGTCAGATGATCTCTAGGGCAGAGCACAGTGTTTTCGAGCTGTACAGAATTCTGCACATTGGACCTGCTCTGGCTCCCACAGGGGCTGATGTGGTTGATTGCTGTCGGTATTTTCTTGACTGTGTGTAAGTTTGATGACAGGGTCAAAATGTATTTCAGTTTGTTTCCTAGCAAGTGTCAAAACATTTGGTTGCTGTCATGTTATGGGTCCATCACAGTATCTTTAATACATTAAAATAAACAATTTCCTAAGCAGAAGTGCTGAACATATTTACAAAGATGTTCATTTCTTTCTTTCTTTTAACCACCAGGTTAAGTTAGCCATAAAAAATCATTCTCTGTTCTTAGTTTCCAGATAATTCTGGTTGTGATGCTGTCAGTCTAATAAGGCAGAAAGATTCTTGGAAAGATGACCCCCGCCTCCCAAGTCATAGAAATCCTTATTTTGTTTAATCACCTTTCTCTTATTGTAGCTTATCAAAGTCATACTTAACGTACTTAAAAATTTAGATTGTTTACCCATTGTGTTATTCCAACTCTGTCAGGAAGCCAACTGAAGTCACATAGGCCTTGGTATCCAATGGGAAACTGGCCTTGGTGACTCCATTATGATAATCTTCTGTCTTTAGGGATCAGCACACAGCACCCAGGTGAGGCAATGAGGATACAGTCGCTTCCTGCCTGTCTGCCTGTGCTGCCTTCTTAATGCAGTCATTGCATCCGTTCTCTGCTCTCTTTACCTTTCTCGAATGAACTAAGTTATCATTGCTGGTGGCAGGGGCTTCTTCCGTCTCCACATCAGTGCTTTACACAATGCCTGATATGCAGTTTGTGCCTCCAATTGTGTTGCTGACTGAATGATGGAGTGAGTGATCTCTTGAGACCGTCATCGCCTCTTCTAACCCTCCAGTGACAGACGCTCCTATGTTCTAAGATAGTCCTTTCTTTTCGTGTATCTCTGTGAATGCTCTTCAGTGTCATAACATCCATGGCATGAGATATCAGGATGCCAGGCACATTGTCATATTGCAGACTTTTATTGTACAAACTCCACTTGAGTTTTCTTTTGTTACTGAGGGACTTCATCTGCATACATTCCCCATTTCCTGCCTCTCTGCTTTGTTTCATTATAATGCTGCAGTCAGCCCTCCATATTTGCTGCTCTTATATCCACAGATTCAACCAGGCACAGGTTGAAAATATTTGGGGAAAATTGCTTCTGTTTCTAACACAATATAGTATAACAGCTCTTAGCATCGTGTTTGCACTGCAGTAGGCATTTTAAATAATGTAGAGATGATCTATTCTAAAGCATGCAAGAGGGTGTGAGTGTGCTAGGCTTGCATGTCTGTGGATTTCAGGATGGGGACTATTTCTTAGAACCAATTCCTCACAGTACTGTGGAATGACTTCCATTTCTGACACATTTTTTCAGCCAATCCTACATTAAATCAATAGATTAATTGTAAAGTAATGTAATGAATCAATTGTATTTAAATAACTATGAATATTGATGTAAGAACATACAGCAATATATACTAAACAATCCCTTACACAATAAGGAGTCTCACTTATTTAAGCCTAGATGTCCACTAACCTAATTAAAATTAAAATTGTACCAGCCGGAAGTATAACCCAGAGGTGGAGCACTTGCCTAGCTGGAATGAGGCCCTGGGTTTGACTCTCAGCACTGAAAAAACAAACAACAAAACACAAAAACAAGCAAACAAAAAACCCCACACATTGTTCAGCATTGTTCAGTTTTATTCTACCGGTTTTCTGCCAATTATATTGTGTTCTGGTGAACAAGTCCTAAGCCAAAATGCAAAGCAAGTCACAATGCTGGGTTAGCTCCAAAAAAACCAAGTGTGGCGGTTTTCACAGAGACCCGGTATGCCCATTTTATTGAGTTTTAATATGCTTCAAGTTAAAATTGAGCAGATAGTAAGGGATGGTAGAAGCCCTTTAATAGAAATATCACCACAGTCAGATAGAACTGATGAAAGAAAAAGGAAGGAAGGAAGGAAAGCAGAGAGGGAGAGGGGACGAGATGGAGGAGGAAGAGTAAGGGGCGATGGAGAGAAGGAAACTGATTTTAAGCAGTGAGGTACTGCCAAGCACGAGCACGATGCGTGCTTTCTGTGGACAGATGTCTAATTGAATTCTGGGTCTAAGAATAATTACCTCTAAGACCTTGGCCTTATTAGCTAATCTCTCTGTATTTCAACCTTCATCTCTTGTGTTAGTAGCAATAATGGGTACATGAACTGATCTATATTGTTAGCTTTCTGTTGTGTGAGAAACGATCATGAGTGCAAGATCTCAAATCACTCACGTTACTCTGCACTGAGTCAGAAGCTGGGATAGTGTGGCCCGGTCTTTGCCCAGGGTTCTCACAGACTGGTTCAAAGTGTCACTTCAGCTAAGCTCGTGTTTGCTTTCTCTGGGGGCAAATCTTCCAGGCTCACCTTGTTGGTGCGTAATTCAGCTCCTCGGGTTGGTGCACTGAGGTGCCTGTTTCCTCAGAATGTCAGTGAGGGAGTACCCAGTTTCTAGAGCACTGTGAGCTTTCCTTGTCATGTAATTCTTTTAGTGTCACACAGAGGATCTCTCTAGGTGAATCCCTCTCATCCTTAGCATCTAACCTCTAGACCCAGTTTAAAGGGCTTATGTAACTGGGTCATAGGCCCACCCATCAGGTCATTGGTTTGGAATCTTCATTAATATGTAAATTCATTTTGCCTTATTATGTATGCCCATGAGCAAGATCCACATAGGTGTTGTCTCTTCATCAGCACAAGCCTTGGGTTGTGTAGGCAGTACACTGGGACCCAGGAATGTCAAGGACTTCTTAGCATCCTGTGTACCACAAGTGTGAAGTACTGAACCAGTGCCTGTTGCAAAATAAGCAATGTGTGTTAATGATAACTATTCATTTAAATAGCTGACAAATTTACAGATTCTTTTTTTAAAAAGCAATGCTATATTATTGGCAAAGGTATGTTGGAATTGTACCCCAGAACACCATAAAAAAATGCAAATTGGCAAGACCTCTCCAGCAGTCAAACTGGCAAAATATTTGGAAAGCTCAGTACTTCTACTTCTAGGAATTTATCCCAAAGTTATAATCAACAATATAAAAATATGTTAGAAAATAGTACTGTGATTTCCAATTGTTTTCTTTGAATGTATTTCTTCGTAAAGAACCCAACACATTCCTTTAGAGGTTTAGTTAAACATTTATAGTATAACTATTCAATGAAATATGATGGAACCCTAAACACAAAACCAGTATCAAGTAAAGCACATTATTATGGAGGGAAACGTTTTTGTAATGTAAATGGAGAAATTACAGCTTATAAAATTGTCTGTGTCATGCTCTCCATTCAGACTTTCATGGAGTGTGAGGTGCCTTTTGGTAAGTTCCCATCATTTGGTGAGGAAGAAATACACATCCTCAGATTGTTGTAGGTCAAACCAGGTGTCTTCTCATGAGATTTGTTCACTGGACAAGGGGAGACCCTTGCCCCAACACTGCCTGAGCCCATATGCAAACCCCACCCTCGCCTGTATCCTCAATGCGGGGTGGAAGAAGGGGTTCTCCATCCTTCCTGGGTTCTCTGTGCAGCTACCATTAGTGCATTGCCTCCAAGGACAAGCAGTGCGGCTCCCTTCCTCCTGACATGTCCGTCTCCCTTTATTAATACCACTCTGGGTAAATTTCACTCTCAGCCAAGATCTCTTATTTCTTTATTTCAATTTATGAAGTCCACAAGATCAGAGAGGGTTGCCTTTAGTGACGGCCTACTTGTTCCCTTGTTCCCGCTTAACATGGTGATGGAAGAGCCAGCCAGATATCTCAAGGTAAAACTCTTGACGCCAAAACTGGGTTCAATCTCAGACCCCATAGGACAGAAGGAAAGAACTGACTCTCACAAGTTGGCCTCTGACCTTTACATGTGTGTTGCAAGTATGTATACACATATACACACACACACTAAACAAAACACAAATAAATAAATGGAAAGAAAAGTGGTGGAGGGGGCTAAAGAGGTGACTCAGTGGTTAAGAGCACTGACTGGTCTTGCAGAAGATCTGGGTTCGAATTCCAGCACCCACACGGCAGCTAGCAACCATCCACAACTCCAGTTCTAGGGGATCTGACACCCTCTTCTGTCCTCCGAGAGCATTGTACAACATAGATGCACTCACATACGTGTGCATAGTACACACATACACAAGGAATAAAAATAAAGCAAAAAGAAATTGGTGGAGGGAATCCCAGGGTATGGTTGCAGAAGAGACAGCCCTGGAGGGAGGGATGAGAACAGTTCAGATTTTGGAGTTTAATTTTTTTGGTTTCAGCTATGATGTGAAGCATCCTGGAATACCTAATACTCACTAGTGGCCAGAAGGTGCAGAACTTAGCAGTGGTCAGGAGAACACGATTGCATCGTCTAACACTATATACTAACTCATGCAGCTTTACAGGTGAGAAAACTCAGGGAAATAAAGTAATCTGTAATTAAGTAGTGGTAAAAGCTTGTTTGAAGCAAGGGGCTTTTCAGTAAGCCAGTCGTTCTTGTGAGTCTTGGGACTGAATTTGAAAACCAAAACCAAAACCAAAACCAAAACCAAAACCTCCTCTCAGGATTGTTCACTGATTAGCCTGAGGTTTGTCCCACTGCAGTGCACACTGAGCCGCTGTCCACTGATCATTACTTCTCTCTGCGACGCTCACTGTGCCGACTGTGCTGCTCACTGCTTCCCTCTGCAGTCCACAGTACCCCTTCCTCTGCTCATGGAGGCGCACCAGTAGCAGCTTAGATTTCATCTGTTCCTCTTATTTTTCATCTGTAATCTCTCAGATGGTAACTTTAAAATTTCACAGGTGTGCCTTTTTACTGGGGGTGTCTGGATGTCACAAAGGTGTGGATAAAATTAGTTCTTTCTGCTAGGTGTGGTGGCACATGCCTTTAGTCCCAGCACTTGGGAGGCAGAGGCAGAGGCAGACAGAGCTCTGTGAGTTCAAGGCCAGCCTGATCTACATAGTGAGTTCCAGGCCAGCTGTGGCTACAGGGAGACCCTGTCTCAAAAGGATTTAAAAAAAAAAATTCTTTCCGGTTAGCATTCAAACCAAGGGGAGAGGTTCTGAACTCTTGTCTTTAGAACTAGCTACTTCCCGTAGACCCTACAACCAGGCTAATTCCACCTGCCCACTTCATGTTCCTAGAATTGTCCGATCTACCTTCACTTTGAACTGCACCTCTTTCTAGCTCCACTAATTTGTCTTTTTATTGTTATTGGTGTGTGGGAGGTGGTGGCAGTTATGCATGTAAGGCAAACACTACTGTTAAGGTCCCTTGCAGTCTGTCTCCATTTTATATTAATTTTCACCAATTAACCTCTGATTACCAACCTAAGCCCATGGCTATACCCCAGCTAAACAGTAAGCAGTGTTGTGGTGGGAGGGACAAAGGAGCATGAGAATGTAGGAAGGTAGTGAAGGCTTACTGTTCAGTATATTTGGGCCCTTGGTGGTTATTCGGATGTCAGCTCATAATACAAACTTCAAACATGGGTTGTATTCTCTGTAAAACTTGCCTGATGGCACCAAATAAACAGCGGGATGTCATTGAGGGGGGCAGTTCTTTCTGAGCAAGGTTCTTGAACTCAGACCTCATCCATTTACTGCCAGAGGCATGTTCAGCACTGCCATGCTGAGGTTTGGCTCAGGATGTTGCTGCTCCTTGGTAGCACATGCCCTGCAGCTATTTTCTTTATGTGAAGTTGGTTTGCCCAGTGATACATTGCGAGTAAAGGGCATTTCAGGGAGTGTGCTGAGAAGACAGAGAAGTTTTGACTCCTTGGTGTGTTAACCTTTCCAAGTCACTGATGTCAACATTTGTTGTCCATTCAGTCCAGCTCAGCCTTTAAATTACAGTGCAATTTTATTTTTTAAAATATTTTATTATTTTAATTTTATGTGTATGAGTGTATTGCCTGCATGTATGTATGTGAACCCATGTCATACAATGCCTGTGGAAGTCAGAAGAAGGTGTTGGATCCCCTGGAACTGGAGTTATAGATGGTTGTTAGCCACCTTGTGGGTGCTGGGATTGGAATCTGGGTTCCCTGCAAGAGCAAACGGTGCTCTTAACTGCTGAGCCATCTCTCTGGCCCCTACAGTGTAGTTTTAAAAATTGCTTCTTTTGGTTTTTAAATGAAATTAGCAAGGGATAAAAAGATGGGGAAACCTAGTGCTCTAAAGTGTTACTTTTGGATATATAAATGGACACAGAGCAGGTTAGATAGAATATGTCAAACTAAGAAAGCATGGAGTCAAAATGACCTACACCCCAGCGACAGCCTTATATTTTTGCACCTGGGCATGTAGGCTTTAATCCACTACAGTTCTCGGTACGTACCACCTACTGTCTCCTTGATTGGGAGGCTGTTCATTGTTGTGATTATGCTGTCATTTCCCTTTGGGAAAAGACATTATTTCTCGGTAACATTGATACAAACGGAAAACAAAAGAGATGACTGAGAAGGCCTCATGATCTTATTACGTATGACCCTACTCACCCCAGAAGTTATGCCACTGTAGAATTTGTGTTTATGACCTCTGATCACCTTAACCGTTTCTCTGTAGCTGTGGAGAGATTGTTTACTCTCGGTTTAATGATTCATCTAGCTTGACATTAACAAAATTTTTAAAAATGCACCAGGCTGCATCTGACTGGCTTTCACTGCCCATGTTGACACATAGATTGAAGAGGTTTAAATTAATGCTTTATCCAGCAAAAAGATGTAGAGACTGGTTTGTCATGTGTAAAATCTATTCCACTATCCTTGGTGTAGGACTTGAGTATTCCCCGTAGTGCTGCTGAATTGACTAGAAACATGATAAGGCATCTAAATTCTGCAGGTATTGCCATTCCTAGCAACCGATTTGATTTTTGACGGACAAAGAGCCCCAGGAAAGCAGGTGCCGTTGTACCCAAGAAAAAAGAAATCCCCAGCAAGATAGACATACCCGCATCAGCATGCTCCAGATATGACAGCATGCAAGTGAGTGATCTATTTTGTTCTGAACTCTGGCCCCGTCATTGACAGTACACGATTTACTAGAACAAATCAAATAAATGCATTTGATTTGTTTTGGCAGTTGAAAACATGAAACCGTATTTCCGTACGCAGCATTCTCATTCTGCTTTTCTGATTTTGGCTTTTTCTTCCAGACACCATTGCCAGAATGAGAAAGGAAAATAAGAATGAATCAGGATAGACTTGTTCGCAGTGCTTTCCAGTATGACAAAGCAGTACAGGCTGTGTGGGTCAAAGTGCCAGTCTCTAGGAAGACTCTAAGACCTTGACTGTGCAGTCAGCGGGCACAGATTTCAACGCTCGGTTGCTCCCGTTCCTTCTGCAGGTGCATGTGCAGCTATGAGTGGAATTTTAAAGGGGAAGCTTGAAGACGCTGACAGCGCCTCACTCCACTCCTCTGTACAGGAATCAGACGATGACGTTTTTAGCTGTGACAGTGCTGAGAGTGTTGATAGTGTCAGTCTGTCCACACCTAATCATTTACCCGTGAGTATCTGAAGCAGTGTTTTGTGTTGTCCTCAAACTTATATTTGGGTAGCTGATTCTTGGGGGCTTTAGCTTAATTCGCTGGCGTATTCTCTGCTTCCAAGTTCTTCATCATACCAAACGTGTTTGAATATTGTTTGGGTTGATTAGTCCTTACGGTCTGCCAGTCGCTAATGGAATGAGCTTGAGGGAGGCAGAATTGAGTCTAATCAGAGGTAAGCAGGTAGCAACTGAAAATAATTCAGTCTTCACTTTCTGAACTAGATCTTTGTTTTGGAAATCTAATCAATGGAGCCATTTGTAACATCTAATACTATAATCCTGGTAAATGGACTGTGAAATATTTGCAGTCCAAGTGCAATGCTTTCACTTTGGAGGCAAGATTCTTTTTTCTGGTGCTGGAGATCAAAGCCAGAACCTTGCACGTGCTAAGCACATACCTTGGCACTGAATTTTTTTTTTAGAAAAGAATAAAGAAAAAGAAGCCACAGATGACTCAGCAGTTAACACCTCTTTGTCATCTTGGTGCCCACACTGACCACTTAAATTCAACCCTAGCACATGCATGCTGTAACCTATAACACAAATATGTCCATACAACACAAACACGAATACATGAATAAATCTAAGAAAAATATCAATTGAAAGTATTTTTGTTTTAAAGGAGTGCTACTGCTGGGTGTTGTGGCATACACCTTTAGTCCCAGCACTTGGGAGGCAGAGGCAGGCAGATCTTGGTGAGGCTGGCCAGACTGGTCTACATGGAGAGCTCCAGACCAGTTGGGACTACAGGGAAACCCTGTCTAATAAAAAATTTAAAAAATCAAAAACAAAAGCACCCCCCCCAAACTCTGCCCCTCTCTCCAGCAACAAAAAAGGAATGCTATTGCAAAAATCTGGACTTTGAAAGCTCTAAAATTTTATGACTGTCTAGATAGATATGGGCAAAACTTGGATTTATTTTATTACTTTTATTTTATGTGTACGGTGTAGCGCTTGTCCTACAATGCCCATGGAGGTCAGAAGAGGGTGTCAAATCACCTGGAAACAGAGTTACAGGTGGTTGTTAGCTCCCATGTGGGTGTTGGGACTCAAACCTGGGTCCTTTGCAAGAGCAGCCTGTGTTCTTAACAACTAAGCCATCTCTCCAGCCGCTTCACTCATATTCCTCTAAGGAGACTGGTGTGAGCAAAAACATAGGTAGTATGATATATTCTGGATTTATAATTCTACTCATTTTAATATTATATTCCCTGTGAAAGATTCAGAAAAGTAAACTTTTCATATAAGGGAACATTTTTCTTTCACTCTGCCCATTAAAACCCAATTATTAAGGGAAGGGGAGATCTGAAAATCTATGATTGTGGCTTTGTTTTGCTTTTGTGGGACCAGTGATTAAACCCCAAGCCTTGTGTATGTTAAGACAAGTGCTCTACCCTGAGCCACATCCCCAGCCCTCATAATTATTTCTTTACATTTCTATTACATTTATTTGCTTATTCATTCGTTTATCGTGTGTACAAGGCATATCTGTGAAGGACAGCTTGCAGGAGTTAGTTCTAGCAAGTGGGCTCTGGGATTGAACTCAGGTCGCCTGGCTTGGTGTAAGTGTCTTTACCCGAAGGCTCTTGTAATTATTTTGTTAAAGTGTTAACATACAAAACAAAACTAAATGAAGTCATTGCTGTCCTGAAACCTCACCCTCCCTCATGGAGCAATGACATAAATGCCCTTTAGAAGTTGCTCTTTGTTTGAATAATTTCTACCATTCCATCAATAAAAATAAAAATGATTCAAACAAATGAGTACAGACACATCTTATTTTCACAATTTTTTCTTTTTTGTCTTTCTTATAAGTCATTTTACATTTAGAGGTTTTTAAACTCACTGGAACATCTTTTCAAAATTCACACTAAAATTTATACAGGTAGCTCTGTGAACCCCCAAATTCCACTTTTGTGCCTCTTACTTCTCCCAAGATTTCAGGATTTTGCCTGGTACGTTGGCATTCTCCACCATTGTTAGAGGCATTCAGGATTCAAAATATATAACATTTTATAAGAACTTTTAGGCTTTTTATTATTTATATCTTGACTATTGTGCAACCTTTGAAAAACAAACTTGTAACAAATAAAAAAAGTTGAGCAGAAAATAGAAGAGTACTTGTGGAAGTGGGAGGACAGCGACAGCTTTGGGGACATTATTCCAAATGACATGACATTATTTCTAGACACATTCTGGGAGGGTAAGTTTTGAAATTTACCTTTAACTTTTCCACATCTTCCTCTGAGTGGTTGTAATCTTGTGAAAGGCTGAGACACTGGCTTTTATGTCTTGTTGTGTGTGAACCATGGTGCCTGAAAGGGTGTAGAACATTTATTGTTGTTTAGGCTTCTTTATTTTATAAACAAATTGATTTCAGATAATTTTTCTTTTTTGTTGTCATTATTGTTTATTTTTGATGTTTTTATTTTTGATGTAGTACTGGGGATTGAACTCAGAGCCCTGTGTTCAGGGCTAGTCAAGTGCAAGTACTAGTCAAGTGCTCTACCACTGAGCTACAATCCCAGGCCCAATTTCAAAAATTTTTTAAAATAAGATTTTATTTTATTTTTTTATTTCTATTTGTGTGTGTGACAGAAAGAGCAAGAGAGTGAGAGAGTGAGGGAGGGAGAGAGAGAGAATAAATGTATGTTATATGTGTAGGTGTCCATGAAGGCCAGAAGAGGACTTTAGATCTCCTGGAGCTGGAGTTATAGGCAGTTACAGCTGCTGGACATGGAGCTGGGAACTGAACTCGGGTCCTCCGTAAGAACAGGAAATCCTCTTGACCTCAGAGCCGTCTATCTATCTAGCCCTAATTTTGAAATTCTTGGGCTTCATAAGAATGAGTCCACCTGGGCTGTGCATGGTGGAGCACACCTATAATCCCAGTACTTGGGAAGCAGAGGCAGGCAGATCTCTGTGAGCTGAGGCCAGCTTGGTTTCCATATATAGTGTGTTCTCATCCAGCTGGGGTAATCCAGTCCACTGGATTCTGTCTGTCATCCTTAGACAGGCAATAGTACACCTTTAAATTCAAGTCCCTGGAAAACACTGTAGCAGTACCCTGTCTCTGTGCTTGGGAGTGTCTCCTGGGTTCTGAGTGGAAAGCACTCCAGGAGCTGCCTGGTGTTTGTCAATCATTTTTCCCTTTTGCCACTTTTGTAAAATATCACCAAGCCAAGAGCCCGCTTCTTTGAGGGGCACTGATCTCGTAGCCCTGAGGAGCATGGTCCACACCCCTGTGATTTCTTTCTTACTTTCCAGAATGCTTTCAACCTGCTTGGTGTCTGTGTGTCTCCTAAAGTTACAAATTGGATCTCTCTTGGAAAAATCAATTGTAGGACTTCTCTATTCAAGACATATATTGATTTCTATAGCTTGTGAGTTCACAAAGTACCTATAATGTTCATTTAAATACCTTCAGGTTTTACAGCGTGATTCAGGGTGCTTTCCAGGTGAAAGAGATGCTCTACCGCTTTAGGGAAGGTTAAAGAAACTGAATGTTCAGCAGTAGTTCTGAACATTTTAACAGTTGCCTGCAAGTATACACGTAGCAATGGGAAGAGACTTTATTTAATTTTTATCAGTATTTATTTTGTTTATGTGTTTGTGTGTTTATCTGTGTGAGGGTATGCTCACATGAGTGCAGGTGTCAGAAGAGGCCAGAAGAGGGCCTCAGATATCTTGAAGCTAGAGTTATAAGTGGTTGTGAGCTACCCATTGTGGGTACTGGGAACCTAATTTGACTCCTCTGTGAGAGCCCCAAGTGCTCTTAACTACTGAGCCATCTCTGCAGCCTCTACAGTTTCATTTTTAACAAATATTTTGATATGTGGTTATAACTGCTACATTTCATGACCATATCCAAAGTCTGTAGAGAAGGCCCATGTCCACTGCAGTCAGAGGAGAAGTCTTAAACTTCTGTAAACTTTTGCTGAGGTTTTTGTTTGTTTGTTTTTTTCTTTCATCAGAGCTGTTGAAGGACTTGTCTAAGTGACTTTCCCAGGGTTGAAGGGAACCTTTTGTTGCTACACCTTTGTAAAGGAATGTTGATATTCACCTTTGGGCAATTTGCAATTGAGAACCTTGTCTGAGATATACCACTTGCTTTCTGTTGCTGTGATAAAACACTGAATTTACATGGTTTACCGTTCCAGAGAGATAGAGTCCATCATGGGGGGTGGAGGGTTCGGGGTGGCAGAGAGGTATGGCAAGAGGCAGCCAGAGCAGAAAGCTGAGTGCTCCCATCTTCAAGCAGACATAGGAAGCAGAGAGGCCAAGCTGGAAGTGGGACCAGGCTGTATGAACGCTCAGTGCCTGCCCCCAGTGATGTGCTTCCTCCCTCAAGGCATGTCTCCTAACCCTCTGCAAACAGCACCACCAGCTGGGGCTAAGTATTCAAATACAAGGAGCCTATAAGGCTATTTCTCATTGAAACCATTACATAGGGGCACAACAGAGAAGGATGAGAAAGCAGCATCAGTTGCTACTCAGGGGACCTCCATTGACTGTGGACTATTCAGATCTCAAATACAAACTATTATTATTTTGTGAAGCCGGACAGAGAAGAAGAAAATCTACATTTGTTTCTTTAAGGGATAACACAGAAAGCAACAGCAAAGTCACATCTCATTTTGAATTTAAAGAATGTTAGAAATGCGTGAGAGTATCTGGGCCTCCTCTTTCTCTACGGCCCTGGAGGCCAAGACCTAGGAGGGACTTAACAAGAATTAAACGTGAGCTGAGGTAGAGTACTTAAGTGTCTACCCTAGAGTCTGTTTTCCCAGCAGAGCCTGTAACTCCCACACAGTTTGCTGCATGCCTGACTGCTAAGTACAGGGCAGTGACATGGCTGCCTCTTTTCTGCCAACTTCTCTCCGAATGAATCTGTCTTTTAGTGAAAGTAAACAGAATTTTATCACTTATTTCTCTTTCCCTCCGGTTGCTTTCTGGTGGAAGTACCAGCATGCTCTGGCTGTGATGAGTTCATGAGCAAATTCAGTGAGCTAAATGACATACTGGGCAGAGAATTCCAGTTGTTTGTGAGAGAACAGTTTACTTCTTTTTTCTGCCAGTAACTGACAGGGCAGACTATCAGGACTCTCCTCACCTATCACTGACATTGATGGAAATATCTTAGAGCAAACATGCTTTACATTTACAGGAAAGAAATTGTTTTGTCCTTATGACATAGTGCTACTTGTGATAACGAGGAAATATTACCTCGAACAGTAGGTTAGGGAAGTGTGCAGAGTGAATCTTCAACAGAAGCTGGTGAATCAAGGGTTATATCATTACCTTTGGAAGTAACAATCTGTGTACATTTGACTTTGCTAGATGGGGGATTGGGCATGTTGGGCTCCATGGCAATTAAATGTCTGTATACTTCAATCCCAGGCCATTGCTTTGCTTGTTTCATAAATCAAGACTTCAGAAACCCACTCACCTTGCGTTTCAGTTGAACTCACTTAGATATGGTTTCTCATTAATTGGAGTAATTATATTCCATTTTGCTGGTTAGGTACAAAGGTGGCATATATATATATATATATATATATTTTTTTTAAACCAGGAACAATTTGGTTTTAAACTTAAATGGATAGTTGGACCAGATTTCAAATAAAATGTACTGTGTCTGTGATAGTGATTCTAGAGCAATGTATTGAATCTGTTAGCTCTCACGAAGAGAAAATAGAAGGACGGTCTTATGGTGTTGATAGTATTATCTCTCACCTGATTTAAGGATAAGGCTTTATTAGCATGAGACCTGAAATAAGTAACAGGAAATTTCCCAACTTCCCACATCTATTATTTACTCAGGATGTTGGCTGGTGGAATTAATATTGTAACTGTATTTCATAAAGAGCACAAGAATCAAAGTTATTAAATATTCATGACAACCAACCTTACATTAGAGATTGAAATGTTTTTCTCTGACAGAGTAACTTATTTACAAATAAATCTTAGAATGTTTACATTTTATAAGCCTCTTAATGTAGAGTCCTGTTTGTCAGTGGTGAGGGAACAGAGACACAACTCCGTGGTATCACCTCAGCGGCCTTAGGAATTCTGTAAATCTTGTAGGGGCTTTGAAACAAACTGGAATTCTTATCTTTGATGCAGAAAGGAATTTCAGACACAAGTTTGAAGCATAATCAGAGATTTTACTAATTTTAATGTAGGCTTTGAGCATGAAGGGTCAGAGAGAAAGAGAGATGCTCAGAAACAGGTAGGACATACCTACCTGTGGGCATTGGCTCCTTAGGAGGGGTCTTGATGACCTGTCTTAGCATTAGCTATATATACCTTTTCATTTTTGAGATTCTCAAGTTATATCTCAAAAAGTTGCTAAGAAATCATTTCCCACGGTTTCTTTCTCTTTTGGTAAGCAA
Source organism: Eospalax fontanierii (assembly GCA_035773235.1). NCBI lineage: Eukaryota > Metazoa > Chordata > Mammalia > Rodentia > Spalacidae > Eospalax > Eospalax fontanierii. Next base: position 65,648,621 of record CM069530.1, on the reverse strand, counting down.
GATTATAGGGTGGCTCTGGAGATGCTTAAAATGGAATTATAATCTGAAAATGTAAAACTGGAAGCCACTAGGATTGCACAAGGGATTTAATGCCTGTAAATGGAGTTTTTAGTGAGATTCCTAGAAAATTGCAGGTTTGTAGCTGGGAAGAGAGAAAGGCCTTCGGCAGTTGTTAACATGTTAGAATTCTTGATTCTCTGCTGACAAAGGGCCTTAAACTAGATTCGTGGGTGAAGGGCTCTTCCTTTTTTCCCTGTCTTTCTGTCCTGCCTCTCAATTTCCTTACTTTGGGATGATCTAAGAGTAGTCCGAGCACTAAATAAGTGCCCAATTCTGTGACTTGAGAATGGATCCTAATGAAGTGAGGTGGTTAAGATTCTAGTAACTGTCTCAACAGCATCCTAACTTGGGTTAGGTTTGGAAATCAGATTCGCTCACTAGCGAATTCTTGCTGTTTATGATTAGGGTCATGGTGAAATCAGCACCAAAAACAAACGTCTTGTTTGTTTCACTAAACAAACTCTAAATTTAGAGTTTAAAATTCATTGTGCAGATCAGTCTTTCTAATGCTTTTGCAGGTCAGGGGAGGTGCATTGGTATATGTGCAAATGCAGAAAAGAATTGAAGCTGGTCATTTAGGAAATTCCTGTATTTAATTTCTATATTTAACACTTTAAATATGGGAAGTACATGTTTGTATTGCAAAACATACCCCCCCCCCCGCCGTGTGTATGTGTGAAGAATTTTGAAATGTTTCCTTTGGGTTTTACATGCTCAGTTACAATGATTTGTCCAAACTGGAGGACTCAGATACACTGAATTCCACAGAGAGCTGCAGTAGTTAAAAGTATAATCTGTAAAGATCAAGAAAGCAATCTCAGTAAATATAGTGAATGCTAAATCCAACACCAACAGATAAAAGCTTTGAAAGGTATTTCCTTTCAGAGATATTTAATTTCCAATCAGGAACGTGTTTATAGTGAATTAAATGGACACCTTTAATCCCAGCATCCAGGAGGCAGAGGCAGGTGGATCTTTGTGAGTCTAGTCAACATAGCCAGTTGCAGGCCATCTTGGGCTACAAGGAGTCCCCGTCTCAAAAAGACAGAAACCAAACAGACAAAAAAATGAAAGTGAACCTGGTAGCATTTGCTTTTGTTTTATTTCTAAAGTGCAGTCCTGGAGTACTAATAAAGATTGTTGATATGGTTAACAATTCTGGGAGTTTGAATGAAATTTTATGGTTCAAGTAGACAACTGTTAAATTACTTTAAAATTATTTTGGATATCTTGACTAACAGCACCAAAAATTGACGTCACTAAAAAGACTCGTCTTCAAAACAAAAAAATCACCAAAAAATCATAACAAAACCCCCAATAAACAGCAACAGAGAAATGAGCAAGCAAACAAAATGCCCAACCAAAAACTTAACCTTGACTGAAAACTTTCCAAAGCATTGTGAAGGCTGGTGCAAATAGCAAGAGACAATACTCAAGTTCTAGACATTTCTGCAGCAGGGCCCCTTAGTTGTGGTGAGAATGATGCTGTTTTTAGATTGGATTCATTCTGTTGTGGGTGATGTTACTTGTTATAAAGGGAGACCTCAAGTACAAGAATTATCACATTTTTTTGTGTGCTGTGATTGGAAGATAATGTTATTAGAAATGCTATGAGATAAAAAAATGCACACCAGTTTTAAACAATTTTATTAAAGTTACTTTTAAATAAAGTAATATTTACAATTTTGAATTTTGTTATAATACCTACAACTTCTATATTTTTGAAAAAATATGCACTGTAAGTTCTAATATTAGAATATGGAGTTAATTCTATTTTTAGAAATCTTGATTTGGAAGAAATAATGACAGTGAAATTTAGATACAGATAATTTTTTCAACAAAGTGCTGATTATTCCAAATATTTTGAGTAATAATATCAATGGAGTATCAATTTTCCACCTATCATTGGCAATTTGGACATGTATGCATATACATGTGTGCATGTGTGTGTATACAGGCATACACATATATATGTACACACATATACATATATCAGTCCAAATAAGCTGATCCATTACATTTTTTTCTGCCTTTTTCTTTTCTGCCATATCAGACCTTACTTTCTGCTATTTGATGTTTTTATGGAAACTCTTGTTTGGCTTGGAGAGTCATAGAGATTTCAGATTATTTACATTTTCAGATACACGTCTCAAGAATTCTTTATGTGCCAAAATTCATATTTATTTACTTACAGATTGAGATATGAAAACAATTTTAGCTTTATGATTTTTGAAATAGTTTAAAAAATATTTATTATTTCTATTATTTTATGTGTGAGTGTATTGTCTGCATGAGTGTAAGTGCACCCATGTTGTGCAGTACCTGAGGAGGTCAAAAGAGGGCATCAGATTCCCCTGAAACTGGAGTTATGGACCATTGTTAGACACCATGTGGGTGCTGGGAATCTTACCCAAGCCCTCTACAAGAACAGCCAGTGCTCTTAACCACTGAGACATCTCTCCAACCCTGCAATATTTTTTTATGGTGAAAATTATATACAACCTAGATGCCTTACAATTCTTTAAATAATCTTTAGAAAACCAAATAAAGTGGATTGGCACACAAACAAAAATCCCAGTTCAGTAAATATATCAAAATATAAAATATATATTTAATATAAAAATATTCACATTACTAAACAACTTTGTTAAATTTTATGTTTCATCCATTTAAAAAAAAATAAAATCTTATATCAGAGTATAAATATAATTAGGTACAAAAGAAGAGAAACATGTGCTTTCTGTATGAAGAATAAACTTTTAAAAAGCTTCTCTCTGGGTGTTGGAATTCTGTATGATTTATGCTATCTATCAATATCTGTCTATATCTATCTGTCTATCAATATCTATCTACCTATATCTAGCTATCTATCATCTATCAATATCTATCTATCTATCTATCTATCATCATCTATCTCTTCTCTGTTGAACAACATAATTTTTGCCTAATGAGACTTGCTATGTTCATTAATAAATTACAGTATAATTATAATATCTTCCTAGAATTTATCATTTATGTTTACGGCTATAAGGACCTGTTTGTATATAAGTTAGGGGGAAAAACCTAAGTGATATAAAACTTTACCAATTTATATAACCACTTTTAACATTTAAGTACTTATTTCCTCAATGCTTTGCCAAAATGACTGATATATGTAGTATATGTATGTGTATGTGTATATATGTGTCCATACACATACATGCACACAGGTATAGGCATACATATCCATATTGCCAGCATGATAGGTAAAAATTGATACTTCATTGATATGATTATTCAGAATTCTCTGGATACTGGGAAGCTAATCATGTTCTTGGTTGTCCTTTATGTATTCATAAATGTATTTTTAAGAAAAAAAGTTACCTTTTATTGTCTTAAAATTATGGTGATTTTAGTCGGGTGTGATGTGGCACACCTTTAATTCTAGCGCTCCGGAAGTAGAGGCAGGCAGATCTCTGTGAACTTGAGGTCAATCTGTTCTACCTGGTGAATGAATTTCAGGCTAGCCAGGGCTACAGAGTGATATCCTGTCTCAAAAAGTATATATATTTTCAGTAATTTTCTTTCTCATTGCTTTGTATTAAGGATTAGTTATATCTTTCCTATTTTGCCCTTTATCTTTAAATTCATGTTTGTCATACAAATATATTTAAAGTATTGAATATACTATGGGTTTTGCCCTTAGCAAATGTTTAAGCGGACCACAGTTTCTCGCCCTTAGCAAATGTTTAAGCGGACCACAGTTTCTCCCCCAAACAATTGCATACACAATAATATCTTCTAGAATACTCATAAGTTAAAAAAATTTAAATTATTTTAATTCTATGTGTGTGGGTGTATTTCCTCTATGTATGTAAGTGCGCTCCTATCATGCAGTGCCCTCGTACATCAGAAGAGGGCGTCAGTACTCTTAATTGTGGAGCCATCTCTCCAACACCTATAAGTTTTTATATACTGGTCTTTAGTTCATTTGAAAGTTACCTTGCCGTGTAGTGGAAACTGAAAGATGATTATCCATCCAGTTTTTCTAGAATCTTATTGAATAATGTGGTTCCTATTTACTTATAATTATGTCCTTATATTAAATTCTCATATACAGTTTGGCAGGGCCTGTGATTTTTATTGTATTTCTAAACACTAGGGCTGCATTGTGCTCTGCAACGAGTTTTCCTCATCTCTCTTCAGTTTTCTCTTCACCACCATGATGAGCAAAGACACAATATGCTACCATATGCTTTAAGGACCTGATGGTCAGTTATTCTCATGTGATTATTATTCAAATTTCAGAATATAATTGTTATCAAATAAATCATTGCCATGCCATTGGAATTATGTTTAACCTAAGGATTAATTTTGGACAGGTAGCAGATTAATTTTTTATATTGTCTTTCTATTTCAAAAATATTAGATATGGGCTGGAGAGATGGATCAGTGGTTAAGAGCACTGGCTGTTCTTGCAGAAGACCTGGGTTCCATTCCCAGCAGTGACATGGCAGCTAACAACTGTCTGTAACTACAATTCCAGGGGATCTGATGCCTTCTCCTGACCACCATGGTCATTGCAGGACACAGGTCCACTTACACACATGGAGGAAATACACTCATACACATAACATAAAAATAATAAGTAAAATATTTTAAAAATAAAAATGTTAGATACCTTATACATTAAACTATTGTTTTATGCAGAGTTGAATGATATACTTTCATTTATAGTATGCATTAAAATTTAAAAACACCTTTGTTTTTATTTTGAAAGATTTTCAAATTATGTTTTCTAACAGGTTATTTTTGGTGTAGGAAAAGGTATAATTTTTTTTTTTTTTTAATCAAAGTGTTTCGAGCAAGTTACTCTTGAATTTGGCCACTGATTTATTTGGTGCTATATCTTATAAGGCATTGTTTGATTCAGAGTTTTAAGATACAATAGATATGAAACTCTTTATCACTGCACCTGGTCATCTTTAACCTATTTTTTTTTCCCAGCATAAAACTGTTACTTCCTTTTGCTCTATTTCATCCAAAATAATTTCTTTAATCTAATTTGGTCTGGCAGTTTATATTCTTTGAGACATCTTTTGGAAGTGTTCAATATTACTGTAAAATTTTTTTTCATTACATTTTTGTTTGCTCTGTGTGAGAATGACTTCTGGAATGCTTTCTTTTACAAATGGAATCTTTCCTAATTTTGTAACCAAAGTTAATTTTATGCTTTGAAATAATTTAACAGCATCTCAGCCTGTTTACAGTATAAGCAAACTGACTAGGGCTTGGGCTCTTCTAGTAGCCTAAAGAAATAGCTTTGATCCCTTAGGATCCTTATCTCTGTACAAAGTAGTATGTGTGTGTGTTGGAGATATCAGTGGCTCAAAGCAGTTAATATGTAGAAAGCAAAGAATTGTCCTGTTTGTGTTACAAACACTGGGTAATTTGATTGATAACCTCTGTTTGTGGGTGTGTGCTGTCTGAGTAAGGATCAGAAGGAGCAGAATCCTCTGATGAGACCCGGTGCCCTTTTCCTATCTACAACTGAAAGCACTGTTTCAATAAAGAGAGAGCAAGTCTTTTTGTTTGAGAGGACAATTTTAAGAGAAATGAGAAGGAACAAGTTTTCAGAACAGATTGGGCTCACTCTTAGTTCTAGCTGGTGCCAAGGGGTCAGGCTGTCTTTGTTCAGGTACTACCATAATAGGGCATTGCTGTGCCACACCTGTGTATGTATATGCGTGTGTGGGCGGGGTACATGGGTAACATGACCTGTGTGCCAGTCAGAAGACAAGTTGGTTGTTGAGAGTTGGTTCTGTCCTTCCGCCATGTGGGACGCAGATATTGAACTCAGGTTATCAGGCTCGGCAACAAGCACCTGTGCCTGATGAGCCATCTTACCAGCCCTGTTCAATATTATTTTAAAATCTATTTTAAAATATCTTTTAAATTCACATACACAAATGATAAGATGAAATCGTGCAAAAAATGCTGTGGGCTTAATCTTTCATTTTAATTGTGGATGTTTTTGAAACCTCATAATTATTTCTAGCAAAAACAAAACAAAACAAAAACAGCTTTCAGAGTAGAGGTGCTGGTCATGGTGGGTTGATTCTGAGTTTAACAGAAGAGGAAACAGTAGCAAAGTAATCTGCCTAAATTCAGATCTTTAGTGGTGTTGAAGATGGACTTTAAGACCATTAGTACACAAAAGATAAAAATAACCACTCTGTTTCCTTGCCCTGTAATACTTTTTCTTTACTGGAGGAAAAAAGGAGAGACAGGGGAAGGCTCGGGAAATAAAGGCACCCATGTGTACTCACAACCCGTAAACAACAAATAAATAAATGGTTAAAAGAAACTTCTGCTTTTAAGGCACGTGCTTCTTCTTATCCTCATTCATGTTACACTCAATTAGAATGTGGTGAAAATACTCCAGAAAATGATAGATACTGAGTTCTTGTCAAGTTTCATCCATTTCTGCTGATTTCCATTGATGTTAAGGTTGTTAAACTCTCAGTCTCTGCCTGTGGCATCTCCTGTGGCATCTACACATCTGAAGAAGTGTAAACTCTTTCCCTGTGTGGATTCTGTTGGGATGCTGGTTGTGAGAGTTGTTGGCACCATGTTAACAACTGTACAAGAGGCCCACAGTAGGGGCTGCAGCAAGAACCTGTGAAGTCTTCAGGAGCCCGCACACTAATTGATACCTGTGGACCACAGACATGAAATCATACTGGAAAATACAGCCTTGGTCTGAGCCATTTCATCTGCCAGAGGAAAAAAGACTAGCTCCCATATCCAGTGAACTGGATAGAGCATGGAAAAAGACCAGCCATAAATAGAAACAAGTTTGGGGAGATCTGGAGACTGTAAATTCATTCTTCAAACATAACAAATAGAAACAGGTTTGGGGAGATCTGGAGACTGTAAATTCATTCTTCAAACATAACAAGTAAGATTTAACTGTCAGTCAAAATTAACAAAAACTACTAACTAACTTCAGTTTCCAAGAATTTCTAACCTATGAAGCAAAATCCATTCCACAGTTTTGCCTCTGGTTGTTTAGTTAACTGGTCAGGAGTAAAAACAAAGAACAGGCTTGGCTTACTTCGGAAGAAGGAAAAGACAGAAACCCCAGTGTTCAGGTGGACAGAGAGTTGTGTTGTGGGACCGCCTTAACTTTTTTCGCGCATGAGTTAAATGACAAGTTGTCGGTTCTGTGTATTTACTATCCTCTCTATTTGTCCTGGATGTAGGGTAGCACAACATTGCTCTCTTTTGAGCATCTCGCTCTCTAACTGCAGGTGAACTTTAGATGTGCTTTCTTATCTCGGTGGTGAATTTCTGTTTTGATAGCCTCTATCTGTTGAGGATCTGTGTTCTTTCTGTAGTCCGATTACCAGACATGAGTCAGAGAAATCAAATGGCCCTCCTGTCTTAAAAGACACGGAGAATTACCATTCTAGATTCTGGTTCTTTGTCAACTTAAATTACTATTTAAGATATAAGAGAGAATATGATCATCTCAGAATCTGTCAACATACCAAGTTCATTTTATCTCTCATACTGGTAATGCATAACTAAGTCCATTCTTTGGCTTCATTTTCTTTTGCTGATAATACTTGCTGTTTGTCCCAAGACCTCTTTAATCAGTTAATAGTTATGGTTGTATAAGATTTTTTTTTATTAAGAGTGACAAAAACCTTATACCATCCAACTTAAAAAATTGATATCTTAGCATACATAATGAAGTATGACAGAGATAGGGTCCCATCAGGCAAAATGAATGTGAGGTTGGCACACTTCCTCTCTGCTCTTGTCTTGGCTGTCTTCACTCAGGGAGAACTTATTTTCTCCAATGACTTGTGGGATCATTGGCTTTCCAGATGACCTGTGGAAGATGGCTGCCTGCACATACACATCTACAGCCACCTAGGACTAGGTTCTTTGTTTGATCATTTCTTACATAAGTATAATGTGTGTTGATAAAATAGCACGCTCTCATTTTTCTCCCCTTAAATTTTTCCCCTATCCTCCCCACACACTGCTTTTCCCTCTGAGGTTATACGTGTGTGGGTGTAAGACCATCTACTGGAGCCTGTGTAGCCTCTCAGGTTCACATCTATGAAGAAAACTGACTCCCTCCCTCAGAAGCCATCAATTGCCATCAATTGCCAATAGCTCCTTAGGTAGGGGCGGCACTTCATGAGCTTCTCCTTCATCCGTGCTGTGATTTGGGCTGCCTCAGTCTTCTGCAGATCTTGTGCGTGAAGCCCTAGGCACTGTGAGTTCAGGTGTAGCACTAAGTTCTGTTTTTTGAGACAGGATTTCACTGTGCAGCCATGGCTGGCCTGGTACTTGATATGCAGATCAGGCTGACCCCAGACAGGGAGAGCCAGCCATCTTTTTCTCCATGGTGACACGATTAAAGATGTGCATGACCACACTTGGCCTGTAGCACTCAGTTCTTGTAGACGAGGACAGCTCTCGTCCACCCTTGGTTCCCATGGTTTAGATCTTGGGGATTATGGTAGTGTGTCAACAGTGTGTCCCATCTGTGTTCCTATCTAAACTTTGCCTTTTCCCCGACAAATTATATTTCCTCACTTTTGTGCCTACCAGGTTATTGGTTAATTCTGCCTACTGGGTTTGGCAAGTGAGACACTGGTGGGACAGTAGGAAGAAAGGATGTGCCAGCATCTCTCTACTCATTATCCATGGCCTACGTGGCATTTCCAGAAGCTGCTGCTTCTCCTCTGTGGTCCAGTCCTTGCTGTACTCTTCCTGTCTTTGTGGTCACAGCCCCCCATACAGCAACTTCCCTACAGGTCTGGCTCCTGCCCCTGCAGCTCTGGGGAACTTACATGGTCTCCTCCTGGAGCCCACAGCCTGAGGGATGACAGTGTTCTCCAACTGTTGCTAACTGTGAGTTTCTTAGTGTTGTTTCTTCGTTTGGCATCTCAGCTCTATCAACACCTTTGCCCCTAGTTCTGCGTATGTAATTCTTTTTATTAGGTCACTTCTGGGACTCTGATTCCTGAAATGAACTGCAATAGGCAACTCTATTATATGTGATGTGTCCTTCACTGAGCCACTCAGTGTGACCAAGGGATGAAGTCTTCTGGTTGGTTGCTATATGTTTCCCCATTCCTGTTGGATCAGAGACATGGATTATGTGACAGAAAACAAATTTGAAGAAAACAGTGGCTATTATACTAGCAATTCATTTTGATTTCATTGTAAGTAATCTGATGAAATCTGTTGTGTTTTATCTCTTATTAATTTTTCTCTCAGTAAGGGATCTAATATATGAAGAGTTTATTAGTCACATGTTTTAGGTGCTTTACAGCTTTATTACAAAGTTTAAAATAGGAGTTCATATGTTCATTTAACAGATGATGAAATTTATGTTAAGTAATTTGTCCAAAGTCACAGAGATTAGAAATAACAAAGATATCAGTCTGTTGGTTTTTTATTTGTTAGTTTTGTCACTCTGGAGTTAAGGACTTTCTATTACATTGTCATAAAATTAATATTTGTTTATTGAGTTTTATTGAATCTGCATTTCTGCAATCCTGCTTTTAAACAAATCTCCATTTAAGGTTCATTCAGTATTTACCTTATGTCAAAAATCATTTTATTATGGAGTTTATTTCTAAAACAGAGTTTCATAATGAAATTTCATGTATGGCATCCAATGGTTTCCTCTTTACAGTTTACACTTGACACTGGAAAAATGTGATCCATGGTGTCACAAACACAACAATCTGAGGCCAAACTAAGTAAACAATTACATAGACTGTTTCTGTCTGCCACAGCATTCGCTGTTCCTAGAGTGAGAAGAAAGTAGGTAAACATTTGGTATGCTGGGCATTTTCTACTTGAAGATATTTGCCATAATTCTTACATCTAACTGTGACAGAAGAGATGAGAACATATTCTCATCATAAAGTCTGTTATTTATTCCTCTTTTTTAAGAAAAGATTTTAATGTTTATTTCTTAATTTTTTTCTTTTATGTGTATGAGTGTATTGCCTGCATGTATGTTAGTGCACTTGTATTGTGCAGTGCCTGAGGTCAGAAGAGGGCATTCGATTCCCTGGAACTGGAGTTACAGATGGTTGTTAGCCACTATGTGGGTGTTGGGATCTGAACCCAGGTCTTCTGCAAGAGTTGTCTGTGCTCTTAACCACTGAGCCATGTCTCCAACCCCAAGATTTTTATTTTTAATGATGTGTGTATGTGTGTATCTGTGTGTCAGTGCATGTGGGTGTAGGTGTCTATGGGGCCAGAAGAAGTTGTTATAGCTCCTGGAGCTAGAATTACAGGCAGTTGTGAGCCACCCAGTGTGGATATTAGGAACCAAATTCAGGTCCTTTGCAAGAGCAGTATATGCTCTTAACCTCTACACCATCTCTCCAGCCCTTACTCCTCAATTTAAAGAGAATAAAAGTTGTCAAGGAATTCGTAGCCAGCAGTTAAGTCCTTATTTGGGCATTCATACCCAGAAGACTAATGAGTGTGAGGTTTGCATAGGACAAAGTGTTCATCATCACAATTAAGTCAGGCACCTTACCTTAGTGAATTAATTAAAAGCTGAGCTAGCAAATAGCAAACACTGTGACGGTCTTTATTTTTATCCCTGCCAATGGATATTGCTTTTCTTTTTAAGGGTTTGTTTCTATTTTCTGCAGCTGCAGATGTGTAAGAATATGTGCATTTCCTGGGAATCAGATCAATTTTAGCAGCAACTCTCCGTTTTCTTTGTGAGTTTAAGGAATCCTAATACCACCAGCTTAAAATAAATCTAGAATCTTTCTGAAAAAAGACCCCAAGATTGTGGAGTTCATATCCAAATCTATAAATCTATTTTGGCAGAAGTCTGTACCTTAAAATTAGTTAGTTTGAATAATTCTCTTCCATGCAGACATGTATGGTTTTACTTATCTTCTAATCATAAAATTTGTTTAATGTCTCTTCTTCTCTAGTCTAATTTTCTCTTCCCTTGTTAACTCTCTTTGACAGACTGGTTTCTATCTTCCCATATTTCAATATAAGGATGTACACATTCTAATAGAAGTATTCTGTGAAAAAATGAATATATACATTATTCTTCAAGGTGGCATTCTCATTGAATAGTACTTTGTGGAAATTCCCAATGGTATTTGTTATACTTTTATTTCATTATTTTTAAAGACTGCATAACATTCCAACACATGAACATGTAAAAGCTTAGTCAATCATTCCCCTGTAGATCTTCTACAGGGCAGTGTTTATGCTACTGTGAACAGGCTATAATGCATGTTCTTTTAGATGTGTCCTCATATATTACTACTTCTCTTTCTATGGGCCAGGTATCTAGCATGGAAGCACAGGCAAAATGGATCTTGACATACTGCTTTTTTCAAAAAAGAGATGGAATGCATGCCTCCACACCTTACAATACAGTTATGCTGTTTCCCACAACTCCTGGCAGCACTTGTTATTTATTCAATAGGATAATGTCTCTGTACTCATAATATTGTTATTAGTAGTCAAGATAGAGGTAAACAAGCAAATGATATTATGTCAGAAGCTTTCCACCAAGGAAAATAGTGTGGAGGGCTGTTTAAAATAATATAATCATACAAGTCCTATCCAATGAGTATTTTGGTGAAGGATTAATAAAGTCAGGGATAAGCCATCAACACTTCAGGCAGGAGAATACTTAGAGAGGAAGAACAGAAAGCATAAGCTGTCAGGAAAGAGCCTGCCACTTGCATGAATAGGGTACCTTAGAAGCAAGGAGACCAGCTGGGGGATTAGTCAGGTGTAGATGTGTGAGGTGTGGGAAAGGGCACACAGGGAGAAGTGGCCAGATTCCAGACTCACTTCAAGGAAGAGCTGACAGAGAGAATGATAGGTTGTGGGGTGTGAGAGAAGGGGATGGATGTTAGTGATTCCTAGGATTGTAAATGTTTTTTATTTGTTTTTTTTTTTTTATGTGTGTGAGTGTATTGCCTGCATGTGTTTAAGTGCACCCGTGGAGTGCAGTACTCACAGAGACCAGAAGAGGGCGTTGGATCCCCTGGTACTGAATTTATGGATGGTTGTTAACCACCATGTGGGCGCTGGGAACCGAACCTAGGTCTTCTGCAAGAGCAGCTAGTGCTCTTACCCTCTGAGCCATCTTTCCAGCCCCGATTCCTATGATTTTAAAATAAATGGCTTTATTTTGGTTTGGGTTCTATCTGTTTTTACAATATTTTATGTATGTTTTGGTATTTTAAAAGGATACAAGAGTCAACTTGACAGAGCTCTTGATGATTAAAGTTGGAACTATTTAGACATAAAAATTAAATAATTTTTTTTTAGTTTTAAATTGGTTTATATTGTACATAGTGATGATTTTCATTTGAGTATGCCATGCATATTCCACATTATTCACGCCTATGCCTTCCTCTTTCTCCTCTTCTAGCCCCCTCCATCACCAAGTCTCACTTCTGTTTTTGTATCATATATATATATATATGTACATATATATATATGTACATATATATATATATATGCTTTTATGCGTTTGTATAAACAAAACTCCATGGTATATAGATACCACATTATCTTTTAAAAAGATTTAGTTATTCTTATTTTATGTGTATGAGTGTTTTGCCTGCATGTGTATAAGTGCACCACATGCCTGTCGTGTGCCCACAGAGGCCAGAAAAATGGCATCGGATCCTCTGAAACTGGAGCTGCACATAATGGTGAGCTGCCACATGGGTGCTGGGAACTGAACTTGGATCTGCTGCAAGAGCAGGAAGTGAGCTTAATGATTGAGCCATTTCTCTAGTCTCTTTATCCTTTCATCTGGTGACAGATACCTGGGTTGATTCCAAAACTTGGCTCTTGTGAATAGTGCTGTAATAAACACGAATATTCAGGTATCTCCGTGTCAGTAGTGACAGAGACCTTGGGGGTGTACTGGTCGTAATAAAGCTGGTATTTCATTTTTCTTTCTAAGAACTGATCAGGTACCTCACACATGCTGGCAAGTACTCTACCACTGGCTGAGCTATATCCTCAACCCTGAAGTAAATTTTCCTTTAGAGTGATCTTAGGTTTATGGGCAAATTGTAACTGTAGTAGAGAGAAGTCCCTTGAATGCCTGGCCCAGCTTTGCCCAGTGTTAACTTTTTAAAAAATTTTTATTTATTATTTTTATGTTATGTGTATGAATGCATTGCCTGCATGTAGGTAGGTGTACCCATGTTGTACCTATGAAGGCCAGAAGAGGGTGTTGGATACCCTGGAACCAGAGTTATGTATGGTTGTTAGCTGCCATGTGGCTGCTTGGAATCTAATGCAGGTCCTCTGAAAGAGCAGTCAGTGCTCTTACCACTGAGCCATGTCTCTAGCCTCCAGTGTTAATAAAGCTTTTTGTTTTGAAAAAGCACTTGTAGATGAGTTTTATTCCCAGCTCTTATAGTAGGCAGCTCACAACTGCTTGTAACTCTCGTTCCAGGATATCTGATACCTTCTTCTGACTTCCACAGACACTTGGACACATGTTAGACATTCACACAGACACACTCATGTACATATACATATAAACATATATGTACATTATATACATGTTTAAATGGTGACACTAGCTCCTTAAATGGGAAAGACAGGAATCCTGGGGGAGGGAAGCCTACCCACTCTCCCTCCCTCCCTCCATCCCTCCCTCTCTTTTTGTTATATTTGTGGACATATTGAGTGTGAGGAGCCTCTTAGTAGAACTGTGGATTAGAGTGTTCGGTATCTGTTAGTCTAAAGCACAAAGTAGAGGTTCAGTCCAGAAATGTGAAATTTGGGTTTGTTGATAAGTGGAATTGTTTAAAGGCATGGGGCTTGATCTAATTTCTTATGATAGAGTCAGCAAAGACTCAGAACTGAATCCAGTAAAGGATTTATGAAGAAGAGAAAAATCAGGCAAAGATGTTGAGAAAAGGCAGCAAAATGAGGTAGGCGAAATGCCAGGGAAATGTGGTCTCACTTTGAAGCCTAGTGATGAAATACTTCAAGAAATGGAAAGTAATTATCTTAGTCAAAGTCTGTTGAAATTGAGGGTGAAAAGAGCTGAGAATTTTCCATTGGTTTGGGAACTCTGAAGTTTACTGCTGACACTGATATGTGTTATTTCAGTGGATGGTGGAAATTAAGCCCAATTGGAATGGTTTCAATGCAGAATTGTAGCTAAAAAATGAAGAATGTCCTCCTTTTAGAAGTTTTCTTATAAAATGGATTGCAGGAATAAGGTGTTGTGATATGGGGAACTCTTATACGAGGAAATGCATGTTTTTAAGATGGGAGATCTTAGAACACATTTACATGGAGATGGCGATGAGTGAAAAAATTGGGACAAAAGATATGGGAGAGAAAGGATGTGTCTGAAGCAGTAAAGTCCTAAGAGCAAAGTAAATCTGAGACTTTAGAGAAGTAATAGATTTTAGGGAGCCAGAGGCAGACAGATTTGTGTGAGATCGAGGCCATCCTGGTACACATAATGACTTCCAGGTGGACTGGGACTAGGGAGATCTTGTCAAAAACAAAGCAAAAAACAAAAAACAAAAAAACAAAATGGTGTCAAAGTTTCTCTGACAGACTGGGCTTCTGCTGCGTTTCTTTTTCCAGGGCCCTTTGCTTCGGCCAGGAGCTGCCTGTCTTAGTAAATGATGCTTCCCCAAGTAGCAGGGCTATTAATTATGCAGTGTTGTATTTCAGAGGCCACTGAAAACACAATTCATCGAGGACACTGAACTTACAGGTTTTATTGTCACTTTGAAAACAACAGACAATTTTTGTACTTCTGTTCTCTCACCAATGCTCCTTTCTGACACATCTCAACTGTGATATGAACCAGACATGGAGAATTGGGAGCTTATTCGTTTTCAATTCTGTGATTCTGGGAGGGGTATATATGTTCTCAAAACCCCAGGAAGGAACAAGATAAAAAGTGTTTCAAGCAAGTTACATTTTCTTATAATTATTTACTGAATCATCAGTTAAAGTAATACAATATAATGATATAGCTCAGACAGGATGTTGTTACAAAAATGTGACCCTCAGTGGCCTCAGTGCAAGCTAGCCTGGTTGCTGATTGAAACTTCCGAACAAGAGTGATGTGACTCACTGACCCACTGGAGTTGTCCTTTAGAGCACATGTTGACAAGCACAAGAGTGTGTCTTGACCCTTTCTACTCAATATGACTGCTGAGCTTTGTGGGATGATTTGCAGTCAAGTTCATGGCCAACCAGGAAACCAAGGAGGTGGAACCAAGGACAGGTAGCATTTATCTTTCCCTCTAGCAAGGTGATGCTGGAGTAAATTCTACAAGTAAAATATGGGTGTTAAGAGTCTTTCTCAGTGGAAACCCAAGTCTTAGAAAAGACAAGACATGAGCCATAAATCTTAGGCACACATTTTAAAATGATGGCAAAAGTTTGTGTCCATTTTATTTAACATGTGCTGTTTAATTGAATATTGGACGTGGATTCCTTAGAAAGCCCAATGAAGCCTTGTGAAAACATGATGTTTATATGTGTCCCCATGCTCTCAGACTTCAGGTGACACCCTTCTCAAACGTTCTTTACAGTATCTAGGCTAGCTCCTCTTCAAATAAATCCCAGAAGTCATCTGTCACTATTTAGTTATAAAATACAATTATGTTTTTTTTGTCTTAATAGTTGGTAGGCAAAAATACTTAAACCTTTCATTTAGAATTGGGAACATGTCATGAATATAGTCATTTTTCTTGTTTGTAAAATAAGGAATTTGAACTAGACAATAGTTTCCTTAATTTTATGACAATAAGACTTTTCACTTTATTACCAGATTAAATTTTAAATTGTATTTAAATGACATTTAAATAATAAAAGAAAGTTTGAATTGAAATTATGATGGACATTTATAAACATTCATTGTCTACTATGTCTCAATATTTTTTGAGTTGCAAATCATTTCTTTTTTATTATTACATTTATTTGTTTATTATACTTATGTGTGTGAGCACAACTGTGCCATGGGTATGTGTCAAAGTCAGAAGAAAACTTTTAAGAATCAGTTCTCTCCTTTTGCCATGTGGGTCCCCTTGATCAAACTCCTGTCATTAGACTTGACTGCAAGCACCCTTACCTGCTGTGCCAGCCCACAATCATTTATTAAAATCTGTATTCATTGGACACATTGAAATAGATCTATAGTGTGCTTTGCTTGTTGTTGGCTTTTAATTCTTTGCATTGTGATTGTAGGCTATTTACTTTTATCAAGGAAAATGCAAAAAGTTATATTCTGAAATGTTCCTTAATGCATATGAATGCAAAGTGAGAGCTGGAAGGCGGCTCAGTTGGTAAAGTGCTTGCTGCCTAAGCATGGGGTCCTGAGTGCAATCCTCAGTCCCCACGTAAGAAGTCAGGCATGCTTGCACGTGATTGTAATGCTGGGGCTGAAGACATAGAAACAGGTGAGTCCTTGGCCCACTGACCAGCCAGCCTAGCATAATAACAGTTCCGGTGAGAGATCCTGTCTCAAACAAGGTAGGAACTTTGGAGATGGCTCAGTGGGTAAAGCACTTGCCATGGAAGTGTGAGGACCCGGCAAAACCTCCGTAAAGCCAGACACTGTAGCACAAATCAGCCACCCCAATGCTCCTACATAGACAGGGAAGGTGGAGACAGCAGCATCCTCCCAAAGCTTCAGGCCCACCAGCCTGGGGTATGCAGCTGCGTACAAGAAGAGATGCTGTCTGAAACAAGGCAGAAGGCAAGGATTGTTGCTACGGCTCCCTACTGACTTCCAGAAGCAAACTGTGGCACCCACACACTGTGACATCCTCAGTCAGACATGAACACACAAACACACACACATACACTATGCAGCTCTAATTTAAGTCATTTTTTTTCCAGTAGTCTCCAATGTGCTATCATTTAAGCCTGTAATGCTCTCAATAAAATTATGTTTGTTTTTGTTTTTGGTGTTTGGATTTTGGAGACAGAGTTTCATTATGTAGCCTGAACTGGCCTGGAACTCTCTGTATAGACCAGGCTGGCCTTGAACTCACAGAGATCTGCCTGCCTATGCCATCTAAGTGCTGGGATTAAAGGTACATGCAATCATGCCTAGCTTCTCAATGGAATTTAAAATATTTTAAATGATACTCACAAATAAATTTTGAGTCAGTCTTTTGGAACCACTTTAAGTTCTGAGGAATGTGGATTTCCTCAGAAACAAACTGGACTCAATAACGTCTGCTAGTTCCAGTTCTGACAACAGCTTGATATCTGTGGTATTGTTGTATCACAAATATTTTAGTTTATTATGCCTGCATTTAGTAATAGTGCTGAAAGAAAGAAGTCCCTTGAGGTACAGACTTCCTGAGATACTTATTTTCTTAAGCATTTTTGATCTTTTGAGTTTATTTAAATAGAGTAAGTTTTGCCCAGGGTATTCCTTCATTCAAGTAGCATATTTGTAACACTTCTCGCCAGCTGCTGTTTTTGGTTACTACTGAAACACAAGGAAAGGAAAACAGACTTTGTAAGCCTCTTTGCTTCATTACAAAGGAATGGGTTTTATTGTTTTGATTTGCTTTTTGAGGCAGCTTGCTCAGGCTGGTCTCATATTCCTGGGTTCAAACGATCATCCCATCTCAGCCTCCCTAGCAACTGGGGTTAGAGATGTATCATCATATTTGACTAAATTTTATGCTTTTGTGTAGATAGTATATTTACCTAAACATTTGAGAGGACAAAATGTATTAATGCTCTAGAAAAAATGATTTCATACACCTTAACTTGGTTAAATGAAAAAAAAATGTCATTACTGCCAATATTTCATCCTCTCTTTAACTTGTTATGCTAATTGTTTTAAAGTTTGGTGTTATAGTAGTTAAAAAAAACCAACAAAAATCCCCAAAATTTTGTTAATAGATCTAATGAAGATCTATTTTAAAGAATTCTTTTTTGTTTACTTGTTTGTCTACTTTGTTTACATTGCTATGAATGGAACTTAAAGGTCTTGCCCTAATAAACACACACTCTACCTCTAGGTGACATCCATAACCCTTTGTTTAATTTTATAAAATCTATGTCATCTTAAAACATGAATATAGCAGGTGGAGGGATGGCTCAACAGTTAAGGGCACTGGCTGCTCTTAGAGAGACCTGGGTTTAGATCCCAGTACTCACATGACAGTTAACAACTATCTGTAACTGCAGCACCATGGGATCTGATATCTTTTTCTGGCCTCTATGAGCATTGCACACATGTGGTGCAGCTATATACATGTAAAAAAACACACATACACAAAACGTAAGAGTATATAAGTCAGCATACATAAATAAAAACCTGAATATATAAATGAGTTAATTTTAGAATTAAACAGTTTGTTTTAAGCAAATCAAGAAAATGGCAAGCAATCACTATAATTTCCAACTAGCAAAAGCTATATTGTGGTTAATTTTCTTGCTTGATTTGACTGTGAATCTTCTAGAGTCTAGAAATTGTCTAAGTCTACTGTAATAGGGATTAATAAAATAGGTACATCTTTATGGAAGTCGGTAAATCATTAGATATTTCTAAAATCCTTTGAAGAAAGCTACTTTTTCACTAAATATCTGCAGTATGAGTCCATTTCTGTACCTAATTCCTTTTATGTATTTTGAGATTCCTATTCATCTCTCATGTATAATGAATATATTTGCAACTTGTAGTCAGTAACATTGAAATCTGTTTTCTTTTTTAAGGACAAAATAAGGACATATCAAGACACTGAAAAACTGCTTTCAGAAGCATAGACTTCAGAAGATTGGAATTCATGAGATCACAAGGTTAGGTTTGTCCATTATAATTTTCATGCTTTACAGATATGAGATATAATTGTCTAATTGTTCTAAGTTGTGATTCGCTAAAATGTAATTCAGGAAAGGAAATGTTCTTACTTAAAATACATACTTTTGGCAAAGTATCTTGAAGATCTTTAAAAGTTTGTTGTTATCAGAAGTATAATATTTAGTTCTACCAGGGGTGACTGCATGAAAATATCCTTTTACGAGTGAAACTCTGCTTTTTACAATTTCTTTCATTTCTCTATTAGCACGAGAATAAATAATTGGGCATGTCTGTAAACTTTATTTCCGAAAGATTAAAGAATGTACACTAATTTAGCAACTCTATTCTCTTACTATCTTAAAAGTTTAAACATTTCTCTTGGGGCTGGAGAGATGACTCAGCAGTTAAGAGCACTGACTGCTTTTTGCAGAGAACCAAGGTTCACTTCCTAGTACCCACGTGGTGACTAACAACCATCTGAACTCCAGTTCCAGGGGATCCAATGCCCTCTTTTGGCCTCTGTGGGCCTTGTATGACATGCGTGCAGATATGTTCATGCAGGTAAAACTCACACCCATAAAGCAAAAATAAATAAATAATTCTTTTATTTGAAGTATTTGACCTCCATAAAATGATAATCCATTTGACCGATCAAGAGATTCTGGGGATTTTTCCTAAGTTATAGAACTGGAAAAGAAAAATAAGCTAACCCATTATTAACAGCTTGTTACAATAATAACTAATGTAAACATTCATTTAGAAGCTATAACTATAGTGTAGGTTAAAATGGTTTGTGTTATGGGATACTTTTAAAAAGGAAGGGATTTCTTCCTTGTTTATGTTGTGAGAACAGCTGTTGTAGCTCATGATTTTAAAGGAGGGCTACAGATGGTCATTTATTGTGATTTGCTCTGCTTGTCTTCAATCTCTTTCTTTTTCTCATTCTTCCAAGAGTTTATTCACTTATTTAGGATTTACCGTTAGATGCTTTGGTTATTTGAAAATCAATAAGATATGGCCTCTGTTGTCAACAATTGTCAAATGAATATGTGACCCAGAAGCTAATTTTATTTTTAACTAAGTACATAATTAAAAAGAAAAATCTAGACTTTAATAGGGCATGTAATGAATTATAAAGACAAATGGGGATTTTTTTGGAGATTATTCATGTTTTGACATTATGGCTTTTATTAGCCTAGAAAGCCAAGAGTTTATATCAGTGAGAACCTTGCTCTGTTTCAACCCATACCCAATGCCCCTCCATTTTATTATTATTATTATTATTATTATTATTATTATTATTAAAGCAAATCTTTAAGCATAGCAGAAGTAAGAGCTATGAGGTTCCAAGAAAGAGAAGTCTCTCTTTTTGCCACAATTGCAAATTTAATGTTGTGGAAAATAGTTATGCAAATAGCTATGGAAATAACAAAAGCGTCACTGCCTGCTTGCTGTGTACCTTATTTGCATCCAGTTTCTCTATTAAGCTCACTAGAGAATTAAATCATTTCCCCAGCGACTGAGAAAGACTTGTAGGTTTGAAGGGATGCAATGTAGACTCCTGAGGGATCATCTGCAAATCACAGCTGAGTGATTGTGAGTCAGACTCAGAAGAAACTCAGCTGCATAGCCTGCTTCTCAAAGAAGTTTTTTTTAAAAAAGGTGATGCTTCAAAAAAATGAAAGCAACTCAAGTGACTGGAAACAGTAGGCCTCTTTTTCTCTCATGAAAATGCCCCTCACCTCATTTTGCCATTAGAAAAGTACTTAAATCCATTTATGTAGCAATCAGTAAGTGCATACTTTGTGCCTAGAAGTGAGGAAAGAGCAGAAAACAAAGCTCAGCTGTATGCATGTTGTAGTAGAAATTACACACTAGTGCTGGGGACACAGGGCAGAAGAAGCACAGTTGAGTGCTGCGTTTGGTGGTGTAAGTGCGGTGGAGAAGAGTGAAAAGAAATACGGAGTAAAAGGACAGGTGGGGTGTCTCAGGGAACCCTGATGACTCAGCATTACATAAGTACACGAGCTGTCACTTTTGTGACAAGTATGATGAGATCCAGCATCTGCGGGTAGGTTTCCTAAATCATTGTTTGTTAACATGAATGTTGTTAATGTTCAAGTAAGTATCTGCCTCAGTTTCACCAGAAAGATAACGTATTATTTTTTTTAGTTACATTTTCTGTGGATATTTAAAATGTCATTATTTACAATAAAGAACCCAATTGAACACAGATTTACCCATTCATTTGCTAGAGATTATAACTCTTGCCTTTGCATATGTGGCAATTTATTTGTGATTACAAGTGACTTGTCATTTTCCATTTGATGATAGTCTAGTTGGTGATTGACTTTTAGCACGTGGGTGTGAAGATGTTTAAGGTGCAAATGTTCCTGCTTATTTTGCATAATTTATCTTAACTAGAGATGAGCCCATTGCATTAGTTAACATCCAAAAAGTCATTTATTCTTGTGTTAACTAGATAAACAAGAAAAGCTTAGCCAATCTTGTATGCAGAAAAATTTTAAATTGATTTGTTTTCATTGAAAGTAAGTTGATGTGAAGGTAGTATTTGTTTATCCATATGTTCAAATAAACAAAACAAGATATGGATTACAAGGTCTCAAATACTGTGCCTGTGTATGTGGCATATATCTACAACTCCAGCACTTAGGAGATAAAAGTCTTGAGGACCACAAGTTTGAGGCCAGTGCTGCCTACTACATAGTAAACTCCAGGGTAGCTGGGGCCACAGAGGGAGGGAACTTGGACCAGAACAAGAAAAAGAATGACAATAACACCAAACAGCAAAAACCTAAGCAGGTTTCAAAACCACCCTGATACTACAATTTCTTCAGTCTTCCAAAAAGACATTTATAATAAGCAGTACATCATGTGAAGAAAGAGTCCAGCCCTAGAACATTAAAAGGAGCACAAACTGATAGTTATGGCCGTTTGCTCTCTATCTTAATTAAGCCACAGCAGACAGTGTTTATTATGTCATGTAGAGAGAATTAATGGCTGGCTCTGTCAGCTCGACCACAAAGGCAACCTGTCTATTTTAGTAAAAAAAAAAAAAAAAAAAAAAAAAAAAGTGAGAGGCAGAAGACAATTTTCAGGCAATGTCAGTGTGTAGACTATAGATTCATTCCAAATCAGTATTAAACTGTATGGGTATTCTTTTTGAAAAAACCCCAAGCATAATTTTTCCAAAACAAATGGCTTTCTCTTAAATTCGTTTGATTTCCATCATCTCTAAATTTGCTTTACAAATTTGATAACCAGGAATCATTTTCAAACATGCCCCACAAATCCAGCTCCCCGTGGATTCTTCCTTCTTCTCACAAACCAGCTCTGTATGCAAACAGCTCTGAATCTGCCCTTACCTGGCATCCCCTCCTGTGTTTCTGCCCTGGGTGCTCCTTCCTTCTTTGCATCTGTCCTCAGTGACTCTCTAATGACTCTGACATTCTTACTCTTCTGTCATTCTAGTGAAGACTGACTTAATCTAGGGTTCTTAACCTCAGCACCATTAACATTGTTTGTTGCTGGGATAGCCGCGTAGTGTAGTATGAGATGTTTGGCACCATCTGGGTACTTTGTGCCACTGAGTATTCCCATTACACAATATTAACAAACATTAACCAATGTCTCTTTGAATCAAAATTACCACCATCTGAAAAATCACTAGTTAAAGAAACTTTAACTTCTAAAGCTTCAAGGACCTTCCGGTCTATATCAGCCACATAGCTTCTCACCACTCCAGTGTCTGACTTTCCATTAAAATATCTCAACAGAGGGTTTAAATATCAGCTTTCTTTGTTTACGTGAAAGGTACTGCTGTTAGACCATCTGTATATTTTTTATTGACTTCTACCTGGTTTTATATTTAAAAATATGTCCCATAAAATCATAAGACAATATAAAACAGGTGGGGAAATTAAGATAAAGAAGTGAGGTAAAAACCTAAGAATAAGAGTGAGGTTCGTCTACAAAGGAAGTAAGCACTTCACTTCTTTTTCTCATAGTTGAGAGAAAATTTTAGCTCCATATCCTTTCCAAGCCTGCTTGGAAATTTGCATAGACACCAACTGCTTGCTCTGCACTTCTCTGCAGCTCACTATTTCTTAGACAGAGCACATAACCTTGAACCCAAACTACTTCGACTTTTTCTCTTTCCTTGTACCTGCTCCTAAGTACTACAGAGGCAAATTATACCACTCTGCAGATAACGCTTTTTAATCTGAGTTTGTCCCTCAACAGCATTCACTAATCCTTCTCTACTGGCTGTGCTTAGATACTTTCCAAAGTTGTCACTCCACTCAAGCCACACAATCTCCCGATGCTTTGACTGCACCTACTACTTTAACAAGAAAATTGAGGTCATTGTGTGGAAATGACTTGTGGGTCCTTGCAGT
Source organism: Eospalax fontanierii (assembly GCA_035773235.1). Taxonomy (NCBI): domain Eukaryota; kingdom Metazoa; phylum Chordata; class Mammalia; order Rodentia; family Spalacidae; genus Eospalax; species Eospalax fontanierii. Next base: position 65,625,305 of record CM069530.1, on the reverse strand, counting down.
GCTTTTCAGAATCAAACAGTTATGTCTGTAAACATTCTTATTCTCCTCCAGTCTCAAAGCAGGATCAGTTCTTCTTGCTATTGAGGCAAAGCCTATGTTTGATTTTATTCCTTTTCTCCAAGCTAAGACCTTTTGCCATCCATTATCTCCTTCTGTCCTTTATCTTCAACTTTTTCTTCATTGCTGACTCTGTCTTTTCAGCCCATAGAGACTCCTAAGACTCCTATCCAAAGCACAAACAAAATGATCTCTCTTTCACTCACTGCCTTCAACCATTCAATTTCTCTCCTTCCTAACTCATTTGAACTCTTTGAAACAGCAATCTCTATTCATTTTGCCTCATTTCTAAGAATCACTCACTCCTCAGCACAGGGCCATCTGATTTCTAACCCCATTTAACAGAGCGAGCGCTCTCTAAAGGCACACATGACCTGCAGCCCTTATCTTGCCTGGCTCTCCCAGGGTATCTGACACTGTTAACTACATTTTCCTTCCTCTTTCTGGGTCCTTATTACTCCCTTTCTTTGTTTTCCTCATTGCTTTTGGTAAAAGTCTATGTCCCAGCTTCTTATTTTTCAGTGTTCCCTCCAGAATGTCATGAGTCACAATCTTAGGCACAATAGATGGCCATAGGAAATGCCAGTGAAGGGGGTTAATTGAAAACAATAAACACTATATAGGTCAACAGACATGATCACCAAATTCTTGTTTTGCCTGCTTCTTGAACGACAGTGCTCCCTGGAGATCATTCTAGGCCCCTTTCTCCTCCCTGCCTTCCCTGACTGATTGGGCAAGCCTACTCTAGTGACTGCTACTGCATAGATGACTCCAAGTCAGTAAAGCTACAGTATTACATTTTTTACATTTCTACCAAATATCCAGCATACCATCTGAACAATGAAGTAGAACAATCTTGAAAAAGACTTTCTTTAGAAGTGAGAGTAAGCAAAATGTACATATGTGAAATTTAATTTTTTAATTAATTTGTTTTCATTTTTATGTGTATGAATGTTGTGTTTACATGTATGTAAGTGCACCCTTGTCATGCAGTGTCCATGGAGGACAGCAGAGGGCATCAGATCCCCTGGAACTAGACTGATGGACAATTGTTAGCTGTCATGTGGGTGCTGGGAACCAAACCTGGGTCTTCTACAAGAGCCATCAGTGGTATTAGCCACTGAGCCATCCCTCTAGTCCCATACATGAAATTTAATGAAATTCAAATATATATATATATTTTAAAATATTCATCTAATCTTTACTTTGATACTGAATGTTATACATATCATAACTCATTTTCCCTCAAGAAGTTAAGGAATTCATTTAGAACTATCTTTTCAATAAGTCACAGATTTTATCTCCTCTTTCCCCTATTAAATGTGTTTATCAAACACTAATTCATTATGACTCTTTGGATTTGTTAATAAATTTGAAATGCTTTATGATTATTTCTCTTTTGTATTTTATGATCATATGTCTATAGGGGTATGTGTGTGTATGTATGTGATTATTTAAACAAGGCAAGAAAGCAAAGAAGAATGATATCTGCCCTTTTTTAAATTTTAAAAACAGTAAAGTTTGCTTCTGTTGGAGTGCATTTCCGTGGCATTTGAAAGTGGTATAGTCATGTGTCTGTGGCACAGTCAAGATGTAGAACAGTTCTGTTACCCTCAGAGTTAGTTTGAGCCACCCCTTTACAACTCCCAACCTCAGTCCCAGGCAACAGGCAGATGCAGGATATGATAGTGTTCTCTTTTCTGGAATATCATTATCAGTGGCCCAACAATATTGTCTTTCAATTCTGCACTCCTTTGTTAATACAATGCGTTGGAAAGTCGTCTACATGAGGCAGGCCTCAATTCTTTACTTATTATTGCTGTCACGGCCCATTTTATAAATGTACCAGTTTGTTTATAGTCTTACTCATTGAAGAACATTTGGATTGTTTAATTTTTGGAGCTTTAAATGAAGTTATTATAAACATCTGTTTAGAAATTTTTATGAGAACCTTGTATAGTTTGAATAGGAACTGTCACCCAAAGGCTCATATATTTGAACACTTGATGCAGTAGCACTCTTTTCAAAGATTGTGGAACCTTTAGGAGGTGAGTCTGTGCTGGAGGAAGTGAATCACTATGGGCAGGCCTTAAGGTGCTCTTGCAGAAGACCCAGGTTCAATTCCTAGCACCGATATTGTGGCTAACAATTGACTATAACTCCCTTTCCAGGGGAATCCAATGCCCTCTTCTGATCTGCACAGACATTGCACGATATGGGCACACTTACACACATGCAAGCAATACATTCATCTACATAAAATAAAAATAATGAATAAAATAACATCATTAAAAAGAAAGGTAGTGCTCTACACTCTTATAATATGAAAAATATTCTTAGGGCAAGAGCCCACTATCAAGGCCTCAACCTGTAAAAATACAAATTCATTTGAAAGGATAGACCTGAACCTTTAAAGGTGTTCCCTTCTTGCAAACAACTATTTAGGAACTATTTCTTCAGATTCAGCTTTAAAAGCATACAGAGGCCACTACAACTATGGTTCAAGGGAGCCAGGCCATATCTTGAGCTGACAGTAGAACCTGGCCACAATGACCATATTTTGCTGGCTTTGTAGCCATGAAAGATGTGAGGTTGTAGAGGCTTACACCAAGTTTCTAGAAGTCTGCTAAGACCATACAGTGTGTAACAGAATCAGATTCCCTGCCAGGAGGCCCTAAGGGGCCATTACATAAAGCTGTGAAAGTCCTTAGTTGCAATGGAGACTCCAGGATGTTGGAGGTGCCAGAACAGTCAGACCATTCTCCATTTAAAGCTGTAGACATTGAATAGAGTAAAGCCAAGAGAGAGAGGCAATTTATACTGCAGACAGCTGGGCTGGAGGGATAGAATTATCTAAAGAGGGCCCAGATCATTTCAACATGCACTCCAGATGCTGGACATGGAATTGCAAGATTTGTTGTCTTCCTGTTAACTTTCTGTCTAGCTTTGATCCAGTCATTCCTTGCTGCACTTTCATTCCTCTCTTTTGGAATGGAACTTAATATTCTGTGCCACTGTGTAGTAGAACCATATAACTTAGCTTGTCTTTTGATTTTACAAGGATTCACAGTTGACAGATTGCTTTGAGTCTCAGAATAGACTTTAGACTTTTGAACAATGCTAGAACGGTAAAGGTAAAAAGACTATGGGGGTGGGGAGGTTGAATTGGAATAGATAACATTTGTATTGTGAGGTGGCTGTGTGCCTAAGGGGGTCAGGGCAGAATGTTGTGCTTTGAGTGTGAATCGTCTGTCTCCTGGAGACTTACGTGTTTAAACTCACGATGGCGCTGTTTTAGAAGAATGTGGAAGCTTTAGGAGTCAAAATTTTACTAGAGCAAGCCTTGAGGTTTGAGTTTCCCCCAGTTCCTGTCTGATTTCGGCTTCCTGACAGCTGATACAATGTGGCCAGCTGCCTGATATGCCTGCTGCCTTATCTTTCCCACTATGAGGGACCATATCCTTTCTTGAACTGTACCCCGAAATAATCCCTTCCTCCCCTCAATTGTTTTGAACAAGTATCGCAGGGAAACTATGTTAAGGAGTGAGATGATACAGAAATGGATTCCAAAGTGACTCTATCATTGTTTCTAGTAGTATGAGCTTCCCAATGCTTTCAGTTATTTTATTTTAGCCACTCTAACTAATGTTATTTTGTTTACATATCCTTAACAAAGACCAATATTGAAATACTTTCTCAAGTTTCCTCACCATCTGTGTGTCCCCTTTGCGAAGTGTTCAAATATTCTGCCTAGATCTTTTAAAATAATTGATGTAGCTATGTTTATCATCTTTGTTTCTTCTATAGATTGTAGTTTTGATATAGTATCCATAAGCCTTTTCCAAACTCACAGTCACAAAGATTTTCAGCTGTACTTTTTTTTTCCAGTTTCATGTTCTATATTTGAATATGTAATCTACGCTGAGGATTTTTTTTCTGTATAATTTGGAAAGTTGAAATTTAATATTCAACATTGAAGTATCCAAATATTCTATCATTTGTTAAAAAGGATGATCACATGAGTATATATAAAGTGTTCTTCCTCTATTCTGATTAACCTATCTTGTCAGCACATGCTTTGATCTGAAGGTAACAGAGTAATGAATGAAGACATGAAGCCTCCATCTCTATAGGGAGAAGGGGATACTAGGCGATAGTCAGTGGTTACCACATAACAATCCATTGATCTGTCAACAGAACCCTAATAAGTTGACATGAACAGCTATACCAAAGGAATAAGTAGAACATTTTGGAAAACTTGTTTAAACTATCAAGTAATACCTGTCAATCTACTAATAGCAATGTAAGAAAAAGGTCACAAGTTGAAACTAGAGAAATTCTATTCAGATAACTTTGATTAATTATATAGTGAGTGACAAATGCCACTTTTCATGAAATTACAGTTTCAGCTATAAGAAATGCAGGAAAAATATAAAGAAAAATTAGCTTACATTTTGTGAAAGAAAAAAATAAATGCACAAAGGGATAATAAAATATCGATAAGTTGATGCCTGGCATGGTGGTACATAGCTTAAATACCAGCATTCAGGAGGCAGAAGCTGGCAGATTTCTGTGAGACTCAAGACAGCTTGGTCTATTTGGTAAATTTCAGACCAGCTGGGCTACAGAGAGACCCTGTCTTAAAAAGACAAAAAGGACAAAAGTCTATAAGTTGCATATTTTAGTGCTGCCTATAGGGTAGATTGAAAGCACTTATCTTAATATGACATGAGATGATTGGAAAGAGCTTAGTTACAAAAAAAAAAACAAAACAAAACTTTATGAACATGACGAATATAGAAGTTTTTCTTGAATTTCAACATACATCAGATCCATCTTCTCATGCTTTCTCTTTATTTTTATCACAGATTACAACTTCATAGGTTATTTATATTTTTAATATCAACCCCTAAAAATAATATATCTAAAAATTTGTGTTACTCTTGGACAGCTTTGTCTTATTCTAAGGCATGTATTTCCTGAAAGAATGCTATTTTTAACTCAGTCATGACTAACTTTAATAACCAAAAGAAATAAATGTTTAAGGTGAGAAATTCCTTATAAGAGTATTTTTAATGCAGGGCATGGTGGTACGTGTCTTTAATCCCAGCACCAGGGATGCCTAGGTAGGCAGGTCTCTGTGAATTCATTGAGGCAAGTTGTTCTATGTAGTGAGTTCCAGGCCAGCCAGGGCTTCGTAGTGAGACTGTCTCCAATAAAACAATTTTTAATTACGTTTTCTTCCTTAAAAGGCCATAGCTGGGTGTGGTGGCACACATTTTTAATCCCAGCACTCAAAGAATGAGGCATCTCTGTGAGCTGGAGACAAGACTGGTCTACACAGCACAGCAAGTTCGAGGTCATCTCTGTCTCAAAAACAAACAAACACACAAAGAAACAAACCAAAACAACAAAAGCCTAATAGATGGGATTTTATTTTGATGTATCTGAAAAGAATCCCTGCTTTAAAGTTCTCTTTTTTCTTCAAATTGATTTTTCAAAAGATGATAAAATGGCATATTGAATGAACTTGTAAGAAATTTTCCTCAAGATGATTTTGATTTATGATTGTCAATGTCACGAAACTATTTCCTTTAGAACCAGTTTGAGTGAGTAGATGCTTTAGTTTGGAGATATCCTTGTTTCAAAATGGCTTGAGTAGTGGTTGCCAATACAAAATTCTGAGCAGGCTCTTTCTGGCCTAACTGCCACCATGCCCACCCCTGTCTGCAGGAGAAACTCCTCCGCTTTGAGAGCCCTTCTCCTCTTCCTGCAGTCACCAGATTTCCAGCTCAGCCATCTTACCTGGCTGCTCTCTCTGGGTGAAATGGCATGACAAGGGACTAGGAGAGGCCAAGCAGCTTCAGCTCCTGCTATGCTGAAACTTCCCGAGATTTATTGATGTAGTGGGAGTTCAAAAAACAGGGGCCGAACCAATTTTCTCCAAGGCCCTCATCCTTTCTCACAGACTGAAGATAACTACTGCTATCAAATGGACATGAGAACTTTCCTTCATGTTTTTTGTCAGCTTAAAATAATGGGTTTCTCTTTTCTTTTTTTCAATTAGGGAAGTTTTACTACATTAAATATTCCTTATTTTAGGGCAAGGAGAATATTTCCATTTCATTTCTGCTGTTATTCATATGTAAATTAGGTTGTTGAAATAATTGTGTATTTAAATTTGAAATCTTACTAAGTTGATGAAAATTAGACATGATCAACATACAGTGTAATATTGTATGGAAATATTCTATTGAATCTCATTAATTTACATAATCAATCAATATATATTAAAGTTTTTAAAGGATTAAAGATTTATATTTATGAATAAACAAAGTATAAGACAGGACAATATAGTGCTGTTTTCAGCTTGTGTTACTTTGGTGTTTGTATAACAAACATACAATAAACCTTATGAACAAGAAAATGGCTTTAACCATAGCTTTAAATTTTGTACAAAAAATTTTAAGAAGTTAGGGCTTAACATATGTGACAGAATGCCTGAAATGTAGTGGGGGATGCTGTGGGCAGCGGCCGCAGGGGCGGGAGGGTGTGTGTCTAAATTTGATTAAGATGTGTTATATGAAATGCACAAAAACTCAATTCAAAAAATTTGGAGAAGAAAAATTTTTAAAGGGGCTAGAGAGTTAAAGAGTACTCAGTCCTCTTGCAGAGGACCGGGGTTCGGTTCCCAGCACTCACATGGCAGAGGATCTGGTGCTCTGTACCGGCTTCTGTGGGTATATAGGCAATACACTTATACACATAAAGTAAAAATAAATAAAAAAATTTTAAAATTAAAGAAAAAATGATATAATAGCACACATTATTGAATTAGCTACTTCATCAAAATCTGTCCTCCTTTCTCTAATAAACAGTTCTGTGCTTTATAAAACTAAAACTGGGGGCCTGGGGATATAGTATCGTAGAGTTCTTGGGTAGTATGTGTGAGGACCTGAATCTGATCCTCGGCATTATTGAAAAAAATAAAATGGAAAATTACATCTATTCCATTAAAGTCAGAGCCTAAGACTGGAAGCCTGAGGACTGAGCATTGAAGATACATTTTTGTTTCATACTCATAGCTTTTAAAGAATTTAATTACCCGAATCTCTACTACTTCCCAGTCTCTTATTCTGTGCAAACCCCATATTTTGTTGTTTATTTGGCCCAGAAGTTATCTGAATTTGTGATCTCTGACTTAGAAAATTACCCTGATAGGGCTTACAAATAGAAAATTGTGTAGCACAAGTTTACTTATATACTAATGATGGGTATGCAGATTCTCTTTTAGTTATGATGTGTGTAAATGTGATGTGTGCACATGTGAATGTGCAGATGTACATGTCTATTAGTACCGAGGAGGACAAAGTATGGCATTGGGTGTCCTGCTCTATCATTTTCTGCTTTATTACTTTGACACAGGGTCTCTCTCTCTCTCTGAACCTGGTGGCCAGAAAGCCTAAGCAGTCCTTCTGGTTTCTGCCCTTCATAGTGCCAGGGTTACAGATGCATAAGGCCGTGTCCACTTGTCATGTGAGTTCTGGGAATTGAACTCAAGTCCTCATGCTTGCATAGCAAGTGTTCTGTTCTTGCTCGCTAAGCTATCGCCCTAGCCTCAGCAAATTTTGTGCAGAATCTTTTTCGATGTGTATGTATTTAAGACATTAATTTATGGAATCTTCCATCACTAGTTAATATGTAGAAGCACTCACATAGGTGCACATTGGATCTTGACTGACATAGGTGTACAGAGGATACTGACTCACATAAGTGTACGAATGAGCTAAAACACTGTTCATACATGTGGAAAATGCAAAACCTTCAAAACACCTGTCAATTATATCAGTCTGCATATTGGAATATTTTGCATGTATTAATGAAATGAATGAGGTTATCTCTAATATCTGTTGATATGGAAAGAAAATAAGAGTAAATTAAATTGAACAAATATATTCATGTCTAAGAATAAGAATAATGATCATACATTATTAAAATGATACATTAGTACATTGATACTGATGCCAGACTAGCAGTAATAGTGGATATTCCTGATAGGTGGTGGTTAGGGCAAGTTTCTGGTACACTAAACCTATATTTGTATTATATTTAAATTATTGGGACAATTACATATAACAGAAATTTTAAAAACTTAATACAGACATCCAAGACACTGAAACCTTTTATAAAATGTTATTAGATAAGAAATCATGTCCTGCTGTTGATGTATAAGACTTGGTTATTGAAGCAATAAAAATTGTGGTGCCTATTATAGATGAAGTTGCCAATACTCAAATATGTACACTAACTTTTGCTTGTTTATTTCCTTATATAAACGAATATATTTTGCGTGGACTTTTAGAGCTTGATAAAAGGTTGTGTGATGAGACAAGGTATAATAATCTAAATGCTTCAGCTATGTTTTGGCCTGTATTTTAAAATTTCATAACTACTACCTGCTTTGGAAGGAAGATGTAAAGCATATTCCTCCTACTGCTGAGAAGAAAACCTTGTCATCATGCCTTAATCATAAACTAAGCAGTGGGTTGTAAAATAATTTTGGCAAAACTTAGGTTCTCTTTACTTGTAAACCAGTTGGTCCCCAAATGGATAAATGATATACACAAAGTGTTGTTTGTGTCAACCTGGATAGGACCAAGAATGTGGCAAGCTGGCATGCAAGGCGGGGAATCACAGCCTTGGCAGCTTTTATGTCTAGTTTGATTACAGTGACAGGTTTATTGCCACAATGAGAGAAAATAAAACCCTGCAGGACAAGAGAAGGACTTGAAAATGAAGAAGGGATCACAGTCTGGAAAATGAGATCATGGCTTAGACCACTGTCACCATTATCAACAGCAAGTATATACTGAGAACCTACTGGGTGAAAGACACTGAATTAAGTGCACTGAGGCTGTGTTATAAAATTCACAGGAGAAGCTGACAGAATGATATGTTTACAGTGGGTTAGTGGTATATCTAGCCATTCCACATGTCACCTGAATTGGTAAGGTTTGAAGGTTGTTTCCCATGAACTTGACTCTTCTAGTCAGAAGACTGCATATAAAATTTGCATGCTAGATGAGAGATTCAATTATCCATAGAGCTCTAGTTCTACTTTAAAATATTTTTCTTAGGTTTACACTAAAGATAGAAAAGACCATCTGGGTTCCAATTCCAGGTAATCTACATGGTTATTTGCCAAGAATACACTTTTTTTCAAATTTTATTTTAATTATCCAAATATGCCAAGGTAAATTTTCAAGATATTTGTCACTTTAAGTATGATGCAGCCTCACATGTTCTAGCTGTGTGTTAACAGGTAGGGTTTTCTTGTTGTAGTTTATTATATTAGTAAAGAACAGGTAGCTTCAGTTTGACCCCAAATTATTGTCAAACAATCATTTCACCCCAATTTATCTGTTAAGTATACTTAAAGTTTCTTCTAAGTTCGTGTAATTCTTTTACTCTTTCTTACATCAATTGCCTAAGCCTTCCTTAATGTTTTCATAACCTTCAGCTGAATGTGGCTTTTACAAGACTCTGCCTGTCAACCATCCTGCCAGTGCTGAATAACCATATGAAAATCACACCTTACTATGTGAAGTATGGGGTCCATCAAGTGAAAAGTAAATAATAATAGTCTTTAAGTTTTTTTTATATTTTTCTGGGTGTTATTGACATCACCTTTATGAAAGTACCCTTAAACTTTTAAGGTACTTAATGTGAAATAGGTGTCATGCCTGCCAGCTCTGTAGCAAACAGAAACATGTGTAAGGGTTTCTGAGCTGACTCCTGTGGGGACATGCTTCTGGCAGAATCTCTTCAGCTTTTCAAAGGTAATATTTAGATAAACTGTGCATGTAGCTTCTTGTGTGTACCTAGTTATTGAACATACTGTTATCCCGCAGGAGAGCAAGATTTCAAAATTATGAAAATCTGTATGGTCCGTAAATATGTGGATAAATAATACATGAATACCAACTATGTGGTGATTAAGATCTTTTATGTTGCACTATCTACAGCCACTGTTTGTGTGTTCTGTCATGTGATGGAAACAAGGTGTATGGTGCTCAAGCTGCCTTCCCTTTCTTCTCCCATTTCCAATGGACTTCCCCAAAGAACTATCCACAGTAATCTAGATTTCTATTCTTCTGCATCATTCTGATTTCTCTACTGTCCAGGATGGAAGATAAATCACCTTCTTTAAATGTCAGGAGAGGGATAGTGGAAACATACCTTAGTATTAATAACACGTCCACCTCATGTAGCTTTTTCCAGTTCGTGACAGGGACAAGGTAAGTGTGAAAGAAGCTGCTCTCTGGGAGCTGCTGGGTTTCAAAATCCTCACCAGGTACAACACTGTACTTCCAGCGTCTGTTGACGCAATTATTCAGAGACTGGATCTCAGGAGATGTAAAACACCAAGAACACAGCTAGAATTTTCCAAGTGAAATATTCTCTCATCTTGGTTGTATAAAGAACCATATTTATCTGCTTTATCAAATGAATGCCAATGTCATATTCATAGTAGCTGAAATAAAGACTTTATGATCATCAATTAACATGTCATTTCTATGAATATAGGTGGAATAAAGTTATTAATAATTGTTTATAACATAGCACCTCCTTTCAGGGAAGTCACATTAAAACAATTAATTTATGGTACCTTAAAGAATTATCATCGGACTTTGTCTTCTTAAAGTTTCCTTATTTCTCTGATCTTTTTCTATTTTCCTCATTACCCTTTATATTTTCTCTTTATTGATTTTAGAGATTTTTTTTTAAAACCTTACCTTTATTGAATTTATGGCCAGGAACTGCAGCTTGCCTACCATTTTTCTTTTTGATGTGTTCAATTCAGAATCATTTATTAGCTCTTACGTGCATAGGCACCAAGAAGCCTGCATGAAGAATGGAAAACTCAGGCTTGATGAGATGACTGAGCTTTTCCTTTTCACCTCCTCAGAATGGATGAGAGAAGTAAAACTAAGCTGACTGTGGACCAGGGAAAAGGACCTCACTGGCCTTGAGGAATACGTCAGCCAGGACCCACTGCCCCGCAGTGCCCTCATCCAGATCTTCAGTTCTGTACTGTGGGAAAGCGTGTGAATTCAAATATGCTGCAGAGAATACGAGTGAATTAAGCTCTAATCATTTATGATCTCCGTGGTATTTGATTTCCTTTGTTTACATTACTTCCTAGTCTATCTCTAATCTTGCTGTATTCCTAAATCCACGGGAGAAAAGCAGGACCACATGAGGGTCTGAAATCGCAGTTCCAGTGATTCCTTGTCCTCTCACTGCCTTTATTTGAAGATCATACCTGTTGCCTCTACTTTCTTATCTTCGTGAAGTGGTTCCATAGTGCTCATCTGTTGTCTCCACCTTCTTTTATCTCTTTCTCCCTAACTCCTGAAGGAAGAGAGGGCTTGACTAGTCTTCTCATCTCCATATGCCCTGAAAGCTATTACGGGGACCTGCATTCAAATGGACCACTGGGAATTTCAGTACCAGCTCCTTTAGCACCTTGCCTTGGCATTTTTCCGATTTTTTTTTTAATTCACTTGGAGATAGAAATAGACATTATATTTCATGCTTTCAGTTAAATGACTTCTCCTCCTCCTAATAATGAAGTAGTTTATCTTGACATTGACATGCTTTACCTTTCTGTATGTTTTAATATGTAACAGTATATTTGTGAGCACTATCTTGGGAATATACTCCTCGTGTATGAAGGATCTTGCATTAAGACACATCTTATGTCTTCATCTTTGTTGAGTACTGCTCTAATCAATTTCTAAACAAGAACTGTTTATGTCATTTCTAACACTCTTCTACTTCAGAAGCCTCCTAAGTATACCTAGAGGCCTGCATTTCCCCAAATGGCAGAGAAACTTATGTGATATAAGAATCACATACTATATTATTAATGGGCTGTGAGTGTGTGGTGCTATTTCAGCAAAGCAGACAGGCTTAAATTGTTGTTTGAATTTTACATTTTTTTTGGCATTCTCGCATCGTTTTTGCATTGAACTGCACAGTTTGTTAATATTCATGATAATAGAAGACAATGTTTGGATTGCTTAAAGCATTGTCTAAGTATTTTCAGTAAAACCCACAGATCAATATACACTGTTTTACTTGGTGGTTTCATAGACCCTGACAGAGGCAGAAAGAAACAAGACTTTGTCTTTTCCTTCTTTCTCCTCAACTCAGACACTGAAGCTCACAGCTAACCTTCTCCATCTTCTCCCTTGTCATGTACACAGTAACTTTCCCCTTTCCAGATGAGTTGACATTTTTCTCTGATGTTATATGAAAGCCTCACCTGTTTTATTCAGTATTAGGTTGTTTTCACATCACTCTTATATGTCTTTAATTAAGAACTATAAGAGGACAAAGGATTTAATTACTTCAATAATTCACAGTAGATGTGCAGCTAGTATATAACAAGATGTTTAATAAATGTATTTAGCTGATTTTTAAACTATTTTTTGTTTTCTTAATATAGCTTATTTATTATGTGTGTGTATGTGGTGTATGTGTTACGCATATGCAAATGGGTAAACATTCACATGCTGTGTGCATGTGTGTGGAGGACAGAGGTTCATGTCCGGTATCTTCCTCAGTCACTCTGCACCTGATATTTTGAGACAGGGTCTCTCACTGAACCTGGAGCTCACTATTTAGGCTAGACTGTTTTGGTCAGCAAGTCCCAGAGATCCGCCTATCTCTGTTCCTCAGCTTGGAGTTACAGGTGTGTGCCATTGTGCCTATCTTGTATTCAGGTGCTGGGGAACTGAACTCATGCCCTCATGTCTCCTCAGTTTACCTACTGAGCTATTTTCCTGGCCCTTATTTACTAACTTATTTATTATTTATTCATTTACTATTGTTAATTGTTTGAGGTGCTTCATATCATATCCAGGGCCTTGGATATGCTGGTCAAATGTTTCCCAGTAAGCTATATCCTTAGCTTCTATGACCTTTTTGTGTGAATTAATGTGGGTATATTTGCACTTCAAATGCTTGCCAGTTGGAGGTATGGAGAATAATAAGGAAGCAGGGAGTAATGCACTAATGATGGCTTAAATGCTCATAAATAGGGGTAAATCTCAGTACGAGAGTCCTTAGTATCTCATATGCAAGGTCCTGGCTCAGAGTCTAGAAGCGCCTGCGCACACACACGCGCGCGCGCGTGCGGTATATAATTATTTGAAGGTTAATTCAGTTCTGTGCCTGAGTATTTTCATATGAGAATGACTCTTTTCATAATTAATAATACCTGTTAGTGGCCATGCTAGAGGAAATTGTCAGACTAGAGGTGCTAAAAATCAGGCCAAATTGAAAAGTGAAGCCCAATCGTCAAATCTGAGAGATTGTCAGAGTTGCTGATAATATGCCAGGTAGTCTCCAGAGATGAAATACCAGAAGTGATTGACCTACAGTCTATCCCCAGGAAAACAACACTGCACTGCAGCTTTCTCCAGCCCAACTCTGACCTCACACTGTTCCTGGGCAGCACAGTGCATTGTCTCACCAAAGCAAGGTGTTGGCAGGATCTTATTCTCTCCGACTTTGCACCAAAATACTGTGAACAGGCTGCCGAACTTGTTTCTGTTATTTGCTTCGGTGCCTTGCCTTGGCAAGTTGTGCTCTATCTTTATTGTTAAATTCAGTGTGCTGGTAATGTTTTAATTTTAGTTTGTAGCCTAGTGTTTAACATTTCTACTAGTGTAAACAATATGGTGATATTGTCTTTGACAGAGATGCTTATAAAGTTTTTACCCAGTAGCCTGAAAGTCTTTCGGGGGGAATGGAAGGGTTTGAGACAGGGTCTCCTTGTAGCCCCAGGTAGCCTGGACCTTGCTGTATGGACCAGGCTGGCCTTGATCTCCTAGAACTGCCTGCCTCTTCCTCCCAAGTGCTGGGATTAAAAGTGTGTGCCGCCATGCCTGGTCAAAGTCTTCATTTTTGCATGTTAAGTTTTCTTATTTCTGTGGGAAAAATAATACCTTCGCTGTGCTGCCAGCAAGGCGGCCGCTTTCTCATTTCCTTCCAGTGCTTATCTGTGAAGTCAGCTCCTCTTTCCCGGTCTCTGCACACTAAGCCCTGGAGATTCACGCAGACTTTTCCTCCTGTACTCCGCAGCACACCTCATTGATCTTTCCAGTTTTATTGCACCAGTTGGTTGTTTTCCCCAGGATTCCCTGCTGGCCTGTCCCTATAGGATTCTGGCTACATTCTGAATTACCTCCGTAGTCTGCATCTCTGAAGCCTGAATCCCCCATCCTTAGCCTCACAGCTTTGCCCAACATTTGGTGATGGCTAGTTTGATAATCCTGTATTTATGTTTAACATCATTTCTCATAATTTGTATAATGTATGTATCTAGAAATAACATCACAGGGACATTTTAAATGTATTTATCAAATCAAATCAAATCATTTTATATGAAAACGGCAGTGTTTTCTAGAGAAATGACTTTCTGAAGAAAATGTTATGTTGTAATATCTTGTACCTCCCTGACTGTTTGAATTTGGAGTCACAGCTTTTTCTGTATTTTAAAATACACATTTCTATTTTTAAATATCATATAAATTATGGTACATTTTTGTGGGGTGCAGTATGACATTTCAATACTTGTGCATAATGTTCATTCCATGTTCTGTATACAAGCTGCCTTTGCTTGTATATCTATCTGAAGGGTCAATTCTAGCTTAGATCCCAACTAGAGAATTTGGCCTTCTCTTTCTGTCTCATTAACTGCTAGGTAGCCACATCCTCTACACCAAGTGGAGTTTTTGTAGATAGTGAGGAAGGGCTGCCAAGCTCTTTTCCTTACTGCATAAATCACATATTGGAAATTATGAGTTTATAAAGGAGAGACCCTTTTGCCTTTTTTGCTACCCAAGAACTCATTGTACAGCTGATAGAAACTGTGGCTCTCAATGGCTCCAGGTTCTAGACCTGAGTCCTACAGGGCAGTCATTGCCCGAGCTCTCCCTAGTTCATAATGGGTGACACCTGCCCTCAAAGTTTTCTGTCCAAGTCTAGCACAGATTCTTCCTCCTATCCATTACAATGTTGTGGGGCATCCATTCCAGGTTGCCATGAGATAAAAAGTGAATGAGATCTTTTTTGCCCTCAGAGAACACCAATCTAGATGCAATTATCTCCTGAACTCACCTGATGGGCTTGCAGACCTCTCATCCTTTGACAACTCATTCTCCTCCTAGGACATTGTGTCATAAATGGATCAGCTGGTTCCATCTCCATCACTTCATGCACGCTGAAGGGACAATCCCCAACAGCCTCACAAAGATACATGTTCATTCTTCCTAAGGTTAGGGGATAGAATCAACTATACTTTTTCTACTGTTTTTTTATATTGATTTTATATTTTCCAAATGTTTTATTTTCAAATATTTACTAAGTTTATTTAATGGGAGGCACCCAAATGCTATGACACAAGTGTGTGTGTGTTTTGGTTTTTGAGAGTGAACTTGTCTATGTATCCCAGGCTGTCTTAAACTCATGGTCCTCTAGCCTCAGCTTTTTGAGCTCTGAGATTACTAGTGTGCCCACAATGCCCATCATCCAAATGGTTTTTATGGAGTCATTAAAACAAGGACATATTAATAGAGGGCAAAATTGTTTTCATACAAGCGAGGAAATACCATCAAGTGATTTACCCAGTCTCAGCCAGGCATGGAACTTGGAACTTCTGTACACTCCAGCAGAGTATATGCTGACAGTGTCCAAATACGGCTGTCTCGGCATTTGAACAGTGTTATGGTTTGAGTGTAGAATGTCTCCCAGTGGCTCACATGTTTGAACACTTGGTCCCCAGCTGATGGCACTGTTTAGGAAGGTTATAGAACCTTTAGGAGGAGACCCATGCTGGAGGAAGTGGGTCACAAGGATCAGTTGTTGTCTGGCCCCACTTCACTCTCTGCTTCCTGAGTGCAGATGTCATGTGACCATCCAGCCTCCAGCTCCTGCCATGATGCCTTCCCTGCCTGCTGCCATATCCTCCCCACTGTCAGGAACTAGGAGCCAAAATAAACTTTTTCTCCCTTAAGTTGGTTTTGTCAGCATACTTTATCTCTGCAGTGAGGAAGTAACTAATATGAGCAGTTATTAGAATTTTCAAAGACTGGTTTTTCCTTTCAGGACTGTTAATATGTCATTCTAACATCTACCCCTTACTCTAGAAAATTAGTTTACCTAACATAGATATCCCTGATGGGGGGATATGTACTGTGTACCTAGGTGACTTTGATAAAGTCAAAATGCTGAGATCCAGGCCTTTGAGAATGAGATGAAGCTTTCTACAGGAAAAATCAAATGCCCGTACACAGGTTTCTAAATGTCCTTTCTTAGCATTCCCGAGTCTTGTAAAGCTTACTATTTTTTGTGCATTCTGTCATCATTTCTGAAGTGTATATATATGAGTATGTATACTACATTTTTAAAAAAATAAAAAAGTTTCAATAATGATTAATATTACAACTTTTCACTTGTCAATATATTTTATAAAATTCACCTCATATCAGCAAAATAGTCAATGACCTCAAAAACATAATAGCTACATACTAGTACATTTCATTGGTGTTTCTAATCATATTATCAGCACCATATTGTTGAACAGTAGGATTATTTATATTTTTTCTGTACTACCAATAGTGATTCTTAAAATGTAATCCTGGACTGGTGAGATGGCTTAAGTAGGCAAAAGGTGTCTGCCATCAAGCCTGATGCTGTGGACCCACATATTAGATGGAGAGAACCTATTTCTACAAATTGCTTTCTTTCTCTGCCCCCCCCCAATGTAATAAAAAGTTTTAAATACTGTAACCCTTAAGTGCATGTATGATTGTTCTCATCACATAAATTCTTAGAAATGAATTTTAAGACTTATGAAAAGAAATGCTAAATAAACAGACATTAGCTTATATATTCTGATTGCAAAGTTTTGTTTATTCCTCCATAGTGGTTAAGATTTTATCTTGGAATAAACATGATTATATAAAGAGAGTCGGTCCTTAAGGTTTCTGATGACCAATTTTTATGGACTAACAAGCAGTAAACCTGAATAATTTTGTTTTGAATTTACCAAAACTCTGAGATTTACTAAACAGCAGCACATCCCCTTACTCCTTCAAACAGATCAAGCAACCAACTGGCTTATATTCATAGTTGAAACCTGCCTCATGGCTCCATCTTCTCCTGAGCAGGCTGAGGGTGACAGTTACCTGGCTTTCCAGGAGGACTGAAGCATCCATTGATTCACATTTAATTTGAGGTCTTGGGATTTCCCTCTTCATTACTAGACCAGGCTGTATCATCTATGTTCCTTAAATGTGCCAGACACTCTTCCAGACTGCAAACCGTCCTTGCTTATAAGGGCTTCTGTAGTCTTGGATTTATTATTCTTTTATTAACAGAATATTTATTTAATTGCTTTACCTTTCATTTGGTAGGAGAAAATGATTATAGTCAAAGGCAAGTTAAAAATACATTTATCTCATAAACATAAGAATAAAATTTAGTTGAACCAATTTACCTAAGATCTTGTGAATGTTTAATTCGATTTTAGTCAAAATTTGAAACTGGATATGTGATTATTGCCATATCTCTAATATCATTGAACTGTAACCTAAAAGGTCAAACATTATATCTCTATATCTATCTGTCTATCTATTTATCTATCTATCTACCTATAAATGTTGCTATGCCAAGGTAGGAAAGACATTTCAGTCATCAAATTTCAGAGGTTTTTTCCTTCTAACCAAGATTGTGTTAGTGTTTTCTTGATGAATGTGAAATCTACCAAATACCAGGACTGAACTGATTTTGTATTTGCAGTTCGATATATATTGACTAAGCTACTACTTTGTGCAAGACAGTATTCTAAGACTTTGAACACTGCAGTAAATAAAAAAGATCAAGAAACCTGCCCTATAAGTAGCTTGCCTTTCTAGTGAAGGAAGATGAACAATTAGCAATTAATAGAATTCTCTTATATCTACCTATCTGAGCACACAAGATAAATATATAACTTATAAGCACATTATATAAAATATGCATTCTGTACATAGCAAATACACACTATTATATGACATAAGGTGAAATGAGAAAAAAGAACTTGGAGCTAGGTAAGTAGGAACTGCAGTACAAAGTACAGTCTTAAAGGAGGTAGTCCAGTTATATCTCATGAAGACGAAGATCTCAAGAAGTGGAGGGAGTGGGGTGGAAAGGAAGCTTGAGAGGGGACAGAGAGAACCAAGCCCCAACCTCCACAGTACAGTGAACAAACCATGATGGCTGACTGGTGAGGGAAAAGTTCTCAGTGATGAAGTTGGAGATGTAGAGGGTCCTGTTTACAAGGTGCTTTGTGCTAATAAAAGATGTTTCTCTGAATGAAAGGGAGAGCTATTGGGTTTTATGAAGAGTGTGTTGTGCTCTGATGTGGATACTTAAAAAGATCTGTTTGGTTAAACTTGAATGTGAAAGAAGAAAACTAGAAAGAACACAGGTGACACCTTAGGGGCTTGGATCGGAGGGTTGCTGATGAAGTGCAGCAAGGATCTTTTTCTGAAGATAGTCTGAGAGCAGTTGCCACAGGATTTGTTGACAGATTTTTAAAGTTCTAGGGAAGGGTAAGTGGAGCAGCCGGAGTTGAGATGCTACATGGTGAGTTTAGAGTATCCATTGTAGGCTGGAAGGGGCTCTTGGGAGGCAGTTAAATTGGGGCATTGAGTGCATTCCAGGAGAGCAGTGTGTGCAGAATGTATCACTTTGGCAGTCAAAGGATGTTACAGCAATGTGAGAACATGGATTCTCTGAGTAATTATCACTAGAAGAGAGAGCCAAGAATGACAATTGAATCTTGACTCTCTACAGTTGAATGAAGAGATCAGGGAGAAAAGGAGACTGAGGACTGATGAGCAAAGCAAAGAAAAAGGATATTATGGGCCAAGAGTGAAGACCATGTAGCAGTGAGGAGACAGCAGTTGGGTGTCAGTTGCTTCTCTTGGGAAGTAAAATAGACTAAGAACTGGACATCGCCTTCAACATCATGAAAACCACTGGTGGTCTGGATTTGTGAACTTCCATTAGTCAGGCAAGACTAAAAGCTGATCAGAGATTTTTCTTTTTTTTTTTTTTTCTATTTTAATGTGGATGGGGAGGGGATAGAGATAGATGTTTGTTGACAGTTATTTCAGGGGATTTTGCTGTCAAAGAAATCTAAGAGAGGGGACAGCAACTGCAGGGCAAAAGGTGTGAGAAGGTTAATATTTTAAATGAGGAAAGCCAACCCACTGTTGTGAAATTAATCCAGTAGCAAATGAAAACTCAGTGATAAGGGAGGAGAGTCCTTCTGCTCAGCATCCTTGAACATGGCGGTTAATGTGTTTGATACTGAAGAATGACAACATCAAAACAGTTCAAGATGTCCAACATTCATGGTGGATGTGGGAGACACGTGGGTAGGGCAGGAATATGAGCTTGTTCTCACTTTTCCTCTAGATTTTTTTTTTTTTTTTTTTTTGGCATGTGAAGCAGGTGCTTAATAAATATTTGGTAATTAATTGAGCAGGTAAAGGGACTTTTGTGGGTTTTTTCCTTTTTTTCCCCTCTGATTTTTAAATTTAACATCATGAACATTATTGCTTCTTTTAAAAATATGTTATTTATTATTTTTATTTTATGAGTAGCCCAAGCAGACTTCTTTCTCTGTTTTGTCTCTTTTATACATTTTTTTGGTTATTCTATTCTTCTATAGACATACTTTACATGCTGTTCTAAGTCACTTAAATCTGTCAAAACCTCTCCTGCCTTGGAAACATCCTGTTCCAGTAAGAGACTTAGCACAGACACTAAACCTCTATACCAATTTCAGGGTCCTTGCTCAATCAAGTTCTTCATTAAATCTCTAGTGAACATAGTCCTATTTGGTCCTGAGAACAGGGCATCATACATTGCTTTCCTCATACCTAGTTCTCTCAGTAGTGCCTGTTCCTCTTTTACTGTCCTGCATGATATTCATGGGAACCTAGACTGATGATAACCAAGCATCTCTAATGGCTCGTACAAGCCAGTCCATCGGAGACTGAGCCCCCTGTACTGCCTCAGGTTATGCAGCCTATATCTCAAGGAGGGATAAGTATTATATTGCTCAACTTTCCTGCTTCTGTAGCACTTAAACTATTATCATCTGCTCCTGTGTTCCATGTCCTAAGGAGCCAAGTTATGAGAGGCTCCTTTACTGCTTGTTTGAACATCTTCCCTAAATCCAACAGTACTGAGTATCCTGTGATTGCCAAGGTCTAATGCTTATTAAGGTCTCCATCAGTATGCTGAACCATGAAACATGGATTTCTCCTTTCTTTGTATTACAGGTCAAACCTGAGGGGCACTTTTAGCTTTTCCTGGGTTGCTCCTTATCTCATCACTATTTGCCTTCTTTGTGGGTTCCCTGTTGAGGGGTCTGAGGATAGACCTTGTATTATAGGTCTACTCTGGGTTTTCTTTCCTTTTTGCCCTTTTAGTTGTAAAAAACAGCCACTTAAGACTTTCATCTCTTTTTCCCTTTTATTTATCAGCAAGGTCAGAAGCTAGTACTGAAGAGGAAGGCCTCATACCTCTTTCTTGCTGTAATTTCTCTCTTAATTCTTCAGTCTCTTTTAGGGTGACTGTCTCTGCTTTGGACAGATTTATCACCCAGAGTAGTGACCAGGCTGCTTTCACAGCAGCTTGCTGGAACTTCTGCCCTTAATGCTCTACTAACAGGGTCTAGACCCTCTGCTGTTCTCAAAGAATCTCCATATTCCCACTGGTCAATTAGACATGTCACTCCACACCACTGACAAGGGGATTGTCACCCTGGGATTTGCACCACTGATCTCATCTGCCTAGGTGGCTTCACCTTAGTTACATGTTCCACTATAAAGTGCCCTGTCCATGCAGCTGCCATTTCGTGGGGATAGTCCACCATGTCAGGTTTTCCTCTCCTGCATTCTCCCTTCACCCAGCTCACCTTCCGTTGATTGTCTCTCTCCCCACATCATTGGGAACATAATTGCTTTTCCCAAACTTATTCTCCATTTTGTTGGTCCTGCTTGACTATGCCAATTTATCTTAAGAATTTCTTTCGGTGAGGTGCTCAGCTCCATCGACCTTTCTAGGTCTGGAACAACAAAGTGAATGCAGTATGATTTTTTCCAAATGACAGTTTGGGAAACCAGTTTATTTGGCCTTACTTACAGAGCAATTATCTCAGGAGGAGGGGTGCAGAATTCCTCTCCTGAGGCCATGCAGCAAGTTCTACATGTCTGCTAGGACAGCTGATTTGCTGTTAGCCACTCAAGATGGTGAAGGGTAAGGGGACCCATCCCCTTCCCAGCTGTCTCCACTCATAGCTTAGTCCCACCCCCCACATACAATCAAGTCACTGGTTAGTTGGGAGGGGTAGCTGACTCTGCTGGCTTCTTCATTTGTCAGCCAAGCTTGTTTATGCTGTGGCTGAGTGTCAGAGCTCCATTCTGTCAGTCAGAGGAAAAATTACATACAACCACTGCATGCCGGTGTCCTTCACAAATACTACCCACAAGCCAGTGCAAACTCTCCTTTGAGTGAAATATATTTTAAAAACTTCCTTTACCACAATAAATTCAGAAGACTTTCTAAGAGTTTCTAAGCCAAGAGTTTCATCTTGGCTTAAGGAATGCATTTAATTAGTACTTTTAAGAAATGTAAAACACATTGGAGTGAATTCCGAGAATTTCCCTCAAATGACATAACACATAGCCTCATTCTTTTTTTTTGATAGACATCTCTCTATCTCAGGTGGGAGATAGAAGGAATTTACAGTGTTGAAAACTATCCATAATCTGGGTTCCTGGGAAACACTGGAGAAAAGAAAGTGAATTATTTATGCTTTTTTTCCAAAGATGGAATTCCAACTGACTTAGAATTATGCCCATTTTTGCTGTGTTCTGATTTTTAAAAATTACATAATATTCAATATGATAAACAAAAGGTAAGTTTTCTTTATATCTTTGTTTTTCTCCTCCTAACTGGTAATCACTGTAAATGTTTGCTATATTTCTTTTTAAGCCTTAAGTGCCATTTTGGTTTTCTTTCTATTTCCCAACATATCTGTGGGGCATTTCCATTTTTGTATCTATTGAACATCCCATAATAGGTTGTACCATTCTTCATTTAACTGTTTTCACATGGAAGGACATTGAAATTCTGTTCAGATTTTCATCATTATAAATAGTGCTACAACAAATGCCTATGTATCTACAAAAGAATCAATATGTCCCTAGATGTGCAAATTGCTGGCCAAAGATCTGTTTGTTGGACAACTTGGACAGACAGTGCCAAATTATTGAATAAAAAGCTGTCTCATCAAAGATGTAGTCAGTCAAGAGCCTGGTTTCCAGATCCTTGCTCCCTTCCTCCACTGAATGTTATCAGTCTTTTTTTCTTTTTAAAAATATTTTATTTATTTTATGTGTATGAATGTATTGCCTGCAGGTGCATGAGTGCACCCATGTTGTGCAATGTCCACATGGAGATCAGTAGAGGGCATTTGATCCACTAAAACTGGAGTTATGTACAGTTAGCCACCATGTGGGTTCTGGGAGTCAAACCCTGGTCCGCTATAAGAGCAGTCAGTGCACTTAACCATGGAGCCATTTCTCCCGCTCCAGATATTATCAGTCATAATATCTACAAATCCATTGCATTTTTTTTCATTGGTATCGGTCGTGAACGTATTAAGTCAGAAACAGATAATGTTTGTGTCTTTCCACAAAGTCTCAGATCACACATTACATTTCACATGGTAATATATCCAGATGTCTGTTCATATGTAGGTTGCAGAATGACTGTAAAGGGTGAAGCGGCCATAGCAGAGTCTGAAGTTTCAGAAGTCCCGAGAAGCAGAGAAGCTGACGTAATATAGAATCTGTATTGATAAGATTGCAGAGATAGCAGAAGATAAAGAAGAAGCTGGAGAAGCTGTGGCCTCTGAGCGAGGCCTCTGCTTTTCTCAGGTTTGAGAGCAAAGCTACAGAGTTGAATCAAGCTGCAAAACAAAAAGAGCAGGTCTGAGTCCAGATAAACATGGGTGGGTGGATGGATGGATGGCAGGTCCAGATGGGGAAACAGGAGCGCAGACAGAGGCAGCTGAAATGGCTCCATCAACAGTGGGGACTGAGCTGAGCTGAGGCCCCTAGGATAGTCAGGAGTTCTCTGCTTGTTGGTCTTTGGAGCATACCCCAAGTGGTCAGATGGCAGGTGGGTGGGCCATTACCGACATAGTAGGTGTCCACCTCTGCATGGGTTCTAGGTGAGGGAGTTATACTTTTTCCTTTGTGTGATGTGTCCAATAAGTTCTTGTGCTTAGTTTCCCCAAGATGACTTTTAAAATATTTTATTATTTTTAATTATAGATATGTGTGTGTATGTGTGGATACATGCGTGCGAGTATCCTTCTCAGAGGCTAGAAGGGGGTGTCAGATCTCCTAGAGCTGGAGCGACAGATTGTGCGTCACCTGATGTGAGTGCTGGGGACTGAACTCAGGACCTCTGGAAGAGCAGGAAGCTCTCTAAATCTTTGAGCTAGCTTTCTAGTCGCCCGCCCTCCATATCGTTCTAGCACACCATGTGCTCGTACAGTCCCAGTTCACCTGATAAGCTTATCGGAAGGTTTCCTTTATACTCCCAGGCATAAATCCTTTGTCAGTTTGTGCTCGATGGTAGTCCCAGGCAAGATGGTGCTGTTCATATATTCACCCAGGTCCTCCTCCATCCTCAAGATAGAAGCTTCTTGTAGAATGGGGTCTCTCAGGGGAAGATAGTCTGACAAAACACTCTTTTACACAACATGGAGTAACTTAGAACAGAGTGCAGCCAGATTTCAACAGTCTCTTCGGGATTCAGTCTGTATCTAGAACGTTGATCATCTTTCCTTATGTGCGCTGACAATTTGTATTCCTTTTTTTTTTTTTTCTGTTAAGTACTCACATAAAATTCAAAATATGACAAGTTTTTCAAAGATATTCTCTATTAGGGTCACCGAAATATTCCAGCTTGTATCTTAATTACACCTAGAGAACAATAATCTCAATTATTTTCAAAATAGAAAGTATTTCTTTTGTGGTTATTGTTTTCTTGATTCTAAATGTAAACTTGTTAGTGGTAAGAAAAACTTGCCACTTAGAGTTAGAGGTGTAGAAAACTATTAAGAATACAATTAAGAAAAATGTTAAAACCGTTTGTAGTGCCCCTGAAGCATTCACTGTTAACACTTGAAACACTGGCACACCTGTAACTCACAGAGCATTTCAGAGCGCCATTTTACACAAATAACATAAGATTACACATATTATTTTGAAATCTCAAGTATTTAAATATTATTTTTCCATTATTCTGAAAATAGTGCTTACTATGGTAAATCTTGTAAAACAGATTTAGTCCTGTTCTGCCTCTGTGGAGACTAATCTGTGATGTGCTAAATTACATCCTCAAAAATCAACAGTTATTTTGGCATTCTGAAGCATTTAGAAGGAGTACTTAAGGAATAGTGAGGTGGAAATTTCCTGGAATCTGCTGTGAATAATTAATCAGAATTTTGCTTTTCCTAAAGTTATCATGGTTAAAACATAGTGTTGGGGATTACATTATTGGATTTACCTTTCTTTTCTTTGCTATTTTATAATAGTAAAATCTTAACTTCTCTACAATATTATTTGTAGAGAATCATCAAATGGAGAATCATCAAATGGAGAATTATTCAGTTGTCTATGGAATTATGTTTGTTTTAAGAAGCTGCACTACAAACGGCAGGGAATGTCTGGGGACAGGAGGAGGAAAAGGAGTCTAGTTGAAGCCACTTACCACCAGAGAAGTCCAGCACAATTAACAATTACTGAAGACCTTTTCTCTCTTCACAGCAGTAAACTTGCAGTTTTTTTTCTAGGAATCTCATCAGAAACCCCATTTACAGAAATGCACATATACTAAACTTGTGCAACCCTTGTAACTCCTGGTTTCACCTTGTCAGATTATCCAAGTCATTTCTAGAGCCACCATACTCAAAACCCTTACCAAAAGAGAGAGAAAAGGAAAACAAGCTAAAAACCTGATTCCTTAGCAACCTTTGGAGATATAACATGAGGGTAACCAAAATAGTATGTATATGGCTCGGTGGGTAAAGAGCTTACTGCTAAGCCTGATGACCTGAGTTAAACCGAGGAGATCCACGTGGTGGTGGAAGGAGAGCTCCAACGCAAGTAAGCTGTCCTTTGACCTCTTCGTGCTGCTCGTGAAACACCACCCTCCCCCATAAAAAAATTAAAACATTTAATAATTCTCCAGATTTGTTTCATCGAACCCAGCTAAATTTCTGACATTCTTTTCAGCACTGAAGCTCCAAATTCAAGTTTGGCTTGAGTTGAGGTTCCTAAAACTCTATAGAGTACTCCCCAGGCTGCTGAGGGTTGCAGTGTGGAGAGCTGGCATCTTATAGTTAGATTAATGCAGGAAATGTTATTTTCACCTCATTTATTTAGAACCATCACAAAGATAGCAAACAAGATTTCCTTTTTATGGGTTGTGGCATAAAACATCACTTGGCTGTGACTAGTTTTTTTCAGGCAAAATAAATGTTTGCAAATCATTATATCAAGAGATATGTAACTGTAAACAAGCAAGAACAATAAAATAATCAAGGAACCTCTTGATTTTGGGGGGACCTAAAAGGGACATATTTAATCCTAGATGGCTCTTTCTATCAACTCTATTACAGGTGGTATCGTCTTGAAATACAGTGGTTAGCCAGAATCATGTCAAAAATTAATGCAATCCATATTCATGTATTCTTCAGAACTATTCCTTTAGGAGTTTCTATCCTTGGCTAGAAAGAAAAGGAATTAACATTTTAAAAGATTTTCTTTAATATCATTTCAACTACTGTTTTTTTAATTTTTTTTTCCTGTTATAATATCTATTCTTTTAGTAAAGACAATTATAGCTTGCTTACAAGAATCTACTTTTGAGTTTTGGAATGCTTTAAATCTGACAACTTAATCTACTCCTATCTGAAATTACTCTGAAGATTCTGAAGAAGTGATTCTGTGGTTGTAATTCATATTTTGAACCTGACTTACTTCTAATCCATGCTGATAGACATTGCATAGTTAAGAAGTTTAAGCCTCAGAATTCTATAAAATCTGGTAAATCTTAGGACATCTCTTTTTTCCTAGTATGAAAATATAATAGTTGTCTAAGCTTCACCACTGAAATCTGTTCATATTATGAGATTATAAAGGTAATAAATGCAAATTTAAAGAGATGACTTCAGAAGTTAACTCTTGCAGTTAAGGAACTTGGCTCCTTCAACAAGGAAAACAAAAGGTTTTTGTTAATGTTCTGATTGGCTTAAGAAATATACCTGATGTATAACCCAACCCTAATTTAAACCTAAATGTAGCAGTTCCCAGTTACTTATCACATCATTGGCTTCAGGGAGCTGTGACAATTTCTTTTGTTACTCCATTTAAATCTCCATAAACCTGCTGAAAGACCTATTTCTTCACTCGCACTCAAATGGGAACAACTTAAAAGGTGGGAAGTATAACACAATCTAGCATGACAGAGAGCCAAAGACCCTCCCTCCCTCCCTCCCTCCCTTCCTCTCTCTCTTCCTCCCCCTCCCTTCCTCCTTCCCTCTCTCCCTCCCTCTCTCCCTTCATCCCTCCCTCCCTCCTGCTGTGCCTCTGTTCCTTCCATCCTTTCTCTCCCATAAAACCTTCTACAAGGACTCCCAGGATCTGGAGTAAAATGCAGATTCATTGTAGAGCTTCTGAAAGCGCTGTGCATCCAGCAGTAGTAGTCCATATGGCACTGATGATGTGTCCTTTCACATTTGTATGGATGTCTAGAGATAATCATCAAAATGACCTTGGAAAAGTGGAGAGAGGAAAAAAACTCTCCCAGCCCATGGTTACCCTTTAGTCTGCTCACTAAAGCATCTTAGCATTTCAGTACAGGAAGCTTTCAAAGATCATCAATTAAATCGCCATTTTATGTTCAGGACCTTGAACATTCTGAGATCTCGCGGAACGAGTCTAGCTTTCTCTGGGATTTAGGATGGAGTGAAACAATCAACATTTTTCCCAGATCTGTGTTGATCTTTGGGATGAGTGAGGGCAGAGACAAGGACAGTGATTTAGAAAAAATCCCTCACATTTAAAAAATGGCAACACATGCAAGAGAGAAGAAGGAAAGAAAGTAGAGAGAAGCAGATGCAATTGAAAGCCAGGAAAATGTTACTACGCAGAATTTTATAATAAATAAGACTTTTAGAGAGCCATTCAATTGCTCAGGGAGCCTGTGGATGAATTATGATGTGGTCCTGTGGGAGACAGAAAAATCAAGGGGAACGGAGTGGACAATTTATTTTGAATAGACTGGGAATTGTATTAACGGCTCAATTAAGTGCCAACAGTTTAGAATTAGCTGAGTCATTGTCTTCCTGGGACAAATAAATTCTAGCCGTTCTAACTTGCTTTATGTTTCACACAAATGTGGACTAAAATGTGCTCACATTGTTCCTGTTGACAACGAAACAAACCCAGAACGCCTTCATTTGCTGGGTGGAAAGGAATATTCATTCATCCTGTTTTCTAGATACCGTTAAGGGACAGATTCTCTTGTGTTTCTATATTTGAACTAAATGTAGACAGATTTTTCACTGGACAAATCTGGTCCAGTCCACGCGGAGTCTTGCCCATTTCTCGCTGTCCTATTTTCTGCGGCTGCCTCTTGCACTCGCTCCCTTCCTTTTTGGAAGAGGCCACCTGCGCGGTTTGGGTAGGTCTGAGCCTCATACTTAGAAGAGCAGCCACTTGATAAAGACTGAGGTCAGGGTTTCCTTTGGTAGATTCTCTGCTAGCGCCACCACAAGGCCTCCCTTTCTCCACTTCCGCTCTTGGGGAAGACTTATTTCCTTCCACTTCTGAAGCCATCCTCTCAGGTCCTCCTTTTCTTACCCAACCCCTCCTTCCAGACTAAACACCTGTGATGGCTCCTTACCAGGTTCATTCTTGATTCCAAATGTGCTTCAGCTTGCAATTTCATTCCAGGGTTCTTCCTACAGGGAGTGTGGATGTTCCCATTCACACCTGCTACTTGCCCTGGTCACTGTCTCTCCCCAGCCCTGAGTCAGGTATTTTGTTAAGTCTTCTCTCTATCATGATACGAACTCTATAAAATAATGTTGAAAGACGTTTTAAAAAGTTCCCACTAGGAGAAAACAAAGAATCCTTCACCCCCTATTTCCATGGCGTCTTACCTAATTTCCCCCCAGTTTTTCAGTTTCCCAGGATGCCCACATGGATACTGAGACCTCCCACTTTCTGTGTGTCTGCAGCTTATCTTTTTTCTGTTGTCCTTTGGTGCTAAATGACAAACAGAAATGGAGATATTTCACATTAAAAACTCTCACGTGTGTCCTCTGCATATCAAGAAGGGGCAGGAGACATTTTCAAACCCCCTGCAGGTCTTGATAATAGCTATTCCTTTCTAATTCTAGGTGTTCAATGCTAAAATAGAAAAGCCAGGAACAGAACAAAGTTGTATCCCCTGAAGGATCTAAAGTTTGGCACTTTCTAACAAAATAAAAATTATGTTCCCTGGCATGTTGATTTGCAAACTATTTGGCTACACCAGGAAATGGTTACCATTCTGCCCCTGATAGCAAAAAGGAACGTGTGGGCTATTCCAAAATGAACAACTAAAATGCCATACATTTTAGTCAACTTGTTTTCAAATGAGTCATATTAGTAGAATAAACACTTCGGGGAACTTTTTAAGTGTTGTTAAAGAAATAGAGAAATTCAGTAAATATGAAAACTGGGAAAGACATTTGCATTTATTTTCAATGAAGAATTTAGCCTATTATCAAGACATGTTGTAATAAAAGGGCCCACCTCTTTGGGATTCAAGACAGCTTTATTATTCTCCACAGCATGTAGAGGCCATATTGTTCACCAGCCACTGTTCAGATACAAACACTCGCCTGTAGTTCGGTTGGGGCTCTTCTTTAGAAGTGTGTTGAGCAGGGGAGTAATTAAAAGAGAAAAATTTACCCTTTTTTTTTTTTTTTTCAAATAAAAGGATACATCATTTTATTGAAATTTGATTATTATAAGTTCATTATATACTAAAATAGTCCCAATACAAGAATTGTACTTCTTAGTGCTCTTAAATCTATAGTGTTCAGCACCCTAAAACTATCTCAGTCATCTGGATAGAAACCAGCCATCTATTCCAGATTATCAGCTGTGGACATGGAAGAAAAATGAAAGTTAATTTTTTTATTTCATCATGGATTCATATCTCCTGTAATTAATTTTTATTTTATTTTATTTATTTATTTTTTGACCTTTAACAGCCTGAATGTTACGAACTTTCAACTATCTTCTACACAGTACTTGACACACCCACTATTCTTTTCCTGAAGACTGTACTTGTGTGTCCTGTTTCACTCTTGTGTTATGCCTCTGGAATTCTTGGTAACATCAGTGTCCATGTACATGGTTCTTCTAGTGGGAGTTTTGCCTCTCACTTTCCTCTTGTGCACAGAGCATGTGAATGGCTCGACCTCATCCTAGCAGCCCTCCCGTGATTGCAGTCTCGTGCAGGCCCCATCCCCTAACTAATCTTGTTAGTCTCTTCCCATGGATTACCAGATTTGTATAATTTTTCAGACCTTTTGGTACTTGGACATTGATGCCACCACCTTTTCACTAGCATCCTTTCTCCCTTTCTAAATGGCTCATCAGTTAAGCGCACTTGCTCTTCCATAACACCCAAGTTCAATTCCCAGCACCCATGTTGGGTGGCTCACAACTATCTGAAACTCCAACTTCAGGAGAGCTGACATCCTCTTCTGGCCTCCATGGGCACCCTTAAACACACATACATAGAAATAGAAATAAATCTTAAAAAATAAAGTAGCTGAATGTGTTGGGATACACCTTTAATCCCAGCATTCTGGAGGCAGAGGCAGGTGGATCTCTGTAAGATTGAGGCCAGCTTGGCCTACATACTGAATTCCAGGCTAGCTGGGTCTACAGGAAGATGTTGTCTCAAAAAACAAACCAACAAAACCAAAATACAATAAATTAGAGTATATGGTCCAATATTGCAGTAAATTTTCCTAAAGTTACCTTGACTCTGTTTGCTTATTTGTCTTGCTTTACAGGACATACCTGATAAGACTCCAGCCCATGTGAATCAAACCCTTTGCAAACTGCATGTCTAATTTATGTAACTGAACATGACTGCAGAAAAATACACAGGTTAATTTGTTTCCATATAAGTCCATAACCAAAATTTCTGCTAGGCCTTGAGAGTAGTTGCTAGTCTGACCTTGTTTCCTGTGTCGGCTCAGTTCCTCCCTTTTCCAAAGTCTTCCCAGTACCTGCCCCCCAGGATACCCCTTAGTTTGCAAGTTTATAATCTGAGAAAATAGAAGCAGGCTAGAACTTTAATGTCCTCTCTCTCCTCCAGTCTATACCTTGTACTGGCCCTTATTAATTTATATGAACCTATCCAAGGCTCCACATTCAACATGGGCAGTAGATCTCATTCCTTGTTGCTGAAGATACTGCTCAGCCAAGTCTCCTTTCTCTTACATCATCAGTTTTTCCCTCTATTAAATTATTTCTATCTGCATCTATAAATACTATTTTTTATTTAAAAGTGAAAAGTCTCACCTCCCCCCACCCCATACACACACACACACACACACACACACACACACACACACACACACCTCCCTTCCATTAAGTGCTTCATGTCTATTCACTTAGCAAAGCTGGTGGAAAGGAGTCCTTTACCCTCTTTGGTCAGGTCCTTACAGCGTCTTCAAAACTGTCATGTCACCATGCTTTCCATGGTTTTAAAGCTAACTGTAAATTCTCAGCCTTCCACTTACTTGACCTATCCTGGCTTCTGATAGCACTGCCAGCCTGTGCAAGCAAAGCACCCTGCTTTAAAACGAAATGAAACTGGGTATGGTGGCACACACCTTTAAGTCCTGCACTGGGGAGGTAGAGGAAGGCAGATCTCTTTAAGAGATCAAGGCCAACTGGGGCTACAGGGAGATCTTGTCTTCAACAAACAAACAAACAAACAAACAAAAACCCAACAAACTTTATTTTGGCTTTTCTCCTTTCAGATTTTCTTCCTTTCCTTAGTTTCCCCTGCTCCATCATTCTCTGTTTTCTGCTCACTAAGCACTGAGGGCACAGGCATCAATCATCAGTCTACTTGGGCTATATATGGAGTTTAAGGCCAGCCAGGGTCCACGAGCCCTCCTCTCAACACCACCAAAAGCTTTGTGACAGCATGCTGGATCCCGCAACCCAGGGCTTTAAATGTGGTCCATGCACAGGAAATTTTTTATCTTTAGCATAATCCTGGCATGAACTCTGTGTCACACACATAAAGAATTGAATACAACTGCCCATATGACATTTGGATTCAAGTTGTCTACTCTTTTTATTCCTTGCTCACCTAACAGCCAGTAAGTAATTTTGGCTTTATTCTTTTTTCTTTTTTCTTTTTAATTTATTTTTATTTTGTGTGTATGAGTGTATTGCCTGCATGTATGTAAGTACAAAACCTGTGGAGGACAGAAGGGGTACCCTGGAACTGGATTACAAATGGTTGTCAGCCACCATGTGGGTGCTGGGGATTCAAACCCAGGTCTTCTGCCTAGATTATTGTAATTGCCTTCTAACTAGTCCCTGCTTCTGTGCTTGCCCACCTCCTGAGTGTTTGCAAGACATCACACTGCAACTCAACTATGCTACTGGGAAGCTAGTAGCAGTCTGACTCCCACCACTTTGTTCAGCCCTTCTCTTCCAAGGCATAGCTTGCCAAGCTTTCTTTACCTGTTCCTGTAAACCAGATCCTGACTTGGAAGCTGGAGCATAAATGATTCAATATATCTGGCTTACTTACAAACGTTGCAATTCTAGTGATTAACAAAAAGAGAAGGAATATTGCCAACATAGTTTGGGACATAAACTAGAAGCAGTGGGAAAGGCTTTTCTCCCAGTTTCCTGAATTCAGAAGCTGAATGTTAATAGACGCATAGGAACTAGTCATATAAAGAGGAAAGACTTTTCAGACGATAGGAATAGCATGTGCAGTACACGGAGGCATACAGCTGCATCAGTGTCCTCTTACTGGAGAATGAACAATAACATTGGATTTTGTGATGGTAAGACTGAAGTAGAGGCTGTGGTGGAGCACTATATGGCCATAGTAGATACTCGATAATGAATCACTCACTAGCTAAACAAAGTAGCTCTTCAGTTTAGATTGCTTTTAGATTTCTCATCTCCAAGTACTGGAAAGAGAGAGATCAGGGGATCAGGGACTCAGCCAGAGTTGTGGTCCAGTTAGACAAAGACTAAGGTTAAGGCAGCTTAATCCAGCAAGACCACCTCTATTTGCTGAACCTACAATAATGGTAGTCATCCTCAGCACTGTCCTGCCTCAGCCGTAGGCCTGTTCACCTGCTGTCCACCATAACTTTGCCTCCACATATTTCTCAGTTGCCCACATGTCACAGCACCCCTAGTTCCCCTTCATTTCCCTAGTCTTTGGCTGATCCTTCATGTTTAAAACATTGACCTTCAGATTCCTGAGGGAAACTGAAGTTGGAAAAGTAAACTTGAAAATGTAAAGAGATGTCAAGAAGAGTATCCCTGCAGGACTATGGGAACAGGATGAGGTGACTCCAGAGCTCTGGGAAGGCTGGATGAAGAGGGGCTTGCCAAAGCTACCAACAACCAAATGTTGGAGAGACCGGAAGACGGCTAAGAGAATGTAATGTGAATGAGGGACTGGGATAAAAATTGAGTAGGTCTCCAGTAGGACAAAAAAGAGACAACATCCAATTTGGAAATACCATGCTGAAAGAAATTATTTTTGGCTTCACTGTAAGATGTATGGAAGATGAAAACTTACAACAGTTTTCTGAAAGAAGAGTGGGAAGAGCAATGGAGCAGTGCTGAGGTGGGGACACAGGGAGAGCTGGCCTTTGACTTCCAAATGCAATGAGAGGATGTGAAGTGGACACACCGAGATTGTCCACTGGCTGTTTATAGCTGGCACCAGCTGAGATTTCCTGGCTTTTCTGTTTTGACTAATTAGAGTCCACTCCTTGGTCAGTATTCTGAGTCACTGTTACATGTTAATATACTACATTAGGTGGTTGTAGGCTAAAGGAAAAGTTGAAGCTATGGAAAAGTGGCAACTGTTAAAGCAAGGGTCAGCAGCCATGGTGGCCGGCACAAAATGGTGCTATGTGCTTTGTAGACTTTCAAATCAGAAGAAATGGGTTTTTATTAATTTTTTTTTTAAAGGGATGGAGAGAATTTCATTACAAGGGAAAGTTTTATGAAATTCAAGTTTCATTGTGTATAGATAATATTTATTTGACTTCAGGCACATCCATTTGTTTATATGATTTACATGTTTGTATATCTGTTTATATACAGCTGCTTTGGCATCACCACAGAGTAGTAACAATCACCTAAAAAAAATCTGTTGAAGCCCAAACTATTTACTATCTGGTCTGTTGCAGAAAGATCTTGTTGATCCCTGATTTGTAATGCAATTTCTGCAGAAGGAGAGCAAGAAGGCTTCGAGAAAATGGGAGAAAGTGGTATCAAGGGCACGCACGGGAAGATTAGCCTTGAATAACAAAGAAAGGCTATTTCATCCTGGGAAGCCGGGGGAGAGGCTGATAGGCTTGTACAAATACCGGCAGGCTTGTAGTGCTGGAGGAGAAAGGAGGCAGGCCCCTCCCCCCGCCTCACACTGGAAGTTAAATGTGTTGAACTGTCATTGATCATGTCATTCTAGAGGACAAAAACTGTGCCGCATTCATCTCTGCCTCCCGCAGCCTTCAGCACAGCGCTTTTCTTTCAGCCACTCTCACTAAATATTTAATTGAATCCCAGGTGAAACTCTATTATAAGCACATTCCTAGAAACCTCTGCCCTTAGGGCCTTGCATTTAATTCTCTTACTATCTAGGTCCACATTTATTAAAGTTTGATGTTATGTTTAGAGGTGTGAAGAAAATGGAAGCGGCCTTCTTAGTTAATTTTCACTTCACTAAATGCAATTGATTTAGTCACAGAGAGTTAATATTCTTATTAAAATTGACCATTTCTTCAGCCTGAATGATTTTATAAATCATTAAGGGTTTGGGGACTAAATAATGCAGAAATATAAACTATCAGTGTAGACTTTTTTTTTTTAGAGGTCCTGACAATCTCAAAAGAAAATCAGCATCACAAGAAAAGTCACATGGTTAGGAGGAGAAAGTACAAACCTGGTACAAAGTAGGAGGTAGAAGAGTCACTTGTTTCATTTGGTCAGAATAGAGGTTTTAAGGGCGTGAATTCTAATGCCTTCCGGATCACATTCTTCCTTCACCGAAGCTCCACGTTAATGTCTTACACTCTCACATACAAACGCATTGCCAACCTGGATCTTAAAAGTATTTATTAATTTATCTGAAAATGCATAGGTAGTCTTTAGGACCTGCTTGAGGCTTCCCTTGTGTCTTGGTGTACCTGTTTCTAAGCCATTGAGAAATTTCTTATGCTTCCGGAAAAGATTATGTCTGTACCACTTAAAATGGATATTTACATTAAAAAAAAAATCTTTAGCAAAGAAGTCCAGCATTTGATCATCTACAAGGGGGCAATTTTCAGAGAAGATAATGAAGGAGTTTGTAAGACACAAAACAGTTGTATGAATATACACATACTCCCTCCAATTGACTAAATAACCAGAATGCTCTTGGTTACTTCAAAAGTAGACACTATGTGTTTGCATGAAAGTACCAATGATATTAAGTATTACTCAATCCTCAACTAATGTGCAGGTTAATTTTACTCAGTTATCTAATGTCCTTTGTTTCCCCCAATCAGTCTTTTCATCTCCAAGGGTGTTGTCCCTTGATAACCTATAATGATATTCATCTTGGCATACCTATCTTCATCATTAATCTGCTTGTAGACGTAGATTGCTGAAAGAAATCCTCTAAAGTGACTGATGATAGTGCTTTAGTTCCCAGTGGCAGATAATGTGTCTCTGCAGCAATACATGACACAATCATAATAAATAGATTTACACACTTCCATGCCTTAGTCTCAGTTTATAAACTCATCTGTCTCTTCTACAGCGTAGCATGGTCTTGAAGTAAAGACTATGATGAGAGAGGGAGAGAGAGAGAACGGATCTTGATTGTAAATTCCTATGAGAAAATATGGAAGTATTAATTTGTTTTCAGTATATTTAATATACTTGTACATTTTTAATGTATATGAATGAATTGCCTGCATGTGTGCCAGTGCACCTGTGTCATGCAGTGCCCACAGAGTTAGGGATGGTTGTTAGCCACAATGTGGGTGCTGGAATCAAACCCAGGTCCTCTTCAAGAGCAGCCAGCGCTCTTAATTGATGAGCCATTTCTCCAGCCCCATTTATATTTGTCCTTTGCTGCTCTGCCCCTTTCTTCAAGAAGTGATTTTAGTTAGAAGAAAACAGAGCTTGGTTTATGAAAGTGTAAGAAAAAGCAATGAAAATAGAACTCAGGTGTTAATCTGTTGTACTGATGGGGATGTATCTTTGAAACTATCTGCTCTGAATGGTATTCAGCTTCTTACAGATAACAAGGCTAGGAGAGATAGACATGATCATTAGATGAACACGCTTTCACCAATTATTTTTTTGTGTGTCTTCTAACTAAATGTTTAAATACATTGTGAACTAAGAAAAATGTTAAGAAACTGACAATTCTGTTTTAAAATATTTTATATGTTATTTTTATTTTATGTGTCTGAGTGTATTGCCTGTATGTATGTTGGTGCGTCCGTGTCATGAAATGCCCGAAGAGGTCAGAAGAAGGCATCAGACCCTTTGGATGGAGTTGACAACAATTGTTAGCTACCATGTGGGTGCTCAAAATTGAACCCAGGTCCTCTGTAAGAGCAGCCAGTGCTCTTACTCACTGAAACTGACAGTTTCTCTAAAAATGAACAAAACACAATTCACTGGCAGACTATTCTTGAAAGGAGCCCTAGAGTTATCTCCCAGAAAAGCAGAGTAATGTATGATAAAATTAATGGCTGTGCCAGTGAGCAAAACCAGATTCTACGTCATCATTTACCTTTAACACACTGGAATGTAGAGGAATCTAACTAAACAAAAGACCTGTGAGAAAAATACAAATAGAACAAAATATGAAAATATGTACTGTGCTTTGAAGTCATTTTCACATTCTATTTGTTTCATATTATGATGATTGTAATAGTTTTTAAAACTCACAATCCATTTTTTCTTAATCTTAGGTCATCAAAAGATTACATTTAGGTTCTGTTACGTCTTCAGGAGCTCATAAATGTTTTTATTATTAATTTCCACCAACTTAATGGGGGAGTCATGGACCTTTTTCTCAAAAATGTTTCAAAGTGGCACACACACATACACACATACACACACACACACACACACACACACACACATGCACGCCATGGTAGAGGAAAAAAAATTGCAAACTGTTGTCTCTAAAGCCATGTTGACTGTATCCTGGTGTTGGTGATGTGTAGGACTGATCAGTTGTCACTTCTGCACTAGCACTCAAGTCTCCCACAGCTTTATAACCATCCTGAACAATCCTCACCTGCGGCCCATCCCTGTCTTTGTATCTTGTCCCATCCTGGTCCGTAGCTCAGCTGAGATTTACACTATTTTCTGTCTGTCAGTAAACACCTGGTTCCCGCTGAGGGCTTCTGTCTCTCCCCATTTCTGATGTCATTCACCAAGACTACGGAAAGATTCCCCCCAATGTAGCTGAGATAGAGAGCAACACAGTAATCAGGTGACAAAGTACTTCCTAAAAGCAAAACGCAAAATATCTCAAATTATATCTGTATATATATGTGACCCAATTTGTTTGTGTTTATGTGCTTGTCTTTAGCGTCTTGTCTTTCATCTTTAAGCTATTTATTTCACTAGTGTTCGTGATGTGGTTTGTTTCACCGAAGTTTACATTAGAGGGGCACACAATGCTTTTTTGTATTTAGTTAAAGTTGACTAATTTTACATAGTACATTTGTGATCAGAAATCATGCCTTTAAGTTCTATGCATTTGTCTCACATATAAAAGAAAGTACTTAATTGCTTATACTAGGAAGGATTACCATCTGTCAAATTCTGTGTTTAAATAAACTTTTTTTTTTCTGTAATTGCTACAAAGACAGATACTCAAATGAAAAGAGCATTAGTTGAAATGAGAGGGTGACCAGTGGACATCTCTTTGCCTTACTGTTTTAGACCCTAAAGCCCCGCAAACTTACCAGTGTCCCTGCTTCCCTGTGTCACTATTTAGGGATAAAAGTAAATATTAAATTGTTTCAGGAGAAAGTGTGGGTCCCCTGAAAGGTTGAGTAAATTCAAGTTAGGAAGCACAACCCCCCCACCCAGCCCCCCATAACACACCAAATGAAACTGGTCTCATAAAAGGAAAGTGCCTGGCTCCTGGTTTTTCCTCCTGTCCAAGAATAATTTTTACTTTTTCAGTTCAGTTACAATTTTTCTGTGTTCTTGATACATTATAATTTTTCCTGACCCAGCTCTTAAAGGTTTGCTTGGGGTGGGAACTCTCATCCTTAACCAGTGTCTCAGTGATGTTAAATACTGTCAAATTCCATGGAAAACAATTCTGAGTGAATTTGAAAAGTAACTCTTCTACGTATAATTCTTACCAACACACAAATATTTAGTTTAACTTAGTTTTATTTAACACATGATAAACTGAAAGGAAGCTTCCATTGACAGGAATAATGTTCTTGGAGTAACTTACATATTGGCTGATGTGTTGATCTAAAATATGGAAATATCACGAAGGCCCATTAGAAAAACCTCTATACCCCCAAATGTGAACATTTTTTGTTCCTGTTCAAAAAGAAATCTAATGGTGGATGTTGTGGTACATGCCTTTAATCCCAGTGCTTCAGAGGCAGAGTCAGGCAGATTTCCCTCTGAGATCACAGCCAGTCTTGTCTATGTAGGAAGTTCCAGGTCCGCTGATGCTACAGTGAGACCCTGTCTCACAAAAAAAAAAAAAATAAAAGAGAAAGCCAACCAACCAACCAAACAACAACAAAAGAAATGTAGCCTGGTGACAACAAAGAGATTGTTAGTTATATGTGCCAGTCTCAGGCCTCTTCCTGATACTGGGCACAGGTAGAAACTCATCTTTTCCTTCTACTGAAGGAAAGAAAGAAGACAGTGGAGATGGTAGTGATGACTAGTGCCTGAGAAAAAGACCCAAGAAATTTTATCATTAGGAAAAACTTTTAACAAGGCTGAAAATGTGTTACCAGCTGTGAAATGGCTTTGGGGAGACAAAGATTGCAAGCATCTCATCTGATCCAATTCTTGTGACCCTGTTGTTGGGGTAGAAAATGTTCGCAATGTCGTCAGCATTTCATCTGTTTTATTTAGACAAACTCAGGAAACAAAGTGGAAGTCAATGTTAAAACAAATCAGTCCTCTGAGCAACCTGAAGTTTTACCAGCGGTATCTGATATTCTAAAGCATCTGTCTCGATGTTTGTGTGCACCCCTAGATCTAAAAAGGAGATTCCATTAACTTGTTTGATAATTTCAGTACCTCTCAGGGGAAAGTCTCAAGATGGGTTCTTGGGGTGTAAGTGGGAGTAAGACAGGACCCATGCCCTGACACCCTGTTTCCAGCTGTCTTTCTAAAAGTGCAAATCATAGTGTGTAAAGGAAGATTTCACTTGATGGGGGAAAGCAGTGTGAGAATTCAGATGCCCAGCCATATTATAGTTGGTACTGTGCTGCCCTCTGACAATGGACTTCCACACCGGAGCCTCCTATTTATAGCCAAAGATTTATTGAGCAATGCAGATTAAAAGCTGCCCCTCACACTGTTGCCTGGGAAACAGTCTCTAACTATGCTAGGATTGGCTCGTTCTCAGTATCAATTAGTAACCATAACAGAACTCACTGGTAGTACGTTCAGGTTCAGAAAGCTTCAGCGTCAGGTCTCCCTGGGATAGCAAGAAATGAAGAGTGGAACTGCCCAACCTCTGCCTCCCGGGCACTCTCCAAGCATAAGGGATACTTGGTAGGAAGACATTAATTTTTTTCCCAATTAGATGCTTTTACCCGAGGCCTTCTCTGTTTTTACAGTTGTTAAATTTTAATTGGAGCTGCATAATGCCCAGCTATAGATACTTTAAATTCTCAAAATCTTCCCGTCACTTAAACCAGTGTCACATCCCTCTAGTTGCCCTTGCCATCTCCTTCCCCCTTCTTTTGTAATCTCAATCTCCTTCTCTCCCGCAGGCAAGAAAACCATTTTATCATCATGTAGGACTTCACGGCAGTCAGAACTGTCACAACTGACTCCTTCCGGTACCATTTCCAGCCATTCCTTTCAGTCTCTGACTCTTTGGGAAAGAGATAGATATGTGAACTTCTTCACAGTACCTGGGAAATGACTAACAAAACAGACTGTCGCATGGTTACATGAGGGGGATGCTCGTCAACCAAAAGCAGTCAGGTCTTTAGGGTACCTGGCAGACGTGGAGACAACAATTTTCAAATCCAGCCTAAGGGTAGTTTGTGGGTGTCAGAGATCAAATCCCCTGATTCTAAAAGCTTAAACTTACAGAAGTTGAAATTGTTCATGGAGCATCTCTTTTTAAATGCTTTTCTTACTAGAATAATTTTAAGTATATATACAGTATAGAAAACTCTAATGCAATAATAATTTTAATATTATTAAATTTTCTACTGTATTAGTAAATTTTTAGAAAAACAAAACTAGGAAGTATAAAGATTCCAAGTGGAAAATCAAAATCATCCATTTCCTTAG
This sequence comes from Eospalax fontanierii, assembly GCA_035773235.1. Classification (NCBI taxonomy): domain Eukaryota; kingdom Metazoa; phylum Chordata; class Mammalia; order Rodentia; family Spalacidae; genus Eospalax; species Eospalax fontanierii. Next base: position 65,585,217 of record CM069530.1, on the reverse strand, counting down.
TAAAAGAGATAACTGTTTTTACTTTTTTAAAAATGATTTTAATTAGGTTTTTTTGGTTGTTTTGTGTTTGTATACTTAAAACATAGTCATCCTTTGGTATTAATAGAAGATTGATTTTAGAACCTAATTCTTGACACCAATATGTTGGAAGCTGTAGACCCTTGCATAAAATCATCTTGTATTTGCTCAGAACCTGTACAAATCCTTCTATATACATTGAGTCATCTCTAGATTTTATTATATCACCTAATACAATATAAATGTAGTACAAATAGTATTTAGGGAATTATTACAAGCAAAGAATCTATTCAAGTTCACTACAAATGCAATTTTTTTTTCAAGCATTTCTATCTGTGTTTGGTTAACTCTGTGCATGTGAACCCACGGACACAGAAGCTCAATTGTACCAAGACCACAGTGTGTACATTGTTTTATGTTCACACATAATCCCTAGTTCTTTTATGTTTCTCTCCAGCCTTTTTCTCTTAACATTAATTACAATCATATCTCTTTTACTTCTGGTAAATTTTATCATCTTTATTCTGTAAACATTTTTCATTTTCTTTACATAACCATGATTCCAGTTTTAATGGTTGTCTGATATTTTACTGCATAGAGAAATACATTTTAAGTATATTTGCATGACTCCAATTTTTAACTGTTAGAAGTGTGATTTCTTGAAACATCTTTGTATTTAAAACTACGTTGTTCTTTTTGTCCAAGAAGTCATAAATTTCTTACTGTCCCTTGAGCCCAAAACTTGTAGAATATTATAAATTAGAGTGATGTATGTAATCATAGTCTTCCACAGAGTTTATAAATATAACAAATGCATGTAGACTGTGAGTGGCCAGCAAACAGTAGCAGTTATAAAGCCCAATATTGTCTTGTAGATAATCCTTAGGAATTAAAGAATTAAAAAATGACCAACCAACTGATAATTTCCATGGTGGCCAGGAAAAGATATCTAGGAAATAATAGTTCAAAACAACGTGTTCTCCTGGAGGGTTTCAATTCTTCTTTCATGTCATAGACACATACCTGATTTTATATTTCATGTATAACCCAGGAACCACAAATAAAAAAAAATGATAATTTTCATTCTGACACTGACATAATTCACTTCCTACCATTATCTCCATTTGCAACCATATTCCTGGGAAGAACATAACTCCATTCTTCTTTTTACATACTTTTACTTATGTCCAAAAACCCATTTTCTGTGTGTGTGTGTGTGCGCGCGTGTGTGCGTATGTGTGTGTGAATGTGTATGCACATGTAGGTTGGTTCCATAACTTAGCTTTTGTGAATAGTACTGCAATAACGTTTGCAAGTATTTCTGTAATATGTTGACATGGAATCCTTTGAGTAAATACCCAGGAGTCGTATACCTGGGTTGTGCAGTCGCTGTATGTTTCTGTTTCTGTGGGACATCCATACTGAGTGCTGTAGAGGCTGGACTACTTTACATTCCCTCCAGGAGTATGTGAGGGTTCCTTCCTGTTCATATCTGTAGCAAGATTTATTGTTACAATTAACTGTTTTCATCCTTTTTGTTTACATGGTTATTGCTTTTCTTCATTGCTTTTTTATTTTATAAATTAATACAAGTAGAAAAAAGAAATCTATCCTTTAGCCAGACTCCCTGAATTAAATACTACCATAGTCTAACCTCAAGGAACAGATATGCTCCTTATGCATATGATGTGTGTGTGTGTGTGCGTGTGTGTGTATCTGTGTGTGTAACAGTCATACCCTGGTATCAGAAGGCTGCATAATTTCTTTCCATCCATAAATAAAACCAAGAGCCAAACATGCTTGGATTGTGGTTTCATGTAATAGTGCTCTTTGATAAAAATAGACATGAATAATGAATACTAAATAGGACTTGACTATATAGACAGGAAGGGAAATGTATGCTTCATACCAAGCAGCCTGCCACTAGCATTAGTAGCGAGACGTAGAATTAAGCTCATTAATACATTTGCCTAAAGGTGAAATCTAATTTATTTTTTGTGTTTATTCATGTTGTATGATTAATATAAAGCATAGAGGTGAATTTCCTGATCAGGAGCATGGCTTTAATTTGCCTGGAACACTTTTTTATGGTTTCTTACATAAACATCACAGTTAAGTTCAGCTGACAGCATTCTAGATTCATAGTGTTGTAGAAAAAGCAGCCTTTCTTTGTTCATCTTCATCTTTCATCCAGTCACTAAGAGATATTCTGTAGCTATGATGGAGTCAATTTGTATCTGAGTAATAGATTTTGTCTGCCATCTTCTCTGCCAGACCCTGAGCACTGAGAGGCCTTGATGGGTGCTTCATCCTTAGAACCTTACCTCTTGTCTGACTCAGGGAAACAGTCTAAGTTTATCATTGAATGGGTTCACAACTCAGTTTCTTGTATTTCTGAAAAATTGTACTTCCTGGGTCATAATACTGTTATGTCTTGTGCCTCAGTTATGGCATCTATCCAAAGGAGATGCTTGGGGAAAAAAAAAAAAAAACTTCCTTAGAGGCTTCTTTTAATGTCTTATGTGAATTAATTATTGCAAGTAAAGCATTTGTCTAGATTTGATAATTATCAGGTGATTTTAGCTAATATTATATACTCTTATCTGTATATTCTTATCTATTCTTCAACTATAAAGTTTATTTCATTGTCTTATGACCATCTCTTTGTATCTGTTCCTGTATTTAAACGGAAAGCAACTTGCTTACAGACTACAGTATTAATCTCTCTTAACGTGTTCGAATGCCAAACCCAGTTCTAAGCATTAATATTCAGTGAATTTGAAATAAATAAATGCAGCCATTATACATACATCAGATATTTGCATCAATAAACCCAGATTAATAATATAACAAGGTTGTTTCTATGTGTCTCCATTATGTATGCCAAATGTATTTACTGTATTGGCCAAGTATTTATGGATTTGTAGTGATAAAACACAATAAACTCTTTTTTCTTATGTATGAATCCCTCCAAACAGTTTTGTATTCCTTCTAATTATTGACATGAAAAAGTCATCAGTTTTATCACATTTTTAACTCTGTAGTTCATGTTTGATTTTAGATTTTACCATTTAACTCACTATTTTACCTTGTCCCAAGTTAGAGATCTAACTCAGTACAAGAAATTATTATCAATAGCTTTGATGACCACTAAGACATGTGTATTCTTTGTGCCCTGAAGAAGCTTTGCTTCATTTGCTCTTTTCTCTGAACAAATGTTGTGTTCTAATGCCTTTGTGGGGATCCCAGGGAGGGTCAGGGGAAAATCTGCACACTTTCTTCTCTGGGTCACTTTGCATAAAGATTTCTTTGCAGCCATGTTCAGATGATTTATGTTTGTATTGTAGAAGCAGTTAGAGAGTGATTCCTGCTATTTAACCTGCATGCTTTCGAGTGTCTATTTACAGGCTGCTAAACTTAACATCTGCCAGTTTGATAGTCTGATGTCCCAATAGAAGGAAAAATACGAAGGGTAAGATTCTAGTAAGCCTGCTTGCTTTGACAATTAATGGTGGGGTAGGCTTGTGTTTGAGCGTATTTCTCTGTGTGTGAAGTCTTATCGTCACTTTCCAAAATTAAGTTTTCATCTTTGCCCAACTAGAACATATATCTTTTAAAAATATTTTATTTTTTATGATTATTTTATGTGTATGAGTGTATTGCCTGCATGTACATAAGTACATCCGTGTCATGCAGTGCACAAGGAGGTCAGAAAATGGTGTTGGATCCCCTGGAACTGGAGTTATGAACAGGTGTTAGCCACCATGTGGGTGCTGGGAATTGAACCCAAGTTCTCTGCAAGAACAACTAGTGCTCTTAACGGCTGAGCCCTGTCCTTACCGTTTGCTGCTCTTCCTCACTGTGGAATCAGAAACAAGAAAGAAACGTAAACACTTCTCTCTGTGCACTTTATTCAAAGAAGGTTGATTTGCAGCTTCCTTCAGCCTCCCAAACACATTTTTACTATTGATATTAAGTATTTTTCACACCATTTGAAAGTTGACACACTGAGGGTAGCACAAATCAAAATACCTGTGAAATTACTGAACCTAATAAAGCTAGTTTAATTAATGCTTTCTAATCCAGACCTGACTTGTAGTGAATCATTGAACCATTAGCTTTGAAGCTATAAATGAGATCAGAGGCCAGTTTATCTCACTAATTTTAAACATTTCATCTTGCTTTCCACCAGATTCCTTTCTCCTCTTGCCTCAGTCATTTCCTTTAGTGGAAGCTCATTCCTAGCCAACTCTTCTTCAGATACTGTTGGTGGGTCAGAGATTCACTGTGGTAACCATTGCCCAAATGATCTTTGGTTACTCATTACTTTCACCCTACTTCTCATCCTTTGCTGACTTCACAGCAGCATTGTGTGTGTGTGTGTGTGTGTGTGTGTGTGTGTGTGTGTTTTGTGTGTGTGTGATAAATTTCCTCTTTAGCCTCATGATGCTCAAGAGGAGGGCATCACATTTTTTTGTTTTGACTTTTTAACACTTAGCTCTCTCTATCTCTTCTCTTACTCAAGTTGCCTCATATTTCTTCTCTAGTTTGTAAAGCTCTTGCCCTTGTCTCTGCATATTCTCCAAAGTACTACTTTAGAAACAATAATTCCTTTTCCTCTAAAATGCCTGTGTGTGGCTTCTGGGGCTGACAATCCCTTTAAATCATGGTTTAGGGACCTTGGAGAATGTTTCAAGAGCCTGGGATCGAAGCCACAGATTTCGTAGGATCTAGGCTTGCCATGCCCACAACATCACCTTTGCAGACTACTGGATAAGAAATCACTGAAGGCAGCTAGGAAGAAAGGTGAAAGATATTAGTCTGTACCTTTTGACTACATAAAGGAATTTGTAGTCATCATATATATATATATGTAATTTTATTATGAGAGTGTTGCTTTTTCTTTCAGATTATAAAATTCAAAAGGAAAATTTTCAGTAGGATAGCTGATAAATTATTTTGTATTGCATCAGTGATCTTTTTTACTTTGACAGACTTTCTCAATATAAAGAAATTATTGTTATTACATAAGTTGATGTGTTTGAAAAAAATGCCCTCAGGGTCACCACTTCCTGTCACACACTCTGGAGCACTTCCCTTATCTTGTGTTTTTCTTTTTTAACCTTTTAAGCTAGGTAGACTATGATCTTCCTGGGAACAATTAATTTTTCACTTTTATACCCCTAGCAACTGCCTCAGAACTTGGTATATGGTAACTTCTCAATAAATGTTTGTTGAATTAAATTGACTTATTCTCGGTCTTTGAAGCTGGTATGACTAACTTATTGACTTCCCAGAAGTGGGTGCAGTAGAGATGCAGTGCAGCCTTCTCAAGGGTGAATCTAGTGGGAGCTTCTGGGTAAATGCTGAGCACTGTGGCCTCAGACACACAGATGCTGGTTTGGATCTTCTGTTTGATGGCCCCTCCTGTCAGCCTGTGTTACTGCAGGGCCCGGAGAGCAAATGTCTTAGAGTGCTTTTTATAAGCTTCGTCTGTTATGAAGGAAGGGGGAGGAGTCAATTTTCCTTAGAGAAAAACTAAGAAGTCACAACTTTTAATATGGTAGGTTAAAGCATCCTTTTATTCTTGGCTTGAATTTATTTTTTAAATCTGTGACCTTGTGATATTGATGTCAAATTTGAAGAACTCTTGACTGATGAAAGTTTCATATGAACAGAAGCACTGTTGTCTCTCCTACAGTGTGAGAATCTCTGTTGCAGTCTCTTGCCATGTTCCTGGCAAGAATTTCAGAGTTTTGATTGGAGTGATAAACCTATTTTGTAATTTGTTTTAATCGTGAGGCAAGTTCATGAAATTTCAAAGTATTTATCAAATGCACTTTCATTTTTTAAATACATGTGTTAGATAAAGACCATCTCTTTCTCCAAAATTCTTACTTGTCTATGCTGTAAACACAAGTAATTTAAAAACCAGTGTAAGCAATTATTAAAGATTTGTACTCTATTCCTCCTCCTCCTCCTCCTCTTCACCTTCCTCCTCCTCTCCATTCTTTCTCTCCTCCTCTTCCTCCTCCTCTTCTCCTCCACCTCCTCCTTTTCCTTATTCTTCTATCATTTTGAGACAGGGTCTCTTTGTACACCCAGCTAACCTCCTGGCCTGCAACTCACTATGTAGACGAGGCTGGCCTTGATCTGAAGGCATGCTCCATCTTCCCTGGCCTATGTTTTCTTATTAATACTGATTGGCAATGCTTATTTAATTCCAATTCAGGGAACCCAAATATAAAACCATCACTATACATTTTCATGACTTGCTTGTTCACTGAAAAGTTTTCTGTTCTTGCTTGCAGTCTTGTAAATGAAGGCATTACATGCTGCAATAACTCACAAAGGTCACTTAAGACAGTAGTAACCTGGAAATACTACTGCTATTTTGTGATCCGCTCATCTTTCTAGATCTTTCTGTCTCTGATGTTTACCTTTTAAGTTTCTTATGTCCACTTAAATGAATATAACAGGCTTTTACATTTAGCCTGTTAGTCTTCCATTTGGACACTTTTCCTTTATCTAGGCATTTGTTTTTGTTTCTAGCTATTTTTATATTCATTTCATTTATCTATAGTTCTTTTATTAAATCATTTCATTTACATAAAATTTACACAAATATCAATTTTGTTTTCCTCCAGTCTCCCGTTCTTTGGCCCCCAGACCCACTACCAGAACTTGGAAGTAACATGATTTTTTTGTTGGTTCTTTCCTTCCAATGGCAACCATTTTATTTCACTGTTTTGAAGTATGCAGTAAAAGAAAAAATGGCTGCCTTTTGTTTATTTCCTTGCACATTAGCATGACGACATCATCAAAGATATTAACTAAAATGTAGCTATCTTTAAGAAGCCAGAGGTGAACTGTATGCCAAGAATGCTTTGTTTGCATTTTTCTTTTAGTGTCCCAAGGTTCTGTAGCTTTGGTGTAGCTCTTGTGTGCTGAGGGGAAAGATGAAGATGAGCATTTGAAATACATGCATGAAAATGCTGGCACTTTACACATATCTCAATATTTCTTTTATATTATGAAAGACCTATTATTTAAGTCACAAAACATTCCAGATCAGTATTAACCCTTCAAATAATATAAAGAAAGATGTTAAATCATTTTAAGTACTAAGCTGCTTAATCACACTGGTTTATTCTGCATTAAATTTTCTTAACTTTAGCTGATAAAAAATGTTTGCCTTGTAATGTTTTTCTTTCAGAAAGTGAAATTTTTTGTTGATATAAGGATTATAGAGATGCATATTTATTAACATGTATGTAAGTTGTGTGCATTCATTCTTAAGTGTTGGATTTTTTTACAAGGGCCTTTACAATGCACTATAGCCCCAGTGCTACAGGAAATGGATTTTTCCGACAATTTCATGATGCTCCTGACTTTTCCTTCTGTGTTCTTTGTTGAACTTTTTATGTATTTGTCATAAGGTACCAAAATTTATGAGTAAAAAGCTTTCAAATATCAATTCAATTTAGACAGATTACTAAAGGTATATGGAATATTTTTTATCAAATTCCAATAACTAAGTCTCCACATTTAATTTTCATGTTTTGAGAAATTATTTTTTAGAAAGAGAACATGTCTGTATCCAGACATGCATAGAGCATGTATATTAACACAGCATCTATTCGGCAAAAGATTCCTGTAAATGTTGAGCAATCATCTCTGAAAGTACTTGTTAGTGAAATCAGATAAGGTAAACCATATGCTTTATTGAGGTAAGCTGTCTGAAGGAAGTTACTTCAGTTTTGAGAATTGATATGAACCATATGTTCTTTCGCTCTTTAACTTGGAATCTTCATTGTTCATTTCAGTCAGCTGTTCTAGGAATGTGTCATCTTTTGAGAAGACAAATTAATCACCTACCTCATTTATATATAACAATAAAAGAGTCTCATCCTTTCATTTTACTTCCAAGAAAGAATTAGTGTCTTTATTTTCCTTCACATACAATATTTCTTAGTGATGGAGATTTTACTTGAGGAAAATTTTAGTGGGGGAGAAAAGAAGATACCAGCAGTCAAAAGGTTAAAACATACTGCCAGTTACTTATCAGTACAAAGTCCTTTAATAACATTTATACAACAATATTTTCAGAAACACAAGGTAGGAAATGGCTTTTGTAAGTTCCCCTTCCATATTCTTATTCAACCACCTACTAATAAAATCTAGCTAACTTCTTTTATTTTCCCTTTTGGAATGGTTGCTGAAACATTTTCTGTAATAATAAAAAATCTTGTGCAGGGATTTCCCTAAGCTGTGCCACATTAATGTCTTAGAACAGCTCCCTAACCTGTTATTTCTTCCTCTTCGTAGACCTTAGCAGATAAAAATATCCGTAGACACAGTGAAGTCAGTGGCATGCCTGGCTTTCACAGACAAAACTCCATGTGATCACATATAGGCAGCCTCAGTGAAGCTGATGCCGTGCAGCAAGCAGTAGGTAATGAGTCTTTGTGCGAGCAAAGCTCTTGTCGCAGAACAATAAAGCATATGGTCCCAGCAATAAAACACAGGCCAGGGAAGTGTAAGAAGATTCCGCTGAACCAGGAAGAACGATGCCTTCCGTGATGCTGACACATATTATAAAATGATAACTAATTCATTTTGGATTCTAATGAATAAAGAGTCCAAGGACTAAGGCTACAGTTATTTGAACAGGTCAGTGATTTTATGAATTCCTCCAACACTTCCTTGTATTTGGTTGCATTTAAATTAAGATGGGATGATGTGTGTTTTGCCTTAAATAAAAACTTTGCAAGGTATTTGTAGTGTGTAATATGAAAGATGCACTTGAATTGACCCAGCATGATTAAATATTTGATGTAGTCAAATACCAACAGAAACGTTGTTATTATTATATTGAACCAAAAACTTTCTTTATTCTATTTAAGAATTTATAGGTAAGGAAAAAATCGTCCAATAATTTCTAATCTTTTATGTATGCAGAAATAATAAAGCAGAATATAACTAATAAGTAGCTGGTATAAAAAGCTTCGCTTTTAGTATTGGAAAATTCTGAGTTGCATTAGTTTGAATTTCTTATAAATTAGAAGATGAATCATTAAGAATTGCTAGTATTTTTCAGTGTTCTGTGAGAAGATTATATAAAATATTTAGTTATTTAAACAGAAGATTTTAAATAGGAAAGATTCAAAATAATGCTATGAAAATATTTTATACATTAGCAATTTATCTATATTAATTCGTTATTTTTTGTTTTTCATATTGTTTCATTTTACAAATGGAAAACTATCCCATAAACCTTTTATATAATAGATGTTATTCATATTCATAAACGCAAAGAAAAACAAATTAATTAAAAAAATGTATTGGGTTAATTATTTGATCCCTATTTCCAGTGGGTCACTGTTTCAAAAACAGAATGTATATCTTCATGAATATTTATAAAATAAATGCACACATAGCTCTATGTAGAAAATAACCAGTTTTTAGGTTTGAGTAGTGGAGAAGTTTGTATTTCAAATAAAAGGAGTGCTATGTGTACGAAATCAAGGCCAGCAGTAACTCTGTCAAATCATAGCTCAGTACTCACCATCCTTCCAAAGACAGACACGCATTGCTTCGAGGCGTCTCTTCAGATCTAAATACTCAGTTTGACTTGGCTCTACATTTTTACTACTGTACTGTTTTAAAGGCGTCCTGGGACTTAACTTCTTTACAATTATTTTTGGGGTACCACTCAGGATGATGATCTCTAAGAGACTTGGGCACATTTAACATTTTTCAGAATTACTAAAGTGACTTCATCTGTTTATATATAGTGCCTCACATAAATTGATGCCTGAAAGATACTGTTTACACGTCCACAACAAAATTACTCCCAATGTCTGATTATGCGTGTAGTACATACTTAAGTTTATAAAAAGAGAAAGCTATGTCTCCAAAACAAGAGAAGTTAATGACATTTTAAAATTGGCCTTCCACATGTATTTAAATGAAGTATTTGACTATTTGGGTTTCCTTGGTTACCAGAGTCGCAGCAGACAGCTTCTTATGATGAGGAGACGGTAAACAAGGACAATACGTCTCCAAAATAGACGCTAAAATCGTTTACCAGTTAATGAACATGGGGAATATGATGTTGACACTCCCTATCGCAGGCTCCTGGGCTCCGCTCTGGGACACAGGTACCCTGGCAAATCTGCTGCTCCACAGCTCCTTACCCAGCATTCCTTCTCTGCTGGAGGACTGCCTGAGCCTTATGCAAATGAGACCAGCGCACAGGCTTTGACTGCGGGAGAGGAGAGGGGCAGAAGGGAGTTCAAAGGTCACGGGGCTGGCAGAAAGCTGGATCCCTTGCCTGAAAAAAATGTATCCTGGGCTTCTGCAGCAGTGTTTTGCAGCAGTTAAGAGAAGTGCGCTTTATTTCTGCTAGTGAAGATTTTTCAGCGTGTGCCGTAGTCATTTAAAGTGCTTGCAGGTACGATGACATTTCGTGATGCTTTCATGATGCGCCTGATTTTATTTCTGTGAACGATACTGATGGGGATCAGCTATTCAAATTCATTGTGGCAATTGGGAGGGTGTTGCTGGTTTTCAGGCTTCCCTGAGCCAGGTTCTTTTTTTCTCCCCAATGTTTTCTCTATTTGAAACTTGGCGATTATTTTGTTCTGATAGAACACTTCATAGGAGAGACAGTTGGATTTGGGCATCTAAATATTTCTGTCTTTGGGGTAGGTGTTGATTGTGCAGTGCTATCTGAGTTGAAATATCTGGATAAATATTATAAGAGTCAAAACTTTCAGTTAATTTGTACAGTTTTCAAAAAATCAAATTTAAATAAAAACTGAGTTCCTAGCCCAAGATTTTTTTGTGAGGTATCTGGAATTAAATAATGGAGTTCTTTTGTTCATATACATGAAGTATCAAAAGACAATTTTAGTAAGTTATATTTTCATTTTAAGACAGGGTTTTATGTTGAGAGTTTTCATTCTCTATTGCTTTGCTAAAAATATTACTAGAAAAATATTCTCTTGTTTCCGGGTTAGATTCCTTAGATCCCTTTGATTTCTCTAATTGCTCTTAAATTTCTTAGGATTTTCAGACGTTATTTGAATTTAATATATTCAACTTCTCATGACTTTTCCTTTCAGTTCAGTCAGGATCCTGAAGTGAACCTCATAAACGTCACAGCAGGACAAAAGTCTGTTTTTTTTCCTTGGGCACTAAATATCACACTTTTGAAGAATGTGTGATTACATCATAGTAAAGTCTGTCCTGCACCAAACAAATATGTACTTACATTTCTTGTTCATGTTGTATTTTTAATTCCACAACATATTTGAAGTAAACTTAAAAACAGCATAATCCAACTATGTTTCTTTATATCATTAAAAATTTTAAATACATCAATTCAGCAGTTACAACATTGATGAGAAAAATATGTTATTTTTATTTTCGTCAACTCTGCATCTGTCTACATTACAGGTTGTGTGTGTACATTGCAAAAGACAAAGATGAAAAATAACATTAACTCGTGAAATTGCATAAGATATTTTAAAATACATTTTATAAAGCTTACATGTAAAGAACTAGTGCATATTTAGAAAGATTTAATTACTTTCTTTGCACTGAAAGCATGGACTTAATTTTTTATAATGATTTAAATGTGCTAGTTTAATAAGAGTATCCTTTATATTAATTGGAGGGGCCGGAAAGGGGGGCACACGAAAACATGAGTATATGGCCATTTTAACAGCGAAACACTGTTGTTTCAAATATTTATGAATTGCACTTTGTAGTGATTATTCATTGCCAGATTCTTACCCTTTATACCCTCTCTGTGGGGACATTATAACATTTATCCAGGACACTTAGTTTAATTTATGGAATGGAAATCATGTTTTGTGTTTTTAAAAGTGCAAACCCTACCATTTCCTTCTAAGCACTTTTTCTTTTGAAACTTTCAATGGTGTCAGCTGAAGAAAATAAATAAATTATTTCCTTTTTCAGTTGATCTGAATATGCTGACCTTTGGTCCCAAGAATATTTTTCAGATTTTTATTTTTTAAAAAAATTATTATAGATTGCATATATATACAAGTATGTGTATTAGATGCATGATAGTACATATTATATGTCTATTACATACCATTGGGTATATTCAAGAAGTTAAAATATTTTATGCTGTTCAGTTGTAATTCAAAATTTTTAATAAACATTTTTTAACTTTAATTCAGATAGTGCCAGTAGTTTGTGCTTTCCAACCTCTGTGTGTATTCTAGGCAGAGAAAAAAGAAAGAACTAAGGTTAATATTCATATGGGCAGTTCAATGCTCTTGACTGTGCAAGCACAGCAGGAACCAAGGATCATATTTTGAATATAAAAATAAAATACAATGTGAGCAAAGAAGTAGAACCCATGAAGATTCTTGGAGAAAATGTGATAATAGATATATGTGGAATAAAGAGAATTGTTGTGCTTCTGGGAGCCACAAGAGAGCTATATATGTCCTGTAGCTAATTTATGGCTTTGAATATCCTGGGTAATTTATGTCTCTATGCAAATTCACTCAAAACTTTGAAGTCTTTTTGCATTGGCTTGATCTATCCTACTTCCATACAAATCACAGCAGATTGTACATAGTAAGCTCATGGTCTAGGTTTCTAAACATATATAGAAAAATGTATTTATGTAAATACAATTCAAATTACATTTGAGATGTAAAAGAGTAAATAGAATAATCTAGAAACAAACCCTTGGGGATAGACAATGTATGGAGAGAAACAGAGTCATATCAGACTTCAAAGAAATCTTTAAGGATTTTTCAAAACCAAATTTCAATTCCAGTCTGTCTTTGTCATCATTTGAAACTAGAGACCATATTGTAGGCTTGGAAAAGATTTTAGGGCAAACATGTTGTACTCAGTCTGAGAGTGTGGAACAGAGTCTCAAATCTACACATTACTGCTGTCCTTTCAAAATCGCCTGTGTAGGTTTTCAGGTTTATTATCACTGCATTTAACCACCTCCTGAACTTTGGCTGCCTATGGAATAAAAATAATTTAATGACTTTTAACACCAGAAAGGAAGCATTCAAAATCATTACTGAGTATTCAAAACAATCACATTATTTTAACATGGCATTTCTTAAGAAGCAATCAAAACAAGAGATTGTCTTTTGATTGCCTATTCTAGAATGTAAATAAAATTGAATCATTTTGTTGAAAAATAAAAGCATAATACAAGTATAAAATGATGTTAGGGATCCGATTGAGCCTATGTATAGCTTATTATAGTGCTGTGTTATACAGTTGGAAAATGAGTGCAACATAAAGACTATTTTGCTTTAGCTGAAGTTTATAGCTTTCAGGGTCAGTTTTCAAAAATGCTAATAGTTTTCATGAGACAAAAACATAACACCTCATTCTCCTTGTTGAGCAAACTGGAAATCATTATAAGCTTTGCCTCTGGCATCAGAATCATGACTCCATCTTTTTATTTGACTATTGTGAAATACAAAACTGCTACCTAGTTGTCCTCCAACACTAAATAGTCTCTTGGTATTATGTGCTTATTTTATAATGTTCTGTGTGCATTATAAGGGTTTTATTGTTCCCTTACTTGTTTATATTTATTTTTTAACAATGATTATTGCTTCTCTGACAACTACTCAAAAATTAATTCTATGATCTTTATGATCAATTCTTTGTGATCTTACATTAAAATTTCAATCATAAAGATGTGCTGAGCAAAGGAAAATAAATATTTCCCCACATTCCTACATACTGATCTATCTAATCACACACACACACACACACACACACACACACACGCACACATGAGTATGGTCAGCATCAGAATAGAAAATAAGCTAAATTTATTTATTTTGCTTGTATTCAGGGTGGTGGTTATCACTTGAATTCCCAATAAACAGGAATTCTTCCTGTGTTAACAGGAAGAATCTGTCATATTACATTATTAACAGTAACTTCACAACACTTTATATCTATCAGTGAAATGAGAAGTCTTTAACACACATATAGTAGAAACCACAAAGGCCAAGTTTTTAATGTTATTTAAGTACTTATTAGAGCCAGATATATTTCCTTTTGCCACTTTCAGGAGTTGTAGTCTCAAAGCCTAGTGGCATATTCACCACCTTTTCCTGATGGGGACTGTTGTTTTATCTCTGTGCAAGCTTAGGAATCTATATATATCCAATTGTGTTGTCCTTGCCTTATATTATTCCCAGTTACAAACAAGGAACATGTGACAGTGTGCCATCCACCCCTCATTTGAGAACTCGCTGAATACTCTTCCAGAGGACCCAGGTTCGGTTCCTGACACCCACATGGTAGCTACCCAACCATTCATAAATCCAGTTCCGGGGAATCTGATGCCCTCTTCTGATCTCCACAGGCATTGCAGAACCTGGATGTGCTTGCATACATGCAGGCAATACACTCATATACATAAAATAAAAATACTATATAAGATATTTTTAAAAAGATCTTCTACCCTGTCCACTTCATCTGAAAAGTGGTAAAAATGTTTTTATATGGATAGAATTTTTATGAAAGTGCAATGATGCGATACATGCCCAGCAGGTGAGAGGAGCATTGATAGAGGATAGCCAATATTATTACTATTCTTCACTGCATAGAAGTTGATTCTCTGATTCCAGTAAATAAGTGAATGTTCACTGTATATTCTCCATTGAGAATCCTGATGGAGAATCTTAGATGGATATTTTCCAAAAGTAAAGACCTTCTGGATCTGATTGGAAGGCATACTTAGGTAGTGTTGAGAGGTCTTGGATTCAAGTGAAGGAAGTCGAGAAGGCAGTTGGCAGCCATTGAGAGTCCTATGGCATGTGACTTTATAGATTCCTCACATCTGCAAAAATTATCCAAGTGTGATTTGCAGTGTGTGCCTTCTGGAGCTCTCTTATTTACTTCCTTTACTATCTTTCAGATTTCTTCTTTTCATCTACCACTTTCCCCTGTTTGGTACAGTTAAAATGTTAGTTGTTCACCTAGGCTGTCCCATAGATAGTTCTATCTCATCAGAAGACTATGGGCTTTGTAATCACAGGAAGAGCCTGGCACACATTAGGATCTGCCTAATAACAGACGTGCTGATTTGTTTGGTCATGAAATTATCTTTACGCCACATATTTGTTGCTATTTTAAATGTCTTTTGAATTAGAGTGATGCCTAAGGAACACTGCCTTAGTTGATTAGTCACAAGGATTTTCAAATGGAATTTAGAAAATACATATGTTATTTTTGTAATGTGGCTAGAAGTGCATTTTCAGATAAACGTACTTGGTAGTATACTCTGGATATCCTGGAATAATATCATGACTCTGCTCTTTTGGAACTCTTTTAAGGGTGAAACTCTTAAACATTGAGTTCCACCTTTAAAAAAATGGTGTGACTTTGGTATGACTTATGATTTCTATTGTGAACAAGTTTTAATTTGTACTGGTAGGGCATTCACTGAAATGTGAAAATCCAGGTATTTAATCTTATACTACGTATTGCTTTTACTAATTGCTGCTTAATGCAATGTCAGCTTCAGGTTGAAGAACAATTGTTCTTTGCCTTAGATCACAGAAATCTATATCCTGCCTAAGGCTGTGATTCATTTTAAAGAATGTCCAATAAGGCTTTTCCTTACCTATTATGATTTTTAAATTTTGCCTTTGGTTTGGGTAGTATTTCTGATAGGTTCTAGGGACTAGATAAGTGTGGTTCTGAAGTTTGACCTTATTTCTTTCTGATATCCATTTTAGAATGCTTTATAAGGAAAATAGTGTTGTTATTTTCTCTTTTATTCCTTGTATACTAGTCCCCTGATTCCTCTGAAGGAGTTTATCAGAGTTCTTAAGAACCCTTTGGTCTGCACTGGTTCGTCTATTTTATTATTCACTCAGAAACTTTCTTAACACAGAGAAATTTTCAAGTGCTAAGCAGGAAAAACAATGTTAGGTTCCAGTGCTGGAATTATAATAATTCTAAATTCTTCCAAGTTGTGTGGTCTTTTTTCCCCCTTAATGTGGTAAATCTTGACAGATGTTCAAGACATTAGCCTGAGTGCTATTGTGTTGTAGTCCTAATAGCAAGCATAGAAAATAAATTTTTCATTGACGTTACTTGGTTCTTTTGTTCTTAGTCTGGGAATAATAAGCAACAGTCAAGCAAGAAGTTTTCAACAGTTTTAAAAGCCTTACCTCATTCTTGATTTTATTTTCTCTGCCCTTGGCCAACTACAAAAACAAAAAGCATCTTAAAAGTTAACTTTGGGGAAAGATTTTTGACTACAAGACCTGTATGTAGTCAATTAAATCAATTTGCTCAATAACAAACAACGATCAATTTCTTAGGATTAGAGGACATCAGAAACCATACTCTAATGTTCCTCTACAAATACCAATCACCAAAACACACAAAGGCAGGTACCAGGGGGAGACTCTCGGGTATCCTAGGCACAGTCACATAAAATTCTTTTGTCATTCAACAAAACAGAAGTCAATTTAGCCATTCAGTTTGGACACCGAGAAGGCAGAGCATATGAACAGTTAGGCACCAGGCTTTCATGGAGGTCAAGGCTCTTGTCATTTAGGCCCAGGTAGTGGAGATAACTTGGCATTGGACCCTCTCACTAGTCAAGCCCTGCCCCTTATTTTCACAGAAATGGAATTGACACTTGTTAGATAATCCTCCTAAAATTATGCCACTTGTTAATAGCTGACTCAAATGTGCTTGCACATATGCTGAGCAAGCACTGGGATATACATTAGTTCACAGACACATTTAGATTCAGATTCAGATGAAATGTCAGGTGAACCAGCAGTTGTAACATGGTATCATAAGTACTGACAGAGGAGTGAACTGGTCCTGTCGGTGCATAGAAGTCAGTTACCCCAGTGTGCTGCCAGCCAGGGAAGATTTGTCCCAAAATTTTTGAGCAGATATCTAGATAAATGTTTGAAAGCTTGGTGTCCTTTATTAAAACTACCACGTAGGGTGTGAAGGAAGGCTGCAGACAAGGAGCACAAAGTACCATTCTGGCTTGGTAGTAAATACTAAGTACTGACGGGAAATGTATTCCCACCTAGAACTGTGCCGGTCACCAAGCCACAGACTAATGGACAAGGCCAGCTTGGGGATAGTCCTTTAAGAATGTTATGTAGCAGAAAAGACAATAAATAATGAAATGTTCTCGGAGACATCGTAAGCTCTTCCCACTCATGCCGGAATATATTTGGAGGTAGTGCTAAGGGCTTAGCTCCCTGGTAGAACACTTGTTTAGCACATGTGAAGCATTTGGGTTCAATCCCCATCTCCCACTCCAAAACAAACTAACCTGCGAGAGTGAGAAAGAGCTTGTCAGCTGATAAAGGAAATGGAGGCGATGGAGCTTCAGACCTCTGATACTTTGAATGAATGTGTTCACTGTGAATCATTTCTCCAAGTTCTGAGATGTTCACTGGAGCAGAGGAAAAACTAGTTAATACTATAAGCAGAGCTTTCTACACTGGGGGCCCATGAATAAATGCTGCACATTTGTGCTCTCTGCACTTTCCTTCTGAGAGAAAAGTTTATTGCTTTCATTAAATTCTCAAACTGCAAATGATCAAATGGCAAAAATGTTGAGATCCACTGTATAAGTACCCAAATCCTTAACTCAAAGTCAGCGGAACTCTAGTATGAGGAACTAATATATAACTGGGAGACCTCATCGTCATTTCTCCAACAGAGATACTTGGGCATGTGTGCTTCAGGGTTCTTGGCATCTACAGGCACCTGGACAGGAGAGGTGTGTTTGGCTGCCTTGCGCTTCTCACACTGGCAACCCACCAGCAGCGTTTTTCAACTTGGTGGTGCCCCACGGAAACACCAACAGGGCTTACCTTAGGAAATCCCATGCCAAATCCTGCTCCTCTTGGCAGAAAATAAACTACTTTCTTGCCAAATGGGTTTAGGCAGAAATGGCCCAGTATTGTAGAAGGAGGTAATTTTACTTTTTACTGGAAATATATAATATTTATCTCAAAATATGTGGCGTGCTACATGTTCAAGGCATCCCTGTACTTTTTTATTTTTTATTTTTTTAAATCTTCTTTATTATGTTTATCTTATGTGTAAGAGTGTATTGCTTGCATGTATGTAGGTGTACCCATGTCTTGCAATGCCCGCAGAGGTCAGAAGAGGGTGTCGGATCCCCTGGAACTGGAATTATGGATGTTTGTTAGCTGCCATGTGGGTGCTGAGACTCAATCCCAGGTTGCTGAGCAATTTCTCCAGCCTCCTTCCTAGTTCTCATTATTTGAATAACCTAGACTGATGCTTTATCATCGTTGTGTGTGTGTGTGTGTGTGTGTCTTTTTTTTAGACAGGGTCTCCCTGTAGCCCCAGTTGGTCTGGAACTCACTATGTATACCAGGTTGGCCTTGAATTCACAGAGATCTGCCTGCCTCTGCCTCCTGAGTGCTGGCCCACCATGCCCAACTACTATGATCTAATAATACTCTTTTTAAAGAAGTGTTTCATATTCATGAGTCTTTTGGGGGTGGGGTAAGGACCCCCTGTAGTCTCAGTTGGCTTGGAACTGGCTATATAGATCAGGCTGGCCTCAATTCCACAGAGATCTGGCTTCCTCCCAAATGCTGGGATTAAAAGCATGCTCCAAGATGCCTGACTTCTTTTAATATGCTGCAATTTGTTGGAAAATATCCTAGTGGGAAGGAGCATAGTGCAGATTCTGAGTTCAAATCATAGGCCCCTAAAAATCTTTGACAAAATTGCTAATTTGGTTTTTCATAGCAGTGCCCAATGTGAATCCTCATCATTCCATCCTTTTATGTAACTGTTTCACCTTATGTTTCTCCTGGTTTACAGGTTTGTACTAAAAGAAACCCTAACATAACTATGATGAAAATGTCATTAAATTAAATTTTAGGAACAAAAAAACAAATAAACCCAAGTATACAACCCCCTGCTCTGAATCATGACGTTGTGCACATTTTAGAAGCATCCTGAGAAGAAGCAGCAAAGCTGAGAGCTGTGGCTGAGTCAAAGCTAGGAGAAGCAAAGAGAAGGTCTTTGAAACCACACTTGGAAATTAGTTTGAGTAATGATGATAGAGGAGTGTGACACCACCTGATTCTTAGTATTGAAGAAGCAGCCTTTGCCTTTTGTGGCCTCAACTCTGGAGGCTCCTATGCAAGAGTGCAAGAGTTCAGTAAACAAGGAAAAGAAAGAAATAGAGGAAAATAATTTGTTAAGAACCAAACAAAGAGAAGCTTTTAGAACTCAGTCAAAGGCTTTGAAAAAAATAAGAACTGTTCAGATATAAGAGAATAACTTCTTTTCAGAAGGAGAATTGCTTAAATAAAGATGATTTTATTTGATAGAAACTGAGAACTATTGTCAGTCCTTTATTAATATGATCATGAAAGGGTCGAATATCACAGTTTACACAAGCATAGTCTTAAAACTTGTGAAAAGGATTTAGTATCAACTAATAGTTAAAAGTTACCCACACATTTCAAAGCATTTGGTTAACTTGAGATATCACCCAATAAGTGAAAATAAAATGTGATTTTCTTTCTTTTTAAAGGAGTTTCCCATTCTTTAGTGTTGCAGTAAGACCTATCCATCATTAACTGAATGAGTCACTGACAACAGGGCCCTGTGGGAGGCCTGACTGATCATGTGACCTGGTGACTGGTCACCTGGTGACGGATTATGTGACCTGGTGACTGGTCTTGCTTTTTGCTCAGCTTCCTTCTTCACAGAGGAGCAAGTCACCAGTGCGTTCATCCGGGGATTTTCCCTGACTCTCACCTCGCCCTTGTCAATAAGACCTAATCCAGAATCTAGTGTTTTCTGGCTCCTGAGAGGATTAACAAGAGTCCTCACCTAATCAAGTTTATTGGAATAGAACTTAATCATCGTGTCTGAGTGCTTTTTGCTTGTGGAAAAATTCTCTGAGAGAATCTAAAAGAGATGATTTTGTTCTTTGAGAAGGCTGGAGAAAATGCTCTCCTTGAACACATCTTCCAAGAACAATATTTTTATTAATTCTTTGAAAATTTCATATAGTGTTCTTTGATCATGTTCAGCTCCCCTCTCCGTCTCCTCTCAGGCTCACCCACATTTCCCTATGCACCCCAACTCCATGTCCTCTTTATTTTATAAGGCCCATCAAGTCTGATTTGTATTCCCCAAATACTCTTGGGTGTGGGACCATCCCTGGAACCTGGTTAATCTACCCTGCATCACACCCTTAAAGAAAATCGGCTCTCCTCTCAACAGTTATCAGTTGCCAATAGTTCCTCAGCCAGGGCTGAGGCTTCATGCCCACGTCCCTCCTCTGTCCTGGAATTTTTGTCTGGCATGATTTTGCACAGGTCTGTATGCATATAGAAAAAATTAATTTATTTTTCCCTCTTGTGTGAGAAAACAATTTCACCTCCTCTGGCTCTTACAATCTCCCCTCCGACTTCTCCCTCCCTCCCTCCTGCCCTCTTTTTCCCTCTTTCCCTGGATCTCCCTCCCTCCCTCCTGCCCTCCTTTTCCCTCTTTCCCTGGATCTTTGGGGAAGTGATGCAATATAGATGTCCCAGTCAGGGGTCTACTCAGCAGTCTGTGATTCTCTGTGTATTGACCAGTTGTGGGTCTCTGTTAATTGCCATTTACCTCAAAAAGAAGGTTCTCTTCGCTCGTGAGAGTTGAGAGATGCACTTATCTATAGGTACATTGATAAGTCATTAGAAGTCAGTTTAATACTATGTCCATTAGCAGAATACTAGAAGTAGGATCTCCTAGGCTACAACCTGTCTAGCCACAGGTTTTTGGGCCTGATAACAGTGTCAGGTATGGGCTCCTTGTGGATTGGCCATAAACCCAATCAAAAAGTGTTTAGTTACTTCCGTAGTGTTTGTGATTGTGTTGTACCAGTGGTCATATCTTTCCAGGCCGGTCATTGTTGCAGCTGGCAAGATTCACAACTGGTAATTCACAGCCGATGATTCCTTTTCTCTTCTGGTAACATGCATAGCACCTTTCAGCCCTTTGGAAGTTAGTATGGATGAAACTTTAATGTCGGCGTCAGAATCCACTTGAGTCCTCCATGTTCTATGACTCCAGACTCAAGTATGTAGTGTCTTCACTAATAGGGTCTTACCATGAAGTTCTGGAAGGTAACCAAGAGCAATGGCAATAGCTAGTAATGTTTTGAGGGTTTGTGGGACCACCTTGGTGAACAACTCCAAAAGAGGGAGTTCATCTGGCACAAGGCTTTTTATTTGCTAGCTTGTACCCACGTTATAGGGTAACTTAGTTTAAACTCTTTTCTTGTGTCGTATGTGTATAAGAACTTCTACAGCAGTAGGTTTCATATGACTGTTTCGAAGTGTCTCTGTTAGTTTTTCACCGCTCACTCCTCTTCCGCCCCGCCCTCCATTTAAGCCCTCCTGTTCTTTCTATTACTCCAGTTCCCCTCTTGATCACTGCATTCCGTAACCCCCTTTCAAAGCTCCCCCTCCCCCGCTAATTTCCTGACCTCTTTGGGTTTTCCAAACGGAACACACATTTTAATGATTCAAAGCTAGCATCCACATACAAGAGAAAACAGGAGACATCAGTCTTTTCCCACTCAGGAAAATTGTTTCCAGCTCCATCCGCTTACCTGTGAATTTCATAATTTCATTTTTCTTAGTGATTTAATAATATTCCATTGTGTAAATGTACTGCATTTTCGTTATTCATTCATTAGTGGATGGGTATCTAAGTTATTTCCATTTTCTGACTATTGTGACTAGAACAGCCATGAACATGAATGAGCAGGTATCTCTGTGGTAGGATATAGAGTCCTCTTAATGCAAGTTGTCTAATGTGTCCCTTCACCAATTCTGCTTCATAGAAGAAGAAAGAATTTTTGTTATTGATCTTTGTGACTAAAGAACATTTTCCTTTAATTTTTTTTTAAGCAAATGCAGGGCCTGGAAAGATGGCTCAGCCTTAAAGAGCACTGTTTCCTCCTACAGATGACCTGGCTTCAGTTCCCAGCACCTACATGGTGGCTAACAACCATCCATAACCCCAGTTCCAGGGGATCCAATGCCTTCTTCTGATCTCTTCCAGCACTGAACAACATGGCTGTGCCTACCTATAGGCAGCAATACACCCACACACTCATAAAAATAATCAATTAAAAAAATTAGCAAAGCAAAGATTAAATCACTCTTTCAGGTAAAGGTGAACAGAAGACCCCCAGATGGCTGTCATTGTCACTGAGAAAATGTTGCTTAGTTATTAATCATACACTAAACACTTCAGTGGAATAAGAACTTACCAGGTCAAATGAACCTTGTATCAGGCCAGGAAAGAGAGACTTCCCCTTACCCTATAAAGAAATACTTGCCAGGCCAGTGTGCCTTGAAAGTCATTTCTTCCTCCAGTGCTAGGCAGACCTACTCCTAACTGATTGACCACCACTCACCCGCTTTACTTTTCCTAGGCATTTCATAAATTTGTGATTTGCCCTAATGATCTGATTTTTTTTTTTTTTTTGGTGTTTTAGACTGAGTTTTTTTCTGATTTGTAAAGGACTGTTGATATACATGGCTTCAAGCTGTAGATCACTTTTCTTATGCAGACGTTTTTGATGACTAGTCATTAAGTTGACTTTCTTACCTGGAGCAATTAGGGTTGCCACGTTAACATGTAGAAGGTTTAATTAAGCTTGAATTTAATACAAACCAAAAGCAGTTTAGGCACAAGTATTTCCTAAGTGTCACTCATTTCTTTTAATTTTTTGTTTATTTTTATTTGTCGTGTATGAGGACTTTGTGTTTATGTGTGTGTAAGTGTCTGGGCAATGCTCACAGATGTCATTGGATTTCTTGGAACAGGAGTTACAGACCGTTATTAACCCCCATGTGGGTGCTGGGCACTGAACCCAGGTCTTCTTCAAAAACTGCCAGTTCTCTTAACCACGGAGGCATCCCTCCAGCTGCTACTTATTTATTCTGAATGCATATTTTTTGTGGCCAGTTATTAAACAATGGATAATAAAACATTAGGGCATAGGCACAGAATGTGAACAGAATAAAGGATTCAACAAACGTTAGTGGAATGAGTAGGAACTCTGCAACACCCTCCGGAAGCTGTGGAATCTTTAAACCATCCACAGTGTACCCAAGTTTAACTTCAGCCATTCTGTCTTAAGTGTTGAAATGTGTGCTTTATTCCTCTGTGTGATTTGGCATTAGTCACCTTCTTCCCTGTTATGATCATTTTATACTCTGGCTTATGATACATTTCCTTTTGATCTCCCCACTCTCTTTCTAAAGGCAGAAACTTGTTAAATGAAATAATCATGCTTACATCTATATAAAGTTTAATTTTCTTTATTCATCACTGTTTTTAGAGTATGTTTCCATAAATGCATTCAGAAGTATCTAAACAATGCTTATATCTAAGGCAAATATGGAATAAAAAGAGCTTATGTTAATTAAGAATAGCATGTCTGTTAATGTTTAACATAAAGTGGTTCTTAATTAGATTTGGTAACAAGATAAGGGCGTTGTAGGTGTGGAGAAAGGAGAGTCCTAAGCTAAGAATCTGGTCATGTAAATTCCAGGGGGGTGGTGAAGAGGCAGTTGGAAGTCATTTTCATCTAATTTTGATTCTTATTCAAAGCCCACAATTTTGTTAAGGAAAAATGGAGCAGTGAATTGGGTGAACATTTGTTCTGTCTTCCCGGAGCTTTCAATCTAGAAGGCAAATAGACATGCCACAGTAATTAATGTGTTGAAGTAAATAGATTTCAATAGTTCTCTGAACACGAATCTGTTGTGTACATGTTACATATGAGACACTGTTTATTGATGCCATTGGGATATCAATAAAGGAAACAAAGATTCCCACCATTTTATCTTTTATTAGGAGCTGAAAACAATATCTAACAAACCTAGAAACACATGAGTAGTACGGATTTAGAAAATGGTGCACACTGTAGAAAAAGATGAAAAAATACCTAGCAGGAAAATGATGCAAAATAGATTAGAGAAGAAATTTTAGCTTCAAGAAGCTAAAAGATTGTTAGAGATGAGATATCAGTGAGATCAGAGACTCAAAATTAGGATGAAGAAGTTCGTTAAGGCATTTTTAAAGGCATTGGACGATTTGAATTTTAATTCCTGTATGGCAGTTTGAGTCACTCTGGCATTTTAAACTATAGACTGGTACGATGGGTTTTGTATTTTAAATTTTTCCTTCTGCCTGTAACGAGGAAAAGCTATCAAGAGAAAACCACAGTGAATGGGAAAGAAGAATGCTGCGGTGGTGGCGCCTGTGACTGAACAGGTCTCCTGAACTACACGACGACACCTTGATAAAATGCCTGCAGTTTAGATGTAGGTTGCCAACTTCTTACGTTCAGAATAAGCTAATGCCTGCTCACTGTTTCTTTGAGCTTTTGTTCTGCATAAAGCCAATTTGAAATGTTCATACTTGTGGATTGAATTAAAAAATGAGCCGACAGCTTGTATGTTTGGATGCTTGGTCTCCAGTTGGTGGTGCTGGCTGGGAAGGTTGTAGAATATTTAGGACATGGAGCTTTGCTGGAGGAAGCACATCACTGGGGGTAGGGTTTAAGAGTTTATAGCTTGGCCCTACCTCAAGTTCGCTCTCTCTTGCTCAGGCCACCATGATGTCCTGCCAGCGTGGACATCTGAACCATAGTCAAACTATGGTTCTTCCTTAGTTTGTCTCTTCCTTAAGTTGTCTTTGGTCACCATATTTTATCATAGCTGCATAAAAGTAACTGATACAGCACTTTACCATTGGTTCACTATCTATGCAGGTTGATTGCCTCACCTTTTGAAGGAAAAAAATATAGTATGTTAATTTTAAGGAACATTGATAACTATAGGATGGCCATTTGTTATCCTCACCTGGACCTGTATCTATGTAGCCACATATTTATTGTTCTCAGACAGACCACATGCAAACCAGGCAGGTAGCACATCCTAACAGTGTCTTCTCCCTAAATCTATGCATGCTTTTCTCTCGTAGTAAGAGGTTGTGGATGGAACATCTTCACAGTTAAGTATGTTAAAGCTTAAATACCAGAAAGCAGTGAGCCATTTGGCCTTCACACCTTGTTATCTTTATTTTGATATGTTCTTATATAGCTTTTTAAAGGCGGTGAGATAAGAAAAATGTTTTGTTTTACTGTTGCCCAGTCTACCAGTTTCACAGGTCTGTATGAAGATATGTTGGCCTGGTCTTACCCGAAGGCTTCCTTCTGGCTTAGACACTGTTCCACTGAGAAACTTCTTCCTGACTCCTTTACTGCTCCTTCTAGCTCAGGCTCTCTCCTTTTTAAGTCTAGACTGAAACGACCTTCACACTTGGACTCCATTGCTGCAGCCCTTATCCCAACTGAAGGAATGGAACTTAAGAACAATGTTTTTAACAGTTCCCATTGCAAAATCTTGTTATAAAAGTGTACTTTTTAACTGTAGGCTTCCATCTTGTATTATTTTATGTCTTGGAGTCTCTCCCTCCTGAATTATTTTGCATCTTGTTTGAAGTGAAATCATTTTAAAATTTATATCCTGTCCTACTTTTATTTCAAGACTCTACTTAAAATATCCTTTTCCCTCTTTGCCTGGCTCAGATATGCATGAACATTTCATGCGTTTCACACCCTTTAAGATGAAGAAAATAATAGACTAATCTGAATTGTGATAAAATGGAGTCAGAACAGAGATTTTATCCCCAGAACAGTGGATATTATCTTCCTGTAGTCATCAGCTGTCTCCATAGTTAGCATAGCAGCCAGGTAGAAGGTAGGTGTTGATAAAACAAGGGAGTGTCATGAATTTGGAAGTATTTTTCTCTGTGATGGAGCTCAGCAGAGTAATCCCTTGCTCTATGATAGCAAGAAACTTCTTTAATTCCCTTGTGTTCACTACTCCACTCAAGGACTTAAGCATAAATACATTAGCTACTTAACTGAAATTAAGAACAAAGACTTATATATATCAGATGCTATGCTTTATTTACTAAGAACTCTATCAGATAGGCCAGAGATTTTGATTAGAAATTGAGTATGGGGCTACGTATCTAGTCCTGGTGGGTATGTATCCTCATTGAAAGTAAAATCTAAGGAGAAAGGCACCAGAACACAAAGGTTTGGCAAGAGGTTTTCACATCTGAGAATGCATCAGAGTCGCTCGACTGGTGGTGCTTTACAAGAGGTGCTGAGCCGTGCTCCTCGGGCATTTCTGACATGGCGGATCTGGGCTGGAAACGGAAAACCTGCATTTCTGACCATCTCCCTCCCAGGCGACTACTGCTGCTACCCAGGCAGTGTGCTTAGAGGAGCGCCGAGTCAGACCACGGAGACCTGGCCCAGCCAGCGCCAGGGATCTGAGCAATCTGCTTCCTCTGTGATCTGCACAGAGAGAGGAAGGTTTGTAGAGATTTCTGAGAGAGTTGTGAGATCATGTAACTGAGTGGGATTCAGAATAGTTTTAAGAGACTTGCTTCGTCTTGATCTAGTGAACTTATAGCTGTAGTCTAGAAGCTAGAGGAATGAGAATGGTTTCAGGAACTCAGATCAGTGTTAAAATCAACTGGTGTAAATGAGGTGGAAGACAGAATATATGGAGTCAACATGAAAAAACTTTCAGCTAAGCTAATTTCTCAAAGTAAGAGCATGCTGCTATATTTAAGTCAATTTATATGCGTTTATTCCCTAAAACATCCTTAAATTGAGAAGAAAGCTTATCTTTTAGCTGATTGTCTGCCTGTGTCAGGCAACAATGGAAATGGGAGAGGAAGGGTAACCCCAAGAGGGAGAGCTCATTCATGCAAAAGAAATGATTTAGGAGGCATGTCCAGTGGTCACTCCTTATGCATCAACTCTGTTAATGCAATCGCCGGTTAAGTAGCAATAAATTAATTTGTGCTTGCTTCAACAACCCAGCAACATGGGAACAAAGTTCACCTTGTAGCAGTATTAAAGTGGAAACCACCTAAAATTCAAGTTGGATTTCATATGCTTCATTATACTCAGCTAATTGGGTTTCTTGAATTTGAAAATTTTTCAAATACAAAGTTTTTGCATACAATAGTCAATGATTCTTCCAGATTAAATTTGCATAACATGGTGATAGTAATCACATCAAACTTTGGGGGACATTGCCATTTGCTTTGTTTACAGAATTTCATGGACTCAAGTGGATTTTCTTATTTTGCCATCACCAAAGACTAATGGTACTGCATTAAACAGAACCATTTAATAAAAAACAGTAAGAAAATACAGGAATGTTTTGAGTTACTGAAGAAACAAAGACTCAAGTTTATTTTCATTCCATTTTTGTTCATTGGAAAATAGAAAAAAAAAAAAAAACTAGTCTGCTTTGTGATGTTTGCAAGGGAAGCTATAGCTCAACTCATGATTAAAACCCCAGAAAAATGACTCTGGAGACCTTGGCTACACACAGCGGTCAGGTATTTCAATGTCTGGTTGCTCCTTCCTTGTTGCAGGTACATGTGACAACGCTGCAGCGATGAGTGGAATTTTAAAGAGGAAGTTTGAAGACGTTGACGGCTCTTCACCCTGCTCCTCTGTCCGGGAATCGGATGATGAAGTTTCCAGCAGCGAAAGTGCTGACAGCGGGGACAGCGTCAATCCATCCACCTCTAATCACTTCACCCGTGAGTACTAGACGACCTGGGGTTCACTGTGGGGCTTGATAGAGAAAAGAATCTTTTTTGTTTTTCTTACGTTTATGACTAAATGTGTTCCTACATTTTTTCTAATCGGTGAAACGGATTAGCTAAAAGTAAAATCTTTCTGAGGCACCTCAGTGGATTCCTTTATTTAGACTAGGACATGTATTGTTTGGTTATGTTAGTTCACTGATGCAACCAAAGTAGTTATTTTAATCTTACTACTCTTCAAGCACAGAGCACACTGGGAATAGAGAAGAAATATCAAATCAACTGAGGTTAGGAAAAAAAAAATGCATCTTCTCATAGCTGAAATGATGTCCTGGGAGGAAATGAAGGTGTATGTGAGAATGGAAGGTCTCAGTCACAATGAGAAAGGGGTCAGTCAGCCATACATGGAGAGAATGAAAGCCGCAGACAGTCCTCGGGGCAGGCATGGTCTCTTTGCAGCCCTCTCTTCTCTCTTCCCATGGGTCATATTCAAAGTCCACTAAGGGGGAAAAAAGAAGGTATGCTCTATCTTCGATTCCTTTCTCTGCCTCCCTGTAATGTTAGCCGTTCTGCTAGACAGAGGAAGGTGAGGTTTTAAGAACTGTTAGGAAAATTCATAAGGTAGTGCTACCTAAGCCCAAGAAACTGACTTGGAAAAGTCAAGTAACCTTGGAATTTCTGCTTCTACCACATGAAGATTTTAACATGTCATAATATATGAAATATAGCTAGTCATAGATGATTATTATTATTATTGTGCTTATGTTTATTCATTTGTTTAGTGTGTGCACTTGTATGGAGATCAGTGGACAGCATGTGAAAGTCAGTTCTCTCCTTCCACCATGTGGGTTCTGGGGACCAAAGTCTGATCACCATGCTTGGCAGCAAGTGCCTTTACCCACTGAATCATCTTGCTGGACTTGATTGTTTTTTATAATTAGCTGATTTGACTAATATATGAAACTCTAACACTGTTTTGGAAATATGACGATGTTCAAAAATCTCCAAATGATTCAAACTAGAAAAGAAAGAACTCAGTAACTGTTGATCGTGAGGTACGTATACTAAAATCAACTAATTCGTTTGAGCAATCATAATTGGAAAATATAATGAAAGGACAATCACAACTATAACAGCAGAAAAGTCACAAACTACTTGGGGACAAAGGTACTACTCTTTGTATAATTACTTTGTACAGGATGTGTCCATATGTTATGAAATGAACTTGTGCTTTTATTTCAAACATAGCTGTTGACCTTTATGGCTTTAATAATAGCAGTGATAATGACGTCATCTTGATCAAGCACAGCCGGTGAGGCACATGAAAGAGTTTTTTGCAAAAGGTTAGGATGAGCCACGTATTGTATTGCAAATCATGGTGTTATATAACCTTTACTAGATGTTTACTAGACTTCTTGGGTGCCAGGGTCTCAGAAAGCTTAAGGACTTGAGCTTTGATGTGTGTATGTGTCCCAGGCCAGCCTTAGTCTTTCCCGCCATCCCATTCTGTTCCTTCATTATACAGTGTTGCAAATATCATCTTTAAAAATATTATTTTAAAATTTTCTATTTTTAATTGTTGGTGTGTGTGCATGTGGGCACAGGTATCTACAGAGACCAGCAGAAAGTGTTGGATCCTCTAGAGCTGGAGTTACAGGCTGTTATGAGCTGTCTCACTTGAGTGCTTATAAATGAACTTAATTCCTCTGCAAGAGCAACAAGTTCATTTATCCACTGAGCCATCTCTCCAGCCCTTTAAAAATTTTGGTTGCAAATTATAAAAGACAGTAAATGTAAGCTGTATTTCTGCATATAAAGATAGATGAAGTTATTTATGTCTCCTGAGTTAATGTGTAAATTAGAGCATTCAAGCCTAGCAATATCCTCAAGTAAATTTTGAAAGGAAAAAATATTTAAACAACAAAACACTTTGAGAAGTAAGTTAATTGAAACACTGTATCTTTAAAAAGAAGACAAATATTGAAAACACTTCAAATATCATAAATTGTCATTTAAAAATATAGTTGACTGTTTTCATCTGATATTTTACCTAGGAAGGTACAGAAATCTTGGCCTCTTACGTGCAAGAATTTAAATGAAAGGAAGTGAGCACTATTGATTGAGAAAGGGAAAGATTTTATTAAATGATACAGTTAGCAGTTTTGAAAATGAAGTAATGTATTTGTTTATTTTTGGTTTTATTGTTTGTTTTTTTTTTCTTTGTTCTGTTATTTGAAGATAAGGTTTCATGTATCTTTGAGGAATGAGGTATGAGCTTTGAACTGGTTGGAAAAGAATAATATTAGCTTTAATCATATAAAAAACATTGAATTTATTTGCTACAACAATTCAAAGTAAAAGAGAAACAGTTTATTTTGGAAGAAAGGATACGATTATTTTCTAAATATTATACAAAAGCACATGTAATTTTTCTTTTAAGCATCTCAGGCTGGCCTGAAATGTTTGAGCTCATTGTTTATGATTCACTGTTAGAGTTAAGGGAGTATCCCAGCTAGATTGCCAAGACACATTTTTACCTTGTACCAAACAGAGTCAAGCAGATTCTGTTGTTTTTGTTTTGTTTTCAGATTTACTTTTATTCTTTTTTGTGTGTAAATGTGTGTGTGAGTGTATGCCATGTGTGTGCAGGTGCCTGCAGGGACCAGAAGAGGGTGTCAGATTCCCTGGAGCTGGAGTTACAGCTGGTTGCACACTGCCCCACATGGACGCTGGGAACCAAAGATGGCTCCTTTGGAAGAGCAGTAATTGCTCTCAACCACTGAGTCGTCCCTCCAGCCCCACAGATTCTGGTTTTTAAAGACAATTCAATAAGTGACCCACTGACAATTCCCTTTCTAGCCAGAAGTCTTCTTTGCTCCAGTGTTCATCTTGTGGAGAGAAAGACAAAGTGGGAGAATAAGAATCAAATGACAAAAGTTTTTCATAGAATATTTTCTGTATTAAAAGATTTGAGCATTTTAGTACCTGTGTGAGAGTAGTGATTAAAAGCATTTCTTTTTTTAAAACACATTTCAAATTATTCAGTAAATGCTTCAATATGAAGCATTTAAAAAACATTTTCCTTATTATTTCAACCAGATCAGGTATACATTAATTTGTAATTTCTTCCTATTATGAACCTATGATTATAAATCTTCAAAGATATTATTAATAAATCCTATCTCTTTAACCTACTTTTCTGCCATCAAAATGAAAATGATTTCTTGTCTTTAATTCAAGACAGAATTTTTAAGACTAACCAGCTTTGTGTAGCGATACAAAGCAACTCTGATTCACATTGAGATTCTTGAAACTGTGCTCACCATTATTTAAGTCGCACTATCACGGTTCATCTTTCCAATTTAGAAGAGCCTGTGCTCAGAGCTTTACCGTCACTGACATTGTATACTACAACATTTCCTTGTTTTCACACAGATAGGATTTAATAAGATTGCTTGGTACATGTCAGCCACTGTGGTAGTGGAAATTTCATGCTATTCTAAGCTTCCTGTGAAGATTTTCAATTTGTAGCTCACCACATTATGATAATAACAGCTTCAAAATGCAAATTAGAAAGAATATGATGGCTTTTTCCTTGAACTTCTAAATTTTGCTAGGCAACCAGCATCCTTACCAGTGATCAGCCATGGTCATAGTTTGAACTTTCCTTGAAATAGAAGCGGTGGATTCCAGAGGACTGTGGAATGCTTTGTTTCACCAAATCCCTCTGGCTCCTTAGCCAGCCATTCTGTCGAAAGCAGGCTTCAGAGAAACCTGAGGAGTGATTTTTTTTTTTTCCTGCCCTCTAAAGGTTCTTGGCACTTCACACATGTAACAAGAAGCTGAGTGATGAAACATGGTTCCCCAAAAGAACACATGATTTCTCCTGCAGCAGTGTTCCAACAGATAAGTAGAGGGAAAGGAAAATACCCAGAGGTAGAAGGGTGTGCATTCTAAACTGAGCTGCAGCACGGCCTCGCAGTGGTTAGATTTTCTAATTCATTGCACACTTCCACATTCTTGAGTTTTTTTTAAACATCCAATTGTTGTGTAATTAGAAGTCATTATATCCATAATAAAAGTAGAAATTAATAATCAGGGATGTATTTATAAATTTTCCCAAGAGCCGAATTACGCTATTCTCACTCCCACCCTCCGTCCCTTTTCCCAAGGACTACCTTTTCTCTGAATTCACAGTGCATAAATATGCGAGTGAGAATTTTCCTTCCGTTATTTTCTTACTGATTGCACATTTTATAGTGGGATTTGCATTGAGAATCGGTAGAAAGCAGATTTCAATGTGAAACTTTCCTGGAAGTGTGACTAGAACATGTCTGCCATTTTCACTTTACTAAGCAGTTAAAATACTCTGAAGATCTGGATTCTGTCTCAAAGAATGTGATACATACAGGCTCTGTGCTAGGCGCTTTCAGCAGCATGCAAGTGATGAACTTCAAATAGTGAATATATCCTGCAGTGTCAAGCACAGCCATCCAGCATTGTGATAAGATATTTTTGCAAAGACAACTGTAGCAGCCTACCCCAGAATCAATGATTTGTTTAAGTAGCTGGAGCATTGGGGCAGAAGGTCATCATAGGAGTTTTAGAAGCCAGGGCAGGAAGCAGGACTCCATGATACTCGGAAACACGTTAATGCTCTGTGATAAGGGCTCTAAAAACAAGAATGCAAGCTAGTCACATGTTTGACAAAGCAGGAAAACTGAGCAGGAGAAAGTCATCCCTGAAATGCGTACGTTACATACGTGAAGAGAGTGCCCTTATTTTGGAAAAGGATTAATTATCAAGGCTTGTGGGGCTGGATGTGGAACCAGCTGTAGACCTTCTCTTACATCATGAAGATCATGAATGACCATGTCATGTCCAACTCTGAACCCCAGAAATAGACCAGCCAGATCATTAGATACACAGTTTAGTTGTCAGAGATAACAGAGTTAAAGAGTTGGGCTAATTATGAGTGGAGGAAGATATATGACCTATGAGCTAGCAGTTATTTAGAAAATATTTACTTCAATATGCTGTACGGCCTATTGACTGATATAATGGAATTGTTACTAGACTGCTTCACCTGAGAGGCCATGGGAGCCGTGCATTATTAATCACTCACCACACTACTTCCTCTGGTAACTTAGATTGTCTTCAGGATAGTTGTCTTTTTCTTTGCCGTGCAAACTATAACCATCTAAATTCTCATCTGCTACAAGACTCACATAAAATATTTCTCCACCAAGTCTTGTTCTGTTCTTCTTCTTTACTACCTACTTGGAATCTACTATATTCCACCAACATTCAAAAACACTAGTGATGGCATCTTCTCTTCCGTCCACTTCAGTTAACTGCAGATTTAGTGATGCTGCTGGCCACAGGGTGGCTTACTGAACAGGTTAACACATCGACTTTCTCATCCTTTTCTGTCACGAAGTCTTTTGTTCCATTTGCAAACTTCATCAGTACTGCATTTTGTGACCTGTGTGTGCTTTCTCCATGATTTTATTATTTATTTATTTATTTATTATTTTTGAGAAATTTATATACAAGTATTCTCCTTGCATTATTGCATTCCTCCCAGTCCTCCTCCAACTCCTCTCATGGTCTCCCCATGCCCTCTCAATTTCTTGTCCTCTTCTTTGATTATTATTGTTAGATATACATTCATATATATATATATATATATATATATAAAGAGAGAGAGAGAGAGAGAGAGAGAGAGTCCATTTAGTGGTGCTTCTGAGTACCTGTGCTTAGGACTTACAGGTAACCTCTCAGGGAGCTAGTCCCTGGAGAAAATGGATTCTCCCTCCCTTGGCATCCATTGGTTGACTGTAGCTCTTCATCTTGAGTGGGATCCTATGACATTCCTTTTTTCCACTTGGCATGTCAACTAGTTTTGCGGATCTTGTTGGACTACCATACTGTGAAGATTTCATTGGTGCAGCTTCCCTATCTAGAATGCATTAACTAGCTGCAGGTGTCTTGTCCCTCTGGCTCTTACATTCTTTCTGCCCCCTCTTCTGTGATGTTACTTGAGCCTTAGGTGTACAGGTTGCATTGCAGATGAGTCATTTATGGCTGGGTACCTCTCTGTGTTTGACCAGTTGTGGAACTCTGTAATAGTCTCCATCTGTTGCAAAAAGAAGCTTCTTTGTTGAATGGTACACATCTGTAAGTATAAAGGACACATATTTCAAATACAGTAAGGCATTTCATTGGTCTAGGTGTAACCTTCTCTCCGCCCTAAAATAGCCCCATTTCCTCCTTGATAGCACCTGTCTCCTGCTATCCTTCCTCTTTTTAATTTTTTTGAGATAGGATCTCCCTGTAGCTCTAGCTGGCCTCCCTCTCACAGAGTTCCACCCACTGTGCCTCCTGAGTGCTGGGATTAAAGGCATGCACCACCATGCCAGTTTTCCATAATATTTTAAAACTTTTATTTTTTTATGTACTTTTTAATGTTTTGCTTGTGTGTATGTAAATGCACACAAGCATGCAATACCCATGGGGGCCAGAAGAGAGCATTGGATCCATAAAACTGGAGTTATGACAGCTGTTAACTGCCGTGTGGGTGCTGGAAACCTAACCCCTGGTCCTCTGCAAAAGCCAGCAGTGATTCTAACTGCTGAGTCATCTCTCCAGATCCTCTCCGCATATTTTTACAAACTAGAGCTCCACCTCCGAAATATCAAATTCTAATATTCCAAATTCAGTCTGTAGCCCATTTCCTTCCATTTCCTTCCTTTCCTGAGAATGTTTAGTCTCATTTTCCTGGCTTCCCTACAGTATATCACACACACTCCCGCCCCTCGCCTTTTCAGTACTGGTGATTGAACCCAGGGCCTCACATATGCTAGGCAATCACTCCCGCCGAGCTATGTCCCTAGCCCCCTGCCACCTGTCTTTACTAATCTTCCTATGCTTTGCCATTGACTCCAACACTTCTGTCTTAAATTTCATTATCTTTCATTGTATAACCTTCATTCCATATTAATTTTTTGTTTGAAACAACCTGAAAAAGAAGATATTTTTGAGAAAAGGAAATAAACTATATTTTTCAAAATCAGCTGCCTGTTATTGCAGTGTAACCATCTTTCTAGGTGTCTAGAGTAAGTTTCCTTTCTCAACTCACTTATTCCTTCCTCAAGACATCGCCCCCCCACCCCCACACAGGTCTCATGGCCTCATCATCTTCCATTTTCATCTCACCATCTTCAATCATATATCTTTACTTTTGTAAGCATGTCACATAAAATGAGTTTTCAAGGGATAAGTGCATGCTCATAGAAGGCAGGAACAAGGAACAAGTTTGTTTGCCCAGTATCTAGTGGACACTTCAGTATTTATAGAATTGAACCATGGACACTGGGCACTCATTCATTGCCTGACAGTCAGTGCTGTATGGCCAGGAGCTAGGTGTATAGAAGCAAATTGGATATAATCTAGTCTCTGAAGAGATTCCTAGTCCAATTACAGTTCATCTTAGCATGTTTGCAATACTTACTGTATTGTTTTCATCATAACTTTTCGTACAACCACGAAATTCTGGATATTTAAAAAGCTTAACTACTTTTCACTACTTAGATTGGTTAAATACTTGATAAATAACAGTTTTGTAAGGACTTATCTTCAGTAGTACAACTAGATCATATAAAGTAAAAGTAATGTGTTTGTTTTAAGACTTCCTAATGGCACGGGAGTTAGTAAAAATGCATATCTATTCACAAGTTAACTCAGTAATTTATGATTTGGCTGGGTGTCATTGTGATATATCAGGATCCTGGTTTATCAGTTTTCATATTCATTATGTGAAATGGTGAGCTGTGTTTCAGATAGGAGTCTTCTGTAATTATGCATTCCTAGCATGTACCTTTCTAGTTTCATTTGCTTATACATAGCTTTCCCAGGCACAAGCCTGGCTGCTTAATTGGAGGCCATGCAGCTGTTTACGCAGTGGCTGTATAACACACTTGAGGGAATCCAAGTTGCTTTCACCTTCACTATCTCTTCAATAAGCTGGGGGAAAAAGGCATTACTAAGTCAGATCACTAACATCATATAAATACAGTTAATTTAGTTTTCGTTTGGCTTATTTTACATTCAGAGTAAGGACCAAGCCTTTAGCTTTGGTAAATGATAACATTAGATTTATCTTTTTACGTCTCACTGCTAAGATTTATTTGTTAAAGTGGTTTTTCTTCTTATCTATTTGTTCTTTTTCCAATGCTGTATTCTCTGTTAATATATCTCAAATTTACCCTTCTGTATATCTGTATCTCTGCCTTTCTATATATGTATTTGCATTCTACCCCATAAATCCACATCTCTTCTTTGTTCTACTGCACAAGCCTTCTGGACCCTTTCTCTTTCTGTCCTCTTCTGGGAAAACTTTGTCCTCTAAGAGCAACCTTTCAATAACTTCCAACTGTACTCACCCCTGCAACGGCACCATCTGACCAGCCTACACTCTACACCGCCTGCTCTTTCTCCCCAGCCCCCAGCCACACTGATCTCCAATCACTTATTTGGACAAAATAAGCCTTTTTGCACTGTAATCTTGCCTGGAGTGCTGTTCTCTTGGATAACTCCCTATATTTCATATTTGACATTCAGTATCAGCCTCTTATGTGATCAGTGCATCTGAAGTATACAGAACCACACTCCTCATCTCATAGACACGAAGGAAAGTGACAGGTACTTTGGAGTTGCTGTCAAGTATCCCAGAAAAAAATTAAAAAATAGATGAAATGACATTGAAGGTTAAAAGCAATGAAGCTATATGTTTACTATACTATTCTGAACATTTTATATAACAATATTTCTATAATGCATAAAATATATGTGCAAATCGAGCTTCCTCTGAAATTCCTGCAAAAGAATAAGAGTGTAAAAATGCCAGTTACAATTTTGAAAAAGAATGAGAAAGGGAGAGGTAATTGCTAACCCTAACTGATCTGGATACTTAAAATGTGAAAATAGTTCAAAGCAATGGGAATTAGTCCACAGCTGTACATGGAACATACGAAGAGCTGAGGAACAGAACCACATTTAAATGACAGCTCTGTGTGTGACAGAAGAACCAGAATGGATGAGTTCGTAAAGAAGTGACTATAACATAAAAGATTTTAATAAAAGAGATAAAATTAGATTTCCACCTTATTTCGTATATGAAAATAAGTGTCCAATGAAATAAGGATCTAAATATACAGATATCAATACTGTAAGATTTTTAGGAAAATAAAAGAAAATAGAGCTTTATATTAGAGTAAAATACAAAATGCATGAAAGAAAAATATGAGTACATAAGATTTTATATATATAAATAGATAGATGTTCAATTTAAGAAAGTGAAGAGACAGGTAGGCTATGAACTAGAAGGGGCTATGAACTAGAAGGAGCTATATAGTACAAGTTATTAAGTGATGAAGAATTCATATGTGAATATGAAAAGATCTTCTATAAAAATAAGGAAAAGCTAATGCAATGAAAGTAGACATGGAAGATGTATATGTAATACACAGAAAATGCTAATACAATTATGAGCCACCATTTCCCATATATTAGATCATCAATTCACAGTTTAAAGGTGGTCAATATGATGTGTATACGAAAGGGTCAAGGTAGGACCTTCCTCACCCTGGCACAAGAAAGCTGTGTAATTCAAGCACACACAACATCACTATGGTTTACAGTGTTAAAACTGCTTAGGAAGAGATGCTGCCAACCAATACGCAACCAAGAGTAGCGGACCAGGTTGGCAGTGTTGAGCTGTGCTTTCTCATCTTTAATTCTATTTTAACTGAAACAGCATAAAGTAAATAGGAAAATATTAATATCAACAAATATAGTTATTAAATAAGCTTTATTTTTCTATAAATTCAGAATCTTTTATAGGCTTAAAACAATATTTAGATCTTATACATAAATTTAAAGACTTACTATATATATTTTTGCATCCATTTTTTGTGGAGGAAAGTCCATAGACCACCCAACCACTATGGTTCCTTCATTTTCTCCTTCAGTAATTCCCTTTGTTTATTCTTCACGGTCTGTACCGTAATTCATAGTATTTTATGCTATATTGACTACTTTGGGTTTCTCTTTTCTTGACCCTTGTATTGCTGTTATAGGAAGCAAGGAAGGGACTCGTGTGTACCCCAGTAATAGACTCTTCCATGCCGAACTTGTTATTTGTCAAAACTAACATTTCACAAATTCGCTCAGAGCCCTCTGCTTCTCTGCAGAGATAATCAAATTGTATTGTCAAATATTCTAGTGAAACACCACACGTTGGAATTGGCAACAGTTATGATATTGTTCCCAAGCAGAGGCAGCAAAAATTTTATGGGTAGCTACTCTGAAAAACTACCCCAGGGACCAAATATTTAGATAAGACCCATGATAATTTTTTTCTGTTTTATTTGTTTGTTTGTTTTGTTTTTTGTAAAGTAGCAGAGAAGTTTGGAAAAGATCTAATCCAGATGTCTTCAAATACAGACCAATCAAAATGAGAAAGAGTCAGGTGGGACAGGAAGGGATGGGCAACCGCAGCCACAGAATATGAATTTCCAGAGATGTTGCTGGCATTATTTTTTAATATCAATTTGAAATAATAATTGCAATAGTAAAAACTGGTATTTATTGTGCTTTCAATAATCATAAAATGGGAGGGACTGCACTGGCATTTTATGCAAATAATTGTAGCACAATCTATGAGGCATCTTATGCCTCAAAGAGTTTAAACATCTTTCCAGAATCAAAAAGCTAGTAAGCTTTTGATTCTGTATGCATCTCACTCGGGATCCTGTATTTTAGTACTACCATATTGCTTCCTGCAATGAGGGTTGAAAATAGCAATGTTACTCATTTTTATTCTAACATTTCAAACTTGAGAAACATCTCAGAGCATTTTATATATAATTAAGAAAATATAGTGTAGTCTGCTATTAATAAAGCAGCCCACAGATCCCATTTTAAATGAGACATTTAACAAATATTACATGATCTGGTTTCTATATACTCCTTACTAATTATGTTAATGTAAAACTGTATTGATATTGTGAATATTTGTATTCAAATGTCATGTCTGATAGGACTTTGGTTTTTGGCCTCTTGGGTATTTCTAAAGCTGAACCACCATTTTTTGAATGATATTTTCATCTCTTCAGTGTAAAAGGAATAAAGGAAGATTTGCTGGCCTGTTGTGACTGAGTGGGGAGACTGGGCATTGTGAAACCTCTCAGCCAACCCTGTCTCCTTGTCAGAAGTGCTTCAGGGCTGCTGAAACAAGGTTGTTTTGGCATCTGCCTCCGCCTTGATTGACTGCATCGGGTTTTAAAAATAACGTGAGTTCATTAGCATCAGGCGTTTGCTGAGCTCTCATGTAGACCTTCTTAATGGAAGCATGTGAGAGCTTTTATGAGCGCTCTCCAAGGCATGATTTATGGGAAATAGTCACAGCTAGTGCTTGCTTGATGTCTTTTAGATTCATTCCCCTGAATTCTCAACACTATCAGAGTATCAATAAAATGTGATTTTTCAGAAAACACCAGGACAGGGAAACCAGACACAGGTATTTCTAGATTTTTTTTTTTTCTATAATACTTATCTAGTACAAGTTGCTAGAAGAAATGGATTATAACATGAAGCTCAAAAAAAAAAAAATCAAAGAAGGAGGGAGAGAGGAAATGATGCAGATGAGTGGACTGAAAGTGTGTACTTATGATACGCAGAATATGAGATTGGAGAGGGAGAGAACTGTGCTGGACTCAGACACACAGCACACAGCTGGAAAGTGACTGATGATAAGAATGTGAACTGTAGGACCAACTGCTACTGTTCCCATTAGCATTTCTTACCACTTCCAGTACAAAGACTGAATCTGTTAACTTCATCCTCAGGATGGGGCAGGGTTTACCTTCTAATAGTCTAAAAAAAAAAAGGAAAGGTAGTGTTTAACAAAATGTTTACGCTTATATATTCTGTGTATTAATATGTTTAATTACTCCTCTAATTCTACGAAAGGGGTACTATTGTTAATCTTCATTTTATAGCTAAAACTGCAGTTTCAACAAATTTAGTTATTAATGTTTTCTCAGGGTTGTACTGATAGCAAATGGAGGTGCCTGCCCTGCCAGCCTCATTGAAGTATTTGAACGTTTAATACTCAAAGTGCCCACCCATTGAACCCTTTTCTTCTGATATGCAGTTCCTAATCTAGGCATTATTTTAACATTTTCAGACTTTTATATGGGCATAATTTAATTTCTAATTATGAAACAGTTATTGTTAAATTATATAAGTCAAGAAAGTCTTCATTGGACAGATTTTATTTATTTTGTCAAGAAACTAAAGCCATTTATAATTTAATACATTTGCTCTTGTCTTCATTCTTTCCTATAAAGTCTTTTTTTTTCTGTGAAGATTTACCATTATTTGTCAAGGTAATATATACATAAGACCATAACAAAATATGTGCCATAATAGTAAATGCTCTCTGCACATTCAACAGTCTCTGTTAAGACATTAGTTTTGTGACTATTCTTGGTAACCAATTAGTTTTCTATAGTTTTCAAAACTGTATTTTGTGTAGAGTAGTAAAATGGGTCACCTTATAGTTTCTTGTCCTAGTTACTTCTTATTGCTGTTATAAAAACACTGACTAAAAGCAGCTTGGGGAGGAAAGGGTTTGTTTTATCTTATATCGCCTGGGTTATGGTTCACCACTGAGGGAACTCAGGGCAGGAACCTGGGGGCAGCAGCTGGAGCACAGACCCTGGAGGAGCGCAGCTTACAGGTTTGCTATTCTGGCTGTACTCAGCCTTCTTTCTTATACAGCACAAGACCATTTGCCCAGGGGTGGCACCAAACACATCACCCACATCACCACCCACAGTGAGCTGGGTCCTCCCACATCACTCAACAACCAAGAAAATGCCCCACAGACATAGCTGTGGGTCAGTGCATTAGAAGAAATACCTCAATTCAGGTTCCCTCTACTCAGGTGTGTCATGTTGACCATGGAAACTATCCAGCCTTGAACTTCAGAACATGCATGGAAGAGAACTACTATGGCTGGGTTGGGTGCCTCTCCTCCCACCCCTCAAGGCTTGTGCATTAAAGGTCTGGCTAGAGCCTGTGGCCCTACTGGGAGGTGGGGAACCTTTGAAAGGGGAGAGCCTCATGGAAGAGGTTGGGTCAGTGGAGAGTGTCTTTGAAGGAGGTATTGGGACCCTGGCCCTTTCTCCCACCTTAATTTACTTCCTGGCTGTCATGAGGTAAATGACCTCTTCTTTGTGTTCCCACCATGATGTATGTACTATGCCCAGACAGAGCCAATGCCACAACGCCATAAGATGAGAAAAACCTCTGCACCTGACCCAGAACACTTTCCTCTTATTGATTATCTGACATTTTGTTAGAGTGACCCGAAGCAGACTAACACATATATTACAATGACATGAGGCTACTTTACTAAAGGTTTAAAGACATTTGTTTTAAATCGTATTATGATTATCAAAGCAGTCAACTTATAAAATATTATTTACACATTTGAAATGGTCTTCACCTTTTGCCTAAATGTTTACTTTGTTTGCTTTATACTTTAAGTCATTCTTCTAAAAACGACATTAACATATTCTCTCTGTTGATCTAGAGTGTAGTGGAGGGAGAGTACACTGACTAAATGATTGTTTTATGTTCAAAGATATTACAAGTTGGTTATTAAGCATAACCGTATTAACATTAACTTAACATGTTAATAATATTGGTATCTTTCAGAAGAATAAGAAACACTCAAAATATGTCATTTCATTATTAGATTACTGAATTTTACTGTTACATCTATTCTTGAGATGATCTGATCTAGTATGGGGAAAATATTATACAGCTGTACACTCCAGAACATTTGTTTCCATGTCTATCATCAGCAGTTGTGAATCAGCTGAGATGGGAGTGTTTGCACGGTGCAGTGGTAAAACACTACCAAGCACTGTTTGATTCATGTTCTCATTTAGATTTTGCAAACAAGAAAAACAGGGGATGTGTGTCTAATGCAAATCAAGCATTCTGTTTATCAAACAGGTACACGGGGATCCTAATCGTGCTGTAGGTTCCCAAATGATAGGAGGAAAGGACTAGGTGTGTCGGTCAGTGCTGGAGCACTTACTAAGATGCTCAGGGAGCTTGATCCCCAGCATCATGAAATTAAAATTTTAAAAAGGAACAAAAGTAAAACCTAGAGAAAGAAGGGAAAAAAGAGAACTAAAGCAAGTGTCTTCTAATGTATCATTTTGCTGTAAGTTATTTATGGAAGAAGGCAATGTGGGTGACAATTTCCAGGGAGCAAGCCCTTCTATCTCCCAGCTTTCCATTTATGATTCAATGAAATTTAAAAATCACAAGGTATATTTTCTTTCTACCTAAAATCTTCTTCTAAAATTAAATATGTACAATCTGAAAACAGTAAATATGAATCCCATTGACTCTTTAAGCTGCCAGAAAATTATTCACTAGTGGGTGAGACCAGGAAGCATTCAGTGACTCTGAGTAGGCTATGTTGTATCACCTACCTATGGCTCTGTGTGTGTGTGTGTGTGTGTGTGTGTGTGTGTGTGTGTGTGTGTGTGTGATTCTGTTTGTTTTATCACATATGTGATAGCCACTAGCAATATCAACAGAATAAAAATATCTCTTTCTCATATTCTTTCTTTTGGTGTTGTGGATCAAGCCCAGGGTTTCATGTTCGGTAGGGTAAGTCCTCTACCACTGAGCCTCATCCCCAGCACTCACAGTTATGAAACTATACACATACACACAGAGACTCTAAAGAAAAGCAATGTAGAACCCTAGGAGAAGACTCAGAGAGTCAGAAATTCTTGGTTTTTGGTATCTTCAGAATTTATCCACAGGTCCATATCCCAAAATAAGAAAATTTCTACCCAGCACTAGAATTAAGGCACGCAAGCATGGAGTTAGAGAGTTGGCTCAGCAATTAAGAGAACTGGTTGCTCTTTGCAGAGGTCCAGGGTTCAGTTCCTAGCATCAACATGGTGACTAACAACTGCTTGTAATTCCAGTTGCAGAGGATCTGACACCCTCTTCTGACCTCCATAGGCATTGTATGACACAACTATTCTTACATGCATGCAGGCAATACACTCAGACACATAAAATAAAAATAAATAAATTTAAAAAGGATACAAGCATGATACATTTTTTTAGAGTGTTGATCTGTATCAATTTATTACAACCAGAGTTGATGTCCATATAAACCTGAAAAAGTCTATCTAGTCAATTTTTTAATTAAATAAAATAAGGAAATAAATGACCAAACCCTGTGTAAAAGTTAATCTGTGAATATGCTATTACAATTAAGATAGATTTATGTAAAATAAGTAAAAGCTCAAAGTGGCTCTTCATGTATTTTCCATATTTGAAGCTAATCTGACAAATAATAATTATGATATGAAAGAAAAGTCTTGGTCTTGAATATACTGAAAGCCCATTGCCCTTAGATACCAAAATATGATTTACTCAAATGGGCATATGTCCATCA
This sequence comes from Eospalax fontanierii, assembly GCA_035773235.1. Taxonomy (NCBI): domain Eukaryota; kingdom Metazoa; phylum Chordata; class Mammalia; order Rodentia; family Spalacidae; genus Eospalax; species Eospalax fontanierii. The sequence continues at coordinate 65,541,902 of CM069530.1, read as the reverse complement.
GGCCCAGTAAGGTAGACATTCACTGCTCATTAGCATCTTATAGATGCTTCAACACCCTCAGACAGATGACTTTGTTAAAATCAATAGCACATAAGTGTTCGGTTGGTTTAAAAATTGTCAGGTTAATAAAGTAGAAAAGATTCCATTGAAATGTTGTCACAGGATTTTGAAATATTATATAATCATTAATTTTGGTTCTGTGTGTGTGTGTGTGTGTGTGTGTGTGTGTGTGTGTTGCGAACAGTAGCAGATTTTCCGTTCTCTTGTAATGCTAGCTGATAGTGAGTGGGATTAGTACAAGCAGCCCAGCAATGCAGTGCTAATGTCCTACGCTGAGATTTGTACGGTGGCTCTTTTTGCAGTGGATCCTGGCATATTGTCATAGAAGTCTATCTTAAGTCTAGTACAATCCCTTTTCTACAGCTAAAATTTCAATGTTGCTTATGTGTTAAATGGCCTCTAGCGTTGCTTTCCAGTCTCAGGTCAATTTTTTGTCTTGTTTGTATAGCCGGTTATTTAGCTGACTTCTTTCTAGCCTGCTTTTTATGAGGAGAAAATGATTACCATATTCACAACTTGGCTTTTCACCTTACGCTGATTTCTTTCCCCATTACAAAATAGCAGAAGGATATGGTCACATTGTGATATGGCTTAAGCTGCAAGTCGGAATCCAGTCTACACAAACACCAGTTTTCGTAAGCAGTCCTGATCACTGTGGTGCCCGGTGCTATGTTGAGTCTTATCATAGCTGTTCTTGGCAGGTTCGCCTACCTGTGTCCTACCAAAATATTATTGTCTGCCAGCCTCCTTTGGTCTTTTTTTCTTCTTTTTTAACCATGGATGGCAGTTCTTTTCATCTAATTCTCCTCCTAGAAGAGACAATTTTCCTCACATACTCTTCCATTGGATAAGCTAAGAACAGGAGCCACAAAGAAATCAAAGCCTGGCCCTCAAGGAGCTCCTAGTCCTATTGTGAGCAAATGGACCTCTGCACAGTTCTCCAGCACAGCATAAAAGCAGGCAGAAGGAAAGATGTGTAAAACAGTACAGAGACAGATAAGCACTATTCAGAGGATGTGGACTTACAGAGGCTGGGCTGTTGAAAGGCTTTTGCTTTTATTAAATGACAAAACAATATTCCTTTAAAATGTAAGTACATGAAAAGACATGTAAAATTTTCCGCCAGTGGAACAATAGTAGATTTCAGACAGTCTTAATCATGTTTTAACCTGTGCTTACATTCATGTGTGGGCACATCTGTCCCTACCCACATTCAGGTGCACACACATTGTTCACAGCCTTCCTTGTCCCCTTTCTTGATTGCCCAAGCCTTACTTGTGCCTTGCCTCCCGTTTTGATTTCCAACTTGATCTCTTCCTGTGTGTGTGATTAAATGTCTCTTGGAGGAGGATGTTGATTCTGCTCTTTAGGACCTTCCGCCTGTGGTGTAGAGAATGTTCCTCACGTCAGTGGATGGGTGCTTCTTCTCTCACAACGTTTGATAGGCAGGCAGAGCTTTCTCTTTGTGATGATCTCTGTCTTGAAATATTTCCTTTCTACTAAAAATGGCCCTGCATATTTTCTACATTAAAAAAAAATCATGATTTCTAAGTTACCTTGTCAATCAAAAGACAGTGTCTCTCAACTGGAATTAAAGCATTCTTCCATTGTAAATACCACTTAAATATTTTTAATTCAGCAGCCTGCTTCTTTGGTAGATGTATTCTGCACCATGTTAATGTGCACCGGAGCCTCCTATGCCAGTGAGCTTCTTCTTGCTGTGACAAAATACCTGACATAAACACAAGGAGGCAAGATTTGCTTGGACCCACAGTTTCAGAGTTCGATCCATAGTCCCTGACTCTTTTGTTTTGAGGTCTGTACTGAGGCCCAGAATATGACACAGCACACATGGGAGAGGGAATCAGCTTACCTCATGGATACCAAGGAGCAGAGAGAATGAAAGACTAAGAGAGAAAGGCCAGGGCGCCCCACATCCACTGACCTGGTTCTGCCGTCTGGGCCTCACCTCTTAACATTTCGACCACTACCACACTCATAGTACCACCGCCCTGTGAGCTATTACGGGACATTTAGGATCCAAACCATAGCCCTCTCTCATTTGTCTTTATAGGTCTTTTGGTAAGTTGGTTCTAGGTCAGTATATTTTTACTAGTCAAAGTAGCCATGTTGGGAGAGATATCCCAAAATAATCCAGAGTTGGGTGCACAAAGGGGGTCTGGTAGGAGGTGGTTGTAGATAGTCATGATCAAAATACATTCTATAAATGTATGAAATTTTCAAAGAATAAATTTAAAATATTCAAAACAATAGGGACATATATATGAATTTTTTCTGTATTATCAATGTATTAGTTTGGCTGATTAACAAAATAACACAGGCTTTAGCTACATTACGAATCATATTAGGTATGATATTGGTATATTAAACCAAGCAGATGTTAATTTTTCTCTACATAAGTTTCTAACCCTAAGCAGTCTACTGCCAATAGGGCAACTTGATGTTTTGAGAACCTACATTGCTTTTATCACCATCTGCTATACTTAGCATACAATTCCCTCCAGAGTTGACAGTGGCTATGAGCTCCTGCCACCAGGCTCCCATCCCTCAAGCAGGTGTCCAAGAAGGAAGAAGGTAGAAGGAGTGCTTTCCAAAACAAGACCCAGATGCTGCCATATGTTAATTTTATTCACGTCTGCTAGTCATAAGCTAGTCACTTGAACTCTTTTCCCTGCAAAGGAGGCTGAGGGATAAGCTGAAAATTGCATAGCCAGAAAGTAAGTGAAGATACTGGAGCAAGAAGCCCAAGTCTGTGACAAGGAACACGTGTATGAGTGATGTTCTTCCCCAACTCGACATGGAACTTTCAGGAGTTTTCGCTGTACCTTCTTGAAGAGGCTGTTCACCTGTATAATCAAGCTTTGTACTATATGTACATATTGGTTGTTTTGAATGTCTCTTTGGGTGAAGTCTTCTGACATGGCATTTTGGTGGTACACAGGCAATAGTGATCCTTTTTGAATTCCTATTTCAGAGGCATGGATTCCATTCAAAGGCTTTTTGTTGGCTTTTTCTGTCCTGGCATAACCTTTTCTAATTTCCTTTCCTTTCTCTCTTTTCACAAAAATAAGTATCTCTACATGCTGGTTTTTTTTTTCTTTTTTATTTTTTTTTTTTTTTTTTTTTTTTGGTCTTTTTGAGACAGGGTCTCACTGTAGCTCCAGCTCACCTGGAACTCACTATATAGGCCAGGCTAACCTTGAACTTAAAAAGACATGTGCCTGCCTCTGCCTCCTGAGTGTTGTGACTAAAGGTACCACCACTTTTCTTTCTATAGCACACAGGAAATCTATCAGCTGCATTTGCTATTCTAATGGGGACCCTTCTCTCACTTCTCTCCCTTCCAAGGAGCAATACTGAACAGTCCCCACTTCCTTGGACTGTCACTTCAGCTCAGTCATGTTGGTTCTTCTTTAATCCAGGTCCCTAAAGAAGGTCTAGGTAAAGCAACTAAGAATCCTAAGAAGCAGGGAGATAGAAAATTCCTATTAGACAATTTTAGGGCTTTTATTAAAGGAATATTGTTAAATATTTTGTTGATTTTTAAGCTTTTCCTTATGCAGTCAGGAAGTGAAAGTAGAATAATCTTTATTGAAAGATAGCCCTAGATTTTGAATTCTGAACATGTGTCCCACCCTAACTCCAAAGGACCTCCTCAAGCAAGTGGACAAAGGCTTGTATGTCAGACCAGCCATTTTTCCTCCGGAAACATTCTGCAGTGGTAATTTTCATTTTCCTTTAGTGCAGGATCATGATGCCTTCAGTCTCAGGGATTTAAATATCTACACGTCCCGCAGGTCTATCCATTCTGAGGTACCACAATGTCTACACAGTCGTTTGCTGACCAGCTGCTCTCATCCATTGTTAAACAGGCACCTCATAAATTTTCCTTGAGGTCCCCCTTCCACACAAAAGCTGGTTGATTTTTCTGCCCCTTACTCCCCCGACTAAGAAAAGTTTGTTTCTTCCAATAGCCTATGAGGAAAGCAAAACCCAGGGAGAGTCACACCTTTCCTTCCCTCTATCCCTCCTTCCTCGTTCCTATCACCTCATTCCTTCTACCCCAGCAGTCTCACTGATATTCACTAAGTCTCTTGTTGACCTCTGTAGCCCATGGAGGCAGAAATTCCCCTTTCACAAGGAAGAACCAGCAGAGAAGGCCAGAAGCCACGCAGCGACTGTGCCGAGATTAGAAACCCGGACTGACTCTGAAGCCAACATCCTGACACTGCCCTTCAGATATATGTGCTGCATTGTGTGATACAGAAACGATACAGAATAGCTGAAATAGAGAGACCATCTAAATGATCCAATTTGATATCCTGACTGCATTTACGTTGTATCCTAGGCAAGTTACTCAAGTTTCTGAATTTGTTCCTTCATCTGTAAAATGGTTCCAGTCCAGTATAACTGGGGCCCAGCAAACATTTATCGAACTCCTTCCATGCACCAGGCGTAGTCCTGAGTCCTGGAGATATGCAGATAAGAGAAAAGGCACACACTCCCCTGTTTTCAAGGAACCAACATTTTATTGGGAGACAGGAGTGATTCAAAGAAAAATGAAGGTGTGTAGGAAGAAGAGAAGAGGATGTGAGGATGTTTTTCCAAAAAGGAGAAACTTCAGCAGAGACCCAATGCAGTCAAGGAACAACTGTGTGGAGGGATAAGAATATTCTAAACAAAAGGAAGAGTGCAAAGGTCTAAATCAAGCTTGTAGTAGTCATGTTAGTCTTTACAACATAATTATTCACTGGCGTGTTATAGTAATAAACTTCTTTCCCCCATCAATGCACTGTTCTCATTCTGTATTTCTTTCTCCAAAGCATAGGCTAGATACTCCAAGCACTGAGCACGTCCATGCTGTACACATTGCATCATCACTGCGATGTGAAATTTCCTTCACCAACTTGCAAGCAGGTCATCCTGGTTGCCTGTGGCCACACCCTGCTGCTCCTTCGTCTTCCACCCAGGGTGGTCACCTTGGGTGACACAGGGTTTCCACCTTGGTAGAGAGCGGCCACTCATAGGAGAAGGGTCTCAAACCTGTCATGCCTTTTACGTAGAGCTATTTGCATTCTTCCCTAACTAGGGAGAATCCACACATCTCCATTTTCCACACATTTTCTTATCCGATTTTCCTCCTGACACAATGAACTGCTTCCATCCTCTCTCTGGAGTGAGTCCCTCCCCAGTGTGAAGCGCCTGTGTTGCTGGCCTTCTCTCTTCTCCTATGGCACATGGTACTTATTCTGGCTTTTATGTTTTTCTTTCTTGTAGCAGTTAGTTTCCAAAGCTTCTTGTACTCCTTCAAATCCCAGCTGATTATTCCCCTTTAGAATCTGCTACTTGGCTTTTAAAAAATTTATTTTTAATGGGTATGTGTGTGTCCGTGTGTGTTTGTGTTGGTGTCTGTGTATATGTGTGTGAGTGCTCATGGAGGCCGGAAGAGGGCATTGGCTGTCCTGGAGCTGGAGTTACAGGCAGTTGTGATAACCTGACATAGGTGCTGGGAACTGAAATTGGATCCTCTGGAGGAGCAGCAAGTGCTTTTAACTGTTGAGCCATCTCTGCACCCCTACTTATTTGAAGAGTCTATTAACGGGTCCTGTCCAGAATTTAACTGCTTAGTGAACGTGAGGAGCTCTGTGTAGTATAGCTTGTTGCCTCTCCTCCCTGTTCTTCAGACTAGAAGACCTCTGCCTTGCAAGCACACCCTCCCATCCCTTCTCTTTAGCAGGTTCAGTAAATTTCTCGTCGTCTTCTGGATTTCTGCACTGTCAAAGCTGGCTGGTTTAATTTCTCATTCCTTTGTCTTCTCATTACCTGAATCCCTCACCTTTTCCCCTGGAAGAATTTTTATGCTGACTGCTCTTTCTGTCACAGCCATGGGTAGACTTTCAGAGATTTTTTTTTTCCCCCATGGGCTCTAGAAGTAGGCTTAACCTACTTTTCCTGAGAAGTCACATATAACAGTCTGCTAGAATATTAGAGACAGCCTTTTTTCTGCATCTTTTAAAGAATACCCACCTTTTTTCTCCCTTTACAATGCACTCATTACTTGAGCCACATGCTAGCCATGTTTTGATGTTCTCTTCTATTAGGCAGAATCTCTTCCCACCTTAAAAAAATCTCTGTCCAGTGATGAACCATTTCATCCTCTGCCACATCACCTAGCTTTTCCTAAATGTCTCGCTCGCCTGTCAGCTACTATGTGCCTGGAACAGATGCCCTTCCTCAGGCTCCTTCTCTCTGCCGTGGTCAGGGCACACCTTTTCTTATTCATGAACCAAGAACTCTGCACAGAGAGGTTACATTCCCTGCCACAGTGTAGTCATGAGTAAAGACCCGCTGCATGGCCCCCTCTGCATAGCACTCTAGTTTGTACTAGAGCCCTGCATGCTTCTAAGTGTTAATCAGAGCAAACAAAAAGTTCTCTGGAAACCATTGTTGAACTATTAAAGAAAAGGAGCAGTTTTCGGCTCCCTGGAATTGTTATGAAGTTATCCTATTAACTCTATTAGCATCATTTTACCAGATCAGAATCAAGCCTGTCTTTGATTTCCTGTTCTTTTTTTCCTATGCTGTCACTGAAAATAAGCCCAGAGCCTTAGGCTCCACAGAGCTCATGCCCCTGGCCACAAACACTGTTCTTTCAGGTCCACTCTGTCCTGGTGCACTTTGTGTACCTCCACACCACTTTTCCATTCCTTTTGTCCTCTTTTATTGATCCCTGGGCCAGAGCTTTTCTATTTCTTTCTGTTCTTACTATCTCCAGAGTTTCTCCTCAGAGACTAGCAGTTCTCAGGGTATGGTCCCTGAAATAGATGCATCAAGCCTTGTGAGAACTACCACATCAGAAAGCTAGGAACAGGGTCCAAAAATCTGTACTTTTAACAGGCCTCCAGGTGGTTTTGTATTGGAACCAGCTGGTCACAGGCTCCTTATATCTTCCTCAAATCTGTGCTCAGTGATTCTATGTTGGTAGTTTAAAATTGGTCAAATTGGGAATATTTACACCACAGAAATTGGCAACCGGGACTTTATATTCTAAGCCATTTGTTAAACATCTCCAGCACGGAATTACTGCCAGACGATTTGGATAGAAAGTTTACGAACGTTTTCATCAGTCATTTCTGACGCTTACCTTGCCCCGAGAAGTACTCTGTCCTGACTCCTCGGGCTTCTGCAGAGCTGCCTTAGCAGTCTAACGTCCTTCGCAATTCAGGTTGTGGGCAACGGCGGAGAACACTGTGCACTGTTTTCCCACTCCTGTGCCTTTGGTGTGCAGCTTTGTACAAGCGCAGACCACACTCACGTCCATTTCACTCGTGGTGCTCAAGCTTCCTCATGTCTCGCTAATGCAGCCACCACACAGAAAAGCTCCCCGTGGTCTTCCCTCGAATGCTATGAAATCTGGAGTGCACTTCCGGTTGACTTCTCTCATCTATGAAGTGGCTGAATTTCTCCCTGGTATGTGATGGTTCCCGGGTCACTGAGTGACTTGTCAAGAAGCAGTAAGAGCAAAAACCAGCTCAAGATCATTTGCAAAATACTCTACTGAATGAACAATCAGGTCCCCACACATTTGGTGCAGAAATTTAGTTAATAAATATTAAGCTCTGAAGTGCCACCCTGGCATTGATTTTTGCCCCTTGCCCTGTCTTTTTTCTTGTTAAAAGTTTCCACCTTTGTCTTCTCTTTGCACTCTCTGCCCATTGATTCTGTCTTTTATTTCTGGCTGCCCTGCCTGCTGAATTCAGCAAGCTTTTCCTTCCCTCAGATCTAGAGGACCCTAAGCTGACTTCCTGTGGTTCAGCTCTAACCACTTAAAAGAAAGGTTGCAGCTTTTTCTTTTGTGCTCAGTGAGTTTGATTGTTTAAAACAAGTTTCCATTCAAAGACTCTCAAGGCCTCTACAAAAGCTTCATCACGGTATCTGTATGTCGACTCAAATATGGCTTAGGGTGCCCTATCCAAAGGTGCCTATTCTTTGGTTTTTTGAAGAAGTAAAAGCGCTCCTTTTTTTGTCTCCTTTTCCACTCTGAAAAATTAAGCTCTAGTGTTCTTAGTGAACAGTGATTAATCCTTGAGCCTGTACACACGTTTGGAATTGGTCTTTTTGCCTTCTACCAAGATGGTCTTTAGAACTGCAGGTTAAAATACTTTCTTCTATACCTAGATCTGACTCCTTTCTTCCAGGTTTTATGTATTCTCTGTACTTTGTTGTCTCCCCACTTTACCTTATGGAGCCATCCACCTGTAGTGTGTTCTCTCAGTTGCTTTGAAAAAATATCCACCTTTTTTTTCCTGTTTGTGACCAGATTATGCTTCAGCCAGTGGTGGACACAGGCAGGTGCCGCAGATCCTGGTTACCAGAGCTGCTCGTAGCAACCTCCAGTCTGGTCTCAGTTTCTGTCTCCTGTTCTTCTCTGCTGCGCACTCTGTCACCTTCCTTTTGAACAACTGAAAAGTGGACACAGTACCTCATGTCCCTCACTCAAGTGAATTTAAGTACTTTAGTTTTTAAATATTTTATTTATTAATTATTTTTTAGGTGTATGAGTGTATTGCCTACATGTAAGTAGGTGTATCCGTGCTGTGCAATGCCCGCAGAAGTCATAAGAAGCCATTGAATCCCCTGGACTTGGAGTTACAGAGAGTTGTTGCTGCTGGGAATCCAACCCAGATCCTCTGCAAAAGGAACCAGTGTTCTTAACTCCTGAGCCATCTCTCCAACCTGAATTTAAGCACTTTAATAAACATTATGAGTTTATAACTGTCACCTAGAAATTCTGCTGAGAAATTCTTCCATTTCTCATATCATAAAATGGATGGTACTCAAAGCTTCAAAGTAAGCAGAGGGGCTGGACAGATGACTTTGCGGTTAAGAGCAATGGCTGCTCTTGCAGAGGACCCAGTTTCGATTCCCAGGACCCACATGGCAGCTACCATCCATCCAAAACTCCCATTCCAAGGGATCTGATGCCCTCTTCTGACCTCAGTGGGCACTGCATGATGCAGGTGTATTTATATGCATACAGGTAATACACTCATACACATAAAATAAAAATAATTAAAATAAAATGTATTTTTAAAGTAAACACATTGTAGAGCAAAACTAAATGCACTGTGGAGCAAAAGTCTATTGCCTTTATTCATTCAACAGATGTACTAAAAGCCAACAAGAGACATACCAAGGTTATGTTAATGTCATAGGGAGACTAATTATTTGCTCAACGTTTTCTTATTAGGATACAATTTCCCATTATATGTGTACCTTTTTCATTATGTTCAAAAGGAAAGATTTATTACCTGCACTAAACATTATATAACATTATAACTTAGTCATAATTGCTTTGCTATGACAATTTTCTGAACTAGGTAACTTCTGAGGAAGTGTATTAGAGGGTTTTTAATTTAAGTGATAAAAATCAATCACTCATTCCTGATAAACAGTAGTTAATCCATGCTGTATGCAATGTCAGTATTTTACCTGCCAGTGCCTGTAATTTTAGGAAGCTCCCTGGGGGCTGAGAACACTATGTGTGTGCCCTGCTTGGTGTGTACATCACTAGCATTAGCAGCAGAGGGGAGAGCTGGCAGGAGAGGCTTTTATATTCTAACCCAAGGGAGCTACTTACTTTGGTTGGAGCAAGATCATTTTACAAGTTGCTTGTCTTCTGTGGAGATCCAACTTTATTGCTACATATATTCTGTTTTTTTCATTGATATTCTATAATCCTTTAAAAATGCCTTCATAGGAAGTACCTTGGCAACTACCCATAAATAAGGGATATTTAGAAAAGGCAAGAGGGACCGGAGGTGTGGTTCAATGGTAGCACACATATGAATCATGTGTGAAGTCTTGGGTTTATTCCCCAACAACCCCAACTACAAGGAAAAGAAAACTACATATTATATCCCAGAAGACCTAAATCTAGCAAGAGTCAGAAGCAGAAGCAGATAAGTTGAATGAACCAATAACTAGACAATCAATATGTCGTTATGTTTAAATTCTATTTTTATAGCCACCATCCAGCCTATAAGTCAGAGTTTAGCAAACTATAGCCTTTAGTGGACCAAACACACTTTGTCTTTAGTTTTTGTAAATAAAATGTTATGGACTTTTAAACTGTTTTATTTATTTACATGTTGTCTGTGACTATTTTTGCATTCACATGGCAGAATTTAATAGTTGCAGGAAACAAAAGAGCCCACACATCCAAAATGTTTAATATCTTACCCATTAAAGATTTGTTGGCCTATGCAATAAAATATGCATGAGCCTACTTCAAAGAAATGACTTCAAATACTATTGCCCTTAAAGCACTGCTTCAACACTTGTGCACAGCATTTTCATGGTTTCTATGCTGTGTGGCTGGACCAGACATGAAATCGAAATATGGCAATCAGCACTAAAGATAACAGAAAGCCATTGAGCATTCTATTGATGCTTATAGAGCATAGCCGTTAAACCTGAATTTAGAGAAAAAACAATTTTTTAAAATTTTCTTATCAGTATTATGTCTGTTTTTCCATGACCTGTTTCAGTGATTATACCGTGTCCATGACTCATCCATGTATGTACTATGCCACTGTTTTCATCCTAACTTTGTGTTGTCATGTTTAGTTGACACAACGTGTTCTAAGTACCTCACCAGATATTAGTCTCTGTACCCATCTGTAAAGGAGAAACCTCTTATACAATCTGTAGGGCTACCACAGGAAATACTACAATACCACAGGAAAATGCTTAACATTGAGCTAGACATGAAAATGATTCTGTCTCCTCCTCTTTAAATATATTTTGTAGCATTTGTGCATTTTTTCATATCACACTTGACACAAATATTTCTGTTATTATGAACTTACAACAGCGAAAGCTCAGCAAACAATAACAAAAACACTAGACAGTGATTATGGAATTAGACTTTTTTAATATAACGTTAAGTTTATCCCAGTTGTTAGTAACAATACCAGTTCAAGTGAGTTAATAGCATGTGCTATTTAAAAGGACTTGACAGTAGTCTAAGAAGGCAGCCAAGACCATCTCTACTGCTTCTTTCATTGACATCACCAGGAATGAGTTTGGAAGATGGATCATGACCCCCGTGGAACCTGCAGATTTGGAGTCTCCATCTTTAAGAAAAAATGTAATAGCCTACCTAGCATGAAGCCTCATGTTGGCATTAATAATATTCTGGTCTGCTGTTTTAAAAAAAATTTTTTTAAGGATTTGTTATAAGCCTACACGAAAAATATTTAGGTACTTCTTAATTACACCAAGAAGCAGTTTCTTTCGAGAATTACGGTTCTGTAATCGTGGTTTGTTCGGCATTCTAGTGGCTTTGTTTTCCGCATCACTTCAGTCCCTCGGCTCTCAACTTCTAAGATTCTCCACCGAGTGTAGAATCCTGATCCCAAGGTTTAAGCTTGAGTCCAAGCTAACTTGTTCAATACTAGCACTGCATCTCGTCGTTCATTTCCTGCCGGACGCATGCGTGGGGCAGATGCTGCAGATAACAGTGGCTGACGTACAGAAAGAGCATCCCTGTACTTACTGGTGGTTGCTCGCCTCTTGATCTGTTATGTACAATCTCTGGGCACTTTCTGGAATTGTTGAAATCTTAGACTTCAAAGCCATGCTCTACCAAGCCTGCCCTGAGCCTTCAGTAGCCGTGGTTGATTGCCTCATAGGGCTTTCATAGCAACTTGCTACATCAGTTATATTGTTCAGCTAACTCCTTAATTCTATGTATCTTCATTTGTAGAATATTGTTACAAAGTAGTATTTGACCGTCTATTCTTTCTGAAGGTGCTGCTCTTAGTTAGCACTTTGGTCACAATGGTGAACACAATTACCAAGAACCCTGCTCTAACCAAGTTTGTACACTGAACAAGATAACTAATTAACAGACTATTTTATAACATTAACTGGTGATATATACTCTCCAAAAAGTAAAGGAAGGAATGGGAGAATGATGGATGGATGTTCATTCTAGACAAGAAGCTGGAGGAGACTGCTTTAGCTAAAGGAAATATGCGAAGACTGAGATTACTTGAGGATGCTCCTTGGGTCCTGCGTTGTGTTCTGAGAGTATGTAAAAACATTCTTTACTCACAGCCTAATGAGGAAGCCTACATGTAGGAGACAACACTGGAAAGCAGTGGTATAATCTGTGAAGGGAACTGATTCTAACACTGCTCTGATTTCTGTTCAGTCATTCCTGTGCTTCTGTGTTCATTGCACTATGGTAGCCTTGCACAGTCAAGAACATGTTCTGTCCACATGCGTCTCGAGAATGTCCCTAGTGCACTGTTGGCTTCAGCCAGTGCAGTACTGAGGAGAATCCTCCCAGACTGACTATAGCTGGGAGAGTTGCTGCCCTGGAGCTCCCGTCTTAGTGTTCCCAGGAGAGCTAACTGATTGCTCTCCCCCCGTGAATTGCTGTACACACTGAGCAGCCTCGCAGCATCATATCTGATGAGTGGGAGAGCTGCCAAAGCCTTGTATCCAGGCTGGCCTCCCTGGGGTGCCTGTGAGGTCATCTCTTCCGATCTGTTTGAAAAGCTTACTGTGATCATAGGAAACAACTGTGCAGAATCGAGAGCGTCTCATTCCTTTCTGTCCGTGTCCTTTAAAACTGTACCGAACACCACACCATCACACCATTTGAGTCGTATTGATGATATTAGCCTGCTTCCATTTTCTTCCCAGGAAAAGAAGACATTTTTTAATGTAAATAGAACCCCACTACAGCCTTCTCAGAAGTACATATGAGACAGAGATGATTGAGTGTCTTACCAGAGAGGCTGGTACTTGGAACGAGCAAGGAATATTAAAAAAAAAAAATCCAGGATAATTTATTCCAGCAGGAACAATATACAATTGTCATGAATACAGAACAAATACCAACTTGTGCTTCCCAACCGTATTAATTATATTCATATATAAATATGATCTCATATTTATATATGAGATCATGTTTCTTAAAGTAGTATCTTACCTGACAGAAAGAATAGCCTAGACTGGTTAGCCATGGCATTCATTGGTCACCAACTGTGGCTGCTTGCCACAAGTCGAGTAGAGGTACAGGATTCTATAAAATTAAGCTTTCACAGGTGGCTGGTACATGATGAAATGGCAGCCTTTCTCCAGCTCCTGTCTCTACAGTCTGTGTCCCTGTCTCTTTCCATCCCGAATTTCTCTCTCACAGCTGTAAATCCATCCCATTATGCAGAGCCCTGCAGTTCTAGAAGCTTCTAGTCCCAAACTCCTGTATTTCTAATAGAGCAAAGGGAGTCATAGATCAAAAGTAAAGAGGCCTATAGTTACAAACCAATTTTCTGGACTTACATAAACACATAAAAAGGATCTAAAAGTATTCGTACTGTCATTAAGAGAAATGAAGAACTTATATGAAATTCTTAGCTGTGGCCAGTGGCAAAATTATATATAAACAGATTGGTAACTTCTAGAGAAGTTGCCTAGGTTAGCCCTGGAGAGATGACCCAGTAGTTAAGAGTTCATAGTGCTCTTGCAGAAGAGTTGCAGAGTTTAGTACTCAGCACACATAGCACATCACTGACAGCTACTGGTGACTCCACCTCCTAGAGATCAGATGCTCTCTTCTGGCCTGTACAGGCAAATGCACTCATGTATACACACCCACACACAAACACACATGCATATACATCTTTAAAAATAGAAATCGCCCTGGTTAAAGGTGCTTATACTTACTCAGTGAGTGAATGGATGTGAATGTATTCCTGATTGACTAGGTACATAGATGAGTTAGAACAGTAAGTGACAGGGTAATCTATGTCATCTGATGACAGCTGTTCTGCCTTCATCCTTAATACGTGTGTGTTGAGATGTTTTTCTGGTAAGACCATTGTTTTCTGTGATTCTAACCCATCCTCTCAGTTCTCATAACCAACAGCATTGATGTGAAACAATGCATTCCGCCACACAGCCTTGCTAGAACCAAATTAACAAATCATTGCCATTCATCAGAAGCAGATGAAAACTATGAATATATATGTGATATTTGTACATGTAATTTGTATATTTCAATTTGAAAAACAAAAAATAATGCTTTCCCCATCTATTTCAAAATTCCGTCTTGCTCATTTTGTTACATATGTTACATGTAAGTAGAATATTAAGTATTAACTCACTCATAAGCTAAAAGTCCTTTGGTCTTTTATCAGTGTTGGAGCACAATACACACATTTAGGGTGTAACAGTTGATTTGACGTTGCAGGTGGTTATTGGACAGCAGGATTGTCTAGTTACAGGAGAAAACCACCAGGGCTATTCACAGGAATACAGGCACCACTCCATAGTCAATTCTGAGCCAAGCCAAGTTTTGTTTGTTCTGGGGTTTTGTTTTCTTTTTCTAAGCTACATACCTGACATGATAGTACAAAGTAAGATATAAAGTATTTCTGGACCAGGGCAATAGGCAAGTTGGGGGTCCAGATTCTGGGTTGATTCAGCAAGACCAGAGTAGGAACTTAGAAGATGTATTGGGAGTTTTAAGGAACAATTCTAAATCAAGAATGAATTAAAACGCTAGGGCTGTCACTGTGAGGACTTGACTTCTCAAAAAGAGAGAAAAAAAAAGTAAATCCAAAAAAGAGGCAGTGAATTGTCTGGGTCTTTACAGGGGCATGTGGCAGAAGCAACCCTGCTCAGCGTGTATGAGCGCAACCCTGGCGGGGGTTGGGGTAGGGCAGGGGGAGGTCACTGTCCACCCCTCACTGCCCGTAGCCTGGCGCAAGGAATGTTTTCCAGACTTGTTCTTCTTGGCTCAGAATTAGATGGGATTAGTGCTTACAACTGGGCAGGATTGGGACAGGAAGGGAATGACATGTTTCTAACTATATATTGAGTGGTTTCCGTTCTTGAGAACAGTTGATGAGTTTCCATGAGTTAGTGCTAGTGCTTGTACTTAATGAGATTTTGAAAATGTAAAACATATGGTCATAAGTGCCCGGGTATAAGATGACTCACTTATAATAGCGCCGTTTCATGCGCACATGAAACTTTTACTGTCTTAAATTCAGAAGACTGTAGAAATTTTTCTTAAAATACAAAACAGAAAATAGAATCTGTCTAAATCTGCTTTTGGGGTTATTCATTGTTTAACAGCCGGAAGGTTCAGTACAATGCAAAGAAACCGACTTTTCTAAAAGTATAACTTTATCATCCCCCAAATAAGCTTGTTAGCGTTGTAGTGTGTTGTCCTGGATTCATTTAGTGCTTGGACTCACTGTGTAACTAGGCTGGCCTCAAACTCAAAATCCTCCTGCCTCTGCCTTCCAAATGCTGGTGTGTCACCACACGTGGCTTCCTATAGCTTTGATTACTAATGAAGTTCAACAGTTTCAGATATCTATATGCCCAGATAGTGTATCTAGTTCTTCTGCATATAATTTTTGTCATAATTTTCTGCATATACTTTTCTATTCATGAACTTTGCTCACAAATACACTGTAGGGAAAATGTCCAGTGAACCAAACAGTATAGTCAATATTCTTTATTCATGGTAGTTACTAATTCTCAATATATGCTCCCATTTTGTTTCTGTTCAGAGATGCCTTGTTCATATGTACTTTGTTGGTCAGAAGACATTTCTACATTTATATAGAATGCAGCAGTGCTGAAACCCAGCTCTGAACATGGCTCATCTAACAAATGCGTCTCCCCGGTCTCTTGCAACTAGTAAAGCAGAACTAGTGTAGTACTATACCTGGGAACCCAGCACAAAAAACACAAGGTTGCAAGGAGGAAGGGATTAACCATACCACAGAAAGGACAGCTGTTCACAGTAAGAGAGCTACTGGTGTGAGTCTGTGAATAGTGAGGTTCACTGTGTCTTCATAGCTCAATAATGTGGCCATAGACTGAATAGTGGTTGTGTAGATGAGTAAAGACACAAATGGATGAGTGAATAGAAATCTAATCATTCTAAAGGGAATAAATCAGGACTGGAGAGATGGTCTAAAGGTTAAGAGGACTGCTTGCTCTTGCAGAGGACCTGGGTTCAGTTCCCAGCACCACATGGCATCTAATAATCATTTATAATTCCAGTTTGAGAGAATCCAATGCCCTCCTCTGACCTCCAGGAACACTGTATGGCATGAGTACACTTACATGCAGGAATACACTCAGATACATAAAATAAAAATAACAAATAAAACGTTTTTAATGAGTCAAAAGAAAAGCAAGCCCAAGCCAGATAAAAACCTAGCCTGGATGGGGGAGAAGGACAGGAAGTCGCAGCCCTGGCAGAAGAGTTTTAGCAATTGACAACTGTCGGGAGAGGGAGAGTCAGACTTCTTTAAGGGTGTGATGCCAGGCTCCAAGGTTTAGACCCCCACACAAGAGCATTTGAAGAACACAAATTAGACTCCATAGTCCTTTAAAAAGAAAAATAGTAACAGAGGTCATGAACTCTAGGTGGGGAGGGGTGGGACAGAGATGGGGAGGACGTCTGAATATGATTAAACACATTGTATAAAATTTCCAAAGAATCAGCAAAAAAAATTTTTTTAAGAAAAAAAAAATGGAAAACGGTCCATAAGTCCTACAGTTTTAATTTAACCTGCAGGAGTTGCCACTGCCTGCAGCAAGGAAAGGGTAAAATTGAAAATGATGACATCAGCATCCCGCCTGGCACCTCGGGAGCAGCCGCAGAGAGGAAGTGGGAGGACACTGCTGTGATGCTAGGCAGCTCTGGATGTCATGTTTCCCTGGTGTGTGGCTTTAGATGAGAGCCACTCTGCCCTCTGTGTCCTCCTCCACGAGGATGTTAATGTATCCTGTGCGAACTAAAATGTCTCTTACTTTTTGTGTTCTGTTCATAGATAAAACCATAGAGCTTAGCATAGTTCATGGCATTTGTCGATGATAGTTTCTCTGTCTCCATCTCTGTCTCTGTCTGTCTCTCTCTCTCACACACACACACAAATTTTGATATGTATTAGTTCAGACCTTGTGAAAAACAGAAATTAAAACCCTCAGGTAGGTGAGTGGACACTGTGAGAAGAGCTGGGCACTCTTTCTTCCTCTGGGAGGCAAATAATGAGCATGCAGTGAATCCCCTATGTTTAAAAACAGACGGTTTGGTCAATCCCAGCAGATATGTGCACCTATGAAACTTACTGCAGTCAAGGTTATACGCGCCAAGCCAAAAGCTTCCTTATGAATTTTTAATGTAACTTTTATTAATTTTCTTTGACAGTTTCACATAGCAGTCTCTTTTACCTATGTTTGACTTTTGCAGTTTTGTTTACCTGTGTTTTAGCAAGGTTCAAGAATACGAAATAGAAAATTCCAAAGTTAAGCTTCATAAGCTTTAAATTGTACATCATTCTGAAAATGTGACTAAATATCACACCATCCTTCTTCCCTGCATTAATTATCTCTTCTTCCATGTGCCCATACTATGTATGTCACCTGCTTGTCAGTCATTTGGTAACTGTCTTCAGGGTGTTTCTGTGCTAGTGTTCATGTCAGCCCCAAAGCACTGATGCAGAGGTGTGCTGCGAGGCACAAAACCACAAAACACGGATGGATAGATTGACTTTGTTACTGCGTGACAGCATTGAAGCACGTATGGGGAAAAGGAGATATAACAATTCAGTGCTGTGGTGGTTAACCTTTGGTCAACCTGACTAGATTTGGAATCATCTATGAGACACATCAGTGGGTGTGTCTGTGAGGGTGACTCTAGGAAGATTTGAAGGAGGAGGGAGGACCTGACCTGACATGGTTGGCTCCATCATGGCCTGGAGTCTTGAACTGAATCAAATAGAGAAAAGAGAAAGTCAGCAGGGTGCCAGTGTCCCCTGTTCTGTCCTTCGTGGCGGGCCCAGGGGTAAGGATCCCAGCTGTATACTCCACTGCTGCGAACTCTGCTGTGCCGTGCCTGCATCAGTGACGGTCCCCCTCTCAAATCGTGAGCCCAAGTAAATCCTTCTTCTTTTCTGTTGCTTTGTTGGCCACAGCAATAAGAAAAGTAGTTAATACAAGTAATATTTGTGGTTTCAATTATCTTTGGGTGTCTCATTCCATAATGGGAGCTACAGTGCTTGTCGGATACGTCAGTTATTCAACTTCCACTACTTTCTGTACATAAAGCAAACATAAAATCTGAGAGAAGTGTTTTTAGGTTCCACAATACTACATAATTAAAAATACTGAATTCAAGCTTGAGCCTGTCCACATCATGTCATGGATGGAAGGGGGATGGTTTCATCTCCCCTCCCCCAAGGATTTATGTGCAGTTAATGATTGATGGGGAAGGCAGAGCCATTTTTTCAATAGTATAGCCACTGGTAAGGTACCCATCTTTGCCTGTGCTCCTGTACGTAGTGCTAATGAAACCTATTGGTTTAAAAAAAGAAAAGAAATGATCTGAAAGACGAGAAGGGCCAGCTGGGAATTGGAAGAGGATCCATAGGCGTGAGGATAGGGTAGTGGGACTGAATAAGATCATAATACATTATGTACATGTATGCAAGTATCATGCAACTCATTACATTGATCAGCATATGCTTACAAAACCATTGAAACATAACAGCGTTTGTATTAGTTATTTTTCTGTTGCTGTGATAAAGCTCCATGGCCAAGGCAACTTAAGAAGGAAGAGTTAGTTGATTGGGTTTATGGTTCCAGAGGAATAAGAGTCCATCATGGCAGGCTAGGCAGCTGGAGCAGGAAGCTGAGAACTCACATCTTCAGGGATACACAGGAAGCAGAGAGAGACCAACTCAAAATGGGGCAGGGCTGTGAACTCAAAGCCCACCCACCCCCAGTGACACACTTCCCCTGTAAACCTCCTTTTTGTTGGGACAAAGTTTTCAAATATCTGGAGCCTATGGGGGACATTCTTCATTGAAACCACCACGGCGTTATATGGTATTGTTAAAACTGCTTTCCACGAGGTCCTTGATGAAGTGACACATCCAGTGCCACATGTTAAGTAAATAGCAGACTCAGGATTTGAGGTAAATGCTTGACCCTACAGTCTATGTCTGTAATCACTATTTCTTCCCCAAAGCCCTAGCAGATTCCAAAAAAGAGTAGGAGTGAAGTGGCTGGCTTGGGGTCACAATGACCCACTTGGTGCTTCTGGCACAGAGCCTGAGTGATGACTCAGGATTTATAGCCCAGGCCACCAGCCATTCTGTTATTCAGCAGAGGCTCACAATGACTATCTGATGTGTAGCTTCTACCTACTTCTAAGAATGTTTTGCCTACTGTTTTCTTAATTATGTAGCTGATTATCATCCTCAATTCTAGAGTTCGTCTGAGATCTTGGAGGAGGACATATCCATAGGGAAAAGAAGAAGGAGCATTAGACTATTCCAGAGCTAAGACATTTAGTGTCAAAATTAATGACTTCAGCAGTGGACTGACTTGGCCTGCAGGTAACTGTACTATCAGTTACCTCCTTGCACCTCAGTTGCACTTATAAATTGTTATATATAGTTCTGCCTGTTTAAGCCATGATCATGTAGCTGAGAATTCAGTGAGTTAATTTTACAAAGCACTAAGAGAAGACCATGGTCAGTGATGAGTATCCAAAGAGCACATTGTGAAGAGAAACGTTTGAATCCTTCCTAGCTTCTCTTTCACCTAATTTTACCTCTTCTGTATTCCTAACCTCTGCCCCTCCATGTCTCCATCATTAAAATGCCTAAGCACCATACCAGTATCTTAATTTGATATATATATATATACTGGGAAGGCATTGCATGCAGCTGTAAGCCATGCCACAATATTAATCCACCAAGTCTTTCCTCAGTATCTGAGTTGCCCTGGGCACCCCTAGGTTATCATCACTTAGCTTTTCCCTCTCAGAAGAGTTTTTTGACACAAAGAATCGGCCAGTCTCTCTCAATTCAGTATCTTGCTAAAGACAAAGTATTCTTTGTGATTGAATTCACTATCTCTGGGAACAGTAGTTGTCCTGTAAATCCCTAAGGATTGTTCACTTATCTTTTTTAAAAGTCTGTTGTTTTCCTTACTGAAATTCTTAACCAAAGACCTAGAATCTGGTACCACTGTAGCTCTGTTTTTTGTTCATTTCATTTCTCCCGTTTTTCTTTGTCCTATCAACTGTTTAAAATATTCTGTTTTGTGTATGTGAGTATATTGCCTGCATGCATGTCAGTACATCCATGTCGTGCAGTGCCACGGAGGTCAGAAGAGTTTCAGATTTCCCTGAAACTGGAGTTACAGATGGTTGTCAGCCACCATGTGGGTGCTGGGATTCGAACCCAGATCCTCTGCAAGAGCAGCCAGTGCTCTTAACCGCTGAGCCATCTCTGCCACCCCTTCCTCTTTTTCTTATCTCTTAAGGCCAAGCGACCACTGGTGAGCGAATGGATCTCTGACAGGAGTTAGGCATGGAAGTGTTGCCCATATAAATCACTGCAAATTGAATTTAGAAACACTGGACAGTGTCCTTATGAGGGAGCTCATAGGAACTGGTAAACAGCACTAAGAGACAGTTTCCAGGTGTGTCTGTGTCAAACGCAAAAGGGAAAATGGAAATTATTTAGAAATGGTGCTCTAAGGATAGAAAAGGTTGAATCATGCGTTATGAAATGTAGCCGTCATCATTCTGCCCATTTTTTTCACTTCTATACCAAGGAACATAAACTCCACAAACCGTAGAAGGAAAAGAAGCATCTTTTTTACTTTCCCTTTTCTTTGATGCAGCCTGAAATTACATTTAGTTTTGGAAAAAAAAAAATTTCTTATGACAGATACTCCATACGGCATGGCAACAGATAGATCAAAGGCACTTATAGATCCTTTGAGACTGTTCCTGTGCACTCAGTAGTGCCTGATGAGTGGCCTGCATGCCTCATAGATGTGACAGCAGTGCTGTGGGCAGTGTGGCAAAAATCATCCCAGAGTCTTGTAGGCGATTCTGTCCTTTGGCAAGATGCTTGTAAAGAGAAATATCTGGGCACCTTAAAAAGACTTAGAGGAGGCTAAAGAGATGGCTTAGTGTTTAGAGCAGGGACTGATCTTACAGAGGACCTGGGTTTGACTCCAGTTCTGGGCAATCGGATGCCCTCTTCTGGCCTCCATAAGCACTGCATGATGTAAATGCCCTTACATTTATGCAGTACACTCACACACATAAAATAAAGACCTATAGGGAAAATACTGCACTTCACCAACATGAAAACACTTCATTAAGCAATCTGTAGGAGACTCTTTGGTTTGTGGGCTCCCTGCAGGGGGAGACTTTCTTTAGGTACTTGGAATATTGCTTTCACATACTACAGAATGAATGGCTTTGATATGTGCGTCTGAAATGATCATTTTGCGGGAATAGTAGTGTTTACTTAAGAAGATGTGACATATAATAAAAATTGAAAAGTAATCGAAATGTCTATTGGGGTCATATTTTTAAATGATACTACCTTTAGAAATTCCAACAAATATCTGATTTAGTAAGAAAAGAACATGTCAGGGGAAGTTTCATTCCTTCTTAGTTTTCTAGGAAATTTAAAATCCAAGATGGTCATTTTTGTAATATGAATAATATTTTTAAGGAAGTGTATTCTTCAAATGCATAGTGGGTTATATTCTGTCATGTAAAAACTCTAACAAACATTATTTGTTAGAGTGGAGTGCAGAGAAAAGGGAGGGTGGGATTTCAGAGAGTAATTCAGTCTTCTGATGAGAATTTTAGATTATTCTTTAATACAAAATTACTAGATTGTGCATTATGAAGTAAACTGAAGAATTTTAATGTGGTAACTTCACTCATTTGTTCAACAGCTCTGTATAAAACTGTTTCCTACCTGCAGGCATTTAAGACGTTGTTGGAGGACACTTCCATGGGTCTCTTGCACTTTTACATGTCTTTCTGATGAAACGAAGAATACTCTATTCTGACCTTTCTGGACTTCAGATATTTCTAGGTGTTTGTCAAGTAACCTTGAGATATGAAGTCATATCTCCTTCTAAGACAGAAAACAGACTTGCTGCTTGCTTTCCAGTAGATTCCTAAGTTGACTGTACCTTTGGGGCAGCACAAACCTGCTGTGTATCTAGCATCTATTTGGCTTCTGCACTGCACTCAGTAGAATTTCTGAGGCCAGAGGGAGAGGCTGTGAGGGGACCCAAGGTGCACCTGCTGCTTTTTGTGCTGTAATGAAGCACTGTGTTCTTGATCCAGGAGCCTTGTCTTTTGACCCCCATCCATAAAATGTTAGTAGGAATCATTTTCTATGATGGTGCTGGGGATTGAGCCTAGGGCCTCATAAATACCAAGCAACTACTCTGCCAATGTTCTGCTTCCAAGCCCCAGGACAACCTTTTAATTGTAGGGTAAAGTCAGTCCCAGAGCTGGAAAATACCTGCCCTCATCTTATGTTTTTGACTGTACTATTTCAGTTGCATTGTGTTTTCCAACTATGTTTTCTTCTTGCTTATTCCTCCTCTTCATCTCATGCACTAGGTCTTAAATTTATTTCTCATAAAAAAGAAAAAACATGTCTTAGAACATGCCTGTTTACTGTAAATTTCATAGGGAATTAATATATCTTAAGCAATATGATTTTTTCCTAACATGGCAGTCAGATGACAATTTAAATACCAAGAGGCAATATCATTTTACAAACCCATCGCTAATGAACTGCTAAAGGCAGGAATTTCAGTCATGCTTTTGCTGGAGGTCAGTACCAATTACTGACACATTATCAGCAGGGTTTTTCTTTTAAAATCATTTTCATTCAAGTAACTTTTCCCCCTACCAGCTACTAGCTTTTGAGAGATGGATTTGCAAGCTCATTATTGATGGATTGTTTAGAGCAAGGTTGATTTTATGTTAGATCTTCTGATATGTAAAATACAGCATATTTCAAATGCTTTAAAATGTAGATGTTATGTGTACCCTGAAGCCATGAGGACAACACATCCTCTCTTCAGTACATGCTTTTTCCTTTGAAAAGTTCTGCAGGAAAATACATAAAGTGCCTGAAAATGAATGAGGAGTAAGGACATTTGACCATGAAGATTCTAGGCAAAACTCTTAATTATTATCTCATCCAAAATTAAGTCTGAGATGTTTATGAGATTCAGGTGTTAATGATCTAGCCCTTTGTTCAGTCATCCATCTGTGTAGTTTAGTTTAAACACTGCTTACCTAGTGTACTCTCCTATGCAGCAGTGTCCTATGTTCCCATGGCTCCATGCTGAGTGCAGTACAGCCTCCCCCCCCACCACCCACGTCCAATCCCCCCCCCCCCCCCATCTTCAACCAGTGATGCAGAGGAGAAGCACACATCTGCATTGGTGTCATCATTGCTGAGGCCAGGGTGCTTTGGAGGTGTGTAGAAAAAATGCTTCCTTCATCCAAGGTTTCTGTGGAAGGCTTCCTGGAGATGCCATTTGAAGTCTCTCTCTCTCTTTTTTTTTTTTTTAGTAAATATTGAATGGTAATTCTGTGCCAAACATTGTGCTCAGCAAGATTTTTACTCATAGTTTTAAAGGATTAGACACAAATGTGGTTGCTACAACAAAATGTCATAATTTGGGTCCCAGTTCTAGGATCTGGGAAGCTGGATATGGTGTCTGCTGAGGGCCCGCTTCCACTTAGATAACATCTTCTTGTTAAGTCTTCATATTGTGAAAGGATCAAGGGTCTTTCTGGGCTCTTTTAGGAAGACATCCTCATATTCTGACCTTCCAAATGCCATCTCACCTGTATTAGTTAATTTTCTTGGTGCTGTGACAAAATACCTGACAATAGCAACTTTAAGGCGGGGTCTTCCTTGTAGCTCTCAGTTTAGGATGCAGTCTGTCATTGGGACAAAGGAGTGTGAGCAGGAGTGTAGAGCTGGGTCCCTCACCTCCCATCTTGGTAGAACAGGAAGCAGAGAAGAGGTAGAAACTGGCCGGCTATCAAACCTCAAGGCCCACCTCTAGTGACAGACTTCCTCCAGCAAGACTCCATTTCCTAAAGGGTTGATACGCCACCATCCAAAACAGCACCACCACCTGGGACCACGTGCCCTAACACCTGAGCCTGTGGGAATATTTCACATTCATACCACATCGCCTAATACCATCACTTTAGATGTTAGGGTTTCAACATACAAACTTTTGAAGGATACAGACATTCAGATCATAATAGGTCCTGGGGGATTATGAAAACTTGAACCATAAGCTAAATGCACACACCACACGTGCGCGCGCGCACACACACACACACACACACACACACACATATATATAAACTCATAATTGTTTTGAATGTCTGAAACCCTCCTGGATCATTCACTGCCAACCAGCAGAAGGCAGCCCGGTAACCCCAGCTGTCCTCCCAGCTGTCCTTCCATGCTCTCCCTTGATTCTGAGCTTCCTGTCTCCTTTTTTAAAATTTCTGACATTTCTAACCATTAAAATAATATTGATTAATGTCCTGCTATGTTTTTAATGGTATATATTTTTATTTGGAATAAATATAATTGGACTTTCTTAGATCAGGTGAAATAGTTTCTGAAATCATTTTTAAAATTTTATCCTTCCTGGCCAAGTTCACTGCTCAAGGACTTGGCCTTTGACCCTGACAGGCTCTCCAGAGTAAAATCCAAGCCATCTTAGAATTTGCTTTTCTTGCTGTTGAGAATTGTTTTGCTGTGTTTTGTTGTTTTTAAGCAATGTTCTGTCCTGGGTTATTATGATGTATTGGGCTTGACAGGGCTATATTGTTATACTAGATGAAATACTGTTCAGGAAGTCACTGAGCAGGTGGAAAATGCTGTTTAATCCCTCTTACAGGAGAGGCTCATGGTGGTATGGAAAAAAAAACAACTGTAAAAAGGTGTAAAACAGGTTAGTAGAGCTGAGGAATAGCAAATGTCTCCTTCTGTCATTGTGCAAGAATGCCTTGTGCAGCTTTATTTTACACAGAGATGTTCCGTGTCCCCCAAATATTTCTCCGGTGGTGGTAATGAATTGCATTGCCCTCTTGGTTGTAAGAGCGCAGTATTCTGCTGAGGAGCCATATGGTTCCCATTTATTTTAATGTGTCTTTGACATCAGGAGAATTGCTGAGACAGCAGAAGAAAGTGCTTACACCTTGGACTACAGCCAGAACTGTGATTATTTATGTGGAGTGAGGACTACCTTTTTCCCAATAAGAAACAATGTGGCCTGGAGGTTATGTGTGTTGAAATTTCAATAAAGCTAGAACCATAGGTTTATGCATTTTGAAAATAACTGTTACTTTAGTGGCAGTGAAATTTGTTGCTTGAGCATGAAATTTTAGTGTTTAATTGCATGTGTGAGAGATTAAGGAAACTTGCTGGGAAGAGGCTGTGTTACTTTCTGACTGATTATAAAGGAGCACACCTTTATTTTGTTTGTCAGCATCACCAAGGTAGTACTGTGTATATGTAATACTTCCCTCTGTGATTCAGAAGCTTTCTTACAAAGTATTTATTTCTCATGATATTCCTGGGAGGTAGATAAACTCAATTCTGAAAATATCAGTGAAAGAACTGAGAGATTCAGGTGTTCATTAACACAATTTATATACTGTTTTAGCAATTATTAATTCAAATATCATTCACTATATTCCTTGACATTTACTATTTTCCAGATACTAGGAAAAGAAAATATTTTCTCAATAATCATTAGTGCTGCATGCTCACAGTGAGGAAGCATCTTTTAAAAATAGAAGACAAGGTGATAGAGAAATGCCTTAGCAGTTAAGAGCACTGGATGCTCTTGCAGAGGACCTGGGTTCAGTTCCCACCACCCACATGGTAGCTGCTAACCAACTATCTGTAATTCCAGTTCCAGGGGATCCAACGCCCTTTTCTGGCCCCCACAGGCATTGCATACATAGTGCACTTATATACATGCAGGCAAAATACTCATACACAGAAATATAATAATAGAAGACAAATATGTCAATAACATTTGTTCTGTATGTAAATATCTGCAAAGATTTGAAGATTCCCTAGAACATTTTAAATGTTTTCTCTATAAAATACAGACAGTCTAAAAGAGGACGGGGGGCTAGCAGCCTTAATCAAAATCTGTAAAATGGTTCTCAATGGAAATAAATTCAGGTGACTAGTCCAATATATGAAACACGAAAAAAGTCACTTCCCAACCCCAACCCCTGCTCAGCTTTGGACTTTGCCCAGCAGAATAGCATACATGGACTTCGCCAATCACTTTAATATATTATACTTCAAATCATTTGCTTGAGTATTTTAATGTATAAAAATAAGTGATTTATCATATAAGGAGAACGCTGAGGCAGAAAGAAGACGGTAGGACAAATGTAGACTTAGAATGCCAAAAATCGTGATGCTTGGGACTAGAAATTTGTTGGCTGAACCGATGCAAAGGAAAGCCATGTATATAAATGAGAACAGGATCGGTTAGTCTGTGTTACTGCCACAATTTTAAACTTACTTCAGTTTAATAATTTGGTCCTCCAATATTAATAGCATTCTAATAGTAAGGCATTCAGCAGTCACGTCATGTCACATGCTCAGGGGGTGGTCAAATCTATAAAGAGCCCTGTCCATGCAGATTAATTGTATAAAACACGAGATATAAAGGAGAACATTCTTTTTTTAATCTTTGCTCTTTTCATTTCAACTGTAAAACTTTCACGAGTAATAGTTTTTGCTGTTCTCCTGCAAAGATGTGCAAAAATTTTATAATTATTTACAAAGATTATGAAGAAAAGAAGTGGTTTCTTTAATAAGCAGAAATATGTGGATGAAAAGTAGCTAGTTGTAAAAATTGATCACTTCTCATGGAGTAATTATCTTAATTACTTATGGCATAGAGGTGGGAAGGCCACACTTGACAGTTACTGTGCAGTGCAGCTTTTGGAATTTACATCAGAATCTTGAGTGGAAAGCCATATTTTGTTCCTCTCTAAGAATATCAGATAACCATGTAAAGACAAACTCAGCTTGCAGAACACTGGCTGAACAGCCTGGGCTGTGCCTTTCTGGAGAGACAGGAGAGAGTGGGTCTCTCTCCAAAGAGCCCCTGCTGGCTTCTGTGGATGGAGCTGACAGACTGAGTGGATGAGGACGTGACATGCATGTTCATGATCCAAAACAAAGCGTTTGTCAGCTAGCCTCAGGGGTCAGCTTTTCCTGTTATTTCTGGTTTGCCACTTTGTTGTTGTTTGCGTGTCTATCCAGTGTCTATGCCTATCTGACAGGGCATATGTTATTTCACATAGTCTTATACCACAGGGTTTTCCCTTTATGTAAACTAGTGATGTAAACAAAAGGGTCTCATCTTGAATTATTTGACTTAGAAGCTGAAGCTTCTTACTTCTGTGAGTCTCAAGGTTAACCCAGTGTGAATATTTTCAACCTGATATTTAAAATGGGGGTGTAAAACCCACCTACAGATAAGTGGTTAAATCACCGAATCCTGTGTGTGATTACTAACCTAGTCTGGAAAGAGAATGACAGCTGCTTCTTGGGTATGTTTTCATATTGTAAGTGGTGTAATGTTCTTGGGGTTTTACTAGTACACAAGTTGGTAGGTTGCCTTGAGATGGGGAAGAATGACAGCCAGGACCTGAGGAGGGAGATGTATATACTTTTTAAAAACAAGACTGGGGCTTATAGCTCAGTGGTAGAATACTTGCCTAACATATCTGAGGCCCTAGGTTCAATACCCAGGATGGATGCGGCAAGGGGCAGGGGACAGGGGGCAGAGGGCGGGGGAGGGCGGGGGGGTGGGGAGATGGGGTGACTAACTAGAGAAGCCAATGTATTGGAAACAAATAGAATCGGACTTCAAATAACGTTTGAAGACTACTTTCATAATAATAAGAATTACACTTAAAAAAAAAATAAGGTCATAACTTACCTGTTTCATTGATTGCCTGCATCTCAGTTCGATTGTCTTTCTGGAAAGGCAGAGTTCTTCAATTCCAAAATTTAGGAAGCATGATGAATATTACTCACTGATATCTTGCCCAGCTGGCCTTATCGTCCGCCTGTGATGTATGTGTTTTATTCTCTTCAGACTGAACCTGAGATAGCATGACACTAACTTGGTCATAGGTAATGGATCGGTTTACATCACTTACTTAATGTAATTTGAATGTCATTCATGGCTCTAAAGGAGATATTCTCAATTAGTTTTTCATTTTGCCTTTTATACACCCATGCCCGACTGTCCGAAATATTTGAGCAAAATAATTTGAAAGAGATGGCTAGGGTGGGTACCTTAAAGAGCTTGACACTGTGACTCAGAGGAATCAAGGGGACAAGGGAATATTGCTGTTTGATCCCGATTGGAATAATGAGAATTATTCATTCATTTCTTGGCTACTAGGACCCATCTCCATTTATCACTTGTGGTTAAGACTGAGGCCATGTGCATGCCATCCTGATCAGGAGTAGCTGGCCTTGACAATCACCCCAAGTTGCAGGTGTTCTTTATAAAGGTTAAGTTAATCTTAACTTTACTGGAGGTTTATCACCTAATCTAAGTTAATTTCTATATAAAATGGTTTCTGGGGAAATTGGGTTTTCTGTTTGTAAGTTAAACTTCCTGGCTTGAGAATCGAATCAATCTCCATTTGTTCTGAAAATGTAAGAACCACCATGCACAAACTAATTCTATCAATGTGATTTTAAAACACACATCTTTATTGCCTGAGTTTTGCAATAGAAACAAGGTTATTTCAGCAATTCGCTTCTACTGTTTGACCAAAATCTAAAAATAAACTCAATGTGTAGACTTAGTAGTTCATTGATGTTTTCCTTTTGAATATAAACCATAAGAGACAAAGGTGTGCTTGCTATTGGCTTTACACCTGAAGGAGAGAATGAATAGTTTATACAATTTTCAGTTCGGCTGGTTCAGCAGTTAAGAGCGCTGTCCGTTCTTGGAGAGGACCTGGGTTCAGTTTCCCACCTATATGGTGACTAACAACCATCCTTATTAACTCCAGTTCTTGGGGAATCTGATGCTTTCTTCTGACCTCCGTGGGCATTACACACATGTGGTGTACTTACATTCAGGCAGAACACTCATACACATAAAATAACAATAAGTAAATCAAATAAAAATTTAATAAAAATAAAACTGAACCAAGCTTTCAACTTCCATGTGCCTGGTTTAATGTCAGAAATACATCGCTCCATTTTCTGCTTTTGGCCTTCCCACCAGTGGTAAGACTTTGTTAGTCCTTACTGACACTAAGAAGAACATGTGAGCTGGAGAGGGTCTCACCTTGCTGCTGAAGCCTTTGCTCTGGAGTTGCTCTCTGCAGTGTCATCAGGGGTCCAGAACCTCCTGTGGATTGCTGTGTGTGCAGAGATCAGCCATGGAAAGAAAGACACACTAGCGTTATGTACACATAGCTTACATATGAAGCAAAATTGATCAGGAAAAGCATCAACTTGACATGTCAGACAGAGACTTGTAGACTTACTGTCTCCTGAAAGCACACGAAGTTTCTGAAGTAGAGCAAGATCAGTTGAAGTTTCTTAAAGCTTGACATCATTCAACTTTGATATCTTGGTTTTCTCATCTTCTTATGAAACTGTGTCCGGGGTAGTAATACTGTCTACAGTACTTTTTAGGCAAAGTCTCATATATCCTAAGGTGACCTGGAACTTCTGATCCTTCGGCCTCTACCTCCTAAGTGCTAGGTCTATAGGTATGTTCTACCACATCCTTTTTTTAAAGCTTATCTTCCATGTGAGATCAGAAAACTGTAGAATATTTGCCCTATTAGAGCACCTGCTTCTCTCGTGGTATTAGACACCTGGTCTGATTCCATTTTCAATCCACCGTATTAGTAGATTGTTTCTTTATATAAGTTATGATGCAGATCTGTTATTTTTCTACATTCTTATCTTGGTGTTGTAAATTGGTCAGTTTTTGGTGTTTTACTTTTTGTTTTTTGAGACAGGGTCTTACTCTGTTGCCAAGGCTCCAGGGTGCTCTCGAGAACTGTGTCCTGGGTGGTAGATACAGCACCATTGTGCAGAGATGGTTTTTGCATCAGAGTGGTAACTGTGGGTTGGATAAAAGAAAAGACATTGAAGGACACAATTGATATGAAATATAGAAACCAATTTTTTTGACCGCCTGGTGGTGAAGCTAGCACAGAACTCAGTGGACACCCAAAGTGGAGTTCATTCATTCTGCAAAGGACGCAAGTGTCATCACAGTACATCAGGGAGGTTTCAGATTCACCAGGGCAGATATGCTGAATGAATCTTGTCTTTTTTTTTCTCAGGCTTGAAAAACACAAACTGTTCTTTTTATGACTCCATGTTAGAGTAAAGCCTGGAGGCAGGTGATGGCTTCTGATGGCCCATTCTGGAAATCTGATTTAATCATCAGAAGGCCCTGGATGGTTCCTATGTCCTAAAAAGCCACACATAAAAATCTCCATTAAGCTGGTCTTAGAGTATTTCAAAGTCTTTTGTTCCAGAACATTTGGATCCTTGTCTTTACAATGCTGTTTATAATATGCAAGTATTAAACCGAACAGCACATGTTTGAATTGTAGCCTCTAGGAGATGGGAGGGAACACTGTTCTTAATGTGCTTTAGCCGTGTTAGCCCAATTCAGCTGAATGGTTTCAGCCCTCTCTCAATATCAGTCTCAAAACCTTGGAAAGTCATGTCTACATTCTGTCCTCTGGAAACAGATTATTTGGCTTTGGGGAATAATAACACAATAGATTTACCCCAAAAGGTGGAGAATTCTTAAAATATAGAAATATGGGTTTTAGACTTAAATAAATTCTTAAAACAGTTTGTCTAGAGAGCCACTAATTTTCTAAAACACAAGTGACAAAGCCTTCAGGTGTTATTTATAATAATCCTGAATGAGTACGTGAAGTACTTTTCCCTTGTCTGTACATTTATGGCTCTGATTGATAATGTCTTAAAGGCATCATTTTAATGATATCAAGAGCAAAAGGACAGCAGATTGTCTCCTAAATCCCAGAAGGTCTGCTTTACCTGCCATTAGGCAGTGACTGATGAGCTCTTCCAGTCTAGTGGCAGATCACAGAACAGATTTCTGAATTTTGCTTTCTATGGTAATCTTTTACATTTTGAGGAATTCTCTGTTTCAAGACGATTTAAACATGCAGCTATGAAGCAGATCGGTGTCTTTAAATCAAAGTTGAAAATTGTCTTTGCTACCAGGAATACAAGTATGCCTCAGTAAGTGTATATACAAAAGAATAGATACTGGAAGGTAAACAGTAGAGGAAGCAAAACAATAGAAAAGAGGAAAGAGGGTCTGTGAGAGGGCTCAGCAGATAAAGGTGCTTGCTGCTAAGCCTGACAACCTGAGTTTGGTCCCTGGGATGCACATGGTGGAAAGAGAGAACCAACCTTCAACAAATTGCCCTGTGACCTCCCTATTTACACAGTGACACATGTGCTTTGCCCCCCACGAAATAAAGAAGGTGATAAAATAAATAAATAAAGTAAAGGAAAGAGGGAAGGTAAGAAAGTTGACTTTTCACCATAATGTCATAAGTCCCTCAGTCTCTAAACTTTGAGTCTGTTCATTCTTAGTCCCTCATCCCTGAAATGGAAGTTCCACCTAGGGAAGAGTCATGGTCTGGGATGCTCAACTGATGTAGACCAACCATCTAACAGTGCTTGGCACACAGTAATCCCTCAGTTAAATTTTGTTGCATGAATAAATTTACAGAGTGAGCTGAGTCATGCCAGCCTCTTTCTGTAAATTTGAAATGATATTATTTTGCTATCCAAAGACTTCCTTTACTGTTTGTTTTTCTACTTGAGCATGCATAGTCCTTCCTGAGGCTTCCCCAAAATGTAGTATGAACTGCGTGACCAAGAACAATACACATGTCGTTCCCGGCAGTTCTGGAGGCTAGAAGTAGGAAAGGTTCTTCTTTCCTCCTGTGTCCCTGGATGTTCCTTGGCTTGTGGCAGTAGAATCCCAGTGTCGCTGTCCAGCTTCCTGTGGCATTCTCCTGTGTCTCTCCACATTATCTCCCTGCTCTCCATGTCTGTGTCTAGCTTTCACCTTTTTATTTTCACCTCTATTGGATGAATGCGCACCTCGTTGACTTCACTGTAGCCTGTCTATGTCTATAAGGACCTTGTTTCCTAATGAGATTACATTCCAAAGGACTGAGGTTAGAACTTGAAGTCATCTGAGAAGATGAAGGATATACAGTATATACAGCGTGTATGTAAGTACACCTGTGTTATGCAGTGCCTCTGGAGGTCAGAAGAGGGCATCAGATACCCTGGAACTGGAGTTCCAAATGGTTGTTAGCCACCTTTGGGTGCTAGGAACCAAACCCAGGTCCTCTGCAAGAGCAGCTGGTGCTCTTAACCACTGAGCCGTCTCTCCAGTGCCGGGATATGCAGTTAAACCCACAGCCATTAGTGCATTTCTATTTAGCAGGATCCTTCTTTTCTAGTTGGAAAGCATCTTATCATAGGTGTCAAATTTAGAGTTTTTAGGTTTAAGTTTAGCTTGGACACCAGTTACCAAAAGAAGTTAGTGGACTGTATTCTCCAAGTCTGGGGTTTTCCACTATGAAATCAAAGGACTCTGTCAGATAACCTTATCATGTCAACCAGCTTTGGAAAGTCACATTGAAAACACATGGTTCTTTTTTGCTCAGTCATAGTGTATACCCCAACCATTCTCAGTGTTCAATGTATTGTGCTGTCTGATATCCAGTAATAATAATTCTAATCATCACCACAGAAAATAACATGATGGGTCAGAACATCACTATTGTGGAACAAAATATGTACAAGTTTCATTCATTAAAAAATTTCCATGCACATAAGGAAACGGAAGCACCATGAAGAAGTCAGATGCATTGTGACAACTGTACATTTTCACAGGGCACAGAAGGAGCATTCAATACATGTGCATACTGTGTGATTATCAGATCACAATACATAACATGTCTCTCCCTTGTACTTGCCATTTCTTTGTTCTTTTTCTTTATAAAATGTGAAATATTTATCTGATATAATCGCCTGCCTGCACTGGAGAATGTTAGCTTATCCCTCCCCTGTGATGGTATGATAGTAAATAGTTGTTTTGTTTTGGTTTTTTTTAGGCATCCTCCTAAAATAAGATCCAAGGCATGTGGGATTATAAAATGTGACTGTTTTGATCATAGTATAATATAACTTGAATAAAATCCATAAAAACAAAGGGATTAAAAAAATAAGGAATTAATTTCTGCCACTAATTTTTAAGAACAACTGGCAACTTTACTGAAGTTTTCTTCTACAGCCATTGCAAAAGCATTTAAAAGTTTACTCTGCCTTTGCCCCCACATACACAGGAATGTAAGAAAGGAAAGTTAAAAGAACAATTTGCCAACTCTGGACAGTATTTTTGGTGTCATAAGGTCTCAAATGTGCTGATCATAGATAGACTCACAATTCGGGGGCCTTATCTTGGCCTCCACTGAGAACTGCACCCCTGGGGTTCACTGAATGAGAATCACCACCCTGGGATTCACTGAATTGCTTCTTTCTCTTTCAGCTTCCTCCATTCTCAAAAGGGAGAAGCGACTGAGGACCAAGAATGTGCATTTCAGCTGTGTCACCGTGTACTACTTCACGAGGAGGCAGGGCTTCACCAGTGTGCCCAGCCAGGGGGGCAGCACTCTGGGAATGGCCAGCCGACACAACAGTGTGCGCCAGTATACCCTGGGCGAGTTTGCCAGGGAACAGGAGAGGCTACACCGGGAGATGCTGAGAGAACACCTCAGGGAGGAGAAGCTGAACTCTCTAAAACTAAAGGTGAAGCATCAGCTTGTTTTTTGTAAAACTCCATGTGCTTGTAGCCTCTTGAGCCAACCATTTTCTTTCACAAATCAAACTCTGTTTTCCAGAACAGACTGCCTACAGAGTTTTTACTTCTTCTGCATCCTTCTGTTTGGTTTTGGTTCTGTTGTTGTTTGTTTTTTTGAAAGCAAAGCAGTGTACTGTTTTCATAGGAAACTTACTTGACTTCATTCATTCATCTATTCCACAAATATTTACTATTGGATATTGGTTGCTACTTTATACTCATTTTTATGATTGTACCTGGACTGGGGCTAGCAGAAGTCCCAAGACAATTATACTTAACTCTCCATAGGAATTTACATATTACTAGGAAAGGAAAATGTTAATCAAATGGTCAAAGACAATGAAATCAAAATGTCATTCAGGGTTATGAAGAAAAGTTATAAGGTGTTATTAAAATATATGACAGGAGATGGCTATGGTCAAGGAAGGTTGGAGAATGCTCCTTAGAGAAGTGAGATGACATCTGAAGCAGTAAGGAAGAACCGAGGACTGACAAGAGTACAAGAGTTTGTGGCTAGACCTAAGGCACAAAGAGTAGCATGAAGGCGAAAGTAAACCACATTAAAGTATTTCAGGGTCAAGTATTTTTTGTCCTCAGGACATCAAAGGCTATCATGAGTTTTAAACCCAAGGTTGGGGTTATCAGGAGAGAGGTAGATTATATAGGGTAGATTAGACAGAAGATAAGGAACAAGACAGACAGATCTGCATGGGAATTAAACTGAAAGAAAAGTCAACAGTGCCCTGGATGAGTTGAATTTGGAAGAAAGAAAAGAAGGTAATCAGGAATCAGCAGTTTATGGCTCCCAGGACTGAATGGGTAGAAAATAATGTTGCCCGGAAATGACAAGGCACGTAGGGAAAGGTGCAGGTGGGGTGTGAGCGAGACAGTGAGGTCTTCTTTGGACACAGGAGTTGGAGAACTTTAGGGTTATCAAGTGGTGTCAGAACAGTATCTGGGTGGTGCTAATCCCAGCACCTCTTGATAGTAAGTAGAGGAAAACAAAATACAGAAAATAGCTTTTGCTGACTAGAGGCATTAGTTATTAGTGATAACTCTGTTAACATATATGAACGTTCTCCCACCATTATCTAATAACAGAAAGTATTTGGTGTGTCATCCCCATAATAAGTCACTCACTGAGCCCCTGAAGCACTGATGGGCCTTTGTGACCTTTACCTTTAGTTTATGAAGTCAGCCAGCAGAGTCGGGGCGGGTGCTTCCAAAAAAATCTTACTTTTTACATTTTGCAATGTGTGTGTGTGTGTGTGTGTGTGATGTGTGTCTGACTGTCTATTCATTCCAATTGCATGAAAAGGCAGTAACTTAAATGAAACTGGACACAACTTAGTCTACAGCATGTTGGTTATTTTCTTTGGCAAGTTTGAATGACAGTTCCTTAAGTTTTTCTAATAACAACCCTCTGTTTAGTTGTTTTCATTTCTATTGTTGATTCTGTGCAGCTTAATTCCACAGTGATTAGCATTTTGCTTCTGCATTTTGTCTTTGTCTATTTAATCCACTGCAAAATAACTCCACCATATCCCCAAAGATGACATCATTTTCCAGGTTTAAATATTGATAAACCAATAATAATGACTGCCAATCATGAAGTGTTTTTTTTTTATTTTCCAGGCATTTTATAAGTGAGTTAATTTAATCCTCACAAAGAGCCAGTGGGACTGGTAAATTATCAGAACGTGTATG
This sequence comes from Eospalax fontanierii, assembly GCA_035773235.1. Lineage (NCBI taxonomy): Eukaryota > Metazoa > Chordata > Mammalia > Rodentia > Spalacidae > Eospalax > Eospalax fontanierii. The sequence goes on along the minus strand of CM069530.1, from coordinate 65,506,235 downwards.
CAGCTGAGGGGGAAAAAAAATCACAAAGGTGTTACATAAATGACTCACTAAATAGAAAACTGACTTATTGTCTTAGTCTTTATATTTCTTTATACTAAATTCATTTATTACCCTATATAGAAATTTAGGAACAGTCTCTGCCATTTTCTGGAGCTTCAGACTGTTTGCAATAGTTTTGAACAGGTAGACTGTAGAGCTATCAGAGAAATAAAGCCTTATAATAGTGAACTCAGGTAGTTGTATACATGGTGATTTGGGGCAGGGAGGACCACAAGCCACAGCAGCCATGTGAGGCAGTGATATATGCTCATGTCATAATTCTGATCCATCTACTTCCATATTCTTTTCCAAAAAGCAGAGCAAGAAGGAAAAGAAGAAAAACAGCAAAACACGCTCTTGTTGATTCTTTTTAAAACTGTACGTAGAGTGAGGTGCTGAGAAGTAGTCACTGAGTGGTTGCCATCTCTAGAAGTTCTGTCCACGAGTGACACACAGTGATCCCTTTGTTCAAGCTATAAACTTAAGGCACAAAGAACAAAGGAAAAATGTTCAATGCCCTAAAATGTGCTATTTCAAATGACCAGGAAGCTACCCAGAGGGGCTTCCGGGTGATCTGAGCTTCACTGGGCTCACTGTACTCAGAAACACATTACATGAAGCTGAAGTCCGAGAATAGTGCATGAGTCTTCTCAAATATATGAGAGGAAAAGCCTGTGCACTTTCACTGCAGCTTCTCCAACATATTAATTCTTATGATTAAAAAAATGTATCACTGCTATTCTTGTCTAAGGTTTAATTATTCCAAAGCTCAAATTAACAAGCACAAAAGTTAGTTACGCAAAGATTTTACTATGATACTCAAAATTTGTTTCTAAGTATAGTTCCTCTATGGTAAAGGAAATGTAACTAGATTGAGTCCAGGACCTTGGAGGTAAGCTATAGAGGAAACTTGGTATAGAAGGGAAGTTCAAAGAGGAAAGAAAGGATTGTTACTGATATCCTCTGCTGCTAGACATGCTGACACATGCCTATGTTCCTAGCAGTCCAGGGGCAGAGGCACAAGGATTGCACGTTCAAGGCCAGGCTGGCCTACGCTCTGGGGTTGTCAGTGAACTACCTGCTATTGAGGACAGACGGAAGAAAGAAGGCAGCATAAACATGTCAGCCCTTACCAAAGCTCTCATGGGGTGATGATGTAGCTCACTAGACTGGGGAACTGGATAGCTTTCATTTTACTTCTTTAAAATCTAATGTTCCTAGGAAGGAAAGACACATTCCTCTAGCACTCTGCCTGTGTACTTTCCAGGGAATTAATCTCTGTTGAGTTCCAAATAGAGGAACTCTTTATGCAATGGCTCCTTTCCCAATGACTAAAAAGAAACCCACATGCATGCTTCTAGATGTTTCCTTATAATAAATAGTTTGGAAACAAATTAAGAATAAAAATTTAGGTTTTGAGTATGAAATTGCTTCTTATTTGTTAATTCATCCCCTGAGTTATGAGTTAACAGATACCAAGAAAAGCTACGGACAATTAGATTTGTAAGAAATCCAATTTTATTTGGGGGTTTCAAGTGTTATCTTTTTGGTGGTGCATGAATGCTGACAATGTATTTACACATTGTCTATAAGTAATGGAGAAAACTAATTAAATAAAATGCATGTTCCTACAAGAAATAACCAGCTTTAGATGTCTGAATTACAGAGTATAATCTTTTTTTCCTGTCAACCCCATTCAGACATGTCATACATGTCATAGTAATCAATGTAGTCATCTTAATACTATACTCTTTTGCCAATTAAGTGCTTAGATTTCGTAATCTGTGCCACACTATTGAACAATTACATAAGCCTTGATTCCCATTTCACCTCTTTCTGGAATATGCATTCAGCCGCTGTTTGCAGGTTCCACGGAGCCGAGGTATTCCAGTTGCCTCTGGTTCATCCTAGTGGGTTCTTTTGTGTTGCTCCGGGGGAAATTTAGTCCAGCTTGCACAGGTCTGAATCTCTCACTGCAGCTCCTTTCCCTCCTGAGCCCGCAGCTCTGTTCCCACACTGTGGGCATCTCTACTTGCTCTCTGTAGTTGAGCCCTCTTCTCAGTGACTCATTATGTGTGTATTTATGGGTCATGTTTGGTTGTTGGCTCCCTTTTTACTTAAAGCAAAAAGAGTGGCCAGCTCTTAATGCGTCCTTTAGTGATGAGTCTTTTTAAAAATCTCTACTTAGTTCTTTTCCCTGAAATCCCCGATTTATGGCTGCTTGTAGTCATTTGCTGATTTTCTCATGTATCATCAGACTTCTCCCCTTTAATCCAACTCCTGTATCTTTTTGAAACTCCTGAGATTAAATTCTTAGGTAAAGAATATACTTGGAAATATATGGATTATGGATTTGGCTGAATTATACCTCAAACCCATAGTTTCAATGTTTGGGGATGTGGTTATAATTATCTTCCACGTGCTATATTCTTTTTTAGATGTGTCTTAGCCTATTGGTCATGGTATTGTTGAAATCCACTTATTTCTTCAGAACTTCTCTCTTAGACCCTGTAAGATCATTTCAGAGCACACTAAATAGTAAAGTTTCTGGAATGTGTCATAAATGGAAGCATACTTCAACACCAAATGGAAAACGTTGCTATGCCAAGTACCTGCTCTGTCATATGCACATATGCACAACCTATTTTGACAAGTAGAGAAAAAAATATACCTCACTAAAGTGATGGAGACTGACAAGCTAGGTCTCTATCCTGTGTGTGTGGAATGCATTTAAGAATATGTTCTTTCAAAATATTGCAGGTATTTTAGTTAACATGGAACAATTAAGCATATGTATCAAATCTTCCTTCCTGTGCAAGAAGCATTACCTTTTCTATTCCGGGGAAATCATTGTACAGATTCCCCTGACTTAAATGTGAGGTGCCCTCAGTGACAAGGCTTACTTGGGTTGCTCACTAGAGTGAAATGTGTGTATCGCTTCCCAGCAGTAGCTTAAAATTAGCTAAGAAGGTCATATTTAAACTCCATAACTTAGTGAATGTGACCAGTGATGGCTTTGTGCCTTCACAGACTTGTTTAAATATCTACCAGCATGCTATATCCATGCTGGCTTATTATCTGTCACGGAAAGAGACACTGTTGATCTAAACTAGAAGGAAGGATGTAAGAATTTTTTTTTAAGATATGTCTTAAATGTTGATATTATCCTTTTTGGAGATTTTTGTGCTGATGTAGTCTCCACAAACTTCTTATGATTTCAGATTACTTATTTATTGAGATAGAGGTTCTTACTATGTTACATAAGCTCTAGCTGAATTAATTCTCATGCTTCAGCCTCCCAAGTAGCTGAGATTTGTAAGTACCTGGCTCAGGTGGTTTATACACTTAAAGGAAAACAAGCAGACATCCCTGGTCTTTGAGGTATGATAAAACAGATTTAGTTTTCCACCTGTAATTAATATCTAATGACAGAAGATGTATATGATAAAATTCAACTGAATATCAAAGTGCTATGAATATTTACCTTTACTTTGCCAAACCAGAAGTTTTTTATTCAGTATATGCCCATCTCTGGTACCTAAAGTACATTTTTTGGTTAAAATAACAAGTTTTACTTATACAGTTTTAATGGAAAGCTCCTTCCACTAAGAAACCTGCTATCATCTTACCACATTTTTCACCCCAGTTCTGCTCTCTAAGCATACAGAAAAGTCTTTGTTTCCCAAATTCCAAGTTTTTGAAAGCAGTATTGATAGAAATGCAAAAGAAAAAAAATCAAACAGAAGACAAAAAATAAGCAAGCAAAATTCAATTCTGTTAAGCCAAGTGTGTATAACATCATAAATCCAATTTTATAATTTTATCTCCAGATAATCCTCTGTAGTGCCAGTCATACAATGATCAGTAAAGTTTTGTCATATTTTAGCAAGCATGATCTTGTTATCTGCATGTACGATAAGTTTGTCTCTTGGGTCTTTATCCAAGTTATGAATTTCAAATGGAATTTCACAGGGTTAAGTTTGGGAAATACTTGCAAAGTATGCTCCTCAGGAGGAAAGGGGGTGTGTGTCCTGTATCACCCTGTCATGATCTCCATTGGGAATCCTTGTCAGTGACAGCCACTGTTACTGATAGATGTAAACACAATGAAAATGCTCATCATTCCTGGACACCCTGATAGTGCAAAAGAAGTTGAGAGCCACTGTGTTCAGAAATGTTCTCACCATTCAATGCATAGTCATTCATTAGATACCTGTCTGTCTTTCTATGAAAAGAGTATATGACATTATGTCAGAACCTACAAATTAGACTAGAATTAGACAAGAATAATAAATTCTCAAGGCACTGGGCTCTTGGGCCACAATCTGTGGATTATGGGAACAGGGACCACCAGAGCAAAAGACTCAGGCCTCTGTGCACCTCACTTTTAAGGTTTTCTATATTGAGGTACTGAATAGAGTTCATCTGAAAAACAAGTTACTTTTCTCTTTCCTGAACCCAAGGCTCTAGTTTAGTAGTCAGTGTTCTTCTTTATCTCATTTTCTGAGAACTTCTGTTTAAATAATTCTTCCTAGAATAGTATTTTTGAGAATTCATATTTTTTTAAACACTTCATTACTATTTTGATCATCATTTAATTTCTTTTCCTGTGACTCCTCACAGATGTTAGAATTAGCAATCCTAACTCAAGCTTTCTCATTACTGTAGAGTATAAATTGTCTGAGCCCAGGGATGCTTGCAAAGAGGCAGCTGCGTGCTCTTTGCTGTCTTACTAGCCCATCTTTGTTTCAGATCCTTTCTGACATGTTTGCTTTCCCATTTCTGGCTGGAAGATTTTTTTTCTTCTAATAGACTATGAAATCAGAATAGAAAGTAAATACTTCTGATTTATGTCTTGGTACCTTGTTTTCCTTCTCATCTATTCTTTCTTGCATATATATTATGCTGTATTTACTATATTTTGTCATATTTATTTACATTCTTCCAGAAGACTTGAGTTTCCTTAGGTGGCAGAACTATTATCTATTTATAAACTCCTGTACCTACTATAAGATGTAGTACTATAGAATAGTGATTAAGACAATTCATTCATTTGAAAATGTATATTAATCAATTATATGAGACACAGCTACAAAGGTACCGGGGATACGAAAGAGAGCAAGACAAGGAGGCTTTGTTCTCAGTGTGTCCATGGTGTTGATAGGGCATGAAGTCAACCAGTAGGACTATGAATTAGGGAACCGGCCATTCCGGCTAAACACAGTCCACGATAAATGACGAGACTAAGCTAGGAAAATTAAAAAGCCTAATAAATTAGTCCACCCAGCCTTGTCCAGTTTCTCCCAATAGCATCTCCATCAGAAATACTCCTCCTTGTACCCCAAGAAGTGAGACCCAAAGGGAAAGGCTAACTGATGAGATGTCACTTTGGCAGTTTGCTCTGTTTTGTTCTCTTACGCTCCCTGTTCTGTGACTGAATTGTGTTCTTTATTTCTGAAAGAACTGATTTGAAGGAAGCACATACTGCTCTTTATCTCCAGGTCTGATCTTGTATTGAGGTCAACTCTTGGATTATGAATGCTACCCAGTGCTTTCTCAAAATTTATTTTTTGCCAGGCAGTTGGGAAGCAGAAGCAGGCGAATCTCTGTGAGATAGAGGCTACCCTGTGAGATAGAGTACCAGACCACTGAGCTCCTGTCTCAAAAACAAAAAAAAGTTTTGTTTACTCTTCTGTAAATTTTTTCTGCTGTTACTCTTAAAAATTTTTACTCAAAACTAGTCTTTCCTGCCTGGCAAGACCTTGGAGTCAAATACACTTGAGTTTGATTCTGAGTAACATCATTAGTTTTTCAGCTAGCCTTGGATAAATTACCATCAGCACACTTTAGTCTTCCCAAATATAAAAAAAATCATAGTATTGCCTTGTAAATTGAGATAATCTGCAAGAGCATGGAGCTCAGTGCATCGTGCTGTTCAGTGCCTGGTGTTTGGTTTGCGGCCACGCAGGCGTCCAGTTTCCAGGAGCTTCCTGGCGGTTATGGGCAATACTCATTGCTGCTGGAATCGATAACTTTTCATTCTTATTCCAACATTTCATGTGTTAATAATTTTATTACCACAGACACCATGTAACTACTGAAAAGAAATGTGCTTATTTTTAGTTTTGGTTTGAGTTTTAGCATATTAGTTAGCCTACCTGTTGAATGTTTTTCATAATCATTTTACATTGAATTAGTTATTTGGGTGCATTTAATGGCACCAAAAATTTCAGCCTGGTATGGGTTAGTGCACAGTGCATTCATTATCAGTTATCCTGGTGACTGTACACATAGAATCACTCCCTTTTTGGGGCCATAAACAATGAAATGAAATGGAAATGAATGGCAATCCTTCAGACAGAAGTTTCTCTTTTTCTCCTGCCTTCACCATTTTAAAAGTGCTTTTTGACTTGGGATTTGATATAATTGTTTTCATCCTATCTAATATTTTTCTATATTTATACATTTATCTGTATCATGCTGTTCAGAGCACAGAATGTATTGATTGACCGTGGAATTTATCTACCACATGATAAAGAAAACAAGGGTTGAAAGGCTACCCATACTCCAGTAGATGGTTCTAGACCACGCATGCTCAGGCAGCACTAAGTGGACTCAGTTTAGATTTATAAAAGAGTGAGCAAGCAAGCACATGAAGGTGGGGGGGTATGAAAGGAATTGGAGAAAATGGGGGGGTAGATTTGATTGAAGCATATTATGTACGTGTGTAAAATTCTCAATAAAAAATTTTTTAAGTATCTATGATATAGGGAAACAATTAGGTCAACTGTAAAAACGGGGGAAAGTTGAATGCCACTTTTCCTTTAAGCCCTCCTGTACTTGGGTTAAAGTAGTGATCCTCACAATGCTATTAAGTGTGTAGATGCACAAAATAAGCTCCTTACTAATACTTATCAGTAGGTCTACATTTGCAAAATTCACACACTAGAATTCTGTCATTCTAAAGCAAGTTATAGCACTTTTATTCTCAGAGTGAACCTGAGCACATGCACCGTGGCCCAAGAAAAAAGTTGTCAGTCTCCACATGCAAGTTATGAGTGCATTTTTAGTCTGAACAGAATGATATAGATAAATGATAAAAATATAAGAAAATTAAAGAAAGTACCAGAACAATTATATCAAATCATAAGTCAATTATCACCTTTAAGGCCTTGAAGACTGGAGAAAGAGATGATTCACTTTGAAGGACTGCTGTTTATTTTGTTTCATTGTTTATGACCGAAGACAAAGATCGATTCCATGAGTCCAGTCGTGTGGATACTTGGTAGGTTTATCGATGCATTAATGGTGTTCTATCCTGTATCAGGCTTTAGAAGCTACTATTGCTCAATGGGCAGAGCTTCTTCCTCCACTGTTGGTCTGACTGCTGGTCCGTCTTCAAATTTAAGCTTCCTCTGAACATCTTCCTTTTTCTCACTTATGCAAGCCCTCCCTTAAACATGTCTCCTAAGAACTCCCTTGGATGTCTTGTGTTAGTTCTAGCTAGGAAATCCTTATGAACTAAATTGAAATTATTAGGTTCCTTGTCTCTTTATTGCAGTCTATTGTGACTGGTTTATGTGCCAGTGTGCCCAGTCACTAAATGGGACATGCTTGTCCCCTAAAACCAAAATAAGCATAAAAGACTATTTGACAAATATTAATTATGGAAAAGTGTGCGTGTGCCATGCTGTGGAGAGCACAAATGATATGTGATCAGATACTTAGTGTCTTTGTTATCTTGAGCAAATTATTTATCATTCCTGTGCCTTGGATCCTTCATCCATCAAATAGAGATTATGATAATCTCTATCTTTTGAGGTTTTATGATGTTAAGTGTACTAATGCAGAGGAAATGCTTAGGTTAGTTTCAGAGACACAGATTCAAAAACTATAATTGCATATACCTATAGCTACTAATTCTCTTTCACTTCCATTTCTGGAATGACAAGCAGAGCAGATTTAAAGACCAATATTATTGCTAGTGTTTATATCACATTGTGTGTTAGTGTCTGTGTATGCGAGAGACAGAGACAAAGACAGAGACACAGAGAGATGCTAGGCAAACACCACCAAGGTATATTGCTAGCCCTCCATTTCTTGAAGCAGGTTCTCCCTGTGTACAAACTTCAGTTCTTTTCTGTGACCTCCCAGATGCTGGGATTGCAGGTGTGCACTAGTATACGTGGCTTTTTAAAGTGATTTTTAGTTCATGTACAAAATAATGGTTTGCATCATGACATTTCATATGTCTTTCATTGTGCTTTGCTCATATACATCTTTCATTACTCTTTATGGGTTTTTTAAATTTCTCCAAATGGTCCCTCTTCTGTGTTCATGACATAGATAGATAGATAGATAGATAGATAGATAGATAGATATTAATTCTGCATGTAAGAGGACATGTTACATCTGTCTTCTAACCATTACCTTTTCTTATTTCCCCAACTGCCAGTCTTCAGTTCCCCTTCCCACTGATATATTCCCTCTTCTGCTTTCATGTCCCATATGCATATATATGATGTTATTGTATTCATGATATAGTTAATATCTTCTTGATCTTCTGCTACTTCTAGATTCTACACATTGTTTTTCTGAGTCTGTCCCTTTTTTTTAAAGTTAATAGGATGACCTCCAGTTCCATCCATTTTCCTAAAAATGACTTAATTTCATTCTTCTTTACAACCAAATGCAAAGTAATTGGAATATACACATTTTCTTTATCTAGTCATCTGTAGATAGGCATCTCAGATGCCATCTATTACTAAACTATTGTGAATTACTCTGTACCAAACATGGATGTACAAGTATAACTGTGGCGTGTTGACTTACATTCCTTCAGGTTTATACCCAGAAGTGGCAGCGGGATCATATGACAGTTCTGTTTTTAGTTGGTTGAGGAATTTGCACAGTGGCGCACTTGGTTTGCATTCCTGCCAGCAGTGTAGAAAGTCCCTTTTTTCCCATCCTCCTTGGCATTTGTTGTATTTGTCTTAATGTTATCAATTTGAACTGGGGTGAGATGAAATATCAATGTCGTTTTAATTTGGATTTCCCTGGGCTAAGAATGTTGAGTATGTTTTCATGTAATAATTGGCCATTTGTATTTCTTCTTATGAGATTGCACTGTTTATTTGCCCATTGGTTGATTGAATGATTTTGGTCTGGAGCGTTTAATTTTTAAAAATTCTTTATATACTAATTTCCTGCCAGATTTACGGCTGGCAAACATTTCATCCCATTTTGTAGACTATGTCTTTGAACCTCCCTAAAAGGAAGTATATATTTGAAAGTTCTGGTTATTAAATATTACTATTTTATATATAAAAGAGCTTTAGACACATTGTGTTTAAGTTAAGTTTAGAGACTTCCACGATTGAATAAGGTCCCTAGGATCATTATAATCCAAGAGGTGTAAGAAAAGCGTATTGAAATGAGTCAGGGAATTGGTTCTTTATAAGTCCATGTTGGAGAGATCTCAAAAAATCTGAGACAGATTGACGTATGGAATAAGGTGGTTCCTGTACTTTTAGTGAATCAAGTCCAAAAATTCAGTGATTCTGTTTTGAGATAGGAAAAATACATTCAAAAGTAACAGTCATATCAAGAGAAAGACAAGCAACCTGAATGTTCTTGCAGCTGAAAGTGGACATGAAGCAGCTTACTGAGAATGGGTGCGTTGGTCTTGGCACAGCCTCTGGATTCCATCACACCAGATCCTTCGAATGTGATAGATGTGATTGGAAGGAAACAGTTGACTTTCTTCCGTGTTGCATACTGCTCTCAGCAGGGAAAGTGCATTTGAAAATAGTATGTGTAACACCCTAGTCTTAAAGTATATTTAAACTCCATAGGTTGGGCTTTGGTCTTAGAGAAATGGGCACAGACCAGAGAGAGGGGCATGGTGGAGAATGCATCCCAAAGGCAGCTGTGATGGTTCACCTTCATTGTCGGTTTGACTGGATTTAGAACTGCCCAGGAGACACATCTCTGGGACACTATTTCCAGAAAGGTTTAACTGAAGAGGGAAGATTCCCCCTAAATGGAGATGATACTCTCAAGGACTGACTGCAAAGGGGAAAGGAGGCGAGCCGCACTCTCTGTGCTTCCCGCTCTGCCCAGTAGTGGAGAAGCGGTCTCACACTGCCGTCTTCTCTGCGGTGGTGGACTGGACTCTCTCAAACTGGCATCCAAGAGTAAACTCTTTTCTTCAGCTGCTTTCTGTGAGGGAATTTCATCACGGCAATGAGAAAAGTCTCCAGAAACTGAGAGATGGGAAAGATAAACCAGTTGCCACACTGAACTGAACTGTCCCGTCTTCAGTGATCTTGAAATGGTGAGAAAACCTTGCAAGGTCACTTCAACATCACAGGAGACATTGAATACTTAGATTATAGCTCGTGTAGGCTTTTGTCTAAGAGTGGAGACAGTACATAGCTGTGTGGGAAGGAATTCTAGACTATCAATTGAATTTTTATTTAAATAGAAATTAAATTATTTATCATAACTGAAGGATGTAAAAAAATACAAGATCTAGATTATATTTCTAAGGACCTTTATATTTGGGGTAAACTGAATCTGTAGTTGGACATACAAGATTTTTTAAAAAATTCATTTCTTATTAGGTGCCACTTGGTTATATTGCCCTAAAAGTTTTGATGTGCTTTTACATGCTTGCTAAAATTTCACTTTTTCATTCTTTTTGGTAAGCAGATTCTCACTATGTAATCTAGGCTGATCTCAAACCCACAGCCCTCTTGTTTCAGCTTCAGAGACATGGAGCTACAGCTTGTCCTCCCACACCTGGCCTCACTTTGTCATGATCTTCAGATTTTGTGTATTTCAACCATCATTTCTTTAAATATCTAGTGTTGTTCATATAAGCTGGAGATTTTCCTGTTATAATGCTGCTGATTGTACAGAAAATGATTATAATAAAAAACATGGAGATCATGTTGAAATGAACATCTTCATGGGCCCCTATATCAGAAACTTGCTGAGGTTCACTTAAGGAAGCGAAAAATTAGTTTCAGTAGATCTTGATACCACTGCGGAACAAGAAGGGGAAAGTAGAACTGATTGCTCATGTGGCCTTACTATCTGAGAAGATGGAGTATGGCAGTCCCTTAAATTTCTCTGAAGATCAAATCTTTATATATAGAAATCTGCTGTTAGTAAATGAAGATTAACAGAAATGATAACCACAACCAAACTGAAGCCCTTCTATTGAACATCAAGTTTAACCAATACATATGCAAAGAATACCAGGCAGAGGGCATACTTAAGTTGGAAAGTGTTTGCTGCACAAGAATGAGAACCTGAATTTGGACCCCTAACACTCATAAAAAGCTGAGTGTGGCAGCACATACCTGTAATCCCAGCACTGGGAAAGTGGAGACAGACAGATCCCAGTGATTGCTGTCCGTCCAGCCTAGCTGACACAGGAAACTGTAGGTACAGCAAGAGACCCTGTCTCAAAAACTGAGGTGGAGAGCAATAGAGAAAGATAGTCTGACAAAAACTCCTGTCCTATACACACATAAACACACACTCACAGAGGGAGAGAGTAAATTGTGGATCATACTAAGAAATAATACCCAATTTTAAAAAGTCCTAAGTCTGTTGATTTACCTTCTAAAATATTTTTTAATGTAATTAAGCAACTTTTGAAAATACATCTCAAAGACCCTTTGCAATGTGTTGTAAGCACTTGCTCCTGATGCTTTTCTCTGTGGAAGTTTCTCTGCTGGGGGATAAAATATAATCTTCATGTTCTTCATTTTCTCCAAGTTGTTCAAACTGAAGGTATTACCCTCTAGCAAATATGCTTATGTAAATATGGACATTTTCTGTGAAGAGTGTGGTGTCTGAAATCTCTAGAGCATTTCCACTGGTTAATGGATGACTTGTTAAGGTCACCAAGCACAGTAACAGTTATAGTTAATGAAATAGAAAGTAATGAATTAAAGAATTAAAATAGCTTCTGTATTTAGAACGCCCAAGATTTATTTCCTATTTCTGTTTCTGCCTTTATTTGTGGGCTGCTTCTCAGAAAGGAATATCATGCTCATATTTAGAGAAAACTCTAAATGTTTTTTTTTTAAGGAAACAATAAGTGGTGATGTAATAGTAGCCGAAGAAATACTTATTCAGGGTTTACTGATTGATGAGGTTACAACAGAGAAGTAGTAATAGAAATAGCCGCCATGAAGATGCCAGGAGTGTGTGAGCTGTTACGCAGAAGGCATGACTGTGAACAAGATTCCCATTTACTTCTTTGAGAGTCAAGTCTGTTGTTTCAGTTGTAGGTTGATGAGCCCTTGGCAGCCAGCCCTCTACCTCTAGCTTACAGAAAGCACACTGACCCGACTGATTACTTCACATCAATCCCTCCTTCTTGGAATGTTCTGAATAATAATTGTGTTTGCAATCTTAGCACCACAGTGCAACAAAACCTGCTTTCCCATATGTACAATTTGCTGCAGCCTGAAAGACAAACTTGTTATTTCAAGGGCATGATTTTGCTGAGTAAGGTAGTCATAGCTGCCACTGAGATGCTGTCACATATGAACCAGGACACCTTTCTCTGACATCAGAAACATCCACTAGGAGCTGATTATAAAGACAGCTTTCAGGAATGGTATCTGTGACCTCTTGTCTGTTCACACTATGCTCATTTAAGCTCTAACTGTAGCCACTGACATTAAAACGTTAAGAGTTGCAATTAGCAATTTTCTGTGACCAGGGCATTTTTAAAAGCCTATTATTTTGTCGCCTTTGTTTTCCTTCCTGTGACTTGTGTGGTTGCGTGCGCATGCATGTGCATGCATATGGACACACACACACACACACACACACACACACACACACACTGGTTTGGGGGATCCATGAATAGCAGCAATACTCAGCAATGCTGAGTGGGGACTCTGGACTCTGCCCAGATGACATCTCTTATTTACTTCCTTGTGTCTCTAGATGACTAAGAATGGCACGGTAGAATCTGAAGAAGCCAGCACTCTCACCGTGGATGACATTTCCGATGATGATATTGATTTAGACAACACAGAAGTAGACGAATATTTCTTCCTACAACCCCTGCCAACAAAAAAACGGAGAGCCCTGCTTCGAGCCTCTGGAGTGAAAAAGATCGACGTGGAAGAAAAGCATGAGCTGAGGGCCATCCGCCTGTCACGGGAAGACTGTGGCTGTGACTGCAGAGTGTTCTGTGATCCAGAAACATGTACCTGCAGCCTGGCAGGCATTAAGTGTCAGGTAAGGAATTAGGCTCTCAGGGTGTCTTGAGAAAAGATGTCACATGCCATCCCAGAAAGCAGAAGTCATGTTGTGTATAATGAATTTTTCACATGGAGAAGAAAACTGTGGCTAGGAAACAAGCATAATTCAAGGACATTCATAAAACACTTGTACATGGCAAATATACTGCAAGCGGCAGGCCAGTCAGCAGCTGAGTTCACTGAAATGATTTCTCCTAGATTCATCGTCATTTCACCAGCTTATTTTGGCTTTTCTGCAATCAGTCAAGGAAACAGTGCTGCCTGTCGTACTTGCGTCCTGTTTTCTGATCCATCCATAGGTACAAAGTAGGGAATCATTATTGACAGTGTGGACTCTGGGGGAAGTCACCAGTCAGACCTTAAAAACTAAGCTGCATTCTTGTCTTGTTGTCTGAAGTGAGTATTTCAGCCAAACCCTTTGGGTTCAGTTTCTTCCTCTCTAAAACGAGTGGACCGCACCAGAGTAGGATTCACTTGTCAGCTCACAGCTGGAGTCTATCCAGACACATGTTTTTGTAAACAAAATTTACAGGGGCACAGACACTCTATTTGTTGTCTGTGATGGATTTTACTCTTAGTACTGAGGCGATATGACTGCAAAGCTCCAAATGCTCTCTGGCCCTTTGTTTTTTTAATTGTTTTTTTAAAAAAAGAAATTAGATTGTTTTTTTCAGCATTACTCCCTACTGCTAAGGTTCCTTTAACAGGAAAAGAGTGAACTTGGGGTTTCTGTCTGATTTTGGCAGCCAAGATTGACTCAAGGAATATGAGGAAACCATAGGGAGAGAATTTTTACACTTAGGAAGAATGTCATCTCATAAACTGTGAAAAGCCTCTCTTACTCCAAAGAACCCAAAACTGGAGTTTATGTGAGAAACACTAGAAATATCCCTGCCAGCCAAACCTGGATGATTACACTTTTTAAAGCTGAAGTTTAAAACTAATTAAATGGAAAACAAAAGTTTCCCAACCCCAGGGCCAGGTTGATTCTCTGGTACTGGTTCGTCTGTAATTGCACAGGCACCTTGAGATTTTTTTAAGTGCTCTTATTACAGAAACTGCTTTTTCGATAATTTTTTTAAAGTCACTTGGGCAGGTAAAAGAAGAGGTTAAGAGGCTGGACCTACGTGGCAGCTAACCAACAGTGATCCATAACTCTAGTTCCAAGGGATCTGACGCCCTCTTCTGGCCTCCCTCCCTCCCTTTCTTCCTTTTAAATTTTATTTTGAGATAGGGTTTTCCTTAGTTGCCCAGGCTGGTCTTGGGCTTGCCCTCTTGGGCATCCCTCTCTGAGGCTACATTTACTGGTACAGGACAACTTACTTAGAGTTGGACTTCTTCTGAGGTGGGAAGCAGTCTAGTTTTCCGTCTAGACTGTGCTCTGATCTGTATATGGGTTGATTTGTAGAGTCTGAGATAATTGGCAAGTATTTTAGGAATACCTATGGATTTCCCATAATCCCATAATCCACCCCACTTTGCGTGAATGAAAAGAGTCCAACAACACTTGTTGAGCAAAGCTGGATCTGTAGCCCAGAACTTCATGGTTTTAGTGTATTGATGAAATGTGCATTCCCTTTCCCTGGGGAGGTCTGTAGGATAGGGAGAGGCACACCTTACACATGTGGTTCTGCCAGTCACAGTCATGAGCACCCACGCTGCCGCAGCCTTGCACGGCAGATACCTGCACCAGAGGACTTGAGAGAATGAGAAGACAAGGCCGTGAGAGCAGATGGAGACAGCCTGGATGTCTGGCGCAGCGACGTCCATCTGCACTAAGCAAAGGGCAAAGCACAGCTGGCACAGCTTCATCATAGCAGTTAGATTTAAAGTAGGAGCTTGGGACAGGAACGGTTGGTTTGCTTGTTCAAAACTAGGCGCTGGGTAGGCTGAGTAGACTCTGGGGGACATCTGGGTGTACATGCTTAGCTGGATAGGACTTAACATATATGACAGAATGCATGAAATCCAGTGAGGGGGGTAACAGGGAGGACACAGATGGAAGAGGGGTCTAAATTTGATTAGGATCTATTGTAGAAAATGCACAAAAACTCCATAAAATATACATTACATTTTTCTTGAAAAATAAAATAAAATTGGGTGTGAGCTCTAATACAACAGAAGGAAAGACGGCTTGGGGAAAGAGTAGAAGTATTGAAAAATGGGAACAAAATCAAATGCTAAAGGGAAGGAAAGATTAGAGGAGCGGGAAGAACAAAGTAATTCTCACTTATACCCCCAGCCCATTGCTGTTTCAAAACCTGCTCTTGTTATAATTTAAGTCCTAACTTCCCCTGGTCATTTCTACTTGCAATTTGTCATTCCCTGTGACATAAGTAGAACTGAATGGATTACTTAATTAAGAGGCGTCGTTTAAAATCCTTGATTTTTATTTGGTCTGTAATAGTTGCATGGCGCTAATCTGTGTTCTTCCTTCCAAGGTGGATCGAATGTCTTTCCCGTGTGGCTGCACTAAAGAAGGCTGTAGTAACACAGCAGGTAGAATTGAATTTAATCCGATCCGTGTCCGGACTCATTTTTTGCACACAATAATGAAACTTGAACTGGAGAAAAACCGAGAGCATCAAATCCCCACTCTAAACGGCTGCCACGGCGAGATAAGCGCTCCCAGCAGTTCCATGGGCCCGGTGGCTCACTCCGTAGAGTACTCTATCGCAGACAACTTTGAGATCGAAACGGAACCCCAGGCTGCCGTGCTGCACCTGCAGTCAGCCGAAGAATGGGATTGCCAAGGAGAGGAGGAGGACGAGGAGGAAGACGGGAGCAGCTTCTGCAGCGGAGTCACTGACTCTAGCACACAAAGCCTGGCCCCCAGTGAGTCAGATGATGAGGAAGAGGAGGAGGAAGAAGACGAGGAGGAGGAAGAGGAAGAGGAGGAGGATGACAAGGGAGACAGTTTCGTGGAAGGCTTGGGAACTCATGCTGAAGTCGTCCCTCTCCCATCTGTCCTTTGTTATTCCGACGGCACTGCAGTGCATGAAAGCCACACAAAGAATGCTTCATTTTATGCCAATTCTTCAACTCTGTATTACCAAATAGATAGCCACATTCCAGGAACTCCTAGCCAGATCTCTGACAACTATCCTGAAAGAGATACTGTCAAAAATGGTACCCTTTCGCTGGTGCCTTACACCATGACCCCGGAGCAATTCGTTGACTATGCCAGACAAGCAGAAGAGGCCTACGGAGCCTCCCATTATCCAGCTGCAAACCCTTCTGTCATCGTTTGCTGTTCCACTTCTGAAAATGAAACTGGAGTGCCCTGCAACACCTTATATCCGGAACACAGAGCCAATCTTCCCCAGGTGGAATTTCACTCATACTTGAAAGGCCCTTCCCAAGAAGGGTTTGTCTCCACATTGAATGGCGACAGTCACATTTCAGAGCACCCAGCTGAAAATTCTTTGAGCCTTGCAGAAAAGAGCAGATTGCACGAGGAATGCATCAAATCGCCCGTGGTAGAGACGGTCCCTGTTTAGTAGCTTTAATTATTCCATTACAAGACCAACTCTTCTCCTATTTAAGGCACTGTATTTATTTGGATTTTCTGGGCTCATCGATGTTTAAACTGAAGACCAAGATGATGTGGACTGTGATTACTCTTCCAGACAGTATTTTGTTTCCTCCTTTCTAGCTACATGAATATGACATTGCACAAATATAGTCACTACGGGGATTTTAAATGATTTTAAACTTTTTTGATAGAAAACGCTAAATTAAAAAAAATGCATTATCTCACAGTTGCCTACCTGTCAAACTGTGTGAAATCTGCCAAACTGTGCAGATCAGAGCTCCAACTTTTAGATTATCGGGCCTGTGCAAGATTGTTAACTAAGACTAGAAAATAATAAGATTTAGAGTCTTAATTTTCGATATATCGAAGATGACGGTGACTTTTTAATGTAAAAGTAATTATTGTAAGAAAAAGATTTAATCGTTCCTTGTGTATTTTATTTATGATAGTTTAGAAGTCATGTTTTGATGAAAATGAACAGCATGTTCACTGAAGATCCGTAGCTAGTACCACAGAGCATGCCCACAAGGATTGCATCTAGAATCCACCCACATTTTTATGATCATGACTGAGCAGATTTGCAAATAATTTCTTAAGGGTGAAATAGGCCTATTTTTGCTATTTTGGACAAATAAATGAGTCTATATGTGCAGGTCCTTACACAGTTTTCTCTAAAGTTGAGAGTTAGGACAATCCTCTGGTGAGGGACCAGTTCACTGTCCTCCCTCAGCCAACTGCCAAGATGGAGATAGAAGGAATTGCATTCCTTTTTAGACAGCATCGTCATCCTGGTTCTTAGCTTGGACACCACCTTTCCTCTACCCCTCCATCAAAATGCACTTTAGTGCCCTTCACAGAGTCTCGTGTGGGGTGGGGACGGAGAATTCTTTGCGATGAAACATTTTTTAATTGAAACAAAAGTTCTGTAACTATTGTAAGGTTCGTACTATTGGATTCTTCCAATAACACGAAGGAAAATGACTTGTTTTCCTTCACTACTTGGAGGACCTAATTCAGTAACATGAGTCTGGTAAACACAGGAGAGACACAGCCTCAGCAACCAGCCTTCCTACAGTGTGATCAATCTGTCTCTACAAAAACAGTGCATCATAAGATTTCCACATAGTGACTAGCTGAGTGAAGGGAGGTTTCTGCTTACATACTCAACTAGGCCTTACTTTTTCTGAAACATTTTGATTTGTCTTGCCTGGGACGGTTAGTGGAACAGTCAAAAGGCATAGCATATGCTAATTACCTCACGTTCACCTACTAAAGGGAATGTATAGAAATCAGACATGTATGCTCCACCTTAGATTACCTGCACTTGGTTCATGGGAGGACTTTTAGCAACCTATTTTCCTGTAAATTTAGTTACTAAAGAACATGTTTTACCTTTTCTCCAATACAGTGATTATGCTAAATTTCTTTCCCATTTTTGACCTATTGTTACATCAGTTCACGTGTTTTATGACTCTGAAATGTGAACACAACTTGCTATTCAGTGACTACATCTTTCCTTATTTTTTATGCCTTTTAGACCTGGGTATTTACAGACGTGGATATAATATGCTATAGAGCTCAGTTCGGTACATTACACTGTTTTGTTTTATTGAACTTGAAAATGCTTCATAGTCCTCCAGTGGAAAAGTGTCTACTAACCTTGATGTACAGAGTGTTTTCACTTGGCGGCTCTTCTGCGTGCGGTTGGTTCCAGTCCTGTCCCTTTGCCACCTCCAGGTTTGTCATTCTATAGACAGCAGAAATGGGGTCTGCTGTGCCTTTTGATTGATTAGCAGGGGATTAATCTGATGGGGATTTGCTGTGTTCATGATAATATATACAGAATTATCAGCGAGGTTATCATCTTCAGTGTTTGAGCTCCAATTCCTGCCCCCCACACCCTCACAATCTAAAGAGCACAGGCTTAAAGATATGACAAAAGGCTATTGTTCTTCATTCAAGCACATGAAAGAATCCCATGTTCTGTATTTGCTCGACCATTACAATCCTGCAAGTATCTACTGGTGAGGAACTCTTAGGCTATTCTTAGAACATAGTTTAGTGGGAGAGCACAAGGCAACCCTGATTAGGGTGGATTGAAGGATGGAATGACAGTTCAGCTCCTGAATAGTTAGATATGTTCATTTTAATTCAGCTCTATTTATTTATTCTTTTTTTTTTTTAAGGTAGGGTCTCCCTATAGTCCCAGCTGGCCTGGAACTGGATATGTAGACCAGGCTGTCCTTGAACTCCCAGAAATCCACCTGCCTCTGCCTCCTGAATGCTGGGATTAAACACATGCGCTTTCTTTTTACCAGAGGGTTCGAAGCCTCTGTTTTGTATTTGCCTGAATTTCTGTTTTGCATCCTTTTTCCCAAAAAGATGTTTACAAAAGAAAGCTTCTTTCCTCTGTCTGTCCAGTCGGGACATCACTGCTCCACCAAGAAAAAGTACCTTTCTAAGCATGACAGCCACCATTCCAAATTTTCATATACCTAAGTAATGCATAAACATCTCTCACAGATTATAATAGAGGCTACCTATTTTTACAAAAAATTCCTATGTACTCTATCTAGATTACATACATACAGTACACATATATTGCACCCTAGAGCATGACAGGTTTTAGGCAACAGCCAATAATGAGAACTGTGTGTTTAGATCCTACAGTACAATCACCTTGTCTTATGATCTAAAAATTTACTTTTGAAAAGACGATAACTTTGAAAGCAATTGATTGAAAACATTGGGTCAAAGTTACAATTAGTACTAATGATAGAATAATTTCAATGTTGCTTCCTTTCCCAGAGAAACTGAGAGAGTGCAGTGTTCCATCTGGATTGCTTTTTCCCATTAACAGACCTTTTATTCAACCAAAATCGCTACATGCCAGGAAAGTGCTATCTTTATTCTCAGCCTTTCAGAAAGGAGATCAAGTTGGATGCAGCCGGGTTGGGGCACTTAAAATCTTTGTACCAAGACACAATAACATGACCCACAGCTGTTCCTTTGCTTCTATAGCAAATCTAGCCAAATTAGAGTCTTTGTGCACACTGCTCCTGAGTCACGCATGACCAGTTGCAAAGCCTGATACTCTAGGTAGGACCTGCATTTCCAGAGACTTGATTCCCAGCTAGACCCTGGCCAAATTGATTTGCAAGTCAAGTGGCTGAAGCAGCCTCATCTCCTTTGTCCCCCACCCCCACCTCCTTTGGGAAAAAGAAATTAAAGAGAGATTTCAAATTTTCTCCCTATCACTTGGTCATCAATTGTCAAAATATAGGTACAATCCATTTGTCTTATGTCTTTTAGTTGATTGAATAATATGCTGATGAAGGCCAGCCTTTGTGATAGACTTATTTTTCTCATTATCTATCAACATATAAGATACTAAACATTTCTTCAGATGATAGAATCTGTACAACCATGTGTGGTACAGTAGTACCAGCCACCCCATTCTTTCAAAACGGTATCAATTGTAGAAAATTTGACACAAATCCATCAAGAAGAATAGAGTATACAAAGTGATTACATTCTAAGCAAAATTCTGGTTTCATTTTAATTAAGCAAGAAAACTATCAATTTCTTTCCCATAAACAGATACATCACTTTTTTCTGTTATGTTGTAAAAGCTCATAAGTGCTTAGTCTTGATCTTCAGAACGTAGTAATTGTACATTTATTTCTTTGAACAAATACTTATTCAATACCTACGATGTTAAAATAGTTGTCCTACTAGTAAGAAGAGTATAGACAATCTGTTCTGAAAGGCAAGGATAGTGAAGGGTGGCGTGAAATGGTCAAGCTTGGTCAAGCCCTTTTCGTGGAATTCTCCAGTGTCCTTTCAGAACCACTGTCACTGATTCTTCTAATTATATGCAAACTGAATCCAAAAGGTGCTGCTTTTCCATAAACTAATGGAACTTACTGCACCCTTCTGACTTGTAAAAATTAGCTATAATTTCAAGTAAAAGGAGATGGTCAGCTAATCGCTCCTTGGATACAGAGCCATCTAAGAAATGGAAAATTTGTACCAATAAGTTCCTACCAGTTTCAGAGGGCATTTGATTCATACAAAACCCCGGAGACATTTCAAGAAACTTTAGAAACAACAATGTGAAAAATCGCCTTTTTATTTGTGTTTATAAACAGGCTATTAAAGCAGCAAACCCTGTTCCAAAGGCACTACTTGAGGCAGATGGAAAATGAGAGGTCATTATTCACTCCTGACTTTGAACTGTCATTACAAACCATGGAATTAGCACAGGAAAATTGATTTCCTTAGGTGTTAACAGGTGACTGACTACCTTTTTATAAAGAAGCAATGAAACCCTCTATTTCTGAAAATGGAACTTATGTCTGACTTTAAGAATGCACTTACTCCTTGTTCTCCTAAAGACAGTTTACAGTGTCAGTCGACATGTAAAATGCCAAGTATAAATAGGAGGCACTCTTTATGCTTTCAAAGTCAAATAACTGTAATTTGACACTGGCGCTATCTGTAGTATTGTAACCATGGCCAACATCCAAAACAGAAACTTTATTTTTAGTCTTAATGCAAATTTACAATTTCTTGTGCATTGTTTTTCAGAGAGCTGCTAGCTTGTGCTGGATCAACTTCAATATCACAGCTTTCCACCAACAGTTCAGCTTATCAGATGTTTTCTGCAGTGTTACAGACTTTCATTGGTCAAGTACATATAATTTGAAAACTCACTAGAATTATGAGAGTGCCAGGGTAGGGAGTTCAGGTGGAGTGCATGTTTGAGAGTCAAAGTATCTTCTAGGAATGGAATGATGAATATAAATGTCTCAGAAGAGCTCTGCCTGTTAGTGCCCTAGAAGGTGATAAGTAGCAGACACCCCAAACCCAGAAAAGACAGTTTCAATGTGGCTGTCCTCAGAGCTCAGTTGGTGTTCATATCTGCTGGCCAACATCTACAGCAGTAAAGTTCATTTTCTACAATGTAAAGACACAACTGCCACCATTCGAAAGAAAGTAATTTCTCTGTTAGTAGTTTAAGCACGTTTTATACTAAATGACAAATGACTTCCATTATTGACAAAAGTAAGGAATTTGGAATAAAAGCATTCTTTAATAATTGTAACTCTAAAATTAGAGTCATTTCCAAGCTTTAATTCAAGTTCTCTTACAGCTTTTCAAGCTGGAGCATGAGACCCAGTTGTTAAACAGAGCAAGGGGTTTTCATGTTTTCTTCCTTAGCAGAAATTTAAACTTGAATGCTTGATATTGCCTGTTTTTTTCCTGGTGACGGGTAGTGGGGTTAGTCTATGTGCTGTCTTGTCTGCCTTGGGCTTTACATTCTGAGAGCCATAAATCAGGCAGAATGAAGGGAGCCTGGAAAAGAGCATCAAACCTAGAAATTCAGTTAAATCCAGCTACTTGTTTCATATGGGAAACAAAATCATTTCAGAGATTTAAGTGGTATTGGTTACTGTTTTTCTTATCATAACCTTTTACTAAGCAGGACATTGCTTTGTGTTTAACACTTCACACTTGACTTGCTCCTATTTCCAGAAAGTCAACTCATTGTGTCATTTTTGTTTCATCTTTCACAAAAGCTTCTGGCAGGACTAAACTTGAAAAACAGAATGATAGCTCTTGCTTTAGACAACATTTGCATTCACCATCCTTGCTGGAATTCCTTTGCATCTTGCATTAGCATATTGACAGTAAAGTCAGTTCACATTGTAATTTTAGTCACATTTACCAGGCCATCTAAACTCTATTTTAAAGAAATGTATATTGATTAGAAAGAGCTAAGAGAAGATAAATACAGAAATTAACCTTGGCTTTTTTTCTAAATTGATTTATATGACTTCATGGATTTTAGTTGAAAGTTTGCAATGCTTTCCTTGTTAAATATCGTTTTCCTTTTAACTCTTTTCCAGTACTTTTATCTGATTTGGAATTTTTCCAAAGTTATTTACTAATGAGGACTTGGGAGAAAATTGAGGTAGAAAATGCCTTTTCAAAAATTATCTAGGAATTTCTATCTGTAGCGTGTCTTACTGCATATACAGTAAGACCATCACCCTCTGTCTGGGCCATGCTATCTTAAGATGGTTTGGTTCTTGTTTCTACTTTGGAGAAATATTAAAAGAGAATTTGGAGACTGACTTTGCAGCACATTTTGTATCCAATATCACTTTGCTCCTCTTTTTCATGTTGTCCCCTGATTTTTTCCCCCTTTCCTTAAAAAGGCTATTCATATTGAAAATGAGTTCAAAGAACAGTGTGGATTGTGAAAGTTTATTTAGATATAAAAGAAAAGAAAGTGCTCAATTCCAAATATGATTCTCCTTCTATATCTAATATCTAAACCTAGGAATTAAACTGCTGCCCTTTAAAAAAATTTAATGCTTAACTTTGAGTGATGCAGTGGTAGCCAAATGATATCTGAACTTGAAAGATTTTAATTTTCAATAGCTGCAAAACTTACTTTCTTTTACCACAATTAAATAAAGTCTACTGCCACGGGTTACCATCTGAAACCTAATTTGTTACGCACTAGTCATGCCCAACAGGTATCTCAGGACAGCTTAATCCTTTCAAAGATACCCACAGTGGCCAACCGAGCCTGAATAAAGGAAGGTTTAAGATTCCTCTGTACACTTTGTACTGTACAATCCTGAGCCTAGGAGAGGTCTTCGGAGGTCACCAGGCTCATTCATCTACCTTCAGGGAGGACTGTCACTCATGCATGTGCAACAACACGGATACCCATTTATTCTTACCATCTCTAGGGAAGGCTGTTTCCTTGGCAACACAGCCCGGCTCTTTTACGAGTTCTCACTTTAACAGCATTATCTTGGCCAGCCTTTGAGGGCCAGGCACCTGGCAACAGTTGTGGTAATTTGGGCCATTGTACTGGAAAACTGTAGAAGTTAGGTTCTCTCTTCAACTGATTATTAAATATGATGATTCTATACATACCCTAATGGAAAGATTTTTAAAAGAAAATGTAAGTATTCATAGGCTCAATAACAGAATCTGTTTTTGACAAATGGCTTTAGTCAGTTTTTATTCATTTATAATTCCTTTTAAAAATGTGTCATTGTATCAGGAAGTAATGTCAGGGAAAGTGACTGATTCAGATCCCCAATGGCAAACATCAGCAGTAGAATCAAGAGACTGGACTTTTAAACTGTTCAATTCTCTGAGGATTACAGTTCCAAAACAATGAAAAATCATTTTCTACATTCTTGTTTTTGAACAAGTACCTTCTTGTTAACCTTCTCTTAAGAAGAAGCTAAACTTTTTCTTCTCTTTCTGGAGAAGGTGTCACTCTCTGAAGAGTCTGATCTAGAATAAAATGATTCTAGAGAATCACTCAGCCCCCATCTGATCCCAGCCTTTGTTCTCATATCACGTAAACAATGGCTGCTTCCTTTCCTGGAGATGAGGAAAGTGATTTTAAAATGTGTCACCTTGACAGGGCCTGAAAACAAAAGGAGTTCTGGGAAGGGTGATTTCCCTGACCCCCCACCCCCACCCCATGGCATCTCTTGACCCAGGCACTCCCTGCAGATTTCAAAGCCTTTTCTGCTTGCCTGAACCTCAGAGACTGCACCTGCAGGAAGGTGACAAGCTCAGGAGGCCAGCGTTTCCCTTCTCCTAGGAGCTTTTCCAATTTAGGTAAGGCTGCCCTTCCCCACCTTGATGCTCTTGTGAATGACAGCCTCATCAGTGTACCCACACCGCTCCCTGTAAGTATCACTGCGGGGAAATGACCCTTTCAGTTAAAAAAAAAAAATGCTATAGAATGTTGATGTAAAAAATGGTGAATAAAATTTGGCCTATGTTTTAATTGACTCTAGGCACCTCTACAGAAAGAAGCCTGAGGCGTAGTTTGTGAAACATGTTTCAAAAGTGTTTGATGTATAATAAATGCTAGACATTTACAGTACAGAAATAGTAAAAATAAAAAGTTAAACCTGTAGAATACAACTCTGTTCCTAAGAACCTCAGCCTTTGTTGTGTCTTAGTAAAGTTGCTCTGCTTTCTCTTTAGTTTATCGCATTTTGGTGTAATAGCCTCTTAAGATAGAACTATTAATACATATGTACTGGTTAATGCCTGTTAATGCAGAAAATGGCACTTTGTTATTTCAGTGTGTTTCCTTCTGTGTCACAGGGTATATGAATTTGATAGGGAAGGTCAATTGGCATTGGTCAACATCACATTTTTCCCATTTAAAATACATATATATATAATTGGTTGCATACATAAGCGTCATTTTTTGCAGTGTCTTATCTTGATCATAGTCTTAGACATCAACTGTGTCTCTACTTGCAAGCTGCTGTAGAAATTTGGTACATTTGCAAACCCTGGTAAAATGTAGTGAACTGAATGTGTTGGTAGATCACGTGATCCTAAGGACACATATCTTTCCGTCTGTGTTGAACCATACATATATCAGAAATGGTCCTTACAAAAGGGGAGTCTTTTGACAGTGTTTGTTTCCTGTTAGTGGTTTATTGTTTTGTTTTGTTTTTGCTTGTTGAAAGCTGGCAAAAAAGAGAATGCAACATTAAAAACTCAGAAAAGCAAGTGTACTGAAAAGTATATCTTGACATTATGATTTTTACCTTTCAGTTGATTTTTATTATTACTATTACCCAATATTCACAGTATTTCAATAGATATTTCATAGTTATGTTCAGTCTGATGATTTATGAAGATTGAAAGGGAAGAAAATCAAACTACAGTCCACACACAGCCATTTTAGACCATGATGTCATGTTGTATGTCAGTTTCTAGACTGATTTCTCTTGTGTACATGTTATGACATCAAAAAATGCCAAAGGGTATATAAAATAAGTGACAATAATATTCAACAGAACTTAACCTGGACCTTATGTTGTAATAATTTATTCATATTAGCTGTAGTCTTCTGTATTTATATTTTCAGTATTTATTATGAATGACAAGGAAATTCCTGTATTTATTGTGGCTTTTTGTTGCAGTGTGTGTGTGTATATATATATATTGCAAATAAGCATTTTTAAGTCTGATCTTCAAGTTTCTCTTATTAGTGGCACTTGTATTGGGCTGTACTTTTTATTATATATTGTACAATATCTTGTCCATTTGTTTGCAACAGAGTAAAACCGGTTTCTAAGTTGTATCCACTGTTGAGTTTTTGTTAAATTTTGTGTGAAACTCTTGTTCTTGTATCTTGAGTTTCAGTCTCATATGCCTTCCTCATGTCATAGAACACACAAGAACTTCCATCAAGGCCGAGCACATGGTTCAATTGTAAGCACATGTCTTGCAAGCATGAGGGCCTGAGTTCTATCCTCGGGACTCACAGAAAGCCAGGAGTGGTGGTACATGCTGGTAAGCCCAGTGCCCGGGCGCAGAGACAGGCCTGGTCTTGTGGTTACCCTCCAGTCAGTGAAAGATCCTGTCTTAAAAAAGAGAGAGAGGGCTCCCGAGAAATGGAGGTTGTCTTCTGGCCTTCACACTCACAAGTGCCCGTGAGCAGGCACGGACGCGAGACAGGGAGACACACGCACGGACACATGCTCGACACACACACATGCAAAATACCTCTCTCCGGTTTCACAGATAACATTCTTAGAAAGCTGTGTGATAAACCAGTTCCTACAAAGTGGCTCATTACATTATCATTTCAAAGATGTGTTAACTTTATGATGACTGATCCCTGAGTTTGGCTGCATATAGCACTTGTCTTCCTCAGCTTCTCAACTCATTCATTAGGTGATGCAGTGTAAACTACCCTGAAGACCAAAGGGAACTCAATGGAAATGAAATTTCAGAGTATGTTTTTACAGAAACAAATGCACTGCCTTATAAGAAGTATCCTTTAATTCAAGTATGCAGTAATATTTTTTTGCTTTGTTTAAAGCAGAAATTACAGTATGATGTTGAGAACATACTTGTACATGGAAATTCTAATATATGCCTATCTACTTAAAGATATTAGCTGAGGATGTTAGAAGTAAAGGGATACTTCATTGTTTTTTGATTTTTTTTTTTTTTAATGTGTATGGGTATATTGCCTGCATGCACATTAAGTTCATCCATGCATGCAATACCCACAGAGGTCAGAAGATGGCACCTGATCCCTTGAAACTGGATAGGTTTTAGCTGTCAAGTGGGTGTTGGGAACCAAACCAAGGTCCTCTGCATGAGCAGCCAGTGCTCTTAACCACTGATCTATCTTTCCAGATCCTGAGATGCCTCATTCTTAATCTATCAAATGCAGGGCATTGTCTTCAAAAAAATGTGTTGTCTTATATCTAGATACTAGTACTATAGTTTTAAGAGTTAAATAATAATGTGTAACTGATCATAATTTACCTCAGGTCTGTGTTACTCACTTAAAAATCCCGCATCATTCCTCAGAACAAATAAAATCCATATTCTTTGGAATGGCTTACAAGGTCTCCCTAGATCTAGATACAACTAGCCTTTTCCAGCCTCTTTGTTCATCCAACAGTCTCTTTGCCTCCCCTGAACTCCTCACTCACAAGATAGACCTCTCACTTAGTTTCCGCTATTCCTAATCAGCTTGCCCTTTCTGCCTAGAATGTCACTCACACACCCATCCTAGCAGCACAATTCAGATGGCCTTCTACTTGTTTTTCAGAGAAATCTCCAATGCCCCTTTCTTCATGCTGCCAATCTGATTCTCCCAAAAATTGATGGGCTGCTCTATTATGGCCAAAGCAGACGTTTAGGAGAGCCTCTTCAAGTTTCAATGTACTTGTGTATAAACTTAGCCCTCCTCAGGAGTCCCTGAAATCAGAAAATCAGTTAGTCTCTTTAATGTCCATGTTTCCAGCATTGAGTGCCTAAGACATCTAAGATGCTCAAAGTATGTTCACTGACACATGTGATGCACAGAAAAGTGGCACAAAGCATGCTTCAGTACAGGAGTTCAGGTGTGTAAGGAATGATTGACAGGATAGAAAAGGTGGCAGTTTCAACAGAAGGTCAACTTTCAGCTGGTATAGGCAGTCTATAGTTCACATTATAGGACAGCTTGAGGAAGGAAAATCTTTCTTCTGTGTCTGTCTCTTCTGTATAGTGCAGAGGACTCTACTAAGAATCGATAATCATATGGAGCTGGAGGGATGGCTCAGCAGTTAAGAGCACTTGATTGCTCTTGCAGAGGATCCAGGTTTGGTATCCAGCACTTACACTGAGTGACCCACAACTGCCTATAACTCCAGTTCCAGAGGATCTGATGCCCTTTTCTGGCTTTGGCAGGCATCTGCACATGCATGGTACGCATAAACCATTCAGGGACACATATATGCACACAAATAAAAAATACTTTTTAAAAATGGATGATTATAGAGCTAGTGGGTGGCTCAGTGGGTAAAGGCCTTGCCTCACTAACCTGAGGACCTGAGTGTGATCCCCAGAACCTGTGTAAAGTCCTCAGATGTAGTGCACATCTGTAATCCCAGTGTTCCTGTGATGAGATGGAGTGAGAGACAGGCAAGTCTCCAAAAGCTCGAAGGCTGGCTACCCCAGCATATGCTGCAGCAAAGGAAAAGACCCTGTCTCAAGGTAGAAGGCAAGGACAGAAAAAGACCCTGTCTCAAGGTAGAAGGCAAGGACAGAAAGCTGAGATTTTCCTCTGACCACACACACACATACAGAAAGAGAGAGAGAGAGAGAGAGAGAGAGAGAGAGAGCACACTATAATACAATTTTTACTAGGGATCACAAGACAGGAAGTTCATCAGGAAAAGAAGCAATCAGCTTGTGGTATGAGCCAAACTAACTCCAGCAGGTGAAAACAACAGAGATTCTAGAGCAAAATTGTTCCTTGGAGTCATCTCCTGGTGGGCTGAAATGACTAAGCCTTTTTTTTTTTTTTTTGCCACCTTACAAGTCATTGAATGTCACACTACAGAAAGAAAGTATTCTTGGGTGTCCAGGCACTCTGCTGTGGAGAAAAAACCTGTGACGAGCAGAAAGCTGTGGAGTTTGTGGACAGTAATCTCTGAAGCCGGGGCAAACCAGTCCTTGAAAGAGAATCTTAGAAGTATCCTAGTTTTGTGTCTTTCCTTCCATCCCCCAATTCTATATCTAAAGTTTCAAGCAACTGTCCCTCCAGGATTCCTGCAAGCCTTCCTTCCTGGCAGACTCTGAAGAACAAAGTTAGAATAAACTACAGCCTCTGCCACTGGCTGTTTGTGGAACCACAGCTGATACCAGTCATCTTCCTTTCACTAATGATTCTACTCCCCAGCTTCAGCAGCCACTTCTGCTAGTCACAATGGCCTGATCCACACACAAGAGGGATCTATATGAACATTAATTCCTGCTCCCGTAAATACATAGCACTGGGCACATCTCTTCCTGATCACAGTGACATGTCACCTCCAAAATAGTAACTCTTCAGTTGCCTAAACAGCAGCAGTAGCTGTAATTCTATGGGGCTCCTTGGAACCTGATAAACGTGTGTCCCCTTTAGGAAATGGGACCTTTGACTTTGCAGAGCCAGCAGAGTTGAATTAAGGGAAGCCACTTCTGTTTCCACTTGGATTTTCTACACCCATGAGTAGTTCGTATGATATATGTTAACCCCACATTATCTATGGGAGAGCTCTTCCAAGATCCCCATGGATTAAGAAGAATGGCGACTTCTCATGTATCTAACATGTAATGGAGTACTGCTCTTGCATTTAACCTACGCACATAATCCCATTTACTATACATGATCTCCAGATTGCTTTTGACACTTACACAAAGTAAATGTTATGCAAATACACTGTACTGTTTAAGAAATAATGAAAAGAAACAAAATCTACATTTTGTTTGGGTCATAGATATCTTTTTCAAATATTTTCAACCCACACTTGGTTCAATTCATGAAAACAACTGAGTAGATATGGAGGGCTGACTGCATCTCCTCCTAATGCACAGACTACATCCTGGGGAATAGAACTTCATTCTTGCAGATTATTGCCACCAAATTTGCATTTAAAACCCCACCATCAGTAGACCTGTGTATGCACTGAGATCTGATAGCTTTGAAGCTTATGGTATGACAGGTGAACCACATTAAAATGTATGTTTTGTTCATCCTTCCTTTTCTGTAAGCTAGTTCACCTGCTCTGGTATGATGCTTATGTAGGCACCCATATTACTAGACCAAATACAAAGTAAGCCTTTATGTAATAGCTTTAGTTGAGTCCCTGCAGATAGAAAAGACAAATTCACACTAGAATATTTTTCTCTTACTTAAAAACAAATCAAAATATTTCTGGTTCTTTCGAACAGAGAGGGCCCACTGTCATCCATCAGCCAGCAAATGCCTGGTCAGGAGGAAAGTAGCATCTCAACGGCTCAGGATTGAGCATCGTGTCTGGAAATCTGTGTAACTGTCAGCAGTTAGAGCGTTATCCACTCTAGTGAGAGGTAGGTAGGTCACGTTCACAGACCAGGCAGTCTCCCCTTGTCTCCTTGACATCCAGCCCCTGAGCCTGCCATGGCAATGTTGAGGAAGCCAAGGACCAGGGCCAGCCACTGTCAATGGGCCATGATTGGGCCCAAAGCAGTACTATCGAAAACAGATGTACTGTGAGTCACAAGAATCAGATGTGTGCTGTTTTCAATTTTCTCGTAGCCACACAACCAAAATAAGATTGCTAGTAATGTTGTTTATTTGTGGAACTATTTGAAGTCCAGGTTGTATTTGACACTTGGGTGCATTTCAGTTTGAAGTTGTCTAATATGGGAAGAGGATGCGCCTATTGGATAGTGTAGAACTATTGTAAAATTCATTTACCAGGGTGGGAGCTCTCAGGTAGGTGTTGACATGTGTTCTAAAGATATTTTCACTCTGTGTCCACTCCTGCCTCCCCATCCACACACTCATATACAAACCTCTTTCCCCGGATCTTCTAAAAGCTTTCCTCAGGTCTCTGCCTGGTCACAGGTCATTCACGTCTATATATGAAAGATCCACTTCTTCCACACAAAGCATCACCCTGGTGCATCACCATAGCTCTGTTTCAAGGGTTCTTCAAGCAACTGTTTTTTTAATTTTAATTTTTCTTGAATTTTGACGATTTAAGAAATGTATTTTATTACTTTTTATTTTATGTATATGAGTGTATTGCCTGCATGTACGTAAGTACCTGTGTCATCCAATGCCCACAGAGATCAGAAGAAGGCATCAGCTCCCTGGAACTGGGGTTATAAACAGTTGTTAGCTGCCATATGGATGCTGGGAGTAGAACCCAGGTCCTCTGCAAGAGCAGTCAGTGCTCTTAACCACTGAGCTATCTCTCCAATCCCAATTTGGTGATTTTTATACAATATAATTTGATGGTATTTAGGTCCCCTCCCTTATCTGCACCTCCCCTTAGTGCACCCTGCCCAATTTAATGTACCGCTACATATATATAGAGAGAGGCATATATATATGTGTGTGCATGAGAGACAGTCTTATTTGTGTCTCCAAATGTCCTTCAAGATGGGTCCATCCACCAGAGCCTGGTTAACCCACCAGGAGTCCCATCCCCATGAGAGACTATCTCTCTTCCAGCATCCTTCAGTTACCAAAAGATCTATGGTTGGGTTGGGATTTCTTACCTACTTCCGCATGTCTGTGCTGGGATTTTGTCCATTTGAGCTTGCATGAGACTGGTACATGCTGTCATCATTGCTGTGAGTTTATATGAATAACTGACCAGCTATCTAGAAAATTCTCTCGTAGTTGCCTTCTGATCAGGTATCTATAGTTAGTCGGTCTGTACTTTAGGTTGTCTCTTTTGATTTTTTTATTGGAGAGACTGTATGGATCCAGGCAAGCTAGTCAGGAGCTCTCCAGCAGGGTAAAGGAGCCAAACCCCAAGTCAGGGTAATGGGGATCAGCAAGGCCCGTTCTAACTAGCTAAGCAGAGAAGGCATGAGCCCTGGAGCCCCACCTCTGGCCTGGTGCACAAGCAAGGGAATCGTGACCTAGGCAGAGGGATCTGGCTAACACACCCAGTTAGTCACGACCTAGGCAGAGGGATCTGGCTAACACACCCAGTTAGTCACGACCTAGGCAGAGGGATCTGGCTAACACACCCAGTTAGTCAGGTGCTCTTTCTCCTGCCACTGTTATTTAGAACTACTAATAAGGCAGGAGTGTAGCTTCCATGCATTTTTGGCTTGCATTGCAGTACTTTGTTAACCAGCACATCCAGGAGTCATATCCAGATGTTTTTTTCATCTCCAGCAATTGGCCATTCAGGGTTCTCCATATGAAACAAGACAAAAGCTGGATAAGAGATGCTGGCACAGGGTGGTGAATGCTTGGAATGTAGACCTCCTGCTCAAGCTCCCTTGTGCCTTACATTCGCATTCATATTGCACCCCAGCTTTCTGCTTTTAGAGCACATCATAGATGGAGTGCTACTAGTTCTGTGATTCTTTTGACTTAGTGTCTTTATGTGAACACAGGTCAAGATAACGACTCCAGAGAAATGGACAAAATGTAGTCTCTATGATGCATTAGTAACCTGTCAAGAGTTGCTTTTCAAAAGATTAAGATAACTTGCATTAGTTAAACTTCCTATCGCTATGACAAACACATCTAACAAAGCAAATTAAGAAGAGAAGGGTTTATTTGGGCTTTCAGCTCAAGGGGTACAGTCCATCATGGTGGGGAAAGCATGGTGATAGAACATAAGGCAGCTGGTCACATTGCATCTGAAGTCAGGAACAGAGACGATAAGTGCTGTTGCTCAGCCCTTTATCTCTTTCCCATTCAATCTAGGACCCTAGCTCATGGGATGGTGCTGTCACATTTAGGGTGGGTCTTCCCACCCTATTTAACCAAATCTATAAACTCCCTCACAGATGTACCCAGAGATTTGCTTTCATGGTGATTCTAAATTTCCTCAAGTAGACAATGAAGACTGACCATCAAATTGGTGCTACAATGAGCACCACCTTGATCTCAGTGTAATGATTCTCTCATTGGCGCTTGCCACACCTCCACACAGCATCCTCTCCCATCGCTGGTGACTGTACTGGCCACATGGCCCAAACAGCGGAGCTGACTGTGCTGTACTCAATGTCTGCAAAAGAACTTTCCTGCTTTATTTCATGAAAAACTGTCAGCCCTTCACATTGGCTTGTCCGAGCAGTGTTCTTCTATGTGGAATGCGGTATATCTAAAACCTAAAGAGGATCACCTAGTCCTGTGCTCAGTGTGCTTGGCAGGAACTGCAGTATGCAGTGATTGATCTGTAATGTGGAGGGGATATCCTAGATCCCCCTACACTGTAAGAACTCCAAAGATTATACTAGTGTGGCAGGCCTGGAGACAAAAGCATTTATCTTCTGCCTTCCATACTGCATATGTTTTTACCAAAACCACCAGAATGCTGACAATTGTTGACAGTTATTGTTCAGCTGATCTTATTTACATAATATTATAAAGAATGTAATTCTCTGGAATATCAAGAGAATTTAGGTCTCTTCATGCCATACATATTCTTACAAAGTACAAAGCTAAACATATGTTGCTCATTTCACAGGCATGAAAACAATTTCTGATTCTCTTTTTCTAATTGGAACAGAAAGGATCACGTTTGCCTAAACAATAGCCTTACTCATATACCTAAAGTTGCTTAAACAGTATAGGAAATATATACTCTAACTGGCATAGCAACTGAAAATAAGGCTAACACTTGGATTTGCAATGAAGTAGTCCCATGCTTCTGGATATGGTAATGCATGCCTATAACCGCAGGATGCAGAAGGTAGAACCAAGAAGATAAAATTCAAGACCAGCCTGGGCTAAATAGTGAGGTCCTGCCTTAATAAAACCAAAAGAAGAAGAAAATAAAAGAAGAAGAAGAATAAAACAAAAATCAAAATCACTCCATTCTCTAGATCCATCTGTGCTCTAGGAGGGCTAGGCACTGCACTAAAGTGATTTGATGGAGACCACTACTTCTATCTCATTTAGATCCTTAAGCACACTCCTATTTCCTACCATTGCCTTAAGACGTAAAGTTGAGTTTTCCTTACAAGTTGGATTAGGGTGAAGTGAGGCAGGAAAAGTTTCAGACGCTTGTCCTTCCCACATTATAATCTCACAAACAAAATGAACAATATAGGTACTGCTATGATAATCTCATATATGTAGCCAAGGAAAATGACCACTGAGTAAGCCTAAAGACCCAGTGGACTTACTGTAAGTAAAAACTAGACCTTGACCAGGACCTATTTTATGATGTGGTTCTCATATATCTATGTATTAATAGAGAGGCTATAATGATGCTTTAAGTTCTCTAGTCTAACAATATTAACTCCAACCCAGTTTCAAATGGCCCTTTAAACATTTGAGCTGTGTACTTTCCCTTCCTCATTGTCAACCAAATATATGATTATGGAATCTTTTCAGGAAGGACTGGGGAAATCATGACCATGGATATTTGCTTGATGAGATGGTTCTTCATCCTAGGAGTTGGCCTTTCTTTTGGCCTATGGGTTCTTTGTATGAAAGACAATTCATATAAGCAAAGGGGAGAGTAATTTACAATGTCCTAGTATGGTTAATTTTAGGCTCTGGCTACGTATCCTAATTTCTTAGGTTGGTATTAACTGAAGACCATCCTTTTAATTTTATTTTTAGTTACTGTACAAAATAATGGATTTCATTAAGACATTTTCAAACATATATATCCCTGTACTTGACTTATGTTTGCTCCCCCATAACTCTCAGTGGGTTCTCCTCTCACTAATATACCTTCTTATGTATGTCCATATATGTATTCAAACACAAACAAATGTATATACTCACACATATATCATATATGTGCATGTCTATATTGCCCTCAGGATGCTCAGTTCTTTTAATCACCTTCAAAACTTCCTGTGTTTTGGGATCATTTTGCTATCTTCTCATGCATTACCATAGTTGCCTCCACCAGGCTTTACCAGTTAGGCGCCACCATCTGACTTCTATTGTTTCAGGATCCTCTCGCCCCCTTTGGAGTATCAGTACTTCACATACACCAGAACTGACATCCATATTTCTGGTAAAACAGCAAGTTATATAGCTACAAAACTGAAGTAATGACTTACAATAGGGACAGAATCAGAACTAAAGACTTTTACTTAACCTTGCACCAAAAAGCTACTGTTTATAATGCAAACCAGCTCACTGTGTCATGTACTCTTGTGAACAGAGCACCTGACCTAGATCCCTTGGGACTTTGCCCTCCAAGATAATTGATGAATGTGGATATGCATGAATTAGCATATCAAAGTACTAAAAGCAGCATATTCATATTCATATTCTCATTGATTGCAGTGAGACTTGAGAAGAATGCTTGACCTTGTGCCTATGGGATATTTTAGGACTAGGGATCAAAGGGCAAGATTCTCTGATAAGGTAAGTGTGGATCCAAGCTTGAGGCTCTGTGATTCATTCTGGAGAGACAAACGTAAAAGTGTGGGTGAGGCCTGACTTGGGAGCACAGTTGGTCCATTCTTGGCCATAACCTGAAGATTCAGGCTGATTCTTTTTTCAGGTGTGGCTTAGAAACACAACATTGTGCTGCCTTGTGTGAGGAAGAGACTCTCCATTCTGAATTCACAGGTCAGCAGCGGGAGAAGTCCCGAGGAAAAATGGAAACATGAGACCTCTCAGTCCTACATTGTAAGTTGCTTGACATCAGTGCAAGGCTTTCCTTGATAGCTCATGCCAGACTGATGTTATGGATAGACTTCCAAAAAGTTCAGAGGAAAAAGGGAATTGTTGGTCATTGTCAGTTATACACAAGACTTTCTTGATAGGCTGCAGTGATGCACTTTAATAATTCTTTCTTCCTCACTAGGTCCAAACCGTAAGGAACTGTGCTCGGATCTTTCACTTCCATTTTTACCTTTCTGTCTTCATTTTCCTTTGACTCTTGTACACATGTGCAAAATGAATAAATTTACTTAAAGAAAGTGGAACTAAAGTATCATCAAAGCAAATTTGTGAACCTTTAAATGTTGTTCAGAAATATTTTTCCTGGTATCCCAACCATGGGACACAATTCAGAATCTTGGGGACAAAACTGATGATCAATTAAGCTACTGCTTAGAAACAGTTCAGTTGAAGCATTTAATTCTTTGGCACTAAATTAAAGTAGATATACTGCCTTATTGAGAGAAAGAAAGCACCATACTTCCAAAGAAACACCTTATAGAATCTCATGAACACCCTCTGCCTAATTCTCCTGCATTTCATGGAGCTTCCTTTCCTAGAGCAAAAGGCAATGGAAAAGACTAACTTAGAAAAGTGGTATACCTGCTTCTGTGGCTGCAGACTCTGATAATGCTGGTTTTTTCTTCCCTGCATCCCAAGCCTGTCTCTTTCTGAGATTTGAAACGTTCTTACTGTCTGTTTTCCTTCTCTGTCATCGTGGGGCTTTTGAACTCAGTTTCTGGTCAAAATGACAGCAATATGGTACAGTGAATGTCCTCAAAATTGTTTTTGTTTCCAAGTTTTTTCAGGTATTACTGACTGTTTTCAGTGTTCTGAGTTCTTTAAATTATGAGGACTTAATTCAAGATTACATGTGGTAAATTACAATGTGGTTGCTCTGATACAGACAGCCAGACTGATTGTTCTCTTTAGAAGAGAAATCCACCCTGTGTACTATCAGCCTTTTCTACAAATTATAAGTTAAAAAAGTGGATCAAAAGGACCATTTAAGAGGATTTTAAAAATTTAACCCATAAGCAAGTCAAGACCATCCTGAATCATTAGACCATCCTGAATCATTAGATGCTGTCTGACTTCCACAGTACATGTAAGGCTGATGTTTTCTCCAGAAGTTTTATGAATGGTGAGTCCTTCATAGACAGGACCAAATTAACCAGGCTGAAAAAAAAATTTAAGGTGAATTTAACAATTCATTAAGTCATAGTATATTAAAGATTTACATTAGTAAGAGCAACTGCTCTAAATAGGATCTACTTTCTTCGCTAATGAAGAAGGCTAAGATGTAGGAAACGTCAGGTCTTGTTGGTGAAGAAGCAGCTAAATCTGACAAAGGCCTCTTTCCTTCTCACGAGGGGAGAAACATAAAGATGCTGTAGAGAACAAAACAAGGGGAATTTGGACATAGTTGTGTCGAGACACCCCTCGGCTGGGTCCATTTGACCTAAATCTCAAAGAAAGAGAAGACTCATTTTCTGCATTCAAGCCCAGCCTGAAGTTAAACTAGAGAACAAAAATGTTCTCTAAGGAGAAATATCAATATAAGAGAAAGGATATGTTCAGTTTTTCTAATTCAAATATTTCATCATCCCAAATATAGCCAGAGAGAAACTCAAGTTAGGCAAGAGTAAAGGCAGATATCTTGTTGGCTTGATTCTCCTTGATTA
This sequence comes from Eospalax fontanierii, assembly GCA_035773235.1. Classification (NCBI taxonomy): domain Eukaryota; kingdom Metazoa; phylum Chordata; class Mammalia; order Rodentia; family Spalacidae; genus Eospalax; species Eospalax fontanierii. The sequence goes on along the minus strand of CM069530.1, from coordinate 65,468,972 downwards.
TGAGTGCTGACAGCCACGTATTAATAATCTCATAAAATTTAAAGGTATCAAAAAGTGACCTCTCAAAATCACATGTTCAACGATTTTTTTGTCATTTCCTGTTCCCAGTGTAAGACCCAACAGATTTTTAAGACTCATTTGGAAATATCTATATAGGTTATAAGGAGGACAGGAACCAATCCAAACCACTAGGATCTATTTTAAAGAGAAATAAATGCCTTTTTGAATATTACTAAATTGTCATGTGCTCTTTGAACTTTCTTCAGAAGCTGGCTCTGGAGATGAGATTTGGCCCTGCCACTTCAAACCCAAGCCCGTTTATCTCGAAATGTTCTCCAAATATTCCTGAGACACGCTAACTCCTGGCTCAATGATAAAGAGGAGGACAATAATCAGCTCCATAGTAAAGCATCATTGGGGGCTGAAGATGGCGCAGTGGTTAAGCACACTAACTGCTCTTGCAGAGGTCTATCTGGGTTTAATTCCCGGCACCCACAGGGTGACTAACAACCATTCATAATTCCAGTTCCATGGGAATCCAATGCTTTCTTCTGACCTCCACAGACATTGCATGACACAAGTGTACTTATATCCACTCATACACATAAATAAAACTAATAAATAAAGTGTTTTTTAAAAGCATTATTTGTTTGAGAACAGCAAAGGGATAAAATATTACCAACAGAAGTTATTATTTCTTATGTCATGATATAAAGAGTGTATGGCATAATCAGCTTAAGGGATCACTATATTGCCACTAACAATGTACTTGGGTAGAAATCTCCCACTAAAGCCTCAGGCTACAGGAGAAAGGGAGCCACCCTTAAACTTTTCACTCCCTAAAATGAGAATGGGTAAGTCAGTTTTCCCTTTAGTCTTAAGATAACAGAGAACTTAATTATCACTTCAGATGCAGTAGGAAAAATTAAAAATCCACAAACTTATGGGAGCCACCCTTAAGCTTGCCATAACCTAACAGGATAAGAGGCAGACCAGCTCTTTGATAAGTCCTAGAATAATAAAGTATTTGCTTATCACTTTAAATGTAATAGAATAATTTTAAAAGTCCTACATACTTTTCAAAACTCATTTAAAAATATTTTGGTTTAATCTTTTACAATTCAAATTGGACTGTATAAAGGGTTTTTGTTAGCTCAAATGTTAATGAGTAAGATTATACTGGTCAAATACTTATTATGGTTTATTCTCAGTTACTCCAAAAAAGTTCCAACTTTAAGTTAATTGGTGCAATAGGCTTATTGTTAACTTCTGTGAAATCAAATATTAATTAAAATTAGAAACTTATGAGAGGATAGAGGATAGACATTGCTTAATACCCCATCGAAAAAGTCCTCACAACAGATGGTAAATTTATTGATTAGTGTTATGTATGTCTCATGGTATTAAGATAATTGTAATTTAGAGAAAATGTTAGAAGGATATAATATAATAGTGGAAGTATTTTTAGTAAAGAAGGATTTATGTGTGAAGATTAAGATAGCTGAATATCTCTAGAATAAAAAGGAAATCTGAAAGTATTTTTGTATGCTATAAAATTTTGAATATTTTAGATATCTAAAAGATAAGACCTAAAGATGATACATAGAATCTTAAGATTTATAAAGTCAAAATTCAAGTAAATCTCTTCTTAAAGCAATATAGTTACTGAAATAATCTTGCTATTACAAGGATTTGTTTCATAAAATAAAATATATGTCTAATTAAGGTTTGTTTAAAAGCACTAGTTTTGGCTAAATATTATTCAACTCTTAAAAGTGCCCAGCTATTATAATTGGTCTTCTGGGTGGTTAGTAACCATGCCTGGAGTTCATTCTCTTGCTATATAGTCCCTCAAAACTGCCACATCCTTTTTATTGATTTAACAGATTACCTTTATTAAGATTTGCAATTTCTGTGCCTACTTTCAATTGTCTATTTCTCATTTTTTAGTGAAAAAAATGTTCACCGAAGGCATGATCAATAGTCCCACCTTCTGTGTAGTTCGGGTGACTAATGCAATACCCCTTATTATGAAACATTTCCTATTACTTGTATATTTCATTAGATGAGTGATTATTAACCTCCTTTGCTAAAGATATGAATCTACGTGTTTCAAACTATACACAAGCTTCATAAAACAATTTAATTTTCATCTAGTCCCATACAAAATTTGGCTAGATATTTGATACAACTATCTCAGATATATTGTCACTCATTTCTTCTTTCATTAAGTCTCATAATTTACAATTTGGCTAGATATTTGATACAACTATCTCAGATATATTGTCACTCATTTCTTCTTTCATTAAGTCTCATAATTTACAATTTTCTGTTACCAAAAAGATGACATTAAATATTTTTCAACAGCTTCTAGGTAGTTGTAATTGACTTCAACCTTGCCAATTTGGCTTTTTTTTTTTGACATTTTTCTCTTAAAGGAGTCACTGATTTAAATTTGTCCTACCCCAATGTGGCATCTCTCTGATTCTTCTTCAGTTATAGCAATTACAGCTGGAAGCTAACCTTAAAGCAAAAACAACATTTTTGTATATGTTTAGATTTGCCTTAAAATTATTTACTTATTTTTTATTTTTATGTACATGAATGTTTTGCCCACATCTAAGTATCTGTCATGCAACATCCATGGAGGCCAGAAAAGGGCATTGGATCACCTGGAACTGGAGTAAAGGACAGTTATTAGCCTTCATGTGGGTGCTGGGAACCAAACCCAGGTCCTTTGCTACAGTACCCAGTGCTATTAACACTGAGCCATCATTCTAACCCCAGATTTACCTGTATGTTTGTTTTTAAAACTCCTTTTTCCCTTGCAGTGACGACTGGACAATTAACTCCTTCTTTAGGAATTTTGGAATGGTTATTTCTACCCAAAACATGTGAACACAAGATAGTTTACCCTAATCAACAAATAATTAATTGTTCTTATTCTACAGTGCTAAGTCAGAAGCATCCAGTTTACTGGACAAGATCTTGATGTTATTTATCCTTCCGTATCTCCAAATAATTTTATCTTTCTTTTGTAGAAGAGTGGCAAGTAATTTCTGTTGGCTTTTTTACGGCAAGCTTCATTTCACTTCTTTCCATGTGGAGTTTCATTACTTTCTATACGAACATTTTCTTCTATAAATATACATCCCATTCCTAAATCACAAGCAAAGATTTCTTTAGATGGAGACAATAAATTAGGGAAAGGAACAATTGTATGTTGCTGTAATATGCTACTCTTATATTCTCCTGGAGCAAACACCATCCAGTAGACAGAGTTTTTAACTGCCCTTTCTGACTTACACTTTACTAACCTAATCTCCACCTACACTGGTATAAAACATTTTGAGACAGGATCTCTTTATGTAGCTCCAGAGGACCTCGAACTCACTATGTAGCTAAGTCTTGTCTCAAACTCTGGATTCTTCTCCCGCTTCCTGAACTTTCGAATCACTGGGATTGTAGACATGCTTACTGCACTCAGCTATTGCTATGATTTTCTATTATGTTAATCCTTCATTCTAGAGATTTCGTTCTCTTGACTAGAAGGAAATGGTTTTCCCTTAATGGGTGTTTACTGCTACTGCGACACATGCACAAACAAGGAAGCAATTTGCGATGGAGGGATTATGCACTGTGATCCAAGACTCACAGAACCTCAACAGAACCCTCAGGGAGGTCTGGAGCCCTGTGACCCATGAGAGTTGTCCCTCAGTGAGCCCAATCACTGAGATCATAAGAACCCTGCCATGATCGATCCCTGGATTTCAGTAGCCAAAGAAAATTCCATTTGTGAGCTGGACATTTCCCTTCAGTGGAGGTCATTTCTGAGGGATAACAAGTTAGTCCTGGGGCCAGCCATGGTGGTACATATCATTATTCCCAGCCCTCAGAAGGCAGAGGCAGGCTGATCTTTGAGAGTCCCAGACCAGTCTGAAATACATAGCAAATTACAGGCCAGCCAGGGCTACATAGTGAGACCTTGTCTCAAAGCAAGTAAACAAACAGATAATTCTTTCAGTCCTGAAAGGAATCTGACTGGTACCCCTCTGTGTTCTTGTAGCTTCATTTGTGTCTCAAGTAGGAAGTAAAGCTGTGAGTATTTTGTTATGTTTTTTAATCTAGGAGAATCCAACGTAAGAGTTAAGAGGCAAGTGGAACACCATGTATTTAGGATTAAGGAAGGAACGTGTTTATTTACAGATGGAAGATTGTCTTCATGATACCCCACCCCACATGGGGTGAGGAGTTCAGCTCTAGTTGGCGAAGATTAAGAGGAGAGCCACTCGCTTGAATGTATTCTGAGGAGAATGATCAGAACAGTAAAGAAGTTGAAAATTATAATCAAAGAGTAGTTCAAAGAACTGATTTTTGTACTGGACGATTTCGATACCTAAAGGCTATGAAACTATTCCCTGTGGAATGATGGGATGAAAACTTGGAAGACAGACGCTGCCTAGGCATAGAAAGGACATTGTTAATAATTAAAAACAAATGAAAAGGCAGTGAAGATTTAAGTTAGGTGAGGGCAGAAAGAGGCACTTCTGATCAAAGCTTCTATCACAGGCGATGGTGGAAATTTCCAATTAACTAGTTACAAGACCGTTGGAGAGTGACAAGAAAGGAGAGTGAATGTGAAGTCAATGCCAGATCATCAAAGCCCTTCTAAGTCATACTTAAGACTTCAGCTATTATGCAGCCAAGTGGAGACCAGCTTGGCATTTTAAAAGGGCAGCAAGGTCGAAAATAGATTAGAGGCTGGATATGACAGGAAGCCATGAAAGCAGTAGTGGATAGCCATGAATGTCTGTCTGGCTCATCACTGTTACAGTCTCTGACATTACATGTGCAGTGGGAGGCCTTAAGCCAACATCAAATGAATGAATACTCAGAAAAGCACCAATGGTCACCCAAACTAAGACACAGAGAGTTTCCAACATGTTCAAAATATAGTTCAAAGGCTTAACCGGAGGAAGATGATAGATGGAGTTCTTCACTTGCTCCATCTGTTCCCAGTGGTACACTTACTGTAGACTGGAAGTACTGAGGGAGATTGATGTTAGAGGAAGAGAAGGCAAGAAGACTAATGTCCAAGCCGCATAATGATCTGTGACTAGGAACAACCTGCAGAAATTCTCAAGGGCCTCCACTCACGGGCTTCTTCGCAGATGTTTTCTGTGCACACGTTCCTCTCAGTCACCATTGCCCTGTCAATACGGAGCAGCCTCCGTTTCTCTGTCAGGTTCTCTCTGATAAAGCAAAGCAGCAAGCCAATTACTGAGATCATTCAGATGAAAATTTTACTTTTGCCTGAATTAGCCAGAGAATTGAAGCATAAATGGACCTTTTCACTTGGCTGATTGAGATAATTGCTTCACTTTGCTAGGGGAGACCTATCCTTGGAAGGCTGTGTTTGGTCACCAAAACATGTTTGTAATATCCATTATTAACGGTTTTTGAAACAACCATGCTTGGCTAGGTGCCACACTCAGATGCTTTCCTCATCTTTTTAGGTAGTTGAAACAATGGCCAGAAAACAACCGCATCTCTGAGAAGTTCAATGCTTGAATGACTTCATTTTTGGCCAGCTCTGAAACATGTCAGCTCAGGCCTCCAGAAGAGGAAAAATGACATCCAGGGAGGTCGGAGGAGGTGGAATGGCAGAAGGTCAGCTCAGTGGGTAAGATGTAAAAAGTGAGAATTAACTCCAGGTGCATGGGAACAAATGGCTTTTGCTGAAAGAATCGAGTAGGCGGACTTGAAAGAAATGTGTAATTTTCATGTATTATTGGAGGGGTGAGGAGTTAATAAAGAGACCTGAGTAGGAGCAGACACTTAGAACAGCAGCAGGACTCAGAGCAGAGCCTGTGGCCGCAGCCTATGGAACAGAGGCTTTCTGCCCAGTGAGAAACACTGGGAAAGAAAGAAACTAAAGAACCAGCAAAGCACAGAGCTGTGCTGCACCTTTTCCTCTGTGGTGACCAGTGATGGGAGCCTGGGAGGACGCAGACAACATGGTCAGCAAGAGCTTGCAAAGGCCACTGAATAGCAACGTGAACATTCGAAAACTGCTGCAGATTTCAAGTCTCTGAAGAAATTCACATACATGCAAGTGGAATGCCTTAGTGATGGCTCCCCTTACTGGCCAACTGGCAGAACACCCCAGTTCCAGATCCTGAAGGAAAGTTGAAGGTCATCTCTGAGGGATTCATGAGTGTATCTAAGTTCCTGCATTGAAAAAAAGTGTCCAGAAAAGATTTTTATTTTCGGAATGTTGAAAGAAATGTCAGCTGTGGCATTTACAAAAACCGATCAACATTATTTCAGTGATCTGTGTATTAAGTATTAAAGAGTTTGATGTTAGGTTTTGTGATTACAAAAATGACTACTTTAAACTTTTTAAGAAAGTTTTTAAAATGAATTTTTACAATTTTCATACCTGATGGACTTATATATTCCTCTCTCTCTCATCTGCACTTCTCCACATGACCCCTCCCCCATCCACACTTCTCCTTATGACCCACCCCCCATCCAATTTAACGTACTCTATTATATATAAAGGACTATAGAGTTCAATCTGTGTCCCTAACTGTCTTTCAGTATGGGTTCATCAACTGGAGCCTGATTAACCTACCAAGACTTCCATCCTTGAAAGAGACTCTCTCTGCACCTCCCAGCAGCCATTAACTGTCAAAAGTTCCTTATTTTGGGTTGGAGTTTCTTACCCATTTCCGTGTCAATGCCTTATTTGAGCTTGCGTGGGACTTGTGCATGATGTCACAGTTGCTGTGAGTTCATATGAGCAACTGACCAGCTGTCTGGGAAACCCTATTTCCTTGTGGTCATCCTCCACCTCCGGCTCTTACAGTCTTTCTGCCTGCCTCTTCTACAATGCTCTCTGAGCTTTGGAAGGCAGAAGTTTGACACAGGTGTCTTGTTCAGGGATAAGCACTCTTGTTCTCTATACCTTGGCCAGTTGTGAGTTTCTGTGTTAATCATCATTTGTTCCATTAAGGAAACTTCTCTGGTGAGAGTTGAGAAATGCATTAATCTATGGGTATAACAATAAGTCATTAAGAGTCAGCTTAATATAACTTTGTAGAAGAAAGCAAAAATTGGACTCTCCACTGTCTTGTGACCTGACATAGCCTCAGGTTCCTAAGCCTGCTGTCAGTGCCAGGCATGGGCTCTATTCTATGAAGTAGACCTTAATTCCAATTACACAGTGATCGATTACTTCTATGATATTTGTGTCACTATTGCACTGATGGGCATATCTTGCCAGGTCAGTTATTCTTGTAGTTCACAGGATTCACAAGGTTGGTGAATTTTTTTTCTTTCCAGTAACATGCACAGCACCTTTCAGCACTGTGAAAACTAGCCAGTAGTGATGAGGCTCTGAAGTCAGCACCAGCCTGATTTCTCCTCGTATGTTCTACAGCTCATGTATATAGTGTCTTCAGCAGTAATGTCTTAACATCAAGTCCTGGTGGGTAATGAAGAGCATGGACAATGGCCTGTATTGTTTGACAGTCTATGGGACCCCTGGTTAACAGCTTCTAGAAAGAGTCCATTCCTGGCATTGATTTTTGTTGTTGTAGCAGATTATGATATCAAGAAGGGGCAATCCCTCCCCTATTACAGGGTAATTCCTTTTAATACCTTTTAATAATGCATTTGTACGTATTTTAAGAAGCTTCTGTTAGGTTTCCATATGACTTGTTCTAAAGGCTTTCAGTGTTACTCAACCTTCCCATTCCCCACCCCATCTAACTCTCCCTGCCCTAATGTTCCCCTTCCCGCTTCATATCACTGCATTCTACTCCCCTCTGTCCGGAAAGCACCCCAACCCATGGCTGGTTACTAGTTTCTTGACTTCTTTGGATTTTCAGATTGAAATATACATCGCTAAGATTTCAAAGCTAGCATCCAACTATGAGAGGAAACATGTGATGTTTTTCTTTCTGAGTCTGGGTTATCTCACTTTGGATGATTGTTTCCAGTGACATCCATTTACCTATGAATTTCATCCTTTTTTTTTTTTTTTTGAGCACCTTCATCAGCTGATGGATATCTAGGTTGTTTCCAATTTCTTACTATTATTAAAAGGCAGCAATGAACACGGATGAACAGGTATTTCTGTCGTAAGGATAGAGTCTTTGGGGTATATGCTCAAGAATGATATGACTGGGTCATTTGGTAGACGATTTCAGGGTCTGAGGAACCACGACACTAGTTTCCGTAGTGGCTGCACCAGTTCGCACTGCAACCAGCACTGAATATGAGCTCCCTGTCTCCGTCTCCACAGCCTCCCCAGCATTTGTTGTTGTTTGTTTTTTGGATTTAATCATTCTCAGTTGGGTCAGGTGAAATCTCGAAGTGGTTTGAATTTGCATTTTCCTGACCACTAAAGATGTTGGACAATTTTTTAAGTATTTCTCAGCCATCTGCATTTCATCTTTAGAGGACTCCCAGTTCAATTCTTTGACACACTTTTTAACCGGGTTGCTTGTTTTTTTGATATTTAGGTGGATTTTTTTTTTTTTTTTTTTTTTTAGTACTTTGTATATTCTAGATAGTAACCCTCTGTCAGAGGTATAGCTGATTTTTTCCCATTCTGGAGGTTGCCTCTTCATTTGGATGATGGTGTCCTTTCATGTTCAGAAGCTTTTTAGATTCATGCGGTCCCATTTGTCAATTGTTAGACCTAATTCTTGTGTTTTAGGAGTCCTATTCAGGGAGTCCTTTCCTGTGCCTATAAGTTCCAATATAGTCCCTACTTTCTTCTGTATCTGATTCAGGAAACAGGTCTTATGTTGAGGTCTTGATCCATTTGGGGTTGAGTTTTGAGCATGGTGAGAGATAGGGATCTAGTTTCACTCTTCTATATACCCTTGTCCAGTTTGACTAGCAACATTTATTCAAGGTGCTGTCTTTTCTCCAGTGTGTATTTGTGGCTCTCTTATCAAAAATCAGGAAATTTGTGGATTTAAATCTGGGACCTCACTTCTATTCCACTGATTAATGTGTCTGTTTTAACACCAGCACGATGCTGTTTTTATTAGTATAGCTCTGAAGTATAATTTGAGATCAGGAATGGTAATGCCTCCAGCAGTTTATTTTTAAATTAAGGATTATTTTGGCTATCCTGTTTGGGTTTTTTTGTTTTGTTTTGTGTGTGTGTGTGTGTGTGTGTGTGTGATTCCATATGAAATTTGGAATTATTTTTTTGATTTCTGTGAAGAATTGTGTTGGAATTTTAAGGGGTTTTGCATTGAATTTGTATACTGTTATTGGTAAGATGGCCATTTTCACAATCCATAATCATGGGAAGTCTTTCCATCTTCTGGTATCTTCTTCAGTTTTGGTAGTTTAAAGTTTTTACAAGTCTTTCACTTACTTTGATAGATTTATTTCAAGATATTTTATGGATTTTGAGATTATCAGGACTGGCATAATTTCCTGGATTTCATCTCAGTATGTTTGTGTTGGTGTATACAAAGGCTACTGCTTTGAAGGGTGTTTATTTAAAAAAAAACTGTATTGAATCTTTGTGTATTTCATAGAGAATGTCTCAGTCAATCTTAGTCATCTTTATACCCTCTTTGCCACTGGCACCCCTTTATTGCTCTCCAACTGTAATCCATACATTCTGTCACTTGGGTTAAGGCCTATTGTGTCAAGTTAGTGTCCTCAGATTAATTTTATATCATGCTACTTTGCTGACTGCATTTATCAGGTCTAGGAGTTTCCTGGCAGAGTCTCTAGGATTCTTTATATATAGAATTACATTGTAAAGATGCTCTGCAAGTAAAAATACTTTGACTTCTTCCTTTCTAATTTGTGTCCTCCTTATCTCCATCATTTGTCATACTGATCTAGCTAAGATTTCAAGTACTATGTTAAACAGGAACAGAGAGAGTGGACATACTTGTCTTGTTTTATTATTAACACTTTCTGTATTTCTCTAATTGCTGTGATGTTGACTGTGGCTTATGTGGGCTTATGATCTGTTGCCTTTATTATGTTGAGATATGTCTCCTGTATACCTTGGTTCTCCATGACTTTTATCATGAATAGGTACTGGATTTCATCAAAGGCTTTTCCTGTATCTAATGATATGAACATGTGTTTTTTTTTGTTTGAGTTTATGTGGTGAATTGCATTTATTGTTTTACATATGTTGAACCATTCCTACATCTCTGGGATGAAGTCAACCTGATCATGATGGATAATCTTTTTGATGTGATCTTGCATTAGTTTTATGAATATTGAGAAATTTGCATTTATGTTCATGAGAGAGATTGGTGTTATATTGTGCTTTTGGTTTTGGTATTACAGTAACACTGGCTTTTTACAGAAGGAATGTGAAAGTGTTTCTTCATTTTCTACTCTATGAAATAATTTGAGGAGTATTGATATTAGTTCTTCTTTGAAGGTCTGTAGAGTTCCACACAAAATCCATCTGGTTTTCAGTTCTTTTTAGTTGGGAGATATTAAATTATTGTACCTATCTCATTGGTTGTTACAGGTCTACTTAAATTATTTTCATCATTTGATTTAATGTTTGTACTCTGTACATATCTAAAGTTTTATCCATTTGTTTAGGTCTGTTGTAATTTTTCCTCTTTTTTTAATCTCTGAGTTTGTTAATTTGGATCCTCTCTCTCTCTTTCTTTGGTTAATAAAGATATGTCAGTATTGTTAATCTTTTCAAAGAACCAACTATTCATTTCATTGGTTCTTTAAATGGTTTTCATTATTTCTATGTCATTAATTTCAGCCTAAATTTTATTTATCTTGTCCCTTCTACTCTTTTTATGTAGTGTTTGTTCTTTGTTTTCTAAGGCTTTCAGGTACATCATTAACTTATTTATATGAAATGTTTCTAATTTTCTGGTGTATGCACTTAATGCTATCAGTTCTCCTCTTAGGACTGCCTTTATTGTGTCTCAAATGTTTTGGGATACTGTGTTTTCATTTTCATTCAATTCTATGAACTTTATCTTTCTTGATTTCTCTCATGATTCAGTTTTCATATAGTAATGTGTTGTTTAGCTTCTATGAGTTGGTGTACTTCTTCCCATATTTTTATTCTTGTTGATAAATAGCTTTATTCCTTGGTGATCAAATAGAATATAAGATGAAATCTCAATTTTTGTGAATTTGTGGAGACTTGCTTTGCTTCCTAATAGGTGATCAATTTTGGGAAAACTTCCATAGACTGCTGCAAAGGAAGAATATTCTTTGATGTTTGGGTGGAATGTTCTGTAGATATCTGTAAAGTCCATTTGATTTCTGCTGTCATTTAACCCCAGGTTTTCTCTATTTAGTTTTTGTCTGGTTGACCTGTCCTTTGATGACACTAGGATATTGAGGTGACCCACTACCACTGTGTTGGAGTCAATTGGAGATTTTAGAGATAACTGAAGTTTCTTTTGTGAAGGCAGATGCCCATATGTGAGGTGCATATATATTTAGAATTGTAATTTCTTTAAACGTTTTAATGCTATAGCACATACATTTTTCAAAACCATTTGAAGTGATGAGTGAGACACAAATATACAGCGGGACTGAGATATCAAGTACGCTTTTTTTCTTTTAAGGAAACTATATAAGAAAGTTGCCATTTAAAACAACCAATTTCTTTTTTTTTTGGTTTCTATTATTTTATTGTTTTTAAACTTTGCTTTAATTATGGCAAATATCAATGCTTTCAAATTGTGTTTGACATTTTTTAACAATCACAAGTCATAGAGAGTCACTATATCAAAATACAGAGGAACTGGGAAAGTCAAACCACTGTGACTAAAGTAATAAAAATTGACTATCTTCCAAATTGTTCTGAATATTTTCCCCCAAATAATCTTCAAAATGTCAAATAATCCATGCAGTACATCTCACTCATTTTCTCCAATGGGCTACATATATTGTCATTTACTAAAAATGAAGACTAGAATGTCTTCCTTTATGAATTTGATATCTATCTATCTTCTGGAATTATCCAATCTCCTTGTGTGTATTTTGTTATCAAGAAGTCTTTGGAGACCAAATAAATTATTTGTATCAAAACAATGTTTCATTTGAATATAAACCAAGACTAACATATCTTCCTTCTAAAAACAAAAAATATTGACATGGAAAAAGTTTATACCATTGACCAGAGTTTTTAAGACTTTATTTCCTTTATTTTTTATTTTACGTGTATGATGTTTTTCTGCATATGTGTACATATACCATGTATGTGCAATGCCCACTGAGGCCAAAAGTGGGTGTAGTATTCTCTGGCACCGTAGTTAATGATAATTATTAGCTGCCATGTGGGTGCTGAGAGGTAAACCTGGGTCCTCTGCAGGGGCTCTCAACCATGGAGCTGTCCCTCCAGCCTCTAAGCATAATTTTAAGAATTTCAGTTAATTTGACACTAAATAAATCATCTTGAGCACTTTTCATTGAAATAGTTCATTTCAGATTTTCCATTCTTTGTGTTTTTTAACTTTTACGCCTGTATTTTTATTAGTCATCAGCTCCTAAATTATTGTTGTAAAAACTAGCAACTTCCAAAGCCTTCATGACTTAAAACCTGGTCTGCCTCCAGGCCTATCCTGAAGAGGTGGTACTTTCCTCTCAACACCTTTCTCCAAGGCGGAGGCTCACAGAGGTTTTACCACCCTGAATGCTGGGAGAAGAGAGTATTCATGAGCGGCTTGTTAAAGGTTTCTAATCGGAAGTGACATGCATCCTTTCCACTCAAACATCAGTGTCCAAAATAAGTCACACAGACACAAACGGAACTGGATTTTTATTTCTGTTGTTACCACTGACGTCCTACAAACATGCTTTAATCGTTCATGGAATGTGAAGGGCACAGGTGATAGGTGATATATCCTACCTTGTGCTTGGAGGGAGAACGGAACCATCAGAGAGCAGCACCAATCAATCGCACACTGACAAAAATGAGAAACTTTATCTTAATGTGCACAAAGCAGACAGTGCTCCTTAGCTGAGAGTCAGATACAGTGACAGTGCACTCCGTGCTTTGTATTTTAAGTAGAGAGAGGCCTAGCAGTTCATTTGCTGGTTAGTTTTACATCTGAACTTCTTCCCAAGTCTTACATTTTACTGAAATAAATTGTGTTTAGATTGAGCTCTTGGGGGATTTCATAGTGACTGACTGATTAGACTGTTAGGGCTTCCCAGGATGGATGTGAGGCATGGGGTAATGGCATAGAGAAGTAGCTGCTTTCAGGGCTCTGGCCTTGACTTGAGTGTTGTCATGGTGACAAACACCAGCAGAAACCTACTGGGAGCTCAGTAGGTGCCCTGGCTGCCAGATCTGTGAGTTAGACAGTGCGCCATTCCCAGCCTTCCAGAAATAAGCAGAATGAACTCTTTAGCTAGGGTGTTTCCTGCTTACTACCTAAGGGACAGTTTATTTTTGCTTGAACTCCCAATTGCCCACTGTCAGTACAGAGAGAACTTTATTTTTTGCCTTTTATTTTTTTGTATTCTTCCTCTCCACTGATTTGTATACCACACCTTCTTTCCCACTTAAAAAATTTTTTATCTAACTTTTCATTTGTTTGTTTGTTTTGTTTATTGAGACAGGGTCTTCCGGTAGCCCCAACGGGCCTGGAACTCCCTATGTAGACCAGACTTCCTCTCCCACTTTGAAAATATACAATTAATGTTATGAATAGAGCAATCTCAACACAAGAATTTAGATATAATACAAAATTGAAAATATAAATAAATCCTCTAGCACAGTGCAGCCTCCCCCCAGGACCTTCCATGACAATGTAAATTAATGTTCTGTATTCTCGTGCTGTACAATTACACTCACTAGTGGCTGCTCATGAGGTGTCACTTGGTACGTAGCCAATGTGTCCAAATAACTACATTTCCTAATTGATTTGTGTTTAGCTTATATCACATGTAAATAGCTACTTGTGGTTAGGACTATTGTATTAAACATCATAGTTTCAGAATTACATTCCAACCCAGCTAAGTTGGTCAAGGAGGAGTCACAGTTAGGAGATTCATCTCATTCAAAATTGTGTTTGTGTGCTCTGAGGCTTATGGAATTACTGAGGCATAAAGTGTGCCATAGTGTGCCTTAACTGGTTCTTGTAAACTTAATTATGTTGCTAACTAGAGGGAGAAGAAGGCATGATGACCTGAGTAGTTACAGGTCATAACTCTGTAGACACAAGCCTTAAATGAGAAGGATACTGTTCTCTCCAAATAATTTATTATCCATATTCTTGAGATTTTTGCAAAGGAACCTACTTAGAAGACATCAGTTCTGTCCCACATTTTTTTACTAATCATCTGTTAACCCAGGAAGGACACTGAACACGGTAACAAGGTAAGCATTCTTTTGTCCTGTTTACTGTTATTGTTGCTAGTACTTCTTTTGGGGTATTTCCTAAACTTACTCTCCTATATAAGAAAAGACATGCCATTTAGTGTGCTTGCAATATGCCAAATATGCCAATGGCTTTTGTAAGTCACATATATAATTTTTAAGAAAGCCATAAATGAAGGGTTTTTTATAAATATTATCAGACAATTAAGCTGAAGCTTAGAAAGGTTAGGTGGCCAAGATGTCCCAGCTAATAATCTGAAGAACCCAAATTCATTCAAACCTAGTGTCTCTAGAGCTCAAGTTATTCTTGGGAAATCTTGTTCCAATGTTGCTAACATCTCTCCGAAATCTTATTAAAGTGAGTCCCATATATTTAACAAATAAGTAATTCCTAACTGTAGTCCTTTTAAAAATGTCACAACATTTTTATTAGACATTTCCTATTACACATTTCCTAACCTGTACCAACTTAAAATGTCCCAGTCCAGTCAGTGTCTTTTTATCCTGGCTTTAAATTAGAATCATCTTGGTTATTCTTAAAAATACAGATGCCAAGGATCTTCTCACATGAATTAAATGAGAATCACTAGAAATAGGATCAGGGGATTCAAGTAATCACATTGCAGATATTAAACTGAGAATTACTGTCCTAATGGATGTCTCCCATCAAGCTACCTGCTAGAAGGTCAGGACTCGAAGGGAAAAGGCCTTTGATGTTGGTTGATCTGTTTCATGCTACTGATTCATGCTAGAAAAACTGCCAAGTAAAGATGAAAAGTCTGCCTCATTCAGAAAACAAGACTCTGACAGACAGATAGCCCACCATACGAAGGAATGTTTCAATCCTTCTCAGAGTCTAGAGCATCTCACACAACAGACTGAAAGGAAAGCAGTGTGAAGATAACCATCAATGGGAGAGGAAAGGATTAGCAGGGTTTTTTTTTCTGATTCATTTCCAAGCACATGGATGTCGTAACAAAGACTGTCCATGTTCAGGATGCATCATGGTTTCAAGGCTCCCTACAGGCAGGCAATGCCAAAATGAAATGGGATTTATCAAGTGTTCATTTCCTCAAGAGGTAAATGAGTTGTCTACCTCTGGTGGTTCATAGACTGAAAGAGCAGGCCTGTTAAACTCTCAAACCTAAACCAGATCTCCTTTATCTTTCTTCTTATTATTTTTCGACCCCAAGTTGATGCAGAATCTACAGACACACACACATACACGCACACGTGTGTGTATGTACAAATCATTATAATCCAAAATCTCTGTGGCCCTCTAACCAGTTTAAATCTTACATGGTTTTAAAGATGTCCAGGATTATCTTAAAGCATTATTATACTAATTTTACTTCTATTCTCATCCTTAGAACTCTTGGGAGGGGACATTGCATTAGGAATTCTCAAATTTGGTCATGCTTGTTTAAAATGTATGTTTCTGGACTCCACTCATGAAGGTCTAGAAAGGACCCACTTGAAATCTATACATTGAGAGTCCACTAAAATACATACATTCCAGTGAATCTGTTGTACCTTATTGACATGGGTTGATCCTTTAAAGATGTCCACATTGCATTCTGCAGAATCTGTAAATATGTACAAAATGACAACAGAGAAAGAACTTGTTCATAGACATGAGAAGGGAAGATTGTCTGGAGTAACCAGGTAAGTCTGTCATGATTATAAGAGAGTTGAGAGGGTCAAAGTCAGAAAAAGGAGATGCAATGAAAGAGCTAGAGTTCAGAGAGATGCACTTGAAGATCGCAGAATGGACCTTGAGTCAAGAAATGCTGAAGGCCTCTAGAGGCTGAGAAAAGCAAGGAAACAATTTCTCACATTGTCTCTTAGAGGGCTGGGAGGAATGCCGCTCTCTACAGCTTCCCTTCAGGCTTTGGAGCCTTAGAACTTTGTATTCATGGGTTTTAGAGTGTCTTGTCCATTAGCCATGTCCATTGGTCAATGACTTTGGGCCTCTAGAAAGACAGTACGTTATGGTACAAGTGAATGGTGAAGCAAACCTCTCAGCGCATGGTCGTAAAGCAAAGGAAAAAAGAGAGAGAAGATAAAGAGGCCAAGTCCCAAAATGTCCTCTGACAACACATCCACAATGAACTAAGGATTTCCTTTTAACCACCACATCACCGTTAATAATTCTTCCTCAAAGACAATCCTTCTTAACATATGGCCTGTGGGAAACATTCACCATCAAAACAAACAGATACATGTCTTCATTGTTCAGTTGTTTCTCTTTCCTTTGCTAGTCTTGTACATGATAACATTCCTATCTCAGGAGAGCAAAGCAGCCCTTGAAATATATTTCTTCTTGTCATTTATTAAGCATATTATAACACCCGTCATTTTGAAGTGGATTATTTAATAGATCTTAGTATATTCACAGACTTGTGCAATCATTACCATCTATCCCATAACAAGTCCTTACATTATTCCAAAAGAAAACAGGAACCGATTCTCCCATAGTCCCTCCTTCCTCAGCCCACTGCACGCCACTGGAAATTGTTAATCCAACTTTTTGTTCCGTAGATTTGCCTAATTCTGGACATTTTTTATGAGGGAAATAATCTAATAAGAGATCTTTGATGACTGACTTTTTTCACTTAACAGAATGTTTCCAAGTCCATCCATATTGTAAAGGCAACATTGTGACTAATATTCAATATTCCATTATTTAAATGTATACTTTATTCATTTATTTGCCAATAGAAATTTGGTTTGCTTCCAATTTGCAGCTAAGTTGAATAGTAACATTGCCATGAAATGTGTTAAATTATTTTTATTGTTGTAGATATATTACTGTTTTCAATTTATTGGGAATACACTTAAGAATACAGTTGATGGGTCGTATGAAAGCTTATGGATTGAACCCTCTCCATACCCCAGTCAACAAGGTTATCATAGCCTTTCCATTGGGCTATCTCACTATAGATTTACTTGCATTTCTGTAATCAATAATGACATATTAATGCATCTTTTCACATGCATTGTTGATAATTTATATATCTGCTTTGGAGAGATATCAATTCAAATTTTAGTCATCCTTTAAGGTAATTATTGTAGATTATTTTGAAGTAAGTCCAGCGATTGGAATATACCTCAAAGCACTAGGCAGAATTTGGTCTCGTTTCCTTAGATTAATTTATTTAAGATCATTAGCCCCTCTAGGGCATCCCCTGACTCACAACAATCAAATTTAGGGCTTGAACAAGAAATGTATGCAGAAACTGTTTTCTCAGCTCCACACAGGCTTTTGTGGGGGAAGATACTGAAATGGCTGCTTCCTTTCACGCAGGTCTTCGAGACTCAGTGTCTGACCATTCACTCCATGTCACCACTTAGATTCTGCCTCATTACTGTTGGCACTGTTCATGTTTTTATATCTCATTTCTCTATTATTATGTCTCCATTTTGGAAATGCAAATTTCATGAAGGAAAGACATTATCACTGTATGATAATGATGATAATGCTAATATAATGCCTGGCATGTGGTAGACTGGAGCTGGGCTTCAGTCCACATAGTACTCGCTCCTCAGGAGACACACAGTAGTCAAAGGAAATGTATAACATAGGTAAGACCATTATAGAAGAGTGCTAGATCTTCCAGTGTCAGACTCTTCCATTGTTGTTAAAATCATTAATATTCTTTTAGTTTTATAACACATTACAAATATATTTGGAAAAAACAACAGAAGAACATTGCAAATAAACCCATCTAAAATTCTGGAAGTAGAGGCTGGAGTGATGACCAGCAGTTAAGAGCAGCTCTTGAGGAAGACCCAGGTTTGGTTCTCAGCACCCACAGCATCCACGTGGCAGCTAATAACCATCCATAACTCCTTCTGACCTCCATGGGCATTGCACATCATAGGTGCTCTTAAATACATGCAGGCAGTACACTCATATACATAAAAAACAAAAAATAAAATTCTGGAAATAGATTATGGAGAAAAGGAAGGGAGAAATCACCAAGATGTGGGAAAAGACTAGGCAAAGGGACCCCGTATTTTCTAAATCCAAGATCTTCCAGAAGGAAAATATGGCTGCATTTTTCTGTGTTCTTTCCAAATCCTTCTCTCCTAGTCTATACCACAAGGATTTCAAA
This sequence comes from Eospalax fontanierii, assembly GCA_035773235.1. Classification (NCBI taxonomy): domain Eukaryota; kingdom Metazoa; phylum Chordata; class Mammalia; order Rodentia; family Spalacidae; genus Eospalax; species Eospalax fontanierii. The sequence goes on along the minus strand of CM069530.1, from coordinate 65,450,483 downwards.
TGTACCCCAATCAAATCACTACTCCACTTAGCAAATAAACCTTTTGTTTCCAACACTGCAAAAATCGGAATTCAGTTTAGGAAAAAAGCCTTGATCTCATCTGCAGCCTTGTTTTGTTCTAATGAAGACTACCTTGCTTAATAGAGGCTGAAACTTATGATTAGATGATCGATAGATAGATAGATAGACAGATAGATAATAGATTTATGATAGATAGATGATAGGTAATTTAAAGATAGATGATAGATAGATGGATAGATAGAGAAGACAGACAAGAAATAATTTAGGGAATATTAAGCAAATTAAAAAAGTAAAGGAGAAAGAGAAAGGCGGAGGAGGCATAGGAGAAGCAATGCAATAGAACCAGGCTGTAGACAGCAGTGATAAAGTTACTCACTTTATCCTATCTATTAGTCATTTTTCTGTTGCTGGGATAGAAACACTGACCAAGAGAACTTATAAAAAGAAGAGTCTATTCAGCTTACAGTTACAAAGGGGCAAGAGTCCATTATGGGGAAGCTCGGTGGCAGAGGTGGCTGGCGTACATGCAGCAGCCAAGCCCTCACATCTTCAAGCAGGCACAGGAAGCAAAGGGTGACTATAGATCGCAAAAGGCTTAAGAACTCTCTAAGCTGGCCCCCAGTGACATGCTTCCTCCAGCATTACCACACCTTCTAAGACCTCCCCAAACAGTGCCATCAACTGGGTACAAAAAGTCCAAATATGTAGAGCCTATGGGGAACATTTTCACTCAAACCACAACATGCCGCTGACTGGCCCCCGTAGGTTCATGATCACAGAACATTCCACCAAATCTCTATAAAATGCACATTCTTTTCATCAGTCCATGGGACTTACTCTTAAAATAGATGAGCTATTTGGACACAAAGCTAGTTTCAACAACTACAGGAAAATGTAAATAATTTCTTGTACTTTATATGTCTACAAAGATATGACTCTAGAAAGCAAGTATAAGAGAAACTATAGAAACTATGCAAATCCGGGGAGGTTAAGGAACACATTACTGAATAATGACTGCATCAATGCAGAAGGAAATAAAAGGTTCCTAGAATCAAATGAAAATGAAATCACAAAATACCAAACCCTGTGAGATACAATGAAAGTGATTCTAAGGCAGAATTTTACAGCCACATCCCCAAATCAGAGAGATCTCAAATAAAAAGCTTAATGATGCATCTTGAGGCCTCAGAAAAACAAAAACAAGTCAAACCCAAAATGACTAGATAGAGTGAAATAATTGGACTAAGGATTGAAATCAGTAAAATAAGAATGAACAAAGCCATAAAAAGAATCAATGAAACAAAGATTTGGTTATTTGAAAAAATTAAAAAAATGTAAATTCATAGTCAAATTAATAAAAGAAGAGACAGAGGACCTATATTAATGGGATTAGAGATGAAAAGGGAGAGATTACAACAGATACCAATGAATCTCCTGCATCAAATTGGAAAATCCGAAGGCAATGAATTAATTTCTAGATTCATTTCATCTACTAACTTTAAATCAAGATGAGATAAATACTTAAACAGATTTGCAACAAACAATGAGACTAAAGCAGTAATTTAAAAGAACTAAAATGCTTGACTAAATAAAGCTCAAGTCCAGATGGGATGAATGCAATGACAGAATTCTACCAGGTCTTTAAGAACAACAATTAAAACCAATGTTTCTCAAAGTATTCCATAAACTATAAAAGGAAGAAATGTTTCCAAAGTCTTTTTACGAAGTCAGTATGACTCTGATAGCAAAAGCAAACAAAAACATTAACAAAAAAGAAAATTATAGAATTATAGATCAAATATTCTTGATGAACATAGATGTGAAAATTCTCAACAAAATGCTTGCAAGCCAAATTAAAGAATGCATCAAAAGGATCAAGCTCCATATTCAAGCTGGCTTCATTCCAAGATGCAGGGATAGTTTAACAAGCATAAATCAGTAAATATAATTCAACACATAAATGGACTCAAGGATAGAAATCACATGATCATATCAACAAATGCAGGAAAGTCCTTAGACAAAATCCAACATCTCTTTATGATAAAAGCTGCAGAGAGACTAGGAACAGAGGGAACATATCTCAGTGTAATAAATCTATAGCCAAATTATGATAAATGGGGAAAAAACCTCAAAACATCCCCACTAAGATCAGGAACAAGACAGGGATACCCTCTCTCTCCACTCTGTTTAATAAGACAAGCGAAGGACATAAAAGGGATATAAACAGGAAAAAGAGTCAGAGTATCCTTATTTGCAGTTGATAGAATTCTACATATAGGAGACCCTAAAGACTCCACTGGAGAACTCCTAATAATGATAAACCATTCCAGTAAGTGGCATGATACCAAATTAACACACAAAAATTAATAGCCTTCCAATAAAGCAATGACAAATACATTGAGACAGAAGTAAGGGAAAATCCTATTCACAATAGCCTTAAAAAAAACTTAGACTATACCTAACAAGGAACCGAAAGGTTTCTACAATGAAAAATTTGAAACACTGAAGAAACTGAGGATGTCACTAGAAGACAGAAGGCCCAATGATAATGGTTAAAAAGAACTAATATTTTAAAATGGCCACCTTACTAAATACAATCTACAATTTCAGCATAATCTTAATCGATATTGAAACTCCATTCTTTACAAATAAGAAATCTTAAAATTCATAGGAAACAGAAAAGATATTTCATAACCAAAGCAATCCTGAACAAAAAGAATAATGGAGACATTTTAAGTTTTGTTATAGAACCATAGTAATAAAAACAGCATGGTACTGGAACAAAACACATAGATTAATACAATAGTATAGTGCACCCAGATACCATCCCATGCAACTATAGTCACCTGACTTTTGAAAAACAAAAACCAAAAACACACATTGGAGAAAAGATCATGGGTCCAGAAAAACTACCTATCGATATGTACAATTAAATTAGATCCTTCTAGCTCACTCTGCACAAAAATCAACTCCAAATGTATCAAGGACCTTAATATAAACCCTGAAACTTTAAAACTGTCAGAGGAGAAAATAGGGAGTATATGCTACAATATATACATACAGGCTTTCTAAATAGGACTCTGATTACTTAGAAAATAAAGCAGTGGGCTGGAGAGATGTTCAGTAGTTTAAGAGCACTGACTGCTTTTGCAGAGGACCCAGGTTTGGCTCCCAGCACCCACATGGTGACTAACAACCGTCCATATCTCCAGTCACTCCACTTCCAGGGAATCCAGTGTTCTCTTCTGACTTCTGTGAGCATCGCACGACACAGGTGCACTTACACACATGTAGGCAATACATTCATAAACATAAATTTCAAATAAAATATTTTGAAAAAGAAAATAAATCCAACAACCGACAAATGAGATTTCATGAAATTAAAATTTTCCATAGAGCAAAAGAAACTCTCAGTCAGTGAAGAGGCCCCCTGCGTAAAGGGAGAAAATCTTTCTCAGCTATGCATCTGACAGAGTTAGTGTCTAGATTATACAAACAACTCAAGAAACTAAGCACCAAGAAAACAAACGAAACAATCAAAAAATGGGTTATCATATTAATAGAGAATTCTCAAAAAGAAGGAGTTCAGAGCTAACAAGCACTTTAAATAGTGTCCAATATTATTCTCCACCAAAGAAATGTAAATAAAACTGCTTTGAGTTTTTATCTCACTCAAATCAGAATGGCTGTTACCAGAAAGTTGAAGTCTCACGAGGATGTGGGAAGGAGGAAACTCTTATTTACTGTCGATCGATCGGAGTATAACTGATCCAGTCACATGGAAATTTGTGTGAGAGTCCTCAGAAAGCTGAAGATGGAACTTCTATATGACTCAGCTATACCACCCAAGGTCATAAAGTCTATGAACTCTGTACTCTATGACAGAGATACCTGTAGAGCCACGTCCATTGTTTTGTTATTAACAATATTCAGGAAATGGAATCAGCTCAGATGTCCATCAGCTGATGAATGGATAATGAAAATGTGGTACATAGCGCAACGGATTTTTATTCAGTCATGTATTAGTTATTTCTCTATTGTGATAATACATCATGACCAAGGCAGCTGATAAAAGGAAGAATTTAAATAAACTCTTAGGCTTTCAGAGAGATTAGATCCATCATGGTGGGGAGGCATGGCAGCAGAGTTGGTGGGAGCAGAAAGCTGAGCATTCACATCTTCAACCAGGCATAGAAAGCAGAGAAAGTCAGGCACTGGAGATGGGACCTTTCTATGAACCCTCAAGGCCCACCCCAACTGATGGGCTTCTTCCAACAAGGCCACACCTCCTGAACCTCCCAAAACAGCATCACCAATTGATAGTGTTCAAACACTTGAGCCCGTGGGGAACACGTCATTCAAATTACCACAAGTCATAAAAAATTAAATCAGAAAATTGACAGAAAATAGACAGAACTGGAAAATATTATACCGAGTGAAGTGATCCAAAGCCAGAAACACAAATACTGTATTTTTTTTTCTCATATGTGGATACTAGCTTTGAATTTTTCAGATTTCTGTGTTTAACTTGGAATAAGTGTCTGTGGAGGGCAGGAAGGAAGAAAGGAGCCAGGCGGATGGGGTTTGGCATTAAGAGGAGCAGACAGTAAAACACATGGGATATGAAAATAGTGTATGTGGAATACTAGGCATGAAAAGGTTTAAACAGGGATGGGTGTGAGGACGAGGGAAAGGGTTAACACAGACAAACGATGTCTGAAAAAGCCATCTATAGAAATCTATTTTATCAGGGCTGGAGAGATATGTCAGGTTTATATACTGATTGCTCTTGCTGAAGACTTAGGTTCGAATCCCAGCACCCCTAAGACGGCTAACAACCATCTGTAGCTCCAGTTCCAAGGAATCTGACGCCATCTTCTGCCCTCTGCAGGCATTGCACAGCACAGATATACTTACATACATGCAGGCATGACACTCATACACATCAAATTAAAAAAATAATAAACAAAAATTTTAAAAAGAAATCTATTTTATAAACTAATAATAATAATAATAAGCTTGAAATAAAAACACCACACATAGGTGAATAATACTGCTCTTAGAAGTCATGTGTTTTTAAACAAAAACTCCAGTACTAGGTGTGGGTCATCTCCCTATGAGATTTTGTCCATAGAGGTCACAGAGGCTCACAAAACAATAGAGCCTATTGTCACTGCTCTGGTTTATCTTCCAGAATTAGATAGCAAAACCTTCTTGATGAAGACACCACATGCTTCAGTTATAGGACACAGAAATCAAGCTAGAACTGAGTTTGAGATTCCCTGCCTGCTGGCTACTACACATAGTTCTAGAAGGCACTATTCAGGCTGCTTAGGGGAGAAAAGTCATCAACAATCTTAGCTATTAAAATACCAACCTGCCTATTAAAATACCAACCTGTCAGGCAAGATATGCCCACTTGTGCAATAGTGCCATGACTGTTTGTGGTGGGGTGAGGGGAGGGGGTAACCAAATACTTTCGGATTGGATTTGAGGCCTGCTTCATCCTCAAAGCATGAGAGAACTTACATGCTTGGTACAGAATTTACCCAGAGTCCCCCAATATGACATTTTAACATTTGCTTTATCTCTCAAATACGAGTCTGGCCCTGAGTCGGTTAAGCATAAGTAGTGGAATGATGCCCTTTCATCCTTCAGCATTCCGTGACTGCATCCATCCTGCTATGTGGATGAGTCTACAAACCCTCTGGAAAAAGAAGAATGGTGTGGTAGTCACTGTCAATGGTCAGCTTGACAGAAGGTAAGTCACCTGGAAGATGGACCTCTAGGCGTCTTCAGGCGATGACCCTGATTTCATTAATTGAGGCGCTGAAGACCCACCCGTTAAGGGTGGTACTGTTAGTAGACAGGGGATCCTAGATGGTGTAAGAGTGGACAAAGTGAGCCCGGCACCAGCACCCTGCTCTCTGTTTCCTTACTGCAGATGCAAAGTGACTTGTAGCTTCAGGCCCTTGCTGCTGTGACTCCCCTCACCCCACAATGATGGGCTACAAACGAGAACTGAACTGAACCCTGTCCTCCCTTCAGTTGCTTTTAGCAGCACATCTTATCACAGCAACAGGAAAAGAAACCAAAACAAATGGAGACTCGTAAAAATCTCTTCTTGAACTTTCAAATCACCAGTGGGTCAAGTTTCTATTGACTGGAGCATCTCTTCAGGAACTTTTGGACTCCCATAAAAAACAAATAAGGCAGTAACTATTGTCCACTCTGTCAGGTGGTTTTCCTTCTAATTCTTTTCAATATTCAAAGCTGCTCCATTATGAAAAAAAATACAGTTCTCCTCCTATCTTAGCTGCTGACCTAATTCAGCTGAGTATACCCTATTAAATATTTATTGAACATCAGTTCATGGAAACACTGTGTCAAATGGGTCCACAAGGGCAATGCTTGCTGGGCAGGTTTCCAGTTCATCAAAAAGCACCACTCTGAATTAAGGGGGGAGGCTGATGCTCTAAAAGAAATGAGTGACGTATGAACTTGACTCTTTGGAGAAGTGTTCTCTCCCAGAACAGGAAATAGAGAAAGCTGGGTTAGAAAGCAGAGTCAGAAGCTCCACAGACGCATCGTAGCAGGTGCATCTTCCTCTGGCAAGCAGGAACCAGAGTCTGCTATTTGTCACCCTTGGTTCACCCTTAACACTCATTCTTTCCTTTGATCAGTGAAGAGCACCTAGTTGCAAGAGTGGAGGCTTAAGCTTGTATAATTGGACAGTATTTGGGTAAGAAAACAAAACATAAAATTATGAACACAAAATAAATAGAAAGTTAAATACTCACTTATGAGTATTTAAATCTAAATGGAAGTTTAAAAGCCCAAATCAATAACATGAATTATTTTAAGTATAACTGACACACTAGGACCTTTTTTTTCTGCATTAAAAAATGTGAATAATTTTTTTAACACAGAGAACAGAAAATAATTCCATCCTACTTCTAGCATTTTGGCTAATAATTTAGATAATACTGGGTTCTTTTATTAGGGCCGATTTTTAAGCAGCTGCTTCCAGCTTCCCCTTTTGATCCCTGACAGTGCGGGCAAAACTGTTCTGTGACTATTGACAGGACAGTTTAGCTTGTTGTGTCCATCTTCCCTTAGAGGAATTTATCACAAGTCATTCCAAATCTGGAATGTTCTCTAGAGAAGAGCGAGACGATCTTGGGGTGTCGGGGAGAGGAGAGACAATGAGAATGAGCGAGAGCAGTGGAAAATGAAAGATGAATGGAGGCAGAACTAAGCGAGGGAGAAACTGTCCTTACTGGACACTAACGCACAAGACTTTTGGGAACTTTTTGTCTTTTCCCATCTATTATAAAATAAATGTGGATGCCAAAAGGCAGGCCCACTTCCACTGTTGGAGAAACAGATCTAAAAATAAGCAGCAAGCAGACAAGGACAAGCATCACGGTACCCACTTTTCGGCTAACTGTGGAAAGTACAAGCACAGACGGACGATGGGAGTTTATCTTTGTCACTGCACTTTGAAAACAAAGACCAGAAAATATAAATGCCAACAAACGGTGACTCTTCTCAAACCAAAATTTCTGGTTTTGTATGTAAGGCCATGCCCACTGAGAACAAAAACACATTCATTTGGGTTTCGTGGTTTGTGGAAAGGATGGCCAGGGAGGAGGTGGAAGCCACGGTGAATTCCTGACAGTCTGATGCAGGCCTGTGGAGCTCACCATGCAGGCAGTTCCCGCACCATCAGAGTCAAAATAGCAACATGACCACAAATAATTCAAAGCCTGAAACATTTTCTTCCCACCAGTTCAAACTCCCTTGGTTCTTTCAAATGGTTCCAGCAGTTCTGCCTTCTCTACAAAGCTTTCCTTTGCTAAAGCAGGGGCAACTGGATTTGCACTCTACTGATAGAAACACAGTCCCCATGGTTCCCTTATCACTCCATTAAATGCCCTCTCCCTTGCTAGAGAACAGTGCGAATCCTTTTATGCTGTTTATTTGATGCTTGTTGCTTTGGCTGTCTGCCTTCATATCCAGTAGGCCTTTCTAACTTATTGTAAATCCCACATCTGATTCACAAAGCATGTTGCTTTACAAAGACTCTTATACTAATAGATAAATGTTTATCAATAACACATTAGGATAACTTAGAGACTATATGGTCATTTTAGAGCCAATGAGAACAAAATAATGATAAGCAAATGAAAGCACCTCATAGTGTGTTTGATTATCTGCTTTTCCTCTCTGGCCCTTCAGTCACACATCAGACCAGCTTCAGCAATCCAGGTACAATATGTTCCTCCAGCATTAGCTGTTCTTTTTGTCTTCTTCTTTTCACTTTTCACTGTGGCATGCTTCATGTATATAGAAGACTACATAAAATATACCTTCACTTTAAACAATGGTAAAACGCACTCCTGTGCGTTCCCTTTAAGAAACAGAATATTGATGCATCTCGCAAGTCTCACCAAGGAAGTGTCCTCATGTAACAGAGGTAGTTAATATATAAAGCCTCAACTGGCAAAAAGGAAGAAAATAAAGAGATTGCAGAGTGTGTGTCCCTGGATAGGGTTCCTATACTAAACCTCATCCACCCAGGGCTCAGGGACCATTGCAGAAGAGGAGGTGGAAAGACTGTAAGAGCCAGGGGTGGTGGCTGACCACAAAGAAACAGAGTTTGCCAGGCAGCTGGGAACTTGCTATTATGAACTCACAGCAATGGTGACAGCATGCAGGAGACCCATGCAAACACAAACCAGAGAGAAACCCAGAATAGATGTGGGAAAGGGATAAGAAGCCCCAACTTAGCTAATGAATTATTGGCAACTGGTTACTGCTGGGTGAGGGAGAGTTAGTCTTCTTCAAGGGAGTGACATTAGATAGGCTGACCAGCCTCCAGTGGATGAACTCACACCCATGAACTCACAAACTTGACTTGACTGTAGGCCTTAACACATACCACAGAATGCACGAAATCTGACGGGGCAGTTCTGGGGGGTAAAGAGAGGAGAAGGAGTCTAAATATCGAGGTATATTGTATGAAAGGCACAAAAATTCAGTAAAACTTTTTTTAAAACAAGAAACAGAATTATGGGCCAGAGAGATGGATCAGCAGTTAAGAATACTTACTGACCTCAGAAATGACTGTAAGGCCGGCTCCAGGGGATCCAATGCCTCTGGTCTCTCTAGGTACACATACCCACACACAGATACCCAGACACGCACACACATTCATATAATTTAAAAGAAAATAAATCTTAAAAATATTTAAAGAAACAGAATTACCACAGTTGGTCCCTGTGTGTTCCTTTGTAGCTGCGTCTGGGTTCCTCCACACTCCCAGCTACCCAGCATCTCTGTGTTTGTTCTAAACACTGTTGCTGTGTTAATCTCAACTGTTACTACCCTTTAGAGTTTTCCTGCCTATGGCTTATCCTCAACAATATATACTTCAGTTTTTAAAATTTGGAATAACCACAAGCCTGGTGATGCACATGTCCATTTTACCCTGAGCGAAGTCATGTCCCAGGAGAAAATGAGCCGACAGAGGTTCTTCAGCGTGGTGTGGCTCCCTGTTCCCTAAGGGTTTACATAGGGAAGTCGGGGGAGGGGGGAGGGGGAGAAAGCTGGGAATGGGGCACAAGCAGGCTGGGGCATCCAGCAGGGTGTGACCAGGCTGAAGGTCTGACAGTCGCAAGGTCAGGATGGGTTGTTCTGCCTTCTCTGCTTCTGAGTCTAGCACTTTGGGTCAGTGCCAGCCTCATCATGGCTCTCACCCAGCTAGAAAATCTCTTCCCCATTAAACTGGGTGTTTCCTGAGGGGATGGATTATATTTTATTCATTTTTAATAAGCCAGCTATTTTTTTTAATACGTAAACTTGTACAAATCCTACTCACATGAAATGTAGAATTTAAAAGATCATGAGATGAAGTATGTGTTCCTGGTCCTCTAAATTTTTAAGGAAGGAACATTTTGAGTCTCTCTTGTTTAAATGGGTCTTTGAGCTCTCCTGGCATCCTCTGAGTTTTCAGCCTGCCATACCTCCCAACACTATGGTTCCTGTCATTCCACAGGTAAGAAGACCTTCACATGGTGATGCACATGAAACAAATGAGTGAGGAAATGAAATTTTCTGCTTTAATTTGTATATGTTATGCTTAACAAATTAAAATATAACTTAATCAGTTTCTTCTATCATTTATATAAAACAAGAAATTGTTTTTGCTTTTATAATTGGGAGATGAACAGCTGATAAACTAAGAATAACAGCAAAAAAAAACCATTGCACTTCAATTAAACTTTTCTATCTGAAACTGTCTTTGAAATTAGTATTTTTACTTCTTTAAGCTATTCTTAAAAGTTGATTAAAACATACTAAAATATCAGACATTATACCACCATCCAAATTAACCATGTAATATTGCCATATGTTCTCTTTTCAATGGAATCGTTACACATACGGTAGTTGGTTGTTTTCTGTTTGTTTGTTTGTGTCTTAGAGTTGGAACTACATCATGCATAATATGTGCTCTCTGACTAAGAAACAGCCCCAGTCCTATGTGGCTTTTTAAAAAAAGATTTATTAATTTGGGGCCAGTGAGATGGCTGAGTGGGGAAAGATGTTTGCCACCATATCTGATGGCCAGAGTTTGGTCACCAGGACCCACATGGTGGAAGGAGAGAACCAATTCCCACAAGTTGTCTTTTGACTTCCACATGTGTATTATGACATATACATACAATACACATGTGTGCATACATGTATGCACACACACATTAATTTTTAAAACTGCCTTTTAAAAATTGAATTTTGTGAATTCCATACAATATATTATGATTGTATTTCGATCTCTTCTCCTAGCTGAACCTCCCTACCCCATAGTTCCATGTGCTCTATTAAAAGAGAGAAAGAGTCCAAGTTTTGTCCCGAAATGCCTTTCACTGTGGGTCCATCCACCAGAGCCTGGTTAACTTACCAAGAGTCATACCTTTAAAATAAATGACTCTCCTCCTCCTAGCAGCCATCCAGGACTAATGAGAGCAATGAACTTCGGATCGTCATCTCTCCTGTGCAATGCAAACCACTGAATTAAATCCTAAAGAGAAACAAATGCCTCTTTAAATAAATAATACTGATAGATCATCATGTGCTGTTTGAGCGCCAGGTGTTGGTTAGCATGGCTGGGTCCCTCGGGGTGGGGGTTAAGGAGGTGCAGAGTCAACGTCACAGACACTGGGAGACAGTGGAGCCACAATCTCATTTAATCTTAGAAAGGAACAGGATTTATACTTTTGTCAGGCTTAGGGGAGGTCTTTATCTAGTCATTTGACGTGCTTCATTCTGGTAGGTCCTGAACACCTGACGATCCGAAGTTCATTGCTCTCATTGGTCCTGGATGGCTGCTAGCCTGGGAGCTGCCCAGGTTCGATCCCAGGAAGTGTTCACTGCACACTCACACTCAGTATCAGTTCTAGCTTGTTCTAGGCCATCAGGGGAGTCTGCCTGACCTTGCCAGAATAATCCTACACTCCTAGCAGTCACTGGCTGCCATTGCTCCTTAGAAAGGTTTGGAGTTTCTTATCCACATCCCCATGTCTGGTTTGGGCTTACATGGGACTTATACCTATTGTCATCATTGCTGTGAGCTCATATGAGTTACTTTCCAGTTGTCTGGAAAACTCTGTTTCCCTGTGGTCATTCGTCTTTCCATCTCCTCTTCCAAAATGATCCTTGAGTCCTGGAAGGCAGAAATTCAATATAGGTGTCTGATTCAGGGATCAGTAGTCTGTGGTTTCTTATTTTCTTCACGTTTGCCAGTTGTGGGTTTCCGTGTTAATTACCATCTGCTCCATAAGAGAGCTTCTCTGGTAAGAGTTGAGAGAGAGATGCATTAATCTATGGGTATAAAAATAAGTCATTAAGATTCAGTTTAATACAACATCTATTTAGTAGAATTATACTATTAGGCTCTCTCCTATGGCCTGTGTCCTGTCTGGTCACAGAGTCCCGATATCAATGTCAGGTATAGGCTTCAACATATAAAGTGGACCTTAAATCTGATTAAAAAGTGGTTGGTTACTCCCATGATAGTCATGCCATTATTGCACCAGAAGATATGCATTCAGGATTTGCAGCTGAGTAAGACTGATGACTAATTTTCTTGTCAGTATCAGGCATAGCACCTTCCAGCACTGTGAATGCTAGCCAGTACAGATGAAACTTTGAAGTCAGTACCAGCTTGATTTCTCCTTGCTCTCAGCTCATGTATGTAGTGTCTTCAGAGACAGGTTTTTACATCATGTTCCGGTGGGCAACCAAAAGCAGAGGCAATAGTTATTATTATTTGAGAATCTATGGGACCTCTGATAAATAGCTTCATGTATATTTTGTCTGCAGGTATAGATGTGCATCACGTGTATGCCTGGTATCTGCACAGACCAGGAGAGGGCATCTGATTTCCTACTACTGGAGTTACAGCCAATTCTGAACCACAGTGTGGGTTCTGGGAACTGAACTAGAGGTTCTCTGCAAGAGTATCCTGTTCTCTTAACCACTGAGCCATCAGCCTCTACCATATGTGTGTTTTATAAATAAAAATTCCTATGAATATCATTTTGTAATTAATCAATGTACATTAAAGCAATTCCATTCCAATAAGCATTCCAGATATTCCAACTGTTCACTAAAGAAGATTCTCAATAAATATTTTATTTTGTGTGGTATGTGTGTATGTGTGTGTGTGAGAGAGAGAGAGAGAGAGAGAGGCAGAGAGAGAGAAATACAGAGAGAGAGAATGTGAGTATGTAGATGTGGTGCTGGGGATGGAATTCAAGTGCTCTACCACTGAGTTATATATCTCCATATTTTAACCTTCTTTTAATCTTATGATAAATTTCTAGAAATAAATTAATGAGCCAAATTTGTACAATTTTAAGGCCATAAATATGTATTGCTATAGAGCAGTCCAAGGACTGTAGTATTAATTTCTATTCCCATCAGCAATATGTGTGTCTTTTTATCTCAGCCCTCACCAACACTGATTCTAATTAAGAAGAAAAAATGCTTCTGTTGATTTGATTACAGAAAATTTGTCTTCTACATTTTCTCTAATTTGAATGTTCTACATTTAATTACTGGAATGAGTAGTCTTTTAAATGCTTTTAGCCACTGTCACATCATTAACTTTGTGAATATTCTTTGCTTACTTTTCTGATAAATGTTAGCCTTACTGACTTCTAAGTTATTTATACTTAAAGATGACAATCTTTATCTTATGCTGTGATGGGCAGAATAATTGTTTCCTAAAAATGTTTATGCCCTAACCTGGTCAGCTGCTGAACTTGTTTTATTACAGAGCAAACTGGATTTAAAGCTGTTAATAAACTGACCTTAAAATAGGCAATCGGTCTCAGACTGCACACTTCACGGTGGAGTGACTGTTACAAAGTTCTTAGGAAGAGAAGGGAGGCAGAGCGAATCAGAGAGACTGGAAGACGTTGTACTGCTGGCTTTGAGGATGGAGAAGAGCACAGGCAAGCAATTCTAGGGTCTCCAGAAATTTGGAAAGGCAAGAAAACAGATTTTCCCCTTGCACTTAGAGAACAGAGCTCTGCCACCACCTTGATGCTTGCCCAGTGAAGACCATTTCAGACTTCTGATCTCCAGTAACTTGTGCTAAGCATTGCACAGTGTGCTAATGTAGCAGGTCTGTGATAGTTTGTTACAGCTGTGATAGAAAACCAATGAACATGTTGCAAATGTTTTTCCAAGTTTTATACATATCTGATCCTGGGGGAAGAGCTACTCTAAGGGGTTCAGGATTACTGGTGGCACACCCAGGTGACTGGTTACATGTGGGAGGGTTCAGCAAATAAGTAACTAAATTAGGAGCCAGACTTACTGTGGTCAGAAAAGAGATTTACAAGTGGAAATAGAAAAGCTAGGCTATTCAGTTATAATTGAGATAATAAGAATTTTTGTTTTTTATAGGCCCATGATTAGAATATATGATATTGACTATAGATATGCAAGCATACTTCTCTACCAAAAGGGACTAGAAGTTAGGTTACCTGGGTAGCAAGGAGCATGCTGATCTCCCAGATCTTGATTCTAGATGCTTCTACTAACAACAAGCAGGCTCTGTGAAGAACCAGATAGTCCCAAAGCTGAAGACAATGAGTCAGGACAGTTGGTACATGCCTTTAATCCCAGAACTCGAGAGGCAAGGGCAGGTAATACCTATAAATTCAGGGTCAGTCTGGTCTATACAGTTTCAAGAAGCCACGATTACAGTAAGACCTTATCTCAAAACAAAAAACGACAGCTGGGGGAAGGGTACTGTGGCACACACCCTAATTCCAGCAGTAGGGACACAAGAGGCACGCAAATCTCTGTAAGATTTCAAGGCCCGCCTGGTCCACAGAGTCAGTTCCAGACCAGCTGGGTGTGCAGGGATGCCATGTCTAAAAATAAAAAAGACTCAAAAAAACAAAACAAAAACAAAAGCCAAGATACATGGGATTACTCAAAGAAAGATGGACATGTGAAGTTATAGTAAACCTACAGAAAGTTGAATAGGTTCTTTCAGCCCAATCTGGAGCATCTGAATAGACAATAATAGCAGTCAGATTATAACCCACTGAATGAAAATAGAAATTCATTTGGCTATGCTGAATCAATAAATGAAAAAAACTTTCTCCTGCAGTGCTGTCCCAATGAATTCACACAGATGGAATGATGACACGTTAGAATGGCAGTTGAATCAGTTAAGAGCCATCAGTCGCTACTGAATTTCTTGGTAAGAATTTGTTGAAGATTTGTATATTTCGTGGTTTGGGACTATCTCTCCAGAAAATACTTTCAGCTACAAGTTGGAGAATGGTGGTCTGGTGGTACAGGAACCTGAGAGATGCTAAACTTGAGCAGGTTATCAAAGTTAACATATCCAGTGGTAGAATGGTGTATTAGTTTTCTGTTGCTGCGATAAAACACCATGACCAAGGCAACTTATAGAAGAAAGAGTTTATTTGATTCCAGAGGGAGAGAGGGATTAGGATGCTGGCAGCTTTGGAAGAAGAGCTGGGTTCGATTCCCAGCATTCACATGGCAGCTAATCACTATCTGTAACTCCAGTTCCAGGGTATCTGATGCCCTCTTCTGGCCTCCTCAGGCATTGCATGACAAAAGTGCCTGCAGGCAAACACTCATATACATAAAAATAAATAACTTAAAAATTTAAATATAGAAGCTCCAAGATAAAATACATTTTAAAAAGTAAGCACTAGAACAAGTGATTCCTTAAGCTAAAAAATATATTATTTTTAAGAGAAACAAATTTAAATGTGTTCAAATAAGAATCTGTCATTTTAGATAGCTTATGGAATTAAATGGAAAATTCTTCACACTCAGTGCCTGCAAGTACTCAAAGATATCAGAATCATAAAACTTTAAAACTGATGTGAGGGGCTGGAGAGATGGCTCAGAGGTTGAGAGCAATGGCTGTTCTTGCAGAAGACCTGGGTTCGGTTCTCAGCATCCGAATGGCAACTAATAACTGCAATTCCAGGAAATCCAATGGCCTCTTCTGGGCTCTACCAGTATTGCATGGCCTGGGTACACTTACATGCAGGCAAAATATCACTACAATAAAATAAAAATAATAAAATATTTCAAGACTGATGCAAGTTTTAAAAAGTGGGAACCAAACCTGCAGTACACACCACAAGACATAAAAGTGTTAATTTGTGCCTTTTAATTTGAACAGAGAATGCCTGTTCTTTCCTTCAAACTGGAATGTTTGTTTCCTTCAAACTCAGAAGACATTGATAGAGATGAATGATTGACACGAACAGGAAGTCAAGAATTCAATACAGCTGTG
The DNA here is from genome assembly GCA_035773235.1 of Eospalax fontanierii. NCBI lineage: Eukaryota > Metazoa > Chordata > Mammalia > Rodentia > Spalacidae > Eospalax > Eospalax fontanierii. The sequence goes on along the minus strand of CM069530.1, from coordinate 65,434,597 downwards.
TACTGAAGCAAAATAAATACGTTGAATTGGTCTTCCAGTTATTGTGTTACCCAATAAAGACTGTGAGCAGCTGGGATACATCTCTCCTATTCTGTGGAGCAAGGTGCTCCCCCAAGTGCCAAGGTGGAGGTTGGAGCCAAAAATTTGAACGAGTTTCTCCATCAGACTGGGATGGTCCAAGCAAACTGACAGAGTTCCTCCCAAATAAAGCAGGTCTTTACAGCCGCCCATTGAAAGCTTGGGAAGCCGAAGGAGCACCCTACATTTTAAAAAGAGAGAGCAGATAAAGTGACAGAAAAAATATAATTCCATTGTGACCCTAAGAGCTGACCAGACAAGAGTGAAGCAAAAAGAGATCTCTGCATGATTTGAAAAGCAGACGTGGTATATCAGACAGCCTCAAAAGGCCTTTGAAACTTCAGTGATGCTCCCACATCAAGCTCTGTTCAAGAGAAGACACTAATTTAGCCCTCAAAGTATTTTCAGACCATAAATGATTAAATTTCAATGAAAGCTGCAATAACATTTAGGTGCAGCTCAAGGACCGATTCGAGTGGCCAACCCCAGTTCTGGCAGTTTAATAAATGTGCTCCATTCCCCCTGCAGAATATTCATTATGTTAATGTCTATGCATCACTTATGCATAATATGCTGTAAAATATGAAATAAGTAAGAAACAGAAGCAGAAGAAATGAACTCACAGAAAATGATAGACACAAGATAGAGAGATACTGAAAATAACAGACAGGGATTTGAGGACAGCTCTAAGAAGTGTGTGTGAACTGAGAAACTGGGCAGAAAAATGGGAACTATGTAAGATCCAAGTGGAGATACTAGAAATGAAAAATTCAATTTCTAATGAAGAATTTATTTCACCAACAATAACTGAGCACAGGAAAACACACACACACACACACACACACACTCTCGTATCTATAGCCTGTTTAAACAATAATATTAAACAACTTGACCTAATCAATGTTATAGAAATCTACATTGCATCTGCATGGAACACTAACAAAACAGATTCTATGCTAGGCTGTGAAATGCCTCAGTAAAGCTCATACGGTTAAAACCATGAGGAGAACAATACCTGACAATAGAACTAAACTGGGTTTTTAATTTGTTCTCTTTAACTTTCTGAGTATAACCAACCTTAAATCTTGCCTTTTCTTTAAAGTTACAAACTTTATTCCAGGATTGGGAACAAAGAAGTGCTTGTCTGTCTAGCAAGCATGAGGATCTGAGTTCCAGCCCTAGGACTCATGCAAACAAGGAGGGGCATGGTGGCACAAGCTTATAATCCCAGCCAAGGGGAGGCAGAGACAGGTGAATCCCAGGGGCTTAACTGGTTATTCTTTCCAGACCAGTCTCAAAAACTAAGGTAGATGGTGCCTGAGAGACAACACCTCAGGTTGACATCTGGCCTCCACACGCATGTACATACACAGACATAGACACACACACACACACACACACACACACACACACACACACACACATGGCATACGTACAAAAAGAATTCCAGGCCTACATGGCTTCGCCGGTAAATGTTTTTATATTATATATTGTAGTTACGAAAGTAAAGGCCAAGGAAACAACTTCCTAATACGTGTTTTTTGATCTCTTTTATTCACTGTGGCTGTGAATGATTGCAGGTGCACGTGTGCTACAGTCCACTTATGGAGGACATCAGAGGACAACTGCCAGGAGTTGGTTCTCTCCTTTCACCACGGATTTTGAGGCTCAAACTCAGATCTTCAGGCTGTACAATGAATATTTTTAGCCTTTGAACCATCTCACTGGCTCCCAAATAGCTTTTATGAGCCAGAATAACCTTGATTAAAAAATTAAAAGTCTGACAAAGAAATTACAAGAAAATTCAAACTGATATGGACATAGACATAAAAAGCATCCCTAAGAAAATATTGGCAAATTAAATCAAGCACAGTATTAAAAGGACATTGAACAGACATTCTAACCAAGGAAAGCAGGCAAGGTAAAAGACAAATATCCTGTTACAAGTGTTAAAGCTATTTCTATTCACCAAAGCCATCATCTTTTATATAAAAAAATTCTAAGGCATCTATTAATAAAGTCTCAGAACTAATAAACAAGTTCAGTGAGATTGGAGAAAACCAGCTCAGCACATAAAAAATCATTTTCATTTCTTACATTCACAATGAAAAAAACACAAACGGAATCTAAGAAAAGTTCATTTATATTCTCAATGGAAAGTATGAAAGCTTAGAAACTTTTAACCAAAAAAGCGCAAAATTTATTGCGAACTGTAAAATGTTGTTGAACAACATTGGATACTGTGGGAAGAGGAGAAACGGCCATATTCATGGATCAGAAGACTTCCTGTGAAACTGGTAGTTAAAACAGGGAGACAGTGAGTAATAAAGAACACTCAAAATGAGGAGTTCAGAATCGATTTTCCGGGAGGGCAGCAGTGCAGTTCCTTCCGCACAGAACGTCATCACTGCTCCTCTTATGTTGCCTTTAAGAGTGAATAGACTTGTTAGGGGCTAGAGAGATGGTTAAGAGCACTGCTTGCCCTTGTAGAGGACCCAGGTTCGGTTCCCAGCACCTTCACGGAAGCTAACAACTGTCTCTACTCCAGTTCCAGGGGATTCCATGCCCTCTTCTGACCTCCTTGGGCACTGCAGAAGATGGGTAGGTGCACTTACATACATGCAGGCTTTACACTTATACACACAAAATAAAAAATAAATAATAAAATATTTCAATAAGAAAAGAAAATGTGTCTCTTTTTACTGGAGTGACAGTTACAATATCTACAAACCGAAGTTCATCAAACTGAATCCTTAACATCTGTTCATTTTAGTACATATGAGTCATATTTTAATAAGGATTAATGTTATAAAATCACAATAAAAATGTCTGTGGGGAGTGCATAAATCATGAATACACTGCCTGCTGAGGTATGGATGTGAGCTGCCCTCTGAGGAATTGCATGGTGTCTTAAGATGTGGCAGAACCTTTCAGTGATGGGGCTTGATGGAAGGTAGGTAGATACCTAAGGGCAGTGTTAGTGTTAGGGACGAACACTGGTACCACGGAGTGAACTGTTTCTAAAGAGCAATTCCACACGAGTTTCCTGTCTGTGATCTTTTCTATACCCAGCAGGTTTCCTTCTCGCTTCATTTTGGCATTGTGATCCCACTACGGGGACCCTCAGTGGCTGAACAGATAATGATACCTGACCCAGGAAGGACTTTCAGCATCCAAAATGAACCAAATGAATCTCTTTCCTTTATCAACCTTTATCAAAAACCCAGTCTCAGCTATTTTATTACAGCAATAGAAAATGGATACATTAACTTGATGTGTGCAATACAGATGTTTGAAAGAAAAATGTTTTTGACCCAACTGAGAGGCAAAACAAAAACAAATCAACAAAAAGGAAAGTGAGAAAGTGTCCACAATGATTGCTTAAATCAACTGCACTTTTGTACTTATAATGTAATATGTTTGCAGGAAAAGGATATTGACTAGAAATTCCAATATAGTCCTAAACCTAGTGCTGTCTAAAGTCATCTGTCATGTTTCTAGCTGCCTAGCATGCAAAAGTCCTCTGAATTTCACAGTTGTTTAAGTCCCACCTTTGATCGCAGACACTTCAAGCCACATATTTGCTTTCATAGCCTTCACTGCCCTCAAGGCTCAGTCTACACCAAGACCAGATATTCCTCCGGAATTAAGGGAAAACACACGGGGAGTGGAGGACACATTCTGACAGAGGCAGTACAGTAACTCCCAGGATCCAGTCACCACCGAAGCAGGGTGACAGGCAGTCCCCAGGAACCAGGGTCCGCACCAGCCACTGAAGGAAGAAGCGGGCCAACCATTCATCTGGTATCTGAGGGCGCCAAAGCAGCGCTCCTGCCAGCCCAGTCAGCTTCAAAGCCAGGCGTCTGGCTTTACCCCGACTGCCCAGTTTTTCTATTCGTTTCCCTGGGGTTCCAAGCCATTCTGTGAACAATTCAATATCCTTTCAACAAGCTCCTTTTCCACTTAAATCATCCAGAGTTAATTTTGATGACTGGCAGAAAGAACTTTATGGAAAAATAAAATTTTAAAAAATGCCACGTAATACAGAATAGCAAAAAAGAATGTCCCTCCTTGCTAGCAAGGTTTAACAGTAAGTAAATGCTAAGTGGGGGAAGGGGGGTCTCCTTTAGACACAAGTCCCCATCGAAAGTGACTTTGTAACACTCCGATTTCTAGTCATACTTTCAAAGAATATTTTGTAATTAATATATTTTCTATTTTCATGAGCAAGTATTTTTGAAAGACCCATGGAAACACAGAGTTCTTTCATAATACTTTACACAATGGATGACTGAGATTTTGAAGGATCGCCTTAAATCACAACATTAAGCAGAGACAAGTACTCTCCTGACTAACCGAGGAGGCGTGTGCTATGTTGGATGCAGTCATTAAGGAAATGCTGTGATTTGCTATGACTCAGAAAGTGTGGAGACATGCTAAACATCCTCAATTCTTCTCCTTTTAAAATGTATTTATTACATGTAAGACATGGTAGCACAGTCCTTGAATCTCAGCACTTGGGAGGCAAAGACTGGTGGATCTCTATGCAATCCAGGCCAGTTTGTTCTACATAATGCATTTCAGGCTAGCTGTGACTACAGGAAGACCCTGTCTCAAAGAGACCAAAAAAAGGGAAGTCATTACATTTCTTTGTGTGTATGCGGGTGTGTGTAGGCCAGTACATGCTACAGTGCAGAGGACAACTGCAAAGTCAGTTTTCTTTCCACCTTGTGTGGCCTGGGGATCAAACTCAAGTCGCCAGGCTTAGTGGGTGGCAGGTGCCTATACCTACTGAGCCATCTTGTTTGCTGGGACTGCACTGCTTCCTGCCTCACTTTATAAAGAGAACTTTCAGTGAATACAAAAGGCAAGCTCACACACAGAGCATGGTAATAATTTCAGGTAGTGGTCAGTGTGACACAGGCGACAGCACGGGAATCGAGGGCTGCCTTCTAGCACAGTGATCTCTTCTGAGAATGCGTCGCTTCAGAACTGTAACAAAGAGGATCCAGGCAAAAGAGGCACAGGTTCAAAAGCAAGACTGAGGTTGGCATAAGGGGCAAATGGAGGAAGCTACTACTGCTCAGCCTGGACAATGAGCCAAGAAAAGTGATGGTGTGGGAAGCTGGGGACCTTGTAGGCGCAGACTGGTCATGTGTGACGTGCAGGCTATAGACAAGACAATGGAATGTCTTCTAGAACATTTGGGAGTCATTCGAGGGTTACAAACGCAGTAGAGCAGTGTGTGTGTGTGTGTGTGTGTGTGTGTGTGTGTGTGTGTGTAACTTGAGATGCTAAAAAAAAAAAAAAATCAACCAGAGAATGGTTTAAAAAGGCAGGGAAATTAATGGTGAGACCATGGGAGCAAAGGGTCCCCACTGAGGAGCTGGTGGTGCTGCACACAGCCCCAAAGAGAGTTTTGCAGAGACTGGAGTCAGTTGTCTCAGATGCTGCAGAGCTTAAGTAAATGCGGAAGAACAGGCATAGCTTATTTGGCCAAGTCAGGTTTTGTTAATGACAAAAGGTAGATTGGAGGTCATTAAAGAATGAGGCTTTTCATCAAAAATACCAGATTCTACTCATATTTTCTCCTGCTTTATCCCAAAATCCCATGAAAAACAAGAATGACGATGCATAAAAATTAATAAGTCTGTAACCAGAAAGCAAACCAGGAGTGTCAAGGGAGTAAGGACCGAGCAAAAGCAACAAAGAAACGGGTTTTACACGCTGCTTATGGAGATGAAAGAGGAAGTGTGTGGGGGGCAGGGATGAACTGTCGGGGTTTACACCCTGTTCCTCTTCACCATTCAAGCACCGGCTAGGGATCGGTGGGCATTTCCGTGGTGATGGAGGAGTCTGAGGTTAGAGCACACTCAGGGCTCTTCTCTCAGGTGCAGACATGCATACACTCTCCAGGTAGGCGACTGGAAGCTTCCCTCTGGGGATCCCACCAGTTCTGTTCCCATTTCAAGGCTTTCCAATAAGTATATGATGCCTTCTATGAGAGACAGTTCAACACCACTGAACATTTGAAGAAGGTGGCTATTATGAAACGCAGAGAGTAAAACCAGCAGTAAGAAAAGGTATCTTAGAGAACAGAGATTACAGAGGTGGATGGGAACTTAAAAAATTAAAACTCACCAACCTCTTAATATCCTTAAAAAGAGAAAGTGCTCAGGATACAGCATTTAACTAGGATTTTCGAGGTCCTGGATTTGATCCCCACTACCAAAAAAATATTTATTATTTTTATTTTATGTGTTTGAGTGTATTACCTGCAAGTGTGCAAGTGCACCTGTGCTGTGCAATACCCACAGAGGTCAGAAGACACTGGATTCCCCTGGAGTTACAAATGGTTATTAGCTGCCATGTGGGTGCTGGGAAGGGAACCTGGACCCTCTTCAAGAACAGTCAGTGTTCTAAACTGCTGAGCCATCTCTCCAACTCCACACCCAAATATTCTTTAAAAGTCACATTTCTAAAAAATAATTCAGTAATATTCAAGCAGTATTCCAAATTATGAGACAGAAGTACAGTAGTCAGTCAAAGGCTTAAGGGAAAAATAAAACTAAAATATTCTATGTCCCACTCCAATAAGTATATGGAATATCACTGAGAAAAGTTACCTGCCCAAATATATTAATGGGTTAGCAAATGAGAGCTCTTAGATAATATTTCTGGGAAGAAACAGAATACAAAAATATGTAATTGAAAAATAATTTGAAAAGTTTCCAGAATTTAAAGGGCACAACAATGGGGTTAGACAGATGGCTCAGCAGTTGCAATCTGAAATCCAGGGCATCTGACCTCTGAGGGTACCTGCATTCACGTGTACAAATCAGCACATACACACACACACACACATACACACACACACATGCATACACACACACATATGAAAAATAAAATAAGCTAGGCATCATGGTGCACACCTTTAATCTCGGTACTCAGAAGGCAGAGGCTGGTGGGTCTCTGAAGTTTGTGGTCAGCCTGGTCTACATAGGGAGTTCCAGGCCAGTCAGACCTACATAGTGAGACACTGTCTCAAAGAGAAAATAAAACAGGAGCTGGAGAGATGGCTCAGCAGTTGAGAGCACTGGCTGTTCTTGCAGAGGACCTGGCTTCAAGTCCCAGCACCCACATGGCAGCTAACAACCATCAGCAACTCCAGTTCCAGGGAATCCTGACACCCTCTCCTGACCTTCAATGGCATTGCACAACACAGGTGCACTTACACACATGCAGACAACACACACATACACATAAGAATAATAAAATATTTTAAAATATTCAAATTGTAAAATTTCAGACAGTGGACAGACTAGACAGCACGACACAGGCGCACTTACACACATGTAGGCAATACACTCATAAACATAAAATTAAAAAATAATTTTTTAAAAAGAAAAACAAAATAAAAAGGCAAATCTTAAAAACTATGTAGAGCACAGCAAAGTATATAGTAATATGAGGCTTCCGGGACCAAAAATAAAAAAATCTGGAAGTATTCAAAGAGGAGAAAATTAAGACCACTAACCAACAATCAAGAATCAAAATGCATTAGTTTTCAGTATTAAAATTTAGAAGATGAACTAGAACCTTCCACATGCTATAAAAGATTTCCAACCAAGAAATCTATCATATGTCAAATATAAGTATCAAAAAATGCATTCAGTTTCCTTATCCAGAAAGTTGCTGTACGACCTACTCCTTTCAAATAAGGAAGGAAACCCAATAAAGGAGACAACATAAAACCCATGGAACCGGAGACCTAATGATGGGGAAAAAGAGAGGGAGAACTCCAAAGTAAAGGGACCTGTATATTCCAAGGATAACAACTGCTGGGGTGCAGGGGTAGAGAGTGGATGCATTTGGATATACTTGGGCTTTGGGGACTTAATGTAATAGAAAAGTGAAAGAAGAGAATCATGGTAATGATGAAATATTGAAACTATTTTGTATCAGAATAAAAGTATGGCCAGGAGTGGTAGCATATACTTATAACCCTGGCAGTTGGAAGTCCAGACAGGAGGACCAGACTTTCAAGACCAACCTCAACCACATGGCAAGTTCCAAGCCTGCTGGTGATATATGAGACCCTCTCTCAAAAAACAAGGTAAATAAGATAGATAAAATAAATTGGAATGAATACATGCCTAGAGGAGAGATGGGGTAATTGGCAGCAAGATCGCTGATTTGGAGGTCTGGAGGGAGGGAAAATTTCTAGAAGAGCAAATTCTGTAAATGACCTAGGATAAGAGTCTTTAGTCAGAGAATTTAAGACATCAAGAATCAGAGAAGAGTCACAAGCATGAGAAGGGAGTGTGTGGTGGAGGGGAAGAAATGTGGCCGTCAAGCACTGAGAACTCACAATGGTAGAGCCGTGGAAATGGAGACTGTAGTTGTCCATGAGGAGAAAGAACTAAGAGCGAATGAATGCAAGAACACCAGAAACCAGCATATTCAACTGATAGACAGTTGTGAGCTAATCAAAATGATTCAGATTCAATACTGACAGAGGCCCAAAGAGGACAGGATAGTCACGTGGCTTCAATAAGGAAATACCAGCCATGAAACAGAAATGGAATGACAGAAAACAAAAACAAAATGAAGAGGAGGAGAGATCCTTAGGAGATGTTAAGTTTCTTTTAAAATGAGATAAGGAATAGAGGTTTTTTTATAAAATCGTTTGCTGAACAAAGAACAAGAGAAAGAATCTGCAGAGTAGAGGCTGATCAGCAGGTGCCTGGAAGCAGAGAGTTGATCAAATCAGGAATAGACAAGGAGACAGGAACTGCCAGGAAACCACCACACAGTCGCAGCAGCGCAGATAAAGACTGGCATCCCGAGATGCCTGAGGGCAATAAGGGATGTGAAGCGTGGCACCACCATCTTGGCAGCTCAAAGAACCATGAATGCTGATACAAGGACAAACATGTCCTCTGAAACGTGGTTCCAGAGCAAGCAGCCTTGACAGTTCTGTGTGCTGGAAACACAGAACCCCAGGCTCAACCCCAGGCTCTATAATTCATAACCTGCTTTCTAATGACATCCAAGGTAGGTAAAATAAAGTTCAACCAGCATTCCTTAGTAAAAACCGTTCTAGTTCATTTCTGTTGCTGTGATACAATGCACAAAAGTAATTTAGGGAGAAGAGAATTTATTTTTGGCTTACAATTTCAGGTTAAAGTCTATCATCATGGGGAAGTCAAGGTAGGGATTTTAAACAGCGAGCCATATCACAGCCGCAGTCAAGAAGAAAGAGAAACTAATGCATATATGTTCCCTTGCTTGTGCTCAGCCTAACGCCTTCACTCTTGCACAGCACAGGACCTCTTGACTAGAGAATAGTGCCACATCAGTTTTCCCACATCAGTTAACTCAATTACAGCAAATCTCCCCAGACAGGCTATCCTAGCTAACTTCTACCTGACACAGCCTACAGTTACCTGAGAAAGTCTCAATTGAGGGATTTTCCAGATCAGACTGGTTGGCCTGTGACCATGTCTGTGAGAGATTATCTTGATTTATGGTTTGGGAGAGCCCAGTCCACTGTAGGTGACAGTACCCCGAAGCAGTTGGCCATGGCCTGTAAAAGAAAGCTAGCTGAGCAAGCCAGTGAACCATTAAGCAGAATCCTTCCATGATTCCTGTCTCCAATTCAACTACCTTGAGTTCCTGCCTTGATTTCCCTCTAATGAACTATTTTCTTCCCAAGTTGCTTTTTTGTCAGGGTGTTTTAAAAAAAATGTAATTAGAGCACATATCCACAGGCAAACACAATGCAGGAAATCCTTCATCGAGATTCTCTTCCCAAGTGACTCTAGGTTGCGTCAAGCTGACAGTTAAACTGAATGTCAGAATTATCCATTAAAATATGGGTCCTGTTTCCTCTGTTATCTTTGGCTGATGGAGCCACCAGATCTGATGGTACTGACTCCAGTTCAAAATGGGACTGTTTTGCTCCAAAACAGTATCATGTGGAGATGCCATCACTGTGATGACCACATCGCTAAACTTTAATGATAGAGACTTCTTTCGTACATTATTAGTACCCGGTGTTTAGTACCATCAATAAAACAGAAAAAATATTTTACAAATACTGTTGAAGACTAGTCAGCAAGAGTAACAAAGTATGTTTCTCTGTGGCAAAATCCTGAGAAAAACTTTTGACTTGTCCGTGGGTGTCAGCTCCACTGCTTTGGGTGTGTGGCAAACACATAGAGCTCCTGATCTCCTCACAGCCAGAGGGAGGGGTGAGTCTCCCATTATCCCCTGCAGCTCTGGTACTGTCACTTCCTGTCTCAACACCCCACCTCCGTGGAGCTCCACTACCTTCAATGCCACCAACCTCCTCTTTCAGCATATGACGTCTGGGGGGAGGGGGGCATTTCAGATCCAAACCCTAGTACTTTGAGTGCAGGGGAAGGAAAGACACTTCTCCCGTGCAGCTGGAATGATGGTTATGATTAGAGAAAAGTTGTTATGACACAGGTTCCCACACACAAAAATTTATATGAAATACATGAAAACATGTATACACACACACACACATATACCTTTGTATTTTATACATATTAATCCTGTTATTGTGCCAAGACATTTTAACTGAATATGAATAAGACTGTAAGAGTTCTGCAGCATCTTCCTCACTATATTAAGATTTGTGTTGCTGCTGCTACTGAAGAATTAAAGTGAATTAAAAGTTCACAACTCACCTTAAAGACTTCAATCTTATTTTCTCAGAAATAGTGACTTTACTTTTTTTTTTTTTTTTTTGGCTGAACAGGGTCTCATTTGAGTTAGGCTGATCTTAAACTGTGTTGCTGAACATAACTTTGGACTTCCAATAGCCTCCACCTCCCAGAAGCTGGGGTTAGAGGCATATCCCATCATGCTTGGTTTCATTTGGGAATTTAACCCAAGGGATGAGAGATAGTCTGAGCTACTACAACCTTTCAGTTATGTTTGGATGATTTATGTGGGTTCACTGATGGAAATAAAAGGATGTAAAATTTTATCATCGTTTAGATAGGTCTAGTGCATAGCTTATTTCTCCTATGGCTGTTTACAAAGGCACACCTCAGCTTTTGATTAGCCTGCCCATATGGTAAACTGTAGCAGGTTTGGAAAAGCAGGGTACTGATACAGATTTCTGAGGGCCAGGTCCTCTGGAACGGAGGCAGCATGCCAGGTCTTCATAGTAACCAGACCATTTGCCATGGCAGCTTCAAACTGAGCAAGAGTTTCACGATTTCACACTTGAGCACTGGCAAATCATGCAGGTGGATGACAGCCAGGCTCCGTAAATAACTCTGTTAACTCAAGACAGTTAAAAAGGCACCCCACCCTCCAAAGGGCCAATCCTTAATCACATTACTGTTAGGACACTTTGACAACAGCTTGAGGCTGCCAGATCAGGTAAGGTCCTTCCCCTGGATGTATTTAACAGAGCCACAACTAAATCAACCCAGTCTAAGTAGATTTTACTTGATCACAATGCAACATATATGATTTTATGTGAGTGCCTGGGGGTGGGGTCAAAAACACGCTTTTCTCAAGTTCCTCTATAAAATATAATTGAAAGAATCGCTTCTCTTTGTATTGCTTTTAAAGATAAAAGGTGCTTTGAGGGCAGCTTTTGCTTATGATCATGTTTAGCATAACAACCTGAAAAGTAAATCGCACTAGACGTGGCCACTACTGTAGGTTTAATGTTACATATTATTATTGGCAATAATCATAGAAAAGTATACTTACCGTTAATTAAATAACAGATTTGAAAGGTAGGATGTCATTTATATCATAAAATATACTGGACTGGCATACTGTATTTCAAATTGTTTATTTTTCTCTCTTTTCCTAATGATACAGCTAAAACAGGATAACAAGCCCTACTATGTCCTCTGTAACTTTTAATACAAAATTAGAAACACAATAAATGTTATTTGAATTGAAATAAGAATTGGCAAAGAAATTGGTTAGAATATGCAGGATTTTTAATGCAACTTTAAAGCTATACGTAGTGAAATGGTGACAGGAATCATCAGGAAGTACAGCTGAGTCTCTGCTAGATTTAAATATTGAAGCAAATCATATTTTGCTTCTGAAATAATATAAGACCTCCCTATTAAAAAAATGGCCAAAGAGGGAAAAGTGTTAAGACTTCTAATAATGGTAGCTTTAAAAAAAATGACTGTGTCAGATCCTTGAAGAAAATGATCAGAAATTCATATAAAATTTTCGGAACCTCCAGCATAGCTTCTTCTTCAAATCCATTTTCATGCCATCACATTTTGCATTTTCAAAGGAAAATCTGGCAGCTCCACAAACAACAGGTGCCTACGAACTCAGAATGAAAACATATCTCCTTCCTCCCTCGTACCAATTACAGCTTTTACCCAACAGAGGAAAAACACTGAAACCAGTGGTCGCAATAGTGTTTAGGGTTCTCTTTTTATTGTGTTTTCCGTACAGATAAAAATAAGGCTTTTTTTTGATGAAAGTAATCCATTACAAAGACATTCTATATAATAAATCAATAACAAAATTTAGCAATGAGTCAAGTATACTGCATTTGAAATTCAGTATCATAAATATTCAATATTAGTGAATTTTTCTAAGAAAATAAAAGACTAGTAGAAGTGAAAAGAAACCCTTATTAACAGCTAATAATTTATAAAGGTTTTTTTTAAAAAATTACTCTTGGAAAACACATAGTGTGGTCACTTAAGAAAAGCCATTTAGGGAAGACTTGTGTATATCAAGTGCAGTGGGCATCACACTAAAAAATACTTTTAAATTTTGCAAAAATTTAAGTGTTAAAAATATTCCTCTCCTTATTCAACTTCATGTTTAAGGAAATATTTGACTGACAAGTAAACAAGGACAGCAAAAGTTTACCTGCATTTTAAAACAACAAATTCTAGATCTATAAAATTTCCTGGTTTGTACAGAAAGGTCAGCATCTGACCTTCATTGATCCACTTCTATACAGTTAAAAAAATACAGTATCAAATCTTTCTCTAGTCATCCCCCAAATTAGGGGAAATATTTTAAATTGTGAATGTGTGCATTTAGGCATATCCTCAAGTTTATAAAACACACATCACTTTACTAGGAAAATTATTTTCTTCACACTGTAAACATCTCTCCCCTACATCTGGACATTTCAGAATAGTCTTTGGTATTTCTAGTTATTGTGCTTTGAAACAGAAACCTATGGGATTTCTGAATCAGCACTACATAGACATTTTAAGACATAAATAAGAAAAATGCACTTGGAATAAGTTACAATTAGCTGCTTTTGCATAATTTTCAACAACTACAGTGTACGCCTAGTCACAGTTTTATGAGGAAGAATATCTCCTTTTCAACTCCTTAATTTTAAGGAACACTTAATCATTTTGGCTAAATATCCATTTTTGGAGTAGATCTAATGGATTGCATGACACTAAGCTTGGATGCTCTCCATTCGCTGAAAGGCACATTTTAAAGAGTGGATTATATAGAAGTTGGTCCTAGAATAAAAAAAAATACAACAGACGATAAGTTTCAAGATAACTAGTTAAATGACAAATATAAAAATTACCTCATTGTTTCATTAAAAGTAAAAGAAAACTTGTATAACACATATGTACTCTTCTTTCACTGAATCTAAGCTCAACCATGTCTGATAAATATTTCTGCAGAAAACACCATCATCTGAACCACTACTGTTCAGTTAGCATAAGACATTTCAACAAAGAAGAGGAGCACACAGAAGAAAGTCTAAATTAAGTTTTCAAATAAGAAGCATTCCATTGAGGGCTAGAGAGAAGGCTCAGCAGTTAGGAACACCTACTGCTCTTCCAGAGGGCCTGGGTTTGGTTCTCCGAACCTGTATTGTGGCTCTAACATCCATCTTTAATTTCAGTTCTAGAGGATCTGACACTTCCTTCTGACATTCGAGGGTACCACTTAAGAATGTAGTACACAATGTATATGCATGTAAAACATTTAAAAACATAAAATAAAAATGATATATATATATTTTTAAAAAGAAGCATTCCATTGATATATTTTTAAGTCACAAACTTTAAAAGAAAGCCAGTTTTATAGTCTGCCTGAATTACACAAAACCATTTTTATATTAGAATTACTATCAACAAGCTAAATCATAAATGTGTTTTAAAACAAGAATCTGTCATATATTCTTTCAAGATTCAAAATTCAAAAAAATACTAAAATAGAAAAAGGAATAATTAGCCACTTTCTATGAAAAAATACATTTTTGATTTGTAAGAAACTCTAAAAAGCCAAGAATAAGTTAGTAATGAATAATTCATAGAAACTGTGCAGCTGTGTGAGTCAGGCTTCAACATTATGATCAGTTTTATTCCTATGGGCACTTAAAATCTCTAGATACACCCTCTTATGGAGAGACATATAAGGACAAAGTTAATAAAGGTCAAGAAATTCTGATGAATTACATAGTTCACCAATTAGAACTAATCAAAGTAATCAAGTAAACAAATGAATTAACTATACTGAGTCACCTCCTGAATCTCCCATATCTGTTCTCCAGGGGCAACTGTCCTGTGTCCTTTATAGATGCATGTCTTCAGCTGGACGAGGCCTTGAGCAGCATGAAGACACAGCTCCTTCTGGATGTTGTGCCGGATCTCATGTTGAGCAGAATACTCAAAGTACTATGGGAGGAAAGAATTGTTACTGACATAAGCACCTATGTGCTCAGTTGCAAAAATTAAACAAGAAAAAACCCAGTCAACTTATCAGATAATAAACTCATATGTTTTTAACAAAACACAATAAAAATATCAGAAGCATAAGCTGAGTTTTTATAACAGAAGACAACAAGGTCTCCCTTTTGTCATCACCAACAGTGATTACGTAATTAATATGGTACTGTCTTTCTCTGCATACTAGAAACGAGAAGTCATGAGGTAGAATGAAGACTAACACAGTGTGCTAGAGAAAGGGGTCCGGAAAGTTCCTGTAAGCATGCTAACTGGCTTCTTCCTCTCTGCCAGCTCCTTCTCTGACTCATCTCAACCAAGGCATTTTCATTAATCTAGAAACTACAAGGCACAGTCCATGCCTGTTTCTGCACCTGTGAAATGGCTAACAACAATCTCAATCCACAGGCTTACCAAGATTACCAAAATGAATGCGTTAATATCCTAGACGTAGGGCACTTTCAACAAAGCCTAGCACAGGACAAGCACTTGACACATCTTACTATGCATCTCTCTTCACACCCAATTAGTCTCTTAGTTCTACTGAATTTTATTCTCTGATGTTATCTCACCCATGTTTACCTCTCTTGTTCAGACCCCTTCTTAGTTTATGTCACATCTCCCACTCTCTCCAACTTCTGATCCTATCATTCCACAAACATATCTGTTGCCAGGTAGCCTTTTAAAGCATTGTTTGATCTGCGACCGCCCTTGCTTAAGTAAGTCACCAAAGTCCATACTCCCTGACTGGTACATGAAATGCTCAGAACTTGATCTTACAACAGCCACTGCTTCAGTTGGACACTATGCTCTTTTCACAGGAATCTGCCCAGAGAGTTTGTTCTGCCGCCTGGGATACTCTCTGACTCTTCTCTGCTTGGCTAACTCCTTTCTAGCCTTAAGAATTAACTCAAATATTTCCTTTATCCTTATCTTTCCTTTGCAAAATTATAACTTCTCAAAGCTTCCATAGGACACTGGCAACGGTATATAACATACTATTACAATTGTATGTGTAATTAGACCAAAGCCAGGCACTGTACTAACTAAAAACATTCACTGTAGTAGTAGGCACTATACTGACAGAGCCGTCTTCCCAATCCCGTAACAACCATTGTAAGTCAAATATTTAATAATGTTGGCAGTCCAAAGATAAAATGAGTTAACATAAGTGATTTTCAATAATGCAATAATTCCTGTTAGCACTACTATTTATTGAGCCCTTGGTATGTGCTAAGTATGCACTGTGCTGGAGTCAACACTCCACAAACACTAGCAGAATTAACATAGTCACTGTCTCAAGAACACAGACTTGGTCTCAAGCTTAATTTCTCTCCTCTTGCAAATAAAACAATTTTGTAACATAGGTTTTTAGATGGAAACATTATAAAAATAGGCTTAGATGATGAAAGAAAATTGCATTATCACTATACTTAACCAAGTGATTTAAATTAGGACAAATCTTCACATCTCAAAGATGGTAAGAAAGGCTATCCAGCATTTTACTTCATTGTTATTAAAAAGTTTAGATGGAGGGTAGAAGGACTGAACACAGCTGAAACAATATCAAAAAGTGGATAACTAGCTAGCTAATGATGCTATGGCTCCAAACCTGGTCACACACTCGGGAAAAGAAGGTAGATGAAGCAGTACACGCCCTAAACCTACAACGAATGCATTGGACCAGAGCATTCCCCAGTTCAATCACCCAACCAAATACTTTGCTTTGCACTCAGAAATACTATTCTAATGAAGTCATGTGTTATAAAACACTACTGTGAGAAGGAAACATGAGAAAATGTTCAAATTATGTGAGATTAGAATTTTAGTGTGTTCAAGGCCAGCCTGGTCTACATAGCAAGTTTCAGGCCAGCTGGGGCTACAGGGAGACCCAGTCTCAAAAAGATACAATCAATGACTATATGAGTCTGACAGAAGCCAGAGTCATCTTGAAATATAAACCAGGCAATATTATTCTCCTATTCAAAATCTCCTGATGGCTTCTGCTGAATTCAGAATTAAATCCAAGTTCTGTAATTGGGCCTGCAAAGCTCTACATAACCAGGTTCCTTATCGAAATGTCTGACTTCATTTCCTCTTCTCCTTGCCTAGAACACTCACTCTGGCCACACTGGCCGTTCTGCATTCTCCATGAACCTCTGCTAGATGACTGATCTCACCTAGCACTCCTCTAGGATGCTCTTTTGTCAGAACATCAGTCTCTATCTAAGGTGACTGTCCCAGAAAGTTCTTTAAATCTGAAGCTGACCCCTGAGTCTACCACTCATTATCCCAACATGCACTTTCTTAATACCACAAATAACATTATTTTTTTTCACCTCTTATGGAAAAACAGATACCGTGTAACACAAGTTCACAAGGTCAGAGAGTGTCATCCACTGCAACAATGCAGGGATGGATCAGGGGACTTAAATAAAATTTGTTGAATGCGAACTTTCTCACCTCAAAATTTCTAAAAGAGCCATATTCTACTGATTATTTAAAAAATTTTTGGGGGGTAATATTATAAAAACATGTACATGGCAATAACAGAAAAGCACACAAAATAATATATGTAACATATTTTAACATAATATCTACAGTAAAATATTGTAAAAACTATTAACATTATAATTAAAATTTTATTTGTTATTTTTATTAGGAGTGTATTGCCTGCATGTGTAAGTGCACTTGTTTCATGCAATGCCTACAGAGGTCAGAAAAGGGCACTGGCTCCCCTGGAACTGGAGTTACAGACAGTTGTTAGCTGCCACCTAGATGATGGCAATCAAACCTGGGTCCTCTGGAAGTGCAGCTTAATCACTGAGCCATCTCTCTAGTCCCCTAATATTTTATTTTAAAATAAAATAAAATAGAATTCTAGAGAAAGTTTAAGAGGAATGTGTACGTATGAACATTCACTGGTAATATTTTTACAAATGAGGAGATAAGTATATCATTATTTCCAAAATAATGTAATTATTTATATAACTATTATTCTTATGTAGAGAGAAAAGAAAAAAATTAAAAATATATGTGCTCGTACATATATATATATATATATAAAACACAGGTATATATGCTCATGAACATATAGGTATATGTGTATGTGAACATCTGTATGCACCTCCAGCCCATATAATATAGGTATATATGCTCATGAACACGTAGGTATATGTGTATGTGAACATCTGTATGCACCTCCATCCCATATAACACAGGTATATATGCTCATGAACATGTAGGTATATGTGTATGTGAACATCTGTATGCACCTCCATCCCATATAACACAGGTATATATGCTCATGAACATGTAGGTATATGTGTATGTGAACATCTGTATGCACCTCCATCCCATTTCCATACTGCTCCTTGGCCATATTCTGGATAGATTCATGAATAGGAAGATGCGTAGAAGGTGATGGATCGAGAGTTAAACTGACCCTTTCTTCCTAAAACTGACACTTTCCAAGTCCCATCATTACAACAGTACAATACATAGAACCGTGACAATCCAGCACATACATCTTGAACTGTGCACCAAAATATAGGCAATTCCCAGAATGTAAACATGTCCAGGCTCCTTTTCATTTTTCCTCAGTCATTTCATTTCTTCCTATTCATAGACGTCACCTCTCTAGTTCCTGGTTACCATTCAAAATAAAGTCTCAAATGTTCATCTTTCCTAGGACAATGTATGGACACAGTGTCTAATTCTATGTCCACATAGCACTCTGGCACTCCACATCTTTTTGTACTGATTAAACACTGGTTCTGCCATATAGATTTCCCAAAGGAGATAGAGAAGCCAATGGATGGAGTCTATCAAAACTGGCAAGCAGGGGGTCACTCAGTGGACTTCCTGACAAACAGGAGAAACAGAGTCTAAGTCTTCTGGGAGTTAACTTGTAAATGGCAAAGAAAATAAGCTAAAGCCCAGAAACTGAATATGTTCTACATCTACAATACTATAATTGCACATGTGAATCTTCATTGAAAAAACTGAGTGGAAACATCACTAATCAAAAAGAAGCAAGAACACAGTTTGGGGGAAGGGGGTATGTGTGTGCTGAAACAGTCCCTTGGCCCACAAAGGAACTTAAGATGCAGCTGTGTCTGTGTTAACAGTGGATATAATCTGCTATTACATTTAATATGGTCCTTACCTATAATCTCACAAAATTGCCAACCCAATAGTTATGCAAACACCAAATATCTACATTAAACATATATATTATATATAAGTATAAAAGTAAATTTATATATAAATATATATGTATATTTAAAATTTCAAATGATGTTCTGTTAATTTCTCATTTTCTTTCCTTTTAATGTGCAAAAATATTCAAATTTATTTCCAGAGTCCAAGTAAAAAATAAAGTGCTCTACAACTTTAATATTAATTGCCATGCTTAGGCAAAAAACACTTACATGCCAGTTTACCTGACTATCACACTAAGCTGTGACCTCAGAGGGATACGCACCATCTATGTCTGTAAGTGCTCACAGAAGGAAGGTTTTGGGCAGCTCACCTGGTTTCCCCCAAGGCCATGGCATGTATATAGAATCAGTGGTTTGCCTCCCTGGTTATTCTCACCAACATCCAAACACAGTGGTTGACCAACACTCTTAATCTAAATGAAACATTTCAAATTACAAAAAGAAATTACTTTCAGGAAAGTAGTGTTAAGAATGGCACAAAACCTCAAAAACAATACCAAACTGTCATGAAGAGGAATACATCAAGTAAAGGGGAGAAACAGAAAAATACTCACATATCCAGATATGACGGGATTAAGGTCTGGCACATATGCTTCTGGATAAACAGTGTTCAGGTACCATGTAAAATTTTTACATTGAAGGCGCTTTTTAATGTCAAATCTTTTTGAAAGATCACCAAATGATTTCTAGGAAAAAAAAACAAAAACAAAGGAGTGAAGAATGAATGTGTGGTCAAAACAACTCTGATAAATACCTCAAAGTGTGCTATTTTTTAGAAAAAGATTTATTTTTATTTTATGTGTGAGTTTTGCCTGCATGTGTGACTAGAGAGCTGGCCAGAGACTGTAATACTCTATTTGTAGGCAAAAACTTTTTACAGAGCAAAGATCTCTCAAAAAGCTATGGGCACAGGACTGGTTGTGACAGCATTCTGAATTCATCCCAATTTAGTATATAAAAATGATCTGCACAGTGAAGTATGAGGAAGCATGTGCAGACAACCAATATCAATACTCAAATCTGCAGAAATTAAAAACTCCCCAAACAGCACAGCTGGGAACTCTTTCTTTCATTTATGGGTTTTACTTTCCAAGTGAACCTTAAGTTGAAAAAGGCAATTTTGAGTTAAATGCATTTTATCACCTTTTATTTAAAGACCAAGGAAAACACTTTAAAACACATACACACACACATTAAACTGAAAAAGTATTTGGTTCATAGGCAATCATTCAGAAAAAAAAATTACATTTGATACCTAAATGGACTAAAAAGTAAATAATCAAACTTAACAGTTCAGCCAAGGAAAATATTTTATGTTTTGAACATTTTGGTAAACAGAATGACTCTTGAGAACTTACGTACTTTATCAGGTATGTGCCCTGTACTAAGGACAAGTATTTTCTGGCTCACTTTACTGTCCCCTCTGTGGGTGACAGCAGAACATATGCTTCACTTAGCACACATGTGCCTGCTCAGCCAGGTGCTCTTATGCAGTACAGAATCTGCCCAGCTTGTCTTAGTCACCCTGGGCAACAAGAACTCTAACATGGAGTAGAGCTCTGAGCTTGCATCCTACTGACTGTTACTGGGAATCTCCAGACATCTAAGAAATTCGTAATCAGATCTTCACTCTAACAGTCAAAATACCTTTGACTCCCAGTTTAATACTCTCTCCTCCAAATGAGCACTGTTCCCTGAAAAAAGTTGGGGATCACCCACTGAGGCATGTTAAACTGTTAATTTATGGCTCCCCACTTCCCAGACTCAGCTCATGCAGTCATGATACAGAGTGGACAGGTCTAATAGAACAGTGTCTTGTTTTTAGGGTCTGGGGAGATAGCTTACCACACAAGCATAAGGATCTGAATTCAGTCCCCAGAACCCACATTTAAAAAAAAAAAAAAAAGCAGGCATGGACATGACAACTTTAATCCCAGTGCTGGAGAGGCTTTCCAGGGTCAGTCAGTCCAGAAAATAGGGTAGAGCCCAGTGCAATGAGAGACTCTGTCTCAGAAAACAGGGTGGATGGAACCTGAGGAATAACAACTGAGGTTGACCCCTGGCTTGCACGTGCACCTACAGCATACTACTCGCACCTGCCCCCCACTCACAAACACACACACACACACATACACACACACAAGTATCCTAAATTTGCTGGTACTTACCACTTCCCTATTTCACAGCCATTCTGGGAGGCAGTCAGGACAAGTACTTCCTCTCAAATCAGAAGGAGAAAGAAAGTGCCCCCGCCACTCCAAGTCTACCTGGTAATCATGCTGTGTCATCCCACTTTTGCATTCTTAAAGGGGATTTGCCAGCTGCAGCTCCACGTGAGTAGGGGAGCTGGGATTTGAGGAATAAAAGCCTTGGTACCTCTGGTCTATTCTTATGCCACATTCAGACCCTCTCTGTATATACAATTCAAGAAACCACTTAGAATCTCTATTTAGGTGTTAGTCACATCTCTTGAAAACAGTTAAAGGAAGTTCTACTTAATTTTTTTTTCTTTTTTTAAATTTTTTTGAGTAACAAAAACAAGGTATGTTTCATATTTGAAGACTAAATGCCAGAATTTTTATAAAACTGTCAAATTTTTAAGACACAAAACTGATATTCATACCTTACGTGTGTTTGTTTATTCATTTATTTGTGTGTTAAGCACCTTAACCCACTGAGCCATCTTGCAGGCCCGAAATTATATATGTTAAAACTTGAAATTAAAAGATCTAATTTCAATAACACTTTAAAAATATTGTACTTGAGGCAACTCAAGCAAAAAGGCATTAGAATTTGGGATAGATTTTCATTGTTATTTAACAATTTAGCACTCACTTGTTTAACAATTTTTGCTGCTTCCGTGTTTCTCCTATAAAATATTTCCTTATATTCATCCATCCAGACTTCTGCAAGGCGAACTTGGTTTCGTGCAATCACCTGTGTGCCTTTTGGAAAGCTATGAGGGCTTTTGCTGCGAAAAACATGTCCAACAACAGAGCAAGGCATAATCTCCAACTGCCCACCACATTGCCACACCTGACAATTAATGATATTTGTTTAAATTGACAGTATTTGGGGAAAAATCAAACTTGCTTTAAATTCACCTTTAAGATATTAATAAAAACAAGATGTATGGAAGAGATCTATTGTAACTTCACAATCTCTGTACCATATATATGTGTCTATAAATGTGAAGACTGATTTTATTAAATACTATGAAGAGTAAAGAAAACAAATACACACATCTTCAAAAAGCAGGCACACAAACTAATGATTTTTGGATCTTCATAAAACTGAATTCCAAACTTTCTTCCTTTTTTTTTTTAATGATACAAGTTATTTCCTTGCAGAGAAGAGCCAGGCTCTAGTGTATGACTTTCACCTTAGAGAGCTTACGTAGTCACTTACCGAAACCACAGATTTTTCTTCCAAGAAGTAAACTAGCACTCTGGGTACAAAAGGACTCAGACTCAATTTCTCTCTCGGATGGATACTCAATTTAATATTCAAGAAAGCCATTATTGCCCAAAGAGAATCAATTGCATTTTAAGTTCGTGCTCATTATATTAAAACATCCATAACTATTTAGAATGTGTCTAAAATGTATTTTCAGTAGTTCTGAAAAAAAGGTCTTAACAATCAGTTCTTTCATACCCAACCAACCATTAAGCAAAAGATCTGAAAAGACCTCGTGCTTAATTGAGGCAAGTGGTCACAACCTCCTTGTTTCTCATTTAAACAAATGAGAAAACCCAGTGACACCATCAGTTCAACAAACCGTGCTTAAAATCCAGCACGTGCTGGGGGCTGGAAACAGTGAGATAAATCTAAAAAGACCGCTGCCCTGAAGCAGTCCAGAGGTGGCTAAGATCATTACTGCCAGACTGCAATGGAGCCAGATGCAAATCTTCAAATTCCTAGTTCTTTTTCCCAATATATTTCAGTCTAAAGGACAAAAGGTGAGTGATACAGTGACTGCAAAAATGAACTCACAAAAAATCAAATAAACAAGGTACAAGCTGTGACTACCCAAAGTTTGTTAAATTAACTTATAACATATAGAAGAAAAGGAGAACAGCTCGTACAATACACATGAGACTAATGTCCTTAAAAGTTAAAAATAAATGTTGTTCCATACCTACTCCCTTGATAATCAACTCATTTCCTGAAGCACTAGGTTTAATTATATTTATCTTGGCCAGAATTCAGTAGCAAGTGAATTAATTGGTGTTATTGCCTTGACACAGGAGTTTAACTAATTCCTCTTGTTACAGTGGCAACCACGAATAAGTATGTTAAGTTACAATTTAAAAAGGAAACAGTCTTGTTGCCAAACTTCCAGCTATAAATTTTAGAAAGCACAAAAAGAGGGCATACATCTGAAATAATCTGTACCAGCCAATTAGAACACAATACATCTTCAACATGTGTGCTGTGCTTAATCTCCATAAACTTACTCTGAATGACATTTCTATATTTTCACCTCCCCAGATTTCCATCTCTTCATCATAACTTCCAATATGCTCAAAATATTCTTTTGATATGGAAAAAAGGCCACCTGCAAATGTGGGTGTTCTGAAAAATAAAACACCACAGTTTGTTATAAAACTTAAGATAAAATAGCCTGTGTAAAGAACTGAATTGATATCAGTAAAGAGAAATTACAATTTAAAATGTTTTATACAGATGAATTAGAACTAAAAATGTTCTCTTCAAAGTCAGGACTCTGGGGGAGACAAGTACTTTAAAAGCATCCTCTCCTGGATTATTGTGTCATTTCTTGATCTGCTTTAATATTTTAAAATGATGGTTTATGAGGAAGACATAAGAACTCACTTAATTCTATTTCAATAATAACATGCATAAGGGCCTATGCATAAAGTATATTACACCTGTATATATCAAATGTATGCTTTTGTTGTTAATAAGCATTATCACAAATGGGGGCTGGAGAGATGGCTCAGCAGTTAAGAGCACTTGTCTGCTCTTGCAGAGGACCGGGATTTGGTTCCCAGTACCCACCTGGCAGCTAAAAACCATCTGTAACTCCAGTTCCAGGGGATCCAATGCCCTCTTCTGACCTCCACAGACACTGTACAACATGGGTGTACTTACATACATGCAGGAAAAACACCCATACACATAAAATAAATACATAAAAAAGAGAATTATGGAGGCAATTATAAAAGCAGACGGTGTATACATATTCGACATATGGTGGTGTGGTGTGACTCTTAGACACTGAGAGCAAATATCTTACTTAATTGGGTAGGTTTCATCCTTCCTTCTTTGCTTCTCATTATCGGGAAGTGATTCCCAGCCAAATGAAAGGCTCCAGTCAAAATTCCCACGGTTATGGTTGCTTCCATATGGAGAAGGTTTGTTGAACTCAAATGTATTCAGATCTATGGACGCAATATCTGGACTCACCACTGCAGTATAGTTCTCAGCTATTCTGGCCAGCAAAGGTTCCAGCCACCCGTAGAAGCACTCACCTGCAAAAAAAGAATTCACACTAACTTCATGAAAACACTGAAGATCTTTTTCTTTAGTGTTTGTATGAAAGTTTATAGGGAAGTTAAAAGAACAAAACCATTTGTTTTGAATATAGATACATGGGTGAACTTTTTTTTTTAAGCTTTATTGAGTTGTAAAAGGCAAAACCAAATATATTCACTGGATACAGCTACATGTTTTGGGGTGTGTGTGTGTATGCATTATCATTGTCAAATATTTACCATGATCAAGCTTAATTATTAAAAACATCCATCACCTTGCATTGTGTATGGGGAGAATATCTAAGATCTACTCCTAGCTACTTGTAAGTAAGTACACAATACATTATTATAGTCACCATGCTGTATGGCAGACTTCTAAAAGGAGGAATGCCTTAAAGGCTCTGGTGATGAAAGGAGGATAGAAAAAGGAAAAGTAAAATTAGGACGCATTCCCAAAGAATGTAATCTTTTTCTCCTAGAATAGGCAAATGAACACTAATGCATTTGTAGTTCATCTTAAAATGGGAGCTCTTTAAGGATGAATCAAGAGAACTTTTCACTTAACCTCCAAAGAATTCTAACTTCTTTAAAATCCCCTTTTCCCCCAGCTAAGTAAGGAACAGTAATTGAGAGCCTCATTTTCCTCCTTGGGCCTCATTTTCTTAGAAGAAAATAAGTCAACAGTTCAGATGCTCTGAATTTAGTGGATACAGCAGGATTGCTCAAAGCTGCTGTAGCCCTGATGGAAGTAGAGTTTCAGAAGCAGGGAGTCCATGAAGGTCTGAATCCTAGTCCTGGTCCATGAGGTACCATATCACACAGGTGGGGTCAGACAGTACATTTCAGCCCAGTTTCACCCTTGGATTAGATTTGGCAGTTATGGACTAGAAGTACCATCAGACGCATTGTCCAGGAATAGAAGAATGCCCTGTCAGAACTTATTGCAATTTAGGACCAGGAAAGGAAATACTAGAGAGTTGTTTTATCCAGATCTCTATTCATTTTTCAAGTGCCAGAGTAAGAGAATTATGAATGCAAAGGTTCTTGACCACACGAGCAAATTCAAACTCTTTTCTGCAATAATTAGTCTATTCTCAAAATCAGTTGTTGGGTTAGGTGTAACCTAAGAGCTGTGCAGCTAAAGGCTAAGTATTCACACAGAGTAAAACCCATAAAACTTGCATCTTTGGGGACTAAGCAATATTTATTAATACCTAACATGTCCATTACACATTGAATCCAAAATACTTTCTAAATAGCCTAAAAACGGTTGACACTGAAAAAATTAAAACAGAGAAATACTCCAACATCAACAAAAAACAACAAAAGGGGACAATGTATTCATGGAGAGATAGAGACTGGGAAGACATTTCTCCCCTCACTAGGCACAACAGAGTCCACAGATCTTCAAACATAGAAGCAGAAGTATAAAAGTTAAAAGTCACAGCACTGGGAGCAAGTTTAATGAATGACAGGGTTAATGATACCTAAATAAAAAAATTAATCTTAAAGTGTAGGAATCAAAACTAGAAAGGAAAAAGTATCTGTTTTTCCTTTTTCTTGGAACAGAATGAATACATAGAGTAAGAAATCCTGAGCAAGAATCACCCACTGGGAAAGCAGAGCATTGTGAACACAGGGGCCAGAGTCTGTACACGAAGTTCTTATGCACAACCATTATCTGTTTGGACTGTCATTGATATTATCAGGTAAAAATGCCCTTCAAGAGAATGCAATTCAACATCGATAGAAAATGAAATTTCAAATTTACAGGAGTAGGGCGGAAATGTCAGAGCTCATCAACACCGTGTGCATACTTACAGTGGGCATCTAAAAATGTGAGCGTCTCTGCGGTGGCTACTGATGCCCCAAGCAACCGAGCCGTGATGAGACCCTTTCGCTCTTGCTGTCTGACTATCTTCACTATAGAAAACTGCTTTATATATTCCTCTAGTTTTTCATGCAAGTAGTCTGTAAAGAAGAAAAATGTCAGAATTAACTTTTCCAAATGCCAACATCTGATCGTTCTGTCGGCAAAACTTTTTATCGAGGGAAAAAGGACTATGTATGCAAGCTCTAACTATTGTAACACCTAGTATTTTAACTCTAACTTGTCCTGTACACTTCATACAAATAATGCATGCAATATGTCTGCGGCAAGCGAGAGACCTACATGCAGTGGACCCCAGCAATTTAGAAAGCTCATGGAGTCTAAGCAGATAATTATGGGAGAAGAGAAAGAATTTAGGAAAGAAAATACTCAGCCACCTTTTAATTGGCCCTTAAGCTTGGAAATATTAATGAACACAAAATGCCAATTATCAAAAGAGTTCTCTGACAGGCAGTGATCAAAATAATTTAATATCTAAATGTTAAGAAAAAAGCAATTAGCAGGTATCCAGGGATACAGAAGATTGTGGACATTCCTATAGGAAAGACACTTTGGTTTCGCCTGATATTTTTGTTCAGAAAAAATAAGGAAATAAAAAGGAACAAGTAAATCATGAAATTAAAAACAAAGTCACAGTAATGGCACATAATTTAAGATATTTCACATTTGAGTCCAGTTGAGGTACATAACAAACATAAGTGAGAGCGCAGGTGAGAGCAAGTTGTTATCTAATCAGTCAAGTACTGCAAATAATTCTGAACATATTCTTAGCTCTACTCCTTGCCATGAAATTCTTTTTGTTGTGTTTTGTTTTGTTTTTTTTCTCACATGGTCATGTTATATAGCCCATGATGGTCTGGAATGTGCAGTCATCCAGCCTGTTTCCACAGTAATGGGATTATAGGCTTATACTCACACACTTAGTTTACCATTAAATTCTTGAGTTCATGTTATGTGAATAGTGTAGTTCAAGTGGCCTCCCTAAACCCAGAGCACAACCTCAAATACATATGAAAATATGGAGAAAGTCAGTAACATCATGGGGTGTATGTTTGCGTCCATTGTATTTTAAATGCAAGCGCATGAGCTTGAAGCTACCCAGGGTAACCAACAGGTGTTCTTCAGATCTTCCAGTAATGCGAGTGAGAATGTTGATTTAAAGTTTAAGCACTGATAATAGGAGGAAGATTCTATGGGCCACTCTCATAGAAAAACACATCTGAACACAATTTTCCTATTGACTTAACATCCTAATACATTGAAAATACCTCAGAATTAGTCTCTTAAGTACATGCAAGACTATAATATGTAGATAAGTCAACTCCTAAGCATTTTTTTTCTTTAAGTGATTTGTAAAATTTCAAAAGTATTCACAGCAGTTTGAGTTACTGTAGATCCTTATTGCTTGAATTTACTAAACTTAAAAAAAAAAAATCCGAAATGTAGTCAAATTCTTATCTGACCCTAAAATTTACTCCAATTTACATTTGTTTTTGAGAGGATAAGCACACAAAATTACATCCAATCAGAGGTCTTGGCTTAGAGCAATATTGCTTTTAAGCTGTTTGACCTTGGACCAATTATTTTAAACCTTTTCTGTACCTTGGATTCCTTATTGATGAGATGGAGATACTAAGATTTAGCAGTACGAGTGGGAGGACAGGATGAGACATTACTGAACAAACAGAACACCGGCTTACCACAAGGCCTGCTCTGAAAAATGTTATCGTTGGTCCTGTTGTCACAGGGATTTTACTGCCTTATCAGTACCTAAATATCCACATCTTCATGTTGCTTTTCCCTAAACAACTTTGAATTTGGGACTAGTCTTTATTTCACAAGAGAGAGAGAGAGAATATGAGAGAGGGAGAGAATGAGAGAATACTGTATAGCCTAGGCTAGCTGTGAATTTATAATCCTTTTGCCTCAGTTTTTGAGTCCTGAGATCACAGACCTGAACCACCACCACTAGCTTTTCACAGGCTCCTTTACTGCAAAGAGGGCCATATTTTTGATGAGAGTACTCACTGCGTAACTTTGAATTGATCCTACAAGACAAATCATGCTAGTGCACAAATATAACGTTTGCCAAGAAACCCGCTCAAATTTATTGTGCTATAAATACTACAAAAACAAGCAGATCACTGAGGAAGTAGACTTCCTTCTCCACACTTATCTAGAGGTGAAGCGGAAAGTAAGTAGAGTGACCCAAGCCAAGGATGTCTTTCGTTGCTGCATGGCACACAGTAACATTGAGAAAAGGCAAGATGAGTGAAGGGTTAAGAAAAGCGTATCTAGTTTATCTTTGAACAGAATGTTTTTGGAGGCAAAAAGGGGGCTGTAGCAGTACTGTGTGACAATATTAGATTTTAAAATGGTATGTCTCATGAAATTAGGAAAACATGCTTGGACAGTGATTAGGAAAGAACAAAAATGGTTGCAACAGGAAGACTCTGAATGGACTTCTGTTTTCATTCTGATATCCTTTAGTCCGATACTTTTGCTTGTGCTTTTCAATAAAGATAGAATTTTCAACTGAATGCGTACTAGAAGTAAATTTACCACGTCCCTGTCATCTCACTACTTGGAAAATCAAGCAAAATGAGAATCATCAGTGAAAAGACACTCCCACAACCAAAGGAAAAGAAAGGATTTCTGGGATTAAGTTAGTGGTTGTTTTTCAGGTAAACGGACAGGGAATGAAGATCTTAAGCAGCATCATCAGCTACAGTCCAGCTTGAATGAACAACCAAACGAGATGAAACAGCAAGGGAACCAGCTGATTTCAGTTAAGTGGTAAAGTGATGGGAAAGGATATTAGAATTTCAAATCAAAGATCTGTGCAGTGTAACTTGATTTCCTCTCCTTCCTTCCCGCTTTTTTCCCATTGTTTGTGTCGTGAGGGTCCTACTGTAGTTCCCAGGCTGCCGCCTCTTCAGTGCTGGGATTGCAGGCCTGTAGCACCACACCTAACTATATTCCAGTGTATCACTGGAATCCAGGAGACTTGAACTATAAAACTTCCCATTGGAAAATAGGTCTCAAATGTCAAAAACAGCTCTGGAATCAAACACCTTTTTCCTGCCTCAATGTTTATATACATTGAATACCTCACTTTACTCACAATATTTAAGTTTGAAACTATAGACATATTTAGAATTACATATAAATATGAAGGAAAAACAAGGTTAATTTTGTATTCACTTATTACCATGTCTGGGAATAGAAATATATCTTGTAATTGATGGACTGGAATGTAATAGGCATCTTTTAATTTCTTTTCTCATCTACATAAAATAATGGCGTACTTAACCGCACTTTGGCTTTGATGGCAGTGTGTTGTCCTCATTTTACAAGTGGAGAAACAACTAGTAATTGAGATTGAGCTTTTGAGAATATGACTCCAAACCTGAGTATATTTTGTAATTACTGAGATAAGTTACATACTTTAAATAAATGTAATTTTGAAAACTTAGAGTATTTGTTAGATTTATAATTTCAATTTAAAATATGTAACAGTATCTGACTTATAATTTTAACTAAAAATAAATGTCTAAAGAACATTGCTAATTTTGAAAATAATATTGAAATATATACATTTAAACATCTAAGGTCAGGGGATATAGCTCAGTGGTGTAGAGGTGGCTGCTATACATGAAGCCCTTTATTAGATCCTCAGCACTACAATAGGGGAAAAAAAAGATGAAATAAAGAGAATGTGGTGACTCTTTAACATTAATTACTTAATTATATTACTTATTAATAATGATACTTACATTAAGCCTTCATTTAAAACAACCTTAGGGGTATGAACTATTTCTGTATCTGAGGTGCTTCCTACAATCAATTTTGTTGGCTGTAGATTTTTATTCTTTTTAGTGTTTTATAAACTAATGGTGAAATGTAAATTTGATACAATATATTATCCCAATTTTATCAATAAATATCCTAAGGCAGAAGAGTCACGTAACTTGTCATATTCACATAGCAGGCCGAGAGCTGGGATTCAAGCCCCAACAGCTTTACCTGTCCCATCTGTGCTCTTAACCACTCTGCCCTAGAATGAAAGGCGCACATCCAGACTACGGTTACGAATAGCAGAGTTTCAGAAAGCTCCACAATCTCAAATATTCAAATGTGGATTCGTGTATCTCCTTTCACCAGTCACATCCACACCAATCCAACCCGCTCAGGTTCTGAGACGGTACACCAAGCACCAGGTAACCAGTCAGACTTTGGACACCACATGGGTTCACTGATATGTGTGTGCTTTCTTACCATCTACACTAGCATCATCCACCAAAATGATTTCCTTCAGGAGTATTGCAGGTGAAGAATAGAGCACGCTGTGGACAGTTCTAAGCAGTGTGGACCATGCTTCATTATGAAAAACTATTATGACACTGGTGGTAGGCAGGGGAGGGCAGCGCTTAAACTTCTGCTCAATACATCTAGAAGTCAGAAGAGTAGAAGAACGATTACAACTTTCATTATTTTATTTCACATTGCGATACCATTTTCACACCACAGCTAAAAAATATCGCTAACCATTATCATCACAAAAGGACAGCAAATAGTTTTCTTCCTATATGAGATAATCTTAATGACCTATAAACATAAATAGATCAAACCAAAGTTTTACAAACAGAGCATTCATCCTAGATCATGTTTACTGGTGTGGATTACAATGGGTAAGTTTTCTCAACTATCCAATTTTAGAAATAGCATTTCAGATAAAATATAAACTAATCTATAAGTGAAACAACATGCAAAATAAAATTCCTAACAGTTGTTCAAATAAAACCCAAAATGTTTTCTTGTATAAGTTACCTGTTTTTCTTATTTGTGAAATAAACTGTGTCATCACATTAACTGAATGCTCACTTTTGTAGTAATTATTTTAAATTAGCTATGTTTGTAAGTATATATGTTTCCTAAGTATTTTCAAAGTTAATTTAATAAATTTACTTTAATCTATATATGGTACCATAATGGAAAAACAGCTTACCATAAAACTCAAGTTCTTATCATCCCCATTTGGGAAATAGCACCATTTCTACCTGCTTTAAAGACTTCACTCTGATATATGCTCTACTGTCTAGTTTAAGACCTATCATGTCAATTTTTTTGAAACAGGGCATATTTAGAAATTTAAGAAAATATTTTGTCATTTTATGTGTATGAGTGCACTGCCTGCATGAGTGTAAGTGCACCTGTGCCATGCAATGCCCGTGGAGATCAAAAGAGGGCATTGGATACCCTGGAACTAGAGTTACAGATGGTGGGGAGCTGCCATTTGGGTGCTGGGAACTGGACCCAGGTCCTCTGCAAGAGTAACCAGTGCTCTTATCCGCTGAGCTTTCTCTCCAGTCCCGTATTTAGAAATTTAAAGATCCACATCATTGTTAACAAGCTTGTGCCTCTATAACCACCTCTACATGGACATACACAGGGCAAGAACTAAGTGGTCTTGACCGATTAGCAGTACTATCTATCACCTAAAAACATTAGTACAAATTGATATCAAATTCATTTTTAAAACCGTCTTCCTCAATTCAGACCATTTAAATTAGGCCAGTAGGTGAAGGTGGCTCAGTACAGTCTCTAGTTCTTAAAACTGGGAGATGTCAAGATGATCAAGGCCAGTAATCTAAAGAGCTGAGATATGGACAGAGGGAGGGTTTTAAAACACTGGGGAATAAAATAAACCATGTTCAGTCTCTGGAAAAAAATCCGTTAACAAGGCAACTGCATCTATAAGGTCACTTAATGTCATAAATGGCTGTAGAATTTGGGGCAGTAGATTATCTAATCCTCCCATACTATAAATACAGTATGCTGCTCAACTCAAAGATAAGAGGTAAATCATTCACTTGTAGAGAACGAGACTCAACAGGCTTTGGTTGTTTTGTATGATCAATGGATAGACAGCCTCCAGTGTGGCAGTTGGGCCTAAAAGAATTAAAGCCCTACGAGTTCTCTCATTAAACATCTTTACAACCATACCTCAATGGAGAGGTGTTTGGCATCCTTTACTAAAAGCAGGTCAGCTGAGTGGAATGCCTATAGCATAGAAAAGGAATTAGATTGGAGGGAGTTATGAAGGGCCGGTGTCAGCAAAGCTGGGGAGGACACAGTGAGGGGCTGAGTGCTTTCGCTCCCCAGTGCCTTCATAATTCAAAATTAATAGAAATGCACCAAGAGAAGCAGAACATTGAATTCCTCTCATTTTGCATTGTTTATTGGAGTCTCTATTGGAACAGCCATCTGCTTTTTAAAGTTTCCTTTTTTTTCCTTAACCATTCTGGGAATTGAGGCCATGCCCTTGAGCATGCAAGGTGAGCGCTCTGCCTCTGAGCCATTCAGCCCCAAAAGCTTCTTGTTCAGTCAAATTCAAGCAAATTACTTTTTGCAAACTGAATTTTGGATAAACCACCGAGTAAAAATAAAACTCAAACAAGCTATTTACATATAACTTGAACCACAATGACACAGAAATAAATTAGTAAATATAAGCTCACATTTTAATACAGAAAGGTTTATAAACCAACATAAACTATAAAGAAAAATTCCAAAAAGTTTTATGGGATGAAACATTATCACCACCTCAGAACTTACTGTCTAATGTTTCGGGGAGGGAGAAGAATTTGGGGCTTAAATTCTTTTTTACCTACCTTTATTTGCCACATAGTCAATTAATATTAATAATAAGAATTATAAAATACTGAAGATGAAAATTACAAAATTGCACAAATAACACTAGTAAAATGTTATTAATTTAATCATGAAAGGCTTTTGCTCAATTTAAGCCAGGATTTATTTCCTTAACTGATAACTACTAATCAGAGTTAGCTCAAAATGCAAGAGCAAAGTCAAGTTTGGTGGTGCATGCCTTTAATCCCAGCACTCAGGAGTCAAGAGGCAGGTGGATCTCTGTGAGTTCAAGGCAAGCCTGGTCTACATAGTGAGTTCTAGGCTAGTCAGGGATACATAGAGAGATCCTGTCTCAAAAAGAAAAAAGGAACAGTGAGGGGTTCAGAGTAAAGTGTCAGTTATATTATTAATGTAAGTAATAAAATTTCCCAGGATAACTTTATAAACTCCATTCATTTTACATGGTAAATTTATGCTATAAAACCAATTTCAAATCATTTAAAACAGTGCAATTAAAATAACCTGCCACAGTGTATCTATATTTACTGTCAGGATATTTGTAAAAGTTGGCATATAAAAACTCGCTTAAAATGATCAGTCACACAGTCATCTGTCTTCCAGAGAAATGAGAGTTATGTGACTCATGACCCTAGAAAAAGATCTGCAGTTCTTCAGAAAATGGAGTCCTTGTTGATGCTGCTTATATTCCACGGGAGGAACAATCATGTCTTCAGCATCTCTATAAACCCCTGTCTAGAAACCAGCAACTAAATTAATCTCTAATTCCAACCAAACATTGCTTGTTGATGTACTTAGCTGACTTTTCACTTCCTCAGCAATTAAAGTTATCAAAGATAACCATAGCTTGTGAATACTAGAATTAAAATGATCATTTTAAGCTTATAGTAACTGACATTTCAATGAATAAAAAATATATTTAATGATGCAAGACGTGGTGGGCCATGACTTTAATCCCACGCTAGGAAGGAAGAAGCCTGCAGATCTCTATGAGCCTGAAGCTAGTCTGGTCTATACAGTAAATTCTAGGCCAACCATGGCTACATAGTGACACTTTGTCTGATTAATGAGTCTTTATGTAGATTGCTTTTCAGTCAAGAATCCTCCCAATGTTAGTAAAATATAAATACAGCATTTGAATCTATTGATACAAGAGGACCTCTGTAACACTAGAATATTTTCCAGACATCCATTTGTTTTTTTCACACATTTACTTTAAAATAATAGCTTATGATGGATCACACACAATTAGAACAGAATTACAGAAATTCAGCCTATACAAATTCCAACATTAAGAGACATATGTACTTGGAGTGGGTATTCACAATCTTAAATCTGGGAAAACCTGTGTAAAACAATGAACCAGTGTGCATAAAAGCCCTCTAATTTTCATATGCTGCCAAATGTAATTTGTCAAAACCAGGAAACAAAGTATGCAAACATTGGTCCCTTATCTTTTGCCTGTCTTAAGCTTTCAAACATTCACTGATGTCTTGGGGGTGCTGGAATTCATTTCACCCTTTGCAATTCAAATACAGCATTTGAACACTATCTTACAGGTAACAAAATAATTACCTACGGGCACAAAGAAGAACCTGAAGACAAATATTCATCAAGATTCCATATAACTGAGAAAAGCACCTAAAGAAAATGAGTTGATAAGGGATATTGTTTTCTTTGTAATTTAAAGGAGGCAACTCTACATAAGAACTTAATAAAAATCTTGAAAAAGTGGAAATCGACTATAACAATATTCTCCCTTAAAACAAACAAAACACAAGACATTCTGAAATTTAAGAATGCACTAACACTAGTTGCAAAGCATGCGGCATATTTATAAACCAATAAGTTACTTTACCTAATAGTTCCAAAACCTTGCCACATTAAAAAAAAATTTTGTATTCTATAGTATATCAGAGAATTAATCCCCCCACCTCTTAAATTTCCTATAAAAACTGTCCAATATTTCCTTAAAGGTGAGGAAACTGTAGCCTTTGTGAATAAAGGCTTTCCTTCTGTGTACATGTCAGATCTAGAAGCCAATTTTCTAATTTACAAGACATTCCATGTCTCTATTGCCAAATCAGGAAGGGATATAGATACTTAGCCTCAGTAATTATAAACAAGAATAAAGCAAACATTAAATGGACAGCATTTGCTGGTTTTCTGCTTCACTGTAGATAAAGGATGAGTAAATCTCTTAATTAATGAATGTTCCTTGAAAACCCTGGTGATAAACAGTAAATGAACATTCTTCAACATACTCAGGTGGTCGAGTGTCGGGTCCCAGGTCTCGGTGTAAAGAAATCCTATCGCTAGCAAAAGCATTGAAACAGTGTTTTGTTTCCCCGCGTTCTTTCTCCTTTTGCTCTTCTACAGTTAAACTGATTGTCTTGAACGGCTTGCCGGAAGCACCGGGTGCATTAGAATCCTGAGGTGGGCGGTCGAGAACAGGTTTCAGTTCTGCTGCTGTATAGTATCCTTGCAAACAGGGTCTCTCATGGACATCAATGTTCTGCCTGACAGGAGCTCCTATCTGCATTTTTGGCATTGCATCTTTAATATTGTTTACAGCTTCTAGCATTAAGTCAAACATCTTGTTTTTGTTTTTCATGCTTCTCTCCATCTTTGATTCTTCCTTGGAATATTGGACACTTACTTCTCTTTGCATTAAAATCAAAACTACTAAAAAGAAAAAGATTACTGCGCCAAGCTTCCAAAACTTTTTATGGTAATGTCTTTTAATGTGCAATTTTACTAGTCGTTTTAGGTGAGCCATTCTGACATTAAATGCTTGTTACTTGACAAATAGCAGTTATGATTTCCTTTGTTACTTATACTTTTATCACAGATTTGCTGGCAAGGAGATTTCTTTAAATAGTAATACCTATGAACAAATGATAGATGGTATTAGTATTTATTCATTCCTACAGGCATGGTACAATTCATTCATGCAATCAACAACTGAACATAAATTACAATGTATTCTTATGGCTAACAAGAACACACAGATGTTTCACCCTCAAGAAAACTACACATTGGGTGAAAAATGATTGTGATAATTGACTATGATCTATTAGGCCTGTGAAAGAATAAGACAGTCTTGCAGGTAACACACACACACACACACACACACACACACACTAATTCTGTTAGTAACTACTATGTGATATGTATGAAGTTATTTTTACAGATTTTTTTTCAGTTTTTAAAAAAGACTATGTTAACAAGTTAACCAAGGAGTCAAAGGACTTCATTAAATAGATTATACAGAGGGCCAATTCATAGAAAGGTACACTAACATGCACTGCCAAGTATCTACCTACAGTGACCTTTTTATGCAGTTTTCCCTTAACCAGTGAACCACTGGTGCAGCTAACAAGAAGATAAAGCAGCTTCACCAATATGTCAGCTGGCATCTCCCAGATCTGCTTGTACAATAGTGCTATGAAGAATGACAAAACCACTACAGTCAGAAAAATCAAGAGCATCAATCCATTGTTATTTTGCAGATGCTATCTAGCCAGGTCAATAGCTCACACAAACCCAAAATCTATTAGCAGAAAAAAATATATGCATTAGCTTTCCTTGAGATGTTCCTGGGCCTCCAGGGTTCAAAGGGCAGAGGTGGTTTGATAAAGCACTGGTTGCAATTGAGCCTGAGAACAGAGCACCGGGCTTATTAGAATCAGTGTGAGTGAAGACACACTGAGGATAGCCTGAACCAGAGAGAGGGTGATGCTTCATGACACCTTAAAATATGTATTGTTGCTTCAGTAGCTTTGACTGCAGGACACGCACTACTTACAGCCAAGTAAGTAACAGGGGCAAGGGAAGAAACAATCACTGCTGTCCGTAAAGTCTATGAGATATTTAAAGAAAATGTCATTTATAACAGCAAACACTAAACTTTGACAATTAATTCAGCTTTTCTTCCAAAGTTATCATGAAATCTAAAATAAGAAAAACAAGTTCTAAGATGGATTCTTTAGTCCATGGCAGTAAATATTAAGCTGAATTAACAAAATGTGCAGAATGTAGCACTCTGTATTATTTCTTTTTCTTTATTTTAACTTTTTATTATTTTAATTTTATGTGTATGAGAGTATGGCCTGCATGTGTATGTAAGTGTACCCATGTTCTGCAATGCCCAAGGGGGTCAGGAGAGGGCATCAGATCTCCGAAAAGGGAGTTATGGACTGTTGTTAACCGCCATGTGGGTGCTGGGAATCGAACCTGAGTCCTCTGCAAGAACAGTTGGTGCTCTTAACCACTGAGCCATCTCTTTAGGCCCTACGTATTATTTCTAACTTATTCTATATTCTTTTCTGTGAGAAATAGACACTTTAGCCCTTAAAGATGCCTCAGTTATGATGTCTACTGCACACAGAAGTGAAATTTTAATAATTTTGTATTTTTGTTGCTTAAAGACCTTCATGTAAAAATAAAGTGACCTGTTAGGTTTTAACCTTTGTTTAAAAACTTCACAAAGTTATATACTTTTTTATGTGTCAAATACTGTACCAAGCTATGATCACAACATTTAAGACCTCAAGAAGAGAGAC
This sequence comes from Eospalax fontanierii, assembly GCA_035773235.1. Lineage (NCBI taxonomy): Eukaryota > Metazoa > Chordata > Mammalia > Rodentia > Spalacidae > Eospalax > Eospalax fontanierii. The sequence continues at coordinate 65,396,932 of CM069530.1, read as the reverse complement.
TAAGAGGTTAGTGTGAGCAGGCAATCACAAAGCAGAGTCATATGTGCTGTGACTGGGGACAATAGGGAGTACAGGAACATTAGAGGACATTCCCGGGACGGAATCTTGAAAATAAGCAATGTTTAGGGGAGTGGACAAGAGAGTCGTGAGAGTGAGAGATGGAATAGCAGAACAAAGGCTTAGAAGAAAAGACATGGCCACACAAGTGACAGAAGTGGGCGTGCAGGTGGGGAATGGTGGGGTGCTGGGAGGCCGAAGACCAGGTAGTGACAAGCCTGTACATATTTCAGAGAATCTCAATTTGCCTTTCTTCTTCTTTTCTAAGCATTGATGATTTTAATTGAGGGCCATACTCAATGTTATGTTTTAGAAAAATCAGTCCCAGTAAAGGTCACACTGAAGAGGAAAGAAGCACTAAAGGGATGGGAAGGAATGTGAAGAGTTCGGGAAATGGAATTATGCAGTAGTATTTGGTGAGAGAATGGGAGATGGATAGGTAAAGTTACAGGATTAGCAAACGCAGGTAATAATTGTGGGACTTGCCAGAAATCTGTCCTCAGGAGTCCTGGAAGAGGCTATTCACAGAGAGGTACAGATTCCCAGGAATAGCTACTTGTTGACAAACAGTGCTGGTTTATGAAGTCCGAGAGGCCACCCTCAACAGGAGTCAAGTGCACTTCTGATGTTCACTTAAGGCCAGAATATTGTTGGGCTGGCAGCCTAGCATGAAGAGTAGGCAGCTGGCTGTGCAAACACCCAATCCTGTGGGACCTCCCATGTACACTGTGTGAGTCTGGAGGAAGAGTTTGGGGAGCACTGACCTGAGCTGGGAGGACACACTGCTACTGGGTAAGTCAAGACCAGGAGAAAGCACGGATGGGGGCGGGATGAGGAGATGGTACCACCTCTAGGATAGCTTTCCTTGTAGGGACCTCATACCAGAGAAAGCTGAGCACTGGAGGAAGTATGTTAGAAAGAACCTGGCCAGTGGGCAGCCCCCGACCCAGAAGGCCCTGTTACCCTGAAGTGCTTGACTGAGTGTTTAACATTCACTGTACCTATGCGAAGTATATTCTTTCTTTAGCAACCTTTACACTTATCAATTACAAGTTCTGTAGCTGTCTACTCTTGATGCTATCAGGATACTGTGCAACACTTCTGGTTAAATCAGGCTTAAGTTTTCTTCTTCCTCTACTATTTGAACTAATGAAATCACCCAAGTAGCCACAGACATGGGCTAAAGGCGACAAAGTACTGTCTGTGGTTTAGAAAAATGTCCCTCAAAGAGCCCTGTGTTCACCCCTTCCACACACACGCCCATGGCACTATTCAGAGGTGGAGCCTAACCGGATGGCTCACGGTCACCATGGGCACCCCTGAATGGAGCTGGCACCCAGTCACTTCTGTCTTTTGCATTCCAGACAAGCAGTGAATGGTTTTGCACATGCTGCCCTCATGTGTCACCAAATATGATGAGACTGAAACCTCCACGATTGTGAGCCAAAATAAAACTTTTTCCTTTTTAAATCAATTTTCTCAGGGCCTTTTCTAACCCTAGAAAGCTAACACAGACAAACAGGAGGTGTTGAAGGGCTCGTTTCATGTAAGGGCACTGAAGGGTCTTGCTCATGAACTGACATGCATTTTCCAGATCCCAGCAGTCTCAGTTTTATGTACCATTTCTGCCTAAGGTAGGTTTCCATTTTCCATGGCTAACCTATAGCTATGTAGGTCTGACAACATAGTTGGTAGGAAGCTTGATCCACAAGGTAACTTGAGAACCCATGGTATTTAGTATTTACCTAGTACAAGCCAGAAGTGGTTTAATCAAAGAGTAAATACTTACCTGAACATGGAATATATTTACATCAAGATCCTAGAGAACTGTGATTATGGTATTAATGCTTTCCAGAGCTTCCATGGACTAGTCCTCTTTGTCACAAACTCTAAGAAAACTGTTAGATTCATTAGATTCAAAAGTCAAAGTGGCAGAACTTGTCACTTGTCCTGGACTTGCCTAGTCTTGTTTGGCTCTAGCCATCATTCAAAACTGGTGGTGGAACAAGTTACTGAAGTAGAATATGAAAATGTAGCATATGCCTACAAAATTTATTACATGGAAGTCTTGTGGAGATGATTTATTGTCGTGTAGCTCTTACATGCTTCACTTAGATATCTAAGGTACTTGCTCATCAGACATATCACAGCATCAGTTTGATCATTTGTGAGATACTAGAATGACTAAGAAGCTAACTTAAGACAGATGAATTAACCCAGCACTCAGGAAAAACTGTGAAGGTATACTGCTGACTCACAAACAACTGGCTCTTCGTGGTCCTTGTTGTTCAGTAGCAATTTTCCCTGAATTTAAGCACCCTCTCCTACAGGGAGGAAAAGGACTCACAGGATTTAGGAAGGAAGGCTCATACAACTTTCAAGACTTAGAAAGTTCCTGAAACTTACAAGATTCCTAAGGTTCCTTTCTCAAGGTTATGAAAACAGTAAGTATGCCATTGGGCGTTTAAGACATGGGTAAAGGCACCTGCCACCAAAACTGTCAACCTGAGTTCAATCCGTGGGGCCCACGTGATGAAAAGAGGGAATGAACTGCCACAGCTGAATCTGACATTCACATGGTACTCTAGCATACACACACACACATACACACACATACACACACACACACACACACACACACACAAATCAATCAAGAAATACAATTAAAAAAAAATCAAAGCAGTAAGCGATTGCTAGGAAGAAGGAACTGACCCTTCAGCAGGCGGAGCTGCCCGCAAGTTGCACAGAAAGCTTTGGGGATACAGCTTTCATGAGTCATCACTCATGCTGGGGTAATTTTTTGGTGATGCAGCTGCCTTTGAGTGCTCTTGAAGGTAACCCCTCACTGTTACTCCTGTAACCCCAATACCGTCACTGGATCACTAACCTAGACTTGACTAGAACTGTTTCTTTAGTCATTGCTTTCCTATCTGGGATAAACAGATGTTCATGTCTCCCCAGGAAAAGTCACATAGCAATGAATCAATACCTATATACAAAGTGCCAGGACTCTGTGACTGGACAAAGAGATTCTATCCATGTCAGCACCTACATTTGGAGTCACTTAATGATTAACTTTAAGATACACCACAGTCATTTTCTAAGACCCATCCAACTTTTACATAAGCCAAATAGGTGAATTAAATGGGGATGTGACAGAAAACTAAGTCATATTTTAAAAACCTAGTGTAGTATCAATCTCAGCTTCCTCAGGGATATGGAATTCCTTCTGATTTATCATCTTAAAAGGAGGGGCAACCTAAGGCTTCCAGTTAGGTTTCTATCACATGATTCTCACTTAAGTATCGAGTCCTGCCAGGTATCCAGTATGTCTACTCCAACAGTACACTAAGAACAATGGAAACAAGCATAGGACAGATCTGCTGACTACCCGGGCCCACTGCGAGTCCAGTGTCATCCATTCCTTGAAACTGTAAGTTGCCACTTTGGTATTTTTGGTTTCTAGGAATTGTTTCAAAAGGTCTGAGTGCTTTCTTTTCTCCAAGATAGTCTTTAACAAATGACTGTTGGTTCATTCAGGGACCTGTGAATTGACACAGGTTTGCAATCTGGCTAAAACTCTAAGTCTCAGCTATGACAACTAAAGTTGTCCATCTGTTTCATTTATTAGTGACCACTAGGAGCCTGCCAAATACATCTTGGCTACCAGAAATGATGTAGAGGGCAATGCTTTCTGACAGCTCTATATTCCTGCTTTCCATTACGGAAGATGAATCTCTTTTGTCTTTGGTGGTTAAGTGCTTGCTGCCACTTGGGCTTCTCTTGTGGGATCCCATTATGTCCACTGAAATTAGGAAGACAATCTCAATGATCTAAAAGGAGAGCAACCATGGACTGTTTTGTTTTGGTCTTCCACAGATGTAAAGGCACCACTCATGCATGCATTTCACAGTATCTTAGGGGAAGGAATGGTACATGACTTTATGGACTGTTGTTGGAGGATGAGTGTCCAAAACGCACTCCTCAAGTCTGTCTGCAAGGTTCTGTGGGCCCCCGCGTGGTGGTGCACGTCTCTAATCCCAGCACTCAGGAGGCAGAGGCAGACGGATCTCTGTGAGTTCAAGGCCAGGCTTGGTCTACATAGTGAGTTCCAGGCTAGCTGGGGCTACAGGGAGACTTCTGTATCAAAAAGCCCTCCCCCAAAACCCCAAAAACCTCCTAGGTGGAAGGCTACTTCTGTGTGCTCAGTCTCCCTTTGAAGGACTAAGAATATGAAAGGATGGGGAGGAAGGGGAGCGAGGGCCCAAGGCTGCTTGCGCGTCTACCGCCACTGTGCATTCAGCACTCCACAGGTTGGCTCCTGGCTAGTTACTAGACCCCATGCTCTATCCCTCGGTGTCCACCAACCTGTAGAAGTGTCAGCAAATGTTTCATAAAGGGCATCAGCATGGTTTTCTTTTTTTACATTGAAGGCCATATGGTCTCCATTGTAACTACTTAATACTACAATTGCAGTTCAAAAGAGATAATATATAAGTGAATAAGCATAGCTACTTTCCAACTAAACTGTGTTTACAAAAGCATGCTGTTGACCAAATTTAGCCGAGGACTATATTTTGCCAACTCCTGCTCTAGAAATTCTACAAGACGTAATTTCCAACATTTGTAACTTTCCCCATGCTTGCTCCATCCATAGTACTACTCTCAACTGAGACGCCACATAGTTAAACTAAATGCTTCATGAATCATCCATACCTTTAGGGTTGTGCTGCAAATGTTCCTAATTTGAAGCACAAAATATCCCTTTACCTCTCCAGCCCTCTCTGACATCCCTACTTCATCCACTCTTCCTGGTGAAGCAATGCTGCCTAAATTACACAAGTTGAAGTTGGAAACAAACCAGTCTCAAACTAAAACTTAATTTTTCTTTCAACAGCTGACCTCAGGGTAATTTTCCTCAGGACCAAGAGCAGTCAATTCCCTTAGAGAGCGAGGCCCGGGAGGCATATGCTGAATGCCAAGTTCCAAACAGGGAAGAGAGGAGCTCCTAATCTTGTGGAATTTAAATTAATTCCTTACGCAAAGGGAGAGGCCCTGGTAGATATTAAGCAAGGTGATGACTAATTTAAATTAAAAGTTAAAATGATTATCCTTGAAAACTGTACAGGGATATGAATGATTTTTGGAGAGAGAAGAGGTCAGATAGGAGGGTAGAGGCAATGACAAGGTCATTAAAAATAATTTGGGTAAGAGGTGAGTAAAAAGAGATATGGGGCTTGGAAAAGAGACTTGGGAGGACAGCTAAGGATCTCAGCAAATTGGTGGATGGGGCTGGAAAGGCTCTGGGGTCTGATGGGTGTTAAGGGCGGTTCTCCACCTGGTGGAAGAACTACCTAATGAAGCTCTCTGTTCTTGAAGGAAAATGCTGCCAGACAGGCAACAATGCAAGCAACGTACCTGACGCTGTCTGTATTTTAGAGAATGCTGAACCTCCCAAACAGAGTGACAGCTACATTAAATAAATCATGAAGCAAAGAGGTCAAGCAGGATCTCGATGTCCATGGTGCAATATCGCAAATTTCTTACTTCAACAAACCATTTTTCAGGAGGATGGGTTGTATACAAATAAAAAAAAAAATGTCACAACACATAAGGAATAGAGACTTAGACATGTCACTAAAGGGAAATCTCAAACAAAAGACCCAGATCAACCCAGATTGCCATGGTCCAAAGTAGAACAAGACAGACAGGTCCAGGAGGGAATTAATGATCTGACAGATTAGATTATGTAAAACTAAAAAGATGTTGGAATACATAGGCATTTTACTACAATTAATATATGGAAAAATTAGGCAAATAATTTTTCTGAAATGAGTTAAATATTAACTCTAGAGTGAAAAGCAATTTCTAACCTGGGCATTATGCAATATACCTGCAGTCTCAACTATTGCGAGGATGAGGCATAAAATCATAGAGACCAAAAGTCTGAGCCAGCCTGGGCAATACATCAAGGCTCTAACTCAAACAAAAGAAAAATCTGCAATTAAAGATTTATATTCAGTTAGGTGTCATGGCACACATGCAGTCACAAGACTGTGGAGGCTAAGGCCATGAGAATATGAAGTTCAAGGCCATCCTGGACACACACTGAGCTCTAGCCCGCCTTTGGCTTTGAGACCAAATCTCAAAAACCAAACCAAATCAAACAAAACAACGTCAATATTGTTGTTTGAAATGTAGTGAACAATACTTACATAATCACAATAAATAAGCACCAACATGCAAACAAATAAGGTGAGAATTATATGGTGAAGAAGGATGAGCAACGGTGTGTGCACGTAAGAGACAACTATTTCTCTACCATACTGAGAAGTCAGTAGACGATGTCTGACAGCGACACGATAAGAAACAGCAACACTGGCCCAATGTTCCAAAGCACGAGAGGAGGCATCTGAGGAGAAGGGCAAGTGGGAGTAGAGTTGTGCTGCTGCACTTGTCTACTTTGTTTACACCCAAGATCAACAGAAGTACAGGATTTGGAATCAGGCTTGTGTGGACCTGAATTTCTGAGACTTCAGTAATCTTATAGATGGAAGCAAATGACCTAATAATCTCTCATTGTTTCTATTCTCTGACACAAGAAGAAAAACAGTATATTCTTTAAAGGTTTACTAGGAAAAGTTAATGAATTACTTCATGCAAATTGACTAAAGTAGGCCAGGCAAATAAGCAATAGTAAAGAAAGATCAATAGTTATTATGGTATATATATATGAACTACTACTTTATAACAATATAAGTAGCTATTAGTAGCCCAGACCTGTTTTAACATATGGAGTACATATTAAAGTCTGCCACTCTTCTTGTGAGGAAACTAATTTATAACTTAATACATACATAAGTACTACATAGCACCTTATTTCTAAGATTTGGCTGAACTTTTTAGTTCATGGTTGGAAGTCAGGGGAGGGAGAGAATGAAAATTTCCAGTTACAGTCAGTGCTAAAAAAACAAAAGAAGTTCAAACTGGAACTTGAAGGTATTAGCTGATGAGCCAAAGGGCAGGGAGGAGCTTATTATAAGCAGAGACTGACACTTGGCAAAGACCTGGGGAAGAAAATAGCAATTAAAAAACAGACTGTAAAGATCTAGCCTCACAATGAGAAAGAGGTATGTGTTCGGCAGCAGGTGAGCCATGTCCAGCTTTTAGGCCACATTAAAGGGTTTGATTTACCCTAAGGGCGTGGAAGAGCTTTGAGAAGGGTCATCACAGCCAAGTATTTTGAAAATCTCACTCTGGATGTACTGACAACCAACCAAAAAGAAATCAAAAACAGTTAAGAAAGACTGGTCATTCATTACCAAAGTCCAGGCAAGAGATAATGGTGGCAATAGGCATAGAAAAAAATGGATGGATTTGAGAAACATCTATACAGGGGTAAAACTGACAGGGTTTGGCCAAGGACTAGTCAGAAATTTGAAAGGAAAATAACTACCATCAAGGACTATTTTATGTTGGTTTCTCTTTTTCCAATTTTGGTTTAGTCCAACCAAATTATACTCTTTAAGTAAAAGCTGCCTTCTTTTAGGTCCTCACCAGGTCCTAAGTTGTGGAATATTTATAAACAAAAGCTGCATGATATTTCAATCCCATAGTTAACTTTTCATTTCTGAATACTGGCTCTTCTGTGAACTGAAAGACCCCAAAACGACAGGATTCAAAGGAATGTGATGGGCATAATAGTAATCTAAGTTATACAAAGTACAGTGAAATGCTTCTCCTATGTTTTTGGTCACTTCTTAAAGCCATTTCCTCTTTTATGACACTTTAAAAAACACTGGTGCTGGGGATAAAATAGGACCTCCAACATGCCAGACAAGTGTTCTACCACTGGACTATACCTGCAGCCCCTTACTTTTAATTTAGTCATACACCATACTAGGCTTGCTGAAAATGGTTGCATGTTTTGCAAATGAATGAAAAGGTCTATGTGCATGTCAACTCATGTACACATAGACAGATGCAGCAAGAGATCAAACCAAAAGCAAAGGTCAGATACTATGGGACCAGGAGCTCCATCACAAAAGCTATGGAAAATTTTTGATGAGTTTTATTGAGAGGAGAAAGTAGTTTCAAATTATTATTATTTTTAAAATCATACTCTCAGGGGTTCTGCCAAATACGGATTTAAAGATGACAAGACTAACCATTAAGAAATCAATTATGGCATCTTTGTCAAGAGTGGATAATACCTTGACCTAGGGGAGTGGAACTGGTAGAGGAATTGGTAGAGGTGGGAAAATATGTAAAACATTATGGAGACTGAGTGAACTGACCGTTGCTGTGTTACTCTGTTGTGACGGCCATAATCAAGTATTTTGCAGGGGTTGATAAATAAACAGAAATTAATTGGCCCACATTCTGAAGGCCAAGAAGTTCAAGGGTAAGGCGTTGGCAGATGCCTGGAGGGCCCATTCCTCCTGACACCCTCCTATGTGCATCCCCACAGTTGAAAGGCAAAAATTGAACAAACTCCCCAGACCTCAATGAAGGCAGAACCCAAATGATGCCAGAATTACTTTCTACAGGTTCTCACTTCCTAACACCAACACACTTGGAATTAGATTTCAATATATGAACTAAAGGAATATGTCATATGAATATTTGGAGAGACAAATATTCTGACCATAGCTATTGTGGAAGCTCAGAAAACTGGTTGAAAATATCCTCTGGATTTGTTGCCTCATATGTAGATAGTACTATTGATCCATAATATATTCCCCCAAATCTCTGCAGTCAAATGTTTCAAAATTTGGAATTTTACTTGATGTCAGAAGGTGATGTGGTTCACAGACCTAATGTAACACTATTCTCCAGCAGGGCCTAGGGCAGCATTATGTAATCAAACTCCACTATTTCTGTAGCAAGATACATCCTACCAGTAGGATAGATGACATTTTCCTGACAGTTCACTCCTGTTTTGGTCCTTTAGGTAAGTTCAAGTTTTGCTAACAAATGAGTCACATAATTTTTGCAGATAAGACATGGTAAAAAAGTTAATACTATAGACAGACTCCAGGAAGTGAAACCTTTTGTCTCTGTTGTAATGAGGGTCTTGGTTTACACACGTGCAATCTCCAGTTATTAAGATAAATTAAAGATGCCCAGCAGGCAATCATACAGATAAGCAAATTGTCCATACAGTTAAAACTGAAGCAAGTATAGGGAACTATTTTATTTAGTGCCAGAAACACAAGCCTAATTTGGAGTCCAACTCAAAGAGGTTTCATCTAACTGTCAGTTGTCACTGATGACCTAGAATTCAGAGTCCTACTTGTCTTTCCTCTTCCATAAATTAATGAACTTTGGTCTCTTGTCATTGTTGGAGTTGACTTGAATTCAATGTTGCCATTGACAGTACATTAATTATGTTACAATTACCCAAATTATATAATACTAATTATCCTGATATTAACCAGACACATAATTGGATAGGTACTTGAAAAGGCCTCCTTTCTTCTCAATCAGCTTTTAGACCCATAAATGATCTGTTACTCCAAATATATTTCTTTTATGGACCAGGGACATGAATATATCTGGATGATTCAGATATTAATCATTCCCAAAATATTAATGCAGTGATAATTTCTCTAGAGAAAAGTTCCATCTACTAAGAATATGAAGGTGGATTAAAGTTAAAAGCATCTATGAAAAGCTTAATTATCCAATCAGATCTTCCTAGACTACATCCCTGCAAGTAAGTCACTTAGACATCTAATTTTTTTAATCTAGTCTTTTATAGGAGAGAAGAGGTGATTCCTTTAGTTCATTTTTTATACCTATTTCATAATAAAAGATTAAAATATCAACAGAATAGGAGAAAGTAGTAAACTGGGACATGATTTCCTTAGAAATTTTTCATAATCCCCACAGAACCGTAACTCATCTATAACACTTAGAATAAAAATAGCATGTGGGAGAGTGACAAAATTATTTTTTTCGCTTGATGATTGTTATTAAAATCTCACAAAAACTTTTTTTACCCTGTCCCAAAATGTCCTACAGCATGCTGAGAACCTATCTGAAATGCAGTAATGAGACTTCATGTAACTCCCGATGCTTGAGAGATTTAATCTAGAGACAATGTGCTAGGATCTCAAGGCCTTCATCAAATGCTTAAACAGGATCGCAGTGTGATTTCACAAAATTCTTACTTTCTTGTGAGAAGAACGATAAGCTTGTAGAAAAACGGGCCTTAAAAGCTACCTTCAACAGGAGAGCACTAGTTTAGCATTGCAGAGACCACGTGAAATCCATCTATTACATTAAGCCTATTTGTTTAAAAAAGAGAAAAGACACCCATGCTGTAAGATAAAGTTTTTTGAAATTTGTTTCATTTATGTGCATACACACTACTGTGTACTGAGATGAAACACAGAATGTATTTTTTAAACTGAGGCTTGTGGATTTAAAAAGTGTTTTTAAAACATTGGTATTAAGGAAATGTGCTTGAAACCAAAAGTCTAGATTATTGCAAGTGAATGGAGGACATTGGGTTTATGCCTTATAAAACATGTTTTAAGCCAAAATAATAAAAGATCAGAAGAACAACTAATGTTGTTCAAAGTGGCTCAAAAATTAACTGTGGCTCTGAAATACCAAGAGGGCATAAAAATTTCAGACCACACGGCACCTTCAACATATATGTGAGATCCACAGCCAGAGAAAAGCACAGGGACCTCACCAAGTCTCTGCTGAGCAAGGTGAAAACTAGAGTAAATCAGAGTGGGGCAGAGAACAATGTGCTCTGTAATTACAAAGCCCTTAAAAACTACATGAAAGAGGAAAAGATAAACATCGTATGATAAGTGAGAATGTGGGTGGTGAAATGCAATGATACAGCCATTGGAATAATAATGCTATCTCTAGTGTTTGCAGGGTGAATGCAGTGGGAGCACCCAGCTTCAGCTTACAGCACACTGGATGGCCTGGCGGGGTAGCAATGGCAGGAGGGAAGCCTGAGGATGCTAGGGTTCGAAGATGCCTGTTGTGATCACAGCTAACGAGAGCCTGTTACATTTATTCCTAAAGGTTAGATAGTCTGGTAACCCTTGCCCAATAACCAGTGAAAACTAATACTCAAAACCTAGGGAGAAACACCTGCTTGGTTTTCAAATCGTATTTGGCACATTAATGGCTCTTTTGTAGCAAGCAGAAAATTTGGTTGAATAACAATTATGACCCATTGTGCTGTGGGTTCTTCTTTCTTTTTAGATTTTAATCGCACCTTCTTTTAAAAGCCATGTATTGCCTAAAGCGTTCTAAGTTAAATGCTAAATTTAAACACATATTTTAAAAATGAGCAAAGATAGAACACAGGGAGTTAAACTAATTATTATTTTAAAATTTTTGTAAAAATGTCGGCTAAAGTAGTATAAAAAGAAAGATGCTTGGTACAAATAAACAGCTCAGAATGTTTCAACTAACATGTATGTCAGATAGCAGTTAGCACTGAAGGTTAAATTTAAAGGAATATAATTGTAGGATATGGCTGTACTTCATATGTCATAGCCACAAACTCAAGGAAAAGTTATACAATAAAAACACAAATTTTCACACAACCAGAATTTCTCAAAGTCAAACGCTGTAACTCTGAATTTTAACAACAGATTTTGAGTTCTGATGTTTTTCATTATATAGTGTAACTTCTATAGCAAGTTTTAACTTACTAACATGTTCTTTTTAGAATCAGAAAAACGGGTAACTTGATGGAGTTCCTAAAACAGAAAGAAGGAATTAAGTCTAAGGTAATAGGAGTTTCACCCTCAATTCTCAGGCTTCTGAGAAACTTAATTAAGCAGAGAGGAATTTGGGCCTGGCACTCTCAGGTTTAGACGTGGCAGGATCCTGAAACCCAAGGTTTTTTTGAACCTTTGAGTCATGCTACAGGCACACCAGATCCTGGATACACAGGTCCTTAAGTCAACAGGTCCTCTAAGTGTGTGTGTGGTGGTGTGTGGTGGCAGCTCTATTTCCTCCTGCCGTGAAGACCAGGGCTCTCCCATCTCAAACCAGAAAGTGGGTACAGCTCTGCCCAGGGCACTGTACCCAGAAAAGCGCAGCGATGAGAGCGCGGGAGATCCGCGTGGCGACCACAGAGTGCCTTCCAAAGCAGTCAGAAACCATCGAGATGGCTCGGCCGGCCGCGGTCTGCAGCCTCGGACTGTCTGGGGTCAGGCGGGGAAAGTTGCCCGGCACAGCCCTGACTTTCAGTCATAGTTCGTCCCTGTGCACTGGGGAGGCGGACGGGCAACCTGCTAGCCCCAGTCGGCGAGCCGCGCCCGACTTCGCCCGCAGCCTGGGCTGGAGACCCAAAGCTCCCGAGGACCAGCCCGGGCCAGCGGGACCTTCTGCCCCGGTCCGAGTCTCCGGGTGGAGCCTCGCCACCGGGACTGCCAGGGGCTCGGGCGACGGGGGGGACCCGGGTTCCCCCGGCCTCTCCCGAGGGGCAACTGAAGCCCGCTCTCGAGACCGCGTCCAACGGGCCGCGGGCAGCCGGGTGGCCGTCCCCTGCGCGCCCCCGGCCCGGGCGGCGGGTCCGGGCGGCGGGGCGCCCGCTTACCTGGCAGGTGGGCAGGGCAGGGCGGGCAGCGGCGTCCGGCCGGGTGCCGGCCGAGGGCAGGGCGCCGGGCGCAGGTGGCGGCGGCGGCGACTCGCGGGGCGGTCGCTACAGTTGCGCTGGCGGAGCTCCTCCTCCGCCGCCGCCTCCCGCCTCCCGCCGGGCGTCCCGCAGTTGCCCGCGAGGCCGCAGCCGGGCTCCGCTTCCTCGGCGGCGAGTCTCCCAGGTGAGCTCCCGCGGGCGACGTCGGCAGGGCGAGGCCGGCTCCTGCGCCTGCGCGCCAGCAGCGCCCCGCCCCTGCCTACCTGAGCGCTCCAGGTGAGCGGCGGGCCGCGCGCCGCGCCGCTCCTCCGCCGCCCGCGCGCTGCCTAGCAGCCCGGCTGCATCCCGCGCGCGGCCGCCCGGCACCCGGGGCCACCTGGTTCCCGGAGCCCGGCTCGGCGGCCCGGCGATACGCAGACGATGCTTCCCCCACGCACTGCCCTTCCTCTTCGCGTCGCCCAAACCGAGGGGATGCTGCGCCCCAGGACCACTTCGAGAAGGGAGCCTGGGGCCCGTGTGGCTTCCTCGGCGGGGCTCAGCAGCCTGTCACCAGTTAGCCCGGGGAGCTTCCTTCCCCTGTAGCCTTGATTTCATCACTTGACTCTCTTCGGCGCAGCTAGTGGTTTCCGTTTCTGGCCGCGGGCGCTCGGGTAGGGAAGCCTCTGGTCCAAAGGAGGCGCCTCCCTCAAACGAAGTAGAGCTTCTGGTGTTGGGTGAGCTTCGCTGATTTGGGGCGCACCTCCCCTTCCTGGGTTGCTATCCATTGCAAGGCAAACCCAATTCCCACAGGAGACTGAAAGTGCCATCGGGCGGACCCTGCTGCTCTAGTTTGGAAAGAGTTTGTGGTTTCCCGGACAGGGCTTGCGTTTCCTGGAGAGGCGTTGAGATACTCACATCTGTATCTGCCAGGTGTGAACCTGCACTCTTAGGACCATGAAGGTTTTACTCTTGTATTTACGAAACTTAAACCGTATCCCCTTCCTTCTTTTAAACTATTTCTTCTGTGTCTGTGACAGTAGCACTTAAAAATTCAATATTGTTTTTGTACCTTTCTATGAACTTATCGTTGTGCTTAGAGAAATGGAAAAAGAACTAAAGACTTTGGGGTAACATGGTTGATTACACGGTGACACGTTTTCCTATAAACGTGGTGGCACATTTTTCTCCTACATTTTGACACTCACACTATTTCTTTACTGGCTTATTAATTGTATGCGTGACGTAGAAATAGGCTTAAGATAATCATTAATGCAGTATCAACAAGTGTCCTGTTCACTCGGCTAGTCTACAACATCGGTTTTAGCATACTACTGTTGGATACTTCAACGCTTAAAACTGGGCTTAAAACTTGAGAGTTATTTGTTTCTCATATTGTGATTGTTTTGCAAGTATATTTTAGCAGTACTTTCTAAAATCATTTTTAAGCTCCCTTATCATCTTACCTCCAAAAGGAAAGGTTAGGGATCCTTGTATATTGTGTGTGATGCTATACTAGCATCCTATTGTTTGTCCCTAGGGTTAGAGGTGAAAACATTGATTTCCTAAAATCGTTTTACCTTATTAGTTCTGCCACTCTTTTTTGCCTTTTGCCTTTATGTGGAGAGAGGTTAATATTTACCTTTAGGGAATTTGGGAGAAATCCTAAATGTATAACCAAAAAGTCTCTACCTTTTTGCCATGCACCACCTACTCCTGAACGAGGCAGGATCTGAAAATGGTCATAATTTTGATGCCCCACTGGGAAGTGAAGAGCAATAATTTCAATTGACAAGGGCAGAGTCAGAGCAGATAGATATAGAATAGCAATCCCAAATCAAAGGACTGAGATGCTGTGGCATCACGAGTAGTAACATAAAAAGAACAATTGAGAAGAGATGATAGGCCAGCTTACCAAAGGAGATGCAAGCCAATAGGTCTAAAGTTTCAGGAGTGGACAGAAAACATGTCAAAGACGATCAGGAGTGACTGACAGTTCACTGTCAGATTTACAGTAGGGACAGATACTTAAACAAGACAGCAATATTTCTGAATTTAGCATGACTTGTACAACTCATACATCATGTGAACTATTATTTTATATCATTCTGGAAACAAAGTATTAAAATTAATAAAAGTTTTTCTGCTTCACAACAAAATTAAAATGCTGCAGGCCAAGAAAAAATATTATTATTCTGAAATGTTTAATATCCTAAATCTAATCAGATACAAAGATTTTGGAAGTACCATTCCATTCAAAAGTATGAAATGAAGCATTTTTTTCATTAAAGCAAAATCAAATCTCATCATAAAATAAAATTCAGGAGGCTTAGTGTATATATTTGTCTCAGAAACAAGCCTTCTTAATAGTACGTGTTTGACATATAATTATACTTAAGTTAGGAAACTGGGAAGATTTTACACAGTAAAGAAGAGCCATAAACATCTCTTCCCTTCCCCAAAACATCCTTTTGTGTTCAACCACACACAGCTAGCCACAACAAAGCTCATTTATGTGGATCTGAAATACTGTTTATTCATTTCTGTTAATTAGTGCCAAGATCAGTACCTGGTACTTAGTAGCTGCTCATAAATATGTGCTAAATGAATAAATTGTTCCATTAGCTGCCATGAAAAAAAAACCAATGTGCACAGCATCTTAACCAAATCATAGATACAAAGAATGGCTCGATATAACATATGGAAAAATAATCCCAGGCAATGAAAGTAGTAGGTTAATAATCTAAGACAAAAGCTACCATTTTTTCTTATAACTATGTTTCATAGGGCACCATGCAAAGCAAGGTATATTCCTATAAGACACGTCCCTTTCCACAAAATAAAGTGGTAGTATGCACAAAATTCTTTCCTGGTCTAATTCATCTAAATACCATACCAAGAGAACTGCTATGGTGAAGAAAAGGAAAAAAAAAACCTCCTAGATATACCAAATAATAATGGACAAGGAAGAAGGAAATGAAATAATCAACATCAAAATTAAATTAGTAAAAATTAATTGTAAAAGTTGTACAGTTTAATGAATGAAATTGTGTAAGCTCCCTAAGCCCAATGTTATGCCTTTTGAGTTTGTTGTTTAATTGTAAGGCTTACTGACTTTCATTTGAAACATATGCCCTGTTTAGACGTTAGAACAGTTTTGCCTCATGAGATCGTACTTAGGATCTCAAAGTCAAACTGAGAGATTTGGTTCAAAGACCAAACAGATTGCAGCAGTTTCTGCCAAAAGAAGCAAAAGGAATGAAATGCTATTGATTCAAAAAGGAGAACAGTAGTGGGATGTCAGTAAGGTGCCACAAATATGTAAGCTTTTAAAAAATAATGTCAGTATAATCCTACGTTGTGTTAGTCAAAACTATGAAAACATAAATAAATTGTTTATGCTCAAACTTTCTGGACTTCCTTTTTCTACTTTTTATTTCCTTACACAAATTATCAGAATAACCTTCCCAGATATTGCAAAGAGATACACACTTCTGTGAAGGCATTTATTGACTTAAATTCAGCAGAACATTATCTTGTTAATTTTGTATCCTTGATGCTTGGCACATAGTAGGTGCTCAATAAATATTTGATGAAATGGATTGAATTGAGTGCTGAGTTCCAGGCTTTTAAGCATTAGCCTAAAAGCAAAAAGAAAAATTATGCTGAGTCAGACTAATATTCCATCTAACTCGCTCAGAATTCTGATAGTGGATTGGTCTGTGGGTATGTCTTTGAGGCACTTTTTTTATTACTGTGTGATGTGGGATTTCCCAACCCACTGTAGGTGGTGCCACCCCTGAGCAGGTGGCCCTGGGTATATAAGAAAGCAGGCTCTGTACAGACTAGGGAAGCAAGACAGTAAGCAGTGTTTTTCCTTGGTTTGTACTTCATTCAGTTCCTACTTCCATGTTCCTGACTTGGCTTCTCTCAATGATAAACTGTGACTGGGACATGTAAACCAAATACACCCGTTACTCCCAAAGTTGATTTTGGTCAGAGTGTTTTATCACAGCAATAGAAAGCTAACTAAGTCAGTATCCAACAAAGCCTCTGTGAGTATGATAGTTAATTCTGATTGACAGCTTGATAGGATTTAGAATCACCATGAAAGCAAAGCTCTGAACATGTCTGTGAGGGATTTTCTAGATTAGTTAATTGTGATAAGAAGACCTATCCTAAATGTGAGCCATGCCATTCTATGGGCTAAGGCCTGGACTTAAGAATAAAAAGGGTAGAGGGAGCCAAGCAACCGCATTCGTCATTCCTCAGTTCTCCACTTCCTGTTCCTGCTGCAATACCTACCTGCCATGATGGACTGTATGCCCTGGAACCGTAATAAATGCTTTCTTCCTTAACCTGCTTTTGACAGGTACTTTATCAGAACATCAAGACAAGTAACTAATACAGTAAATGTCATCAATAAGTGTTGTGGAATTCTGTCTTCTAGGACTGATACTACCATTGCTGTCTTGGAATCAGCATGGTTGTGATTACTAACACTAGAAACTCACAAGATTGGGCCTGTTAACATTCCTGAGCCCCTCCTCTAGCTGCACATAAGCATGTGTCTTGAGAAACACTAGATTATGTAAGAAGGAATGGTGACTTGAGTACTGTTTCAGTGAAGTTTCTGTGAGTACTCATCTGTGCTGGGGTGGGGATTTTTGGTCATGCATCTGTCCAAGAGTCACTTATGCTCCTGTAAGTAACCCTTTACTAATGCTTCTATAGGTTACAACAGTTTTCATTTATTTGCCAAGCTGGACTTGACCTTGTTTCTTTGGTTGGTTGGTGTACCTGCTGGGATGACCAGGCATATCTGTATATCTATCCAAGAAAAGTCATGAAACACTATAAAGACAACCTGTAGGTCCAGGGCCTGGCAAGTGGATGATCCCATTCTCCTACCAGAAGTGAATCCACTTGGGTTCAATTGGTTGAATGAATGCCAGGCTACATTTCAGCTCTACTCTCTTACAAGATACATTTTCAGAGAGCACAGACTATATAACCTGTTCCATCAGGTGTCAACCCATCCTCTTCTAGCTAACTATCCTCACATGACCACCAGGATAAAAAAATGCAAACACAGCCCAGCCTACAACTTTCTCTTGAAGATGTGAATGTTTGCCAAATGGCTACAAATTCCTCCTACTCAGTGTGGTTTTCACACTTCAAATTTCCTGTTCCTTCCACCAAGTGAAGCAGTTAATTTCTTTGAATATTGATTGTTTAGTATCTATAAAATTTGCTTTGACCAATAAAATATAGTGGAAGTGATATTGGGAACTGCAAAAGGAATACTTAAGGAATTTTTTATTACCATTTGCCTTCTCTTCTTCAGAATGTGCTCCTGAGTTGGCCATGCCACCAAGAAGCCTGGGGTGAAAAAAACATGTGAAGAGAGATATTCCCCATCCTAGAAGTTTGAGTTGAGTGCAGATCCCCACCAACTTCTAGCTGAACCCAATCTGGTGAATAACCCTAGGCAAAGCCCACAGAATTATTTGGTCAGTCAACAAAGTCATGATTAATATTTAATTTGTTGTCATTTTAAATTAATAAATTTTTGGAGTGAGTTTAAGTACTTCATTTAAGCTTGGCATCTCAACACAAGCATAAACAGAAGGCTTTTGAGAGACATAAGGTTGGATTTATTAGAATTTTAATTCTAAGCCTTAAAAGGACTGTGGCCCATAGATGGAAAAATATTACTTTACAGTCTGAGCCAGTTTTCCATTCTCACTCCATATCTTGATAAAAATTTGTGAAGACTGGAGAAAGAGAAATCAGGTAAGACTGGGAAGCAGTAAGCGCTGGGAGCATGCTTGGAAGTATGCCTGAACCTCTCACTGTTTCAGAGTGTCACTGCACTCTAGGCTACCATTCCTATAGACCACAGTGATCAGCGATACAAAATAAGGTTGCTGAGAAGACACTGACAGAGATGAAAAGAGAAGTTGCTTTTATTGACCCTGCCATTGCAAGAAATGAGCCTCTAATGTTACACATTGCCTACTGATGATTAAGAGCAGAAAGCATCTCTAAATAGGATTTAAAATTAGACATGCCTTAAAGAGCATCACAGCTACACAGTGCCCCAGAAAGACCTATGAAGCCCCCCAAATGTATTCGATTGCAGGCATAATGGTTTTTGTAAATTATGTCTCTTTGAAAAAGAGGCCTTTTATTCATTTATCTATTGTCCTCAGCTGCTTTGATGTCACAGTGAGAGTTTTGAACATTTGTGACAGAGACACATGGTCTGCAAGGTCTAAGATATTTACTATCTGTGGCTTTATAGAGGACAAATCTTTATTTTGGAAGAAGCATAGGGAACTGGGAAAACATGCACCTTGTATGGTAACACAAAACAAAAATACACCATGCAGATGATGACCAAAGGTCCACTGGGACCAGGATATAGTATCAGCAAATGACAGCCTGGATACCTATGATGGCCTAATGCCAATTATCTTATACAAATGCATTCCACCGTTCTCACTGCCCACGTATTTTGCACTAGGGACTACTTATGGACTGTATCTGCATTATTAGTGACTTTGCTAAGATTCAATTACGACATGGTGTAGCAGGGATTTAAGAAAAATCAGACTTAAGAATAAATATAGAGGACTGGGGAGATGGCTCAGTCAGTAAAGTGCTTGCTGTGCTGTGCAAGCATCAGGCTCGGAGTTTAGATCTTTAATACCCACTGGAAAGAAAAATCCCAGTGCTACCTTTGCATTTATGATCTCAGCACTGGAGAGACAGAGACAGGAAGATATCTGGGGCCTGCTGAATCTCTGGGAGAGACTCTGCCTCAAAGACTAAAATGGAAAACAGTTGAGGAAGACACTTGACCTCAACCCCTGGCCTCCTGTCCCACTTACACACACACATGTGCAGACAACGCTGATGAACATGTACACACATACAGAACATAAAAATGACATAAAAATAATGTTATATTAAGCTTCTAACATCTGATTCTGTCTTCAGAAGCTACTATGCCCCCTGTGGACTTCTATAGTGATAATGGAAAACTGATTTAAAAGAAATGCATGTTGAATACCTGGCCTCAATGCTGCAGACAGCACAGGCTTCTGAACTGAAGGTGTGCTAGTCTCCACTCGTGTTTTCCATGTGCCTTCGCCAGTGACATGCTGACAGTGAAGATGGTGATTCACACTCCTCTTAATTCCATCCCTTTCCTGAAACAGTCATTTCCTCTCTCTTTTCCCCCAAACTCCAAGAATAAAACAGACTGGCAAATAGGAAAACAGCTGTGAAACAAGTAAGGAAGAGAAACAGAGCAAGGATCCTGAGGTCTGAGGTTTCACTCTCAAAAAAACACTGCAAGTGCTTTAGATGATAAGGAAGTGGCTTGTGATACTTTGCCATGACCTCATGTTCCAAGAAAAATTTCACTTCCTACTGTGAACTATGGTGTGGGAGAAAGAAGAGCTTAAATGAACACTAGCTCTGCTGCGGGTGTCATAGCGACATTATGTCATTTTGTCCCTCCAGTTCTCCTGTGTTGTTTTCCAGGTGAGGAAGTAGAGTGACAAGCTCAGAGAC
Source organism: Eospalax fontanierii (assembly GCA_035773235.1). Taxonomy (NCBI): domain Eukaryota; kingdom Metazoa; phylum Chordata; class Mammalia; order Rodentia; family Spalacidae; genus Eospalax; species Eospalax fontanierii. The sequence goes on along the minus strand of CM069530.1, from coordinate 65,376,693 downwards.
ACACAGCCAGCTGAGGTGGAATGTGAACACCCGTCTTTCAGGCCCCAAAGCCCACAGCACACACTCAATAATACATGTAACCATTTGTGTTCTAAAGCAATCTGTCTTGAGTCCAAGGGATGACGCGTTGTCATCTTTAGGTTGTCTCTAGACACTCATTGAAATTTCTCTTTCTCTGGTTTTGAGTTTATTCATTTAGTAACAATGAATGGGAAATTTAAGTAGTATAAGGTTTGGTTTTCACTTGTAAATTTTATAATACATTCAAGTATATTAAACCAAAATTATTAATTTAGTGCCATATAGAGATACCTTTAAGCATAACATATAGGAAACATAATGTCATACTAAAAAACAAAAAGCATTGTTTTCTACAATGAAAATAGTGACGAATATAGACATGTTTTATCATGAGAGATAAAAGAAAGTGCAAAGCTATTTCAATACAATGCTCCATTTGGCAGTCTGTTCATTTTGGCATGTTAAGTATAACTGAAAGAGATACAAAATATAATAAGGATTTTACATGTATTTTAGGGGGCCAGAGAGCTGGATCAGCTAAGATCACTGGTTGCTCTTGCAGAGGACCTGGAGTTTGATTCCCAGCACCTACCTGGCAGCCAACACACATCAGTTACTCCAGTTCCAGGGAATCTAATATCCTTTTCTGGCCTCCATGTGCATTGCGTGCATTAGTGCACCTACATACATGCAGGTGAAGCACTCATACATATAACATTTAAAAAAAATTAAAAATAAATAAAATATATGTTAGCATAATTGTTCAGAAAGACAGCTTGTGGTCTTTTAATGTATAGATCAAAATGTTGCAAAGTAATGCTTTATGTTTGAAAGCATAATGTTCTACATTTAAACTGAAAATTATAAACACAAATTTAAAACTCATATTTTGATGTAAAAATAGTCTGTCTTCCAAGTAATCCATAAACTTTTGTTGAGAATAAATGAATTTTTGAGCAAGTATTTTGTTTTTGTTTCTTTCTTTCTTTTTTTTTTTTTTTTTGAGATAAGGTCTCCCGATAGTCCCAGCTAGACTGGACATTTTTATGTAGGAGACTGGCTTTGATCTCACCGAGATCTACCTGCCTCGGCCTCTGGAATGCTAGGATTAAAGGTTCGGCACCACACCCGGCTGGACCAATTATTCTTGACTGATTTGGCTCAAGCAGGAGCCAAGCTGACAGGTGAGAGGATCTGAGTTTATTAACATAAAAATGCAATTGTAATTTTAATAATTTAACTGTATTGGAACACATTTAAAAGACTAGATTTGTGGAATTTCAGAATCTGGATTGAATTTACTTTAAAATGATTTTAAAAGTATATAATATAACAATGATGAAGCAGACCAAACTAGAGAAAGTATCTTACACACATACAAATATTGCAGCATTTTATAAAATTTCAAAATAACTTTTAATGTCTAAAGATTGTTAGACACAAAAGACCGATGACAAAACTGTCAGTTTGTTTCATGGACTGTGATGTTTTGTGGCATCACAGACCAGAATAAACAGTTTTTCCATCTGACCTTTTCTTTTCTCTTTACAGTAATTAAACTTTGCCATAATCTCACTGAAATCAGGAAATGGTGTCTCGGGTCATTTAAAAGTTGGACTTTAAAATGGTGATGTTTGCCTTTAATCCCAACACTCAAGAGGCAGAGGCAGGTCAATCTCTGTGAAATAGAGGCCAGCCAGGTCTACGTAGCATGAGTTACAGGCCAGCTGGGACATATATAGAGACCCTGTCTCAAACAAAGAAACAAACAACACCTAAAATCTAACATCAAACAAACCCTCAAATCAAAAAAAAAACTTTGCTTAAATGTAATAGTGATTTCTTTGTACTCTTTTAAAACTCTTTTACCAAATATGGAGCAGTTTCAATGGAGCATTATTTTATTTTATTTTATTTTATTTATTATCTTTAATTTACATGTTTGAGTATATTGCCTACATGTATGTCAGTGCACTTGTGTCATGCAGTGCCCACAGAGTTCAGAAAAGGGTGTTGGATTCCCCTGGAATGAGTTATGAACAGTTGTTAACCACCATGTGGGTGCTTGGAATTGAACTCAGGTCCTCTACAAGAGCAGCCAGTGCTCTTACTTACTGAGCCATCTTTCCAGCCTCTCAATGGAACATTTATTAAATACATGCAATATGCAAAGCCGTTGTGATATGAAGAAGTATGAACCTATGACTTACTTAAAGAGAAGAGATTTTACTCTTCTGTGAGAAATTCTGAGGTCCACTCCATTTCCAATTCTGAATTTTGTATGATCTACTCTCTTGTGTATCAATCGACGCATTGTATGTGTAATATTTCACTACTTGATTTTGTTTTGTTCATTACATGTGAGACTTACATATGTTGTTGTATGTAGCTGTGATGAACTTTATGCCATTTTGTGCTCTTTCTCACCATTCTACTTTGATGAATATTTAAGACTGTATAGGAACATGTGTTTGTCAGAAAGTTACTACAAACAGTACTATTAAGAACATTCTTACATTTGCCTTCTGCTGAAAGCATGTGAAAGAAGTTTTCTTGGATAAATAGCTAGGACTGAAATTGCTGAGTTATAACTAATTTACCAGATAATGTCCAATAACTGCTTTCCAGTGTAGTTATATAATGTGTCCTTGTGGTCTTAATTGCATATTCTCTACTAATCTATTAAATAGATATGATACGAATATATGTCCATATATGTGTATGGGAAAATATACTTCCTTTTGTATAAAAGGATTTTGCACATCAGAAATCTAAACAATGGCATCAGAGCTGCCTTTTCAAAAAAAAATCAAGCATTGTAAAAGCTGTGGTTGATTGGGAATTTTGTCCTTTGTTGCCAGGAAACAAAATATTAAGGAAAAAATGGGAAGAATGTTTTAGTTGTATCTTAACAGATGGAAAACAAGTATATTTATCTTTCACTTCCCTCTGTTACACTGAAGATGTCTTCCTTTCAGGGATGGAAATCAGTATTTGCTCCATTTTCAGTCCTGGTTGTTGGCCTTCTAAAGAAGTTAAGGCTGTTCAGAGGCTGTTCAAATCACTTCAAAGGCTGATTGGTGGCATTCAAAACAATGTGTTACATACCAATTTCAGGAATGTGCTGTTCTTCAGCTATAACTCCTTAAAATCACCAGAATTGGAACACTCTAAGATAGTATATTTTTATCCTCACCATAACTTTTTTGCATATTTCTTTTTCTATAACAATTACGCACTTAAAATTGACAAAGACCCATTAACTGCCCTAATGGGTATATTTCAAATATCCTAAAGTTTTAGACTTTACTTAACTAAAATCCTGTGGGCACAATACTACCACATGCTTATCATTTTTATCTAATAAAGTCTCCTCAATCAGTGCAAGCTCATAAGAATGTGCTATTCTTTAAAGGGAACATTTTTGCAAAAAGCAAAAGAGGGGGCTCCTATTATACTCCCTTTGGGTAACTTACTATTTTCAAAGCCTCCTAATGTTATAAGAACTCCAAATTATTTAAATTAAAATTAAGAAAATGGTAATAACTTGAAATGTTCCTGAGTGTTTTCTTCTAGCTCTTGTGCCCTGCTGATTAATGTGTATGGCTCTTATGGTCTGGAGCACCAGGACCAGGGACTTCATCATGTATTCAGTCCCGTGGGGCAGTGCGTTCACTAATGTGTTTTATAAAGACCAAATAAGTAGCCAGAGGTAATTCTGAAAAATTGATGCTATTATCCTAGTGAAGAGTTTATTAAGTATTAAATAGCATGATTAGGAATATATCACAGACTTCTACTGCAAATTAAATGGAAAATCACAGAAATTTTTTGAGTTGTCAAAGGGAAATACATTGGGTCCTAAATTATTTGGCTATTATTATTAATTTGCTGTTGGATAGCTACTCAAGACAGAGATATTTTCTAATCTGCAACCCAGTATAGCAAAGCAGGCAGCCATTAAAAACAGCCAACATCTTAAACTCAAACAATAATGGCATTGAATGAAAATTAATGAACACTTTTCTTGGGTACTTAGCATCATAATTCACACAAAGCCCTGAAGGTAGGTAATGTTGCTACTGAGCTACAGATGAGGAAACTAAGGCTTAAATTTTTGCATGAATTACCCAAGGATGCAAAGCTAATGAACAGGTGTATGAGGATTCATCCTATGAAGCCTACTGTAGAAGACTCGTATATGTTCTTAATCACACCATGCAAGACTAATAAGATGTGCCTTCCATTAATGCCTTTCTTTTCACATCAATGATTAGTCAGAAAGAAACTTGAAGAATAGTCCAGATATCAAAAGTCAAATGCCATCTGAATCACTTCTGTCAGTTGTCTTTGCTTAGTCATTTCTTCACAATGTGAGGATTTCATTTGACAAAATTAATTATGTTCTTAATGGAGAACAAGCTTTTCAGGGAAACTGTCCCTTCTCCACTGTCTCCACACCCATGACATTCCACCTGCTGGGCCTTTTCAACTGGAATCTCATGGCTGGTACAATCCTGTGGTACGGTATCCCATTTCCTGGCATTTGTTAGGAATGGGTTTGGCTGTAACTTGAAAGACCTCACCACTAATAGTGACATAAGGTTTATTTTCTCATGTATCAAGTTTCTGTCTGCCGCCCTTAGCTCCGTTACTCATCAGTGTCAGTATAATCTGTAGCTTCCTTGATTTTCTTCAGCTTCTCTGTCTTTAGAATATTCTAGTGTGTTGGCTTCCCTACCCCATGGTTGTCATAACACACACCTTCTCCCATGAAGAGGATTGAGTGAGGGCTTTTTGCCTGTTAGTTAAAGATTCTGCATTGAACCCTCTCTCTCCAAACCGTGATTGCCCTGCCATCATCACAAACTTCAGGCAGCAGTGCTTGTATGCTCAGGCAAGGCTGGAATGCATAAACAGCCCACTAGTCATATGTTTTAAAATTCTAGACACACAAAATTTTTCCCAGAATCTTCCTCAGTGACATCCTTATGCCAAGGCTACTGTGAACTTCCAAGTTTCTCCAGCCTGGACAGAAACAAGTATCTGTCCATGAACAGATAAATGGGCAAATATGTGGTACATATTCACAAGAAGAGTATGTACAGCCTTGACATTTACAGAAAAATAGATGCAACTGGACCAACATTATGTTAAGAGAAATAATCCAGACTCAGGCAAATATCACGTTTTCTTTTTTTAATGTGTGACCTAAATTAAAAAATGTGTGTGTGTGTGTGTAGGTTACAAAACTAAAAAAGAGACTGTAAGAGGGAAGATGAGATCTGCCATGAGATGTGTACCATGCAACAGAAACCAGAAGGGAAATTAGCCAAGGGGAGAAAGGAACTGGTTGGAGGAGAAGAGTCATGAAGAGGACAGTGGAGGCCGTAATAAAGGAGGACAAAGCATGTGGCTTGTGTGAAGATGGCATGATTAAGCCTATTACATTGTATACTAGTCTAAATAATTAATTTAAAATGGAAAGTTTTTACAATTGGCTTAGCCCATTATGGGACATTGCCTACGGTTGGGTATGCTGACAGTTCAAACAATTTCTAAAATTCTGTCAGCAAAGATAGAGGTGTAGTTATTTGATAGGGAACAGAAAGGATCTGCCTAAATGCCCTAGTTAGTTTGAAATGTAGTTTTAAAAGTTCTCTCCCTTAGCCATATGACTGAAGTCATAAAAAAACTTGATACTACAAATTCTACATAGCAAGACAGTATTTCCAAATTTCACTCAGTTGTACAAATATCACAGGTGCTCTAGAGGGTGCTGTAAATTTATATATATGTATATATATATGCATATGTATATATGTGCTCTTAGCTCAGGATGATATGACAAAATGTCACAGATTAGATAACCTGCACAACAGAAAAGATTTCCTCACAGCTCCAGAAGCTGGAAATGCCAAGATCAAAGTGTCAGCAGATTGAACTTTTGGTGGAAGCCCTTTTCTTGACTGACAGCATCCTTCTGTCTATGTTTTCACATGTTGAAGAATTCACTCTGATTTCTCCTAATCTCATAAAGAACCGTTTTCAGGCTCATTTTGTAACTGAAACTTTATCACAGCCCAGAGGCCCCACAGAGTCCATAATGCACAGTGTGTGGAAAATTCTATGGAGCATGCCTAGGAGTCGATTTTGGTTTCATGTCTTATACCCTCCTGGGTCCAGCAAAACTGTAGGGACTGGAAAAATACCCACAGAAAATGGTTCTTACCTTAATGCAATCTAGCTGAGATGAAGATGTAGATACAACCCAAGTTGCACTGAAATTTTATGGAATTTATTATTCATCTTTTATTTTACCTGCTGCCTATTACATACTGGCACCATGATACATTATGTTTTATTTAATTTTCCCAACAACCTAGCCAGTCGATGACCTTATTAATAAGAAAACTGAAAGCTGGGCTTGATGGCTCAGCACTCAGGAGGCAAAATTGAAGGACCACCATGACTTCACAGCCAACCTAAGCTAGAGTGAGAAAAAGCTAAAACCTATGTACTATGACTCCAGTCTAGAACAGCCCTCTTCTGAACTGGCAGTCATCGTGTTCGGATGCATTGCACACACTGCTACAGGCCCACTGATTCATTCTGGGGGGTGGTCTCCCCTCATTTTCATTCTGCTTCATTTTGTACCCCTTTTTAGTTCTAGATTTCTCACTGGTGACATTGTTTATTAAGAAACAAGATTAGCCGGGCACGGTGGCACATGCCTTTATTCACAGCACTCAGGAGGCAGAGGTAGGTAGATCTCTTTGAGATCGAGGCCAGCCCAGTCTACAAAGTGAATTCCATGCCACCTGGGGCATAGGGAGACCCTGTCTCAAAAAGACCAAAAAACCAAACCAAACCAAACCAACAAACAAAAAGAAACAAGATTAGATTCCCAAGAAATCAAATCAGGCTGTTTATTTATTTGTTTACTTAATATTTTGATCTTCTGGATCTGGGGTTAGCGGTGCTATGAAGTGAACCCAGAGCCTCTTGCTTTTCCTGTGCTGTCTACTCTCCTACTGAGCTTCACCTCCAGTCAAGGCCAGATTATCAAGTTAAGAGTGAGAAGTAAATGAAGGATAGAAGAGGAAGACAATGTATGACCTTGAGAAGGCTAAACAGGCAAGGGAAGAGGAGAGAGGAATGTTAGATGTGCCTTCAGCACTGTGGATCCTTTGGCATAGCAGTATCTTGTACTGTGACCCTGTCATCTCTGGTCTCTAGCCAATCAAATGGTTTGGCACGGTCCATCAACAGCAGAGTCCGGGTAGAGTTATGGCAGTAACTGAATTACTTTTCCAAGTTGTTCTTTTGTTCTAATCTTGCCCTGAAGGCCTTTGGTAGTTAATCTCAAACCATATAAATATTTAATTCTAAGTTACATTTTCAGAGCACTGTTTTCAAAAGGTATTCAGTAAACATTCTAAATAGGAACAGCAGCAAGTTAGGAGTTTTAAATCCACCTTAATGACTCTGTGTTCTTACTCTTGAAGTGATTTTAAAACATGAATGTGTAAAATTAGCTTTGTTCATTTTGTATCTATGTTTAGTTCCTATTAATATAACAGAATCTCTGATGTGGAAAGAAGTTTAAGGTTCAAACATCCAGCCAAGATTTCAAGTCACCTTTCATCTACTCTTTTTTTAAAAAAAACATGTTTTAAAGTAGTTTGCTAGCTCTAGTTTGGTCTTGTCTCCAACCCTGTACAACTCTGACATTTATAGAATGCTTTCATAATTACCAGTCAGGATATCTCAGGAATGCTGTAGTAACAAATGCAGTTAAAATGCCAGGGACCCAGAGTGAAAGGTTTATTTCTTGCCATGCTGTATGCTTATCACAGACCAGCTTGGCTCTGGTCTACAATAATTGCTCTCTGAGATCTTGACTGAGTAGAAAGCCCCTCTCTGGGATATTCATGGTCACAGGTTAGATTCTTGAGGAATCACGTGATAGCCACTTGAATGTCCACATTTTATTGGACAACAGAAGTTATGTGGACTCATCCCTGAAGGATAGGCAGAAGGCACAGCAGTGCGGAGAAAGGCCAAGGATATTTTGAATAGTTGAACATACTGAATACCTTTATAAAACAGTCAGAATCCTTACTGAAATCTCATTCAACCCACAGTCCCTGACCATTATCTTTTCTTTTTACTAGCTCTACAAATACTAGAAAACCTCATCAGCCATGGCTTCTTTGAGCTGTCTCTTTCTAGTCTAGGAGACTCGATTTCTTCTGGGACCTGTTCTCTCTATCTCACATCACATCCTCTTCAGAGCTTCTCCTGCTGTCTTAAGTTATCTTATGAGGACAAAGTGGGTTTATTCTCCAAAAGTGAACACATTTTTTTTATGTACTCCTTTTAGGATGATCAATATTGCCTGGTACCAGCCTTCTAGACAAAAAGGTTTTCCTTAAACAGTATCATACCTGTTGCATCATCCAATTTCCTGGATACTCATGTCTTTAAGTTTCTCAAAGACTCACAGTTCTTTTGCCTGTGATCCTACCACAATGTGGAGGTCTTTGAACACTTCCAGAGGGCCTACCTGTGTCAGATCCCTGACTAAACTTTAGTTAATTTGGCAATTTAAAGATGACTGTGGATGGGAAAATTCGTATTGGCCAAATGTATAAAATCTTCTATTGTTGCATAGTATTGACTGAGAATATGGACTTTGGAAGTGACTAATCTTGGCTGAAACCCTAATTATAGGCATATGACTTTGCACAAGTTGTCTAATCCTGTGCTTTAATTTCAATGTATAATAACAATGACAAACACACTGGAAAAGAAATCAGAGAAACTATTCCATTCACAATAGCCAACAAGCAAACAAATAAATAACCTGGGAATAAACCTAACCAAGGAGCTAAAAGGTCTCTACAATGAAAACTTTGTCACTGAAGAAAGAAACTGAGGAAGATACTAGAAAATGGAAAGACCTCCAGTGCTCATAAATTGGAAGAATCAATGGTATAAAAATGACCATGCTACCAAAAGCAATTTACAGATTTAGTACAATCCTAATAAAATTTCCATGATATTTTTTAAAAATATAAAAAAATCTCATAATTCATATTGAAACTCAAAAGTCCTCAGAGAGCCAAGGATATAGTTGACAAAAAGAATAATGCTAGAGGGTTTACCATGTGTGATGGACAGCTTAGTCATCAACTTGACACACCTGAGTTGAAGGATCCTCTACTGAGGGAATTTCCTCCACCAGACTGGCCTGTGGCCATGTCTGTGGGGTATTTTCTTGATTGTTGAGTGATGTGGGAGGGCCCAGCCCACTGTGGGTGGTGGCACCCCGGGCAGGTTTTTCTGTATTATATAAAAAATCAGGCGGAGCATGCGCCAGAGGAGCAAACCAGTAAGCAGTGTTCTTCCATGGCCTGTGCTTCAGACCCTGCCTCCAGGTTCCTGCCCTGAGATCCTATCTTGGGCTTTCTAAGTGATGAACTGTAATGTGGGAGAGGCAAGCTAAATAAACCCTTTTTTCCCCAAGATGGAATTGGTCAGAATGTTCTGTCACAGAAATGGAGAAGCAAACTAGAACACCATGCCATACCTGATCTTATTTTTACTATAAAGCTGTAGTAATAATTTTCTTAACTAAGGAGACTGAGATGAGGTTTCTTCCTCTGGCCCTTGTTGAGAGGACTAAGTGACTACAGTGGAACTCGTAAAGCATATTTTCTCTCTTAATTATAGGCTTCGGCTTTCACAGCCCTCTCCGCTTCTAGTGAAGGATCAAGTCCTCCAGCATCTCTTCAGGCTCATCCAGCACTGTGGGGGCTCCGTCCTTTCCTGCAGATTTTCTGTCCTGAAATCTCATTGCCTAGGCATTATCCAAGCTTGACTAACATATATTGTCTAAGAACAAGCTTTCCTGCAATCGTCTGGAGGACCTCAAATCCCCCACCATTTCAGACCAAGAACAGAACCAGAATATAGAACTGGTGAAACTGCTGCTTTATACATTCCCTGGTTTAGCCTGTATTATGTGGAGTAAGGTTTTATTATATCATTTCCATATGTGTACTTTAACCCTATTAATCCCCTGCCTATTTTTTCTTACCCTGCTCCTCTTTCTCTTTCTGTTGATTTCCACTACTTTCTATTTCCTCATAAATGGCATAATTTCATTTTTCTTCATGACACAATAAAACTTCACTATCTATTTCACATTCTTTTTAGCCAATCAAACATTGATAAACTCTTACGCTGATCATGCATTTTTAACAAGCTACCCAGATAGGATTGTTACATAAAATAGAAGACTTTCAGAGTCTTTGAATTTTGGATAAACAACAAATAACTTTTAGTATGTTTCACACATTTTTTGAACCTAGTAGGAAATCATTCATAAGTGAGTGCTGTATTAAATTATTTGTTTATTTTATGTGCACGAGTGTTTTGCCTGCATGTGTGCAAGTGCGCCCATGCATGTAATGTGCACAGAGGGCAGAAGAGGCCCTAGATAACCTAGATAACCTAGAACTAGAGTTACAGATAGTTGTCAGCTGCTGTGTGGGTGCGGGGAACTGAACCTGGGTCCTCTGCAAGAGCAGCCAGTACTCTTAACCACTGAGTCATCTCTTCAGCCTACAAGTGCTATGTTTACTAAATTTAAGGATAACTGATGTGACCAAAAAACCCCCCTCAGTTTTTGACTTGATGAGCTTTTCCTCAAGAAAAAAAAAAAAAAAAAAAAAGGAAAGAAGAAATTCTCCAAGTCCAGGACATAAATACTCAAAAGAAGAATAAGGGGACAGTTTTCTCTTCTTTGGAGTAGAATCTACTTATTTCCTTCATGTTATTCTAGTTTTGAACTGGACTTTGTCTCTTCTGTTTCTTTCTTTGATTTTAGTCCTTCTCTTTCTCCCCTCAATTCTCCTCTTCTTCCTCCTCTTCCTTTGTGCTCTCCCTCTTCCTATTATTCCTTCTCTTTCTTCCTCTTGTCTAGACAAGCCCCCAGCCATAACCACTCATCTTTTATTTAATATTTCTTCTTTAGCTTTCCTAGAAGCACCTTGGATGCTTCTTCCACTGCCTGTTCTACCTTCACAGGTATCAGAATACCTTGCACATAGCCATCTTTCTCCCCTCATGGGAAGCCTGGATTCCCTCAATTTCTATTCTTTGATGAGCCCCTTTTAACTCTGAACCTGATCTGCTCTATCTGTAAGACAGCAATACATTGGGTTTATGTGCTTTGTGTGCATTTACAGAGCAAATATTATCTTAATTTTCACAATAACTCAATGTATTAGTCAGAGGAATAGAGCCAATATAGTGTACACATAGTACAAAAGGGGATTTATTACATTGGCCAGTCCAACAGTGGCTGTCTGCACACTGGAGGGGTTAAAAACCCAGGAGCTGCTCAGTCTGAAAAGCAGGATGCCTTGGCTGAAGAATCTTCAGGAAGGCTGAAGAATCTGGGTTCTGACGGCAGTGGAGGACAGCAGCAACAATGGGACAGATCATTCACAAACAAGAGATAGTGAGCCAGCAAACAGCATAGCTTTCCCCAGGACGACTACATATTTGGGTGGCCTCCGGAAGATGCTGCCCAACCTGGGGGAGGGTATTCCCCACTCACTTAATCCTGTCTGGAAATACCCTCACACACTCACTTAGAAGTCTGTCTTAGTTGATTCCAGATCCAATCTAGTTGAGGATCAGGATTAACCATCATACCCATAATTAGGCTAATTATGGCTAATGAAGAAATGAGACTCAAAAACTTACACAGAAGCTGAGACTTAAGTCTGGGCCTGTCCATTCTTAGACCAAGACCTTTCACTTAGTTAGCCATTGCTTCTTCTTACGTTATTACACTTGCCCTGCTATTAATCAGTTTAGGATATTAATTGTAACACAGCTGTGTGACCTTAATCAAGTGTTTTTCAACGAATCTATACTTTCATTTCCTCACTTGTAAACAGAATTAAACAGTTGTGCCTATATCATGATCTAGATATCATGAAATGACCAGGAAATACTTAGAAAATAGTAGCAATTACTGGAACTGTCATCACCCTAGTTCCTTTTAAGGCGCTGTTCACATACTGTGTTTTGCTCAAGGGCAGAAAATGGAGTCCTTGAAGGAGGACCAATAAAAAAAGTATCAAGGGTCGTGCAATGATGTGATGCCAATCGACGTTACGTTTTCTACTTCCTTTATCATACTGTCTACTTCCCCGTACTCATCAAGTCTGTGCTTAACAAAGAATATAGAACAGTCTGAAGAGCAACTCATTGTAATCCTACTGTCCTTGGTCAAAAGTGAAATCTAGAGTGTGGCACTAAAAAAATGGTGATTTGATTATTTGTAGGTCGTCTAACTTACTCCTTTATACAACCCTTCTTCATTTTTCCTTTGTTCCCTGGTAATTATGATATCCCAGTGCCAGCTATTCAGGGCTAAAATATTACTTTTGTATTCTTCTTTTCCCATTCTGGTCTTTGTATAACAATAGCGTGCTGTGGTAACTTGCAATGAGTGAGATACAGTGAACTCTAGTAGGCAACCTCATAGAAGATTTTTGTATTGAACTAACTAGGACTGTTTCTTCAAAAACTACTCTGGGTACTGCTCGTATGGGCGATGGACATACAGGGTATTGTCTCTTTCTTTCTTTTTATATATAACACATACACACACATACACGTGCACACACGAAAGTACTAAATAAGGGACACTATCAGACCAGAACGTCTGAAGTCAAGGTCACTGTGTAGTACCAGGGGAAATATACAGAAACAAGTTTTCCTTTTTCCTTAGGGAAGGACACAATATCCACAAGAAACACCAAGTGTATGCTTAGGGCACCACAGGGCAGGCTCCTACAAACAAGTTTAGAGGAATTTGGCATTTCATATTTAAAATTTGTGTGTGTGTGTGTGTGTGTGTGTGTGTGTGTACCATGGCACATGTGAAAAAAATCAGAGGAGAGCTTTCAGGAGTCTGTTTTCTACTTCCACCATGCCTTTCAGATACCAGACTCAGTATGCCGAGCTTGCATATCAAGAGCTTTTACTAACTGAGCCATCTCACTGGTTCGATATTTATTTTTAAATTTGATAAATAGGATGATTACAATTTCATAGAACTTTGTAGCATTTATTTTTGACTTAGAGTTTCTTTCCTTTTAAAGCACATAGTTTTTAAATTACTGAGTTTTTGTGATTCTCATACAATATGGTATGGTCTAATGGTATTAGATCCCTCCTTTATCTGCACCTTCTCTTACTGCCCCCACAGAATTTGTTATATATCGTATAGCTTATGGAATCTAATTTGTGTCTTCAAATGTCCTTTAGTGTGGGTACATCCATTGGAGCCTATTAACCTACCAAGATTCTCATGAGAGACTGCCTTCTACCAAGCAGCCATCAGTTGCCAAAAGTTTGTTAAGTTGCGTTGGAATTTTTTACCCACTTCCCCATGTCTGTGATGGAATTTTCTCTGCTTTGAGCTTGCATAGGACTTGTGCATGTTGTCACCATGGCTATGAGTTCATATGCATAACTGACCAGCTGTCTGGAAAACTTTGTTTCCTTGTGATTAGCCATCACCTGTGGCTCTTATAATCAGTAGATATTGATATCTCTCTTTCTTTTTAGAAATTCTGAGTCTTAACTTAATCCAGCATAGTCTAAAACTGCATAGGGATGATTTGTGCTACTGAAATAGATAACTGTAAGCCCTTTACCTCTATCTGGAAATGTTGTTTTTCCCTCCCAGCAAGGTTCAGAACTTGTCAGTGTCATGGCTGTTGATGACTAATATATGAGTTTCTGCTCAGGTATTTTACATGAGCTCTAGCATTAAAGCTGCCTTAGAATGCTCCAGTGGCTCAAATACTCTTGTCTTTTAACGGTTTGAGGAAGTGTCTACTTGGAGCACATACTTGACCTTTCTCTGCTTGCTGACATTCTAACACTTCAGTGTGCTTCATTTTATTTGCTTTGTTAGTCCACAAACAGTTCATTGCACAAATAATGACTAAACATATGCCATGATTAAGAATTCATTCAGGGAATATTCTCAACTCTACTATGCATCATGCATGAGAGGTTTATTTATAGGTAGGCGAAGGAGTAGAGCGAGAGAATTCTTGTTCTATGAACTTTAGATGATCTGAGGAAAGAGCATGCAAGGGCCATGAAAGTCATGTATTGTATGGACAGAGAGTGAGAAGGTGCATACTCTTGAAGAAGCCAGTATGCTGTGTCAAAAGGTATTCTGGAAGAGCAAAATCAACTGCAAAGTACACACTGAATCTGGAGTCATGTCCTAGAAAGGGACAGGACTGGTTTTTGAGTTCAAGAACACAGTCGAAACTATATAGATTTGGAATACAAAATATAGTTTTGAAGTCTTTCTTTCTTTCTTTTTTGCCAGTGATTCATGTACCTGGAACGTTTTGCTTCTCTGAGCCTCACGGCTGCAGTAGGAATCTGTACCAGCACAGTCTTGATGAGTGCATCTGTTCAGGACTAGCATGGAAATCTGGTGCCAGTACTTAGCAATTAAGCTTTTACGGATTACTGAAATTGTTAGTGCCTCAGTTTTGCCTGGAAATGAAAATGGAAATCATAATAATGCAAAGTTTATTTCCTATAGTTGTGAGAATTTAATATGTTCATTTAATACATTTTGTAAGAGCATTTATCCATGGTAATTCCTACAGGGGTTTGCTATTATTTGCTAATGTAACATGAGGTATTAAGTGTTGAATATTACCCAGACGGTGAATGTATGGTAAACTTTTAAAAAATTTTAATATAATACATTGTGCTAAACATTGTGAGTATTATAAACTTGTGTTTTAAGGAACATAAAACATATAGCCTACTCATGAGTAATATTCACAAATAAGCATAATGACCATGATATATGATAAAATATACAGAAAGAACAGACATGGTCCTGTTGATAGTTCAGAACAACAAGAAGTCAGTAAGAGGGAGTATAAAAACCATGATGGAGATTCACTTTCGCGTATCTCTTGGGCAGAAAGAATATTAAAGGCCCTGAGTCAGCAGTGCACGCAAAGGTAAGGCTAGTGCTGGCCGCATGAAGGGAGGTAAGGCATTTCAGACAAAACCAACAGTGACTTCAAAGACAAGAAGTATGAGAGGGTTCAGAGAGAGAGAGAGAGAGAAAGAGAGAGAGAGAGAGAAGAGAAGAGAGAGGGAGTCATTCAAGATGTTGGATCATAAGATGTGTACTTGGGATCATCACATGACAGATGCAAATACAATGATGAATAAGTCTCATTCAGTGAGGTTTGCTGGAGATTTTTTATTTGTGTCCTTTACCTCTTGGCTCTCTCAACCTTCCCTTCTCCTTTCTTCCTTGAAAACACAATGCACTAGAGAAGTGTGCCTTCACTTATAGCATTTCTACATGACATGGCATCGTCATGAGTCAAGTGATATAAGAGAAATCCTTTCAAATCATGCCCACATGCCCAACTTTGTCATGTGAGAAGCAATATGGTTGTTCCCTGTTATAACTGGGTTACAAATAGGGCTGTTTCGTTGAACATGGTGTCTATGCAGCTGCCTTCTCTCACTCCTTTGTCCTTAGATAGTCCAAGCTCTTGTTTTCAGTCATGTGAGCATAGGAAAGGGTGTCAGGCAATAAATACAGAACTGCATTTAGTTGCTTTGAGAACTTCAATACTATAGAAACTATCACAACTTGGTGGTAAATTCTTGCAGAGAGTAAGGATTAGATGTTGTTACAGAGGGACATGAACTTGTGAAGATTTTTTCTTTATGATATAAAAATGTCTATGTACTGTTTTTTAAAGCATTGAGGTTTTTTTTTAAAGGACATTCTATTGACCTTAAATCAGTTCCTATCTCTCTTACTATTCAATGCATTAAATTTCTTGCTTTTTTCATATTTTCATTGTGAAATTACAAATCAGAAAGAATGTTTTGTCAAATCTACTAACCAGGGAGCTTTTTGAGTTTAGGAATTCCATTTCTAGAATGTTATCCTACTTTTACATATTCACATGTATGTGTAGACATATATTTCAATGTTTATAGCTAATTGAAGAGTTATTTTTGAAACAAAGAAGACAGTTGTAACAACTCAGTTATCTATTAATGCAGAACTAATTCAATATACTATGGTATATCTACATAATAATTATCATGTATTTAGTAGAAAGAATGGTATTTATCTGTACAGTCTTTTTTAAAAAGATATTTTATTTATTACTTTTATGTGTACGACTGAATTGCCTGCATGAATGAAGGTGCATCAGTGTTCTGTAGTGCCCACAGAGGTCAGAGGAGGTTTTTGGATCCCCTGGAACTGAAGTTACTGACGATTTTTAGCCACCATGTAGGTGCTGGGAATTGTACCCAGGTCCACTGAGCCACCTCTCCAGCCCCAGTTTATACAGTCTTATTTGAAATGATCTCCTAGACCTAGTTTCAAATTGAAAAACTATACAGAAGAGAATTGATAAAAGAAAGAAAATTCCTATTTATGAAACATGAATATTTATGAATGTGTATTTTATGTACTCATTCATTAGAGAGGAATGGATATGCAGGGCAAACTTCTGAAAAGATGGTAAAGAAGCCCAGGTAATGATTACTTCAAGGTGGACTTGTAGACCAGCCACAGTCATGGAAGCTGCACAGCCTCCTCAGCTTTCTGGCTTTTTATTAAAGTATTTGATAAAGGCCACATGTGGTGGCCTATGCCTTTAATCCCAGCATTTGGGAGGCAATGAAACTGAGACCAGCCTGGTCTACATAGTGAGTTCCAGGCCAGCTGGGGTTACAGGAAAACCCTGTCTCAAAACAAAATTTAATTAAAGCAAGAACATAATGAATGGAGAAAAGTCATTATTTTGTTAATTTCATAATGGTCGATAGGAGGCTAAATAATGGGCAATTTTGACATAATGCTCATATTAATAAAGCAGTATTATCTAGGTCTGGTTTGATTAAAAGTGTATTTCTGATCATTACAAAAATAACAAACATCCCCAAATAAAGATACATAACAATTGAATTTGAAAGGAAGCTGAGAAAAAAGAGAGACTAAATGGAAACTATAAAGAACTATTCTTACACAGCACACTGAAACTGCTTTAATTTCCCTACATTCAAAAGCCAAAAGCACCAGAGAGCCTCTCACTCACTGGGGTACTTTTCTCTTTGCCCTGGAGTTAGCTCTTGGGGCAGCAGGCCAGCTTTTTCAGTTTCTGCCTTTCATGGCTTCTGTCTGTCTTCCCCTCTGCTTCAGTTCAGGTCAGGCACACAGATAAGCATTATGCCTAGAATAAAACTGCCTTTGTCTATCTGGACTAATAAATGAATAGAGCCAGTTTATTTTCATTGGCTTATTCTGCAAGGAAACCAAACAAATTTCCACAGACCTTAGATTGGTCCTCAACCAAGCTACTTAATAATAAGAGCAACAATGAAGATCCCAAAGTATTAAGAAGTACAACTTGCAGAGGTAATCATACGCTACCACGGAAGGAACTATGCTTAAATCTAGGCAGTGACACCAGGGACTCAGTCTGTTCTGAGACCTGCCACATTCCTATTTTGGAGTTTGAGCCTCTCAGGCCAGTGGAATCTTTCTTGTTCTAGATGCTTCTGTTTTCCTGTGGGCAGGGTTCCTAATCAAGTTATGCTGCCTTCTGCTGATGAACGGAAAGTGTTTGTGTGATACAGGCACAAATTTTGCATAGAACTCTATGTGATTTCAGAAACTTTGGAAGCTCACATTTGTATTTCCAAGGTTCCTGACGTATCATACACTCTACTTCACAGTATGAGGCTGCGAGATTTTCACTTCCACAGTGTGTATGTAGTAAGACATTCACATGATGATTTGTCCTCAGTTTAGCTCCTGTTTAAGACCGTGATTGGTCATGTAATTGTGCTTCCTATACTGTCCCTAAATTATTCCCATAGATTATGTAAAAGAGTATTTGGCATAATTATTAGCTCTTTTCTTTTTCTGTTTTAGGGTGAAGAGTACAGATCTTTGCTTTATAGGCAGGGCTGGCCTGGAATTCACACTGTAGCCCAGGCTAGCTTCTATTTCCCCCTCCTGAGTGCCTGGATTACAGACATGAGCCATGCTTGGTTTTCATTATTATCTTGTTCAAAAATAGGAATGTTTTTTCTTGAAATTGTCTTGGAATTTTTTTTAGTATTTTTATTTTTTAATGTGTATAAATGTACGGCCGGATGTTTATAAGGGCACCCATGTCATGCAGTGCCCATGGAGGTCAGAAGAGTGTGTTGGATCCCCTGGAACTGGAGATAAGGACAATTGTTAGCCGCCGTGTGGGTGCTGGGAACTGAACCCCAATCCTCTGCAAGACTGGCCAGTGCTCTTAACCACTGAGCCATCTCTCCATCCCTAGAATTGTTTTATAATTAAATATTTGCTTAGCTATTTTCTCCAATTGTTATTTCTGATATACTGATGAGAGAAAAAAGTATTTCATTGGAAGAATTGGTTAGGAATTTAAATCAAGGTAATTTTCTACAATACACATTTTATATGTGTTTAGGTGAAAACAGACTATTCTTTCTTTCTGGACAATTAATAATTCTACTTGAGGAAAACCGAAATCAGACAATGCATTAAAAATTTTAAACCCGAAACCCATCCATATTCCTAAGCCCCCAAAGAAACTATTATTAAAATGTCATGTGCATTCATAGGGACAGCCATTAGGAAAGTACACAGACTTAGTATTTTAAGACAAACAGGATCATCCTGAAGGAGCTCAGGACATACTCTTCCCTGAACATGTCCTTTGGTGTATTGATTATTTTGACCTAAGGGAACTTGAGAAACAGCAGAGACAGGAAAAGCTTTATGACCTCTCGTTTTTTACCTAAAAATAGGCTATAACATTTCTGATGAGAAAGGTATACTCCGCTTACCAGAAAGAAAAACATCCTAATTACCAGAGGCTGGAACCTATGCTGGAACAACTGGGTTTGAATTCTCTATAATAACCCTTCTTGTCCCGTGGTTTCTCCTGTGTGTCTTAGCACCGTCCTGCAATGCACTGCTTTTAAAACATTTGCTCACCCTGCAACATCACTCCTTTTCAATTAATGACGTACCTATCAAAGAAAATAAGATAGCTGATTGACTTAAGTGCTTACAGTGATTCAGAAGTACAATCTGTCTACTTCACCAGTCTACAATGACAAACTTTTAACTAACTCCTGCTCAGTTCCTTAGTCACACTACAGCAATTCACATGTGTTTGTTGGATCAGTTCTTCAGGTTTTATTTCTCCAAGTTATTTGCCATGTATCCTCAAAACATTTGAAATGTATTCTCAAGCTCAAAAATGTTAATGTCTTTACAGATAAGTTAGTATTTCATACAAAAGTTACTTGGAAAGAGATTTTAGGTGAAGGAAGTGAGGAGGAATGAAATGACACTCAGTTGACTTCTTGAACATCCTTGAGAATGTAGAAAAGGGCAACCCGGAGAGACAGTAGGAAACGGTAAGGATGAGAAAGACATGTGCTCCATGAAGTCAGTTGCTGACTCAAAGTGTTGTTGAAACAGCATTCTTGTGTGTCTCAGTTCCAGCAGGAGAAAAATCCCTGCAATATGTGTACATATCACCGTTTCGGAGTGTCACTGCACCATTCTTGATTTTTACTCTGTCATTCTGCTCAGGAGATTGGTCAAGACAGCAAGACATCTTGCCTAAATCATTCAGATATTACTACTTTTTCTATAGGCTGAAAATAAAAGCCTTCCTATTCCTCCTGCAGATTAAAACGTTGCATTTTCTTTTTCTCCTTCGCTCATACTTCTTTACATAGACCAGGAACTATGAGTTTGATATGGTTAATAAACACCTTCTCAAGCAAAATACACTTAGAAATGAAAGTTTTGAAATCGTTCCAAAGTGAATTAAGATAATTCTTCCAGTCTACAGGTATTTAAATCCAGAGGCGTTTATTCATTGGATAAAGCTACAGAGATAATTCACCAGTTTTCCAAAAGAAAACTGAGATTAACCTATGGAAAAAAATGTAGCCTGGAAACTGCTGTTGTCCAACATTCCTCCTCCTTCCCCAGTGCCAGCCTTTCCGCACCGGCCTCTGCGCACCCCTGCAGGTTCCCTTCCACAGTCCAGGAATTCCCTTGCAGGCAGGGCCCAAGGACCAGAAAGACTTCGTGTTTCCAGCTATGGGAAGAATGTTGCTTATCAAAGGAAGGCCCAGTTCTCACAATTTATTTTCAGTTAAGCTCACAACTGAACCGAGTAAAGCAACAATGCCTTGTTTCCATTCATAATCTCAGATATCGTTAGAGACACTGATACATATTATTCCAGCAGAGCTTCAGTCTTAGTTTTATATTTTATCAGACCAGCACACCCCCGCCCCCACACATACGAATGCTTAAAAAAACCTAAAACAGCAGCTTAAACCTTTAATGAAATCATTTTCCAGTTCCAGTGGCCCATTTCAAGGGCAGGAGTTTCAACACTTGATATGTTTATATGCAGCAGATTTCTTTACTACTTGTTCACTCTGTTCCTGTTCCAGTTTTTGACATCATTGTCGAATGGTTTCCTTTTATTTCTTTTTTAAAGTAGATTCAGTGGTCTGACACTCTTCCCACCATATATCACTAACACACGATTCTTTCCTAATTCTATTATAGTACACTTTGAGGTGAAGTCAATATCGAATTCTACCACTGATGAACTAGGTTATCTTGTAATGAAAATTTCTTTGTGTCTTTCTCACCTTCCCCTCTTCCTCCCCCTCCTCCTCCTCTTTTTTTTTGTTGTCATGGACTTTAAAGCAGGCTTGTTTCCTTATTTTATGTATCATTCATTTATTCATGCCCTCTCAAATTTTCTGTCACTGCTATTAAACTGTCATTAAAATCAGACCCGTTTCAGTGGACTGTCCCTGCTGCTCTTTTCTGGGGATCGTCTTCCTGGGACTGACTGCTTCCGGCCCACTATGTTGCTGTGGCCCAGGAAATTTCTTTGACTCTTATCCTGAGTATTCATGTCTTTTCACTTCTGTAATCAGCCTTCATTAGTTCAAATCCCATTCTCTCCCCTTTTTTATTTCCTTCATCATTTTAAGAAGTAAACTGATGAGCAGCCTCTTAGGATGGGGGCAGACTAGGCAAATAAGCTGGAGGTATCACATGTCAAAACACCACCTTACTCTTCCCTCAAGCTTGACAGTGGTTTGGCATGTTCAGCACTCAAGGCTGGAAGTCACTTCCCTCAGAATCCCAAAGGCAATACTCCAGCGGGAATGTGGCCCAGGCTGCTGTTGAGAAGCTTAAGAAACCTGATCCTGATTCTAAGAGATCACATTTTTCTCTCTGGAAAACTTTTCAAGTCTTTCTTTTATCTCTGGCTTTCCGGTGATGATTCTTAATGTGGGTCTGTTTTCATCTGCTGTGATGATTAGTCCTTTCAATCTGCAAATGTGTCCTTTAGTTCCATTCGTTTTTATTCTGTTACTGTTTGATAATGCTGTCTCCTCTGTTTCATCTCTTACCTGTCTGTTATTAACTAGACAAGATGATGTCTCCAGTTTTTTTCTTCCCCTGTTTTATGTCTCTATTTTTAAATTCTAGAATCTGAAAGGTTTTCTCAAATCTTGTGTTTTAATTAGTCTAGCATTCTTGCTACTACAGTATTTTTAAATTTTATTTCATAGAGTTCTCCTTTTCAGAATGTACCTTTCAGCTAGTACATTGTCATTTTTCATGGGTACACTCTCTACTTCTGCCTCTGAAGTCATTACTTCCAAGTATTTCTTGTGCTGCTCCAGTAGGGCTCTTGAGATAATGCCAGAGCTCAAGCTCTGCAGACCACTCAAATGCCAGCATAGTCATTGCCTTTTGCCTTTGACCTTGGGCAAGTTGTCTGACCTCTGTTTGTAGGTTTTTCTCACTGAAATGGAAATAACAAAGATGTTCATTGTATAGAGCCACTGGGAAATACAGGTGAAATTAATCTGTACTGACCACTGGGAACACTGCAAAGAATAAGCCTACATGATATTTAGATATTGTATCCACTTCTTCTTTCCTTTGTTAATTTCAGGTTTCATCTTTTATTTTGGACACTTTTCCTCAAATGATTTTTGATTCTATGTTCCTACTGAAGAACAAGGAACTGAAAGCTGATCGGAAGCTGTCGGAATTATTTTGGACTCCTGAGCTATATTGGAAGAAATCTGACAGCGCAGTCCTGAAAAGACACACAAAAACAGCTCCCATGGGACACCTGTTTCTACACCTACCTCCTATAGCCATGAGGTACCCCAAGTGGAAACCCTCAAACCATGAGAAGTTATTATATTACATAATTGCTGTTGGTGTATGGCACTAAATTATGCAACCACAGTAAATGAGATGGAAGAACAGCACAAGAATAAGCAAAGGCCTCATCTTGTGCCAGACTTGTGACTTGTAAGATCCAATGAACTGTTCAGAAACAGTCTCCCAATCCACTTTCCTTCAAAGTCAACTAGAATACATCCTTGTTAGATTCTCTATTGACAGTTGAAAATGTCTATCTCTCTTTGCAGTTCAAATAATGTTATAGAATCACAGTTAAGGGATAGTGTAGAAAACGCACTCTTGCAAGCTTAGTAGTCACTCGTTTTAAGCATTAAGATAACACATAGTGATAGGCCACCAACAACAGAGGAATTGTCTCCTAATTAATCACTCTTTTCCTCTTTAACACACTCATCTAAACTCATTCCCATGTTCAAAACAGAATTTCAGGAAAGATTCAGCTGTACAAACTCAAAGGAGTACTTTAAATCAAGAGCAAAGAATGAATGTGATTTCCAGAGGAGGCTTCTTAATCAAAGCAATTCTCTTCTACAATGTTTTATTCTTGATAATTTCATACATATATACAATGAAATGTGATCATATCTAGTCCCCATTCCCCCTCTGGCCCCTCCCTTATCCCCTTCAGTATGTCCCTCTCCCAACTTCATGTCTTTCTTTTCTTTTTCATAACCCATTAGGTCCAGTTGTTACTAACCAAATGTTCATGGTTGAGACCTGGGAAACCCGTCAACGTCCACATCCTCAACATGATTTTCCCTCTCCCCAAAACTAACCGCCAATAGCTCCTCAGTGAGGGGCAGGGTCTAATGATCATCCGCCCCCATCTATGCTAGAACTTCGGCTAGTTAGATCTTGTGCAGGCAACCCCAGCTGCTGTGAGTTCTGATAGCCATGTCGTTGGTATGTCCAGAAGTCACCATTCCACAGCTTTCTTTCCCATACTTTGAAAAGAAATGACTATACACACTAAAAACTTCACTTTTAGGATCAGATAATTTGGCATTAAATAACATGCAGCACAATTACCAGAGCCCTATGTTTAAATTATAACACAGCTATTAACACTCAGAAAGCTAACTTGGACTTTCAATATCTTGGCAGAGACTTTGCACCTAAAACATATTTACTTCAAGTCAATAGACACTGCTTACATTTCTCTGCTGGCTTTAGTTTCCCCACTGACAATGAGATTAATCTTCACTTCACTCAAAGAAGTCATTGCTAAGAGGAAAGGAAAAATGCAGAGTAGCCAAGGAGATCTCATGGGGTTTATAGTAACTAAGCATCCAGATTGGAACACTTAGCTGTAATCCACGTAATCAGCCATTCAAAATGAAACTGTCAATTTCAACTGTGCTCAATGGAAGTTTTATTTTGTGTTTACTTGAGATGTTTCCTGACTCCAAGTTTAAAATGAATATCATATTATGTTAGCAGGGGAACATCTACCTATTCTAATTATATTGAGTTTCAGTGAACATGGGCAAGCACTAAATTGCATGGGAGATATTTACAGATTATTTATTGAAACTGTGGTCGGCACTGTTCACATGCTGAACCTGAATGTATCAGCAATTAAATGTTGTGTTTGAGAAAGGACAGCTGAGGAAAATCAAGTCATTGCATAAGTTCTGTTTGAATAAAGATTCATGCATTTAAAAATCTTACTCTGTCTCCAAATTAATGCAGCTGCTGTTTCACTGGATTTCCTCCATGTGAAAAAGATTTTGGCCATGGATTGTGCTCTAGGTAAGCTATTGCTTTGAGGCAAGCAGTGAATCTCAGCCTTTCCTATGCATCAGAATTGTCTGAAGGACTAGATGAGACACAGATTTCTGGACCCCGCCAACTTTCAATTCAGAAAGTCTGCAAGAACCTGAGAATTTGCACTTTAAGCAAGGTCTCAGGTGCTGGTGCGGCCCAGAAATCATACTTCCAGAACATGGCTGTTGTACTCATCAGAGGCCCACATATGCTGGGTGGTATTGATATTAACTGATTGTATTAATTAATTGATTAATTGTTATTGATACAGCAAAACTATCAATTTTGGAAGTAAGCACTTGTATTCTTGGGTAATTTACATGTGTCTGCAGGAAAAATAATATAAAATCAAAGTGTGTTCAAGCTCACTAAAACCCCAAACCAGACTGGGTGGTCTAGAAGCTCAGTAACAATGAACAGTGTTGTCACTGTTCAGGACAGTGATCACTCCACCTATATACCCTTCAAACTGACAAGAATGTCGGGTGAATGTGCCTGCATCCCCCGATACTTCGGAGAAACTGATGCTTTAAAAGAGTAAGAGACAGGATAACAACCATCTTGCTTTCTCAGGACTTAGAATTTGCCAGATCACGGAACCCCCAGCAAACCAGGATGGTTGATGACCCTACACAGGAGGTCAACTAGTTACTACTTAATGTGAAAGGGTCAGCTTGGTCTGCTGCACTGAAAGCTTGGGAATGCTACATGGCAGCAGGCATGTCCTTGAAAGTTACTGGGTAAGTTTCCACCTCCTGCCATCCATCCATAGACCTGAGAGAGGCTCACTCTGTGCACGGCTAAATGATCACACTTAGAACATGTACTGAATCTAATATCCCACATTTACAATAGAGGAAGCTCATGCCCGAGAGGCTAAATTGCTTAATCAGGATAGAGTTTGAATCGAATTCTGTAAATCACCTATTGTGAATGAAAGGAACATATTTTTTATTCTTCAAATTAGATATCCCTAATACATGAACAAATGTTGTTTTTCAAGAAGAGATTATGGAACTGGAGAGATGTCTCAGGAGTTAAGAGCACTGGCTGCTCTTGCAGAGGACCTAGGCTCAATTCCCAGCATTCCCATGGTAGCTAAAATCTGTAAGTCAAGTTCCAGGGGAATCTTCTGACTTCTGTGCGCATCGCACAACTCCGGTGCACTTACATCCATGCAGGCAATACACTCTACACATAACATAAAAAGAATAAATAAAATATTAAAAAAGAAGGGATCATATTTCAACTTGTGGATACTGAATAATAAAATACATAAACTGCGATGTGTTTGCTGTGTAAGAGAATAGTTAATGCCAAAGTAGAAGAAAGCACGGAATGAGTGAAACTCAGATGTACTGAACAGTAATAAGTTAAGTTGGAGGTGGTGAGGCATATTCAATGTGAGTAAGCAGAACATACGGGTGTGAATATAAGCAGGGAGAGAAGAGCCATTCACTATATGCTAAATAATATGAAAAGTATGCGACACCAAGCAGTCAGATTACAGAAAGCGTGCAGGACAATATGCAAGAGCAGAAAAGAGCTCTTTAGCCATACATGAAAGGATGGATTCAAATAGAGAGAACATTATATTGTAAGAAAATCACAAAAGCTCAATATAAAATTAAATAAAAAATAATGCCCTAATTAGCTTTCACGGTCAACCTGACACAGCCTAGGGTCCTTTGGGAAGGCAGTCTCAGTTGAGGGACCTGCCAGATCAGACAGAAATATGGGCATGTCTGTGTGGGTTTATCTTAACTGCTAATCAATGGAGGAGGGACCACCCCACTGTGGGCAGCACTATTCTTTGGTCAGGTGGTCCTGGGTTGCATAAGGAGGAATGAACCTGACTGAGTAAGCAAGCAGTGCTCCTCCACCATTTCTGCTTGGTGCCTCCCTTGTCTCCTGCTTGACTTCCCTCAATGATGGACTATGACCTGGAAGTGTAAGCCAAATAAATCCCTTTTTCCTGAGGGGTGGGGGGAGGGAAAGAGAGAGAGAGAGAGATGGAGAGAGATAGAGACAGAGAGGGGGTAGTGGCTCGTGTCCAATGCTATCACTGGGCGAGGCAGAAGCAGGCAGATCTCTCTGAGATTCAGGTCGGCCTGTTCTACATAGCAAGTTCCAGGCTGGCTGGGTCTAAAGGGAGACCGTGTCTCAAAAATAAAAAATAAAAAATAAGAAAAAGAAGAAAAGAAAAAAAAAGAGAGAGCAGAGGACAAACTAGAAGGATGCCTAGGAAGGAATTCGAGGAGCTTCAAGGTACTGAATAGGGTAGATACGACAACAGGTATTCTTCGATTTGCTTACACTGAAAAAAAAGCCAAAACGTATACTAATGTCTTTAGTAATGCTAGGTCTGCGTTAAGCTTTGGGAAAATGTACAGATTTGGACTTATTACATTAAAGAGTGTTAATATTCAAAAATCATATTACCATGTTATCATAGCTGCCATGGATGAAGGATCTAAGGAATTTTACTTAATATCTATGCAGTGATGAAGGATAAAATATTGATCAGTGTCTGTAAATCAGAAAATATTATCTATATCGTCTCCACTGTTATCTTTATTTAGATAATCTACAGTGTTCTAAATAACTATACAGATTATCTTATGTATTATGCAATACTTAAGAAAAGTATTTAAAGGTCAATTTGGTGTGTGTTGGGGGGAGGGATACTCACCCTTGCAGGTATATGCGTAGAGGCCAGAGGTGAATGTCAAGATGTCGTCCTCAATCACTTCTCTACCTGATCTTTTTTTAAAAAGACAGAGTCTCTCACTGAACCTGGAGCATGAGATTTTGGCTCTACCTGCTGGCCAGCAAACTCTGGGGTTTCCAGTACCCACATTTCAGGGTTACATAGAAAACTCCCTGAATTTTAACTGAAAATTGAGAGTTGAAATGTATACAATCAATAAAGAATAAAGCCAGGATAGGAAGCTCACTATCTCACTCCAAAATCTCATTGTAAAATTTCAAGTATGATTATGTTGTACCAAACATAATTTAGAAAAGTAAAATTTCCACAAAGTTCCATGGCAGCAGGTGTTATTCTGAGTGCTTTCTGTGATTATTTAACACCTGTATATTCCTCAGGAATATACAGAGAAGAAGGAAACCTTATTTCAACACTGCCTGTAATATTCAATAAGGGAAAAAAGTCCTGTGACGCTTCATACTGCCTGTTGACGTCCTACTTACCACCAGTCTCCCTGAGACGATTCATTTATCATCTCTGTGATCGTCACACTCTTTCCATCAATACAAAAGGTTAAAGTGATAAGGTCAAAACATTAACTTCTTTCCATAGTTATCCATACATCATTAAGAATTAACATATTACACCAAAGGGATATATGGCACTGATTGCAGCATTTTAGTCAGTGAAAATTACTTTTAGGAGGGCATCTGTGGTTTTCTTCTTTCAAAGCAGAGAGAAGAGAAGGGGTGAGATGACATTCAGGAAACAGAAAATCTCCTCATGGCCTAGGAAACTTGCTTTATTGTGATGGCTCCACCTTTGGATCAAGAACATTGTGGAAAAACTGTTGGTGAGTGTGGGTTTTTATGAGTGCTGAAATGGAAATTTGTTCATCTTAGTCTCTGCTTATCTATGTGAATGCATCTATGTGCCTAGGTTAGCAGTTTTCTGCAGTAAATGCATACATATGTTACAAATTTACCAGTAAATTAGTAAGCATAAATAAGGACAATTTTCTGTGTTACTGGTTAAAACCTGTTAAGCTAAGCAGCCAGGAAATGCAGTGACAGGGCCTCATGGCATACCGTGAGAGACTCTCACAACAAAGGATCTGCCCCCAATAACACACCCACATCCAGTTAAGGAGTCCAATGTCCAAGCCTTTAAGGATGCCACCTAAGATTCAACAGCTTCAGAGACCCATCCACATACCCCTTAGAATGCCAAGAAAAGGTCTGAACTCCACTTATTACAAAGCTCCCAAAGAATGACTCCCAGTGCTGGGAACACCATACTTCTACGCCCTAGGAAAAGCAGCTATGAGTGGCAGATCATTCTTGGGCCATCTTCTTTTCTCTCCTGTCTTGATCATGTTTGTGGGGTACTGAGGAGCTCTGAAGGCATTCTGAGTTTTCTTAGTCTCTGGATAAAATTCTCTCTTATAAAGTAATGATAATGAATTTAACAAGGATGTTAGAATGAAAACCAACAAAGTTGGTCCCTGCTACTTATGAATTCCTTGACAATGGAGTCAGACAGCTACGGCTCCAAAATATTTCAAAAAACTGTGTCTGAATTGAATATGTACATATATTTTTTAATTCCAAAAAGTGTAGTAAAACAAATGTTTACATCTATACATTGCATTGGGAATTGTAAGTATTCTAGAGACGATTTAAAGTATTCAGGAGGATGTATATCTAAATACTACACCATTTAATATACAGATCTTGAGCACCCAGGGACTTTGATATCTGAGGGGTCCTGGAACTAATGCTCTGCAGCTTCTGAAGGGCAACAGTAGGTCAAATTTTTTCATCATAGCAGCTGGGTATGGCCTAAAATTAAACCAATCATTGGAGAGAGAACTTTATGGTACTATCTAACATGAGACTATCAGCTCATTCATTTATTTATTCCTCCAACCATATTTGCTGCCCTACCTTAAGTGGGGCAGCACTTCTCTGTCTCACTGGGAATTGAAACAGAAAAGGAGTGGGTACCTTCCTGTGAAAGCCTTGGCTGAGAAATAGAAAAAGAAGCCTGCATTTCTTCTTTCTGGCTGAATTTCTTAGTGAAGGTATGATGTCTTGGAAGGGTAGTCCCTGAGTGTCTTGGATTTCAGGAAGAAGCAGTCATGGCTGGGGGTTGCCAAGTTACCCATGGTTGTAAAGAGTTCAGAAGTTAAGGGGTCAGTCCTTCTCTGAGCTTCATTTTCTTCAGGTTTCTAACAGACATTACAAAAGGAAACAAAACCTGCTTCACAAACAATTAATGAACTAACTTCTACAAAATACTGGATCACTGCCTATGACAGTACATATCTAAAACACTAAGTTTGAACCAAAAACCTGCTGGTTTATCTACAAGGGACCCACATTGCCGTCTGAGAGAGTGGGATATTATCTTCATTAGTTTCAAGGACAACTTGATTTGCTTCTCCCTGAACACCTGATCCCTCAAGGGCAGTGTGATGTGTTTTGAGAAATGATGTCACAGTAGTAAAAGCAAGCAGTCTTCTTCCTGGGGTCACGCCCTGGAGAGCCCATTTAGTATTTCTGATGGGCAGGAGGAAACACAGAATTTCATGGAGAATCAAAGCCGTGCTCCTCGACCTCAATAAGGAAATGTGATGAAGAATGTTCTGAGCCTTAGTCATTCAGGGATCCAAATCACTGAAAAACAGAAAAGCCTGTTGCATAAGGTTTTATGTTGAGAATGATTAACACTGGCCAGGCTGGCTCTCCACTTTATTCACTGAGTCTTAGAGATGTAAAGTTCAAAGTTTATTTCAAGAATGGGAAGTTTTTAAGCCTAGTGAAGATCTACCAGTTTGACAAACCTGATGTTCTGTTTGCTGTACATTTGTCAGTTTTCTCTAATATGAAGAAAATAGCAAGCTGTCTAAGAGAAAGAATTAAGAGCTGTGGTGTGTGTGAAACAGTATAGATAATAAATATGTTTGCTACATGGCTATGTAAATGAATGTCAGCAGAAGCTTGTGAAATGGTTCATGTGGCTATATTTGGGGGAGCTTTAACAATGAAACAATAGTAATTAAACATATTAATAAGAAGAAATAGAGCCTCTGATTCATTATGCATTTAAATACCATCTGCAAGTGAAGGCAGGATGTCCAGGAAAGCTGGGCCTGATGAGCCTGCAGAGATTCAAGCAGAAGTTTGCTTTATTGCTGGGCCTAGTGCTGAGACAATATGTATAACGCTAAATGCGTTATAATTGACTCAAGATCAATGGATTTACTTTCAGTGGGGCGTATTCTTCCCAATAACCACAGTGCACTTGTATCTTCCCCAGACACTCCCTCCTCTACTAGAAGATCCAGGAAATCCTATAAGTAATCAGAAATTCCTCTTCTGAGCCCTGCTGGGTGTGGAGTCTTTTAAAAGGCAATGGTGTAGGTTTCCAGAGTTAACTAATTGTTAGAAAATACTGTTCAGGTGATACTACCTAGAAAGAAGCGGTTGCCCCCTCAACTCATTGGGATAGTCAAGACACTCCACAGCAACACATTTTCCCCTGTGGACAATACTGTAGCCCCTCTTTCTTTTTCTTTTCATTTGACTCTTGTGCAGATCATCACTGTTTAAAGGAAATACAACATGAGCCTCAAATGTAAGTATATGAAGTTTTAAATTTTCTAGTAACTAGATTTAAAAAGTTCATAGAAACCAATGAAAATAAAGTTAATGATATATTTTACTTAACCTAGTATATTAAGTACCTATTTTCAAATGCAATCAAAATAAAATTTTATGATTTATTTTATAGAACTATTTTTTTTTACTAAGTCTTCAAAATGTTATATGTATTTTTTACTTATAGTATATCTCAATTCTGGCCTGCCACACACATACCAAGTGCTCTTTGACAATACATTAGTAGCCATACATGTATTTCCTCTACTTCTATTACAGCATAAAACACCAAGTGCATAATATGTAGCAGTTTGCTGATTATGTAAGTGTCTCTGAAACATTAGTTTAGTGCCACTGCATTCTTACATCTGATATAATACAATATTTCATGTCAGTTTCTAATCCTGAGATGAGAGGTAATCTTTGTGGGAAAAGGGATGCCATGCTATTATTTATCTTAATCAAAATTTTTCTTATTACTTTCTATTGAATGTCATTTTGTAGCTCTTAGATGGAGATGTTGTAACCCATCTTAGGAACTCTTATTTTTATGCTATACATTGACCAAAGGTATAACTACATTGGGTAGTAGTTACTCTTGGTCAAGTAGAACAGCTAATAAAAGAAACAAATACTTAGAAAAAAAGGAAAACTTTGTTGTCTTTTGGGTTAAAAAGTATTTGGGTTGGATTATTTGAGTTATAACTATCTTAGGAAATTTATTAAGAGTACAAGACGTAGTATACAATTGCAGAAAATTCATGAGCTTTAGTCTTACAAACTCTATTACTAGCAACAACAGACACATTTATGAACTTTTCACTTGTAGAATGAGAACCATAACATTATGGACAGAACTTTTTGTTTAAATACCAACATGTTTTCCCTTTTTCTAAATCGATAATAATTAAAAAAAATCCCCCATCTGGGCTTAGATGCTGCCCAGAAGGAAATCCCAGCTCTGGCTTCCCTTATAGTTCAGCACATTATGTAATCAATTTCTGGTCCTCGGAGTAAAGATAGAAATATGTCTGCAACTTCTGAGATGTAGCCTTAAAAAAGAGCAGAGGGATGTCACTTCTTTCTTTCCTTTGCGATGGCCAGAATTCAGACATAATAGGCAGCACTGGAGCAGCCACTGGGAACCGTGAGGCACAAACAGGGCAGCAGGGAGAGCAAGGGCTTGAGCGGTATGAATTAAAGAACTAATGTGTTTCTATTTTGTTTGATTTCCTTCTCATATTTATTTCTTGTAATTGCTGCTGAAGCTAATGCATGCTTAATCTGTAAGACAGTTTTGAGAATTAAATAGGATAGCATACACAGAATACTTCAAGTTGTTTCTGGCACCCGGGAATGCAGGTGCTTAAGAAATGACTGCTGTTATTACCCGGATAGAGAATTGCCTTAAAATGTTGCCATCAGAGTCAAGAGAGAGTTGTAAGTGAGCACACTTTATAGTCTTTGAATCTGAAAATCACTGTGTAAATGTTGCTCATTATCATCATTAAATTAGTACCAGGGATTAACCAACTGCCATTGTACTCTACTTAGATCAATCTACTTAAACTGATTAAAACTGGATACAGGGGTTGGAGAGATTGCTCAACAGCCATGAGCACTGGCTGCTCTCAAAGGACGCAGGTTCATTTCCCAAGATCCTAATAACCGCCCATAACTCTAGTTCCAGAGGATCTATTGCCCTCTTCTGACCTGTGTGAGCATCGCATGACATGAGTACATTTACATACATGCAGGTAATGCACTCATACACATAAATTAGATACAAGCTTTTTTTTCTTCTCTAAGTTTACTTAGCTTTAGTCAGTTATGAATACCCGTGGGCTTGTCATCATTTTGATTAGTTCTAAAGATAAGATAAACTACTGTTCTGAGTAGTGTAAACAGTATTAGAACCTGATGAGTGTGGCATCTTTCTTCATTTACCTTGGCTTAGAAAGTTCACCAGTACAGGCTGGCAAGATGGCTCAGTGGGGAGTGGCACTTGCTGTCAGGTTTGATGACCTGAGTTCAATTCCAGGAACCCATATGTTAGAAGGAGAGAACTGGCTCTCCATAGCTATCTTCTGACCTCCACTTATGTGCTATATCACAAGCATGACCCCCAAAAATAAACAAATATAAAAATAAGTTTGTTATTACAAAAATTAATGCAATGTTTATAGTTGAAAAAAGCCACAATTATAAAAGAATAAAATAAATGAAAGTCCACCTGAACAAATCAATGAACAATTCATTGTATACAGTTTTTTAAAGAATAGATCTATATTCTCTCTCTCTTTCTCTCTTTCTCTCTCTCCATATATATATGGGAGAAGGGAGAGAAATGACCCTTTGGGAAACTTCAAAACTGCAGGAGAGAAATTACCAAGCAGTAACTTTTTTGTTTTGTTTTCCAAATTAAAATGTTTCCTGGATATCTTTCAGGATAAGTAGACAAGTAAGGCGATATTCATACATCTCAGTTTTACACCTCCAAGGAAGACATTGATATATGTCTACTATTTTATAACAGTTACATGAATTTATTGTAAAATAAGCAAGATTTTCCTTGAAATAAAATAGTAGTAGTTAACAGCTTAATATCATGAATATTTCATTAGGTAATTCAGAAAAATGCTTAGCAAAACCTCTGACACACAGCAAATGACTCATAAATAACAATCGCCATGATATCATGATAATGGTTGAAGCTGACTGTTTCTTTGTGTCCTGGGTCAATATATTTCTATTTCTAGAGAAGTGCTTTATTATGTATTGTATGTAATTTCTATATGTAATATTCTCCATTATATGCATTTCATGTCAAGCTCTCCCCCGACTTGGGCTGTATCATGTGGTGCAAGTTGGCACTG
This sequence comes from Eospalax fontanierii, assembly GCA_035773235.1. Classification (NCBI taxonomy): domain Eukaryota; kingdom Metazoa; phylum Chordata; class Mammalia; order Rodentia; family Spalacidae; genus Eospalax; species Eospalax fontanierii. The sequence continues at coordinate 65,343,243 of CM069530.1, read as the reverse complement.
TGTTCGAGGATATAGCTTGTTCAACTTGGATTAGTTCCCTCCTGGATCTGTCCAGCCAAAGACAATCTTGCTCAGCATCAAAACTAAATAAAAATTATTGAGCATTCTGTCATCTGTTAAGAGAGAGGGAGAAAAAAAGTGGGGCTGGAGAGATGACTTAGCCATTAAGAGCAGTGGTTGCTCTTTAGAGGACCCACATGACTGTAGAGCAGCCACATGACTATTAACAACCATCCTTAACTCCAGTTCCAGGGTAATCCAATTCTTTCTGATCTCCACTACATGGGTGCACTTACACACATTCAGGCAATGTATTTCATGTACATAAAACAAAAATAATAAAAATATTTTTAAAAGTATTTGGCTTCAAGGACATTTGAGAACTGAATAAGTTTAGAGCTTATCTAAGCAGAAAGAAAAATCTTCCACAATACAAATAAGCTGAAAGTATTCATGTCTACCAAATCAGCCCCACAGAGAATACTTGAAGCAATCCAAAGGACTGAAGAAAGGAATGGCCATATCCAAGAAGATACAGAAAGAAAACCAATTAAGGTATAATTATAGAAACACAAAAGAATATTAAGAACACAAACAGAAAGCAAAATTTCAGTGACCAATACACATATTTCAGTAATAACTTTACATGTCAATGGCCTCAACTTCCTAGTCAAAAGACATAGGTTATTTGAGTGGATTAAGAAACAAAATCCATTGGGGGGCGGTCTACAACAAACTCATCTCACCTTCAACAATATGCACCACCTTAGGATGAAAGGATGTAAAAAAATTTTTCCAAGCCAATGAGACTAAGAAGCAAGTTGGCATTGTAATTCTAATATCAGACAAAATAGATCAAATTAAAATTAATCAAAAGAGATAAAGAAGGTCACTTCATTCTGATAAAGGGAACAATTGACGAAGAAGACCTCATAATCATGAACATATATGAACTAAACTCTGGTGCACTTAATTTCATAAAAAAAGGCGTACAAGACATAGACTGTCCCCTACTCTGTAATGTAGGTGACTTCAGTGCCCTACTCTTTCCAATAAACAGACCATCTGGCCAAAGAATAAACAGAGAAACATCTGAATTAAATGATCTAATACATCAAGCGGACCTAATAGACATCTATAGAATATTCCACACAAGCACCGAAGGATATACATTCTACTCAGAAACACTTGAAAGTTTCTCTAAAATAGACCGCATACAGGAGCATAAAACAAACCTCAAAACATAAAAAAATGAAATAATTCCATGTGTTTTATTGGAGCACAGTTCAATAAAGCTAAAAATCAACAGTGAAAGAAACTCTAGTAAGTGCATGAACTCATGGAGATTAAACAACACACTCCTGAATGATGAATGGGTCAAAGAAAAAAAAATCAAGAAAGAAATAAAAATATTCCTGGAACTAAATGAAAATGCAACAAAACCTCTGGGACACATTAAAAGTAGTCCTAGAAGGGGAGCACATAGCTGTAAGTGCCTACATTAAAAATCACAAAGAGAAGAAATAAATGACATAACGAAAGAATCTAGAAAGGCAAGAACAAACCAAACCTAAATGCAGCAGAAGAGCATAAATAATAAAAATTAGAGCAGAAATTAATGAAATAGAAAAAAGAATGAATAAGTCTAAGAGCTGGTTCTTTGAAATGATACACAAGATGGACAGAAGCTCAACCCAGCTAACCAAAAGAAAAAGAGCAAATTCAAATCAACAAAATGGGAAAGCATCACAACAGACACCAAAAAGATCCAGATCATTATAAGGGAATACTTTAAAAACTTAAACTCTGTTAAATTAGAAAATCTAAAAGATATGAATTTTAAAATTCATTGAAACAATCAACTTTAAACAAGAAGAGATCAACAAATTAAACAGACCCACAGCAAAGAAGGAAACTGAAACAATAATACAAAGCCTTCTGACTAAAAAAATCAAAACAGTTCCAGATGGATTCACAGCAGAATTTTACCAGATCCTCAAAGATCTAAACCAAAACTACTGGGAACTGAAGCCTGGTCCTCTGCAAAAACAGCCACTGCTTTTAACCACTAAGCCCCCAAAATGAAATGTCTTACTGTGTGCTAAATATGGATACTTATATTTATAGACAAGTATACCATATACCACCCATCAAAGAAGCTTCTTTTTGTAATAGATGGAGGCTATTCCAGAACTGGTCACACACAGAGAATATGTGTCTGAGAGATGCCCAGCCCAAAGTGACACATCTACAGTGTAACCTCTACACATAAAGCTCATGGAACACAGTGGAACAGGCAGTAGAGAGAAAACTAATCCATCCCCAAACTCTCACCAACAAAGTTTCCTCATGTAATAGAGTGCAATGCACACAAAAGGTAACAGTTGGCCAAAGTGTAGAGAAGAAGAGACTGCAGAGCGTATGTTCCTCGATAGGACTCTTACAATAAACCTCACCCATCGATGGCTCAGGGACCATTGTGGAAGAGGTGGGTGGAAGGATTATAAGAGCCAGGGTTGGTGCATGAACATAAGGAAACAGAGAATTTCAGATCTCTGGTAACTTGCTCATATGAACTTGCAGCAATGGTGACAGCATGCCCACGACCCATGCTGGCTCAATCAGACCAAAACCCAGCATGGAAGTGGGGAAATGGGCAGCAAGCCTCAACCTTAGCCAAGGAACTATTGGCAGATGATTACTGCAGGGTAAAGGGAAGTTGATCTTTAAGGGAGAGACTCTAGGACTCCAGTGAAAGAACTTGCACTGAAGGACATCTGGGTACAAAAGCTTGACTGAACAGGCCTTAACATATATGACAGAATGCCTGAAATCTGGTGTGTGTGTGTGTGTGTGTGTGTGTGTGTGTGTGTGTGTGTGTTTTGGGGGTGGTGGACTATGGGGAGTGTAGATGGGGAAAGGGTCTAAATATGATTAAAGTTTAATGTACAAAATGGACAAAAACTCAATAAAAATACATTAAAAACAAAACAACAATGTAAAAGGGCTATGGTTCTGAACAGAGATCATTCAAAAGAAGAAATAAAATAGCTAAGAAATACCTTAAAATGTGTGCTTTAAGCTTTCATCACACCCCAGTCAGCATGGCTAAACTCCGTGGAACAAATGGCACCAAATATTTGGGATGATTTGGGGAAATGAACAACTTCATTCACCGCTGGTGAGATTGCAAATGGCTGCAACTACTGTGGAAAGTAGCGTGGAGAATTCTGAAAAAATTAAAAATACATCTACAGTGTATTCCAGCTATACCACTCCTTGGCATATACCCAAAGGACTCAATATCTTACTACAGAGACACTTGCTTATCCATGAGCAAGTCCCTCAACTGATTAGTGCATTTTGTCCCTCAACCAATGACTGCATAACACAAATGAGGTCCATTTACACAATGAAGAGCTACTCAGTGGTAAAGAAAAATGAAAATTTCAGGCTAATGAATGGAACTAGAAACTGTTATACTAAGTAAATTAACACAGACTCACAAAAATAGGAGATGTATGTTCTCTTTCATATCCTGATGTAACTGCATGAGCCAGGGAAAAAAAGGAACCATAGCGGACATGGGAAAGAAAGAACTTGAGGCGGGGGGTAGTAGGAGACATGTGTTGTCAAGGAGGAAGAGGGGGAAATGCAGGGTGCTTTAACTGGGGAGGGAATAGGAAGGACTACACAGGGGCAGTGAGAAGAGAGATAATGTGTAGGTGTGTGAAAATCAGAGGGATATCTGTTAGTCTAAAAGCCTACTGAAAAATACACATTCAATATCTGTACATGCTGAACACTACAACAACAGCAGCAACAGCAACAACAAAAAATAGTGTCCAGCAAGGGAAACTTCCCTTGAATTGTTGGTCAAGGCAGTTCAAGAGATTCCTCAAATAACACAATCTATTGTCACAGCCCTTGACTGTCTGCCAGAACTTGAAGGTAGACTCTATTGCTGAAGTCAGGCCATACTTTAGACACAGGAATTGGAGCAATAGAGCTGAAACTGATCTGGAATCCTCCTCCCTGGACACTAGCTCTTAAAGTATCAGAAGATACTATGCAAGCTGCCAAAGGAGAAAACCAATCAATGATCCCCTCCAGCTGTAAAGTCTACAAACCAGAATGATGACCAAACCAGAAAATAATCTTTATTGATGCAGTAGTGGCATTTTTTATCTTGGGAGTAATCAACAGCTGTCTAATTAGACTTAAGACCCACTCAAAGGGAGGGAACCTCATGTGTAGTACTGTTGACATAGCTAAATATACATGGTTGCAGAGGTCATAGATCCTAGAGAAAAGGCCACTTTTGCTACATCCTTAGACCAGTGTGATTTCTTACTATATTGTAAATATGTCTCCTTACTTTTGCAAATAACTGTACCTCTCATTACTCATCAAAGAAGTTTCTTTTTGCAATGGTTGGAGACTATTCCAAAGTTCCACAACTGATCAAATGCAGAGAATAAGTGATTGTGAGGTACCCAGTCCTAAGTAACACATCTATAATGCATTACTATAATGCAACCTCTACACACACCTAAAGCTTGGGGAACAGAGAGTAGAAAGAATATTAGTGCATCTCTCAACTCTCTCCAGTGGAGCTTCCTCAATCAACAGATGGTGATGAACCCAGAAATCCACAACTGGCCAAAGTGCAGAAAATAAGAGACTGCAGAATGCTTTTCCCCCGAGTAGGACACCTTTATCAAACCTCTGTCACCCAAAGCCAAGAACCATTGTGGAAGAGGGGAGAGAATGGTTGGGAGACCCAGAAGTGTTGGATGACTACAAGGAAACTTTTCCAGACAACTGAGAAGTTATTCATATGAGTTCACAGCAATGGTAACAGCATGTACAAAATACATGCAAGCTCTAGTCAGACAGTGATCCCAGCTTAGAAATGGAGAGATGTGTAAGAAATCCCAACTTTAGCTAAGGAGATGCTGATGACAGTTAACTGCTGGGAGAAGGAGAGTGGGTTTTCTTTGTGGGTAGCTTAACCAGGCTCCAGGGGATGGACCTACACCAAAGAATATTTGGGGACAAAAACATTGAGTTGATAGCCTTAATATATGTGACGGAGTACATGAAGTCCAGCAGGGGTGGTGTGCCCTAAGAGGACACGGACAGAGGAGGACGTCTAATGTGATCGAGATATATTGTATGAAATTCAAAAAAACTAGCAAAAGAAAGACATACATGTAAGGGCCTTGAGCAGACTGGCAGTGACTGCAGTGTGAGCTGGGGTGGGACTAGCCATGGCTGTGCATTTGAAGCACCCAAAGATGATTGAAAAGGCTATGGAGGAATTTTTCTTCTTATTGGCTAGTCTATGTTGACTTTGGATAATTAAATTAAAAAAAAAAACAGGCCCCCCAGGTTTTACCGGGGAAAGGATCTATACCAGGAATGTGTACTCTCAGTGATGATGAGAGCAGAAGGATTTCTTTCTAAAAATTAAAAAAGGTTAACTCCTTAGATTTGAACATGAGAAAATATGATAAAAAATGTCTTACCAAGGTGCTAGACTTTCCATTAGTCGTGTTTTTTAATGGAAGCAAGTCTACAGAAACAAATCGTTGCTTCTGAGCAAACACTCTTGAGAGTTTTAGTGTGGTATGTATAAACAAGAGTAGTGTCTTTCAGTCTGATTTCCACAAAGAATCACTGTCACATCCTCCCCTGCTTGCTGAGGTTACTTAACTTTGCTTAAAAAGAACATATGAATGGATTTTTGTTGTTGTTATTCAGGTCAATCTGATTTGACAAGTAAGAAATTGTTAATATAGCTGATCTATTTCCTCCAAAGAAACCACAGACCTTTGACATTTTTAGACGTGGGGTCCGGAATATATTTTCAGCACAGAGTTTCAGAATTTACATAAAAATTTAGAAGTTGTAAATGACACAGCAGCTAATAGCAAACAAAAGTAAACATAGCAAACATACAAACCAGAAATTTACATCAATGACAGTATCACCTTTGATTTATCAATTTGAAGATGGGCCAATCACAATAAATATATATTTTGGTTGAATCGATTTTTATTTCTCCAGTAAGTATCAAGTGGAGGAAAAAGTAGAAATAAGGTGTATAAGAAGCTACCACATTATTCTAATGTTTTGAGAACAATGTATTTTACATACGTTTTAACTTGTCTTCTTTTTAGTTCACCCATCATTAAAAAAATAAACAATTGTAGGAGAATTTTCTAATGTGTTTAGTAAATAGACCCTTAGTCCTAGAATTTCTGTTGTCTCTCAGTGATTTTACTGTGCCACACAGAAATGCCTACAAGGGTCTTTGGGGTGCGAGGGTTTGAGTTACACGAATAGATAGCCCTAGATATGTGCTTAGAAACCCAACCTGCCTTTCATAGGAATCTTCTTTGTTTTCCCTGTGTTTTTAAACTATTGCACCAATCCTTGGTCACTTTCATGGATAATGCACTTACATCTTTCTCTATGGAAAAAGAAAATTCATCTTTGGCAACAACCATGTAGAGAAATCACTTCCTCCTTCTTTCATGGTATTCACACTTGCTGCAAATATTCAAGGGGAATTTGAAATTTTTGTGATACCCAGCACAGGGAATTCTTTCTGTCCACTGTATTTTTAAATCAAATTATAAGGTTTCATTTAAGATTTTTCTTAATTAAAAAATAATAGATCTCTGTGTTTCCATTTGGAGTTCATGGTTTGTTCCATTCTGTAAGTGGTCAATCCAAAGCATCGATAGAATTTTAGCTGTACTGTACCCACTATAGTTCTTGAATTTTATCTGTGAATATTTCTCTCTTCTGATAACTGCAGTTTTTCAGAGGCTGAAAAAAATCTGAATCATATTTGTCTCTATTATAGCAACAGTAAAATTTAGCATCAGAGCATATGAACATGACATCATCTGAAGAGGTACGAGGAGAATGTCCCAGTCTTTCCTTCTCATTGGAACACCACCCTCCAGATATACATAGCAAGTAATCCCGGTGGATGTCGCTGTCTACACGCTCACCCATGAAGTTGCATCACAATCACAGTAAGTTCCTTTCCACTGGAAGTTCTTTGAATTTGCTCTTAGAATGACTATTGGAACCTAAAGTGTGCCCTGCACACTTTAATCCTTCAAACGCCCAATTCAGGATCCGTATAGCTGGTACTTGATAGAACAGCAATTGCTTTCACTTAATCTTAGAAATAATCTTCAATTGTAAACACTGTTGCTGAATTTTTAGAAATGAAGATAATACTAATCTCTTGGCCCCACTTGTCACTATGAAAAAAGATGTATCTGATGCCCCATACTGCTACTCAGGCGTGGAAGCAAAGACACTTCATAGTGTACTTACATCAGTCTGTATTCTCTGACCTTAGTTTTCCTTATGCATTAGACATCGTTTCTTTCTCAGAAGTGCACTTGTGGGAGAAGTGTTGGGTGGTCTGGGTTCTGCATTGTGCATTTAATGTACTGCCAGTTCAAGCAGATGACCATAAAACCAACAAAAGAACAACTGGATTTTTGCAGGAGTAATTTTCAATATATAAAACAATGATTGGGCACACAATGAAAATTATATCAAAAAGGTCTAAGTGGCTGGCTTTTGAATTGCAATATTCAGATTCCTATAACCAATTAAAAAGTGTTGGGCATTTTCTAACCCAATCGTTTCTTAAATCAGCATTTAAATAATTTTTTGAGGGTTCTCAGATTGTTTTCCAAAATGGAATGAAAATTCCTTTAATTCCTTACATTTCTTTTCTTCCCTTGTAAAATTTGTTTTATTTATTTTTAGTTTTGAGAATTTCACACGTGTGCATTGTCTTTGCATTATTTTTATCCCTCCCCGTCCTCCTCAAACTCTTCCTATGCCCCCACTCCCTCCCAGCTTTTTGCCCTTTTCTTTATTATTATTACATATACATAGTACATTATATATATGTATATGTATATATATGTACACATACATATACTGCACCAAGTCCATTTAGTGGTGCTGTGTGTTTAGAGCTTCCAATTTGGGATTAGATAACCTTTCAGGGAGTTAATCCCTGAAGAAAACTGATTCTCCCTCCCTCGACACCCATTGGTTGCCTGTGGCTCTTCATCTTGAGGTGGGAGCCTGTGATTTTCCCCATCTTCCCTTCCACATAGTCCACCTTGGCATATCAACTGGTTTTGTCATTATGCAGATCTCATTAGTCTACAATACTATGGTGATTTCACAGGCAGCTTCCCTGCCACGTCTAGAATGCATGAACTAGTAGCAGCTGTCCTGTCCCTCTGGATCTTAAATTCTTTCCACCCCCCCAGCAACCCTTCTTCCAACATGTTCCTGAGCTTTAGGTCTAGAGGCTGTTGACACCTTATGGATGTGCCACTTAGGGCTTGGCACCTCACAGTCACCATTTATTCTCTACATTTCCTTACATTTCATTTGTTTAGTGGGGTCGTATGTGTGTACATGTTTACAAATGGGAAGGTATAGGTCCATGCATGTGAGTGCAAATGCACGTGGAGACCAGAGGTCAACATCAGGTGTCTTTCTCAATTTCTACTTTATTTTAAATTTATTATTATTATTATTAATTTGTGTGTGTATGATGTGTATGTGCTTCAGTGTGTAAGGGGGTGTGCATACTGTGGTACATGTGTGATGGTCAGAAGACAACTTTATGGAGTTGGTTCTCTCCTTCATATTTACCTCAGTTCCAGGGACTTAAACTCAGATGATCAGACTTGCACAGCAAGCACTTTTACCCCTGAGCCCTCTCACCGGCTTATTGTTCTTTAGAGTTAGCATCTCTTACTGGACCAGATTTGGCTAGAATCGCTAGCGAGCCACCCTCAGGGATCCTCCTGTCTCCACCTTTCCAGCACTGGGGCTACAGACAGGTGTCGCATGCATGGTTTTCACGTGGGTCCATGGTGTGCACTTTACTGACTGAGCCATCTCCCTTTTCCTCCTTGTATTTCTTTAACAGTATTAACTATTGATCTACAGAGCCAGTCAGATGACTCTGCGGATAAAGATGCTTGCTCTGTAAGCCTGGTAATCTGAGTTCAATCCCCAGAATTCATGTAAAAGCAGAAGGAGAGACTGAACTCCAGGTAGTTGTCCTCTGCTATCACATATGTGCCGTGGCATGCACACCCATCATGCACATACACAACAGCAATAATAATAATAAAATTAAACTACTGCTGTACAGGCAATCCTGATGTCATACTTAGAAAATGTTTCTATGTAAATCTAGTATCTTCATACACTCTCAAGTCATGAATTTGCACATTGTGGTTAGTTCTCGCGCAAAGAGCCTGGTCTGTTAAAAAGCAGCAAATGTGGTTAGGGAGATGGCTTAGTCAGTAAAGGACTTTCTTCAAGAGTTCAAGGACCTGAATTCAGTTCCCAGGACTTTCATGAAAAACAGTGTGTGGCAGTTCTTGGCTCTGATCTCGTGCTGTGGGTGGGGAAGTAGTTAGGTCCTTAGGACTGGCTGGCCTTGTTGGAAAGTTTCAGGCCACTGAAAGAGCCTTTCGATAATAAAAAGTAGAAGGTATCAGTGGCTGTACTCTGACCAGCACATGTGCCTTTCAGGCTTTTTCTCATACCCAAACCACGTACCCCCTACAGAGTGCCTATATACATCACACACATACACACACATACACCCCAAAGCATTTAGGTGTATTTCTGTGAAATAATATTCAGAGAACATCATCAACAGGTAGAAATTTTTGATTAGAACAATTCAGAAAATAATTGGACAAACTTGTGATACTGAAAGAAATAATGTAGTCCATGCCTTCTGTCACATAACAATTTTTCTGTTATATTAGTGCTAACAGAAATATGTAAAATTTTCTTCTGACACAAATAAATTAGAGTAAATGTAATGGAAATTTAAATTTTAATATAAATAAATTTCACTTGTTTTAAGTGTGTACATTGGAAAGGCATTTTTTAGATGTACTGCAACAATAATTAAGACGTTTAAATTCATGAAATTAAAAAAGAATACAATTTAAGTGTGCTATGTGAGTATATGAAAAGTCACAAAGAAGTCCCTTATTTTATATAGTTAATATGACTTAGTAAACATTTTCAAAAGTATAGAAAGTTATCCTTTCTACTTTAACAGTGAGCAGTTCACCAGTGAGCAGTTCATCTGTGTCATAATAATTCCTCATCAAATCATCACAGTTTAATAGCATAACTTCATAATTAACTTACCTATAACTTCCCTTTAACATTCTGGGACTAAGAGTTCTTCCCTGGCTTTTCAAAACATTAGCATTTTCTTCCCATTGATGTTTGGGAAGAAAGGTTTCTTCAAAACACCCTGTGAAATGTGAGTAGGCATTCCATTACAATTATCTTGGATTAACTGAGGAGGTGCTGGAGGGGAGGCATCCTCATGATCACTCCTGTCAGCGGTCCGGTCAGGTAGCTCATCTGTATTGTCTTAATGAACGGGGAGAAAATGAGCTGTCAGCATTCCCAGTGTGTAGTTCTGAACTGTAACCTCCACCAGGTCATTTAGATTAAAAAACATGGAGCAATTTTGTAATAAAGACAGTAAATAGGGCTGTTCGAAAGGCTAACCAGAAAGCCTGAGGCCCTGTTGACCTGACTAAGAAGTTCATCACTGTGAACCTTGAGGACTCGGGCACTGAGCAGCAGTGAAGGTGCTGTGTGAGCAACCAGGAGGTCTCAGGGGAAAAGTGCTTTAGACCACAAAGAAATGTGCACTGTGAGGAAAGAGAAGTGTCCGTTGAATTTAAAAGGCCACCAGAGAAAAATTAAATATGTACACATGCATAAATACAATACCACATCACTGGCTCAACAGAAGGCAAAAACCACTGAGAAATTTTTCCAAGGGAAATTTTTAAAAAAACTTGCCAATGAAAAAGCATTTACACACTATGTATGCTTTGCTAAATGATCTGCAAAATTAGGGAAAGAAAGCAATTCATCGTGGAAGTGCTTATCTAACGCCTCCACAGCGGCCAGAGATGCTGTCACTTCTTTCATTGTGATCAGTGAGAGGCTTGCTTAGTAAGGATGGTACAGTCCACAAAAAGAAAACAGCTAGAGAACTACTGCCAAGCCGAGACGCTGACGGCAGTGCCAGCGACTCCACTTCCAAAGAAGGATTAGTGAAAACATACATACCCAAGTGCCATCCTTTTCCTTTCCTTTTTTTTTTAACAGTTATTCTCTACAGTGCCATTCAGTGACTGCTGTAACATGGTTCATGGCAAAGCTGCACTTTTCCCGTGCATGTCAGTGAACTGTGCAACAGTTTTGTTTTATATGTACTAATTGCATTTGTGCCAGCTTATAGCAGGTTCTCTCCCTCTTATGTCTGAGTAGATCTGATGTGGCTTTATTCTCCCTTCAGTCACTGTGATCTATAGCAGCAAGCTGGAAATCTCTCAGAGGAGTCAATGTGAAGTGTTCGAACCTCTGTGGTGGAGTTGGGAAGGAACTGCGCAGTTAAGTGGCTTTCTCGGGAGGTTCTTCTGTGTGCCTCTGCCCCTGTGTTTGATCATTCTCCTCCCACTTAAGAATCACCTATATTCCCAAAGATTTTGAACTTCCTCTCCTTTTGAAAATCCCTGATATTTGAATGAAAACTGAGAATTTATATTTTTTCCTCATGTCTGTTTTCTAGAACACCATGCATGTGTGCTAGGTGTACCAATAACAGTCATCAACTTACATCTGCCAGAGCTTAAACTTTGACTTCTTTCCTTTTTCACAGCAATAAAAGATCTGCATCAACTGATGAACCAGCTTGGTTTTGAACACTAGCATAAGAAGGTTGTCTGGAGTTAAAAGGCTAGGGGATAAAATGGAGTTTCTCTGTGGTTTGTTTGTTTAGTAATTCTAGCCAAAGCTAATGAGCCATAGATCAAAGCAATAAGTCATCAGTGGTATTAATGGCACTTTCAGATCTGAGTCAATGACCTGGACCTTTCACTCAAGCTGTCAGGAAAATGGAAGGACAAGATCTGGCCCCAGCTGGGCAGAGACTGCATTTCCCCAGCACCTGAAACAATCAGCCTCAGTAGTTGCACAAGTCTCTAGGTGCTTCCTAACTGCTTATCACAAAGAGTAAATGACCAGATGATACAACCGTGCCCTTCTGAGAAGGCAGCCTCACTCCACAGTGCATGCTGTGGTCACCCCTCCCTCTGTACTCCTGTACAAGGAATTCATCTACCAGATGTCAGAAGTTTTGGCTGCTGATGGCTCACAGCCAAACCTCTCTAGGAATTGTCCTTGGCTTGAGATTACTATCCCTTCTGCAGGTAGGGAGCAGTCTGCCTATACACAGTGCCAGGCCTGGATAGGTAGAAGGACAGTGAAAATCTGGCTTTGGCAGCTAAATATAAAAATTAAAAGATTCTGTAATAATCAAAAACATCACAGTTCTAAATACTAATATCAGCTTATTTTTGTTGCTGTTTCTTTTTTTTTTTTCTTTTCTGCCCAAGACTCTGATATGGCTTTATATAAGACTGATCTCCCACTTAAATTCTTAATGTGTCAGGACTGGAGAGGAGGCTCAGCAGTTAAGAGCACTGACTGCTCTTGCAGAGGACACACATTTGGTTTCCAGCACCCACATGGCAGCTAAGCATCTGTAACTCCAGTTCCAGGGGATCCAACACTCACTTCTGCCCTCTGTGGATTCCTGCATACATGTGGTGCACTTACATACATGCAGACAAAACACATATATACATAAAATTTTTAAAAATCTTAAAATTATAATATCTTGTTCTTGTGAGTTTTCCATTATTTTAGATTTTTAATAATAAAACATTAAAGGAGTTACTATCTTGGCTTCTGAATATGAGGCTACTGAACCTTTCTTAGTTTTGTCCCTACCAGGTTGCCTCAGCAGGTGCCACAGCCTGTCTCCTTTGCTTTAAAAAGGACAAGCAGAAAGGGTCATCACCTAAAGCGACTCCTACAGGTGAGTCTTTGCCTGCTTCCCCTAAACACTCTCAGGCTGTGGTGTTTTTCTAAACCATATTACCATTATGCCTGAATTAAGAAACAGCCTAACTATTAGCATTTTTTGTAAAAGCCCAAAGTGGACCCAACTCTGAGAACCTATTCCTTCAGATTTCTCTCAAAACTGTACTCTTCAACAAGGGCCTTGCTCATTCTTTACTGAAACAGTCTTAGCATCGTAAAACAGGAAAGTAGAATTCAGAATACACCCTAATCAGAGAATCTTGCTCTTAGGTCCACAGGTCTAGAATGTCACACACAACAACAGATTTCTCTCACTGTATGCGATGAGGAAAGCAAGCTGCTTTCAGCTCTTTAATATATAAATAAAACATGCACATGCACACTCATACTCTCCCTTACACTATCTTGGGTAGAATGCAAGGAGGGATCCTAAGAAATTAAGGTCAGATGCCCAGGTCATAAGGGGAGCATATAGCTCAGTGAGCTTGTTTACATCATAGACATAACTTTTTGGTTGTAAGGTTAGGTAAAAGTCTTTAGTTCAGATGACGTTCATATTGTAAAAGTCATTCCTCCACCAGGCTAAAGAAATGAAGACAGAGGCTCAGAGAAGCTGAGAAATTGCCCATGTTCCCAGTGTTGAAAGCACAAGTTAGTCTGACTTAAAGCCATCATAATGTTCTGTCGACTAAGGAGGGACATAGTCCAACAAAGTCAAAGGCAAAAGGTACCAAGATACCAACAACTCTCATACACTATCTTTAAATGCCGCATTGTGGACTACAAGTTAGACTCTGTGATTTTCAGAAAGCATGCCTGTAAATATTTCAAATCTGTGGCAAGCACAGCAATTCTCTTCCCCACAGATGTTCACATCCTAATCCCTAGAACCTGTGAATGTGTTACGAACAGGGCATTGGAGACTTTACAGGTATGATTTAATTAAAGAACTAGAGAGTATCCTCCATTATCCACATGGACTCAATATAACCACAGGAGTCCTTACTAGAAGTAGAAGTAGTCACCGATGTTAAGACACGAGGTGATGGAGGAAACACATGATGGACTGATGCGACCATAACCAAAAAATGCAGGTGGCTTCCAGAACCTGGTGAATTAAAGAAGAAAAATTTCTCTAAACCTCCAAAGGAAGAAAACTCTTTTAATATCTTGATTTTCACCATATAAGACCTATTTCAGAGTTTGGACCTCCTGATGCATAGGAAAATAAATCTGTGTTGCTGGGAGTCGGCTACTGTGCAGCAGTTTTATACCCCAGCAGGAGGAAACCAATACAGACTCCTAAGGGCAGTGCTTTGATCTCGCCTCCTATCACTCTAACTTGATTCCTAATTTAAGGAAGAACTCTAATGTAAGAAGAATCAAGACAGGAATTTAATGAAGGCTTCTCAGTTGTCTTATATTAAACCTGTTTTGAAAAAGAGCTTGGCTGTGTGAAGGATTGATGATCAGTACTGGCACCAGATGGTCATGTTCTCCTGATGACAGATGGAAGTCTAGGATGGGTGGGGCATCTTCATGAAGGCAGGAGAGAGATGATTGATACCAGAAGGCCAGTACAATCCAGGAATTCTTTATACAAAAACACTTTTTAACTTTTCTGATTTCTAATATTTTTTTGATTCTTCAGTAATATTGTTCTGGCTTTTTCAGTAATATTTTACAAGCACATTTTTTACTTTTCTGATCTTTCCATAATACTTTTTTTTTTTTTCCAGTACTCAGAATACCGAGTCTTCAGAAATATTTGGTAGGCTGTGGTAGAAGACAAATATTCCTATTATTTTAATATGGAACCAATAGTTCTGTTTTTATTCTCTTGCTGCTGCAATGGAGAAGGTTTGGTTTCGAATTCTCTTGCATTTGCACAATAGCAGACCTTTTCTTTTTGGTTCTTGTTGTAGATTGGTCGTTTGTGTCCAATGGACCATCAAGGTTTAGTATACAAAGATTGAATGTTGGAGAATTTCTTATGTTAATCACTAGGAAAATGATAAAATCTCTTGGCTAGGGGCCAGGCCAAGAGAAATTAGAGCATTAACAAAATACCTTAAACAGAAACAGTAGAGTTGGCATCACTCCAAGCAAGCAAGGGGCTCTCCTGCGGTGACAGGTGGAGAGAGAAGATAATGCCTTGTGAATATGTGGGTGGGCGAGGCAAAGGGGGAAATAGAGGTGGTGATGCGTTCACAGTTATGTGGAAAAGATCTGAGCAACCACACAATGATATCCTTCTGTTTAACATATGCCAGCAAGGTCTAGTTCTGCAGCAGAGTCCTCACCACGCAGAGCTCTAGGCAGAGCCCTAGAATCAATCCAGGACAGTGCCTCTTTCCCTGTGGTTGAGTCATCTTCACTTGCCTTCTGCCCCTCCTAAGGAGTTCTCTCCTTCAAATAGCATATGGTCTGTGCTGACCTCCCTGAAGGAGTAATGCCACTTACCACCTTGAATTTTGGTTCTTATTGACTGATGTTAGCTCACAACCCCCCAGGACATACGATTGAGCCGACAAAATGGAACATTATCCTAGACATTCGAGGGTTGGGTGGCATAATAAGGAATTCTGGAAGCTCAGTGGAACAGCATGATTTGATCTGGGCCCCAGAGAGGGGTCCCATGGTTGGATGACTTATAGAATGGAAGAAGAGATCACCTTGTCCTAAGACAGGAATTCAGAGACCAGGGAGGGTCAATCCTGCTCTTTTTATAAACAGTTCTCTCTTTGGGGCACTAGAGTCCTAGAAGAGCTACATTAATCCCTTCAGCCGGCTGTGTTCTTAGTGACTTAATCACGTTCTACTAGGTTTCACCTTTTAAAGTGTCTATTATCTTTTAGTGCCACCACACTAGGGAACAAACCTCCAGCACACGAGCCCTTGAGAATCACACTATATAAAACTGTTTACATGTATGTACATAAGTTGATAGAAATGCACATTTAGGAATGAGTAGGATAAATTAATCTTTCCATGAACTTCTCCATCCACTATCTCAAAGAAAAAAAAAAAAAAAAAAAGAAAAGAAAAGGAGGGTGCCCTGCATTGGTAATCTGAAATGCTAAGAGGAATATGCACACGCATTCCAGGAGTTAAGCCAGTGGCTTGTTAACCACCAGAAGGTATCCTGTTGCTGGAAATGAGTGCCCAGAAAAGGCGTTTTGGAAATTCATACGCATTGCCTTTTACTCTGGCTGACAAGGCTGAGCAGCCATTTTGGGAACTGCATTTGGAGGTAGTTGCCCATTATCTTCACGACTTCCCTAAAGGCAAGATATTCAGTATTACATGTTCATGGCAGTGCTGGGAATACTAGTTTGGCAAAGAAGCAAAATGTAGCTGTAAAACAGCCTTGAGAATTTCCCCTATGAATTAGCGCGGCGAACTGACCCACAGGGAGTGCCATCTCAGTATGCATAGGCCATGGTGAGTATGACATGGCACTGACGTGTGGAAAGGTGGGTAATACCCAGGCATGATCCACATACCGATTGCCTTGCAGCTGGAATCTCAAAATTACTCCCACATCAAGCACAATGTGGAGCATTTACCACCTGCTCAGTGAGCCCTGGATGTTCAAGCCAAATTCCTCACAGCAGCTCAGTGTTGAATCAGCTGCTTGACATCTATTGACTTATTCCCATGTCAATAACCTACTCTTAAGTCTCATTTTAACACCAGGAAACGCAGACTTAAAAAGCCTAGAGATTTTTTTTCCCCAATCACACTGCTAAGTAGGGGCAGAAGATGAAAATTCAGGCTGTCCAATTCCAAAGCTCATGATGCTACATGGCTTCTCAGCCATGATGAGAGGCAAGTGAGAAGAGCACAAAGCATTGTGCCTCGCACTGTTCTTAGCCCTGCACTAGAATTATATTGATCGGAGCCATAATGTTGTCCTGCATTCCACTGTCTGCCAACAAAACAACCAGAGAGGGTTGCAAATGCTTTGAAAAATTGTACTTGCGTGTTTTCACAATGTGAATTTCTAGGTGTCACTTTGTGTTTACAGTGATGTCTGAAAGGGCAGCATTTCCAGATCTCTCAATCATTAATTTGGGTTTTGCTGGCACGTATAGAGCCTCTTCTGTATGCCTAGGAAGGGCACATCTGCCACCGGCTTAAGCTCAGTTCTAAAAGGGTAGCAGCTTTGGAGGGAACAGCAAAAGGATTCTTTATTTTTTTCCAAGTTACTGTGAAGAAGAGGGAATGGAGCAGGTTCCTCCCAGATGTCTGATTCCTAGTCAGCGGGCTGCTCGAGTCCCCTGGTTGAACATATTTCAGCCATCCTGTGCCTAAGGAGAAAAACACCACTCCTGGCTCACGTTGCTATGGCAACCGATGCTCAGCAGGCAGTTGCTGTTTCCTTTAACATAACTGGCTTTTAGAACTTGAGGGGAAAGTATGCTTTCACATAAGAGCAGGGGGAAGCTGGGCAGTTTAATTAATGTGTCTCAATTTAAGTAAGGAAGCAGGTCACTTCCACTGTTTGACCATATCGCGCATAGTTCCATTTTATGTCTGTCTCAGATCTCAGGCATCAAAGGACAGGATCTTTCTCTTATCGCGTGTGAAGAGCACACAGTGAGCAGGAGAGGAGAAGCAGGGGTTACGCTGGACCCATTGCGAAGGGTTTTTCACTCTATAAAACCATCTCAGCTTGAGAGTATACAGAAGAATTATTTTCTCTTCTCTCATCCACAAAGGAGGCCTGAGAGATGGGTTGCTAGGCAACCTCACACCGAAGTCTGGGGCGCTTTGAAATGAACATAGCTGACCTCCCCATCATCTCTGAAGCTCTGCTATTCAAAACCATTTTATGGGGCTGTAGGACTCAAGGAAAAAGACATAAAATGTAAACACAAAATAAAGAAAGTAAAGACTAGGATTCACTCAATGAAGCAAGCAAGGCAGCGGTTTGAAAGGGCAGGTTAAGGGGAAAGTTGTGTTAGTTGCTGTAAATCAGAAACTCGTATTTTTAATAACATAGGAAGGTAATGTTTTCTTCAGCATTTTCTTTAGACATTTTCCTAACTGCCATACAAACTATCACAGTGGAGAGTCTGAAAATATTTAAGGTTAGATGAAAGATAAATCACTGTGTATTTTTTAACAAAAACGCTCAACTCTCACTCCTCACCACATGGTGGTTTGTTTAAGCTCCAGAGTCTCCTACTCTCCTTCCGGCTACCACACCATTAATATGACACTGTTGGCATGCGAGGAAATGGCACTGGTTTTTCGAGGAGAGTATTTGGAAGAAAATGGCAAAGCTGCTCTAAGGAGCATAGCATCTACTTTTATCAGCAAGAAATTCTTTAGTTCGACTTTTAAAACGCTTCGTACCACTAGGGTACGGTTAAGGTCACATTTTAACATAGGCAATTGTGTTTATCATCACTGAAAAGCAAAGCTGGTAGTTTATGTGTGTGTGTGGTCGGGGGAACTGACAAACTCTGGACCCTTTTTTGGTGAGTTTGTTTTTGTTATGGGTGTTTGGGTAAAGAACTTCTGAAACATTTTAGCTGGGTTAATGAGGAAATGATCAAGTGCGCTGGGGCTGTTGGGATTCAGGGTTTCGTTGTGAAGAAGGGTCCTGCAAATAAAAACCAGAGGAAAGTAAGAAGCAGGCACGTGGGGGATGATCTGGAATTGGGAGGAACAGCTGTGATTTTATGACTCCTAAAATATGCGTGAATACATGCAAACATGTACATATGTATACATTTATGTATACATGTTTTCTAACTGTTGAAGGGGCCTAGAATTATATCTTGGTAGCAAAATGCAAACTTTGGTTTTTGAATTTAAATTTTTTTCCATTTATTTTTGTATTTTGTGTATGTATATGTGTGTGAGTGCGTATGTCCTTCAGCATGTATGTGGTGGTCAGAGGACAGTCTGTGGGAGTTAGGTCTTTCCTTCCACTGTTAGTTCTGGGGATCAAACTCAGGTTTGGTGCAAGTGCCTTTCCCACTGAGTCAGCTCTTCAGCTACCTCAAGTTTTGGTCTCTAATATCATTCCCCAGCAAATGGCATGAGGCCTCCTTGGATAAACAGTTGATTCTAAGGTTAGATGTTGAATCTGGGGCATCTCCTCATGCTAGAAAGCAATGAAATATTCAACGAAATGAATGACGGACAATGTCCCAAGGATACAGGAATCAGCTGAAAGGGTTCCAACTGGCCAAGCCTGAAACAAGTTGAGCACCCAAATTACCACGGGCATTAACAAATTATGAAGGCTCAAGAAAAGTAGGGATTTGTGAGCATACACGATATTAAATTATAAGCGTAAAAGGCAGCAATAACAATAATAAGCAACGGAAGGGACTCCTGCGTATGGTAAAGTTCTGGTGCTTATAGCTGTGTATCAGTAAAGAAAGGATACTGTTAGAATCACAGCTTTTATAAATATCACGGCAAACAGCATCAGTCAGGCAAGAATCACAATACACCTACAGGAAATTTTTTAAGAGGAGCAGGATATTTGTGTGATGTAAAAGTATCTGTTTACAGGTTGGTTATTCATTGTGAGGGAAAATAAAGCTGTGCACTGGAGAAATTTGATTGAGTACTCAAAATTAACTGACCTGTCAGGGCAGATGTGCCTCTGTGATTCTAGACGTGAGTCCCCAAGGACACATCACTTCTACAGTGTTATGGCCAGGAATGTTTATGATCTGAAGTGGAATCAGGAATTATCAGACAAACCCCAACAAGAAATACCATACTGCAAAGCTTCAGGGTGTGGTGGAGGACTGGGTTCTTCCAGAATGTACATGTTATAAAAGAAAGTCTCTGGAAATACTGCATTTTAAACAAGGTTAAAAAGAAGTAAACGCAATGTCTGACCCAAGAGTGGAGCCTGGTGGGAAGGGGAAAGGGTACTACTGGATCAATCAGCAGCAAGTGACAGCAGATTAACGTGTCATAGACATGTTAAATTTCCCAAGGTGACAATAGCAGGAATATATATATATATATATATATATATGCATATATATAATTTGACTATATATATTTGACCATATATATATATATATTTGACTATATATATATATATATATATATATATGACTGTATTCCTAGGAAATCTAGAAAACTGAAATATTTAAAGAGATAGAGATGTGTATGATGTATGCTATTTAACACATTCTTGGAATAATTAGAAAAGCAGGTTGTGTGTGTATGCATACATATTTGCACTGAAAGAAACTATTAACCATACTTTCATATGAATCTCCTAAATATCTATTTTGGTGAGTGAGCTCTCTGTAATCTTCATATTCACTCAAATTTCTGTAAGTCTGAAATGATTTTCAAATGAGAAAAATTTTAGAAACCCCAAATTTATTTTCATTTTGTGGGAAAAATAATTTTTATTGGAATGAAAATGGATATTTAACATTTTAAGAATTCTTTGAAAGGTTAAGTTGGTAGCTCAGTCAGTAAACTGCTTGCCTTCCAAGTTTGGGAACCTGAGTTTGATGCCTCAGACCCCACATAAAAAAGCAAGATGTGGTGGCATGCTTGTAATCTGAGTTCTGGGGAGGAAGACAGGTGAATCCCTGGGGTTTGCTGGCCAGTCTGCCTAGTTTACTTTGTTTCAGACTGATGACTCGAGCTCAAACCCAAACAGAGGCAATCAAACAAAACCAACTCCAAACAGAAAAGTGAGGGTGGCACGTGAGGAGCAAAAGCAGACGTTTCCCTCTGGTGTGCTCATGCATGCACACACAGGCACACATGAACGGAAAAAACTTATGATGTGCAACACATCCTGTAGACATGACACTTTGTAAGAGGCTGCAGATGCTGTTCTGACCACAGAGCATGGCACCGGGACAAGGACACATCTCATCTGTGCCATTTCTTCCCCTTATCTCTTATGTGCTATGTGCTTGTTCACTTGAATTTGTTCTTGGTTCTTCTTAATATACTGGACTTTCCCTTACCTTTGTGATCCCAGCATCAAACTACACTCTGCAATCTGTGATTTCAGTCATAATGAGAAATGGAACGGAAACTTTCCGGAAACAGTCTCAGTAAGGAGTTTTCATGTACTGAATAGATTAAATTATTTCCTTTAAACTGTATGCAAGGAGCACTTAACAGAACTCAGTCTTCCGTGCACTGTGATTTTTGAAAGCAGTTAAGCTGAGTGAGTCTTTCAACAAAAACTGAATCAGAGTGTGAAACGGGACGTCACCCTGACCAGTAGAGTGGAGACTGCTGCATGGTACTGTTTGTGTTGCAAGTTTTTTCTAAGGTTCTTACATCATTTGCCCATTAAAAACACAACTAGGCTGCTTTGGGTGGAGACGGAAGTTGCAATTACCATCTTAAAATATCCTTGTGTTTTCTTAAAAACAGAGTTTCTTTAACATTGCCAAAAGAATTTGTTTAAAGGAAGATAAAAATAACATCCCCACTACTTGAAAGCAGCCTGGTTTAAGAAGTGTCATCTATTCTAAGGCTATCCCCCCACCCACCTCCCGGAAGGAAGTCATTCAGAACCTGCTCATTACTCAGCTTTCTCATTTGTGGGTTCAAATTGCTCTTGTGGGCACTGGGCCAGATTCACTGATGTGCACTGTAATGCAGATTGTAAAGTGAAGCGTTTTCCTCAAAAACATCTGGCTCTTCAGAAGTGTTAGAAGGTGGGTAGCCCTTCTCTGCTCATGACCATGATTTATGTGTTATAGTGACACCTCCACCCCCTGCCACCTCCAGCTCAAATATGGTAGGCAGACTGGCAACAGCCACAACCAGGAACCTGGAAGTAAGTGAAAAATCCCTCAAGTTCAAGGCAGGGTAAGACTCCATGTTTATGCAGTACAAGGTTCTGTCTTTTGGTCAAAGTCTATTTCACTCATTAAAAACTATTAAAGTCAATTAGCATAAGGGTTCCCTAGGCCACTTTTATATGTAGTGTCTTTTTTAAATTGTTTCTTCATTCCCTTTACAAAAATTGTGCATCCTTAGAACACATTCTTCTAAATGTCCCCTGGACTCCACTGTTTTCTTTTTTAAATTACCCTATCTTCTCCTTTTGGACATTCAGTATTTACTGGCTTTCATCCATAAATATTTCAATATACTCAAGGAGCGCCGTCTTCAAAGGCAGTCAGGTAAATAAAAACATCTCCCATCCCTCTGACTCTACTCCTGTCCTTCAGCAAAGTATGTTCCTTCTCTTCCATGCTCAGGGTTTCACTAACCTACATGAAACCTTCGTGCAAATCTGAAAAGGGGGCCTTCTGCTTCAATATGTAGTATACACACATATTGTCACCCGAATGACTTACTTTCAGCCTTCCAATTCATTAAATTTGGTAGGATCATCGTTAACATCCCATTACTTTAACAATGACCAAAAGGATAGACAACTAGCTTCCTCAGAGTTCATTCTGTAGTCTCAGGACTGTGGCCTTTGCCTGTTTCGGTGGGACATATGCTGTGTATCCCTTTAGGATGCCTATGTTCTGCTACTCTTGCCATTACTATGTCTATTACAGTTTCCCAGATGTCTCTTTTCTATCTTCTACATCCTGACTTCTAGAAAGCAAAGGAAACCAGACTACACTTATAGGAACAATTTGAAAAATTTGAGTATCAAGAGTTGAAAGTGTCAGCTTCTTTTAGTATTTTCCTACTCATATTTGCTAAGCAAATACCTTTAAATAGTCAGCAAAAAGCAAGTTTGTGAAGGTTACCTTTCAGTAGAAATTGTTTAGTGTAGCTAACTTTTATCATGGCAAAGACAAATCTTATAATTTGGCTAATGACTGGGCTATATACACTTAGCTTCGTGTTATGCAGTGGCCATTATCTATTCCTGTGTTTTTTGGCAAATTGATATATTACTTTGATAATTATCTGGTATTTTTTTCACTTTTTAGATTTTTGATAGAAACATTTAATGAACGTTTGGAAGTTAACAGCTATTCAGTAACCCACCGTTAGATAAAAGTCTACTTGGCTAATTCTTATGTTGGCAGTTTCAGTCCTTTAACAATCAAAAGAAAACAAGAAAAATGCTATCATTTTCCTCTCAGTAGCTCCTATGATCTCTCTAAGCAGGATCACTTGGTAAGGGGGCAAACTTATTGTCTCTCTTCTGCCATCAGTGTCTGAGCATGGCACTTTTCTAACTAGGTCCCTTTTAAAAAGAGCTACTTGAGTCCACTACTCCACTAGAATGCTAGTCCTAATTTTCAACCTAGCTTCCTTAACTGTCCATGTATTAAGGGCCTTCTAGATTTGCTCTAAATTCTCTTTACTTTGGGGGAAGAAAGCTATTTTTCTTGGGACCCAGTTCACACTAGATGCGTTTAGGTCAAAAGTGCATTCAACTTTTCCTTGGGGCATGCTATCCGGATCCAGGAACTCCAGAACCTTCCATGCTGGTTATGCTTCTCCCCTCTTCATCCTGAAGGTCTACCACAAACTTTGGTTTAACATGTCCTGACTATACATTCTTTAAGTTGCAGTTCAGAACTGTTTAGTCATAACTGTCTAGCTTGAATCCCACTTTTCACATATTTTTGATTTGGGGATGTCACATAAATCAACTTTAAGTGAAGAAAAAAAAATCTTGTGCAGTCACTGCTGCAGTTTAAAAGGGGTCTGACACATATAAAAGTGTTTTACCAAGTAAGAAATATTCCATAAATGTTAAAGTTTCATGAAATGCTATAAATGCAAGCCTGATGAAGAATTAGAGTTTTATAGCAGATAATTAGAATTCAAAGGACATTGAAAACATGAAACAAAGGAGAATCCAGTTTAAAGAAAAACAAACTACTTTAAAAATATTTTTATTGCAAGTAAAAATAAAATTGAAAACATATATATATGCATTTGGTCTTTTTGAAACAGGGCCTTGCTGTAGTCCCAGCTGGCCTGGAACTCACTATGTAGACCAGGCTGTCCTCAGACTCACAGTGAACCATCTGTCTCTGCCTCCTGAGTGCTGGGACTAAAGTCCTATACTACCACACCTGGTGAAAACTAGTGTATTTTTAAAGAACTTAAAAAGATTTGAATAAGAAACTAAAAAAAAATGCTAAGAACTGAGTTTACTAAGATGAGGCTGGTGTGGTGTAAAAGGTGGGGTGACACCCATCCCAGAGTGCTGCTTGGCTGGCCTGGGTATAGCAGCTGCTTTGGCACTCTGTGCTTTGTGACTCTCTGCTACGGCAAAGCATTTCTTTTATCTTCTTCACCATAAGATACAGTGTCTGAAATTATATAAGACTCAGTCATCTGGGTTCAGTTTAAATAGTAAGGTAAGGTTTTCTCTCTTTAAACTCATTTTTAGAGAATGATTATCTCATAAGATCATACTAACTCGGAGAGCAGGAAGCAGAATACAACAAAGGGAGGCCAAACATATTTTATACTTTTCCAGGAAAGATTTTTCTAGTAAGTGTCATTTCCTTCAATATTACCATTTAGCCCTGCAGACTACAAGGGGAATATACCTTTATTTTACAAAACTCAGCATGTCTTGGCTGGGTATGGTGGCTCACACCTTTAATCTTAACACCCAGGAGGAAGAGGCAGGAGGAGAGATCACTGTGACTTTGAGGCCAGCCACAATGGTGAAACCTTGCTTCAAACAAACAAACAAACAACAAACAAACAAACAAAAGCAAAATAAACCAAAATTGAATGTATCTTGAGTTTCAAAAAGACTAAACCAGATATTCGTAATATCTTTTATTAAAATATACATTTAAAATACATATTATTTTTTTCATAAATTACGTGACAGTCTATCATGGACTATAAAAATTAACAGATAACAAAAGACTTTAAATACAATTGATGAAAACAACTGATATTCCTTAGAAAAGATACATTACTTATCTTTTAACAGAAATATTCTTTATAGAAATGAGCTAGTCTTTACCACCATAGATCTATCACATCTGTGTCTATTCAGAGAGAAAACAGATCAACTCTCATTCAACTGCAGAGCAAATGCTGACTGCATGTCTCTGTGTAGAGCAGCAGCCTCTACTGGAGGAGACGAAGCATGAGTCTGAGACAGCATTAGCTCTAACTTGTATGAACAGGAAGGATTGTCAGATTCCCGTTATCTGCTCAAGAGTTTAATTATTTTCAAGGTCTTAAAGATGCTCGGGCCTTATCCAGTATATCCTTTCTGATTTTTGGATAAGTTGGATGTGCTTTAAGAACCTGAGAGAAAACAAAATAAAACCAAAGCAAAAGAATTTGTAATCAATTTGGCAATTAATAAGAACTAGGGAGTTGTGAGTCTTACAGCTGAGAGTTCACTGTATTAATACCATAAAAACAATGCTTATCAAAGGTGAAAATCTTAGCTGGAACAGGCTGACTCACTTATATTAACAGATAAGAACAGCATATTATGGATACCGTTTGTTGAAATATAATCTAGTTGCTTCCTTAACAGATGACTTACAGGAAAACAAAATGTTTTTCTAATTTAGTTACTTATTAATGAGTGATTTTAACCAGGAGCACACATTCGATTTACCTGGACTGACTGAAGAATATATAGATTCCTAGGCTTACTGTGTCCATGAGAGGAGCTATTAATTTAATAAGACAGAACTCTGTAAGTGATTCTAATGCATAACCTTTCTTAAGTGTCCACCCCATCCTTAGTGAGAGACGTCACCTGTAGAAGACTCAGTGATCAATAGCAACCTCTGAAACCAAGTGTTTACTACAATAATGCTGATAAACAGCTAAAGGAGATAAGGGACATGAAATAACCCTAAGGAGCTTATCCTGGAACTACTGGCAATGTTTCATATAATGCCTCACATGGAATATCAATAGGATACACTACATATAAAGGAACTCTGGAAATCCTAAAACTAGAATTTAAATATAAGTCATTTTAATAGGGGATTGTTCTGTACAGGATGAAATGCAGACATATGTTCTCAACACAGAATATTTTTTATCTCTCATTGGCAAATCTAAATTCTCTAATAATGACCTAAGGAATCAATACTATCTTCAAGTATTTTCTTTGTAAAAAACCTTTTATTTTTATTTTATGCATGAGTGTTTGTCTAAATATTATGCATGCACTTGAGTGCCTGATGCCAGTGGAGGCCAGAAGATGGTGCTGAAGCCTCTGGAATTGGAATTACAGACTGCTGGAAGGTGCCACGCGGGTGCTTGGAACCCAGTGTGGTTCCTCTGCAACAGTAGCAAGTGCTATTAGCCACTAAACCATCTCTTTAGCCTCTTCAATTATTTTCTAACTTATGTTTTTCCTACTAGCCCATATCTTTAAATTGACAGAAGTATTTTATGATCTGAAACCTAATTACATAAATCCTTATTTTAAATAAATTCAGTTTTTAAAGTTTGAACACTGATTATCTGTCTAGAAGACAATAAATATTTAGTCATAAGATTACATACTCTATTTCCTTCTATTCAGTAACATTTTTGATTAAAAGGAAACTGTATATCTGCACAATTTTAAGAAATTGAAATTTAAGTGTTTACCTGATGACATATATCAATTGCATCCACATAGCGCTTTGCTTTTAAGTAATTAAATGCCAATCTGTATCCTGTTAAGACAAATAATAATAATAATAATGATAATGCTACGTGGTACACTGCTAGTATTTTTTTCCTTTCTCCTTTATTGATTCTTTAGAGAAGCCCTAAGAGAAGCTGCTGGGCAAACAACCACAGAGAAGGAAGTGATAACAAAGCAGGAAGCAATACGAGAGTAAAGAACAAGCAAAAAGGAAGACCACAGTGAATATAACTGTTGGGTTAAAGACTGCTGTTCCACAAACGTGGTTTCTTAACCTACTACAATGGTGTCATTGATTTTAGTTACAGTAAAACCTTACCACAAGGCAGTAAACAACAACACACCCGTCCATTTATGCAGTACACATTCATTTAATCCTTACTAGAGAAATGATTCTGTAGTTAATATACTATTAGGAGAGGGGGTACATTAGTTAAGTAATTGCATGAGGAAATAAGTAATTTCAAACTGAGATGAATTACATGAGCGAAAGTTACAAGTCAAGACCCAATCCAAGGGAATTACAGAAAGAAACTTGAATCAGAGGGAGAGGATGTCAGGGATGCTTGAGATGGAAGGATGAGGCCTAAGTTAAGCCAGGCTGGGAATCAAGAACCCCTTCCCTTTAGGCAGAGGGAACCATATGGGTCAACACCAGGAGTAAGACATGTAAACACCAGAGTCTGTGCCAAGAAGACAGACTATCAGAGAGCAGCACAGGTGGGTGGGTCAGACATCAGCTATTCCAAATCAATCAGCAGCAAGATTTGATACAATTACACATATAGAAAAGTCACTCTTCTAGAACTGACAATTAGAAGAAAGTTTAAAGATAATCAAATGATTATTGTTCTGTAAGAATACTATAAGAATAAGAAAACAAAGAACAAGACAAGCTACATAATAGATGGTGGGATTTGTAAGATATAATGGAATAATAATAACAGGTAATAATAAATATTTAATTTTACATATTACAAATAGGAAGCAGGAAAATGGGAATGTTGCTCAAGGACGTGAAAAAAGTTCTAATTTCATTTCTGTTGCTGTAATAAAATATCTTGAACAATTTTTTTTTTTTTAAAGCAACTCAGAGGAGGAGAAAAGGGTTTCTTTGGCTTAAAATTCCAAGTTCAGTCCATTATTTCAGGGAAGTCAAGGCAAGAACTGCAGCAGCTATCACATCACAGCCACAGACAAGAGCACAGAGAGAACAAGCACATCCTCCTGCTTTCCGATAGCTTTCTTTACTCTACACTGATCAGGATACACCTGCCGAGGGAATGGCACCACTGTGGGCTGGGCTGGCACTAATAGATGCCACTAATGGGCTGGCTTTTCCTATGTCAAATTAGCAATCAAGATAATCTCCCATAATCATGCCCACAAGACAACCTGATCTAGAACATTCCTCAACTGAGGCTCTTTTAAGACTCAGGTGATTCTAGGCTGTAGCAAGTTGACAATAAAAAATTAGCCATCACAGACTAGAACAAAAATTTCAAAATTGAAACAAATATTTGAAAAGATTGACGAGCTAAAATAATCATATGGTGAGAAAAAGAATTCTCAAAAACTCAATGTTTGGTTTTAAAAATATATGTATGTTATATATCTTAAGCTCAAATATATACATGTATATATGTATATAGTATGCATATATACACAAGTACACATACAGAACTAAAAAAGTGAAAATAAGTTTCTGAGAGGTAAATTCAAGGTTATACCAAGGAATTCTAAAATGGATTAATAGCCAGGAATACTTAAAAAGAAAAGAAGATACATGTCAAACATAATTTATAAGGGAACTACTTAAAACACATTTGGATTTCTGGTGTACTAACTTTGGAATCTTCCACACACTGCTTGAGCTACCAATTTCCAGTTTCCTCAACTGTGAGAAAGAAAACAACTCCTCTTTCTCTTAGTATGATTTTAAAGATCAAATGCTATTCTTATGACACATTTTTATAAACTTTGGAGTACCACATAAATAGCTTTTTTCCCCCCTAGACATCACATTAAGAAGAAAGTTGCTAAGATCCTCTTGTACAAAATAATTTAAAAAGGAAAGAAAGAGCAAAGAATGTATGAGGGCAAGTATACCACATCTGTCAAAAAATGCACAAAGTCTATCATTAGACACCCAGAAGAAAAACACAGAAGACCGTTTGCTCTAGCGACTGCCATGCAGCTTAAGTACAGGTATAATGGATTCTCACTGGCTTTCAGTTCCTAGTTCTCTTCTTTCTAATTTAAAATGCCTCTTATTTTACATGTGCTTGTGTACACATTTATACATGGTGTGTATATGCATATGGATATGTATGTGAATATATATATGAAATTATTACTGGAGTCAAACTAACAATCCCATTCATCTTGGTGTCTTTCACAAAGACACCTCTCAATTCTGAAACAGTAGGTGGATCTTATGAGTTTCTTGATAAATCAGAGTGAATTTCATTGTTAGTTTGGCCAGACAGAATGGAGTAGTATATATAATGACAATCATACAGAAGAAGCTGAATAACTGAAAATGTCATAGCAACATCTTTTACATAAATACTGTGAGAACTGGTAAGATCATCTATAAACTATGATAATGCAAGGAAAGAGCTAGTGAGTTGGAATCTTTGTATTTCTGAAGCTTTCCCAGGAAAAGAATATATACACATAAAATAAATATATAAATAACTTCTACATAATTACTTCTGGAGAGTAAATTATCAAAAATTTTAACATTTTAAGGATTACTTAAGAATTTCCATTTTAGAATTCAACTGTATTTTATATGATGTATAATACCTGGGAGTGAGAAATACTCAACAGTCATTGGTTCCTGTACTTTACACAAATCGAATAATGTAACAGACCCCAAAAAAATCAAGTAAAGGAGCTTGAGAATTGGCTCAACAGTTAAGAGCACTGGATGCTCTTGCAGAGGAGGACCTGGGTTTAATTCCCAGCACCCACATGGTGGCTAACATGTTTTGGGAGAGACATGAAGGGCCATCCTCTGTGTGAGTAAAGAGGCTCTAGATTTGCACCAGGAACAGAACTGCTTTGTTTCAATGCAGCTCCATAAACACAAAAAGAAGAGCACGGGAAGGGCTCCATCACAACAAGTGGTGAGGCTAGTCACCAAGAGCATCCCTGACGCTGCCCATCTGTTGGGACACTGCAGACTGCCTTTCCTCAAACTAAGAGTCTAACAAGACAACTGAAGATGGTTCTAGATGAGCAGGAGAAATGTAGCCCTTTAGTGACACCCCTAAAAATGTACTTGAGTGTTTAAAGGCTTTAGAAGATCCAGTAAAGATCTAGTAAAGAAACTTAGGTGGCCTGATGTAATAGTTGCTAAATTTATTTGACAATGGGATACTTTTTGCCCCACAGCATTACCATTTTCAAAACAGCAGAGTGAAGGAAAAGAAAAGGCAAAATTAGAGCAGATAACTGAAGACGAGGTCAGATCTCAGGAAATCATACTTAATTACTTGTAGGTAATAATTCATCATTATAAAATGTAACTTCACCTCAAAAATGTTGACCACGTAAGCTGGCAAAATAATTGTGTATCAAAGATTTATAAATGATAAACAATTTGAGCACACAATAGCCCGTCTGCTGAACTCACCCACAGCTGGATTTGCCTGGTTGCCATGTTTCCATGCCATCTCATAGTTGAAGGCTGCATCTGTATATGCTTGCTCCTTCTCCATAATATATCCCATATATTCATATGCTTTGCAGCAAGACTGCAGAAAAATGGAAGACATGAACAGATTAAAGTTATCACTAAGATCCTATGGGCTCTGCATTGAGTATACAGACCAGTCATAATGTCAGGGTATGCATATTTTATATATGTGTGCTGTGATGGCTAATCCTGGGTGTCAACTTGACTGGATCTGGGATTAACTGAAATGAGAGAGATCTTCTTGATTGGATCATTTGAAGCTAGAGGACCCACCCTAAACATGGGCATTACCTTCTAATGGCAGCTTGTATAAAAGGCCATGGCTGAAGCTTGGCCCTTTTGCCACTTGCCTTCTCTTTCATTGGTGAGTTCATCTTGCTGCTGTGACCAATTTGTTTGGATTCAACATAGAAGACTAGCAGACCTCCCAGGCCTTCAGTGCCAGATTGGGACTGCCGAGACATCCAGTCTCGTGCACTGAGCTAAGACTGTCAGCCTCTCCAGCGTGCTGTAGCCATTGTTAGACTACTTGGACTCTATCCTGTAAGCTAATCTAACAAATCTCTTTCTATATATATTCATTTTATCAGTTCTGTTTCTTTAGAGAACTCTAAGACGTGTGTACCCTATTTATTATAAATAATTTAAACATAAATACAAAAGAGAATAATGAACTCCATGAAACCACAGCTTTCCTTCAAAAATTAACTACTGACTGATACTGTCTCAGCTTCTACCCCACACATATGCTTTCATATTACTAGGAAAAAAACCTCTTAGATACTATATAATTTCAACCATACATATGTCAGAATGCTTCTTTAAAACATAAGACTTTCTTAAACATAAGCCCAATTCATGACACATATAATGTACCAATTTTCACACCCTAGTCAAACTGCAAATTGTAGAAATATAATTAATATTTTAAGTTTGTTAGAGAATCCAATAACAGCTATAGAATGTAACTGGTCTGGAAGTCCATTCTGATCTAGAAGTTTTCTCATCTGCCTCTATTTTAACTAAAAGTAGTATAAGGAGGAATATTTACCTCAGAGTATCTCACAACACAAATTTAGCTGACTGCTTTGTGCTATTATATAATATGTCCCAATGTCACTGATATTCTCCTTTTATTGAGGTTTAATTTGAATTATTTTTATTCACCACAGAATTTCTTACAATTTTATTTTCCTTATTTTAGTAATTTAAAAAAAAATCAAAACCATTTCCTATTAAGAGAGATGGCTCAGCAGTTAAGGTCATGGGCTGCTCTTGCAGAGGACCCAGCTCTGGTTCCCAGCACCCACATGGCAGTTAACAATTGTCTCTAACTCCAGTTCCAGAGGATCAAATGTCCTCTTCTGGCTTCTGATGGCACTGCATGTGCATGGTGCACTTACATACCTGCAGGCAAAATGCTCATATACATAAAAATAAAATACATTTAAAAAACCCATTTCCCATTAAAATACCTATATAAAACTTCGGTATGAGGGATGTCCCTTTTTCTTTCCATTCAGATGCTCTGTAGCTTAGCACAGCAAGCGAGAACTTAATGTTCTGATATATTTCATTTCTCTTGCTTTAAACTATATTGTACTGTTATCTTAATTATTGTGTATTTTCATTATGTTTTTGTCATAGACATTTTGCTCATCTATCAGAAAGCACACAATGTTTGATTTTCTCCCTTTTTGTGATATTCTGTCTTTCCATAAACTCACCAATGTTGAAAAATGGTGATATTTTAGCACTTCATATTTATTACTGGGGAAATGTCTACACTGACAAATTGGCTCCTAATAATGTATAGTTTATATAGAAAATAAAGGACAGGCGCTTAACTCTTTCCCACTGCCTGACAGCTGTGGGAACAATAGCTAGCTTATTAGCATACGCAGGATCCACTATATTGCTTCCTTTTTTCTTTCTTGTATCTTTATAAAGTCATGGATTTAGGCATCTTTAATGTGTTTCAGTCAACTGCAGCTATTATTCCCTTTGGTACTTAGTGTTCCAACTTTGGCTGTTGGTATCTTCAACCTGTCTTCTGATAGCTTACCGTCTCTGAGAGCTTCCTTACCATCTGGTATGACAAATTGTTCCAGTGTCATCTTATGCATCTCTTGGTCTAAATCTCAATGATTTCCATTTTCAAATGATATAATCGAAGGTTCTTATGATTCAGTTCCTGAGTCTCATGCTTCCAATATAGACATGCCTACGCAGCAGGGCCAACTGAAGGCTCTGATAGTGATCATGCTCAACCACTCATGATATTGTCAGTGTTCTCTATGTGTTAAAACCCCTAATTCCAACTCATTGTTAGTTAAACCTTGACCAGGGATAAGGAGGTTTAAACTACTCAGCAGTCAAGATTTTAAAGCTTATTAATGAGTATTCTGTGTTCAAGGCCAATTTAAATTAAAATGACATAACTGATCATTTAGAATAGTTTGCCAACTGATAAAGGACTCAATGTTTTAGGTTTTAAAGTTCCTAAGAAAGTATTTTAATACTATTTAATCATATCACCCCTTACAAATAAATGACTCACTTTATAATCCAATTTGCTTAAAGAGAATAAAAAATCCCAGATTTACTGTGATTAAAATTTTAAACTAATTGGTATGAATCTGTAAAAAATATCCTCAAGTTTCTAAGGTGAATACAAGTACTTCTCAGCAAATAACCACACAGATGTTAGTGACCTCAGAACAATGGTGAGAATGCACACAAGGCCCACATTAAGCTCAAGCCACACAAAAATCCCAGCACAGACATGGGAAAGCGGGTAAGGAACCCCAACCCTACCTGAGGAACTACTGGCAACCAATAGCTGCTGGAAGGGTGAGAGTCATTCTCATTTTGGTAGGTGACAAGCTCTAGTGGATGGACTCATACAGAAGGACATTAGGGATGCAAATTTGACTTTATATGTATTATATAATATATATTATATACATAGTATTGTACATGAAATTAGGCAGAGGGGGTACAGATGGGGAGGAGATCTAAATACGATCAAAATATCATATATAAAATTCTCAAAAATTCAACAAAAAAGGAAAAAAAAAGTCTAAACACTGCCATAAGAAATCTGTGTGTCTTAACAACAGGAAATTAATGAAAGCCTTCCATCTACGTACTTGAGTTTTAATTTTGTACCTAAAGATAAGGAATTTTATTAAAAGCAAATTAAAATCTGACAAGACCCCCACCCACAAATATATTATGCATAGTTGATTCTAATAATCTGGAAATGACATGCAGCTGCAGTAAATTCATCAAGATCATTTCTTAATGGGAGGGACAGAAGTCCGCAATTAATGCTCTGCAATTTTCATTAGTTCTGGGATGAGATGGGTAATCACAGCAAATGCTTGACATTCCAAAAAACACTCTCTATAAGTACGGCATCACCACAGCTGAAACTTGAAGCTGTATAAATCTGTTTTTTCTTTATTTTTAAGGCAAAATTTCTTCCTTCTTATTCATGTTTATTTCCTGATTATGGTAAATGTCTGAAATTTAAAAAAAGAAAACACTGGAGAATGATCAGAAGTGGACCATCATTCTATTATTGAAAATTTATGCAACAAAGTATAACAACTCTGTTCCAGCTCTCAGTACCTACTTTATTATGACACAGGCACCGTTTTAGAAGTTCTTCTGCCATGTCGTATTTGGCTGACTGAATATAAATATCAGCAAGTAGCAGCCAGCTCTTCTCAAGATCCTCAGCATCAACAGGATTCCAAGTCATTTTTGCAATTCGCTTCAGCTGGTTTCTAGCTTTTGGAGTTTGTTTCAAGATCATATAAGCTGTTGCCATTCCTAAGAGTGCTGGGATATGATCCTTCTGTTAAAAAACAAAAAACAAAAAACAACAACTTTAGATCACAAGATGCACAGCACAGAAAGCAGCAAATGCTCTCTAAGAACTTGTCTGTGCATTCTGTTTCTGGCTCTCTGCCTGATAACCATGATTACTGTCACTTTTTAACACAGAAGTAATCTCAAGCAACCACAAGACGACTTGATCTAGCAATGTGTGTTCAAAATAATCCACTAACTATGTAAATGCTATAAACACACAGTGAAAACAATTAGTACAGCATGATTTCTAATGGGACTGACTGGCGAACTCAGTTTTGTGTAGAAAGAGAAAAGACTGAAAACTGATTTCACTATAATGCTTCCTTTGATTCCTTTTCCTGTCAAAAGAAGCCACACATTTATTTTAAAACATAGTCCTTATCCATATTGGCTGTTATTTCCTCTCCCTTTTATTAAACAAAATCACCTATTCTCCCAGAGAAGTTTGGTCAATGAATGTTATAAATATGGTGTATACTAAATTACTTGGAAATTCTATAAAATAAACACATGGCTTTAGAGTCTGCAGTCTCCTGGCAGATTCTATAAAGTAAAATATTCTTTTAGGTAGATTTAAATCCAAAAAAGTCACTTTGTGAAGTCAAAAGGTTAATAAGAACTGGTATAAAATGGAAGCAAACAGGAATCTATTCAGAAAATATATACGTCATAGTAACCCTAACGCAGAATGTGATACGTTTTTTCTGTACTATATAGCCATTATATTCAGTATGCTTGCCTCATTTTCTAAAGATTATGAGGAATTTGGAACAAGGAACTACACATTATTTTTGATTCCTGTTATGCTGAACACCTACTCACTGCTTAATGAATATTCATTTTACTGTATATATTCAATCTGTGAGTTAAAAGGAAAAAATGCAAGACAAAAAACTGTGTTCATGAAATTTTAATTCATCCAACATTATCATTTGGATAATGTGATCAGTAAAGATTTGAGGACAGAGCTATATAGACAATAATACAGGCAAACAAGCAAAAGAAATGCAGTCTAATCTATACCAAAAACCTTGCTTAATCTTTCCTAGGGAATACCTGTAACACCATTCACTGCATCTAACTTTAAACTTTTGTTGGGTAAACTTACAGAGTTTCCCTCTGGCACGATGGACATGCCTCCAAGAATTTGATTGACTGAGGTGAATCCAATAGAGTCAACTACTTTTTAACCAACTAGTGACTTGGAGAGGGCCTAGATGGAAAGCAGTGAAAGCTGGTAAGAGACACGTGTGTGAGAGGAATCAGATTGAGAGAGGATATAAGGCTTGCTTCTTCAGTACTAGCCTCCGACCTTGCCAGTAAATTGGAAAAAGAGACAAAGAGATAGAAGTTTTAGCCTGCCGTTTTTTTATAGCTAGGAGGTTGAAAAGGGAAGTAAACCCAAGTCAGGTTGATAATACAAGGCCCATACTGGGACCCTAGGACTTGGAACCCTTAGAAAGGTCAGGCAGCAATGAGGAAGGGAGCAACCCAGAAAAAGTTAGTAAGAGTGCCCCTCAGGTTCGACCTGTAACACAAAGAAAGGAAAAATCATGTGTTAGCATGCTAATGGAGGCCTCCTCTACAACAAAAAGGCAATTGCCACTAATGCTGGTTGCATACTGGAAGCAGACAGTAAGACCCTATTGCTGAAGACATGGCACGGTTTGAGCATGGAAAAGAGAGATCCAGCTGGGACCAAGCTGTAAACTCTCTGCAAATGGAGGGCTGACCTTCATAGTGCTAGAGGGAGCTGTGCAGACCACTATGGGAGAATGGTCCTGAAAAGCTCTGCCTAATGACAGATCTTTCATGCTCCACTATCAGATGCCAAGAAAGCTGTTCCTGCTGATGCAACGGTGGCTCATCTAGTGTACGTACAACCAGTGGATCTGTAATTGGGTTTAAGGCCTGCTCCTCAGGGAGGGAACACACATCTGATACTGGGAGAAAAGTCGACTCTCAGTGGTGGTGGCGGGAGTGACAGGCTCCTGTGAAGAAGTCACTGTAATTGTTTCTAAGATGAATGTGATGTGCTTACTTAGGTACTGTCCAAGCATTTCTGTTTACACCCATAGGTAGGGTTATTATAACAATTAGTATGTGTGTGGATGTTACTTTTGTTATTATTATTGTGTTTTTATAATAGAAGGAGTATCACTGAAACCAGATCATGCCACAGTGGAAAGAAAGAATACCATCTTACACTGTTATCCCCCCCCCCGCCCCCTTGCTCCTGAGGCTCAGGGACTATTTCAGAAGAGAATGGCAGAAGAGGATGGTGGAAAGTTGTGTAAGAGCCAGAGAGAAAAGGATGGAGTGTGGAGTGAATTTACAAGAGTTTCCCTCTGGCTTGAGGGACATGTCTCCAAGAATTTGATTGATGGAGACAAAGCCAATAGAGTCAACTACTTTCCAACCAACCAGTGACTTGAGCGGGAGGGACTAGGGGGAAAGCAATGAAAGCTGGGTAAGAGACACGTGTGGGGTGGCTGGTTGCCATCTTGGCAGAGTACGCTGGAGGTCCTGAGAAAAGTCCTTTGTAAGGACTGGTTTCTTCATTCACTCAATTGGTTTGGACCTAGAGGGGCGGAGCTGAAAGCCAGGCCTTACTGTGAGAAAATTCTTAAGACAACTTTACAGTAGGAATAGTGGATTTACTCAAAATGAACTTATTGCTGTGTGATAGACTATCACTTCACTCACAACAGTCAGTGGCTTGACACCAACTGGAAACTGTTCTTTCAGATTTTTCTTAGACAGACATTAACATCCCACTTCCGTTTCTTCAGCAGTTAACTGCTACAGAAGACCAATTCAACAGAGTTCAATTCTTGAGATCATCATCTCAATGTTTGCAGAAGGGCTCTGCTCTATGTGGGGCTAATGCTGAGGCTAGCCTGCTGTTTAGTCCCAGGGTGGCTCACAGTAATCATCAAGCTGCCATCTAAGGAGGCTCTTTCTAAACCTGAGACATTTCAGGAAGCTCTATCCAAACCTGAGACATTTCAATCTCCTTTAATGTCCTAGAGGGCGGGCAAAGAGACCACTGTAGGGTTTTGGCAGTCCTACTGCTACCACTGTGACCTCTGAGCCAAACAAGACAGAGAGGCTGTAGATATCTTCTGAGAGACACATATTTGTAGGTCTTCAGTTGTCTAGGGTACTGCTGAATGAAGAACAAACAGATGCTGTGATGTTAGTTAGACGTAGGCATTACTGCTGGGTGAGGTGATTAGCCCTTCCTTAGCCACCTAGTACATGGAAAGGCCAAATGGAATACCCAGAGGGTGAGAGGATGTGGTTTTGAGTGGTGGGTGTGTGTGACAAAAATACTAGCAATAAAAAGATTCCAGGAGGTCACTTCATTGTTGCTAAAGAAAAATCATTATTTGCACAACTGAATTCCAAGTTGTCAGTACTGATCTCACTTAGCTCTACAAGGAGAAATTCCCCATCCACATAAGTGAGGTGGACAGCAAAGCAGCCGGGTATTTATGTTCACTAAGCAAGTTAGCCTAGGCCACATCTATAGTAGAGATCAGCCAGAAGATGAAGTTCTTCCCTTCAGAACCATCTTAAAAACCTTCTGAAGAATTTCCTTTCTGTAGAAGTCAACATTCCCACAGAGATGAATACACAATAACACATCAAAATACAAGGTACATGGTATAGGATTATGACAAAGCATATATACATCTTTCATTAAGAATAAGTTGTTAAATCATTCTTCAAAAAATAACCAGGCAAACATCATTTCCATATTACCAAAAACAAAAAAGTGTACAAAGTTAAAAAAGCTACTCACCTCAGAGGCTGCTATTTCGGTGAAAGTATTCAGGGCTTGTTCCACATTAGATTTCTGTTTGGTAGCCATTAGGCAACAATTTTCCATAATGCGAAGCTGTACATGACCCTGAGTGGTCTGAGGCTTTAGTTCTTTCAGGAGTTTTTCTGCTGTTCTCACTGCTAATTGCACAGATTCTTGCTTTTCACTTGAACTGCATACAGGAAGAAGAAAACATATATAGCTATTACTCATGGCACAAAATTGGTTGATATTCCACATACTGGCTTCTTTTTATTACTTATTTAAAAATAATTATTAGTAGAGAATGTTAATCATTCTCATTTAATACAAAGGAATACATTAATAAATATATTTTAAACAAAATTAATATATCCTCAATAAAACACCGTTAAACCACAATTCACTCTAGAATGAAAATAAAAAATAGTAATTATTGACATGTAGTAAATATGTTTATTTCAGCCCATATAAAACTAGAATAAAAACAGAATCATACTTGTCTATGTATGTGAGACCCTGTATTTTATCCATAGCACAACAAAAAAGAAAATAATCTCAGAGTCATAATACTGACCAATGGTGATACATACTCAGGAAACACAAGAGAAGAAAGGAAGGAAAAAGGTCTATTTCATTCAGTATATGATTTAATTCAGTATATATTGAATATCTTAGGAAAAAAGCTTCAGGCCTGAGGATAATATCTGAATTGTTGTTACATATGGAACTTACCACCTTGTAACACATTTCCTTTCTGAGAGTCTGATAGGTAACATAGTACAGAAAAAAGAGATCTTATATATTTTATAAACTTGGAATCAGATCCCAGGTTTATCATGACTGCTGTTTGTTGCTCTCAACCCTCTGGAGACACTCATCCCTCTGGAAGTAATATATATATATTTATATAAACTCTTTCCTCTATAAGCAGCTCTTGGTCACAGTATTTGTCACAGCAACAGGGAAGTAACTAATACAGAAGTGTGTTGGTTAGCTTTCTGCCAACGTGATGCAAACAAGAGACATCTGGGAAGAGGGAAGCTCAGCTGGGGAATTGCTGCTCCTGACTGACCCGCGACCATGTCTGCGAGCATTTCCCTAATTACTGATATATCTATATCCATGTATCTATATACAGATATCTATATCTATATCTATCTCTGTATCTATGAGGGCCCAGTCCACTGTGGGCAATGCCATCCCTAGGCAGGTGGGTCTGAGCTGTATAAGAAAAGTAACTGAGTCAGCCAGGGAAACAAGGCAGAAACTGTTCCTCCATGAATTTTACTTCAGTTCCTACCTCTGCTCCTGCTGGAGTTCCTGCCCTGACTATCACCAGTGATGGAATATGACTGGAAAGTGTAACCCAAATAAACCCTTTCTCCCCAAGTTACTTTTGGTCAGCATTTCATCACAGTGACACAAAACAAACTAGAATACTACCTTCTCTACAGTTCTCCTTTGGCTTCCTACCTGTACAGCTTTGGCTCTTTCTTGAGCTCCCTTACTAAGACCTATTAAATGTTAGTATGCCCCAAACCTACTTCTGTTTTCTGCTACTACATACAATGCGCAGAGGCCCTTCATGCAGATACCTTCCATATCTGTATGTGCACTCCCTTCTGAGTTCCAGTCTGGATGTTTAACAGAAGATCTCCACCTGCACAGCCCACAGGTCTATAACAGTTCATTATCTTAACCTTCTTCACACAAACAAAACAAACAGGCCAGTTCTCTACTTCAAAATTTCACTGGCCTCTATAATCCCAGGCTTCAAATTGTCCTTTTAACTCTCAGCAGTTTATGTTTAATGTCTTCCACTCCTTAATATGCCTTCCCCTGAAAACTACACTGCTATGACTTCTCTGAACTCCTGAAACAGTTTCTCTTTATACCATTACCTCTGGTGTGAGAAGCTGAATGATCTTAGGGTACTGTGTTGTAAACAGATTATATTCTCTTAAAAGGCAAAAACTACCTACCTGCCACATTCTCTTTACATCTTTATATATGCCCACTACTCAGAAATGCATTTCATGCCAGACACAGTAACTCATTAGTCATTCTCACTGTGCTCAGCCTGCCTTTTCCTGAGCACTATCCTAGAATTAGTTCTCTCGCTTTCTTGCTTACTAGACACAACAAATGTTTTAAAAACTGTGCCAAAGAAAATGGCTCAAACACTACTCACCCAAGATCTCCATCCAGGTTTTCAAACACTTCACCTCCAATAGTTTCATTATCTGGATTCAAACAGATCTCTATCATATTATAAAGGGCATTCTGGCCCCAATCGCCATCTTTCCGAGCTTTATTAAAGTGTCGAAGGGCATCATTTGGTTCTCCGGTGTACCTTATCGGATGATTAAAAAAAAAATTCAATCACTGATTGTAAATTTTATACTAGCTCATGATATGCTTGATAAATAAATCTATTAAAATATTTCAAAGTATAGAATTTATTTTTATTAAGAAAAGTTTAACTTTCTCCATAATGAGAGTGGAAAAAACCCCATTATGATGCAGGATATATTTGTCAAAAGAATTACCAAAAATGTAGTCCTTTACAGTACTGAAATCCTGGGTCCAATTTTGTTCTGGAGCTGTTTCTCTCAGCCATTGAGAAGAATCTTGGAACTTCCTCAAGTTTCCCACATCTTCTCAGGAGATCAATCAAACGAGATAAAGTCACAAAATTATCTAGAAACAAACAATACTTCATATGGACACCATTTTAAAACTCTGTTCTGCTGTACAATTTGCTTTATATGAAATGGAACTGTTTTAGGGATTACAACTTCCTAAAGAGAGTTATAGTCAACTAGATCATCTAAGAAATGACACAAGTTCAGCTGGGCTGACCACAGGGGCAGGCATAGCTGTGTCTAGAAAAACGTACATTTGTTGTTAGTTTTCAGTTTCTCCTAAGAGTCACACCTCTAGAAACTATCTCCATCTAGGTTATCTAGACTCTAAAATTCACAAAGATTGATTGTACAGGGTAAGTCAACTGTTTCTGAGATGCTATTTCCTGTTTACTGCAGATGGGAGGCAGGTCACAGTTTACTCTGATAGTGTTTGAAATGGGCAATCAGAAATTTTATTCCAGAGTTTCTTTAATGTGTACATAAACAAAAGACTAGACTCTACCTTACTATACCACAGCCTTAACATATCCTTAGTCCTAGTATTTTAATTTTGTTTGTCTTTTTCTACAGAAAAAGATTTCAGTTATTTGGTTTCTAGTATAATTTTCTAGCATGTTCCTAAAAGGTCTCCCAATTCTTTCTAGTGTGCTTGTCAGTAATAAGATTTGAGGATGATTTTGAAAATAATTAATGAACACTAAAAGGAGGAAAACACACAAAATTGTATATGAAGAAAGAAGTTCTTCTTACAATGTGGGGTGGGTCCAGTCTGCCTTTTATACATGTATGAGGATGGTCAACTGAAGCGTACACAAAGTTACTTTTTGCTTACCTATAAACAAAATTTGACCGGCACTGAGAGATTGATTTTGATTCAACAGTAAGTAGTAATAAGTGTGCTTCATTGATATGAGTTTAACAACTGCCTAAAAGTCCATTACGTCAGTAGTTAACAGTTTCTTTCCTTGTCTGAGATTCTGTTTTTAGGTGTTTAGGCTCCTAGTTCTAAATTATCACAGAACTCACAGGAGATTTGATAAAATCTTTACATCCTTACTGGGATTAATGTTTTAGGGTGAACTCCTAGAATTAAATATATATACAACCAAACAAATACAACCTTAATTTTTAAAGCAAATTATCCTTGATTCTATTTTCTAAACATAAAGAGAAGATATGTGATTCAGCAAGTCTCATTTCTGAGCTTACATCCCAAGGCTAAACAGGGTGTAGAGCCATAGAAGCTGTCTCTCTGCAGTTTTTGTTTCTTATTGGTTCATTCTATGGCAAGTCCCGCCCTCTGACCAATAAGGGAGGAGGGAGGCGGGAGTAGGGGGATTCATCATGGCCACGAGCTGGGGAGAGAAGTGGAGGTTACTAAGATCCATGTGGGAAGAGAAAATGCCCTGGCCCAGGCCCACGCAGACAGCCAGGAACCCAGGAAGCAGCGTGTCACGCCCCCACCATCCAAGAATCTTGTGAGTGAAGTGAACTGAGAGGCCTGTGCCCAGCCAAATTGCAAATTATGGGGCTGGCCCGCAGGCAAGCAGGGCACGCGTCCCCAGAGACTTTATAACTTTGTAGATAAATAAATCATTCTAAATGGAAGATCACTTTTCCGTTTATCCAGCTGGATTAACCAGATTCCCCCCCCCCCCCCCCCCTAAGGCGTGGAGAATGGATTTATGCAACACAGGGCCTCAAACAGGTATCTCATATATCCACAGTGGCATTACTTGCAATAACCAAAAAGAAGAAAGAACCCAAATGTGCACTGATAGATAAACAGATAACATATGAATGCATAAAACATTAGTCACTCCAAAATGTAAGGAACCTCTCAATATACATTACACCATGGATGAATTTTGAGGACTATGCTAAGTGAAATAAACCAGACACACATGAACGAATCCTACATGTTACTTCCATTAGCATCCCAGACTTGCTAAAAATTATAGTGGCAGAACCTGGAGTGGAGAATGTCAGCAGCTTTGAGAAGGGAATGGAGGGAACATGGCGCACAGAGGTACGGTTTGGAAGGAATATACAAGCTCTGGGGATGGAGAATGATGGCTTATACAATAGTGTGAATGTACTTAACACCAGTGAATTGTACACTTGGAAATGGTTAGGATGGCAAATTTTAACCTCATATTTTATTAGAATAAAATTTATTTTAAGAAAATAATTTCTGGAGAGTTTGCATCTATTCTATTAAATAATGTGACTAAAAAAATCTATGTTGACAATACTTTGCCATCTCTAGCACATAATTCTTAGTCTGCAGATTTTGTTTTTCTTCCCTTATGATATCATTAAAAAAATAGGGTTTCAGAATATTGGCCTTTTCCTTTAGCAGTGTGAAGACAAGTTAGTTAAAATTACCTGTATATAAATGATTTTCTTATAATTATAACATTGTCCTTCAGAGCACTGCAGAAATTAAATCGAACAAAGTTATGAAAGAGATTTATAAGCTACCAATGTAGTTAGTAACATTTACAGCTCAAAGTCTTTTGACAAAGAATAGATGCATATTCCACAATAAAATCATAGAAGTGAAAAACAGAACTGAATTAAGCAAAGACTAAAGTTAAAATTTCTAGCCAAACTGTTTTTGTATGATAATGCTAAGGTGTATGAATCATAATATTGCAAAGATTATTTAATGTCAACATTTTAGGAGGCCAGTTTTTTTGGATTCTCCCTCTATAGTACAACTGAAATGTATTCATTATTAGCTCAAGTAACAATTACCACAAAGAGATTAGAGGGATTAAATTACATTTACTTGTTGTTTGGTTAGCAATGAAATTTGAGAGAATGAAATTTTTTTGCACTAAAAAACAGCAATAGATCATAAGGTGAAAACAATGTAGCTAGTGTATCTTTATTGATGAGCAGTGGGAAGATATCAGAGTGACAATGAGAAGCAGGAAGGCATGAGTGCAGTGTTGTAGAAAGACAAAGAATAGAGAGGCCAGGAAAGCTTTTCCACAGAGCTGACCTCTGAACAGCCTCAAGGAGAGGGCCAGATGTTGCTAGACAGACAAAGGCATCCCAGGGGCAGATGGCACCTGCATGCACAGAGCAGAGCACAGCTTGTGAAGGGTGGTAACCTTCATGTTACCAAAGAGCAGAAAGGGATAAAAATATAAGCAGAAGGCAAAACATAGATCAAAAGTATTATTAGAATCATGTAATAATTTTAGACTTCTCTCTGAAGCACCAACCTACTTTAAGCAAAGGGATATAGCTTTTGGATTTGAGGTATTGACCGGATAGTCCCCTGACAGCCAGCAGCAGCAAGAGCCTAGGAGCTGGAAGATTAGGTGAGGTGACAAAGGTCTTACTATAGCAGTGGATCAGAGGATAGATCAGATGTGCTACTTAGCAAACAAGCAGGCAGAACTGATGGGGCTCCTTAACTAAGTACAAAAGAAAGAGATAATTCAAGATGATTTGGAAATTTTGAGAGAAGATATAATCTGCTGAGAGCAGTATTGCAACTTTAACAGTTGTTTCAATTAGCTAGGTTGAATCAAATTGGACAGGACATTTAAAAAATTATCTATTTTAGCTTTAATTATGTGTATACAGTTTAGTTTCTGTGTGGAGGTATGTGGGGGGAGCTACAGGGACTGTTGGCTGCCTGATGTAGATGCTGGGAACCAGACTTGGGTCCTCTCTAAGAGCAGTAGGAGCTTTTAACCCCTAAGCCATATCCCCAGCCCCTAGACCATGTATTTCTAAAGTAAGCTAAACAGACCCACAATCTGACATATAATACTGATGACCAATAATGTACACACACGATCACTGTACCTTACTATATTTTAGAATAACTCACAAAAGAAATCTATAGATAAGTACATAAAGTCCTACTAGGGCTTTATTATTATTACTATTGTATTTATGTAAAACATACAGGGTGGAAACAGAATGTTACATGGACAACAAAACATAATTAAAATTTAGTGTTTAAATCACTGAGTGAATAGTGCCATGAATACATTCTCTGGTGAGTTCACTCACTTTTTTCCCTCACTTTTCCCATTTCTCAAACCTTCAACACCCCTTTGACCTTCCTTATTCACAGCTAAAAACTTTGCTTGACATTAGTTGATTAAGAATATGCAAGGACTAGAAGAGAATGCCATTGCCCGTCTATTCCCACTCTCAACACATGCACTGAATA
Source organism: Eospalax fontanierii (assembly GCA_035773235.1). Taxonomy (NCBI): domain Eukaryota; kingdom Metazoa; phylum Chordata; class Mammalia; order Rodentia; family Spalacidae; genus Eospalax; species Eospalax fontanierii. Next base: position 65,298,405 of record CM069530.1, on the reverse strand, counting down.
TTTCAACCAATGATCATTGATTTTGTACTACGTGACTGGCTTATATTTGATATTGGGGACTTAGGATCACTACTGTATCACTGAATTTGAAAAGCTCACAGTCTAATGGAGAAGACAAATACACAGATAATAATATGTATTCATATACATACTTTAGTAAAAGATTATAAGTAATAAAGAGGCACTGAGAATGTGATCTGGATTAGGTCCATCAGTTCATTCCACTTTGAGAATTTCCTTTAGCATGCAAAGTCCTGTATCCACAGATGTGGTAGTCCTGTGCAAAGCAGGATGAAAAGTTTTCCTATAGGCAATGTATAGGCATTATCTAATGAAGGTTTTCCCCTACCCCCTCCAAGAGGGATATATTTTAGATTAGGCTCTGAGAAAGATAAAGAAGGAAGGCAAAATATAAGAAAAATGAGAAAAAATCCACACAAAGCCTTACAGGTGTGGTTTCATCATTTGGTATTGCTGGAGTACAATGTGACGGGAAGTGGGACAGTAGAGATCAATGGGGTAAGATTAAAGTATACTATAAACATATATGAAAACATCATAATTAAATCCCTTATTTTATATAATTAGTATACACTCATAAAAAAGGAAAAATTATGTTTGCTTACAAATATTCCAAAGCAGTTCGTCTACTAAATGTATTTAAGTATCACCTATTTGGAGGAAATGTTGGTGCCGAGTTATGGAAATCTAGGAGAGAGAAAACTCACACGACACAAGAGGGCTTCTCTAAATCTTACAAAAAAACACATAACGTGCGAGGGCAATATTGCCAGGAACAGCTTAAAAATATTCATGGGGGAAGAAGTCTGCTTTTTAAAGAAATAAGATTAGATCATTCTCTTGCAGCAATGCTGGGAAATGGGAACAGCTTGAGGCAGAACAAAAACAGTCTGCAATGGGAAGTAGAGACGGCAGGAAAACTGTGATGGAGGCTGGGGAGCTGTGAGTAAGAACATGGAGTACATCTGGGAACGGTTACAGCAAGGCTCGATGCTGCTTGGGGGAAAATGGTGATGCAGGGGACAGAAGGGACTACTGGAGCTAATGAGCCCTTTTGGTAGGTGAGGGCTGTGTCCAGTACACACAGGGAAAAGCCGGAAAAAATCAGAACTGGGAAGGACACAGGCGGGGTGGGGTGGTAGTGAGGGGATCGGAATCTCTTGTATTGCTTGAACTTTCTCAATCAAGTAGTGGCAAGGTTTTAGGCAAAGGAAGGAAGGTGGTAAGGGTGCTGGAGATTTGAAAGACAAAGAAAATGTGAAAAGCAGCTGGCATGGGTGAGGTCACTGGGCGGAACTGCAAAGTCCAGCAAGGCTCTGCTCGCAGTTTACGGTGAGACCAGTGGACAGTGGGGCATCTTCCTGATGACTACTTCAGTTACTCAGACCCATGTGTGGGATAAGCAGAGTCACAGCCAACCAACATTTTTTCCCCAAGAGTTTACTATCTAAAAAAGCAAAACAAACAGACAAAAACCCAAAGAGACAAGAGCCAACTACATTAGAAAAAGGGTCAGTGGGCGTTTACCTGGTTTGCGTTCCAAAAGCTGCTGTAAATGGTACACTGCTTGCTCATAGTCCTGTCTTCTGAACATGAGGTCAGCCATCATCTGTAAAGATAAGTTGGTTCTAAAAACAATACCATTTATTTTCACAAAGCATATATATACATTTTAAATCAAGATTTAGTGCTGTGAAAATATCTATGAAAAACAAAAGGGGTAGAGATTTACAAAAACTAAGTATGTAAGCCAGACTGCTCTGTTCACAAAATGTTATTATTACTAAACAATGTCCCAAGTATTAATATAAAAAACAAGTCTGAGGGGCTGAAGAGATGATTCAGGAGTAAAGAACACATCTTCCTTTTGCAGAGGACCCAAGTTCAATTTCTATTACCCAAGAAAGGTGGCTCACAAGTGCCATGACCTCAGCTTCAGTGCGATCTGATGCCCTTGACCTGCATAGGCATCGCACTCATGCACATACCCACACACACTCAGGGACACATACATACACATAATTAAATATTTAATAGTATGTAATAAAATAAAAATAAAATATATCAAAGTATATAATAAAAAAGTAATTGAAACCAAATCTTTAGAATACAAACTTGAGGGGAATTTTACATCCTATTGTGCTACTGCAGGAAGTATGCCTTACTGGACTAATGTGACAAGATGATTAAAAACAAAGCTTAAGTCATGCATGTTTCAAAGGCATATAAAACATGAAAGACCTGCTGAAATTTTCTGTGTTTTCATGGGAGATGATTTATATTCTTTTCAATTATAATAATAACTCTGAATGTGCTTCACATGTCATCCATATAAGCTGTTTGAATTTTGAAAAATGCTTCAACCCAGGTAGAAATAAAAGAAAAAACCCCCAAAGCAAAGTTTCATTTAAAATAGATCACCTGAGAGTGATACATTAAGCATTTTTTTTTCCTGTAACCCCAGAGGTTCTATTGAAATCTTATTAATCTAGCATGTCTGTGTCAGTACTTCAAAGCCAGTGACTGTGACACGGAACTCCACCTGTCCAATAAGCACCCCGTTAGGCATTAAAAAAATTAAGTATCCCCCAAGGGAAAGTAAAGTATAATCTGAATTTCCTGTTATTCTTGTGACTACAAGGCTATTGATCTTTGATCTTTACTGGTAAATGTGCTCAATTTAGAAATATGTAATTTCATCCACAAACCAAAATCAGTCAAGCCTCATCGTCTAATACTGGTTCTACGGAGTAGAATTTGAAACTTGCTTGTAGCATATAAACTCAACAGCCTGGGCAGCATGGAAGTCTTGTACTGACCAAGGTGGCAGGTTCATTGTCCTGGTCATTCTGCAGGAGCAGTGCACAGTGCCGCAGAGAGGCTTCAATGTCATCCTGAGCCAGGTATAACTGTGCCAGTTCCAACATGATCTGCAGAGCAAAGTCACGACTCTTTAGAGACTGGTTTCAGAATAAAGAGAGCATAAATGTATAGATGAGATTAAACTTCAATTGTCTGAAAGATATCAATAGAAATGCCAAGTACAGCAGACAGAATACACTGTGCACCCACCTCCTACTTCTGTCTACAGGAAAAAACAGAAAAGTAGGTAATACTCACTCGAAACAAAAAAAGTATTGCTGACTTTAAAATAGGGCATTAGACGTCAGCAGAAACTTCTCTACCACAGGCCCATAGCAAGCCTCTTCTTAAATCTTTAATCTCACTCTCTTATTACTAAATATAGAAGGTTCAATCAGGTAAGCTATGCTTCAGGGTTAGGACATGATTTCCACTCATTCAGTCATCACTGAAAACACAGTTTGGCTCTGCCTTAGCAAAGGCTACTTCCATCAGGGACCACACTGAGCCACTCCTGTCACTCTCCAGCCTTGGCACTAAGAAGCAATTGCAACAGACACTGAAGTGTGCAACAGTTGCCTCCCAAACTGAACTGAACCACTTTCATCTAGATATGAGACTGAAAATCCATTTAAAAGTGATTATTAAGACATAGATAAATATTACAAATAATGAACTTGCAGACGTAGTGGATATTATTTATTTTATTATAATTTTTTGTGTATATAGGTATGTGTACTTCTATGCACGTCTGGTGGACTGAGGTCAACATTAGGTATATTTCCCACTCACTTTCTGCTGTATTTTTGAGACAGTATCTCACTGAACCTGGAGCTACCACTTCCCTAAGCCTGGCTGCTAGCAATCCCCACTTCTGGGATCAAATTCAAGTTCTTGTACTTGTGTGGCAAATACTTCATCATAGGTTTTATTTTGTTTTTCAGTGCTGGGGACTGAACCCAGGACTTGGCACATGCTAGGGCAAGCAATCTACTGTGGAGCTATGCTCTAGGCCCCATATATGCATTCAGAGTCTTCTAGAAACAATATTAATGCGTTTATCTTCTATCTTTTGTTACACTTATTTTCACATCTTCTTTAAAAATAAGCTAAGATTTTTATATCTGAGGAAACTAGATGGCATCTGGTATAAAAGGTACTTAAAATTTTATAAACGTACTGACCTTATTATCTGTTTCACAATGAACCAAAGCCTCTCTATAAAACTTAATTGCTTTTTCATAGTCTCGCTGAGCAACAGAGTGTTTTGCAATCTCTGCACAAATTTCAGCTGCTAAGTGTTTCTGTGAAGGAACTGCATCCGGCTGCTCCATTTGAACACGTTTTAGTACCCGAGCTTGTAGTTCTCGAGCCTAGAAAAAAAAAGGATTAAAAATGAAAAAGAACCAGGAAAGGAAAAGAAACCATTTTCAATAGTTCACATAACACTAAAATTTACTGAAGATTTATTCAAGCATTGCTGGTCTGGGATATAACAAAAACTAATCCAAAGAAAATGCTTCAAAGATGCAACTATTTGCAAACAAGTCAGTAAGTATGTACCTCTCTAGCCACAATACTATAATATAGAATCTTTTCACATGTTGTAAGGATGAACACATGAAAAGAAATCACCAAAAAAGAAATACAAACATGAAAGAAACAAAAAGATCTTGATGCTATAAAGAATTAAAACATTAAATGTTTATTAAAATAATGAAATATAACAATAAAATTAAACATTAGTAGGCTATAAGGAATATGAATTAATCCAAGCTTTTGGAGGCAACCTAGTGAAACAGCAGTACCATAGCTCCACTCTTGGGAAAGTATTAAGGACATTATTCAGAAGGGGTGGAAAGCAATACAGAAACAGCCGGTTATCCACTGTAAAGAAGAACTATCTGTGTTATAAGTTACGATGTGACAAAAACAATGAAACAAAAGACCCTTGAAGCAGGGCTTGGTGAGACTGGTCAGGTATCAAGAGATTGCTACTCTTCCAGAGTTCAGTTTCTGGAACCCATACCAGGCAGCTCACAATCACCTCTAACTCCAGTTCCAGAGGTTCCAATGTCTTCTTCTAGCCTCCAAGGGCACTGCAGTCACACAACACACATTCACATAGAAACATAAACATACATAAAAAATAAATCTTTAAAAAAGAAAACTCTTTGAAGTAATCTAAATGTCTAATGATGGGTAACCAACTGGCAGTGTATATAATGATCTAAGCTATTCACAGGCACCTTAAAATGAGGTGGGGGCCATCAACTGCATAAGAATATTAAACAGGCTCCTAGATTGGGAGAATGTCTTCCTTTATATATCTGGTTTGTGGAACTTTAATAAATGTAAGATTATGCCTATACTTTAGGCCTTAATACATAAAATTTAACCTTGAGCTGAGCTATTGACAATCATTCACTTAGACACATTTAGTAAATGGGAAATGCTTGCCAAATGCCAGAGATTAGGCTGCATACAGGGAACTTTTTAAGGTACTCTGTCAAATGGTGGTTGACAGTCATATGTGATAAATAAGATTACAGTAGAGTTTTTTTTTCTTTTCTTTTTTGAAGCATAGTTTTAAAGGGTTATAACATTTTTTTGGAAATGAAAGAATTATAAAATGTGAGTGTGCACTGTACATGCTAGAGAGTAATTCTATTTCACAAAAATTTTATTTAGAATATATTAAAATGTGCTTATACATGCATAGTATATGTCCACTTCTGTTGTGTTATATAAGTACCTGTGTATATAAAAACACACACACACACACAAACTATACACAGATTTTACTTTGCTGAAACCATAAAAAGGACTCCAAAGAACTTGGGAAGTAAGAAAGGTTCTTCCAGAATTCAGGTATGAAATCAACATATGATAGGATCAGAAGAGGCAAAAAAAAAAAAAAAAAATCAATCAGTTGAATGAGAACCTGCTAGTGCTATGAACTCTGATATAGACTGTTAAACTTTAGAAGTAAACGATCCATTCATAAAGGGAGCAGGAAAGGATAGGAATTAAGAGCTATTAAAGTCTGTCAGCACCCAAATAAGAAACTAGTACAGAGAGAGGCTCTAAAATGTTTCTCTGGCCTAATGCAATAGACCCAGGCACCCAGGAATAAAAATGGCTGTTCTGGTTCCATTTCTTACAAGAAATGACTATATTTATTTATTTTTATTTTATGTTCATGAGTGTCTTGCCTGCATGTATATAGTGTACTACATACATGCAATGCCCATAAAGGCCAGAAGAAAGCATCAGATCTCCTGAAGCTTTAGTTACTGACAGCTGTTAGTAGCCATGTGAGTGCTGGGAAATAAACTGGTCCTCTGAAAGAGCAGTCAGTGCTCTTAAGCACTGAGTCATCTCCCCAGTCCCTGTTTATTGTGTATGTGCCTGTGGGGGTTGGTGTGGGGACCTGATGTTCTTCCTCCATGTGGACCAAGCTCAGGGGGATTAGGCTTCACAGAGCAAAGTGGCCTTTCCCGTTCACTGAGCCACCTCAGTGTCCCTTGGCTTCACTTTTCTAATCATTCTTTCTACATGCAATGTACTTTCAGATGTTCAGGTCAGGGAAGATGGCATTTGTCAGTCATAAACTGATGTTCCTGAAGAGCCTTGCCATGGTACATTCGGTCATCCCTGTCAACCAGCAGCAAGGTTATGAGACTTCTTGGCTATGGATATATTCTGAATATAAAGTGGGTTAGTAACTACAGTACCATTACAGGGGCCTGAGTATGGAGCGAGCTAGCATTCCCTGTGATACTGCTTTGTTCTTACTACTAGCAAATGAAATGCACACCAGCATGACACGATTTGCCAAATTTTTACTTCTTGTAACAATTCTACACAGGGATAGTCTAGATATTAAAATACTTAGGGATTAGGGGATGGAGATATAATTGGATGGTTAAAAGCACTAGCTGCTCTGTGAGAACACCAGCATTCAGTTCCCAGAATTCATACCGGGTAACTCACAAGTGCCTGTAACTCCAGTTCTATGGAATCCAACATCCTCTTCTGGTCCCTGTGGATACTGCACACATGTGGTGCACAAACAGATAAGCAGGTAGACAGGCACATACACATAAATAAAAATAAAATAAACAGGGATAAGAAGGAGAAGAGGAAGATGAGAATATGAACTAAGCTATATAAAATACTAATTAAAAATATGGGTGCTGGAAAACATTTTACCTAAAATGCCTATATATTTCCTAATGAATAGCCTAATAGTACAAAGAATCCTTTAAAATGAAGTGATTAACTTTAGAGGGAAATATACCAGGTAGTAATGGTAACTATAAATAAAGTTTCAAACAACTAGCTTGAAATGGATGAAAACAATAATGAAAAAGGCAAAAATGGGTTAACAGAGAAGGGGTGGGCAAATAATGTCCATTATTATCTGTATAACACTGACAAAGCAGTCAACAGAGGAACAAATGCAGACCAGGAGAGGAAAAGAGACCAAAACTGAATTAACCAAAGAGAAGAGAAGAAATTTTATAAGTTTAAAAAGAAAAGAAATTGCAAGATGGCAGACACAAGTCCCAGTATAATCCACAATTATGCTGAATGTAAACAAAATAAATATTCATTAAAAAAACTGTACTGGGACTGAACTATTCACTACATTCACTGGTCCTGTGGTTCCCAACCTTTTTTTTTTTTAGCTCTGAGAGAGCAGCTCAGCAGGTTGCCCAGGCTGGTCTTGAACCTGTGTTTTTTCCCTTCCTCATTCTCCTAAACAGCTGCAATTATAGACCAGTGCTTACCAGGCCTGGCAAAGAATTAGACATTCTTCTTAAAAAAATATTATTTTTATTTTTGTGTGTATGAGTGTATTGCCTGTATGTATGAAAGTGCACCCATGTCATGCAGGGCCTGCAGAGGTCAGATGAGTGTGTTGGAGCCCCTGGAACTAGAGTTATGGATGACTGTTAGCCTCCATGTGGGTGGAACCAAACCCAGGTCCTCTGCAAGAGCAGCTAGTGTTCTTAATGGAAGACCCATCTTTCCAGTCCCCCAAGTTAAATATGCTAATGAACACTTTAACTAACTAAAATGGTCAGAATAGATAAAACATATTAATTATAGGTGGGCAGATCTTCAATAAAAAGAAATGAAAGGCTGAAAGTAAAAAACTATAGCATGGAAACACGGACCCAAAGGAAGGCAGAGTAGAGCCAGAGAGACGACTCAGCAATCTGAGTCTGATCCCTGGAACCCACATTAAGATGTAAGGTCAGTTATTCTCTGATCTCCACATGTGAGCCATGGTATATGCTTCCCCACACAGTAAGAAAATAAAGCTAGAGTGCCCTTGTTAATACCACAGAGAGATATCATGTGAGACACAATAGCAGAAATATGAAAAGTCATTTTATTAAGATACCACAATTCTAAAGCTGAATTGCCAAATATATTTCTAAAAAGTAAATGAAGCAAAGATACATAGGACTAAAAGAAGAGAAAAATTTCCAGCCATACAAAGGACTTTGACATTTTACTAAAGCCAGTTATATATGCAAACCATGAACAAACAGATAATAACCACCAAACCCTGAGAGCAGAGAAAATCTGAACAAGTCAATGACAACCTTGGCTGCACTGAGATACACATTTTATCAAATGTACACCAAAACAGCTGTGAAATTATCATGTAGGACATAGATATAAAGCACAATGAAACATAGCTCAAAAGATCACATCATTCAGAGTATGTCTTTGACTACTATGAAAGTAACCTAGAAATCAGCAACAAAAGGTAATAAGAAAATCATAACTGTCTAGAAACAGAAGACTATGGTTTTAAATAATTCATGGATTAAAGCGATCAAGGTGGAAATGAGATATTATGAACAAGATAATAATAAACTTGAAAGAGGAAGCTAAAACAGTGTATACAGAAATCTATCACTTGAGATGAGTAAGAAAAGAACAAAGGCTAAAAATCTATTACACAGCACGCTATTGTAAGAAGTCAGAAAATGATCATTCAGCCAAGCAAGCCGAAACAAAGCAGAACAAAACTAATGAGGCAAAAATCCAACATTCACTGATGTCAGAGAAGAAAAAGTTGACTCACTGATAATGTTAGTAAGAATAAATCTCTAGTATGATTATTAAGAAGGAAGGCAAATAAAATTTAAAATATCAAGACTATAAAAGATACATTTTTATAGCACTGTAGGCATTCAAAATTTATATAAATGCATTTAACAATTTAATGAACAAATTATTTAAAAAATATGATCACCCAAATTGACAAATGAAGAAATTTAAGAATAGTCTGAAATCTGTTAAAGTTCTTGAATCAGTTGAAAGTTTCCATCAAAGAAGTATTGAGCCTCCAGGTTTCAAAATTGGATTGTTCCATAGTACTCTCATAGACCTTTCTGTCTCATGAATATGTAAGGAGAAAGCCTGAGCAAAATGTTAGGAAGCATTTTAAATTACTGCAAAAATCATTTAGAAATTGACATTTCAGAAATATAAGGGTTGACTAATATTTGACAGTTAGCTAAATATATAACATTAATAGACAAAAATAAATACGAGAAAGGTCACATAATCATGTCAGAATTAAGGAATTCACTTGTTTATAAAAATTATTAGAAATCAGAAACTGAAAAAAAATCATTGAAAGCTATCAACTACAGAAGAAAACAACCAAGAAAATGGGTAAAAACTTCTACTTTGAAAACCACAAAATATTAAGAAAACTAAAGATTTAAATAATCAAAGAAAGAAAACACTTTGGTTCCAACACCTTCCATAATACTTTCCGTAGAAAGATCTGTGAATTGTGGAAAAGAATGAAAAACACCAAGCTTCCCTGATTGATACATCAGCAGCAATGCAGCATCAATCCTTAGGTGTTCAACTCTCGTTTGCTTTGATGCAGCTTCTGTGTGTTGGGTGGAGAGAATTTATTTTGTCCTGAGTTTCCCATCCCTCTGTTCACACTCACAAACACACATACCTGCTGTAATGCAATGATAGCATCGCCAGGTCTTTCCATTTTAGAGTAAACTTTTGCTAGAAGGACTTGGGAACGCCCATCCTCCATGAGAGCTGACAATTCATTTACTAAGAAAGAAATGCAAAGAGAAAAACATCATCTTATATAAGTGCCTACATTTTAAAAACTAGTCTTTTAAAAAAGATTTTGACAAACACTGGATATTAAGTTTAAAAAGATTTTAGTCAATTACTTAAGAATAGCTAAATTAAAGATTTAGGACAATAACTGGTCTACCCTTAAGAAAGACAAGTGAGTGTTGGGGGCCAGGAGGATGGCTAGGTGGGTAAAGATGCTCGCTGCCAAGTCTGATGGCCTGAGTTAAATCCCCAGGACCCACATAGTGCAGAGAGAACAGACTTCAGAATAGACTTCTTTAAAATGTCCTCTGACCTTCACATACACATAGTGGCATGTATGTGGCCCCTACCTCCATATATATGCACACAAATACACATAGACATCATATGCAAAATAAATAAATAAATATAAAAAATATAAAAAGAGGGCCTACAGAAATGGCTCAGCAGTTAATAGCCCTGACTGCTCTTGCAGACGAACTGGGTTCTGTTCCCAGCAGCCACATCCAAACTCCTGTTTCCAGGGGATCTGATGCCCTCTTCTGGTTGTTGCAGGAGGTACGTGGTATACTTCATGCAGGCAAAACCCTCATACATACAAAATAAAAATAAATATGCTAGATTTATCAGATAAAGATTTCCCCTCCAAATAAAAAAGCCTTTCATACCAGGTTCGTGTGCTAGAGAATGCTGAAGAACTTTCTCTGCTTTATCGTACAATTTCAGTTTTAGTAAGAGCTCAGCCAGGTCACAGCAGAGGCAATTCTGTTGTCCACTTTTCATAGCAGCTTCATAGTAAGTAATTGCCTAAACAAAATCCATTTCAGTTAGGACATAAAAGGAACAGGTCTTTTACATATCACAGATACAAGGCATACCCATAACTTTTTTTTGGCAAATAATCTATAAAGAGTTTTAGGGACATATCTGTGCTGTCAGTGGACTATGCCATTTTTCTTAGAGAATCACACATTATACTGTAACAAGTAACATTTTTGATTTTTATATAAAAAGGGCTAATGAATATTACTTCATAAAAATATTTTGCAGTTTATTATAGTGTCCATAGTCTTACTAAATGCATCTGCTTTGTTAGCTAGTATACCCAGACTTAAGAACCTTCAGAGACAGTGCAGGAATAAATATGTTAAAGGAAAACCCATTATTCAAACTAGAAACAAACCTCTCAAAATACACAGCTTGCCAAAATTGGTACAGCAGAAAGGAACAAAGGTTCTGTTACATTATATAACAAAAGAGTCCACTGTTAGTGACTTTATGACCATTATTTGGCTTCAAAGACTGAGATGTAAGAAGCCTATAGGAATTCCAGGCTCAAAACAATCTCCACAAATGAAACAGAGATGAATGTGAGTCACTGTGAAAGTCTCTGGCACAAATGCCAGTTGATGAACACAAACGTTGAGCTGACAGTCACCAATGATGCAGAAGGTGGCTGTGAAAGCCTTCTCTACAGTGGGTCTGGACTGACTTGATCCATTCATATTTGAAACTATGAAGCTCTTACCTTTGAGTAATTGTGAGTTTTGACAAGTGCTTTCCCAATTTTGCTTGCCAGTGTTCCATCTTTTGGGTTCTGATTTAATGCTTGTTCATAGGCTACTATGGCTTCTTCAGGCTAGTATTGTCAGGCATAGACAACAAGCATTAAAAAACAGCTAAAATGGATCCATTGAACAGCAACATTTCTATAATTAGGCTCTATAGCTGGAATACTTTGCTATTATAACATGCAAACTGAAGTACAAGAAAGTAACAATTCAGGTTAGGTGACAGTATGGCAGACATTCACTACTGGAATCATTCTTATGTGTATAAGCTTTCCATTTTGGGCAGTCAACTTAACAGTCAGTAGATTTCCCTTTCTCTCTCTTCTTAGTTTAAAGGAGACTCCTGACATACTTCTAACATCACTTCAGATGCAAAAAAAATGAGAGTGCTGGATTGTCTTAAACTTTTTTTTTTTTTTTTTTTTTTATCAAGTTGACACAAACTATAGTCATCTGGGGAGAGGAAACCTGAATGGAAGAATTTCTTCCATCAGACTGACCCATGGCCAAATTTCTAGACATTTTCATAATTGCTGATTGATATAGGAGGGCCTAGTCAACCCTCCACAGGTGGCCCTGAGTTGTATAAGAAAAGTAGCTGAGCAAGCCAGAAGCAAATTAGAAAGCAGCATTCCTCCATGGTCTTTGCTTCAGTTCCTGCCTCCAGTTCATGCTCTGCTTGCCTCAATGATCGACTGTGATCTGGGAGTTGTAAGCTGAAATAAACCCTTTCCTTCCCAGGTTGGTTTTGGTCAGTGTTTTATCACAGGAATAGAGAAATCAAACTAGAACAAGTCTTAAAAAAAAAATGAGGGGGCTAATCTTTATGCAATCACTAGTTCTCAAATATTGAACAAAATGAAAAAGCCAAATTCATTTTCATGTAAAGGTACAATATCACAGAGTTCTGCTTTCTTAATCTAGGTTGAGCAGAATCAGAAGCCTCACCTCTTGAATGTTCATGTATGCATCACCAAGGAGAAGGAAAGATCGCGGGTTGGGCATTCTTTCAGCAATTTCTCTGGAAACCAGACCAACTCTACTTAGTATATCAAATACAAGTATAGTTTTGCAAATCACTAAGATAAAGTTGAGGCTGATTTTTCTCAATTATACAACAGCCTTTAGAGTGTAATCTCATTAAAAACCAAATCACATTCTGACTCTATGCTACATTAAATATGTTTTTTTTCCATGAAATCTTTCCATATTCTGAATGCATATATTAGAGTAAAGGTAGAGAGTAAATGTATACATTCTCATCATTCAGAAATACTTGGTAATGGGAAATAAATTAACTGTTCTCCATACACTTGAGCTCTGGTTTAAGTTGCATTATAAATTACCTTAAAAACAGAATTTCAGTATTTGTTGCTTATTTACCTGCGCCATTTAGACTACCAAAGGTGAAAATAGTCATCTGAATCATAACGTGCTGCTCAGCGTGCTTGAGACATGGGCTCTCTGTGTAGCTCATGCTAGAATTAACTTGCATCCCCTGCTTCAGCTTCCCAAGTGTTGGGACTACAGTCTTGAACCATCATGTGTGGCTTGTTGTTAAGCTTTAAACATTATCTAATTGATCTAAAAGTGCTATAAGGTAATTATTATAATTCTACAGATGATAAGATATATGTCTATAGCTAATGAATCAAAGTTGACAAGAAACAGTGCTTGACAGGAGATACCTCCCTTCGAGTTGTTGGCCAGGGTGGTCCAAGAGCTATTGCCACAGCCCTTGACTGCTTCCAAGAGCATGAAGTTACGACCCTACTGTTGAAGACACTACATATTTCAGACACAGGACTTAGAGAAATGGAGGTGGAACTGACCTGAAAGCTTCCTTCCTTAGAGCTAGCTCTCATAGTTTTAGAGAACACTATGTAAGCTGCTAAGAGAATATCAATTGATGATCCAACCCCAGTTTTAAGGCCTAATAACCACAACTGACTGGCACAGCAAACTATATTGGGGCAATCAGCAGTGGCACTTTTATCTTAAGGATAACCAATAGCTACCTAAATGGACTTAAAGACTATTCAATGGGAGAGAACTCATGTGTGGCACTATAAACATAGCCAAATACACATGGCTGGAGAGTCACAGATCTTAAAGAGAAAACCTCAAGGCTGTCATGTTCCTAAACAAATGTAATTTCTTACTATATGCTAAATATGGATCCTGTATTTACAGACAAGTATCCCAGTCACAACTCATCAATTCTAAGTGACACATCTACAATGGACTCTCTACAGCTAAGGCTTACAGAATCTAGTAGAACAAAGGGTAGAGAGAACACCAATGCATCGTAAACTCTCATCAACTAAACGCCCTCATGCAACAGAGGGCAATGAACATGAAGGGCCATAAATGGCTAAAGCACAGAGAATCAGAGTCTGCAGAGTGTGGGTACTTGGAAAGACTCCCATGTTAAACTCTACCCACCCAGGGCTCAATTTGTGGGAGAGGGGGCAGAAAGACTGTAAATGTCATACAGGAGGTGCATGACCACATGAATACAGTCTTACAGGCTCCTGGGACGTTGTGCATATGAACTTACAGCAATGGTAAGACAGCATGCACAAGATCCATGCAAATAGCCCAGAATAGAACTGTGGATATGGGCAGCAGGCCCTGATCTTAGCTGAAGAACTACTGGGCAGCTGATTACTAGTGGGCGAAGTAGAGCTGATCTTCTTTAAGGGACTGACTCCAGATAGGCTGACTGGACCCCAGTAGATGAACTGCACTGAGGGAAGTCAGGGAACACTAACTCGATTTGATATGCCTTAACATAAATGACAGAATGCATGCAACCCAATGGTGGGGGCTACGGAAGGGTGCTGATGGGAAAGGCGGGATAAAGATGATGAAGATGTTGTACAAGAGATGCACAAAAATTCAATAAAAAGTTAACTGAAACCAAAATCCATGCCTTTCATTATTATATCATAATGCATCCAAAAGAAACCAAATCTTTTTTTTTTTTTTTTTTTTGAGACAGTCTCGCTATATAGTCTAACTTGCCTGAAAATTTACCATAGTATAGGCTGGCCTCAAACTAATGTCAGTCCTCCTGTATCAGGCCTGAGTGCTAGGATTTAGAAGTGCCACCATACTGGCTCCAACTGTACCTGTAAATATTCAGATCATTAGAGGTGCTAATGCTCTCTCAGAGTACTGTAGAAAACACAACCCAGGAGCTTTAGTTCCTTCACCAACAGAAGAAGTTGTCGGTTTCTCCGAATCACTCCGTACATATAAAGAGGCTGAGCAACTTTTCAGTTTAGGTCTTTACATAATATAGATAAGCAAAGATTGCCTTAGTTTATCAACATTTTACTCATTCTCAGTCACATGTGCAGTGTGCTTGTGATGACTTTTTGTTTGGGGAAGAACAGCAACATATATCAATTAACTCCTAAGGGTACCTATATGGCAAAACTCTTTTTTTAATCTATATTTTTTATTGAATTTTTGTGCATTTTATGTAAAACACCTTAATCATCTTCATACCGTTTCCTCCTTCTGCACTCCCTTATAGCCCCCCATTGTATTCCACACATTCTGTCATATATGTTCTGTCAAAGTTTGTAAACCCAGATGTCCTTCCATGCCAGTTCATTCACTGAGGTCATGTGGCAAAACATTTAAAGCTTCTGCCTTTTCACAAAGGGTAAGTTTGAGCCATACCTTAAAGTCTGAAGCATATTAATCTTTAATTTCCGTTTGCTACAACAGATGTGTTGAGTACTAAATATGCTTGTCTACTCCCTGGAACACTGTTAGGTAATGTTCTTAAGTTATCAGAGTATATGAAATGCTTGCTCTTTTTCTTCCCAAATGTAAGAGTCAAAAGAAACTAGAAACAACATTTGATGAGGAAACTCGAGAAATGGGCAGGCCACAAGATGAAGTCACCATAATTCTGCTGTAGGGAGACTAAACACCTTGCTTAGAGTGGTCAGGGGAGAAGAAGGAAGTCCACATCAAAGAAAAAGTCTGTGAAAAACCTGGGAAGTGAGTGAAAGGAAGACAGAAAGTAAATCTGAGAAATAACTTTAGGAGAGAAATATACCATGTAAACAACTATTTACCTGTAACAAGTGATATATAACATTTTCTCTTTTCTGTGCTTCAGATAAATATCTGCCATTTTTTCTTTGGCTTCTATAAAATAAGCTTGTTCAGGGGTGACATTTCGAAGCATACTTAAAGCACGCTCCGTGTCTCCTTGGGCCAGAGCCAGGTCTGCATTAGCAATAGTGACACGCAACTCTTCACATGTTCCAGAAAACTCATGGATAGCATCTTGAAGAACCTTTGCTGCTTCATGCTGTAAAGATAAAATATTTCTTCAAAACAAGTCAACTAGAAGGGAGAATTTACACTAGAAGGGAGAACTTGCTACTAAAACAAGAGTGAATATTAGACGCTAGTACAATTATGATATTTAGAAAATAACTTGATAGATTTTATAAAAAGATCCCAAATATAAAGAGACCATACCAGTTGAGATTATAAATATTTGCTAATTAGGTTTTTTTTTTGTTTTTTTTTTTTTTTTTACAACTAAGACAAAGTAGGTGATACACAGTCACTGCTGCTATAGCTTGAAGCCTTGGCTTTGTACATAGCATCCTATTGGCCGGTTTATTCTGGAACACCTCTTTCAAGGCAATTACTATTATTATCTGCACCCTGTAGTAAGACACTTGGGAAAGCTGAAAGGTAAACAAACAATAGAAACAGGATTAAGGCTCAGACAGCCCAGTTTCTTGCCCATATCTGTTGCTATTACCTCAGAAGGTTCAGCCCTGTCGCCCGGTGCACACACCAGTCTGTCAGTAAATGGGGGTTCCTTTCTACTGGCTACCAGCACATGTTTCTCTACTCTCAGATGACTTATTTTTACCTAGTTTCCAAATGTGTCCCTCAATGAATCTCAAATTGTTTTAAAGACTAATCTCAACCTCAGAGATGAGATTTTCCTGACTTCACAAATGTGTAAAAAGTAAGTGCACCTTCTATTTTATTTTTTGGACAGATTCTCAAGTATCCAGGCAGGTTTAAAACTAGCTATGCAGCTGAGGCAAGCCTTAAACTCCTGATCCTCCTGCCTATCCACCTCCCCGCAAGCGCTAGGATTATACGTATACACTATTATGGCTTATTTTGAAAGTATGTGTATTATGATAACCTTTATCAAAACAGCAAGTATTTCTTTTGTTTTTTGTTATCAGAATTTCAGACTAGGACTTTCATTTTATTCAGTAGAACTTCTATGTGCATAAAAATAGGCTTATGTATGTGTGTGCACACGCACCCACTCAAGTGCACATGCAACCTAACCCTTTTAGGAATTCACATGAACATAACTGTATTATATTAGTCATTATCTTTCATGATATACTATACTATTACATTTTTATGGTGGGTAACATAAGCATACTGACACTTAAAGTTATGCAGGAGCAAATTATGGTTAATTCCTAGAGTCTCATGGAAAGCACATATTTTACTACAAAGTAAGGAAAAAAGTTTCAAACTCTGCCACCTAGTCAAGGGAATAAATTTAGTCTTTTCATTTTCTACATATATATGCACACAGAAAATGAATATGTATTCATGTACTACACATTACAGATAACATGTTATCAAGAAACTAACACACACGCTCTCTCTTAACAAAGTTCAGATCAAACCAAATTACCTGCTCTCCATTTAAGCGGTGAACCTCGACCAATTCAAGAAAGAGTGATAAGCGATGGCTTGTATCAACGTCAGTTCTGTGCTTTGATTTTGACGGTGCTCTAATTCTCTTCATTCCTGGCAAATTCATTGCCATGTGCAGAGTTTTAATGGCTTCTGCTATTTCTCCCATTTTCTTTTGTGATTGTGCTTTTATCAAATGATATAAAGGGTAATCTCTCACCTGAAAAATAGTTAACTGACATTTTTTAGAACGGGTACAGTGGGAAAACATAATTTACAATTCACCAAACATTAAGATATAAGAACCTTGAGGACAGGTTACTTGTGATCATAGGCAAACTCTGTTTCTGTTCTCTTATTTACTAATCATATTGAATTTCACATTGGGGAAAACTGCCTTAACTAACGAGTATTCTCCAGGATGACAAGAGGATGCTGAACTGTTTTTTCATGTCAGAAGAGAAAATGCAAAGGAAGTTTATAAGGCAAATAAAAATAATCAAAGAAATCCTTTGAATTTCAGTAATGTCTTTATGTGAGACTTCTCTAATAGTGATTTACTTTTCCATTTCTAGAAAAAGGTTTTGTCTTTCTTTTCTCTATTTTTAACATTTAATACTAAAAATTTCAAGGCACATTCATAATATTGGCCTTACCATTTGATACGCTCCTAACCATGTAGTGAAGAAGCTTCCATCTTTATTTCAGCTGTAAACAGTATAATCAAAAAACAACAGAATGAGTAAATGAAGAGGAGCCAAAGGCTCCTGGAGTGAGATGATGTGGAAGCCACCTCAGGAGCAGAGAGAGGCCTATGCACCTGGGGAACTGGTCTGAACAGCCCTTTTCTCCTAGAGACGGACTCACAGGATGTGGGCACAGCACTGGGTTATGGCACACTGCCAATCTTGAGATCTATAGTCCTAAGAAAAGCAGGGATGGTTTTGGCAATCTTCCTTAGAACTTGAATTTTCTAGCTCATTTAAGGGTTTCTCATGAGAACTGAGGTGAAGCAACAGTGTGAGGTGGCTTCCATCCATGAGCCTTAAGGCTCAAGAAACACCTGAACGCAGCACTGTCCTTCATCTTTAGGAAAATTGCCCCAAATTTCTTGATAGAGAGAAGTATATTTATTGCTTTAAACCCCTATTATAATTTCCAAAATGACTGTGTTTTTTGACAATGAATTAAGAAAGGCATTACAGAGAGCTGAAGTCGGGCTGGGGCAGTGCCAGCAACTCCTACCTGTCCTCTTAGTACTTGGGAGGCTGAGACAGGAGCATCACCGAAAATTTGTGGATAGCCTGGGCTACAAAATGAGACCTGGATTCAAAAAAAGTAAAAGAAAAGGGCCCAAGAAAATTCAAGAAGAAAATGGACAGTAACATTTATTAACCTTATTTGTACAACTATTTGACATAGTTCTCCATGGTTTAAAATTAGTGTATGTACATTTCATCACTGCTTTTAATTCTTATTTTAACAAAAGTATTATTCTATAAATTTTATGGAAAAGAAAACTGAGGCTCAGACATACCCACAAAGCCAGAAACTGACCTTATATCTTCATTACCAAATTCATATATATATATATATATATTTTGTCTGTTGATTTGGGGTTGGTGTGGGAGTGTCTTGAGATGAGGTTTCTCCATCTCAAGTCTGAGACTGGCGATAGGTCTGGGGCTCAAGTCTCCCAAGCAGCTAGGATAACAGGCATGCACTACCTCCCTCGTCCAGGTAATTAGATTTTTATAGATTATGGGAAAAGTTCATGCCGTTTTTCCCTCCTAAGGTTAAGTTCAAAATTACTTCCAATTAATTGTTTATTAGCAAATATTATAGACTAATGTATAAAACAGCTGAATATGTGAAAACACTCATTAAAGGGTTAAGAAGAGTGCTGTATTAAGCATTTTAATCTGGAATACTTACATTAAAATTATAGCTCAGACAAAGTTCAAGAGACTGAGAACATAATTTGACTTCTTCTCGAGACAAGCACACCTGTGCCATGAGGAGGTGAGCGTCTGCATACGAGGGACTGCGCTGCAGGCAGAGCTGCAGGTTACTGTGTGCTGCTTCAGTGTCACCTGTTGAGGAAAACAACTCCTGTTAGCTTCAGAGGATCAGAGCTGGAGACCTGGGAGGACTCAGATCACAAGCAGTTCCACTGTTCAGACTCCTCTGTTCATAAGGCCAGGCCTTCGGTCCTACTGCACTTGTTAGCTTCCTTCTAGTCCACCAGAAGAACAGATCTGTAAGTCAGGACAACACTTGATCACAATGAGCAGACCAGGGGACACATAAAGGATGACAGTCAATCGCTAGTGTTACTGACAAGCCTAGGGATGTACCATTATTTTCCTTTTAAAATATGTTTTATTTATAGTTGCATTAAAATAGATTGAGAGACTCAGACGTTTATATACAGACCTAGAACTCTGTAGAGTCACCCACACTAACAAAGAGGACACAGACTAGTAATTAACTACATTACTTTATATAAGATAGAAAAAAGAGCTGAGGATACATTCCAGAGATTATGAAGTCTGTGTTACAGGCTCAAAATTGCTTTTAAATACCAACTTAAATAGCAAATGTTTTGAAAAACATCTATTATTTATCTGGAAGTCTTAAAGCAGAAAGCAGTGGTTAAGAGTAATGTGATAAGAATGGGGAAGTTGATCTTGGCCTGGAGTAGAAAGAGGCTCTTCAGAGCAGAGACAATAGGAACACAGACTCTAGGAAGCAGACCTTCCTTGTGATGTAACTCATATAGCTCTGCATGTAGCTTCCCATAAACTGCCTTAAGTAGGTACAACAAGGCACGCTTCCCATGCAACCTGCTAGAACAGGAGAACAGGTCCTAAATAACTTTCTGCTCAATTATACCTCAACTTTACCTATTGTTAGAATAAAAAATACAGGGCTGAAGTTGGGCTTTCTAGTTCCTAAGAGCTGAGCCTATTCATCGAAACCCAACAAAAGATCCCCCCACCCTCACGCAGAAACAGAGGATTAATGGACAAACAACTGTCAGAGACAGCACAATAACTAACTGAACACAGTGTCAAAGTTTGGCAATCAACCATCAACAAAATTATTACCTTTGGGTTCTAGATTGTATTGGGACCTAATACTTAGAATTATGCAGGCAAAAAAACAAAACAAAACAAAACAACAAAAACCCAAAAGGTTAAGCATAATAAATTTCAAAGTGTTAAAACAAAATCAAAATGAAGTTGGTTACATCAATTTCTAACCTCCTCCTCAAATATATAGTAACAATAATAGAGGCAAGAGGTAAGAAAGATCTTCATGTAGTGCCGATGATACGAACTACTACACACTCTCTCTGATGGGTTCTCAAAGAGCTACGACTGCATGAGATTCCAACAAACTGCAGCTTGAAACCTAGGTTACAGGACAGCTAGCCAGATGTTCAAGAACCTTTGTGACGTGCAGTCTTCACTGATTAGCTGTAAACTCTTGTAGTAAGTCCCTATGTGCAATATTCTGCTTGTTTCAAAACAAATAATGTGCCCTCTACTCTACTAAAGCATATATATCCTGCACTGTGTTGCCTCTTTTATCCTCAAATATAAATTTTAATGTTTGGAGAGTCTCTCTAGTTATTTAGGTTGTCAAGTGATAACTGTTTGGAAAAGGAGAATTACTAATCAGAAAAGATGATTAAGGAGAACACACCAAAAATAATTATTTTGCAAATAAGAAACTGAAGGAAAGGAGGGCTGTGCTAGTGAGCAGGATCAGGCTCCAGCTTCCTTCATGGGTCAGAAGAACATGACAGTTTAGTAAGAGAAGACCTCTGAATACTAATGTGAATGTGCCATCACTGTGGAAGAGACTATGCAACCAAACACCACATCACATTCCTGTTGTGGAGTGATGCAATCTGCACCTCCGTCACTGTCAAGTCCTGTTTAATAAGGTACCCTGCAAACGCCCGTTTGGGTTTCTGGGAGATAACCTCTAAACTTTGGAGTTTCCCTATTACTAGGAACAGCCCTGCCATTGGGAGTAGCTAACAGTTTATCCCATGGTATGATTCAGGATGGGAAATGGCCATGCCAGGAAGGCCAATCATGTAATCAGAAGTCATGCCACATGGTATCAACTAGGGGGAGGCAGAGAAGAGTGTATGATATGATACTTCAAACACATGCCACTGGTTTCATCTAAAATGCCAACCATGGCCCTGGATATCAATGGTAAGCTTCCCTAGTTGAGAATACCTGACAACTGTCATATTTTGACATGTCAGGAAGGAATGGGTCCTGACACCACAGGGAGAAGACAGCATAAGATTTACCTCTGGGACTCATCCTGACCTCAACCCACACACCTCTTCCTTTTGTTGGTTGATATTAGTAATATCCTGCTATAATAAAACTGCAATGACATTTCTAGTGATTCCCTAAGTTCTGTGAGTCATGTTAGTATGTTATTAAACTTGAGGAACTATCAGGAAACCAAAAGTTTATACTTAACTAGTCAGAAATGTAGGAGGGCCAGGGAATTTCCAGCTTGTGCTGGAATCTGAAGTTCAGACCTTCCTATGGAGGACTGTGCACTTGTCCAATTAGTTGGTATCAGAAATCACTTGGGCCAGCTAATTAATTAGCAAGAACACTAAAATTTAGACATGACTATTTTAGGGGTTAAACAAGCTCGTTTGAGATCCTAGAAATTTTTTTAAACCCTTAAGACTGAAGTCCAAAAACTAACATTTTATAAGGATCTGAAATGTGGCAAGCATTGCATTTGGTTGACCAGTAACTTAACTATTATGAATTAAAGACTGCCAATTCTGGGCTGGAGAGATGGCTCATCGGTTAAGAAGGCTGCTCTTGAAGAGGACCTGGGTTCGATTCCCAACACCCACATAGCAGTTAACAACTATCTGTAATTACAGTTCCAGTACATCCAATGCCTTCTTCTGACCTCCATGGGCAATGCACGCAAGGGTGCACGTACATATATGCAAGTAATACACTCAATACACATAAAAAAAAACAATAAAGTATTTTTTAAAAAGACTGGAAATTCTTACCAGTCCTCAATACATTTGATGAATGTTTTTTAAAGATACAGCTACATTTCCCAAACAATGTACATGGTCACAAAAGGTTCTAGTAATTTTAAAAACATTTTTGACACGTTCATACATACATGCACCCTTTATCCTTTTATTCCCCTTCAGCTTGTATTGACATCCTTTATCCCAACCAGTCTCCCCACTTTCATTTTCTTTTTTTCTTCTTCTTCTTCTTTTTTTTTTTTTTTGACTCAGTAAGAGTTGCTTGTTTGAACATGGGTAGGGGTTATCTAAGAACAGTAGGTTTGGATTTTTATTTTTGGATTTAATTAAAATCACTTAAAATAAAAAATTTGTATTTTATACATATACGACTGCAGTACATACCTATTTATACCTATTTAAGATGTTTAGGTATTTATTACCTGACAAATATTTCACTTTTGCCATTAAGAAGACAGCTTGCAGAAGACCTGGTATAGTTCTTACTATAGTCTCCAGGATAGAGGTACAATGTCTGAGAACTACAGAAACAGGCTGCCCAGGACCTGCAGGCTAAACAAAACAAACCAAAAGATGATTTTTATAAGTATATAATAGGATTTAGCCAAACTTAAACAAACACTAATTTTACTGTGACTAGAAAAAACTATTTTTTTCCAAAATTTTTCCTATTATCTTTATTTAGTATCATTTTTGCCATGCGACTGCTCTAACTATAAATTTTCTCCTTAGGGTATCTATGAACAAACTATACAAATAATAGATTTTATTCAATTAAATAATTTAAAATTAGTCAATATTTTGTTAGCATGAAAGAGTTATTTGCTCAAAAATTTTGTCAAAGAAACATCTGTTCAAAGGAAAGATAACTAGGAGGGATGGGAGGAAAATGAGAGAGAGAAAGTTTCTTGGCTAAATCCACAGAGACAGGTAATGACAATTTAAGTTCTCAACCTACCTTACAATTTACTTAATTACTTCCACTACTGCCACAGAACTATAAAATCAGTTTGGCTGTGTTCTTATTTGTTTGGTTACTGCTGGTTTTTTCTTTTGGTTTCTTGAGACAGAGCATCACTCAATCTAGGCTGACTTGGACCTGGAACTTACATGGTCGAGGAAAAGTGAACTCCCCATCCTCCTGCCTCTACCTCCCAAGTGCTGGGATTACAGGTGTGCACACCACACCCGACAAGTTTTTCAAGAGTTTAGACTCTGTTCTTCCCTAGTAGAAATCAGAAGTGGAATGCCCACGCATACTACACTAAATATCTCTTATCTTCACATACCCTACATGTTGTAGGTCCTCAAAGTTCCTTTATTTTAAAATTGTTTTTGCGAATATAAACAGCTCAACCAGTACTAAAACATTATTCTTTAGTTTTTTAGTTTATTCTTAGGACTTCTATTTACCCAACCTACCTTTTATCTGCTACCTGATGACTCAGAACTGGAATATTAGAACCTAACAAAAGGCCCTTCCCCTGCATCACCTCACTGATGCTGCTCCCGTCACTTGAAGGATGATCCTCCCTCTCCTCTTCACCTGACTTACTGACTCAAAGCTTGACTGTATTCTCTTATAGATCACTCCTGTAACTACAGGAGCTGTAACTGACAAATGCCAATCCTGCCTTATGCACAGGCACAGAAAATATGTGCTCAAAAGATATTCAAACTATGACTATGGCATACTTCCAACTTAGAATTCCCATAGCACTTCTCTGTAGCAGTCTCTCGCTTAGTGTTGCTTCTTTTATAGGACTAATGGTCTTTATGTATCGTAAAAGTCAGAAGTTTTATTCTTCACATAGAATAATTCTTTAAAAATAAAGAATTCTTTAAAAATACTGTGATGGTTAATACTGACTATGCCCTTGACAGGATCTAGAATCTCCTAGGAGACAAGTTTCTGGGCATGCCTATGAGTATACTTTACACAGCACTCAAGCCTGCAGCCAGAGGCATGCTGATGGCTAGAGCTTGCCTGTCCTCAACTCCCCTGTGCTGTCCTCATCTGTGATTGCTCCTCTCCTCCTCACGGGCAGCCATTCCCATCTCTGTCTCGCTTTGGACACCTGCATCAACTGTTCCCTTTGTGTGAACAAACTGTTGTTATAGGTCTCCCTCAAGTCTTACTCTCTTAATAAGGCCTACCCTGACCCCTTTACCTACACTTTCATCACCTCTACCCCATTCTATTATTTTCTTATATCATATTCTAATATATTATTCAATGTTCTTATATTGTCTGCTTCCTCCTTTTGGAGTATATATGCCTTGGAGCAAGAATTTTTTTTTTCTACACGAATATTTTCTCAGTTCCATACAGAGTGCTGGATATTCTATAAAACACGTGTAGCAAGAGGGCCATATGTCAAATGAAGACTGGAAGATGCACTTCAACTTCCAAGCAGCTGAAAATGGATCCTGACTGGAGAGGCCTGAATCAATCATCAAGCATGATTCTAGAAGATGTTAGTTTAAATAGATCATGAAAGCCTGGAACCAAGAAATAGCAATAATCAGGTTCTCTTCCCTAAGGGAAGGCCATTATCCTCACTGCCATTGATAATACAGACACAGCCTCTGAGGCTGTAAACCAGGGAGAATGGTAACAACCTTGGTTTTATCAGTCAAGCACTGGAAACCCCTATCTGAAAAGCATGTTGGAAGTATCAGCTATGTACAATGAGGTTAGGTCCTATATCTATGCTTGCTGTCTGCACTAAAAGTGTACTGATGTACATCAATCTGGGAAGAACTCTCTGGAGGTGCCACACAGGTTTACATTGTCACTACTCAAAAACTGTTAACACTGAGAGAAGACCATCATGTTTACCTCAAAGCTAAATCAAGCTGATGGCAGATGACGATAAGGTTCTATACAAAATCAATGACAAGGCCAACCCCATGGTGGTGCAGGCCTTCAATTTCTGCACTCAGGAGGCAGAGGTAGCCAGATCTCTATGAGATCAAGGCCAGCCTCATCTATATAGAAATTTCCAGGTTTGCTGGGGCTACGGGGGAGACCTGTCTCAAACAGAAAAAAAATAGATGACAAGATCTAGAAGGGATACAATAATCAAGGGTTATAGAATGAAAATGTCAAGGAAAAAATATGGAGTCCTACCACTGAAGCCCAAAGCACTCCATAGATCATGAATGTTTCTGAACTGTTAATGCAACAGCAACCAAAAAGGTAATGAATTCACATATATGCATACAGAATAACCACAGATAAGACATTCAAAGCAAGGAAGAAAAAGAGTCTATTTTAGGTTCTGCAGGTTCAAACCCATACTTGGATTCAACTTGGAATCTGAAGGTTAATGAGAGGCAAAAACAAAATAAAAGATATACTCCTCAATGTTCACGACTGGGGTCTCGAAACCATGTCACAAAAATGTTTATAAAATGTTTGCTACGTAAGGATGAAGACTCAGATCCTCATGGGATTGCCAGACCCACATAAAAAGCCTGGCATGGTGGCACTAGCCACCACTGGCTTATGGATCAGCAACTCTAACCAACTGTTGTGCTTCAGGTTCAGTCAAAGACCCTGTATTAAAAAATAAGGTAGGAAGCAAGAGAGGCAAAACTCGACATCAGCTTGGTCTGAATGTAGGTAAAGGGGTCAGGGTAGGCCTTATTAAGAGAGTAAGACTTGAGGGAGACCTATAATATATCTGCAAGGCCCTGGATTCGATACTCAGTGATACAAAAATAAGTTTGAAAATCTGGAAATTCTTCAGGGAACATGAAAAACAATTTCCAATACTTTTTTTTTTTATAAATGAGAAGTGATCCTTCTTTAGACTAAGTGACTAGTTTTGCTCTGTGTCATTTCAAGGAGCAGAAGGGTGACCAGGGAATGACCCCTGTTAAATTTATGGCAGAGTTTGATTAACAGAGTAATGTAGTTTAATCATAGTTTTAAAAAAGAATTCCATCTTTTAGTTCATCCACAGTTTAGATGGCACTTGATGGTGGTGTTAGTGACCAGATTGAAATATACACCCAATATGAGAATTAAACATCTTTAATGCTTCTAAACTGAGTTTTAAGATTTAAAAAACTGTAAATTAGTATTTCAAATCAATATTTCCATTATCTGGTAGCAGTTATTCCCATAAATACTTTGATTTAAAATGATTTCAAACAACATAATTATCAATATTATCACGGTTGCAGATAGAGTCTAACATATTAAAGATAACAAGTTAGCATTTTATAAGACATAGGGATGCATCTTTGAAAATAAGTCCTCAAATTTACTTACCTGAATTGGACAGAAATTCAGATATTCTGTAATAACTTCTAATAAGAAATCAGGATTGAGCTTCTCAAAATACTGTACCCCAAGTGGTAAATCTTCTAAGTGTGAAAAGTGAGTGTCCACAACATCATTTAATACATTTATAACTTCTTCTTGTCGATTATTTTTTTTTGCAGCAAGAACTGCGTGTAGATACATTAATTCCTAAACAAAAAAGCAGTTTCCAGAGGTTATTCCATTTGGCTGTAAAACCATTTTTTCTATTTAGATTTCAAATGTATTATTTCTATGAAATTATTCAAAACCTAAATATCAGCTGAATGGAATTTTAAGACACTGAGAAAAATATTTGAAGTGTATTGGTATAGAGGTAAATTAACAAATGCAATTACACATTACAGCTTGTACACATTAGTCATTTAGAACTAAAGAGGAACACTGACTTAAAAAGTTCATTGACCATCTAATAAAATACTGTACCGCAGATTTCCCCATGGACTGCTGAAATTCACTGAAGAATTCTAGCTGTTGATCTGCATCTTGCACCTGCCCTTCTATTAACTGGCACCGGATAAGTCCTAAAACCAAACACAAAAAAACCTAATCAACATTTATTTCAATTCAAGCTAATATAAAGAAGGTTAACATAACATTTTCTTCTATCATAGTAAAAAACTAAACAAAACAAAACAAAACAAAAAACCAGAAAGAAAAAAGGTAGCCTTAGACTATGTAAAATCATTTACTTATTGCAGAATTCCTAAGTTTAAAAGCAAACAATAGGAATCTACTTTATTAAGGTAATATTTGAAGTAAAATTTTAATTTTTATATGTATACGATATTTTTGTTATGGAGTGTGGTGCTCAGCCAGTTATTGTTTTGAGATATGAAATACACATGTTCTGCTTCCGTGGCAGGTCCACAGGGCTTAGCTTTTGGCAGCTCAGGGGGCCACGAGCAGCGGCCGTACCGGTGACGGCAGAGATACTGGTCTCGTTCAGTGTCATGGCCGTCTTGTACCACTTCCACGCCTCCTTGACTCTTCCCTGGAAAAGCATTTGGTACCCAAGCTCGGTAGCAATTTCTGGTTGTTGAGGGGCTAAACTGAAAGCTTTTTCTAGGAAACTTTGAACTTTTTGAAGAATGAGTTGATTACGTCCACACTGCAAGGAAAAGACAAAACAAAGTTAGACTAGAAGCCCAACTTCTAATGAAAATAAGGGACCTCTCCCCCTTTAAATTTGTATATTGCTAGTACTTTACAGGATGGAACAGAATATGAATAAAAATGAAAAAGGTTTTCTAGTAGGTAGAAAATACATCGAAAATGTTTATTACATACCAGAAGTCATTTATCCAAATAAATACTGCTTTTACAAAATTACTATGCAGAAAGTTTTGTTGTGCAATAACATCATGGTTTTCATGATTCTTTTACAAATCAGGTAAGAAAACCATTATTTTGAAGCTTGTGTGTGCATGTGTGTGCGTGTGTATGTGTGTGTGTGTGTGTGTGTATGTTTTGATTGTCTTTTTGAGGCAGGGTCTCCCTGAGGTCCCGGCTGGTCAGGAAATGACTTTGGAGGCCAGGCTGGTCTCCATCACATAGAGATCCACCTGCCTCTGTCTTCCACATGCTGTGATTAAAGACACAAGCCATCACTCCCCATCTACTCTGAAGGTTTTAAATACACGCACAATTAAGAAAGAAACTAGCAGTAGGTGCTGCTTTCCCCTTAAGAGCAACTTATACCACCAGGAAGAACATTTCAAAGGGCAATACCTTAAATCCTCTTGGAAAAAAAACTCACAGAAAAATTGTTTTTAATGCCAGTGCTACTAATTATACAACCACTGAACATAACTTCATCTGAACATCTGAATAAATTTAAATGTTTGTAAGATTTCCAAAAAAAAGAAAACAGAGTGATAGTAACACAGATGATAAAACACCTTAATTCACACTTGCAGATGATTTTTGCTTTCTCTGAATTTCACACATTCAACAATTTTTTTTAAATAAAGAATTTGTGCAATTTAGCAAATATGCGTAAATTTTTTTCTTTCATCTTAATGCTTATGAATTTTTTTACTTGTGTTTATCTTTTTTCCTTATTTCTTGCTAGTTCAATGAACTGCTCAAAGTACTCATTCTTTTAATGGTTTTGCTGTTCTGCTCTATTTTTAGTACATTCCTAACTATCTTCCCTTTATAGAGTGTTCATAATAGAAACAAGCCTTTTTATTATAAGCAAAATACAACACTGATCTTTTCCTCCACCAAAATACTCTATTACTCACCTTAACATATTTTTTCCAAATAGGTTTATAATAGAAAACAAAAGGAAAGAACAATCCTAGTCATAAATCTTGCAGTGATTACCTATACCTGGAGGGCACTCTGTCTTCAAAGGCTTAGGAGTCTTCCTCAGGAAGTCTCCCTGAAGGCTGTGTGTGAAGGGGAAACAAATATCTCCCCAGAACCACCTTTCCTAGGAATATATATTAGATACACATCAGCTTCACCCTCAGTGCCTCAACCTCTGACTAACTGTAAACTCTATTTCAGGTAACAGTTCTGGTACTAGTAGACACCCTTACCGTTCTGCTGAAGGCTACTGTAATCTTATAAAATAGTTGAGCATTCTGTGGTTCCACAACATCCAATGCATTTCCTAAGTTTTCCAGATTGTCAGCAGCCTAAAACAAAAGTAATCAGTATTACTTCTAATGTATACTAAGAAAAAAGAACCTAACAAGTGTACAAAACACACAAATATCATTTTACTGATATTTTAAGAGACCTATTTTTACAAATTTCTCCTTCCCAATGTGTGTGTATATGCATGTGTATGTGTGTGTTATATATACATGTGTAAATGTTTACGTGTATGCATATGTGTGTGGGAGAGGCCAGAGGTTGATGCTCGGTGCTTTCTTCTTTGTCTATTTTATTTTTAAGACAGGGTCTCTCACTGAATTTGGAGCTCACCATTTCCACAGGACCAGCCATTAACTGGGATCTAGTAACTGTCCTGTCTCTATCTTTACAGCATTAGGATTTCAGACATGGACTATCACACCTGGCTTTTTTATGGGGGCTGGGGATTCAAACTCAACACTACTGCTTGTTCAGGAAGTACTTTATTTTTACTGAGCCATCTTCCCCACCAATGGAATCTTATATAAGATGTATTATCATAAAAACACCAATAATTACATATAAAGAATTCTTGATTTATAAAGAATTTTATCAATATTTGTCACTGAACAGAAGCTTCTGGATGGGTAAACATCCATATTCCATAAATGTACCTACTAAGTTCTTTTTCTAATAATGAACGCACGAACAACTATACGGCTGTATGAATTGTTTGTATTTACAAACAATATTATATGAGACCAGCCTTAGAACTATATAAATAAGGTAGTTTATATTTGAAATGCTTCCTAAAATAGAAAAATCATTAAAGGAGTTAGGATTATTTTTTGTTGTTGTTTATTTGTTTTTGATTGTTCTGTGCTGAAAAATCACAGCCAGGGCTTTGTACATACTTGACAAACTTTCTACTACTGAGTTATATCCCAATGTCCAAGTAATACAGGAAAATATTACTGACGAAATAGATCTTGCCACGGGCAACTTAAACCATAGAAACAGCTCACCTTCTCTATATCCCCCTCCCTGCACAGGTAGTACAGGGCCAGCATTCTCAGCGCTTCCACATTGTTACTGTCCTGGAGCAGCAACCTACAGGAAAGCATTTCAGTTAACGCCCAAATCAACTTGAATGCTTTATTGAATAAGGTTGAAAAGGTGAAAGTTTGCATGTCTATTTCACTACTCAAGTATCTTTAATTAGTAAAACTACAATATAGACCTCTGCCTTTAGATATCTGGAATTTAATTTTTTAACGTTTTAAAATACAAAGAGAGATAGTGCCAGACATATTTAATCCCATGGCAAGCCTGAAGTATTAACTATATATAATAATATATTAAAAGCTGAATTCAACTAGAGCAGGCTAACTTATTAAAGAGATTCTAGGAATGTCAAAATGAGTGAAACATTTAAAAATATACTAATATAGTAGTTTAATATTAGATTCCTTATGATAAAATACAAATTAAAAAATATCATAACACATAATATTAGGAAAAATAAAAAGTATAAATGTAGGAGGAAATATTCTATGCTGTTAGAATTCTTATGAAACTTAGAGGTATCATCTTCTGAGTGATGTGATACAGTGAATTTTTGGGTCATCTTTCTTCCCTTCCCGAATTGTGCCTTCTGCCATATAACTGAGCAGTTCCTCTTACAGAACTCAGAGGGTGCTCTGTGTCTCAGTGACTACGAACTGGGATATTTTCTTTGCTTTGGCCAATGGACTGGTGGCAGGATGGACAGCATGCCAAGTATTTCAGAGACAGTGTGTGAATCTGCTCGTGTTCCTGTGTCTTTGCTGTCACCAAGGGGAGAGTTTTTTTGTGTAGCTGCTGCCTGAAAGCTTCTGCCTAAATAACATCCTTGGGTGACCACAGCCCATCTGCCATGAGTTGCCATGCCCAAACATGGAGGCTCTGAAACTTGAAGGAGAAACTTAGCTGCTGACTGAGATCAGCAGACTTACTGACATTAAAGTTAGGAATGAATGCTTAATGTCATGTCCCCTGAAACTTGGGGTAGTTTTATACCAACTGCTGTCTGACAAGATATTATTCAGTCTGGGCTAAAAAGTTTTCCCCAAATTATATATTTGGTGCTAGATAAAATACCTAAAAAAATGTATTTTCATTTATTCAGGTACACAGTGATAATTCCAATATTACCTACTTCTGAGATTTAAGTCACCTTCCCACTTGTCAGGCACTTTGACAAGAGGTCATCCAGACCACTGCTGTCACTCTAGCTCAGGCCCAGATACTGTGGTTATCCTCACCTAGGCTCTTGCCTTCCTAGATCAAAGACACTCATATTCCAGTCACTTTTCAAAGCGCTTTAAGGATAACTGTCCAGGTTCCTGACCACTTCTCTTTCAAATTATGGCAACCGCCTGATTAAAATGGTGTCCTTGCTTCCCCTCAACTCCTCTCCAGCCCTCAACACAGCCCTGATTCTCAACAATGTAATTCAGACCATAATATTCCTCTGTTCAAAACTCCGACAACTTCAACTTGCAGAACTTTCACCCCCTTCCACAGGTGCACCAGATCGGTTATGACCTGGCACCAACTCGTCCTCTAGTACTTCCTCACAGCCTACACCTCCTCCTTGCTCCTACTCCTTCCTCCTCCTGCAACAGATGAAAGGGGCTTGGCCCTCACTCTGTCTCTCTGCATGGCTTGCTTCCCTGGCCTTCTTTCTCAGGTCTTTGCTCAGACACCATCTTAGTGTGGCCTTCCGAGACCAATAACTCCTCCCTGCCCCCGCCAGATGTTGCTTGATCCTTTCTCCCTAGCACCCATGTTCAACTCACTACATAATTTCACTGTGCTGCCTCACATGTGCTTCTCTCGCTTTACTGCTACCTGCCGAAGGGCAGAGAGAATGTTGATTGACTAAAGGAATGTCTATCTTAGAGTACGTAATCAGATGTTGATGCAAATCAATAAATTAAGGGTTTTTTTTTTGCATATATGTGTATGATGTGCCTACGTATGTGTGTTCACATTTGTATGGGCATATGTGCATGTGCATGTGGAGGCTCAAGGCAGAAGCCCTGTGTCTTCCTTGATCACTCTCCACCTTACAAATTAAGACAGGGTCACACACTGGGATTCCAGCGGGCTCCACACCCACCCAACTTTTGTATGGGTTTCGGGGATCTGAACTCCTATTCTCACACTTCTACAGGAAGCTTTACCTGCTGTGTCGTCCTCTCCCCAGCCCCAAATTCAACTGTATGATGGCTGGAAAAAAAATCTATGCAGTTCAAAAAGTTCAATTCAATGCTGATTATGAAAATCTTATAACACACAAAAAAACCAGATTTGATTTTTTTCTCATATATAATCAAATCCAATGTCATTTTTTCACTTAACCTTTGTGCTGTCTCAACTGTCTGGTCCCAATCCTGCAAGGCCAGCTGTAATTTCATTTTCTTCTCAAAAGCAGGAAGAAAGTTTGGAAAGTTCAGGATGATCTGGCTCACCGTCTCCAGAGCACCTGAATAATTCTGGCGCATCTCAAGGCATAGTACCTGATGGAAGAAGAGTGACACGAAAACTATGACCTTGTCTATAAAGGCTCTCTCAAGGCTAGCCTGGGCTACAAAGTAAGTTCCAAGTTAGTCTGGGTTATGGTAGAATACTAGTGGCTTAACATTTTGATTTTCCTGTAAGGAACATATGTCATTTTTACAAATGAAAAAATGAAATGAGTTTTTATCAAACCACAGAAAAATAAAAATATTTTGCATCAGCAATTGTGCTCTAAAATGTAATCTTAACTACCATCTTATTCAAAGTCAGCCTGCCTACTACATTATGAGTTCCAGCCTGGCTAGGATGCAGTACAGTGTACGACACTGTCTCAAAAGGTAAGTAAAAAAGTAAAAAGAAAAAGTTTTTAGAAATATAAAGATATTACTACTTGGAAAAAATTATGTTGATAGGTTAAAATATTTCTAGATTTTTAAAACTAGAAAGAGATTTTTACATCTTATACGGTAAAGAACAAGCAAAACGAAGTCCAAGCAGCCATCACTGGTTCATTTTAGATTCTAGGAATTATCTTAAAGTAATAATTTCAAGAGATCACAAAGCAGCATACAGATGATATTTATTTCCCAACTGTTTCCTTAAGAGAAAAATAAAAATTAACCTACAATATTCACAAAGGAGTAGAGGACATCTATTTAATATAATTTTAAGTCATTAAAAATGACTGCATAAACATGCAAACCTATGTTTACTGACAAGAACAGATGTCATATATGCAGTTGCTTATTTGCAGCAGTGATATTTATTTTCTTTCAAATGTTACTATGCTTTCTGAAAATATTTTTGCAATATTTACATTTTATGTACAAAGTTATAAATGTAGTTACTGTATTAAAAATTGGTGGTTAAGAAAACTGGCTGCTCTTGCAGAGGACTTGGGTTCAATTCCTGGCACCCATAAGGAAGCTAACAACATCCGTAAGTCCAGATCCAGGCGATCTGAAGCCCTCTTCTAACCTCTGCAGGTATTGCACAGCATGGGTACACACAATCAGGCAAACACTCATATGCATAAAGTTAAAATAAATAAATAAATAAAGTATTAAAAATAAAATTGGCTATGGAACCCTCAAGATGGTTCAGTATTAAGGTGCCTGCTGTAAGCCTGATGATCTGAGTCCCATTCTTGGGACCCACATGGTAGGAGATGAATCCCTCAAGTTGTCCTCTGACTTCCATATGCACGCCATGCTATGTGTGTGAATGCACACATACATGCCTGCATATGCGGGCCTGCACATGCATGTGTGCACACACACATACTCATACACACAAAATAAAATTTTAAAGTAGGTGATGCACTCATAACTTACCAGATTTTTTTCTTTCTTTCTTTTAAAATTTTTTTACTTCTATATATCCTTTAAGAAGTTTTGTCCTACTATATGTATCAGTTAGAAATAAACATTTGGGCCTTTAATACCGGTACTTGAAAGGCTGAGCCAGATGGAGCTCTGTAAGATCAAGGCCAGCTTAGTCTACACAGTGAGTTCCAAGCCAGCTGTGGTCACAGGGAGACCCTGTCTTAAAAATAACAACACCAACAACAAAAAAAACTAAAAAAAAAACTACTTTGGTCTCAGTATATTAAATGAAACTTCAATATGTACTTCAAATTAGTTAGACACTGTATTTCCATAGGGTTATGGGAAAGTTTATTCACTCAGAAAGCAATGGTGTAAAAAAAATATTTAAATTTCAAATAACTGACAATAGAAGAGAGATTTATATACATTTTAAAATTACATTTTTACTTGGAATATACTTAAATAGCTGGTAACTGCAAAGTAATAAATCCATGCTGCAAAGAGTTGATATGTCCATATTGCTTTCCCTTAGACCAGCACTTCTCACAGGAATACCAAGTACTGTCTTCAGGCAAACTGAATCAGTACTACATTTAATTCCTAGCTGCAGCCCTTCTGCTGAATTAACTAAACAATAACTATGATCATACAATGGGTCTGCTACAACTTAAATTTGTTCTACTCCAAATTCATTTTGAAACTTAATTCCTAAAGCAATAGTGTTGGGAAGTGGGGGTCTGAGGGGAGACAGTCAGGTTGTGATAATGTAATGCCAACACAGAAAGGGCCAGAGGCAATGGTATCATCTTTTCTGCCATGAAGGAATAGTGTTTCTCCTGTCTTGAGTTCCTGCTCCAATTTCCCATGATGGACTATGACCTGGGAGATATAAAATGAAATAAACTGTTTCCTGCTCAAGTTGGTTTTGGTCACTGTTTTATCACAGCAACAGAAAGCTAACCTGAGGACCCAGCCCTCAGATTTATTTCAGTCTTATGATTTTGTTTTGTTTCTAAGACAGTCTTGCTGTGAACCCCAAGATGACCTTGAACTCACAGCAATGCTGTGGCCTCCTAAATGCTGGGATGATAGAAGTGAGCCATCATGCCTGGCTAGTTTCAGGTATTCTGTAATAGCAATATAAAACACTACACTATGTAATTCAGAAAAATTATTTAAACCAGTTATACTCATATTAAGGTAAAAGTAAATTCCTCCAAGGTAGCTCATGTTAACAACTAAAATAGCTCAACCCTAGACTATCAGGTAACTTTTCTTTAAAGAACAGAGAGCAAGCCTTTAATCCCAGTACTTGGGAGACAGAGACTGGTGGATCTACATGAGATTGAGGTCAGCCTGATCTACATACATAGGGAATTCTAAGTCAGCCAGGGCTCAGGGAGACCCTCTCTCAAAAACAAACAAACAAAAGAATAGCGAGCAAGAGGAATTAAGAAAGGTCTTTTAAAAATTTGCCAAATGTCCAATTCCTATTAACAGTGCAATTAGGAAAAAACCTGAATCCAATCACCCTGAAAGCTGGTTGTACTGCTAACAAAACCTGAACTACACAGAGAAACTGACATGGGTGGTCAGTCACAGGGGTATTAATCAAAGTCACACTAGTCCTCTTTTCCTTCTTTATCTAACTTTCTGCTGATCTAATAAAGAGTTTTTTTTAACTCACATTTACTTAGACAAGGTCTGGATACATATACCAGGCTGGCCTCCACCTTACAGTCTTCCTGCTTCTGCCTCCCAAGTTCCAAGATTGTAAGAATGTACTACCATGCCCAGTTTACATTTATTCTATTTTTTTCTCAGCAAGAATTTTTGGAAAAGGCAGGAGGACAGCGCAGTGGGAGAGCACTTATAGGAGGCCCTGGGTTTGGACTTACATTGCTAAGAAGAAAAACAGTAACTAAAAACACTTTTACTCATTATGTGTATGGGCGTGTGTGCATGAGCAAGACATCAGGTGTGTAGAGGTCAGAGGACAACTTTTGGGAGTCTGTTACCTCCTTTCACCTTGATAAGGAAAGGTCTCTCTTGTTTCTTCTGATCTGTATACTCCAGGGTACTGACCTGAGAGTTTATGGGTGATTTTCCTGTCTCCTTCTCCCATCTTGCCATAGAGTACTTGGATTTTAGAAGGGAATCACATCTAGTCTTTTATAGTTTCGGAGGACTAAACTCAGATTATCAGGCTTGTGTGGCAAGCACTTGTACCTGTTAAGTCATCTCACCAGATCAAATGGTTTATTTTTATTTATGATTACACTTATTTATTTACTGTCTATCTGTAGGCATGCACATATGCAATGGTGAGTATGTGGAGGTCAGAGGACAACTTTCAGGACTTAGATTTTCCTGTTATCATGTGAGTTCTAGGGATACAACTCAGGCTGTCTAGCTTGGGGGCAAGTGCCTTTATCCTCTGAGCCATCTCTATGGTCCCAAGTAATTTTTAAAAGATGTTTAGACGACAACAGTGGGGATGGAAGAATGTAACTTAAACATTCCTACCCATCAGTGACTTCTTTTCTTTCTTTCTTCTTGTTTTTTTGTTGTTGTTAATTTGAGATATCTCACTATGTAGCCCTGGCTAGACTGGAACTCACTATGTGGACCAGACTGGTCTTTAACTTACAGAGAGCTATTGGCCTCTACCTCTTGAGTGCTGGGATTAAAGGCATGCGCCCAGTCCCACTGGGAGATTTCTAATGACTATCAACGGTTCATCTCTGAACTGCAAGTCAGGTCATACCATTTCTCTGCTTACAGATGATGACTGACTTCTATCAAATGCAAATCAAAAGCCAGAGTCAAAGGCTCACAAATCATCTCTACCTCTCCTTTTGTTCCTCTAGCCTTTATTTACCTTTTTACTCACTCCTCTCTCACTTGGCTTTCTTGCTATACTCTGAATGTGTTGAAGGTCTGAATATGGTGTCACCTCTGTTCTTAATGCTTTCCCTTGGGTACTCATAGGGCCTGAGAGCTCTCATCCCTCCCCATCCTGACCCCTCTTTGTTCAAGTGTCACTTTCTCCAACTACTTTATTTCCTGCCTCAGCTCCCGCCCCGTCCCTGCTTTGTTACTGTACATAATCTAGTTGACCTACTAATTAACTTAGCTATTCTGTTTGCCGTTATCTCTCCAGTAGACTGTAAGCTCTACAATATGAAGTTTTCTTTTACTCGTATTATCCTTAATAGCTACTGATGTCTCACACACAATATAGTAAGCATTTATGGAGAAAGGAATCAAGACCCAACCACACAAGCATAAAACTGACCTAGGAATCAGGCCCTGTGGTAGGAATTTGTTTCTCAATAAGCTGTGTGCCACACAAAAGCAAGCCTCTCTGACAGTGACAACGGGATCATAAAAAGTGTTTTTGTGAACTACTAGATTTCAAATGTTGTGAATTTAAAAAGAGGATTAATTCATCTTGATTTAAACTTACCTTACCAAGTAGAGCGAAAATGTCATTTCCATCCTGCAGCCCATCCTCAAAACATCTTAGTGCTTTTTTAGCGTACGGTTCTTTCCCTCTTGTGATATCAAGCCACGCTTTCAAAATCGGCCCCTGTGAAAGAAAAATTCTACTCTTGTTTTTATTTCCTTATAGAAATAAGAGAAATGACTGCTGAAAAATAGGTAAACGTAATGATATTGTTCAGATACTCAGTAGCAAAAAAAAGTTCTATGAAATATTACTACATTCTGTATAGGGAAAATGAGAGTTTTAGGAACAGGATTATTAATTTCAGCCTTTAAGATTACTATTGCGTTCTATTAAGAAGTTTGTCCAACATTTGACTACTGTGGTAATCAATATTCTACTTGGAAGCTTTTCTAGCAAATTACTACAAATGGTTGACAAGTTAACTCAATTTATAAGCAAGAATGTATTGCCTCTTTCTGGACACACAGTGTGAATGAGCTAGGGTAGGAAAAGAGACACCTTGCCTCACATCTATTAATGACAAAGATAACTGTACACAGTTATCTCTCAACCTCCATGATAGTCTACTGAATTGAATAAAAGTCTTGGTTAATTAAAAACTGAATAAGCCATAAGACACAATTCTTTGCTTTGTCTAATCTACCTCTTTGAGGTTTTCTCCCACAATTTGCACTATGTACGCTGTGTCTCATCAAACAAATGTGGGGTTCTTAAGGTAAGCAGAAAAAACACATTTTCCTCTACACCTGTTATCTCCGACCTTGGGAGTAACTGCTTCTCTTTTCCATGTGTGCACCTGTTGAAACTGGTTGTTTTGAATGGTACTTCCTTTCTAAACACTTTTCCTCATTCCTCTAAGCGTACAGATGAATAAAGTAACATTACAAAATAAGCAAGCAGTACACGTCAGCTGTTTTCCTGTGCACTTTAGTCACATCTCTTGAGGTTTTTCTCAAAATGTAAGCTGTGTAAGTGCTCTATGCCACTACTGGATGATTTACTCAGGAAAATAAAGGTCATGTAGTCTTTGTCCTTGTATTAGTAATGGTACAAATAAGGATGTCTTATACCAGAATTGTTTAGAGAGAAGGAGGGAGGGAGGGAAGGAAGAAGAGAGGAAGAAGGGAGGAAAGAAGAAACCAGGACATAGGAGCTATTCAAGAGTTACTAGCACAAAACAAGAAACCTTAGTCCAACCATGTTCTTTATGTCTATATCATCTGTAAAGTTAAAAAAAATTTATTATTTTTATATTATGTGTATGAGTGGATTATCTGCATGTAAGTGTACCAAGGACATGCAATGCCTATGGAGGTCAGAAAAGGGTTTCAGATCCCCTGGAACTGGAGTTATAGATGGTTGTTATCAGCCATGTGGGTGCTGGGATTCGACCCAGGTCCTCTACAAAAGCAGCCAGTGCTCTTAACCTCTGAGCCACCTCTCTAGCCTCAAAAGAAACTTTTTTTGTTGGTATGTTTAACTGTATTTTATTCTAAAAGTCAACATATAAGCTCATGTTAAAAGAAAAATAAGCAAACTTTGAGAGCTATTTGGCAATAGAGAAAATATTAAAGCTGTTGTTTATTGAGAAAAAGTAGATATGATAAAGAACAAAAAATATTATCACAGAAGTAACATAAGCTTCTTTATTATTCATATTTTAAAATTTAAAAACTGGTCACCTCATTACTATCATGTGGCATTTTCAACATCCTGTCAATATATTCTCTCGCCTTATCATGACGACCAATGTGCCACAGAAACAGGCCTGCATGGTACAAGGCTTTCCATCCAGCTTCCTTACGCTGCTCTTTCATTCTGGTGTCTAATTCTAGGATAGCTTCTCTATCTGAAAGGGGAAAACAATATTAATACTGGCAAGTAAACTAATCCAACAGTTGTGGTGAAAGTTGCTTATGAAATGTTTCTAATATCTAGAAAACTTCTATGACATGCGGTTTATTGGTTTATTATTTGAAATACAATACTACTAATTGTTAACTAGATATGTATATGTATATGTACACATATACACAGATTATTTCTTAACCGCCTAATTTGGATATTCTTCTGCTTTAGCCATAAGTTACACTATGGACTAACATAATGCAGCACAACTTTAAAGTCCTCTAATGAATAGTTTCCTCCATAATCTAATCATATGTCTCAACTAACACCTGAGGAGAGTTCAGTGACCATCTACCAAGAGGTAGCCCCCATGGGAAGAATAAAATTCAAGACATTTAATACATTAACTAAAGAAAGTGTATACAGCCTCGTATTTGTACATAACAAGTTGTATAGTTGGCTGCAATAGAAAACTACTTGTTACAGAACTGATTTCAGTTGTCCATTTTTATTGCTAACACACACTCAACTCTAACCCTATGGCCACAGGACATAAGGCATATGAAAGCAGTGAAAGACAGAAATGTCCTGTTTTGATGAGTTTATATTCTTGTTAAGAAGTTTATTTTGATATAAATAGCAACTATGGACAGCAGACTACTGAAAAAACTCAAAATGAACTGAAAATTTAAGATCCAGCTAAACACTGTCCTTAAATACTATACCTGGATTAGGACTCATTTTATGGATGTACATCAATGCAATCAGAGAACAAAGGGACACATCTTGTTTATTTTTGATAGCCTCAAATTCCCGAAGTGCTTCTTGAGCTTTACCTGGAAATCAAGAGTATGATGTGAAAAAGTGTTCTTAGCGCAAAGCAAGATGTAAGAACTTCTAGGAGAGACTTGATAACTGGTTTATACCTTCCATCAGCGTGCTATAGGCATAATAAAACCTGAATACTGGATCACTGCTGTATTTCTTCATTCCTTCACTGGCGGCAAGTAACGAATGGTGGAAATATTCCTCTTGACAGTAGTAATTAATCAGTGTCTAAAAGAAAATAATGGTTAATGGTTAAGAGAGTTTGGTACTCTGGGGGAGGAAAAAAACACTTTAAAGTAGGTATCAACCTAAAATCTTGAGTAATCCAAAACAATTAATTATCTCCTAAATTCCTTAAAATATTATCAGACACTAACAGCAGGAGGGTTTGCAGAACAGAATGAACAGTATTACTGAGATAACTCAATGTCTTTCTTTTCCAATGTAATTTTTTTCCCTAATCTTTTTTTAAAAAACAATAGTGAAATCAGATTGCTTTCACTGTTGTTACCCTTTGACAACATTTTCTTACAGGTTCTAGAAAAGAAGAAAACAGAAATAACTGAGGTTTGCCATAAAAAGTGATTCTACGGCTAGATAAATTTTCTTTTTTAAGAAAGTCTTCCTTGTGAAGTTGCTATTATTCCAGCATTACCGAGTGATGAGAATAAATCAAACAGCAACTGCCAAATGTTATCATTCTTGTGTCCTAAATTCTATAACAAACATTCATCAGTAAGAGTGAGCTAACCTAGTTCTCAATGGAAATGACCACATTTAATCTATTTTCAAAATCATGTTATTTTGATTTGTAGGACATAACTATCAGCACACACTAAGCTGTAACCAAGTGGAGCCACTTTTCTTAGGGCCTTGTAAGGTTTAGTTGCTGACCTAATCAACAAGGGAAGATACACTGTGACCGTCACTGTGCCTACCAGACTTTCTCATTCCATAAACAATGCTTGGCCATCTAGAGCCTTTGTGGCCTGACTCTGCAGCTGGTTCAAATGAGTGATAAACAGACTAAGTATATAAGGTGTGTAGACAGGTGATTCAGGCTTATTTCTGGAGGGCTTTATCTATGTCCTTTTCTAAATCACAGTCACACAGTTCTCCTCTGCTCCCCTCCTGTGGTTACAGCTCCCGATCCTCCTTTTCTACTTTGTTTCTGGAAAGTATGACCCACATTCAATTTCCCAGATACCACCCACAACACACAACAGAGTGCAGTTTTTCTACAGTACCAAAGGCCCGAGGGTCACAACTAAGGGAATCCTACTTGACTTTTATACACAGTTTAAAAGTCACTTATCAAATACAACCTTGAAAGTCAGTGGTGTAGAACATGGAAAGGACATAGATTTAAAGGGGTAAAGACATGGCTTCAAGTCTTTGATCCATGTTACAGTTCTGATTACTTGTAAGCTGTAATTAGTAAAGCACCCATGGAAGCAATTGTGAGGACTACTTGATAATAGTGTAAAAGCCTTATTCTGGAAAAAGAAAAAAAATTCCTCCAAACTCCATTATCTAGCCAACCTCTCTCATCAAAGCTCCACATTCCACACTTTCATTTGCCACCTGCTGCCTAAACCAGCAACTGAATTAGGATGTTCTTCCCACTCACCTAGGTCTGCTACTCTGCAGTGGTCCAGACTCTGACTTTTGATTTTTAAGACAAAATCTCACTATGTAGCTGGGACTGGCCTCAAACTTGCTACCTTCCTGCCTGTTTCCCAAGTGCTTCAGATGTACTCTCATGTGACCTCATGCCACAGTCTAGAAAACATTTGCTGATTGTCTAGTTTCTAGTGTTAGGCACTGGGTGAGATACTAAGAACAAAGAAATAAGTAAGAGTGGTCACTGTCCTGGAAAAATCTTATATTTTCATATGAGGCTATGATCCAAACACCAACTAAAATACAATGTAGTTAATTAATGTAGGAAAGGCACCTATAAATTGCTTTGGGAATGAAGGATAATGTTTATACAGCCTGACAGCTGAGGCTGACCTGGGAGAGGAACAGAAGAGTAAACTTAAGGAACCATTCCCAGGGAGGATTTTAGAGCTGAGTCCTGAATTATAAGCCTATTACTCCCTCTCCCACATGTAACACCCTTTGTGTTTCCCTTTGACAATTCCTGAGAAAGGCAGGGGAGTTTATAAGGCAGAGGACCAGCAACATGGAGGTAATAAATCAGCTTGGTACCTGGGCAGGGCTAAAAGCCATTCCAGAGCAGAGGGTAGCAGACAACAGTGGTTAAAGCTGTATCTGGCTTGCTGCTTGTTTGTGTATGGTCAGTGAGCAAAGAGTGCCTAGAGCAGAGGGGCAGGGAAAACCATTTGACGGTCAAATTTCAGTGGTCATAAAGATTTACTGACACCGAGGCATGCTCATTCAAGTACGATCTGTGGCTGCTCCCAGCTATAGTGTACATGCAATAGAGGACATTTGCCATTACCTTTTCTAGTGTCTTAATTCTAGAGACAGAATATTGGATGGATCAGGCCGAAAAAGGAAGCCAGGGTCAGGGGTCTCATATTAAGTTCATGTCCTGCTCCTGTGGTCTGAGTGATGAGTTGAGAAATGGGTTTCAGTATTCGTGTTTTTATTAAAGAACTGATTGGTAATGTGGATAAAACTGAGGGTAAGAAAAAAAATGTAAAGGGTGAGTGGGGTGGGGGCTCGAAAGTTAATGAAATTCAGGTAAAACAGCAAACACTTCAATCTTCCCTAATCTTCAAGGCCAAATTTTCCTCTGCCCACTTCTCAGTAACTCACTAAGGCATGCATTTAATAACAGCTTGTCTTGTCGGGTCAGTCCTCCTAATCAACTGTAAACTCCAAGACTGGCAAGTTTACTGCAGTATCTTCAGTACTTTGGAAATCGTGCCACACACAGGGACAGACAACCGATACTTGTTAAATGCACGAAACGTTTTTCCAGCATTACACTATAAAATCTGCAAATGTAAATCCACGAATCTGTTTTGCTCACTGCCAGCTCCAACTTGCAGCAGGCA
Organism: Eospalax fontanierii; assembly: GCA_035773235.1. Classification (NCBI taxonomy): domain Eukaryota; kingdom Metazoa; phylum Chordata; class Mammalia; order Rodentia; family Spalacidae; genus Eospalax; species Eospalax fontanierii. The sequence goes on along the minus strand of CM069530.1, from coordinate 65,255,055 downwards.
TCCGGAAGAGTTCCACATTCTGGTCAACACTCCTCCCTTTTTTAAACCCCGAGTCTTTAAAAATCACACCTGGAGGGTACAGCATCACCTTACCCAAGCTTTCCCGGAAAAAAGTCAACCTAATAACAGGGTAGGGAGAGATGCTAACTGCAGTTCGGCGGCGCGCCAGGACAGGAATGAGGCCTCGGGGTTCTCCGCGGGGGCGCCCAGCTCCGGGGCCTCGGGAGCCTCATCCTCAGCCGCGGCGGCCCTGCCACCCCGGGTACCAACCGACTCCTCTGGCCACCCGTGCGTGCGACGCCCGTTCTCTCACCTTCAGCTCCTGCGAATCCATGGCGCCTGCTCTGCACAGGGCAACCGCGGTCAACCGCCCCGGGTCAGGGGCTCCGGCCCTCTACCCGCTCCGGACGCGGCGGGCGGGGCGGGGGCGGGTCCTGTCTGCCATTGGCTGTCACCTCTAGGAGGCGGGGCCTGGCTGCCCGAGCGCGGGGGCGTAGGGCTGGCGTAGCGGGGGCCTAGAAGGAGGTCCGCGAGGGCGACCCTGGCTGGGCCTTGCGGTGCTTTAGAAGCCGCAGAAAGGCGGTCCACCAGGAGGAGCTAGGAGGGGCGACTGGGCGGAGCCTGGGATCTGATATTAAAGGATAATGAAGATGAGGAGGAAATAGGAAGAAGGGCAAGGCTACTTCTCCCTGGAAACAAAGGAAGACTCCATTTTCTCAACATATTCATGGAAGTCGATTTGCGCAGTGCGGCTGGTCGGGGGCTTGACCAGTGCAGGGAAAATCTGTCACCTGTCACGTTGTAGTAATCGCATTGTGGCCACAAGGAGGCGCAGAAAAATCACCAGTTGGCAGAAGCAGTTTCTTGGGTTGGATTTAAATCTTCGAAGGCACTGGTGGGATTTTATTTGTTATTTGAATGCATATTAAATTAGTCCATTTTTCCCAGCCCTGGCAATGAAAAGGAGACATGAGATAAATGTGTGTGTGATAATACTGTTAATTTTAAACAATGACATTAATACCTGTGCAAACTTTCATGTTTATACCCATTGGGCAACTCTATGAGCTGCATACATATTCTTCAGTTCAAAGAATACTGAAATATAATGAGTTAAGAGACTGTATTCATGCTTAAGCGAACTTAAAAATATAGGACATAAGGTTTGAGATTTTGCATGATTTTAGTAGAATCATGATTATAAAATTTCCATCCAGCTAGTTGAAATGGTGAGTAATTCTTTTGTCAGATTTTATTTAGTAAGGGTTGCTATAGGGTGGAGCTAAGCTGCCAGTGAAAGGCTTGTGTTTGGAATGATTGATGCCCAGCCTATAGTCCTGTTAGGAGGTCATGAAACCTTTGGGACATGAGGCTTAGTGAAATGAAGTTAGAATATACTTCAGTGCCTTTGAAGAGGGTATTGGAACCATGGCCCCTTCTGCTTGTCAGTTTGGTTCCCTATAACTCCAATTTGACCAGGCCCTTTCTACCAAGTTGTCCCTGTGATGTACTCTGCCATCACAAGGCCAAAGCAAGGCCAACTCACTATGGACCTCTAAACTCTTGAGCCTAGGAAAACTTTTCTTCCTTTTAAGTTGTTCACTTCATGTGTTTATTGCAAGAGACAGGAAGCCGAGTAATGTGGGAGTCTGTGAACACTGACACTCTTCTGCTTGTAGGTTCTGCCTGAGACTCTAGAGAAAGGTCCCCCTTACAGGCTTTAAAGCAAAGCAGTGCTTTTCACTGATTTTCCTCCAAAGCATATTACACCCAATGGGGCACATATAATTGTCATGAGGATTAGTTTTAATATTCATGGTCCACCTAATCGCTCTGCTGATGGGCTACTGATCTGATTTTCAAAACATGCATCATTGAAAAGGTCAAGCCAAAGTGCTCAACAGAGTATATAGTCTTGAAATTGCAAACTTGATTCCAAGAGGGGAAAAAGGTTTATCTAAGGATCACAGATGATCAACCTACATTCCTGAAATCTTTAAATCTTAAACTTGGGCCAAGTTAAGACACTGTGGCATATTAATTTAGCTCTTGTATAAATTTCTAACAGCAAATCATTTAACACTAAACATTAGTTACACATGGTAACTTGATGTTCCCTAATAAGGTCTTGTGTTGGAAGTTCCTTAAAAAATCCTTTCTTGAAACACTGTTATGTTGTGTAATGCGCATTTTTATTGGCTTTCTTCTGTTGGCTATAAACTTTGAAACAGGTGGCTTATCTCTGCCTTCCCTCTCAAGAACAATACAAATGGAACAGTTCCTCCCTTTTGTGTAGCAGCAGCATTCTTCATTTAGGAAGAGGCAGGTAGATAGCCCCTCTTTGTACTGTAATGAGGTCTAGGGCCCATCAGGAGCCACTGACACCAAGGGGTGAATTGTTGTTGGAACAGATTGATGGCCTTAGGTTTTTCTTGTGACCTCTGCTTTTAGGTCTGCAGAGAGCTGTTGGTAAGAGATAAGCCTATGTGCCAATCCTCCAGGGGCAAGTCCTGTAGCCGCTTACTCCCACCACGACAGGTAGGAAGATGACCCTTTTTTGTAAACATTTTGGGTAAGTAAAAAGGGTGTTGCTTCACCTTCTCTGTAGAGAGTAAGGTTGGGGACTGGAGTAACTGGAATATAGGGGCTGGGGTGTTGGCTGGGAGAGATACAGGTATACAGAAGTGCCTTGCACCAGCAGTGAAGTCCAGCTGGTAGGGTGTGATCTTGTGAGAGTAGAGTTTTTCAGAGATTCAGGTCAGCATTAGGAGATATCTTTATGCCAATAGTCAACATGCTCTGAGGGGAAAAGGGAGATTGACATAGAGGATAAGGAGTCCTATGAGCAAGAATAGTTGAGAGTGGAGATAACATTAAACAGAGGAACAGCTGTAATCAAGGGTTGTAGGGGAACCACACAGAGAGCAGGCAGTGTGGTTGGTTACATTGTGTCAGGTTAGTAAGGGGAGTGTAGAGTTAAGGATAGAAACCCATGAGGCGAGATTATGTAGGCCACCTTGGAGATTGTTATGTTTTTGTTCTATGTCCTGAATTGTTTGAATGAAGTTATTTTGGGGCATGTGGGGAGCTGTCTGCAGTGACCTAAATATCTTGATTTCTCCTCTTATTGTTGAGCTTCCAGATAAACTTGCCACCCCTTCCACTCCATCTGCCCATTTTTGGTCCTTAATCAACGGTGAAAGTAATTACCTTGTGATTGTCTCCTTGGGCAGGCCTGCATTGTTGGGATGAATGCCATGCCCCTGCTGAAAACGGTGATAGCAACATTTCCACGAGGATCATCCTGCCCGCTCCTTGCGCTCTCTGCAGATAGGGTAGTTTGATTGCTGAGGAAGAAAAGATATGCAGCCCATGCATAAAAACATTCCCTTTTATGAGAAGAATGTGTGCAAACATCCAGAATGTGGAAAGTTAAAGAAAGAGATGAGGCACAGGTGGATGGGCCAAAGGTGGAGTTGAAGTGCTTATTTTGTTTGCCTGTAGCAAGAATATCAAACCATCAAACCGCCAGGCACAAGGAGGGGACGAACACAACGAGGAGAGGGGTAGAGAGAGAAATGAAGCAAGGATGAATCCCAGAAACAGCAACACAGCACGAGGGGTCGTTCTGGCACTGGAGGGAGGGAAGGACAGTGGGAGATTTTGAGTTTTAACGGACTTGTTGGGGTGGAGGAGTACTTATCCCTTGTCCTGGGGTCCAGTTGTTCTGGCTTGATGCACTTAAGTTGTGAAAGGCAGACACAGTTGGGAATTCCCTGGAATCTGGCTGCTGGAGTAGTCAGAATAATTAGGTAAGGTCCAGTCCAGCGTGGTATGAAGCACTGTGGGTACAATTGTCTGAGGTACACCCAGTATTTGGGGTACAGAGAGAGTAATGGGATCCTTTGAAAGTTGGGGGAAAAGGCAGCCAGCATGCTCCCAGAGCAGGTTCCTGATGAGAGTGAGCACCAGCAGGTACTCATGAAGTGGAGTACCTTCTTGAAGAGGAAGGTTACTTAAGAGAAGAGGACCACTGTACAGGAGTTCAAAGAGACTGAGAAATGAGTGGGCCTTTGGGAGAGACTTGCTCCTGGCCAGAAAAATGGCAGTAGATGAATCCAGAGTAAATGAAGTTCAGAGGTTAGTTTGGAAAAATAACTTTTGAGAATTGCATTTGCCGGTTCCACCTTGTCTGAGGACTGAGGCCTGTAAGGGATGTGGAGCTTCCAGCAACCTTTAGAGCTTTGGATACTTCTTGTGTAATTTTGGAAATAAAGGCTGACCCATTACCAGAATGGATAGTAAGAGGAAGACCAAAATGGGAGAGGATGGACTCAAGATGAGGGACCACGATATCTGTAGTTTCGGAGGTGGCTGGGAAGGCCTCAACCCATCCTGAGAAGGTGTCCACCACGGTGAGGAGACATTTAGTCTTTTTATGAGGGGGCATATGGGTGAAGTCAGTCTGCCAGTCATTTCCAAGGAGAGAGCCTCTGTGTCGGTGAGGCTTGAAAGAGGAAGGGGGTTTGGTCCCTCCCTGTGGAGAAACTTTTGTGCAGAGGGAGCAAGCCTGAATCACAGAGGAGATTACTGAGGAAAGGCAAGGATGTAAAAGAAGAGTCAGAAACCTGTATAGGTAATGGGTACCAATATGAAAAAGATTGTATAGATGGGTGACTATAGTTGTGGCCTGAGATTTGGGCAGACTGTAGAGATTATTCCATAAGCAACCATCCCTTAGGGTCTGCTGTGTCAGAGAATAGGCCGGAGTAAAGCAGGTAGAGGCAAGGGAAAGAGCAGGGGATCTATTGGGGGTCTGGGGACTTGACTCTAGCAGTTCTGTCCGCAAGCCCTGAGAGCTGCAGCTAGGAGGTGGCACTTTTGGTGGTTTTTCCAGCCATTAAAAACCTTAAATGCCATTTCCAGCAGGTCTCTCTGGCGGGATCTGAGGGCTCTTTACAAGCCGCTTGAGCTTTTTACGAATATCTGGGTCTACTGGGCTATGAAGCAGGAGTTAAGGACTAGAATGCCCTCTGGGGAATTAGGATCAAGGTGAGTATACTGAAGGAGTGTCTCAGTAAACAGTCCCAGAAATTCCACTGGGTTTTCAGCAGGACCCTGGTAATGGTACACACTTGGTCAAAATTAATCATCTGTGGGAAACCTGCTGGAAGTCTTCCAGGAGGCAGACAACCATTCTGTCCCCAACTATCCTACCAGGGTCATTGAGGTTACCAGCAGTGTGGGGAGGAACTTGATATATCCAGTTGGGGTCCTCTCTATGGACCACCATCACCCCCACAGGGAAGGTAGGGTCTGTTACATGAACCTCCTCAGCATGGGCCTGGGCTGTGACCCCATATACTCCTGCTCATCAGGGGTTAAAGTATGGGAAAGAATAATATAGATATCATGCCAGGTAAGGTCATAGATTTGGAGAAGGTAGCAAAATTCTTTCTGTAGCAGACCAGATTAGTAGAGAAGGAACCTAAGGACTGCTCAATTTGGGAGAGATCAGACATAATAAAAGGGATATGGACATGGATAATTGTTCCTCCACTTTGCCTTCTGAGACCTCCCATGGTAGGAAGAGGCTGGTAGAGCATCCTTGCATGTAGGAGTGAGTCCTCTGAGTTGGAGGGCTTTGGCAATGGAGCAGGCAGGCCAGCAGAAGGGGGCTCTGAGTTGAGGTTGAGGGCCTGTGGTTTGTGTTTGCAAATCTAAGTCATGGCTTGAAGATCAAGAGCAGATTGGTAAAACAGGACTGGATTAGGCAGTCAGTCTTTAGGCAAACTTGGCTAAGAGGCTCGGAACAGAGGGAAGGCCAAGATTGGAGGGCAAAGAAGGCTTGAATATATGAAATCTCAGATCACTTCCCAATGCAGTGGCAAAAATTGTCCAGGCCAGTGAGAATCTGGAAGTCAAAAAATGCCATTTTCGGACCATAAGGACTCACTGTCCAATTATAGTGAGACAAAGCCATGTTGCAGTAAGCATTTAAACAGTTAGGCTTAATATCACCTTGGAGTCCCAGAGGTTGCAGATTCTTAAGGAGACAGACAGACTAGAGGAGTGATAGGCATAGTTTTGGAGACTTTGTTTCCCATTTTTGAAATGAGGAAAGAGAATAACAAGGGCAAAGAGAAACTGTCCAGTGAGCTAGAAGAGAGTAACGACAGTCTTCTCTGTTGCTGACCTCGGGGAGGGGCAGCAGTGAAAAGTCCCACCAGGAAAGTCAAGACAAGGAGAAAGGTAAGGATGGAAGAGGCACACTGCAGGAAGAAGAGAGAAAAACGCCTGGAAAGGGCAGAAGTGCCTCTGGAACCAATGAGATGAGTTGAAGAGCATCCCCTGACTCAGGACACTGGGAAGGGAGTGAGACCCAAGGTTTGAGAAGGCATCCCTTATCAAGGTGAGGGGTATACTGGCAGGGATTTGGAGAGAGAAAGAGCCAGTAAACCTGAGATTAGGCCAATCTGAGTGGAACACTTACTGGAGGAGGAGCAAAAGACAAAGGAAGAAGGAAGGAGGTGGGACGTCCAGAGGGGAGGCTACTGGGTGAAAATCCAGCACTGGGAAGACAGACTGAGACCATCAGAGGGTCTGGGCAACAGCTCAGTGGTCAGGTCAGGAAAGAGGCTGGCACCCCAAGGGATAGGGGTGTGCAGAGACTTCTCCTATTGGAGTCAGGACACCAACTCTTAGGTTCAGGAAAAGATCAAGACCACTAGAGACCACTCTGAGGCAAGAAAATCAGAAATTTATTGGGAGGAATGAGCTGCTGGGCTGCCCTCACGGGGAGGCAGAGAGAGAGAGAGAAAGAGAGGGGGGGGAGGGAGAGAGAGGGGTCAGTGACTTCTCATCACAGCAGGCTGGGTTTTGTAGGGTTTCGTGGTGTGTCAATAGCAGGTGCCATGGTGAGGATAAAGTTTCATTGTTTTCCAGTTTGTGTTTGTTCGTTCGTTTCTTCAGTTGGCTGCTGTGAAAATTTACTGTGCTGGAAAATTGTGGTTGCATTGTTAAAATTCAGAAACTTGGATAGTTTCATTTGTTTCCCAGAATGCTACCAGTTATGGTCGCCATGTTGTTGGTCAGCAGTAACTCCATCTTGGGGCCCAGTTCAGCCTAATGACATGCAAAGTATCTGACACATAAAAGATACTCTGTGACTCATAATGTCATGCAAATAGAGGTCTATAAGATTTCTTGCAGGGTTAAGGATGTAGCTCAGGGGTAGAACATCTGCTTAGCATGTGTGAGACCCTTGAGTCGATCCTCTGCACTGCTACAAAAAACAAAAGTAATGGCACTTGAATACTACTTGTAATATGGGGTGTTTTAGTTGCTTATTTGTTTGTTTACTCTTTCTACTGGACAATGGACACCTTAAATTCAGACAGCATATGGGTGGTTTGAATATTTCCCCATAGGCTCCAAGTATTTGGACATTTGGTTCCCAGTTTGTGGCACTGTTTGGAACCTTTAGGAGATGTGTCCATGCTGGAGGACATACGTCATCTGGGGCCGGCTTTGAGAGTTCTTAAGCCTTGGGGATTTCCAGTCTCTCTCCTTCTTGTATCTGCTGGAAGATGTGATTCCTTGGCTTTCTGCTCTTGCTACCAAGCCTTCCCCTCCATTATGGACTCTAACCCTCTGGAACTGTTAAGCTCAAATAAATTTTTTCTTCTATAAGGTGCTTTGGTCATGTTTTTTTTTTCCCCTCTCTTTGGTCTTTTTTGAGACAAGGTCTCCCTGTAGCCCTCACTGTCCTAGAACTTGCTATGTAGACCAGGCTGGCCATGAACTCATAGAGATCTGTCTGCTTCTGCCTCTCTAGTGCTGGGATTAAAAGTGTGTGCCACCATGCCCTGCTTAGAGTATATGTTCTTCTTCATGTAATTTATACATGCTCACTTAAATATTTGTTTTATATATATATGAATTTTCATTTGTAACTTTTGTGGTGTTATTATTTTACACATGTTACATATAATGATAGATCTCAGATACAACAGAAGTGAAGGAAAAGACAAGTTAACATTTTTTAACAGGATCCTTGCTATATTACTCAAATGGGTCTAGAAGTCATGGTGGTCCTCCACTACTTCACCTCCAGGGTAGCTAGGACTACAGGTGTGTGCCACCACACCTGGCCCAAATGAATGAGTATGTAAAACACATAGAAATGTTAGGTTTATGGTAACCGTATTACTCCCGTAACATGTTAGGATTACTTACTACATTTAGTTATTATACTTTTCTATCTATATCTGAACTATGCATCATGTTCTGGTGAATACAAAAGTAAAAGAAACATAGAAAAGAAATTAAACTATGTAAAGAGGATAAAAGAAGAAGTAATTATTTATCATTTAAAAATTTCATGTGTGTAAATGTTTTGCTGGCATGCATGTAAATGCACCGGTTTCCTGCAGTGTCTGTGAAGGTCAGAAGAGGGCATCAGATCCCCTGAAACTGGAGTTAAAGATGGTAGGTAGTCACCATGTAGGTGCTGGGAATCGAGCCTGGGTCCTCTGCCAGAGCGGTGAGTGCTCTTAACCCACTGCTGAGATATCTCTCCAGCCTCAGAAGAAATTATTTTAACAAAACCTGTTTGCATGTAAATCTTTTGCTTATTATTGCTTCTTTTGGGAAAATACTCATTTTCTACTGATACAGGAAAGATGAATATCTTCCTGTTTTTCTGGATAAAGAGGAGAATATAAAATGCCATTTTACCTGTTGTTGCAGTATACTTCAGAATTATGTTGTCCTAGCTTGCCTTCAATTGCAGTGATGAAACACTCTGACCAATACCAGCTTGGTAAGGAAAGGGTTTATTTGGCTTGGATCTCCTGGGTCATACAATTCATCACTCAGGGAGCCCAAAGTAGGAACTCAGGCCAGGGACCTGGAGTCAGGAGCTGGAGCACAGGCCGTGGAGGAACTCTGCTTACTGGGTTATTCCCCTGGCCCATCCTCAGCCTGCTTTCTTCTACAATAGATAACAACCTGCTAGGTACAGCACCATCCACAGTGGGCTGGGTTCTCCCACATTGCTCAACAATCAAGAAAATACTCCACAGACATGACCACGGGCCAGTCCCATGGAGGCAGTTCCCCAGTGGAGTCACCCTCAACCCAGGTCTGTCAAGTTGACACTAAAGCTATCCAGCACATACGCTTATACCTAAGTGACAATCTGTGGGGTGGCATGTCTTGCCACCCTTTGTGACTCTTCGTAGCTTTTTGTTCCTACTTGCTGGCCCTAAATACTTTGTATTCTGCCATTTTGAATTTGCTATGTGTTAAAATTTTGGTCAAATGCTCATCAAAGTACCCCTGTGCTCTGAACTCCAATGCATAGAACATTCTGTAGGATGTCCCGGACTTCCCCCACAAGAGAACCTTTCTGTCCAAGTTATGTCAGGTGTGTCTCTAACTGCTGGGGTTTGCTCCTCACCCCTAAATGTCCAGGCTTTCTCTCTTCAAATTTAATTCCATGTTCCACCATTATTGGCCATATTTTCTTCGTCATAAGAGTGTTATATTGGACACACATCACTTTATGTCCTATAATGATAGTTGGCCTTTGGTAAGAGGGTAGTGTGTAAATAGAAATTTTTGGATGACAATAGTAAGACAACATAGAAAGTCGTAATTTCCATACAGTTCAAGAGAATATGATGGAGTACAGCAATAGATTTTTTTATTATATGTCAGTGTGAATGATGTGTGTATAGGTGCATGTACCAATGTGCATGTGATGACCAGAGGACAACTATGTGGAATCTGTTCACTTCTTCTACCTTTATGTGGGTTTCAGGAATCAAACTTATGTCCCCAGGCTAATACAGAGCTGCCATCCTACTGGCCACAAGGGTACAACAATAGTTTTAAAATCAAAAACATTTAATGAATTTTAAGGTTAAATTGGTTTCAGTTCAGAGCCAGGTCCTCAAATTATTATTACTGGAAAACTTCTCAAGATATGACCCTGAATATGGAAGGCCCTAGAATAAGTCCTGTATTTCCAAATGCTAATTCAGACAACACGGAGAGAATATATTTGTCAGGTGTATTAGTCACTTCTCTATTTTTATAATAAACACCATTGTAATGGCCTAGGAAATGGGATAAAGACTTTCATTTTGCTGTTTGTCCAGACTTAAAGTCTCCCTGTGTTGCCCAACCCCAGCTAGTGGCATACCTGGAAAGAAGTGACCTCACCAGTTCTGAGAACTGGCCCGACCACAACTTGCAGGATTTTCTAATCTGGGAGGGACATTTGCAAATAGCTAACCGCCTGGTCTGTTTTTGTTAGGAATGTGCATACGTGGGAAATTTTAAACTTGTGAAATGCTTGATTCTTATTGGATATTGTAAGTCCTGGAAAATCTTTGATTCTTATTGGATGTTTCAAATTGTAACCAGTCACTGCTGTAGAAACCCTATAAAAGCTTCTTTTTGAACATAATCAGGGTGAGCCTGCTACCAGTCAGGTGGTAACACCTTGTTACTTCATCCACGTGGTGTTGGAGATTTTATTTCGACCCATAACAACCATGACCCAAACCAACTAAAAAAGAAAGTGACTAATACACCTGTTATGATAAAATACCATGACCAAAAGAACTTAAAGAAGGAAGTGTTTTATTTGGCCTAGATTCCACAGTCCATAATGGCAGGGAAGGCAAGGCAAGCCAGTTGGAAGTTAACTGGTTACATTTTTATCCACACACAGGAAGTAGACAGAACAAGAAGTGGGTGTAGTTATAAGGCCCTAAACCCTCCTTTTTTTTTTACACCAACAAGGCTGCATCTTATAAGGTTCCATAATGTCCACAAACAACACCACTAACTGGCACCAAGTTTTCAAACACATGAGCATAGAGAGGGCATATCTTATTCAAACCACCACACCAGGAAATACAGACTTTGATTCTATTTCAGGAATGAATCAAGCACTGAGACATGAGTGTTCTGATTATACAGAGCTTCACAGAGCAGCATAAAAAAAATCTTTTGTAGATTTCTAAGAACTAGATGGCTTTCTATAAAATTGGCACTTTTCATCTCCAGATATGCCAAATCCACACATAGAGAACAGCTATTTTTTCCTCAGAAGTCTTTGTATACTTTCTTTCTGTGTGTGGGCATAAGTGTTGTATGCATTTGTAACTGTGTGTACAAACGTGTATGAGTATACATGCATGTATGAGCATATATGGGTAGCAGCCAGAGGTCAACATTGAGAGTCTCCTTCAATCAGTCTCCACATTATTATTATTTTTATATGGTTTTTATTGAATCAAGCATTTCATACAATGTGTTTTGCGTATGCTCTGATCCCCTCCCTCATCACCTTTTCATCGCCCCCCAACTTCATGACCTTTGTTCCCATATGAAAGACACCATCCGTGTTATGAAACATATCTGTACTAGGTACCAATGATGTTATATCTCATTAGAATGTCAGTGATCTATAATTCTTGCACATAGATGGGCCCAAGTAAGGGTCCACCCTCCTTCCTTTACACGTGGTTTTGGGTCAGAATACACCCAAGTTTCTTGGAATGGAGTTTTCACATTTGTTTTCTGTTTCCTTTAAACACTGCTGAGGATTGTCAAGTAGGGATTTCTCTTTTCATCAGCAATCAGAGACATTTGGGATTCTTCATCTATGTCAGTTTGCATTACGAGTACATGCACATTACACTTTGTTTCTGGGTCTCAATGCACTAACCCCAGTATATTCCAGAGCATTCTCCGACAGTTTGATTCCCTAGAGAGTTTTACTGTGTAAAGAAGCAGAAAGAAAGGCCTTGCAGTAGGCACAAGCTGGCTCATGGGTTTCCAATCTAAGAGTCTCTGTATGGCAGTCGGGACATTTCACAGCTTCACTCCACAGCTTTATACCAGTGTCCCGTCACTTACTTTCTGTTATCTTCAGGTTTCTCAGGTTCCTATTGCTGTACTGACTGATGTCAGGCCTTGACAGTCAATGGATGAGGCTGCTGCCTGGGCAGCCATGGTGTACTGTGCAGAGGATAATTGCAGGCCAGACCCTGGTAAGATTGGCGTACCAGGTGAGGCAAAGTGAGGCGGGTCCATGCCTTTCCTGGTTGCTGCCACTGCCTGGCGCCAATATCCAACTTTGTTGGCTACGGGGTGTGATGTCCCAACACCCCAGGGGCACTGCTCATGTGGGTGGGAAACCCTGGGCAGGCTTGGTTCCAGCCAACAGGGTGCATTTGGGTAAGCAGGCTGGCTGGGGTGGTTCCCAGTACCATCTTGGTTCCCTGGTAATTTTTCTTCTTACTTTCCAAGTCTTGAGTTCTGAATTTTGAGATCCACATGGATACATTAAGGCTCCTAATGAAATCAGGAGGCCTGCAGTCGTGTTTTAGGGCAGGTGCTTGCTGAGAAGTATTGTTGCCATCAATTCTCTGGTGTCTGCAGCTATGATGTTGCCATCTTGATGCAGCTCATTCCATCACCATCTTCCTTTCTTGGATATATTATGTAATTCTACATTATTATTATTATTATTTTTTGACTGGGTCTCCCTGGTCTCAGCTCGTCTGGAAGTCACTCTGTGGCCCAGGCCGGCCTCCATCTTGCAGAGGTCCCCCTGCCTCTGCCTCTCAGGCACAGGACACCACGACTGGCAGTTCCACAGTATTTTTTGAGAGACAGTCTCTCACTGAACTTAGAGATCATTAATTTAGTCAGGCTGTTTTTATAGACACTTCCAGAGATTGAGCTGTCTATTTCCTGCTCCCAGGCCAGATTCATGCCATTCCACCTGGCTTTTCCTATGGCTGTTGGGGATCTGAATCAGCCCCCCGTGCTTGCACAGCAAGTACTTTACCAACTGAGGCAAGCCCATGTATATTTTCTTAAAAGTCTGTAATACTAACATGAGGGTATCCTGATTTGCCATGTTAGGTCTGTGAGTGTGTGTGTGTATGTGTGTGTGGTGTGTGAATGAGTGTGCATGTATTAGTACATGTATATCTGTTTGTGCATTCTTACCGTGTGTGTGTGTGTGTATGCATGTGGAGGTCAAGGGAGGAGGTTGGGTGTTCTGCTCTGTCACTCTCTGTCTTATTTCTTTGAAACAGAGTTTCTCACAGACTCTGAAGCTCACAATTTTTGGCTAGTCTGGTGCCTGGCAAGTCCCAGAAATACTCCTGTCAACTGTTGTTTTCAGCATTGGGGTTAAAGGCATATAGCCAATCCTAGCTTCTTTTGTGGGTGCTGAGTGTACAAACTCAAGTACTTATGTTCACATAGCAAACACTATTACCACTGACCCATCTCCCCAGTCCAGTTTATTGTTTTTTATTGCCAAAAACTGGCTTTATATGCAGAAGAAGACTTGAAACTAGAATTGAATTTGAAAAATAACTTTTCAATGTTAATTTTGCAAATTATATATGTAAGAACCCAATAGTTGAGAAAGATAAGTAACTGATTTGAATGTTACATTGTTTGTCAGATGAAAAATATTTCTTACCTCTGGAAAAGATATTGAGAATCAGTAGCTTAAGAGGTTCGAGATGTTAATAAACCATTTTGATATATTGTTGTACATAGTAACACTCATGAAAAAAATACGAATCAAGTTTTAGCGGTGTTTTATTTTAGGCTTCTTCATTTTCTGTTATGTAAATATTGTTGTCTTGATTTTGTTATAATACTGTTATAACGAAAAGAGAGGGATAATTTTTCTTTTAGAAATATGTGTTTCAGTCTGGGGAGATGGCTCAGTGACTAAAGTGATTGCATAAGCATGTGGTGAGGTGGGTGTGTTAGTCTCCAGCAATCCCAGCACTAGCGAGGCCAAGATCTCCTACCTGTTTCTCTTGGCAAGATGCCTAGCTAGACTAGAGGAATCAGTGAAACCTGCCCAGTAAATAAAGTGGAGAGTGATTGAGGAAGACACCTGATATCAACCTCTGATTTCCACAGGGGTGTACACACATGTGCATCCACACATATACATCAACAGCACATGCATATACACATGCAAAAAATTTGTTTGCAGTCTCCTTCAGTGTAAAGTAAAAACTCTATTACTGATGATATTAACTTAAGTATGATTATTCATAGGCAATTAATTTAAATCATGTTTCTTTTTTATCAATTCGTAGGGTAAGTAGGAACTGAGTAGCATCAAATGTGCTAATAGCATTTTCTATGCCTGTAGATTTATTCACTGAAATCTTAATTCCAGTATGATGGCCATCTGAAGGTGGGATCCTTGAGAGGTAATTAGACCAAAATGTGAGTGGTTCTCTTGGAAGTAAGGCCACTTATACTTAGTAAGTCCAGTTTCAGGGATTTATTCAACATAATTGTTCATAGATTGCATAAAAAAAGGAAGAAAAGTGTTCATTTAACTCTTGTTAGCTACAGAGAAAAACTGAAAAATAAAACCCCTCAATTTCCAACAATAAGTGGTTGACTAAATCTGTGTAATGGAATGATTTTTACCATTTCGAAATAATAAAACTGAAGAATGTGTCACATAGAAAAATATCCAGGATATAGTCACTGCAATGTCAAGATGAAGGAAAGCGTACAGAAACTATTCTATTCATGACAAAAGCCTTGTGTATGTATAGACATAGGATGTCTTGAATGCTGTTTGTACTGTTTTAGGTTTTTTTTTCATAAATCATTATCGTGTACTCTTTTTGTAGTTCACCCAAGAAAATTAAAAAAAAACATTTCATTGAAGTACACAGGTCTGGCACAATGGCTTATAAATGCTGACCCTATTCCCAGCCATTAATGTTTAGTTTTTATTTTATCATAAAATATTATTCTGTCCAAAAAATAGATTCCATATTCTTCAAATATTAGGATAGTCATTGTGTGAGGAGGTAAACTTTCCAGTGCTCTCTCTTTTTAAACCGTAGGTATCCACTTATTGTTGAGGACAGACAGTTCAGAAGCCCGGCATATGTTCCTTGTGTCAATCCACTTGTCCTAATGCGTAGCTATTTCTCTCAAAGGAAGAAAGGGCATCATTTCCTGAGTTTTGCAAAGCTCTGTAAGAGTTCACTATGTTCCTGCTGCTAGAGTACGTTTTCTTTTGGTAAATCCAAATCATACATCCTGAAGAGAAAGCAATGTTGTAGTAGTTACCCGGTGATCTTGCTGAGAAATCTGTAAGTACAGAATAATCTATTCTGAGTCAATCTCTGGCTCTGAGGTACTACTCAGTGATGACAGCACATTTTGAGTAATTTATTGACTAAGAGCTATAGACAACTGATGATGGTTTTCTGAAGGCTTTGACAGTTGTGACGTTACAGACCCCAAAGCAAGAATTTCTTTTATCAATCACAGACTCTGAAGAGAACGTGTAATGTTATTTTGTCTCGTTCTACCTGGTAGCAAAGCTCAATAAACATATGTAATACACTTATGTATTCATTTACTTGGGATTCTGAGTTAATTAAAGGTGAGGCTGGAACTTTGTTTTAAACTAATGCCCTGGTAAATTTTAGGATAGGATGAGCTAAACATGCTATTTGAATTTACAGAAAGGTGAGAGAGGTTATATAGTAGGCCTGGAGACTTGTTACCCACCATGTTGAAGTTCTGATGCTGATTTGCATATTTAAGGCATGGTCCAAGGATGAGGTCATGGAAATATTTAGGTTCTGGGGTGGAGAAAGGAAAATGTCACATGTGTTCTAAGGCATTCCTGGCTAAAGCTACATTCACACTAAATTTCATACAATTAATATCCAGTAAGCTTTATTTTACTAATCACATCACATGACAAAGAAAACTGTTCCTGCTATAGATCAGTGATGTCATGTGTGCTTTCTTCTCTGAGAGTCTAAGTACTTTAACCATTCTCCATTATCCAGTTTCTTGTGTATTATAACCGCCACAACCTGATCCTTAAACATTTTGTTCTAGCATGCCACCTCTTTCAATTTATCAGTCAGTATAACTCAGTAGACATTTTTCCTAAGGTGGAGTATATGACTACACTTATAACAAAGAGTGGCCAAAGGCATAATTTATTTGCTTTCAGATTTTAATTTTTTTCTATGACTGCAAGGAATATTGCTGAATAAGTTATTTCTTCACCATCCTTGATGAAACAATGCACAACATTAAGGCAGGCAAGAATAAAGTCAAGCAATGCTGAAGGAAAACAAGCCCAGTTCCTTTCATAAGAATAAATTTAAAACTGCAAGCTCAACAACTCTACCATAACAAGGAGTGAAGCATTATATAATTCTTAAGTTCTAAAAGAATTAAAAATAAATTATGGTCTAATATCTTGAAAATATTTGCATATATATATATATCTGTTTCTTCACAGGTAATAAAGCGTATGTGTTTTTTTTTTTTTTCTTTTTTCTTTTTGGTCTTTTGAGACAGGGTCCCACCTGACCTGGAACTCACTATGTAGACCAAGCTGGCCTTGAACTCACAGAGATTAGCCTGCTTCAACCTCCCTAGTGCTGAGATTAAAGGCATGCACCACCACATCCTGTTTACAGTATATGTTCTTCTTCATGTAATTTATACATGTTCTTTTAAATAATTGATATATACATATACATCTGAATTTTCACTTGCAACTTTTGTGATATGTCATTATTTTGCTCATGTTGCATATAATGACAGACCTCAGAGAAGTAAAGGAAAAGACATCTTAGGAAGAGAGCTTTTAGTTTTGTTTCCTTTCTTTTTGCAAAGACTTACCTATTTATGTATTTATAATGTGTGTGTGAGTGTGTGTATGTATTTTATGTGTCCTATCTGCTTGCCTGATGCCTATGGAAGCCAGAGAAAGGTGTCACATCCCTGGTATTGGAGTTACAAGCAGTTGTGAGTTGCAGTCTAGGTGTTGGGATCCAATTTTTTTGGGTTCTCTGCAAGAACTTTTAGAAACCTTTTAAAAAGAACTATTTGTACAATGCTAAAAATTCATCAATTTGCTCAGCTGCTAAAAAGCTATGAAAGAGGTTATATTTTCAAAGCATTGTAGAAAATCATCTCTACTTAACGGGCAACAAGTGGGATGTGTCTACTTGAGGCATAGTGGAAGGAAAGACTTATGAGGAGGAATCTACATTCCAAGTTACACACAAGGCCAATTGAAAGCTGAAGGGTGGGAAGGTAAGTTCACCAAACTTCTGTTGCAATCTACCTACACTAGCCTTGGAACATGCCTGCTGTGTTAGCTCATTTTTAGTGTTGTTTCTTTCTTTCTCAAAGGTGATGGATTTGGTATGTACATTTGTTCTCCAGTTATAAGTGGCATCACTGAATCTTGACAATAGGAGTGGTTTCACTTGGCAGAGAGACAGCTAAAGGAGATATTCAAGCTCATGTCTTATAATTTCTTGCTTGTATTCTCCCAGGATTAAATTGCTTCTGTTTTCCATCTCCTTTGCCTTAAAGTTAAAACCTGCTTATACCACCCATCCCGCCATAATGTTTGTAGACCTTAACCTGAGTCTTACTCACCAGAGCCCCTAGTACAGAGTTAAGGACTTTTATCTTATTGTTTCTGCTTATCTTCCAGCCTCTGACGATGTTCACTTTTCACTTAGCAAATATTGAACGTTTGCAAAAGCTTCCCTGCCACAGTTTCTCATTTTCATACGTGACTCTGACTGAACATGTGTATGGCAATAATTATATGCCTGGATTTATTGATCTGGAAAGACTATTACTAAGTCACTCTGTCTTCACAAGACTAATTACTAATGCTCTTTAGTTGATAAAATTGAGCCAAAGAGAAATTAAGAGATTTTTCCACGGCCATTCAGCTAGTAAGAAGGTCAATGTAGCTGAAATTTGGCAATTTAACACTAGAGTACATGCTTTTGACCATGAGCCCTTGATATTTTTTCTGCTATTCTTTAAACTCAGCTCAAAAGTTACCAGATGAAATATTCCCTATAGCCTCACAACAAATCACTCATCCATCCCTTAGTATATTCTATATTATACTTATTTTGCGGAACTGTAACCATGATTCAATAACAGATATTAGGGAAGAAGGCTTACTTCTGGATGGTTTTATAAAACAATTATATTTATTTATTGTATGTGTGTATATATGCCTATACACATGCTCACTGCCAGAATGTGGAAACCAGAGGACAACTTCCAGGAGGAGCTGGTTCTTTCCTTTCACCTTGTGGAACAGGGTGCTTGAACTCAGGCTGTCAGGTTTGGCAGCAAGCCTCTTAGCTGCTAAGTAAGCCATCTTGCCAGCTCCTGGCTAGTTTTCTTGGTGACTGAAAAGGATAGAATATTAACAGATAAATTTTGGACGTGCTAAATTGAAGATAACAGTTGAATCTCATATTATAAAACACAAATAGACCAGTTGGAATTACAGCACCAGCTCAGCAAAATGGCCAACACTGCAATACAAATCAGAGGAGAAAAAATATTAAAGGAAAAGCAAATGACCAGAAATGTAGGAAAAAGACTATGATGGTGTGGTCTCCCAGAAGACACTGAAAAAGAGTCAGTTTAAAGAATGAGGTGGGAATGTTCAAGACCATCAGATTCTGCAGAATTTTTCAGTTAAATGGATGGAACTAGTAACTGTTATGCTAGGTGAAGTAACACAGAATCAGAAAAACAAATGACATATGTTCTATCTCATTTGTGGATCCTAGCACTAAATGTATCCTGATGTAACTGTAGGAACCAGGAAAATGGAAAGGAACCAGGGAGGTAAAAGAAAAGAAGGAACCTAAGAGAGAAGACTAATAAGAGACAGGTGTTACAAAGGGAGAACTAGATAAAAGGGGGCATTTAAATGGAAGGAGGGTTTATTGGGAAATATGAGAAAAGGGAAAGAAGGAGCTCGAGAGAGGCGGAGCCTTAGGAGACTGGTTTTATCGAGGGAGAAATGGGGACAATTGGGGGCACTTTAAATGGGGAAGGCATGGAAGGAGGATTGGGGGGGGAGAGAGAGAGAGAGAGAGAGAGAGAGAAAGAGAGAGAGATATGCCTAACTAGTGTAAAACACCAGAGAGAATATTAGTCTAACAACCTATGACAAATTCCACATACAGTCTCTTTACATGAGTCCATTTGCATAGCTGAAGGCTACATAACAAGAACAGTACCAGACAGGAGAAACTGTCCTTTGAGTTGTTGGCCAAGGTGGTCCAAGAAGCTCCCAAAATTACATGGGTTACTGCGACAGCCCTTGATTGACTCCCAGAACTTGAAGGTAAGATCCTACTGCTGAAAACAGGACATACCTCAGGCACTGGATTTGGAGCAGTGGAGCTGGAACTGACCTAGAAGTCACTTCCCCTGAAGTCTAGCACTTATAGCTGTGGAAAGCACTATAAAAGTAGATAAGGGAGAACATTAATCAATGGCCCAACACCAGATTCATGACCAAATAACCACATTGATGACGGGTGCAGCATTTGACACTGGTACAGTACTAGCACTTTTATCTTGAGTCCAATCAACAGCTACCTAATTGGTCTTAGAGCCCACTCAATGGGAGGAAACTCATGTGTGGTACTTTACAGTACATGGTGGAAGAAGTTATAGATCTCAGAGAGATCCCCAGGGCTGTCACATCCCTAGACTAAAAAAACTTCTTACTAAATACAAAATATGTATCCTTATATTTATAGTCAAGTATCCAGTTACCACTCATTAAAGAAACTTCTTTTGTACCAGATGGAGACTAATCCAGAGTAGCATAGCCAGTCACACACAGACATTGTCTGTGAGTTTCCCATGCCTAAGCAGCACATTTACCATGAAGCCTCTACACCCAAGGCTCATTGAGTATAGAACAAGGGATAATAGAGAAGGCACTAATGAAATCTCTCAGCTCTCATTAATGAAGCTCCCTCATGCAACAAAGGGCCAGTAACACAAAAGGTCACAAATGGCTAAATCATGGAGAAGAATCTGCAAAGTGTAGGTCCCTGGACAGAACTCTTCAATCTCACCCACCCAGGGGTCAGGGACCGTTGTGGAAGACAGGGTGTGTGTGTGGGGGGGAATTGTAAGAGCTAGTGAGGAGGGGTATGACCACATGGAAATAGAATCCAACAAGTTCCTTTGACCCTGCTCATAGGAACCTACAGCAATCCTTTCAGGATGCTCAAGACCGATGCAAACTCAAACAGACAAAAACCCACCATGGCACTGGGGAAATGGGTAGCAGACCCAACCCTTTGCTTAAGAAATATTGGCAACTGATTACTGTTGGGTTAGGATGGGCTAGTCTTCCTAAAGCGAGGGACTGTGGGTAGACTGACTAGACCTCACTAGATGAATCTGCGCTGAGGTCACTTGGAGATACTAAGTTGACACAATAGACCTTAACACAGATGAAAGAATGTATGGATTCCAGTTAGGGGACTATGTTGGGTTGTACTGGTGGGAAAAAGGATATAAAGATGATTAAGACTGGCTGAGATGTTCTGTATGGCACACACAATGATTCAATAAGAAAAATTCAAGCAAGAGTGGAGTGCAAACACAAAGCCCAGGAATTTTTTAAAAAATAAAGTAATTTTTATAAATGGCAGTAGGAGAATGGACAGAGATCCATCGTGGTCAAGGGGGATTCTTTTTCAAGTCTAGGAAACAAACTTTAAAGGTAAAAAGGTAAAGAAAAGACAGGAAAGATTGGAAGAGAGAGGGGGGGAGAGAAGAGAGAGAGAGAGAGAATGCCCGAGATGAGACTAATACTAATGCAGGACTGCAGGAAAGAATGCAGTAATGAATGGGAAATCAATCACCAGTTCAAGAGGTGGAAAGGAGAGATGGAGAGAAGGAAGGAGGGAGGGAGGGAGAGAGGCTGAAATGGATGAAGGTGAGAGGAAAGGCAGATGAATTGAGGGTAAGAGAAAGAAGGAACGGGATAAGGATAGGAAGTAAAAGAGGAGAGAAAAAGATTGGAGGGGAAGAAATGGGAAAACAGAATTAGGTATTTGTCACTGTAATAAGGAGCTGTGGAAGTCAGTTTGGTTCTTTTCCTTGAAATAAATAAGTTATCATCAAATAGGAGGTGCGTTCTGCAGGGGGTGGATTTAAAAGAACAGCAATACTGAATAATTGTATCCATGTGTGATTTCTAGGAGCTTCTTGGTGATATAGCATTCCCAGCTATTTTTTTTTTTTTCTGGAATATTTTCCTCCTCTCGTGCCTTTGATGAAACTCTGACTAAATCAATGTTAATAGGCCCCAGTGGAATATTCCCGTGTCCCCAAAGGAACAATACTATCAACTTACCTTACTCACTTTAAGGCATTTATTTTACTGTGAACATATTATTATTTCTCATTCATGTAATGATATGAAATTCCAGGGCATGCATAATAAAATATATAGTTGTAGAATATATTAGCTGTCTTAATAATAAAAAATGTTCTATGTAATCCTAATATGATGTATTTACACAAAACTTACAAGATAGTATTTTCTATCTCAATGGTTTCTAGGCTTTTGAGTTTTATGCATCACAAAAAGCTGGATGTGGTGGCATGCACTTGAAATCTGAGCATTTCTAGGGTGAGATGGGGGTTGGGTAGAGGTAGGAGAAATCAGCTGGAAGCCTATGGGCCAGCTAGCCTGGGGTTTACAGCATAGTGACAGAAACAAGAGACCATTCATGAAAACAAGGCAGAAGGAGACAACCAATTCTTGAAAAATTGTCCCCTGATCTCCATGGCCATATCACATGTACACACACATACACACACACACACACACACACACACACACACACACGCCTCAGTAAAAAACCAGATGATAGCCTAGACACATATACATCGATATTTCAACAATCAACCCAAAATCTTCCTCTGTATGACATTATTTCTATATCTAATTCTGCCTTTGTCTGCTAGTCTCTGTCATCTATATTGATAAATGTATGCATGTGGTTCACTTTTTTTTGTACCACTGGGGTGTTAACTGAAGACATTGTTACTTTTAAATATAACAGCCCACATTTTTCAAGAACAAGGGAATAGTAATAGTCATTTATTTGTAATAACTATGTTAGCCTTAATAGCTGAGACAATTAGTAAGATGAACATACTAATAAGTAAACCAGTGGATCATATTCAAATTTAGCCAGTTTTTTCAATGATCTTTTTCTCTGTTATATTCCCAGTCATTTATCCCATGTAGAGTCACACATGGTACTCAGCTGTTATAACTCTTTAACCTCAAGAGGTTCCTGAGCTTTTTATGTTTTTTTTTGTGACACTGACATTGTAAGAGTTCAACCCACTTCTTTAACTTTGGTTTCATTTTCCAGTGCTTAGACTATGGTTATGAAATTGTGGCTGGAGAAATGATGTGGCTTTTTAGGTACAACTACTGAGGAGACATATAATATCATTTACTCCAATAACTGATAATATTTTTGAAGGTTGTATCTGTTGAGTTCTTCTATTGTAAATTTTCTTCTTTAACTATTTTTGATTAATAGAGGAGATATTTTGATGTCATGTAATCTTCCTGCTCCTCTTCACATTTATCCTGAATTTTAGCATTCAGTGATGGTTCTCCTGTCAATCAGTTGTTATAGTGGTTGCCCAATAGTGGTTTTCTAACTCTTATTTCTCCTACATTTGTTAATTAACATTCTACTATAAGGAAGACATGTTTTCCTTTATCTCTGTTTATTTACATAAACAAGCCTATTAAGCATGTATGGATTCTTGTTTTATTTGTTGTAATTTATTATCATTTATTTTGGTGCTTAGCTTGCCCCAGATTTGGCTTTTGGCATGACTCTTCTATATGATTTCCCTAACCTATTGACATGACCTCATAATTCTTCATAGGTCAATTTTTTTCGGAGGAGGATGGGATCTCCCGGTAGCCCCAGCTGGTTTGGAACTCACTCTATAGACCAGCCTAGCCTTACTCTCACAGAGATCCTCTTGCCTCTGCCTCCTAAGTATTGGGATTAAAGGTGTACATCACCAGGCCCAGCCTCAATTACTTTTTGACATATCAAATATAATGAAAAATCATACTAAAATATGGAGACTTGTATGCTCACATTTCACCAGTTCTTCTCTTTGGATTTGGAAGAATACTGGTGTACGCATATTGTCCTAACTTTCTTTAGTTGGAAATTAGAAATTCTTTTCAGCCACCAATAAATCAGAATTGCCTTATTGTTTTGCACAATGACATCACAGACATGGTCAATAAATTATAGAAAGATGAATAAAGCACTGGATGTTACCCTCTTTTCTGGCCAATGCTATTGGTCTCCTCTCTGGCTTCGTGACTTAAGTCCACACAATTCTGAAGTTAAATGAAGGCTTTTATTTTCTCAAAAGTTCATGTAAGTTTATTTAGTCTATCTTACCATATGTCTTACAATTTGTCTGTGTCTGTGAATTCTAAACTTGGCCTGTGATTCTCTCACTTACTGTTTCTCTGTCTAGTAAAGTCAGTTATATTGACTACAGGCTGGCCCAAAGCAAATTACTGCTTCTTGATGGCTTTGATGAGCTATTTCATCATTTTGTATCAACCAGGCAGAGGGCAGATGGCAAGCTAAAATGAGGCACAGAGAAAGTTTTCATAAACAAACAAAACATTTCAAAGGTGTCAGCAAGTTTAGGGGAGAGCCATGGGAACTAGGAAGTACACCCAGGCCGAAGAAGGCAAGGGAAAGGAGGATTTGCCCATCCAAAAGAAAGCAGCTCTAGCTTTGGGTGGGGCACTCTGACGGGAAATAAGACTTCCAATACAGAAGGTAGGCAGAGAAGGCCGAAAGGAAGGAACTGGTGAATAAATAGTCCCACCTCACACTTTTCCTATTGATACTTGACAGAGGCTTACCATTGGCCAAGGCAACTACAAGCTAAAAATTAAGGGAACTTATCCAGGTATGTAGAAATCATCTTTCTCAGGAGAAAGAGAGGATGAAGAGAGGTTCTGGAGGAGTAAAGTATCCTCCTACTCACAGCAACTTGGAATTGCTTAAAGGCTTGTTCTATATCACACTTGGCCTTTCCAACCACTGGGTCAATTAGCTTTTTTTCCCCTTGGTTGCCAGCTTCTGTGTTCCACACGGGTTCTTTGTCCTAACAAAGATCACAACTTGCTGCTGCTAGTCCCTGAGGAACCACTCAGCAGTTCTATCAATTTCTACTATAGATTTTCTGTGCGTGTGTATGCGTGTGTGTGTGTGTGTGTGTGTGTGTGTGTCCTCCCCCAGTTTACAGGCAAGAGCACCTCCACATTGTTATAAAATGTTGTTAACAAAAAGTAATTAGGCAAACAATAAAATAAAAAATTTAGTCTTTATTAGTTTTGCACATTTTAATGTTGATTAGCATCATTTAGGGTAATAGTAGCATTTTCCAGCATGCAGTTCACGAATACGATTTGTCTAAGTATTTTTAAGAAAAGAAGAGCCTATGGTTTGCTTCCGTAAGAAACACAAAGTGTCCTGATGTAATTGACTATATAATTTTAATATTCTTTACTTTTGAGGAAAAGAACTTATGAAGCCCACATTTATATTTAGAGGAATCTAGAGAAGCATGATTCGATGGAAAGAAAACTAACAAACAGAAGTGAGGGAAGAAAAGGACAAGAGTGAAAAACGATTAGTGTAGATGCCACTAGAAATTCAAACAAAATGTTATACCCTTTTCCAATTGCAAAGCATAATTTGGATGTGAATTTGTGAATCTGTTTTGCCCCTTAAATTAAGAAATAATCTAAAATTAGCAAATGTAATAAAAAACCAGAGATCTACCACTACCCAGTCTTGTTTTCATTTCTTTTTTAGCAAATATCTCCATGAAAAAGTACTATGGACAGAAAGTAAGAAAAGTGATTGTGATATCAACCTGAAGATTGTTTCCTCTTCATATATATTTATGTACATAATGCTGAAAAATAAGATAAAGTGATTTTTGTACAGTATTTATATTTGCTTATAAAATTCTAAACACATTTGAATGGGTTAAGCAGTGTTGTCTTTTCAAACATGTCTGTAGAGTCTGGCTATACACCATATGTTATCCACATAAAATTTAAAAGTAACCCAGAAGTTGTTTAAGTGTTGCAAACTATTGCTTAATGGCTTAAAGAAATGACATCTGCTGAACAATTTCCTTGACTTAGCCACTGACCTACGGTTTCTCGTGAATGAGATTCTGAGCAGTGGGAGAAACTAGGTACGCAACATGGTAATATAAACATGCACAGATAGCATCCGCACTAGCTATAATGGTACAGAATACAGTAGATTACCTGTGCAAAGCTTGCACTCTACATTTCTTGTGGTACATATTTGATGCAATAAATACTGTGCTTAGGTCATTATTTGTTTGCTCAAACGTGCACCACAGAGTAAAATGACTATTTACATAATAAATAGCATTTCATTAACACATACAGCATCAACCTCACTGAGAGCTGAAGATGGCTAAACAAAGTGCAGGATTAAGCAGAAATTTATAAAGGGTTCTTTTGGTCAATTCACTCTCTAGGGGTGGGGGTGGGGAGTATTTATTTATTTAGAGATTTTAAAAAAGACAATCAACAGAAACTTAACATTGATGACTCCAGACATCTGAATGAAGTTTGCACCTGCGAAGACTTAATCACTTATCCCAAACAATCACCTAAGACTAGGAGCTAGCCTTGACAAAACAAGATCAGAAAAGCTGGTTATCCTACTTATGATCACCCCAATACCCATCTGAGAAGGATATAGATGACACAGAGAACTGTTGAAGATCTGCCATTGCTTTCCTTGTGCCATTTTCTCATGCATGATCTTTAAGTGCAGCATGCCCTCATGCAAAACCTCATCTTTGTGCAGATGGGAGACCCACGTGGTTGCCATAACCCCCAGGTGGCAGATCTGGAAGAGAGTTCCTTTAGTCTATTTTCCAACAGACACCCTGTTTACAAAAATAGTCACATATAACAAACAACATATGGATAAAAAAAAGATGAATCCACTAACAGAGTTTGTAAAAACGTGACAAATGTGGCAGTTGAAATGCAAACAGTGGATACAGTTACTACACTAAAGTGTCTCATGTTCACCCCCAAATTAGAGCTCTGCACCCCTTTAGACTGGTCCCTACAGTCTGCGCAGCCACTTTGCCCTTTGTCTTCAGCAGTGTCAGCTGGTAGTGAGAACAGTAACCTCCTGTCAAGGTCATCTCCCCTTTACCCAGAGTAACACAGTTTGCCGACAAGGGGGGGGGTCACTGTCTTTTTGTAGGCACTGACCTTGAGTGGATTAGTGTAAAAACAGTCAGTTTGGCATTGACATCCTAAAGGAGTCCTGTTGACAAAAATACATCACCTTCACAGGCTGTAAACAATTTGTCACCCAATGAATGATTTTGTTTGTTTTTGTTCACTTCCCTTTGGCCTTTTCGTCTTTTCCCTCTTGCTCATGTTTTTCCACGATTGGCTTGGTCACCCGGTCATACGAGGGTGGACAGGCTGCAGTGGACATGGTCAGGTCAGTTTTCTCTGTAATAGAGTTTTCATTTATTCTGTCAATGATCATGTCTTCTTTTACGAGAAGATTAGCCCCACCTTTGAGTTTGTTCTTATTATATGTGAATGAAGCTTGTTTTACAGTTCTCTTCAAAAGGTGGCGCCGATAAGCGCGCTGAATGATAACTGCTGACACCTCCTCTTGCTTCCTTTTTAAAGTAGTGGTGATCGGTTGATAGGAGACTTTGGAAGGATTGGAAGCCATGAATCGCTCCTCCATCTGTATTCGGAGGGCATCCATCTCTCCACTCTCACCCAAAACCCGCTTTGTAAAAGCAAATAAGATGTCCAGGCAGTGGATCCGGTCTCCACTCACCATGGGCAGATCCATGGCGATGAGCTGAAGTTTGTTTGGTTGTGGCAAATTGAGGGGGGGTTCAAGAGCTGCTGCGAACTGAGATAATTTTTCAAATTCCATGAACTGCGTGGCGTCAGGGTCGAACTTCTCCCAGACCTCGTAGAACATCTCAAAGTCGTCCTCACTCAGGGGCTCTGCACTTTCTTCAGTGGCAACGCTGAAGTTCTCCAGGATGACGGCGATGTACATGTTCACCACGACCAGGAAGGAGATGATGATGTAGCTGACGAAGAAGAAAATCCCGACGGATGGGTTCCCACAGTCCCCCTTCACAGAGCTTCCTGGGTGGTCTTTTTCAGGGTCACAGTCGGGAGGTCCACTATTAAGAATAGGAGCCAGGAGCCCATCCCAGCCGGCAGAGGTGGTGATTTGGAACAGGCAGATCATGCTGTTCCCGAAGGTCTCAAAATTGAACATGTCATCAATTCCAACTTCCCTCTTAACATAGGCAAAGTTGGACATTCCAAAGATGGCGTAGATGAACATGACCAGGAAGAGCAGAAGGCCTATGTTAAACAGCGCAGGAAGTGACATCATCAGAGCAAAAAGTAGTGTGCGGATCCCCTTGGCGCCTTTGATCAGACGGAGGATGCGGCCAATCCTGGCCAGACGGATCACACGGAACAGGGTAGGGGACACAAAATACTTCTCTATCAGCTCAGCAAGAAACATTCCTGTAGATGATAAGAATACCAACCAATGAACAAGCCATCCATTAACATATTTGATTTTTTAAGACTCCAAGGTAAGATTCAAAGTAACGAGATTCAACTGTATCATTTTAGATATGACATATAAGTAATACAGTCATCCTCCAGTATGTGTGAGGGATTCCAGAATGCACTTTCACACCCAAGAATAGCGAAATTCAAGGATGCTCAAGCCGCTTATACGATGTGACATAGTATTTGCATAAAACGTATGTGCATAATCTTTTAGGTTTTAAATCATCTTTAAAATATTTTAAATATATGACACTGTATGTAAAGAGTTGCTACATTCTAAATTTGTCCTTCTAATCTGTACTTTTATCAGGCTGAGTTTGAGAGACACCGCATATCTTACCTACAATGGAGAGAATGACAACCACAAAATCAAAAATGTTCCATCCGATGGTGAAATAGTAATGGCGGAGGGAGATGAGCTTGAGCACGCACTCGCCCGTGAACAGCACAATGAACACCAGATTGATGCGTGACAAAACACTAGTTACATATTCACTCTGGTCATCGGTTTCCACCATCATGGTAACCATGTTAAGACAGATGAGGATCATGATGCTGATGTCAAAAACTTGTCTGGTTACAAAGTCAAAGACCATCCCTTGAAATTTGTTCTGCAGAGAAACAGAAAGACCTTTAGCACTGGGGAGGGTTTTCTTGCATACTTTAGCATATATGCAACTACTTCTTCTATGAATTGACTTGCTCTTGTTGTATATAGTAGCCCATTACCCCTGACTTTTGTAATAAATAGCTTATAGTACATTGATAGTTAAAATTCAGTTATCTAAATTGTTGTTAACCAATGTATCTTTATTAGAACCTCAATCTATTGTCTGAAGAATTCCTCACTTTACACTTTGTGCCAAGGCATGCAACAGATTTCAACACATTAATATTATAGGCAGGTGAGAGATCCCTTTGGTTTGTTGTTTGCTGAACTTCCCCACAATCAGGTAGATCATGTATGTGGTCACTTAAAATATAGTAAGTATTGACATTCCAGTTGCTTCATTCCTAGAGAACTTTCAAAGAGAACTTGGGATTTCTACACCATATCTGTAATATTTGTATAATGCCCACATATAGCAACATTAATGTTCCCAAAGAAAATTACCCTTGCTAACATTATCAGACATACAATGATGAGCACCCACAGGGCTAGTCCGAGTAGAAAGATATTCCGTGTTTGTGGTAACAAAGCAAATACATGGACTGTGCCACCAATCTGTGGTTCTGCTGTTTCCTAGATCAACTGCTGACACACTCAGAAGCCATTGCTTATTTCCTTGGGCCATGAAAGATCCTAAGAATATTCACTACCATAAATTCTGCTACATGTAGTTGACTCATTTCTATTTCTAGTGCTAGGTCTCAATGGAGGAGAAACTACAACTCTTGTTCTTAAAAGAGCAATGTTTGGCTAACACAATATGAACGTTTGCTAATATTTTGTTCTGTGATGTACCCTTGAAAATATTTTAAGCTTAAAGCTCATTGTCATAAAAATCATCATTGTAAAAGGGTAAGCTCTCCCCTGTTCAAAGTTTGTGGAGCTCACTGTAGAAAGACAAGAAAAGTTATTCATCATTGCAAATCATAGTTATCAACACTAATGTCTACAGACATTAATAATGTCTAATTTTACAGCCATATATAAGAATATTAGCTTCTGGAAATTTTCTCCTCCTCTGAAATGTTCCATACTGCTGTTGGTTAAACAACAATATTCAACTGTTGTGCATATTTCCTGTGCCCTTTGGTCATGTTTGGATTCTAGCTGTGTGGTTTTAAGTCATTTAAAGATAAAGCTGCATTCTGTATATTCTTGTTTTTATTAAGATTACAATTGTCATAAAAATATGAATGAACGTTATTCAAAAAGTAAAAAAATTTTTGCTGCTGGAAATTTTACTGATTCCTCCTCTGAAAGAAAACTCATATAGTTATTGTTTTGTACACTTTTCCCATATAATTTGATATTTCTTACTCCTGGTCGAGGTATAGGCTTTTGTGGCTTTTTCGATCCTAACTTTTTCATTGCATTGTAATATTTCTTCTGTTCTTCTGTCATAAAGATGTCTTGACCTCCAAAGTATAGAAAAGAAAAATAAAAACTGGTTAAAATTGTGTCTATTTCTGCATAGTTTTCAATGTTACAATAAGAGAAAGTTTAGAAGAAAAAAGAGTTTTTAAGCAATTAAGATGATTTTTCCTAAGATTTGAATTCAAGAAATTAAAAGTAATTTGTAGTGATTACAATCTTATTTAAAATCATTCACGATTTACATAATTATTATATTGAGAATAAAGTCTATAAAACCTTAAGTGTTACGGAAGACTACATATGGGAATGGCAAAATTTGGCTCACTGGAACTGTATTTAGTTCCTCACACTAAACCTGTTACAGTGATTTTCCTATGCAGATGTAGCAAGGGTATACATAACTTTATATGTGTGTGTGTGTGTGCAATTTGAGGTTAGTTGTACAAGGTCTCTTTAATGCTGTCAAGAACTTTAGGGACGGGACTTAAAGAAACTGAAGGAGTTGACAAAGCCTGAGGAGAAAATTCAAACATCCTAAGTGGGACAGGATGGTAGGCACAGAGGACTGAACACCGGCTGATAAGTGAAGCAGAGCAGAGATTACTGTTAGGAATACTACTAGTATTAAGGACCGTGATGCTTTGCAATGTAAAAAAATGCTCATCATCAGTAAGGAAATATACCAAGCAGTTAATATGAAGCCAGAGGACATAAAAAAAGAAACAAATGACTAAGAAACACATTCAAATCTAGTATCAAAAAGTAAAATTATTTTCATCTATGAAATGCCAAATATTCGAACACCAAGAGGGTTCTGGAGGCCACTGAGGGAGCAGGTCAAAGACATGTTCATACAGTTAATCAGTGCTGTGGCTACATTACTACAGGGAGGCAAAGTATTTCACTCTGGAGATTTATTATGAGGAAAGGCCTAGACTATTAATTGAAATTGACTACATTATGATAAACGCATATTAAGACATAACAAAATGAAGAAATACTATATTTAAAAAAGTTTAAAATTTTAGATTAAAAAATTGTGGTCCAGAACACAAGCCATACATTCCAGGCCTAGTCACAGAGTCTGAAGATGGCTTGACATGTTACTCTTAATATAATACTGGTTTATGTAGAATAAGGCATTATTAAATAAAATATAAATGTCTATATAATGTCTAGTATTATATACAATGAATGTGTTAATCTACACACTGAAAGGTATTACATGGTGGAAGGAGAGAACCACTTCTCACAATTGTCCCCTAACATGCTCACCATCATGTGTGCACCTCAACCCTATTAAAGAATTTCAGAGTCTGGGAAGATGGCTCAGTTTGTAAATACTTGCCCTAAGTATCTGAGTTTGGATTACCCAAGTTGGGAATGCAGGATGAGCCTGCAAACCCAGTGCTTGGGAGGCAGATATAGGAGATCCCTTGAGCTTGTTGGCCAGACACTCTAACAGGATTGATGAGCTATAGGTTCAGTGAAAGACCTTGTCTGAAAAAATACAGAGAAATAAAACTAACAGCATCCACTGGCCTTCACAGCAATGTGTCTGTGTAACTATGGCACATGCCCACACATGTACATATACCACAGATACACACACGATTTCAGAGCCAGTCAAGGTGGTACCTGCCTGTAATTCCAGCACTTTTTAGTATGATACAGGAGAATGACCACTAACTTGAAGCTAGCTTTGGCTACATAGTGAGGTCCAGGACAGCCCGAGATATAGAGTGAGACTTTGTCTCAAAAAATAAAACTTTTAAAGCAAATAAAAAGTATTTCAATAGCCAGAGTGTTCACCAAGACAGCTTGAACAGGAATATATGAAATGTGAACCATGATTAGTTGAGTGATTTTTTTTTACATGCTTTCAATAATATACATCAGGAATATATAAAATGTGAACCATGATTAGTTGAGTGATTTTTTTACATGCTTTCAATAATATACATATATAATTAGAATAATAAAACATGCCTCATAAATGATATAAATAAAACAAAAAGTTTCTCAAATTAAACTTGAAAGGAATGACTTGTAGCCAAATATCTGGAATAAAGAAGTCAATTATAAAAGGAGCAGGAGGCCAGATGTGGTGGCACACACCTTTATTCCCGGCACTCCGGAGGCAGAGGCAGGTGGGTCTCTGTGAGTTCAAGGCCAGCCTGGTCTACATAGGAAGTTCCAGGACAGCTGGGGCTACATGAAAATCCTGTCACAAAAAAAGCCAATCAGTCAGCCAATCCATCCATCCATCCATCCATCCATCCATCCATCCATCAATCAAATAGAGCAGTGATAGAAAAGAGTATGAAAAGAAACACAGAGAAAGCTTATCTCCAGTGCCTGACTCCTTGTAAAGAATCTGAGTATTCAATTTGTAATGTACATTTATTGTTGTATGTATTCATGGGATTTAATGTGGTGTTTTAGATCAAGCATATATACAGTGTGCTCTAACCAAATCCAACCTATTTTTTATCCACCTTTCTACCTGCTTTTCCAGTCTCTATTAGTTTTTTAGCTGCAAATACATGGCAAAGTAAGGGGCATGATTGTTAAGAATAAAACATATGGAAAAAGTCATCTGCTATTTGACTTCTGTATTCCAGGACATATTTGATGGAAAAATGCAACCAATATTAATATTTCTACTTTAGTATCTTAGAAAAAACTTAAAAAATACTTATCTTCTTCTTCTGTTGGTTGAAATTATCTATGATTACACCAATAAACAGGTTCAAGGTAAAGAAAGACCCAAAGATTATAAAGATGACAAAGTAGAGATACATGTACAGGCTTTCCTCATACTTAGGCTGGAGTTCCACCTGCCAAAGGAGAGCAATTTGTAAAACAGGCTTGAATCTCTGAATATATTTGTGCTTCTTTGTAAGAGTAGGAAATTATATTCTTAGTAATCATTCAGCACAACTTATTCCCATGTTAACTGCCTCTAACAAAACTGAAATTAGACATTAAAAGGGTTTCATGTTAAAAAATGATGTGTTGTGACATCCTAAAAACCTATTTTATACTGTAAACATAACTAATATTTTTTATTTGGACAGTATGCATTAAATCTGGCAAGTTTTAAAGTTATTGGATTTCAGTAATTTAAAAATGATTAGTGAGCTGAGTATGGGGGCCTATGTCTGTGCAATCCCAGCACTTGGGAGGCTGAGGATGGAGACTTGTTATGAATTCTAGACTAGCCTGGGCTACCATATGAGACTCTGTCTCCAAAACAACCAAAGAAAATTGCTAGTG
Source organism: Eospalax fontanierii (assembly GCA_035773235.1). NCBI lineage: Eukaryota > Metazoa > Chordata > Mammalia > Rodentia > Spalacidae > Eospalax > Eospalax fontanierii. Next base: position 65,222,095 of record CM069530.1, on the reverse strand, counting down.
AAAAATTTGCTCTTATAAATATATAGAATACTTGTGGAAACCGACGCCTTCATATGTGACTCTATATGGCAAATACAAGAAATGTATACGTCATTCAGATGTTTGGCATCTTCCCCTACCATTAACAGTTCTTAAAAGTTTCAGATTGGATAGACATACTGAACTGTCCATTCTTTAAATTCTCCATTGTAACTTAGTCTCAAAACTGTGCTTATAAAATTGACACAAATCTATCACTTAGCAAGGGAATCAAAGAGTTGCTATACCTAGGTTCTAAATGCATTCATCTCTTTCTAAAGACCATGGAATTAAAATAAACTGAACACATAAAATAAAAAGAAGAGCAAGGACAAAAAAAAGGAAAGAAGAAAATACTAAATTTTACAGTCTCGAGGATCAATGTTAGAAAAAGCCAAAGTTTTCAGTGTACATCTGCAAAGCAGAAAAAGTCTGGAATCGAATAATGTAGCTCTTTATTTTGGTACTATGTCCTTGAGGGAAATCACTGGCAGAAGTGGCTACAGCATTGATATAGTCTGCAGTCAAGTTATGGATGCCAATCACATAAACATGGATTTGAAAGTCACTGTGATACAAGTCTGAGACTTCCAGGACAGTACCTATTGATGACAGTCAGAAATATTTTCCAGTTGTCTCTACACCAACGGGGCTACTGATTATATAATTTAGGGATAAAACAGAAACAAATAGAAATTTACAAGAAAAGTGTCTGTTAGTCATTAAATATATGAGTTTTTATTTTTTGGTTTGACTTTCAGCATAAAATGGTTGAACTCAATGAGATAGTTCTGACCGACATTGCTGTACTTGAATACAAAATTGACTCAAATTTTTTCCAGAATATTTTTAGCCAAAAGAAAGTCATTTCACTTGGCTGATTATGCTTTGGTGATCTAACTTAAGCACATAATCATTATTATCAGAATATGTAGGATATAAGGACTACTTACATTTCTGGAATCAACTGCTGCATACATTATGTCCATCCATCCCTTAAATGTGGCCTATTGAAAAGGACATGCATGTCTTACTGTGGATTGAAATTCAGAGCTAATAGTCTTATTGTACATTTCTAAAGAAGTATTTTTAAAAGACATTTCAAATCAAACTTTGTAAGGATTTTAAATCAAGACTAAAATAAACAAAGTGGTCATCTAATAGATCCCCCTTCTGGACCTTAACAAATGATTCTCATGTACATCTCAAATTTAACCTGCTTTAGTAGAAGGCTCAGAAATGTAAACATACTTGGAAATATTTATAGCAGCCAAAAATTTATAAATTACATCTGAGGACCATCTTCTGAAATCTCTTTTCCAAGTAATCCAATCAACAGTTTAAGATTTTTCATTAATTGTCAACAATCTAAGGGTCATTCATACAGGTACATACAACATTGCGGCTGTCCTTTTAAGGATTTTTCAGAAATAACCCTGTATTCTACTTTCTGTTCTGTAATATTTGAAGAGAATGAGTTAATATAAATAATAAAAGTGGGAAATAATAGGATCAACACTTGTCACTCCTTTGTGGAAGACCGATCTCTAGTCTACTGTCTTTCAGTAATTTGTTACTTGCCCAGAGGACCTGAAATATTCCTTAGCCACCAAGGAAGCCTGGCATAAATTCTGCTACATATCTTTGCTTTAAAATCACTAACTTTTGTGGACTGGTGGATGAAGAAAGTCAAGTGAGAGTGTGTGACAGGAAAGTAATATTTCTGAGCTAAAAAACAAAAGTATTTTTCACATCAAAGAGAAGAATGTTGGATGTGTCTGTGGCTTAAGTCAATGATAGAATGTATCCATCACACATGTTATATAGGAACAAAAAAATAATGATCTGAGGAACAATTTCAATGGAATTGCTAATCAGCAGAAGCGATTCTGTGTAAAGTCTAGGATGAAATAGTACTTTAGCATTTGCTCTTTTGCAGCTTTTCAGTAGAGCTACATGGAGAACTTTCCCTCTACATTTTCAAAATCGCTTAGCATTTTGAACTTCAACTATCCTTCCTTTTACAAAGAGAGTGATATGCTTTCAAGATGTGTTACAAATGCAGTTATTAGTGCAGTATTAGGATAAATGCCAAAGGAAACACCATGAGTCTATTATAGTATTTATAGAACTCATTCTTGATACATTTTAAAAAATCACCATTTTTAGCTATGAGCATTCAGAGGAGTCTAGAAGGCTTTTGAGAAAAAGAATTTCCAAGGAAAAAAAATGAGAAGAATTTTAAGGATCATAGTAAGGAGACCCAGGAAAACTGCAAGGGGGTTTTGAACAACATAGATTTGTCTACTTAGTTAGTATTTGATTGAATAATTGAACCACTCTCCTGGTAAACAAGGTAAATTTTCATTCTGAATACCCTAAAGAAGCAAATGGGAAGAAATTATACTTTTTTCTTTTGGTAGAACAGTATTATTGCTGTGTGTGGGGTGTGTGTGTGTGTGTGTGTGTGTGTGTGTGTGTGTGTGTATGTGTGTGTATGTATGTTAATAATCTGGCTATGTTATAGTCACTGCATTGCTGAATCAAGAAGTGTCACTGAATGAACATGTCTAAAGGACCATCATCTTTGTGATTTTTAAAAATAAATATTGGACTATTCGTAGCGAGCTAATAGGATATTTAGGACGAAACAGATTTCAGTAATGGTAATGGAGTTCATTTGATACAAACACATGTTTGCATTTTATTTCTCAGTCCAGGTACTCTGTTACTTCCATTTCACTATGGAAATGTCCTCTTCAAGCCCAGCCATGCTTCTCTGATTTCCAATTCAGAATGATGTAACTAAGCAGCAGTGAATTCCTACACATCATCTACTATATAGGTATATGTGCTAATTGTGTGTGTATATTGGAAAAGGGGACTCTGTTTGCAAAACAAGCTTTTCAATTGCAATTTTATAAAGTGACAGTGATCTCATTGAGTTAGTGGCCAACTAAGTCTTCTTGTAGAAAGTGTCAGCAATTTGGAAAAATGAGGGAGGGGAGGGAAAGGAAAAAAAAAAGAGAAAAAGAACTTTGGAAAGAGTTGGAATACCTGGCTCCAACTGACCTTGCCTTCTCGTGTGAGGAAGTTTCCACTCATCTGGGCTCATAACTTTTAGTAACAAATCAAACTGGAAATATTATAAACTTTCTTCTTAACTAAATAACAGATGTAATAATTACTTTGCTATTATTCTGAGCAATAAAAGTTTCAGAGAAAATAGTGTTCACTTACAACTTGAAGCAAAGAGAGATACCCAAATCCTACATTATCAAAGTTTACTTTCACATTTTTCCATCGGGCAGTCTCATTTCTCTCTATTAGTTTTAGGCAATCAGAATGATTATTCACTTCGCTGATCTCAAACATGTCACCAGTTGTGGTATTAACACAGTGGTAGAATTTGCCAGCAAACAAATTTACGCCCATGATGCTGAAAATTAGCCAGAATATAAGACAAACCAGAAGCACATTCATGATGGATGGAATTGCTCCTAAAAGGGCATTCACAACCACCTAATACACAAATGGAGAAAAAGAAAAGTCAGAATTCTTATTGGTTAAAAAAAGAAAAGACATTGCCCTAGTAACCTTCAATCTTTACCTTTTCCTATCAAGACTACTTATCCAAGATATTTAAAAGTAAAGCCAAAAAAAATCTTAAAATAAAATCCAGGCTTTCTTAAACATTACACTTAGGAAAACAAATGGAGGCGATATGCAAAGAAATGAAAACAAGAAATTTAATAAAAGGGAAGAGTTAAAGGAAAAAGCAAAATCAGAAGAATTTGCCACTGGATGAAGTCAGAATGTGTTGTTTATTAGAAAAAAAGAGAGGTAGGAATTCCTAGGCAGAAGATTAACTCATTTTGAAAAAGCAATATATCAAAGAACACAACTAAAACAATGGGCAGGAGTTGATTCGACCAATATAATTTGAAAATAAATTAAAAATTCAAATGTATAAATATAAAACTTATTAAATACCTACTATAGTTTGGCCTTAATTATTCATGCATTGCTATGACTACTAATAATTTCTGCGTAAGAAGCAAGACAATTTAGCATTATGTATTTCATTAGATCATCACATCGTTTATTTCAAGCTCCAGTCATGCCAGTTGTTTCATTTGCTTAGTTTAATCAAGTAAACTTATTTTAAATGAAACATAATAGAGATCTGTTTTCTTAGGAAAAGAAGAAAGGAGGAATGCCAAACATAGGTATCAAATCTGATGTGATTAGGTCAAGTCCTGTGCTAATTATTATCTACTATTTTTTCTGAATAGAAAAGGCTTTTACCCCCTCCTATCCTCATTTCTGGACCATAAAATTGAATATGTGTATTTTCATGTTTGACAACACAGTGGTCCTGGCTCCTCCTCCATAGTTCTCACTGGAGTAGTTAAGAGAAGATAAAGACAGATCCTAAAGTTCTGGGAGGCAGAAGGTGATGTGTGTGATGAATATGGATAACAGATTAATTCCACCTATGCACAGACACCTGGTGCTCCTGCTAATTTGATTCAGAGTAAACAACAGACATTCAAATATTTTCTACTTACATTTTGATTCTAGGTAATTTTGGAACAAACTTTTTGATTGCATGTCTGACAGAGGTACCAAGAGCCAATTCCTTTTACTTCTGAGCCCTGTTTGAAGTCTGAAAAGAACTATACCTTCCAGGGGCTATGAAACTGTGTTAAGTCAGCCAAGGGAAATAATGAAATCAGTAATGGTAAAGAATGAAAATGAAAATACTAATTCAGATTGAGTTATCTAGACATAGACAGAAGATGGTCTATCTGGCCCTTGAAACTGATGGATGGAAGCTATCTTATCTCACTTTACTGCTTGCCTCAGAACACAAATTGTACCAGCCTTTCCTTATATAATATTTTAAATGTATATATTACAACTAGATTTTTATAGATTTGATATTTGGAAAAAATGAAATCCAATTGTTATTTCTCTTTTTCTCTGAAGATTGTTTATTGTCCATATTGGAGTACAATATCTTCTGTGGACAGAGTGCCTATTACCATGTGTGTTTTTAATAGCTATAAGTCTGAGTGTCTATGTGCTAATCTGTAGGTCTCACACCTCTTTCTTCAAAAACATTTCCACCTCTACCACTTGTCCATCCCCTGAGTCTCCTTCTTAGTTCTGCCCTTAGTTGCTATTGTCAGATTTTCCTTTCTCCTTCCAGGGTGGATAGGATGAATTGATCCACATCAAGTGGAAGGAGTACAGTAAAGAAGAGGTTAAAAGCAGACAGAGATAAAGTCCAAACATCCTTGAAAACAAGGATGCTTACTGGACTGGGTGGAAAACCACCCCCTTTCTTGAAATGCAAAACACTGCTATGAATCGTGATGACTACAAGAGAAAACATAAGTTAATTAGTAAGGGATGACTGTTACTTCTCTTGTAAAAATTTAAGCATTATATTTTTTATTTATTACGCGTTTGTGTGTGCATGCGCCTGCTCTGGTTCACATACGGAAGTGAGACAGCAGCATGCTGGAGTCTGCTCTCTCCTACCAGTGGGTTCTGGGGATCGAGCTCAGGTCATCAGGCTTCGCTGCACAGACACCTCTCCAGTCTACTTCATTCCTACTTTCAACTTCCCTGGCCAGCTACACTTCATGCTACTCAGTCAGTACATGCTAATGTGTTTGCTAGAGAACTCAGAAGCTGTTTTCTTTGCAAGTCTTTGTTCAATATTTCTCCTTTTGAAGTGACCTCCCTTCTCAAATACACACTTCTTTCATTGAGTCTAACTCTACCTACCAGCAGCTTCCTTAAAGGGGAGGAGAGCTTTCTCCTTTGAACTACAAAGATAATTTAATTGCACTTTCATTTGGAAAATGAGACAAATGAAGTTAAAACGAGTTAAATTCAGAAAGTAGACCAAAATTGGCATCCCACTCTCCTTCCAGTTTACCCCATGAATTGCTGTATGAGTTTCAACCATTTATGTTTCTCCTATTGCTCTGTATGTGAATTATATTCCTTATTATCTGTAGATTATAAATTTAAAAAAATGTGTGTGATTCGTTTTGCACGTTTCTGCAGGTGTGCATGCATGTGTGTGAGCATATGTGTGGAGGCACAAAGCTGATGTGGGGTAAGGATTCTTCCGTGATTCTCTTTACCTTATTCACTGAATCAAAGTCTCTCAGACGAACTCAGAGCTTGCTGACAGGACTAACATGGCTATCCAGCCTGCTCTGGTGATCTCCTATGTCCGTTTTCCTAGCTCTGGAATTATAGGTGGCCTACAATGCCCACCTAACACTTGATGTGGCTTATGGGGATCTGAATTCCAGTCTTTCTGCTTGTAAAGTAATTAACCACTGAGTCATCTCCACAGCTAGATTGTAAGTTTTTTTTTTTTTTTTTAAATGTAGGATACAAAGACACACTTGTGAATTGTTAAGGGTTTGAACATTTGGAGTGTGACAGAGAGCTTTGGCTATAGGAATAGAAAAAAATAATTGGATAAGTGCAGTAAAGTTTATCTTAGCATGTATTGAAAAATACAGCGCAATTTTTAACTATTCCTTATGGATATAGGAGAATAACTAAAGAATTGAGCAAGAAAAATGTTTGAGTAATGTAATGAATGTGAGAGACTTCCTTTGAAAAGGGACTGATTTTGAGTTAAAATTAATAGTCATTACTGAAATTTTGATGTAGTCAAGACTACGTAGAACCTTCAGCTCTAGAGATGTGTAAAGCTGGAATAAATCTGGCCCAGTGAAAATTTTTGTTTTACTAAGACAAAAGAACGGTGTCTTGAAAACAGTTGGCAGAGTTTTGGAGAATTTATCACTCAAAAATGTATTTAAAGTTATGATTTCATTAAATTACGGAGCAAAAGATCATGAAAGGATTGTCTTTTCCCAAGAGCCCAACCATCCCTTGGTTCAGCAGTGAGGGAGGTGTTATTAATTCTTTTCAGTCTCTAGGGATAGTTAGTAATTGGCTCCCATGTGAGGATGTGCTGGAAGAACTAGCCTAAGTAGATTGGAAAGAACACATTGATGTTTTAAGCTCCATAAAAACGAGATGTCTAAGAAAGGAGTAATCTAGAGCTTGTTTCTTCCCACATACTTAAAAAAAAAATCACCCAAAAGAATTCCTCTATTGAATGAGTCCAGTTCTTACAGATTATTTCTTGTTTACAGTCTACAGCTTTGCTTAAGACAACTCAAAATGAGGAATGGAAGAATATATTAGTTAATGTTAGACATTCCAATGCATTTGAAAGGATCCTCTGAATGAATCAGTTTTGGTTTTCAAGTCAATGCTAACTGTGGATTTTAATGTTTTCCCAAGACATATAGGAAAAGTATGTGAATAAAAATGTAAAACTAAGTAGAAATCATACATTTTGTGTATGAAGAGTAAAAACATCTTTAAAAACTAACACTTAAGTCAGTGTTGTTGAATTTAAGATAATTGTTTTTGATGGATAAATGTATGATTTATCCTAACAAAATTCTTTTTTTTTTCAAAAGTAAATTTACCTTTCTTCCACAATACTTCTAAATTTTAAGAATAATTAAAAGTGTAGATTTCTTTTTATTTTTGGGTTCACTATAATGTGTTCTAAGATCCTAGGATGCTAATTGGGGTGATTTATAAGAAGTAGGCTTATGTATTAACTACTGTCTTAACATAATTTTCTTTTGTTTCTAGGTGAATATTCTGTGTAGTTCAAATAAGTTGATTCTTTTACATTAACTTGTTTTCCTAATTTAAAACACAAATTTGTGCATATCCAATTCTTTCCTAAGGTATCTTGCCGTGCTATATTTTGCAAATAACAAATTTTATACAATAAACATGAGAATGGTCACAATAAATAACAATTGTATGACATTTGGTATGTTACACCTTAGTCCATTACACCAACAATCAACTGATGATATGTTGCTGGCCATTTTCAGGACCTAGGGCAATGGACTAAAAGGCAAGGGATAGATGCCCCAGACAGTATCATCAACGTGACAAATTAAGACATTTTCATCAAATCATCCTAAAACAGGGTCCCCCACCCTCATCAATCAAAATCTCCCCATAAATGGACAACTCAGTATACACTTAGCTAAATCATATTCAGTGAAACTTAATAATGATGTCAACCACTGGGGTTCAAGTCCACAAAAGGTAATTTCACAAAGCTTTTTTTTTTCCCAAAAGAAATTTAAGATAATTGAAAATAATGGATTAGGAAGTAAATACTGTATTGTCCCTACTGTGTGTAATCGTACCCTTCCCAGTCCCTCCCTCATCCCACTACACATAAGTCACAGTGCAAGGATTAAAGGTAGCAAAAGGGGTAATACAGTACCCATAATAAAGGGCTGAGGGGAGGAACCAGCGCTCCACCCCATCCAAGTTGGAGCAAGATTATCCTATATAAAATAGAAATATATAGTTTATTATTAGTTAGAAACCTGATATGACAGAACATTTGGTGCTACTTTTTGTATATGATGCTCACGGTTTGTCTCCCTATCAATTAAGACTTGAGTTCTTTTGAAAAGGCATTTAAGACTTCCTAGATTAGGAAATTAAAGATACAAATTTAAATACAAAATTTATTTTACCCTAGGTATTAATGACATTAATTCTCCTCAGTTCAATTTTACAAGTGGAAAAATTTGGACTGGAAATTTGAAATACAATAAATGTTCAAAAGCTGTCAGCCAGAAATGTGCATAAAACATGCAAAACGCAAAGTGCAACGTGATGATAGTTTATTCATTACTTTCTAACTCCTTATCAAGCACTATACAGCATGCTTTATTTAGTAGTGTTGCATAAAAGCACATGCTTTGAAAGTGAGAGAAAAACAAAAGTAAAACGAGTTTCTGATTTATGCTTTGACACAGCTGTTGCGATTTTATGCTGCTAAGGAGAATAATTAAATGAGAGTTTCTGAATATATTCTAATCTCACTTCCTGGTTACAATCATCATCACTTTCAACCTTACCACTATCTTTGGTTATGTTTTTACAAAGGGAAGAGTTCACAGTCTAGAAATACAAGAATAGAATCATTAAGAAGGCTATTTTGACTTTACAATGCCAAACAGGTATGGAGGAGTTGTCCTTTCTGAAGGGTGCATGGTGTCATGATGAGGCAAGGAAACAGTCACAAATGCAGAAATTCAAACAATTAGTTTGATAACTTCTCAGTCTCTATAAAAATTATGTTTCTATAACTGCAAATTTCAAAGTTGAAGCTTTTTTAAATGCGTAAATCATCACTGATTAATAATTATGGATAAACTATTTCTGTAACAAGTAAAAAGTAAAGTCACTTTATTATGGAAATAAAGTGTTGAGTATGAAAATAAATGACCATGGATTTAATAAACTTCTAAAAAGATAAATTTGAAATCTTTACAACAGCCTCATATGCTTAGCATTGTTAAGAAATAGAAACCTTTTAAAATGTGTATTTTAATTCAGGCAGTATATTTTTATATAGAATATATGAAATGATGTTTTCCTTGAAAACTAATATTTCTATTCTGAAATGAAAGTATTATTTTAAAATGAAAATACATTAAATTTTTTATATAACCTTGAGAGAGGTTCTGAGACATTTAAATAGGAATGTGAAACTCTCTGTGAGAAAAGATTATTGGTATGTATTGTGATTAACTGATTATAATGAGAAAAAGTTTTCCTATGTGTTAGGGAAATTAAAAACAAGTCTTAGATTCTTAAACAATATATTTAAAATTACAGTAGATGTTCAACTTAGAAGAGAATACAAGGCCATAACTGATCACATGTGGCAAGTAGCAGCCTGAAATGCCAGCTTGGTTTTTAAAGCTCTGAATAACTCCAGGTAGTGACAGAGCAGTACTTTCTGTTCTGCTCACACATTTCAGCAGCTTTGTCTCAAACATAAGTTTCAGATCTTATACAAATTAATTTTTATTCTTTACATTTTATATAAGGTTCATGTTTTAAAACAGTTGTGGAAATCAATGTTAATAATGGAAAAATTATAACTTGTGATGCGCTATGGAGAAAGATTGGATGTTCCTCTGGAAAGGTCAGTGTAGAATTTTGAGTGACTGATAAATGCAAATTAAGTTAAGGTTAATTTATGAATCACCTATGGTAATGAATCAAAAACTACAAATTCTGTTGATTTTGTCATAAATATTTTGTTTTATTGTCATATAAAATGTGTGGCTATGGTATTTAAATTACTATCTTTTTTTTCAAAAAATATTCTATTTATTTATTTTTATTTCATGTGTGTGAGTGTAATGCCTTCATGTATGTAAGTGCATCTATGTTGTGCAATGCCCGAGGTGGTCAGAAGAGGGCATCAGATCCCTTGGATCTGGAGTTATGGACAGTTGTTAGCCGACTTGTGGGTTCTGGGACTCAAACCCAGGTCCTCTGTAAGAACAGCTGGTGCTCTTTAACCACTGAACTGTCTCTCCAGCCCACTACCATTATTTATGTATTATGATTAATGCAGTTACAATTGAGGATGTATGAGGTATAATTCAATAAATACTTAATATCTGTCCTTGAATTTATTAAAATAACCCAAACTTTGGCATTATAAAGGCAAAGTTTTAGCAATTCTTCATTTTTTCCATTGTACTCATATACTTGTACGATTCATATTATTTTCAGTAAAATTCCCTAAGTTCAGAAGGGTCATTACAAAGGAAAACTATATGACACAAAGTAACTTTAGATAATTAGTATATCACTACACACAGTACTTTAATAATGTATCTGCTTTTTTAAAAAATACAGGATTAAAGGAAACTCCCAAGAGAGATTAGGAAATAAGGTCACTTTAATTAGCAAAGCAGATAAATGATACTTTATCATTTCAGAGGCCTATGTTCCTTTGCATATTACAAGAAGTAAATATGCAATAGCGAAGGAAGTAAAGTAGCACTTTTGCATGGAGTTGCCATTCCTTATGCATGCATATGTTTTCCTTCAGTACAATCCAGTTTAGTCTGGCTATAGACACTGCTTCAGAATTTTCTTTTTCCTTACCCTCATCCCTTCAAATCGTGATAAGGCTCTTAGTGGTCTCAGAGCTCTTAGTGTCCTGAGGGATTTGATGGCCCCAAGTTCAGAGTAACCCAAGGCATTTGCTGTTAAACTGACCAACGAAACCTGCACAAGCAACAACAATCAATAAATGACACTGTTGTCATGCAATTTGAAGTTCCTATATTATACAAGTAATATAACTCTTATTTATAGTTTTTCAGAAGCTGAATGAGTGGGTATTTTAAGTAAGCATCTTGTAAATTTAAGAAGAAAATAGTTTGACTCTAAGGAAGATGTTTTAAAGACATTAATTAGTAATTACTTCAACAAAACTCTTTAAATACCATATAATTTATTAATAGTTGAATTAGTTTAAGGAGTTCAGTAAATAGTTGGGAAAAATTAAGAATTAATTAATAAAATAGACTCTAGGGTGTCATTCAGTTGTAGAGTATGTGCCTGGCATTCAAGAGGCCATTGGTCCAATCCCCAGAACTGAAGCACCACTAGCACCCCTACTCCAGAATACCAAAGGAATTCCAGCTGGTGCTGAATTTTGAGCTTTGCTCATGGATAGGCACAAAGCACAATACTACTGTTCCAACGGAGAAAACAAGAGATCTTTAATCTAGTTAGTATATTATTCAACTAATTATAACCAGAATTCTCAGAAATTAATGTCAAATCAGTTTTGAAGGTGAAGTTTTGTTTACCCGGCTAATACCTTGTATTTCTACTTATTTAATGTCTATTTCTATGTAATTAAGTAAAAAAGTACTTCCAATATGGAACTTCCTCCACATTTCCTGTAGAAACATATTTCTGCTATAATATTTTACTCAAAATAGCCAGCCAGTGAATATTTATTAGATAAATAAATAGATTTGTTTCATTTGCGTGAAGAAAGGCAAACTAAATAATTTTAGGTATATAATACTCTACATAAAGAAATTATAGGTTCACAGTTTCTCTGGTTTGGAAGAGGCTGATTGGACAGCTTCACATACAAGGGAGCCTATGTTTGCAGTCTTTAAAATGTTTTAAATTCACTGTTTTCTACTATTTAGTGCACTTTTAGATTATCTCAGAGGTGCTATAATTTTGTTTTTTTACACTGATCCACATGAAACATTAAAATAAGACATTAAAAGTATGATTTTCATGTTACTATATAACTGTTTAAATCAACTTGTATTAATAAATGAAATCACTTTTCTTCCACTGAAAAGTTAAACTCTTGGATATTTTCAAGATTCAGATTCTAGTGGAAAAAAATCCATGAGTTATGAAATACAAGGTAACTTCAAATGGTTGAAACTTCCGGATTTTCTTATATTGTAAAGCAAATTATTCCTTGTCAGCATTAGGAAAATTCCCTCCTTGACATAAAGTCAGCACAACATAAAGTCTTTCCATACCCTATGCATACCTTACTGTAATGGAGTTCAAATCTGTGCTTGGAAAACTTTCAGTAGATAAAAGATTTATAAAACTATAATAGTGCACACTATCCTTACTGGTTATCAGTTATCTTTACTATTTGGGGAACCAAACCAATGAATGGAGGGGAGGAGATACGAACCAGAGTTCATCTAATTTATGACATGAATAATTGAAACACCTCGCTCTTTATATTTCCTACTGCATTTTCCTTTATATACTGTCAATATTGTTTAAAATTTTTTTTTCTGCTAGATGGTATCTCCCCAAGGTTATTTTAAATAGTTACTAAATTAGTCAGTGCCTTCCAAATGCTACACTGTCATCTAGTGAGTTTTGGGCTAAGCAGCCTATCCTGTCATCACAGTACAGTGGTTAGAGCTTCACTGTTTTAGAATTAGAATATAAGAAGAAAAAAATACCGCAACAGAAGACACAATACAGAAGATACCTACATCAACGATTAGGAAGTCCAGCCAACACCACGCGTTGGTGAAATATGTTTGATATCCATATGCCACCCATTTGAGAAGCATTTCCAGAATGAAGATGTAAGTAAAAACCTTATCTGCATATTCCAGCATGGTTTTAATTGTCTTTCGCTGGTCAATATATATATCTTCAAATGCCTACAAAGAAAAGTTATACATTTTACTTTACAAATATTACTACAGAGTATAATCTACACTTCCTTGATGCGATAGACACCTGGTATTTCCAGGGGACAGAAATGCCAGCCATAGGAGTTACTACTGTTTTGGTACTGTCAGGACTATTTGTTTTAAGTCAGGGAAAGCTGTACTTTCCATCACAACTGAAACCAGGAGAGTCGTTATTATTCCTTGAGTCTTTCTAAAGCAAAAGCATAAGTTGGTGACTTAGCTGGCTACTCCAGGAACTAGTTCCTAATGCCATGTTGTAATGCAGCTGTTCCAAACTGAAGCCACACCTTTCTTTTGTTTCCTTGCCTGTGATGTGACTCAGGTCAGAGTGTTTGTATGTATGAAGCACCGAGACTGATCCTTTGTACCATGAAAAGAAAAAAAAATCCATGTCATTTCTTTTGTTTCCTTCTGATACCTTATTTTTTTTTCCATAAAGGGGGATTAAAGAAGTAGAGAATGAAGGCTTGTTTTTTTATAAAGCAGAAATTGTGACTCATTAAAACACTGTATAATTTTACTGTTTATCTGCTTCACTTTTGTTTGTGGATTTTGCTGATAATTTTATTTCTTGGAGAGAGAGTGTGTGACAATAACGGTAACATTACTTTTCAATTTGATCTGTCAGTGTACTGTTCTAATAGGAACCTCCATTGACTCTTTATTTTTAAGTAGCTGCTTTCTTTAATGATGAAAGAACATTTATTTCTTGTATAAAATGGTATGTAGAAGAAATCTGCAGGAAAACATATGTTCATGTTAGAAACTTGTAATTGTGTGTCAATCAGGCAAGTTCTTTGTGTTTACCTATACATATATGTATGTATGTATCATCTATCAATTATCTATGTATTCTTTGGCTTAAATATTTCATTATATCTATAGTTTTAAACTATCATTGATATATTTTATTCATCTATAAATCATTTTCATGTAAATTTAAATTGATTCTGATGAAATGAGCACATTTAAAAATTTTTATTTACTTTTATTTTATGTGTATGAGTGTTTTGCCTGTATGTGTGTTAAGTGCACCTATGCATGCACTGCCTGTGAAGGTCAGAAGAGGGCATTGGATATCCTGAAACTGGAGTTATAGATGGTCACTAGCCTCCATGTGAGTGCTGGAAGCTGAACTCATGTCCCCTGCAAGAGCAATCAGTGCTCTTAACCACTGAACCATCTCTCCAGATGCAACTCATTCTTATAAAAAGAAACCAATCTGTAAATAATTACTTAGTCATGCTTCCAGCTAATATTCATTGTTTCCCGAGTAGTTCAAGAATAGTGACCCTAAGTGAAAAAAGACGCAGAAGTGGTTTCTAAGGACTTATCAAGTGTCCATAATGAGTTCATCATAACTTAGAGAATGTATAATCCCAGTAACAGGACTTTCATGAACTATTTTGTAGTTTCCATGTTTGATTTTTGTTAAGCAAATAAAAATTGATGCTTCATTTACTTTGTTTTTAATGAATAAACAGTGAGGTCAAATTTTCTGAGTTATTTAATAATAAGCAAACATTGATATGTGATTGAAAATGTATGTATGTACCACAAAAGTAAACCCAGAAATACATGGTTATTTATTATGCAATGTAGAGTCTGGAAGACAATAGGTGGGGTTATACCAGAATTTAATGGTAAGACACTATTGCTGAAGGTACAATATACATGAGTTGTAGAATAAACAAGGAGAAGTTAAGCTAATAATAACTTTGAAGCTTAATCTATTCTGGCTAGATTTTATGTACTAGAAGATGTTATGCTTTTGCATGCTAGCATCTGTCCTGGCAAACCATGCCCACTTATGTAATATTGGCATATATGTTATAGGAGTAACCAACCACCTTCTGATGGAATTAATGCCCACTTCATAAGATAGAACCCATACCTGGCTCTGTTTTCAGGGCTAAGAATCTGTGGCCGATACATCATAGGCCACAGGGGAGAACCTATTATCATTATGATGATCATAAACATAGTATTAAACAGACTTCTAATGACTTTATTGTTATAACCATATGTTAGTGCATCTCTCAACACTCACCACAGAAGCTTCTTCTTACAACAAATGGTAATTCACATTAAGACCCACAACTAATAATACTCGTGGATAAGAGACTTTGGAGTGCTCAGCTCTAAATGGGACACCTATATCACATCCTTTCCTCTCAAGGCTCAGAATCATTGTAGAAGAGGGGCAGAAAGATTCATAAGATCCAGATGGGGCAGATCAATACAAGGAAATATGTTATTTGATAGTTGCATATTTGAACTCAAAGCTCTTGTGACAGCATTTATAAGATCTGTGCAAGCCCAAGTCAGGCAAAAACTCAGCGTGGAGGTGGGAGATAGACTAGAAGCCCCAGCCCTAGCGAAGAATCTACTAGCAATCTATAGCTTCTGGAAGAGAGAGGGTCAGTTTTCCTTAGGGGTGTATGCCTGATAACTTGACCAGATTCCAAGGGCTGGGACTGCACCTAAGAGCATTTAGCGAATACAAATTAAACTCTATAGACCTTAAAAAACCAGAAAAATAGTAACATAGGACATAAAGTTGGGAGTTAGTAGAGTGGGTGAGATGGGGTAGGGGTCTAAAATCAAAATACATTGTATGGAATTCTCAAAGAATCAATAAAAGATATTTTTAAGGTAGGGTTATTGAAAATACACTGGAAACTAAGGGAACGAAATAGAAAGCATTGACAAGCCTTCTGTATGAGATTTTAAAAGTTGGTACTGTAGCACATTTGGTTAATACTCACTCACCAGAGCACCACTACTCAGGAGAATCATGAAAACAATGAAGGTCTCAAACCAGTTATGCTCAACTATTCGGAAGCATGTTCTTCTCAGGTTCCACCACTGCTTTCCTCTCCCTTCTTCCACGCTGATTTGACAGCACTTGAATCTTTGTACACAGCCTGTAAGCATAAGGTTCAAGTGGGAGGAGATCGAGTAGCTCTGCTCTTTCCCTCACAAACCTTGCCAAGCCCTCATTCATCTTTTCACCACCACAGGTATCCCTCGTTTGCTGGGATAACTTTTTAAGCTTACAGTAACAAGAGTATATTCATGAGCAGCGAGAAATCAACAAAAATCATTCAGCTTTAAAAAAATGGTTCCTTGGATAATGATATTTGTCTTTTTTTCTTTTCAAAGAAAAAGCTTTGTAAATTGCAGTTAATGACCAGCAACTTGCCTTTAGTCTGCTAACCTATTGCATTCTGTCATAGACACTCTAGAAAACGATTTCAAAATGAAATTAATAGTAGTTAAAAGAAAAAAATCCTTCTTAAAGAGGACATAGAATGACAATATAGATCTAATGAGATTTCTAGGTACATAAATGTAACTAGAAGTACAACTATGATTTTCCACATTAGTTGAGTTCTCTAGCACCTGACTTGCAGGACCCTGCTTTGAGCTGGTTTTGCTTTCTTAGTGCACAGTGCTTTCATTTATTGAATAGAGCCTGTGTAGTTATCTCTCTAAACACCATGGAAGAAAATAAAAATGGAAAGTAAAAAGCTACATAATATATATACCTGTGCCCTAGCCCTTTACATTCAGTTTTTAAAGAAAAGATGTAAACATGAATCCTGCCCTGAGAGGAAAAGGAAAAGTGGAGAAGGAATAAAGATGTCAGAAGAACATAGAAAAAGAAGAAGGGGAGGAATGCAAGGAAGGAAGAGGAAAAGAGCACAGGAAAGAGCCAAGGAACAAAGGACTGAAGAAGAAGGACAGGAGGAAGAAAGTAAAGCAACTTAAAACGTGACAAAATCTGTAAGGCAGTATCCCATGAATTAAATGGGGTTTTTTGTTAGAGCTGGTAGGCAGAACAAGAAACTTCCATGGTGGTCAGATGAAGGTAGTTTTGAGAAAAATTTAGTGACGTATATGATTTATATAGGGAACAAAGAAAAAATGAAGGTATTTTAGGTATATCAGGAAAAGAACAAGAAGAAAAATAGATTCAAATTTTCTGAACTCAAATCCCCAAGACTATAAAATCATAGTAAATACCAGCTACAGGATAAACATGTCTGTTTTTTTCCCTGTATTTTTATTTTTATTATTATTTTTTTCCCTCAGCCTGGCAATGTGCAGGGATCCGGGATCCAGACCACTGCTTCTATCCTCTTTCTTCCAACATGCATTACCATTGTGTTTCTGGGGGCTAGAGCGATAGCTCTGCTGTTAAGAGCACTGGCTGCTCTTGAAAGGACCTGGTTTGTTCCACCACTCAGATGGTGGCTAACAACATCTCCAGTTCCTAGGGATCTAACACCCTCTTCTGGCCTATGTGGGTTTGTATATACATGATGCACTTGCAGGAAAAGCACTCATACATACAAAAATATAAATATTTTTAATTAAAAAATGCTTTTCACAGAGGCTTTCAGGGCACTGGAAGTTTGCTCATGTGAACTTGTTGCAATGGTGGTATGGAGCACAAGACCAAAGCCAACTCAACAGACAAGGGCCCAGAGTGCTGTGAGGGAAATGGTGGCCCTAGCCTGAGAACTGCTGGAAACTGATTACAGCCGTGAGGGAAAGTCGACCTTCTTTAAGAGCTCTAGATAGAAAAAAAATTCTCTAGATTGATTTCATAGACTGCAGACTCCAGTGGATGAATTTGCACCAAACGACAACTGGGTACAAATGCTTGACTGATTGGGACTTGACATGTATGGTGAAATATATATGACATGTGGTCTGTTGGGGTGTGGGCAGGTATGAATGGGGGAGGGGAGCCTAAATTTGATTAAGAACTGTTGTATGAACTGTACAAAAGCTCAATAAAATATTAAGAAATGTTTGTCATTAAAAACCTATCTTTAAAATTGAAATTCACTTAGTTTTCATAGCCAGAAGTTCACTGTTAAGGCAAATTCTCTATACGACTATTGTATACAGTATTACTGTTTAAGTTGCCAATTTACTGCAAAAGAAAAAAAAATCAGATGAAATTAGAGTATTTTGCCCTAAGTCACTGTGGGGTGCCCAACCCCAATTGATACATCCACAGCACAACTCCTACACCTAAGGTTCAAGGAAAATCACAGAAGAAGGAGTGGAAAGACTGAAGGTGCCAGAAAACCAGGGCATCTGCTGCTAGATAGTGTCTTGTAAAATGACAGGGAAGTTGCACTCAGGAAATCGCAACAATATGGTGGCCTAAACATGTCCTGCATAATGACAACAGCAATCGACATTCCAGCCAGGATGGAGGCAATTTCACAAGGTACCACCCTAGATGAAAAATGACAGGCAATCAACTGCTACTGGGAAGGAATAGGTTTTCTCCAGGGACAAGTTCCCTGAAAGATTCTTCAGTCTCAAATAGATAGTCCTAAACAGTGGGATATAAACAACACTAAGCGAACTCAGAGGTTTCATATGTATGTCAAAGAAGAGGTCATGAATTTGGGAGGGAGTTTGGGGCAGGGGAAGAAGGCATGGGAGGAATTACAGGGTGAGCGGGAGAGGTTGAAATGATGTAAAGACAGTACTCATGCATGCAATTATAATTAAAAAATTTACAGTATTTTTTCTTCAGACATATGATCCCTGCCACATTATGGAAGGAAATAAGCCGCAACACTAGGTTTGTAAAAGCTTTTGTCTGACAGCATATTAAGAATAATTGAAAAATTTTATCACCAAGTTTTATTCTGCTTAAGCAACCCACTGTGGGTGATTAACAGCTGGAACAGCCACACTCTGCAGATGAAATATTAACACACACATATTCATCTTTACCTTCGGTGAAACAGGCTTCAGGTTCAAGGGTTTCTTCTGGCTCCATGACTGGCTGCTCTTCTGCAGGTGCCCCAATGTCTACAGTGCTGCCCTCTGAAGAACTGCTGCTTCCATTAAGTTTCTGGACAGGAGATGGACATAAAAAGCAAATCCCTCTAACTCAGTCCATCTGAATTAGTGGCAGACCAAGGAAGGATTAGTACTCTGAATTTATTTTCTGTTGCTTTTCAGGTAAGGGGATTTATAAATTTGGATTGGAGATTCAGAACAGGAAAGAGGAAATCTTGTTTATATTAGTTCCTTTTCTGGAATCCACAACATTATGCATGAAATCAAGATTGCCATGTTGTGATATTACAAATAGACATCAACAACATGCATGGAGTGAAACTCTGTCCCCTGGACTAGGAAAGGAGGAGAGGGAGAGAGGAGGAGGAGGGCGGGGGAGAAAGAGAAAGGGAGTGAAAGGAGGAGAATGCCTCCTTAGAAGGAAATGAAAAAATAGGTTATTCTGTGCTTTAACGTTTTGCTGTGTATATTTCTTTAACAATGTCTTACTGCTGAGAAGTGTGACCTGTTACTTAAACTCTTGTTTGTAATATTCACTGTTAGGGTGTTTAGACTTGCTTATTGTAAATGTGTCCATACTTTTTATATTCCATATGTTCTCTGGAAAGAACTTATACAATAGGTTAGAAATACATCAATAAATAACTTTAGACTTGTTAAATAAATGATTTCATTACTGGAAAATGTTTTAGAACCTCAAGTATTGTAAAAATACATCAATAAATATATGGAAAAACCAGTTTCTCCTTCAAAAATAATGTTTACGCTGATAATCCATGTGAAGCTAAAAGGAAGAAGTCCAATTAAATAGGAACAATATTTCTCATAGATTAGCAATACTAATAGGACACATTTGTTTTTGACTTCTCAAAAGGCAAGGATGGCAAAACAACAGAAAATATGAACTTACTCCCAAGATAGGAATTATTCCTGAATATTCTTTCTGAGATGGGCAAATGGGTCTTTAAAATTTTGATAAAAGCAAATAATGCATTTGTTAATTTAGTTAAGTAGTATTTATTAATATGTATTAAAATCAACAATGTATTAGATACCCAGTGTTCACTGGCAACTGAAACATCCATGGCCCTATTTGGGATTTACAATATAGTATGGTGCTTTCCAATCTACAGATTTATGTAGCCCCTAAAAGGCATTCAGCCACACATCAACTACACCTACCCAACACCTGATGTTGTTTTAAGTAAAATAGTTTAAACAATATTAAGATGAATAATAAGAATTCCATATACATGACAGCGAGTTGACATTTGAGGAAGGTCTCTTTTGTATTTGCTCAGAGAAAGATGACTTCTATATCTGTGTCTAGGTCCAGCTGATTGTTTTCTTTCCTTTTGAATTTCTTGCAAAATAGAAAAATCACAGGTTATATATAGGAATTTGTGATAATAATGGTAGATCAGTCAGAGTTCTGAGTGCTCACTTTGAAGATTACCTCTGAAATTACACAAAGATTTCACATGGAAAACTAAGTTTAACATCTCAATAAATATGACTTTGTACTGTTTCCACCATTTAAGAGCTGAACCTGTAGTGTTCAACAAAGGGTGCAGTACCAAATAAATTTTAAATATACTTTTGGGCTGCATTTCCTACTGAATGTCCTTGCCTTCAATTCTGCCGTTTGCATGGAACCAAAAACATACCCAGCTATAAATTTTGGACTTGCTATTCTAACAGATGAAGGGAATCATCAAATGGTGGGTTTGATTCACCATCTCCAGCATTCAGGATGATGTGGTCTTCTGAAGATCCCTTTCTCTTATCCTCAACATGGTTGGGATTCAGTCTAGGCTGAGATTTTACATTTCAGTAAGTACCTAATACACCAATGGCTTTTATTGGCATTATCAATATTATGAGAATTATTCCTTATTTTATAAAAACTATGTGAACAACAGGGGCTGGAGAGATGGCTCAGCAGTTAAGAACACTTGCTGCTCTTGCAGAGAAACCAATTTCAGTTCTCAGTATCCATGTCAGGCAGCCCACATACACAGGTATGACTCAGGCACCAGGGTTTCCAACACTGTTTTCTGGCCTCTTGGATGCACTTGCATGCATGTGGTACACATACAAACAATTAGGCCTATACATACACATAAATAAAAATAAACAAGCAAAAAACTATGTAAGCAACATCTCATCCTCACCCATTGTCTTTCAGGGCCAACAGCACTATGTGCAACATGCCCATTTTTTTCATGTAACAATTGTAAACATCTTTACCAACATTCATTAAATACTAGAAAGCCTACTTCTCCGTAAATAAATTTATGTGTAACTGGGGATTCAGATGAAAGCCAATTTCTTTTTTGTTTTTTTTAATATTTTTGAAAGAGGGTCTCCTGTAGCCCCAGCTGGCCTGGAGCTCACTACGTAGACCACATTGGCCTTGAACTCACAGAGATCTGCCTGCCTCTGCCTCCCAACTGCTAGGATTAGAGTTTTGTGTCACCATGCCTTACTGAAAGTCAATTGCAACAGCAAATCTATCTTTCTGTATGCATAACTGATTTGCTAGATTTAATCTCTACATATATTTTTTGAATTGATTGTTTTTTATGTGTGTGAGTGTTATGCCTGTATGTGTAAGTGGACCCATGTTGTGCAATGCTGAAGAGGCCAGAAGAGAGTGTCAGATCCTCTGGGACTGGAGTTTCAGACTGTTGGTCAACATATGGGTGCTGGGAACCCAACACAGGTCCTCTGCAAGAACAGCCAGTGTTCTTAATCACTGAATTATTTCTCCAGTCAGTTCTGTATATCTTTTAAAAGCTCTAACAAGAATCAGAGTATTATATATCATTAAATAAGAACCTCTTCTATAAAGTATGATTTTTCAGTAACAGAATGAAAAACTGTCAAGTATTTTATTCTCAAATAAACATCACACAAATGATTCATTCTCTACATATAAATTGCTTCATCAAATTGTAGAGTGACTTAAAATTGCTATTTTTGTATTACATTTATTTAGTTATTGTTTTGAGATGGGACGATGCCATTACACACATCTGGAAGAAGAAGACAGCTTGCTGGAGTCAGTTTTCTCCTTTCACTATGGGATCATAAGGGTTAGTAACAAGAGTCTTCACCCACCAAGCAATCTTACTGTTCAACAAACATTATTTTTCCCTTGTATCAATAATGCCATACAATAACAATGCCATTTGATAGTAAGATATTGCCAATAGCTAGTTTTACTTTCTTGCCACCCATCATATCTATTTTCTTATGAGGACTACTATTTTTATTGATACATGTGAAGTACTGAATTTTTTCAGTTCTTAAAGGAAATAAAACATTATCCATTTGATGAAACAATGTACTGTTTTTTTCTTAGGAATAAAAATCTGAGTAATGACTATGTTGAAAATTTTAGGCTATATGTTAATTTCTGATAAATTTTCAAAATTGCACTTTCTGAAAAGGCAAATAGACACATATTTCAATAAGATTGACTTTTCATACATGCATATTCATATTTATTTTGACAATTTTAGGCTATTTACATAAACTTTTCACTCTGTATTACAAAGTCTTTTGTAAAAATATAGATAATCTGAGATTTATGTAATTTCTACTCCAACTTTATTCTTTCAAGCTACTGAAACAATTCTTAGTCATGAGAATATATCTGAAAAGTAAGATAAAACGTAAAAACTGAAGAAGGTAAATAGTGATGTGCAATCGAAAGCATACAGTTTCTACCACGTCTACCAAATAAGGGGTTAGGTGAGTTACTGCCATACATGAACTACATACAGGAAGACAGGCAAGTCTGAGAATGCAGTAGATTTGAAGATCTTAATACGCTTCTGGAAACTTTAAATCAGATGTAGTTAAATATCTTAATTATTTGTGAATAACTTTGCTGGGTTTAGAGGGCTGTCATGTGAAAAACAGGGAGAGGAACTATGGGTCTTTTAATTAGCGATAAGTGTTATTTCTGCAAACTGTAAAACACTAATGGCAAATCAAAATGTCTCAAAGTAAGAAAAAAGATTCCAGCTGGCCTATGATGCTACAACTACTTAGCTGGACTAATGATCTGGCTGAGCACTGTACGGCACAGTTCCTTCTCATTTCACCTACTCCCAACAATTGAACTCTATGGGTTACTGATTGTGTGTACAGATGATGAAACTAAGCCTCAGGCAGGTTAAGTAGTTTTTCTAACATCATATAACTATAAGTGAAAAAAAATCTAATAATTGAGTTATTTTTGAGCCCAAAGCCTATGTTCTGCCTTCTATTACAACAACATTGCTTTCTGAAACAAATAAACCAACAGATTTACACAATTATCATTCTTTCACTAAGTTAAATGTCAAAATAACAGAAAATATATCTCTTTGAGCCTAACAAAAAAGGATAATCTACAACTCAATGTTCAGTTGAAAACCAAAAGTTAAATAAAATAAAAACCAAAATAAAATGCTATTTATATATAAAGTAATAAGGAATTTTATATCATATTAAAGTTCAGTATCTTCCTAGAGATTACTTCATTAGTAAAAACATGCTAATTTACTGTTATATTTAATATTTGTTTACAATAGTTCTGCAAACCTAATTATATGATTGTTACAAAGCAAATGTCATATTATAATTTAAAGATAAACAATAATAAAAGACTATTTTGTATAATTTTACTATAACTCATGGGGAAATTTTGAAAACTATTGTAAAGTCTTTATAATTTTTGGACAAATCTAATTGACTTAGTCTATTCTTCACACATGATATCAAATGATAAATATCTGTATTTCAAACTTCGTAGCTATACCTAGATTTAATTATGTATCACCTGGATTTTGCTTTTTTAGTCAACAACCATGGGTTCTAAGGGAGAAAGATAGAAATTTAAAATTAAAAAGATTTACAACTACTGTCTTTATCCTTAAATATTCTTCCCTGATATGATTTGCTTGGTTGATGATTAAATTGGTTCTTTTTTGGTACAAAGTTTCTCCAAGTCTTATTTTTTTTGATTTTCTCTATATGAAGGCACTTTTGCTAATGTTACTGATGTTTATTTCTAGAACATTCTTTAAAATTACTTGTTTTATAGCACAACTTTGTGGTATATTATCATTTATCCAATATACTTCTAGGTATACTTTCCTTTTCATACAGGTAATAGAGACAATTTTTAAATTGACACTCTTTAAAACGACTTGAAAGATGTCCATTGTTAGTAGTATTCACACAGAAGATCTGCTCTTGTGAATTTTCCAAGTCTATACAAGCAATCTTCTAGGATATATGTTCATGAATAATTTTAAATTTTTCTTAAGCAATTTAACTGTATCCTGAGGCTCACCTGAACTTCCACAGGGAAGCAGGTGAAGCCCATTAGCACTCAGATTCAACATTCTCTCCCCCTTCTCTATGTCTTTCTGAGACAGGGTCCCCTCAGCTGACCTTTCATAGTGGAATAATAATAATTTCTCTCTCATCTAAACATTAATCAATAGTTATCTGTGCAACATTTTGGATACATATTGTATTGTGTGTATGCAGGTTTGTGTGTGGGTGTATGTGCACACACATGTGTGGAGGCAGAGATCAACCTTGGGTATCACTCCTCCAGAGTTGACACCTTGAGACACTGGCACCTGGGGCTCACCAGTTAGGCTAGGCCGGCTGGCCAATGACCTCAGTGATGGTCCTGTTGCCACCTCCACAGTCTTGGATCACATGGACCTTGAGGTTCAAATGCAGGTCCTAATGCTTGTAAGGCAGGCATTTTACTTCTCAAAATGTCTGCTTTGAAAGAAAGTTATTCACTTATTTTTATTTTATGAGTTTTTTTGCCTACATCTACGTAAGTGTACCAAGTGCATGCAATACCCATGGAGGTCAGAAGCAGGCATCAGATTCTCTGGAACTGGAGTTACAGATGGTTGTCAGCTACCATGTGAGTGCTAGCAACACAGATCTTCTGCAAGAGCAGCTAGTGCTCCTAACAGCTGAGCCATCACTCCAGCCCTAACAGAAACTGTTTCTTATTACAACCTAACTTCATTGTAATTGACTTACCAATTTAATGAAACTTGGCATTCTCATTGTAAGATATGACTAGTGTCCTTGTTAGAACAAACTGTTCTGCTTGTTGGCTGCTCTGCAGTATGTCTGTGTATTTCTGCTTCTATCATGTGAGCTTATACTTTACCAAGAATGAAATACTTTTCAAATCATTTTCTAACATCTAAAGTAGTATGATTATTTATGGTAATCTTCCCATAATTTGAAAATTGGGTTCAAAATTAAAACTATTGAAGTTATTGAAGCTATTGAAGTTATTGAATACATTCTTTAAAGATGATTCCTCAACTCCTAGCCATACAGATTGAAAAACTGTGGAACTCTACGGACAGTTGTGTTAATGACTTTTATAATACAGGCATCCTCTGGATAAATGACCTTTGCCTAACCTTGCAACCAAAAAGTTAACCTTATCTTAGTTTGTTTATAATGTAGACAAGCTCCTTGAGCCTTGGGCTCTACTTGTGACCTCGGAATATAGTCTTAGTACCTCATGAACCTTCTGAATGCGTGTGTGTGTGTGTGTGTGTGTGTGTGTTCCATTTTCATTGAGCACAAAGGAGATTATCTAATTTGTGTATTAAACACCAGGTATTAAATTGATAATGTCTGTTGTGGCTGTATGTGTGCTATTCTGAATCACTAGGGGTCAGAAAGAGCAAATTTCCTGATAAGGAAAATCCTTCCATTTTTTTTTCTTCCCCATTCATACTGAATATACTGTTTCAAGAAAAGAAAGAGTGAGCCCTTGTTCTAGAGCATGATTTTGAGAGAATTCGGAAGGAACAGGTACTCAGAGTAGTTCAGGTTCCCTCTTGGCTGCAATGTATGCTAAGGGTAAGGCTGTCTTTATTCAAGCTCTGCCCAAGTGTGGCGATCTGTAGTGACTACACACTGATGATTCTATTTCATTAATTAATTAATTAATTAATTTATTTATTTATTTATTGACAGGGTCTCTCTCTAGTCCCAGTCTGCCTGGAGCTCACTATGTGGACCAGGATGGCCTCCATTTCACAGAGATCTGCCTGCCTCTGCCTCCCAAGGGCTGGGATTAAAGGCACGTGCCATTATGCCCAGAATTATTTTTTATTTTTTGAGACAGTATTGCCTAAGCTGACCTAAAACTCTATATCCTCCCTCCTTAGCCTCTCAAATGCATTACAGGAGTTTGTTAAAATGCCCAGCTGAAGAATCATTATGAAAGGGGAAAGATGACAAATATCTAGAAGACTTCTTATTTCAGGTTGCCTTATGAGATCATTTCAGACTTTTTCCTCTTACAAAGCCTAAAGTTTTACCGTATAAAATGGAACATAGGCTTGAAACATGCTAAAGAGAGCAGGAAGAACTACAAATACTGAGCCAGCACTCGAACCACAGGTCTGAAGTGATTTTTAAAAAACATAAATGTGTCATTTAAAAAAATGAAGCCATTAAATTCTTGTGGCTACAGAAGGAATTTACACACTCCTCTGGAGTGGAATATGAGTAAAATTTGTTACAAAGATTACTCAAAGTTGGCTGAAATTCAATTTTCTAAATCAGCATTTTCCAGGAAAGGCCCATCATGACTACCCTATTTGAGTGACAAAGCTTCTTCTCATAGTACTGAGGGGAACCTGCCCACTCTCAAGTCATGTTACCTCAGCTAAAGTGACAAATATTAGAAAGATCAAAGCGGAGGCAACTGGACTCATGTCTACGTCTACTCTATTCTAGATAACAGAGAAATGTTAGTCCTTTTTCTAAAATGTGGTATCTTGCAAGATCTATGTTAAAGATCTGTGCACAGACTCCCTTTACTGGCAGAATGCCTTATATACCTGTTTCTGTTTTTGTTTGTCTTTCCCATTTTTTTAACTGAATCATGTGTATTTCATACAGAACATCTCAATCAATCTCAATCATCTTTACACCCCCTTCCCCACTGGCACCCGCCTACAGTCCTTCCAACTGGAATCCATGCATTCTTTCATCTGCATCAAGGTCTCTTGTGTTAAGTTAGTGTCCCCAAATGTTCCTCAGTTCAAGTTCATCCACTGAGGTCTAGTCAGCCTCTCAAGGGTCCCTTGCTTTGGAAGACTAACTCATCCTCACCCAATAGTAATCAGTTGCCCATATTTCTTCAGCAAAATGGGGTCTGCTACCCATTCTCTATATCCATACGAGGTTTTTGTGTGTTTGAGTTTGCATGGGTCTTGAGCATGCTGAAACATTGCTATAGGTTCCCATACAAGCAGAGTCCCAGGAGCTTGTAGGATTCTATTTCCATATGGTCATGCACCTCCTCCCTGGCTGTTAAAATCTTTCTGCCCCCTGAGCCTTGGTCGAGTGAAACTCAATACAAGAGTCTTGTCCAGGGATCCTCACTCAGCAGATTCCAAATCTTCATTCTTTGGTCTTTTGTGACCTTTTGTGCTATTGGCCCTCTTGTATGAAGGAACTTCATTAATGATAGTTGAGGGATTCACTGGTATTCTCTTTACCCCTTGCTCCATGTCGCATGAGCCTTGGGTGCAGAGGTTTCACTGTAAATGTGCAGCTTAGGCGTGGGAAATTCACAGACAGTGTCTGTGTGTCACCAGCTGTGGTACTATGTAATAGTCTCTCTTCTTTGATGAGTGGTGCCTGGGATACCTGTCTGTATATGTAATGATACATATTTTGCAATTAGTAGGAAGTTATATTAGTCTAGAGCCATGGGATTTTTCTAAGATCTATGATCTCTTCATTCATGCATATTTGGCTATGATTACAGAACTACACATGAGTTTCCCAATGTAGTTTATGGTGCCAGTCATTGTTTCAATCATTGGGCCTTAAAGATGGGGTTGGACAATCCATTGATGTTCTCCCTCAGCAGCTTCCATAGTGTCTTCCAAATCTAAGAGAGCTAGCCTAAATGATAATTTATATTTTAAAAAAATGTCCACGGGTTAGGGAAAGCTTTCTAACCATACAATGAGTGGGTTAACACTATTGTTTTGTGGTCCAAACTTGCTGTATAAATAGCAGTTTTTTGGTTTTTATGGACTTTAGACAATTATCTTCACTTCCTTTATTTTCAGGTTTCTAACTTGTAAAACAGTCTTACTTGATTGTTAATGAGGATTAAACAAGAAAACACATGGGAAATGTTTGGCCTCTGCTTCTTTGGTAGATGGCAATAATTCCTACCATAGTATTATATAGTTTATAATAGGAATGATTGCTAATATTAACCCTTCAGCTCCCCCAAACATTGGTTTGTTCAAGGTATCAATACTATGACCTGAAAAACGAGATTGTGATTCTAAACACCTAGTATGTGCACTTGCAGGTTCACAGTCAGATGGAAGGTATAGCTAAATGGACAGCTGGCACACTATAACAGTGTTCACACAGGTGAGATCTCTTCCTGACTTCCCCTATAAATTGCAGGGTAGAGGAGACTGACGTTGGGGATGCAGGAATGACGTCATACTAATGGCTGTTATCTGAGGTTCTCAGCTGCTCTGTAAAAATACTAAATCTCAATAGCATCTTTTTCTTTGATACACTGTTACTTTGTGGAAAGACTTTAGTAGAGTTCATTTTAATTAAAAAACTATTTTATTGATTTTTGTTACTCTATGTGTATGACCTTATTGCCTTCATGTGTGTAAGTATACCTGTGTCACGCAATGCCTGTGAAGAACAGAAGAGGGTTTTTGGATCCTATGGATCTGGAGGTACAGATGGTGATTAGCTGCCATGTGGGTGCTGGGAATTGAACTCAAGCTCTCTTCAAGAGCAAACAGGGCTTTTAACTGCTAAGCCATACGTCCATCCCCATTAATTTTTAATATGTACAATGAACATTAGAAATATTTGCTAAGGCAGAGTGTATACAATGAAATATTAATACTTGTATTTTTGATGTGTAATCTTCATTGTCTACTTGGCTGGATGAAGAATCACCCAGATTCTGGTGAGGCACTCCCATGGGTATGCTGATGAGGAGTTTACAGAGAGGGTTAACTGAGGAGAAGAGTAATGCTGAATGTAGGTGCCATTCAGGATTTGGGCAAA
Source organism: Eospalax fontanierii (assembly GCA_035773235.1). Taxonomy (NCBI): domain Eukaryota; kingdom Metazoa; phylum Chordata; class Mammalia; order Rodentia; family Spalacidae; genus Eospalax; species Eospalax fontanierii. Next base: position 65,192,942 of record CM069530.1, on the reverse strand, counting down.
CAGACTAAATAGAAGAGAAAAAAAGATAAAGCCAGCTGAGAGCACCATATGCTTTCTCTGCTTCCTGTTCACTGGAACCTGAACTGCTCTGCACCAGCATGGCCATGATGCATTGTGCCTTCTGAAACTTAAAGCTAAAATAAATCTTTCCTTCTTTCAGAACCTTTTGCCAAGTATTTTATCACAGAGATTCAAACTTAACTAATAAATACAGCATCAAACATCTCATTTATATGTGTTTTTGTGTATGTATAAACTCAGAAAAATGCCAAGAGTTAAAGTAGAACATGCCCGGTTTGTAGATGAGTATCTGTAGTATATGTACTGCTTGTATATAACACCTTGGATAATATTCTCCATACATACACACACGCACACACACACACACACACACACACACACACACATTCCATATTCTTTTGATACTTACAGTCCAGATTTATTTTATCTCTTATTATAAATTGAACTATCATTAATTTCCATGAACAATAACAAATCAAGTCTCATAATAAAAACACTAATTTACGTTTAAAGATCAAGTCAAAAACAGTAACAAGCCATTCAATTGGTTATGCCTAAAGAAATATTGAGAGTGTTTCCTTTGTTTTGTATTATTTCATCTTCAAAGTCAAAATCATTTTCTGTAGAGAACATTTTTTAAAAGCAAGAAATGTTGCATAAATCCACCATGAAGGAAAAATGCTTACCTTTGGGATTGTTGTCATTAAGAGATTATTGAATGCCCTACTGTACAAGGCTAAGTGAATATTGGGAATATTGCAGATAAAATATGATTTCTGTCTTCTTTCAGCTCACCTATTAAGTAACCCTGCTATATCTATCTATCTATCTATCTATCATCTATCTATATCTATCTATCTATCTATCTATCTATCTATCTACATTCCACAGATCACTGAATCAGTGTATAATTTAGCTCCTGAGGTTCATGTGTAAAAGACATACAATTTTCAAATTAACTAGTACATTTGAATTAAATAATTAAAGATTTGTTGCTAGCTTCAAAGGTACTAAAATTGAATTTTAAAATATTCTATTAATCTCAAAACAGTGAGAAACAATATTTTTAGTACAAAATAAAAATTAAAATCAATTTAGAACAGAAAAAAGAAAACTAACTGGCCTTATAAATTCTAAAAACTTATTTGAAAATGTTTTGGCTTTGATGTTATCCAATATCTTTATAATACTGTCTGAAATCGTGTTTTATGTGCAAATGTGGAGGTGGATTTTTTTCACATGTCTAAAGTGTTTTCCCTTTCTGTCTGAGTGACAGTGATGTCTCAATCAGACAAAATATTGAGCTATTTTTTATTTTAACAATGAAAAAATATGTTTATAAAGATAGACTGGATTTTAGGGTTTTTAATACAATGTGTTTATCCTGTAATTAAAATGTAATTAACAATTTATATTAAGACATTAAGAATCTTAATGACATAAATAATGAAAGCGAATATGTGATGACTTCAGAGTATTCCAAATGAACATTTATAGAGTATCATTTCCAAGTATGGTGTTTACAAAAATGAACCATATATTACATATCAGAGTAAACTCACTAAATTCAAAATTACATGCTCAGCTTCATGACATATACCTTTCTAGCATTCAGGAGGCAGGCAGGTTGATCTCTGTGAGATATAGGCCAGCCTGGTCTACGTGATAAGTTCACAGCTAGCTTTGGCTACAGAGATACTCTGTCTCAAAAAAAGACATAAAAATAATTGACAATGCATAAAATTTTCTGATATCAATGAAATTGAACTGAAATTATAGTAAATTAGAATTTCAACTAAATTTAAAAGTTCTCTGCTAAAATATTGAGTTGTAAAACAAATACAATATATAATCAGTCATTGCCAAAATGAAGTTGTTTATGGAAAAATCTACTGAATAGGATGAGGCAATCATTAACCATTGACAAACATTAAAAATTGTCTTTATTTGAAAAATTAGAAAAAGAGCAAAATAAATGTTAAAAAGAGAAAAAAACCAATGAATTATTAACATAGATGATATTAGTAAAGAAGGGAATTTGTTTTTACAATTATTTATTTAGTGTATATATGTGCAGGTCTGTGACACATTTAATCCTCACTGTGCCATTAAGCTGTTCACAGTGGGAACTGAGTGATTATTGGGTAACATCAAATCTACAGCTGACACCTGCACACCATACTCTGTCTAAAAAAAAGACATAAAAAATAATATCAATGCATAAAATTTTCTGATGTCAATGAAATTGAACTGAAATTATAGTAAATTAGAATTTCAACTAAAAGTTAAAAAGTTCTCTGCTAAAATACTCTTCCATAAAGAATAACCTTCATTTAAATGAACTATCAAAGAAAGTTCATTTTAAACTTTGCACAGCTTTTGCATCTGGATTTTATGGTGCATGCCTATAATCCCCACACTCAGAAGGTAATGGTAGTAGAATTGTAAATTGCAGACCAGTGTGAACTGCATAGTGAAACCTGTCTTAAAAACAAATTAGGGCAAGGATATAGTTCTGTGTAGAATCCTTGCCCAGTATGCTCAGAACCTGGAATTTAATCCTAACACTACAAACCAAACAAACCATATGAAATATTCCACAAGAATATTTTATGTGCTGTTTGTTTAAAGCATATACTGGAGCAGACTGCCTAGACCATAGGCCTGATCAATCACTCATTACTTGTATGATGTTAGCAAATGCTTATTTGTTAAAATATATTCAGTTCTTTACATGTAGGGTTGGATGAGTAAAATTTATTTAATGATACAGAGATGGAAGGAGACAGACAACCCATGTTGTCTGCCAAAGCCTTGGCAGAAGGTTTTCGCTGTTAGCACAGACTGAATTATAAGGATTCTTTTCCCATTGTTCTGGATGTGTCTCAATGCAAAAAATAAGTGTGCCTTCACTACTTAGCAATTCCAAACTGCTAACTGTTTACAAACAAGTTCTAATGCAGACCTCTAGGTTCTTGAATATTTATTCTTTCTAATTGGAATGCCCTTCAGGAAAACAAATTTTAAAACATTTTAAAGAGTAGACCATGTCAAGAACAGAATCAAATCAGTTTTAAATTTAAGGAGAAAAATTTAAAAAATCTTGTCACTCAGATAAACACATAAGATAATTTATTATGAAAGGCTAAAAGAAAGCTAACAAACAACTAAAGATAATATATTATCTATATATATCTGTAAATTATATCACTACTAATTCTTTTTAGAAAATTTATTGAAATGTAGTTCATGCTATTGGGAATAGTGACATTTTTAGATACTTTATGTCAGGCATTATTCTAAGCATGACATTTTTATTGTTCCATTTAATACTCAAAAAGTAGGAAATAGGTGATATTTTTCCTTATTTTTTTTTCAGAATAAAAATTATGTGTAAATGTGTGTGCATCTTTGTGTGGATCTGTATATGTGTCATGGTCAAGGAGGCCAGAAGATGGCATCATATTCCCTGGAGCTGGAGCTACAGACAGTTGTGGGCTTCCTCAGGCAAGAAACCAAACTTCAGTCCTCTGCAAGAGCAGCAAGTGCTCTTAACCAGAGTCATCTCTCCAGTCCCATTTCCTTATTTTAGTGATGAGGACATTTTAGACTAGTTAGGTAAGGTAATACAGGTGATGTCTCAAATGGAATTATTTTACACAGCATCAAGCTCAAGTATAATTCCTTTTGGCCAAGAACATAATAACTATGACTCTATATGTCTAAACATATTGCTCAGAGTATGAAGAATAAATGAAAATCACTTTTACATTTAACTCAAAGTATGAGTATAATTTCTGACCCATTGTAATGATTCATAGCAGATAAAGAGTCAATGTTGAAGTTCTGGAAAGAAAATATTATATTCAACCGAAAGATGTCTTATGCTGTGACAAGAAATAACATTTTTTGAAGGTGAGATATAAGAATACTGTCAGAACTAATGAACCAGTATTGAGTTTTCCAACTGCTCAAAGACCTCATAAACTACTGATGCAACCATGGCGAAGCTTCCCAAGGATTTCGCAACATCATGCTTTTTGTAGGAAGACTTATTAATGGACATATGGTGGACTGTTCATTCATCCAGCAAAACCATGAGCTGCTCTTGAGTCTGATGCCCAAGATATCTCCTGGGCAAACTTCAGTTTGGAACTCCAACCGAAAAGATAATGAAGGAATGTGGTTAAGCTTGAGAATGAACACATCAATGGCCTGTGAACAGTGTGCCCACCCACTGGAAGCAGTGAAGTTTGGGAAGGACACGTGATCTTGGATGAATGTGAACTAGGGATGATAGTCTGGGGGAGATTAAAGGTGAAACTGAATTTGAACTCCTACTTATCTAATGAAGCTGGAGAAACCATTTTGCACAAATTATGGGTGTGAGCTGATTGGAAACACAAAGGAAGAAAGTCCCAGAGTCAGTGCCACCAGCAGTGTAAGGACACAGACAACTCCATCTGCACAGGCTGAGGAGACAGGAGAGATCCATTGCACAGTTCTGGGAGACAGATGTTTTTAATAGATACTTAGGTGGACCTAGTGTCCCCTGAGTTTTGGCCCACTCTTAAAAACTTAAGAGTCAGTCTATTTGTTCAGGTGATTATGATGTTGGCATAATAATAAATACCACATTTGTTCAGTTATCATAGCTTTGTAGTATATTTTGAAGTTGAGGTAATATGATATCCAACTTTGTTAGAATGACTACTAAGTATCAATGGTTATTAAAGACAAGAAATGCTGGCAAGGATATGGTGAAAGAACTTTATATATGGCAGGTAAGAATATAAGTTAGTTCAGACATTAGAGAAAACTATAACATGTCTCCAAAAAATTAAAAATAGAGGGGCTAGAGAGATGGCTCAGTGGTTAAGAGCACTGACTACTCTTGCGGAAGATACAGGTTCAATTCCCATCTCCCACATGGCAGTTAACAACAATCCACAGCTCCAGTTCCAGAGGATCTGATCTCTTCTTCTGATCTCCACAGGTATTGCACGACATGGGTGCACTTACACACATGCAGGTAATACACTCATACACACAAAATAAAAAATAATAAAATATAAAAATATTAAAAATGGAACTGCCATATGATTCACCAATCCCATTACAGGAAAAGGAACAAAATCAGTATTGAGATATATCTGTACTTCTGTGTTGATTAGAATGAGTCACAATAGCCAAGGTATGGAATCAACCTAAGAGTCCATTGACAAATAGATAAAGAAATATAATGCAATATTTTTTAGCAACCAGAAGGGAGGAAATGTTATTTGTGACAACATGAATGAATCTGTAGGACATTAAGGTTGGTGAACTAATTCAAGTGCAAAAGACAAACACTGTGTATCTCACTCACATGTGGAGTCTAAAAACAAATCCCATAGGAGTTGAAAGTAGAATAGTAGCTCCCAAAGAGGTGGGGAGCTGTGGGGAAGTTAGCTAGAGTCGGGGGTGGAGCTGTGGAGAGTCATTGGGAGGCCAGCTAGAGCAGAGGTGGGGAGCTGTGGAGAGGTTAGATTGGAGTACAGTAATAAGTCAGGTAAAAAAGTAAATCCAGACGCTCTGGGGTACAATAGTGTGTCTACAGCAAAATAGAGTGCATTGTGTAGGATGAATACAGAGAATTTTGAACAAAGACACAATGCATTTTATGCTAATGACTATATTAATTCCAAGATTTGACCATTATATAATGTATGCATGCATTAAAACATCACATTCTACCCCATAAATTTATCCAGTTGTTATGTGTCAATAAATATTTTAGAGTTGAAAGAGCTAGCGAGGTGTGATGTGAGTGCCTGCCCTGTATTAATATGTCCAAGTAGGTCATGACATGAAATGAGACTGGCATGCTGATAGTGATCATAAAATATGTTACTTTGTAAGTAGCCCTGATATATAGTTACTACACAGGCTCTGTGCCTTATATTTATAGAAGCCATAACAAGGAGCCTGCCTGTGATCAGGAAGGCTTTATGTTAACTACCTTCAAAGAGCTGAGGCAGCTTCTCAAACTTAAGTAGTCCTGACAAGAGCTTCATTTACTAACCCTGCTCTTCATAATATGCAAAGTGATCCGGCGTAATCTATCCTACTTGACTGAAATTTAAAACATTACCGGTGCAATAAATTGACTTTCCTACTCCAATGGGGTCATGAATTGTAAGTTTAGGAGCTCTGTATCTGTAACATTTGTACTACTCTAGCATTTACAATTTTTAACTTATGCAGTCTTTCTTCTATGCTACTAGAGCAAGAGGAAGTAGAACCTTCTTTCGGGTTCACTGGACAGCCACCTGATACAGAGGTCAGTATTCTTTTTATCCCTGATTGATACAAACATGTATTGTTCAATTTTGAATCACGTTGAAGCTTTGTAGGAAAAATATTGTTATGGATGGTTTTATAATGAAATAGTTTCTTTTCTTCATTCAATAGATAGTAGGAAGTAGCTATTCATCTTCATCACATATTAAATGTCTGTCTAAAGATTCAAGATAAAGAATCCAAACGAGAAAGAATTTTTGTAAATTTATTTTTTTCACAGTTTCAGAACTAGTTGCATCCACATGATGGTTTTTCTGCTTTTAGACATGGGCTCATGGAGCCTAGGATGCCCTGGAGCTCACTACACAGCTGAGACGTTGACTTATTGGTCTTCCTGTCTACCTCCCATGAGGTTAGAGTCCTGAGCCACCATACCCAATTAACATTTTATTTTCAATCAGGCTCTATCTGTTTTATTTTAAAGAAAGACCCAAGTCCCAAATGAACGAAGTTTGAACTAAGATAATTTTTACATGGAAAAATCTTAAAAATTCAGCAATGCTTTACAGAAATAATACACTTTTTTCCCCTGAGTGCATTGCCCTGGACCTGAGAAATATCATCCGAATCTATCCTCTAACAACCCTCAGAGCTATTTCTTTATTTTCTTTTTCTTCCCTTTCTTTCTTTATAAAACCTAAACTATCTTGATGTGGCCATTGTTAAGCCTGATATCAGTCCCTACTCTAAAAAGTAGGGGTTACCTATATGATTCAAAGACCTTTCAAAAAAGCTTGGATCACTTCTAAATGGGAATTTTGAAAAACTCAAATTAAGTTATATACTCATGGTATCTACTGTGGACAACTATCAAAACACACTGCGGTTTCCCTTGAATGTGGTGATTTGCTAGAATTTTATTAGGAATCAAATATCTTTGGCATATTGATGTTTTTAATGTATTTAGACCATGTAACTCTTTAAGGCATTACTATTTTTGTTGTTCTTATTTTTTGAAACAAGGTCTCCCTGTTGCCCCAAATGGCCTGGAACGTTCTATGTAGCTCAGGTTGACTCACAGAGATCTGCTGCCTCTGCCTCCAAAGTTCTGGGATTATAGGTTTAAGTCGTCATACCTGGCTGTGCTTTGCTTGCTATTTTTAAGACTTCTATAAAAGCATACAACATAGATTCTTTGTTTTAGAACCATCTTGTAAAGTTGTTATTCACTTGCAATAGCATATTCCAATAAGCCCACTCTAAGTTAAAAATGTTCTAAGTAAAAAAAAATTGCACTTCGTATATACAATCTACCGAATAGCACAGCTAGCAGCATTAGGACACTGGAACACGGTGGCTGTTTACACTCATGAAAGTTATGGCTCACTGCTTCTGGCCAGCAGCACAGAGTATCATCCTGCACATAGCTTACTTAGGAAAAGATCAAAATGAAAAATTCCCAGGACATTTTTCTGACTGCATATCATTTTCATACTAATATAAAGTTGATAAATAATAAATCCATTCATTTTAAGTCATGGACTGTCAGACTATCCAGCGATGTTTTCAGCTTAACATTTATGAATAGAATCCTATGGAACTCTATTCCAAATTAAAATGCTAAAGTTCTAAGTCTCAGTGTGGCTGTATCTGAAGGTAATGTCTGTGAGTGGGTGATATAGACCAAATGAATTGAGAGGCTCTAATGCATTGGCGTGATTCCCTAGAAGCTGAGGAAGAGACAATAAGCCTCTTTTGACTCATTTGCTCTCCATGGACAGGCCCTATGAAAACATAATGAGAAGGTAGTCTTCTACAGCTCAGGAAGCCAGCCCTCACTAGATACCAACCTTACTGCTGCTGTGGTCTTGTGTTTTACCTCTTACAGAACTCTGAATAAATAAAGTTTGACTGTGCAAGCCATCTAGTTTAGTGCTATAGCAGCCTAAGTAGAGTCAGACATAACATTATATAATTTTAATGGTTGTGACTACAAGGACTAATTCTTCTTATAGTTATATTCTATGTATTTAAGCTAAAGGAAGATATGAAATACTCGTAGACAAAGACACTACGTTCATGACTGGGATCCACCCCTTATCATTTACATGAGCTTAAATATCCAAAACTAGTTCCTTTTTTCTGAAAAGTTACAATAACACATTGCTTTTTAGTTCATTATAGGGATTAAGTAGCTTATAATAATAGTATTTATTCATTCACTATCTGTTATCGTACAATAGATCTTTATTAAGCATATGAAACTCACATATCAGTATATTATGCTTGGTTTAACAATCAACCCCATGGGTTTATTTGATTTCTAAATAAAATAAAAATGCAAACAATGTCAAAAAAGTTCTAAATGGAAAAATATATGATTATAAATATAAGCAGTATAATTCATATATATATATACACACATATATGAAAAAAATTGCTTCCTCACATTTGTATAATCTTACCTCTTTGCTTTCTTCTAGATCTGATTCACTGCTAAAGTCTTCTGTGTTTAAGTTTTCAAAGTCAGACTCTCCCACAGCAATTGGTACAGTCACTGTGAGACTGGGATTGTTTATGAATGACATGTAATCACTCTCATCGATGATGTACTTTTCAACGCTGCTGCCTGTTCCTATGCCACTCGTGGTTCCATTTACATCTTTAAGATAGTCAAGATCTTTCCCAATTTCTGCTGTGTGGTTGGACATACAATTTTCTTTTCTATTGTTTAGATCATCAAGTGGTTTAATTTCATCTAAGATCTTTTGTTTCCTAACGAAGGACTGTTGAATAAATTCATAGATTTTTCTCTTTACATAAGCTATTCCCTTGTGCATCCTGTCGACAGCGATTTGAAGATTGTTCATTTCATTGTCATCGTCAGTGGCTGCAAGGTTGTCTGCACTAAATGAGCTCAGAAGCAAGGCTAGAAAGAGGTTCAGGACCTTCAAAACAATAAAGACATTGTTACAAGTTCACTATGATATAAGCAACATAGAATGACCACTAATTTTCCTAAGCATGGAGGAAACTATCTAAAACTACATGAGAAAGAAACATCAGAGCGTAGTCCTTAGCATTTGGGTGGACTGAGGCTAGAACATACGCCATAGGTGCATGAGGCCCTGGGTTCAATACTCAGCACTGAGAAAAAAAGTGTTGGGTCCTCTGAATTTGAGATATGGCTCCATAGCTATGTTACTATGCATCCTTAGATTAAAGTATTCTTCCTATTGCTCTCAACTTTTCTCACTTATTGCCCCGGCTGGCTGGGGTCAACGAGAGCAAGGACCCTAGGAAATGAAAAGGAACAAACAAACACACGGACCAGACGGCCTGGGAGGCTTTCTCATCAAGCCGCACTGCTTTATTTTTTCTGCTGGGTTTATATACACAAACTCGGGGAGGTGAGGGTAAAGATGCACTTACACAGGAATGTGGTAAATAACAGAGCCAGAACCGTTGCTTAGGAAACACTATATCTGACCTTCAGAGCCCACCATGAATAACTGTTTTTATGCCAGGGGAGAAAGCACTAAGAAGAGAAACAGGGGCTTTGTGCTGAGCAGGAGTGATAAAAGTGTCGCCTCTCTCAGGCTTTCCTAGCTTGTCTCGGGTGAGATTAGGAGGTGGGTGTAGGACATTCCAGTGCAGCTCAGTTCCTGCTACCAAGGCTGAATGTGCTTATCATACATGCAGGTGGCTACAGGGAGGATTTTTCCCAGGGCTAGTTTCTCTAAGATGGAATCAGGCTGTGAGCTGGCTATTCTCTGTCCTGTGGCCTCCAACAACATATAAAACAAAGACTTTGAATAAACTAACATCACTGTATTTAAAATTACATGAGTAAAAGAAAATAGATTTTACTATATAAAATTATAAACTTAGAAAAACCGTTAGTACTTGTAATGACATATTTAAATTTTTTTGCAGTTTTTTCTTACTAGCTATTTTTGTTGTTTGTCAATTAAAAATCATAACTATGGCTAAATTTAAGATTAAAATCTTAAGTTCTTAAAATATGCATTGACATTTGTTGTCTGTACCTTTTGTATCATACCTTACTATTAACTAACTAGAACTGGTTATTAGTAATTCTTACTATTTGCATGGGACTGATACATTAGTATATGTAACTTTAAGGATTATTTACATGTTTATGCATATTTATAAGTAGTAACATTCAAATATGAGAGTGAGAAGGATTACATAACTAGGATAATCTCAAAATCAAAGGTAGATTCATTACTCATTCTTTATTTTGAATGGAGCTACTAAAGAGTTGATTAACCCTGGCTTCCTATTATAGCTGCCATAAGATATAAGGGTAACTGAATGTAATATAACACAAGGGGTCAAAACAGAGTGAAGTCAAAACCAATACTTTAAGGCACAACTTGTTGGTTCTATGCTGGCAGGTGATGTTGGTCTCTTTCTCTTTTTCTCTTACTTTCTCTCTCAGTATATATATGTACATATGAATATATAAATATATTTTTTGTTTTAAATATATCTTAAAATATATACACACTAATTTTATTTATAATTTCTTAATTCTCAACTCCATTATATCAAATATTTCATCACATTATTTTGTGAACTGCAATAGAGTATCATGTTAAAAATTGTTATTTATCTGCCATATTCTGCTGTGTACATATATGTATATGATCTTTTGCTATAGACAAGTATCTACTTTTCAAGACTTTATAATCTTTCCTTTGTTTTCATGGACATATTGAAGAATTATTGAGCATATTTAATACTGCTACAACCTTTCTTTTTAAAGAAAATTATTTATTTTTATTTTATGTGTATGAGTATTATGCCTGCATGTGTGTAAGTGCACCCATGTTGTACAATGCCCACAGAAGTCAGAAAAGGGTGTCAGATCCCTGGGAACTAGAGTTGTTAGCCACCATGTGGGTGCCAGAATTTGAACCCCAGTCTTCTGAAAGATCAGCCAGTGTTCTTAACCACTGAACCATTTCTCCAGCCCCAAACTTTCTCTTTTTTTAAATTTTGGAAGATATGTATTTTCCAAAGAAGAATTAGAGAGGTTTTAGATGTGAATCTTTTTTCTGTTTATCATCCATTGTTTTACCTCCTAGAATTTGAAGGTAAGATCCTACTTCTGAAGACAGGACATATTTCAGACACAAGATTTGGAGCAATGGAGCTGACATTGACCTGGAAGTCACCTCCCTGAAGGCTAGCTCTCACAGTTTTGGAGGACAGTATACAAGCTGCTAAAGGAGAACATTAATCGATCTCCCAACCCTATATTTAAGGCATAATAACCACAAGAATGAATGACACAGCAAACCATATTGAGGAAGTAGTGACACTTTTATCTTGGGGATAATCAACAGCTACTTGATTGGACTTAAATCTTGTTCAATGGGAGAGAACTCATGTGTGGTACTGTAAGCATAGCCAAATCTACATGGCTGTAGAGATCATAGATCATAGAGAAAACCCCAAGGCTGTTACATCACTAGACAAATGTAATTTCTTACTATATGCTAAATAGGGATCCTTATATTTACAGACAATTATGCCAGTCACAAGCTTCTTTTTGCAACAGACAGAGACTATTACAGAGTTCCACAACTGATGAAACTTACATACAGAATGAATAAGTGTCTGTGAACTGCCCAATCCTAAGTGACACATCAATGGAACATCTACCTCTAAAGCTCATGGTTCCATGAGTGGAACAAGGGGTAGGAAGACTATTAATACATCTCTCAACTCATGAACAAAGTTCTCTCATGGAATAGAGATCAATGAACATAAATTAGCCAAGCTCAGAGAATAAGAGTGAAGAGTGTGTGTCCTTGGATAGGACTCTTAAACTCCACCCACCAGGGACCATTGCAGAAGAGGGGGTGGAATGATTATAAGAGTAGGAGAGGAAGTGCATGAACATATGGAAATGGAGTCCTACATGCTCTTGGGACCTTGGTCATATGAACTTAAAACAAGTGGTATCAACATGCAGAAGACCCATGCAAACTCAAGCAGACAAAAGTCCAACATAGAACTTTGGAATTGGGCAGCAGGCCTAATGTTAACTAAAGAACTATTGGACAGCTGATTACTACTGATCTTTGAGGAAGTGACTCTAGGTAGGCTTACTAGATCCCAGTGTATGAATGTGTATTTAGGGATGTCAGGGGACACTAAGTTACTTGATAGGCCTTAGTAAAAATGACAAAATGCATCCAATCCATATGGGAGGATGATGACAGGGAGTGGGGTATAAAGATAAGATGTTGTGTATGAAATGGAAAAACCTTCAATAAAATATTTAAAAATAAAAACAATCATAAGTATTGTTATTAGTATATTTTTGAGTTATATAACTTATTTGGGTACATACCACGAGGTTTCCAATCACCATGACCATCATGAAGACAGTAAGGCACATGGCTTGGCCAGCGACCTCCATGCAGTCCCACATGGTCTCTATCCACTCTCCACAGAGCACACGGAACACGATCAAGAAGGAGTGGAAGAAATCATGCATGTGCCAGCGTGGTAGCGTGCAGTCACTGGCGATTTTGCAGACACAATCTTTGTAACTTTTGCCAAAGAGCTGCATGCCGACCACAGCAAAGATGAAGACGATGATGGCTAACACCAGGGTGAGGTTGCCCAGCGCCCCCACCGAATTGCCGATGATCTTGATCAGCATATTCAGCGTGGGCCAGGATTTTGCCAACTTGAAAACTCGGAGCTAGAAAAAGGAAACAAATTAATACACACTATTATGATTTTCACAAGCATTAATTACATTGAAACTTACAAAGAAATGATTAAAGTTAAATCTCTTAGGAAGAGTGTATGATTCAGTAACAGAACATTCTCTAGTATGGTTGAGGCTCTGAGGTCCATATCTAGCATAAAACCCCTATAAGAAATCCTCATAAACTTTTTCTTGCCTTGACTCTCTTAGATTCATGATTAATATTTGGATCCTCCCAGGAAGAATCTAGTTTTACCATATTATAATTGTGTCCATATCTTCTTTGAAAGAGAACTCAATGATTATTTGGAAACTATGTTCTTTAATTTGTTTATCTTAGCTCTAAGGAGACTCACACTATCATGGTAACATGTGTGAATAATTTCAGCCAAAAGATTCTTGTCACAAAGGTTCTAAGTAATGGTATTGTGAGCCTTGATACAAATAGAAAAATATTAATTATTAATTAATGCTACCCTGGGGCATTGCTATTACTAAATATACATACATTGAAAACCTGGAATATTTTCTCTGGTCCCATAATTATTTCTTTGATTGGCAAGGACAGGTATATGAATTAATACATATGTTTAATAATTCTTCAAACTTTTTCTTTTTTATTTTTGATAGGGTATATTTTCCCAGAAGTAGAATTATAATTTCATGCATATCTTGTATCTGAATGTTATCCATCTCAACAAAAGGCTATTTATTTTTTCAATGCATTAAAATATGGAACATTTGTATTAAAATACTTCTTAGGTTTGAAAACATAAATTGAACTAGACATAAGAAGCAATTATTAGTCAATATGGTGACTGAAAAACACATTAAAATTTGGACAACTGGTGCTGGAGACACAGCTCAGAGGTAGACCATGTACCAGGTCATGAGTTTTATTCTGAGTACTGAAAAATAATAATTGATAATAATAGAAAGGTTTAGATTACTACTTTTCTGAAGAAAGTTTTTATTAATAACTGGTAATAAATTTTTCCCCATTTAGGAACAATTTTTAGTAATGCAAAGTTACACAAAATCTTAAAATGTTAATGATTGTGTAGTAAAGTCTACGGTAGCACTATGCAAGAACACTGTTGGAAATGCTTGGGAAAAATTGCTGCTGTCTTATCTTTTTTTTACCAATCGGAATGAACGGAGAACTGATAATCCTTCCACATTGGCGAGGCCAAGTTCTACCAGGCTAAGTGTCACAATGAAACCATCAAAGATATTCCAGCCTTCTTGGAAATAATAGTAAGGATCCATGGCAATGATTTTCAGAAACATTTCTGCTGTAAAGATCCCAGTGAAAACCTAAGATCAAAACAAAATTACTCTAATTCTATCAGATAATGATAAAGAAAATATTATATTTTCTCTTAGAATAAAAAGCTTAATCTACTTTTAGAATAATGGCCTAATAGGTTTGTAGAGTTATGTTTAGTTGAAAAGACTCATATATTAGTTTACCATATCATCCTCACAGAAGCTCCAACAACTACTGTAAATATCATAATTATTTCATTACATGTAAAGAAACCAATGTTGCAAGATGTATAAAAACGACTAAACTCAGTATCATCCAACAAGAAAATTGCTAAATTAGAACTTGAGTGCTAATGTACAATTTTGACAGTTTTTCCCACTATATTAAAATTGTGTTTTCTCTAGATCTTACATAGCACAGATACTGACAGGCTTTGCCCTTGAAAAGTTCATATATATATATATATATATATATATATATATATATAAACTTATACCTGTTTCTTTCAAGTCGAATTGTTACTGTACACATGCCTATGTTGCTATAACATGAGCAATTATGTGTAATTATGATTAATTACACACATGAAAATTATACTTCTACAATACAAATATTATCGCTTAAAAAACAGAAATAATACATTTCAGGATATCATACAAACTTCAGACCAAATATTATACTAAATGTATGTAATACTTTAGATAATTCTTTCTTTTGTCAAATATAAACTAATACTTCTAAGTTGAATCAACTGTCAAACATTTTAATAATTTATGTTATAAAGTTAAAAAGGAAAGCATTAAATGGCAACTTTCACCTAAAATGGACTTTCTAAACGTATTACATGCAAATTATACTCAGAACTTTCAGGCTTGGATCTAGACTAGATGTATCAAACAGTTCACGACTGCCTAGTTCCTGGGAGTAGAACTAATGGAGACATTTTAAGTTGCTAAATCATTTCTTGAAAGAATGAAAAAGAAGAATATTTTAAGGTCTTCTAGCTAGGGCAAGCATGATGTATCATTCAAAAGAAAACTGATTCCTTAAAGTATGAATTTCTAAATCTTGAAAACATAGGAGATATCATCATTGACTTTTAAAATATTGTTGTAGGTCTATGCATTTCATACTAGTATTATAACTTTATTATAATTCCACTATGTCAATCATTTCATCATATTTATCTCGGTTTTTTGCATAAACACTGGGATCATTATTTTTGGTAAAAAGTAATATCTAGCCAGCTAGATATAATTGCCACGGATGTAGAAATTGTGGTTGACAGAGTGTTAAGAGATATTAAATGTGGTAAAATTTTCTCAAACAGAAAATTTGAAGACTGAACACATTTACCTTCCAGTATGCTTACCAAGTTTCCTACTGTAAGCACATTATTGAAGTGATCTGTCATGGGGTAATGTTCCATGGCCATGAAAAGTGTATTTAATACAATACAGATGGTGATGGCCAGATCAACAAATGGGTCCATCACAACCAGGTTGACAATATGTTTCACTTTTAACCAATATGGAGAACAGTCCCAAATTAAGAATATGTTGGAAAACTTATACCAACAGGGTGGGCATTTCTGTCTGGATTCTTCAAGCTCTAGATTTAAAGAAAAAGAAGACTAATTAGTATTTTATATGTCCAAATATTTATTGCAGGTCTATTAAACATACTTCTAGTAGTAGGAACATTTGTATTTGCTATAAAATGAACTGCCTGATAAAAACAATATACTGTTACTTTAGACTCCTAAAGATAGTTCATTAGATATGTACACAGTAGAGATAAAAAAGAAACAGTTTCTTCTATTCTGCATGGATACTGTTCCTCAGCACTTATTAAATGAAGTTTTAATAGGAACATTGTTTGGGCAATGCACTCTGTAATCCAGTATTAATGAAGGGCTATATTCCTGTAAGAGTTAGGGTAGGAAATAATCAATAATCATATTTTTGCTGTTTTTATTTTGTGGAAATGACTCTCTTTAATCTTAAAAGTATTTAAAATAGTGTTGTAAGGAACAGAGTTGCTAAAGTCTGAAGCTAGTAGAACAGAGGGTTTCTATGACTAATGGGATTAGAAACCCCTTATACTTTCCACACACAACCAAGAAATTAAGACTTTGGAGTCTAATACCTCTGAATTCAGTTTTCAAAGCTTTTGGAACGCATGATTACATGTAATAGTAAGTCAAGTCTTTACTTCTTGAATGCAGTTTCCAACACTGAAGTAGAGACATTTGGTTCAAAGAAGACAATGCACATTTACTGAAAAACTGAAACAGAAGTGGGATTTGTGACAAACCTTCTACAGTATTTGTTAAGATACTGGCTATACTCATTGCTCTTTGCCTTTGGGAAGGATCTTCTAGAAAATCCATGGAAACATGGAAAGAACTTGACCTTCTCTTTCTCATTTCAGTTTCCGTGGTTGTTCCCTGTAAAGAAAATACTAATCCTTTAAGTCATTAACTTGAGCAATATGGCAAACAAACAAATGGTGACCGAGATTTTCATGAAACACATGCACCATGCATCTTTGTATTTAACTAGTATTGGCAGATACTGGTGACTTATTGGATCATTACCCTGAGATGTCCAAACTGTTAACGATTTAGACATAAAGAAAAATTTGAAGTTTTTGACTTCTTGATTTTTATAATTTTATGAAATGTGATATTATCATATATTATATAACTGGTAAAATTTTTCCGCAGATGTATTTAACAGTTATTTTTATTTATGAATGAACAGTAAAAAACTTAGTAACTTGAAAAGTCATATAAGTGATCAAGCCATTCCATTTCTGAGAAGGTAGTTATTTCATTTTAAGGAAATACCAAAGACTATTTACACACCATCTCATTTTTTAGACATAAGACATGGACGATCATTGAAAACACAAAGTGTATGTTACAAACAAACAAACAAACACACACAAACACACTATGGTTGTAGGGGCAACAGTTTCATCCAGGGTATCAAAGCAATAAGTCATCTAATATTCACTCAGTCATGCCTCATCATGCTGATATATTTCCAAGTGATTGGTTTAAAAAGAGGCAGCCTTTGTTTAGAAATTCCTAGTATGGATGTACATTCACAAAATCGTAATATACCTTTGTACACAGACAGTTATTTTATCTGTCTATAATGATAATTATTGGTGTCCCTTTATGTAGATTAGTTTTGAAAAGACCTATATCAGCATTTCAGTAAGACAAATATGGGACCTGGATATCTGAGGTGATGATGAAGCTATCTATGCACAGTGTTTTTGAAAACTTGAACTAAAGCAAAGATATGCTATAGAATCTGGTGGAAAGATTTACTATACACCCTTCACACATAAAGAGATGTTTACTTTTGTACCAGGGCCTCAGAGGATGTATCTGTTTCAATATCTAAATTCAGTGAGGGTACATAGCAAATCAACCAAGGCAGTAATTATTGTGTAATTAATCCTTAAAATGTGTAATAAGTAATGCATTCAATTTTGTGCAAGAGAGTGCCAGGACTTTAAGGTTTAGTTGGTTAGTCTATTACAGGTACTACAAGATGCAGGTGCATTCTCAGCTCGACCAACCAGGAATCATTCTCAAGAGTTCCATTCTGTAGAAACACTGGCTGGTGCAGCAGTCATGGGCCAGCCATGCCTAAACTATGTAAAACTTTCTTACATTGTCATCAGTAGCTGGCTTATCTATTATCACCTCTGGCAGAAGCTGTCCAACTGGCGATGTAGGAACTGAGGGTCCACCAACCAAGGAAACCACACCATTGCAATCCACCGTGCTGTGCATCTTCCCATTTGCTGGAAACATTGCCAGCATTCTGGATGACCTGCTGGTTTGACTTAGGTTACTGTTGCGGCGCTCTCCATGTCGTCGAGGCACAAACAAGGAATCTCTCCTGCTCTCATTATCCTCAAAGGTGCTGTGCTCATCATCAGCAAAGTCATTCTCGGATCCCACATCCTTTGCTCGCCCTCTAAAGCTGAAAAGGCTTGTTCTGCTATTTCTCCTCGGAGAAAATAGGGAGCCACGAATGCTCAACAGGGACTAAAAGTTGAAGCAAACAATAAAAAATAAAACAGTATGAAAATGGCCCTTTGAAATCATTTTGCAAAACTAAGTTGAAGGAAATTTCATCATTCATTAGAGAATGTGACACACTCCTTCTGATTAACATTCTACAGGCATTCAGATGAAATTAAATTAGCTTTATACAGTGGGGTTTCCAACCATTGGTATTAAGAAACAGAGAGCTACAGTGTAGCCTAACGATAGTGGGAAAAAAATTCCGAAGTCGTCACCTCAGGTTTAAATAGAAAAATCCTAAGTGGACAAAGTCAATGTTCAGTGAACACTAATAGCAAGACCTTAACCAGGCAACATTTATTTTTCATTGCTCTTTCTTTTCAAGAAATTCCAACAGTAATTTTAACAAATTATTTTAGTTCACCTTTCTTGAGTCACTTTATTTTTTAATTTACCTATAAAACATAGCATCTTTAGAACTTGAACTTAAAATTTGAAATTCTGGATGATGAACTTTTCAACAAAGTTTATCATTACTAATATTTTCAGAAGCATACATGACAAGTTATAAAGGAGTTATGGAATAAAAACAACATAAAATCATTAAAATAACCAAAGACACATTAATCTTTTCATTACATTTTCTTATTGTTGTTAGAAGAGCTGAGGACCAGAAAGTTCCATGTCATTAATTACTCACAATTACCAGAAGGCAGTATCAGAATGAAATCCAGTTCTCGGGACTGGAGAGGTGGCTCAGTGGTTAAGAGTCCTGGCTCCTCTTACAGAGGACCCTGGATTTGGTTCCCAGTATCCACATGGCAGCTAACAACCATCTGTAACTCCAGTTCCAGGAGAATCAGATGCCCTTTTCTGACAACTACAGATATTGCCCAACATGGGTGTACTCACATAATTGCAGGCAAAGAACTTATACACATAAAATAAAAATAATAAATAAAACTTTTTTTAGAAAAAGAAAATTCAGTTTTCCTGACTTCTAATCCAGTGTTATTTCAACCGCATCTAAGAGCAAACTTATGTATGTGTGGAGTGCAGTAAAACATTCACATATTTGTATAGAGAAAGGATAGTTTTAAATACAAGAAAATGGTGGTCAGTTCAGTTGCTGAAAATTTCGCTCTGTTTCAGTTCTCTCCCTATTTTCAACAATCTCACCTTCAGCCACGCAGTGCGCTCAGCGGTGCTTACCTGGTGTGGGGAGGAGAACCTCTTTTCATACGTCAGTCGGTTCCCTTCTATGGAGAAAGGAAACCCTTTCCTCCTGATGCTGTCTTCAGATTCAGATTTGTGGAATTCATCCTCATCTTTCTCTTCCCCACCAGACTGCTCTTTCTGTTTTCTTTTCTTTCTCCGATTTCGTCTTTCTTTAGCGCTCTTGGAACTCAACTTGGAGGCTTCAGATGAGCTATCTGAGAGCCTGCCTGCTGCACTGGGCTCTCGGGAATGTTCTGAGGTGGTCGCAGCTGCCGCTTGCTACATTGAGGAAGAAATAGCTTCAGCGTGGTACTAGAGAAGATTTTTAAAAATCTTTTTTTTTAATTACTCAAGTATTTGTATATAATTTACAAAGTACATTTAGCAGACTAAAGCTAATATCACATAGATCCTTTCCAAATGTAAAGAAGATTCCCTTTTTTTTCCTTTTTAGTAATAATGACTTTCAGAGATAATCTAGTTTCCTCCATGGTGATATTTCTGATTATGTATGTGTTATGCTATGAAGACCACATATTCAAACAGATTCATTGGGCATCAACATGAACTTAAAATGATATCACTAAATAGGACTTGATTTATTCT
The DNA here is from genome assembly GCA_035773235.1 of Eospalax fontanierii. Lineage (NCBI taxonomy): Eukaryota > Metazoa > Chordata > Mammalia > Rodentia > Spalacidae > Eospalax > Eospalax fontanierii. The sequence continues at coordinate 65,172,740 of CM069530.1, read as the reverse complement.
GGAAATTGGTGTATAATTGGCGTCATCTTCATTTGTCTGAAAAAATAAGCTAGAAAGAACATAGAAGAAAAGCTGCCATCCTAATACATTTAATCCTGGCTGTGGAATGAGATGATCAGCCAGGATCCTCCTTCCAGTTGCCGAAACTGTCCATGTGATACATGCCCTCCATGTATGATCCATCAAAGTTATGAATGACTATACAACCCTTTCCTCCCTTCTCCACGGTACCACATCCATAAGAAAGAGAGGGTTGATGGCTCCGCTAAGCAAGATAAGAGGATCAGTTCTCCAAAAACTGCTCTGGCCATCTTCACCGCAACACTGGCTTTTACTGGTCACAAAGTTTTTAGGAAATAAAAGAAAAAGCCATGATTTGTGGTCATAGATTGTTCTGGTATATATGAAGCCTGTCCTTTATAATTATTATTGTTCCCACAAAATCCTCAGTATGGAACCACAGTAAGTAAATTAACATATCTGAATGAACTCGTTTTAAAATAAAGGCAGTGAATTTGCATGTTATATTTAGAAAACGTACGGGAACATGGGAGTGATGGGATAGAGCTTTACCAATTATTGCAATTGGTGCACTGACCCCTTACTTTAAGAACAAGTAACCTCTTTGGGTACCTAACCTCCATGCTTCCAGTGATGTTTCATTCCCATTTGCTGCTGCTGGAAAATGAACATCCATACTAAAAAACAATATTTTTTTTGATTGAAGAAGGAAAATAAGAATATTTTAAAGAAACACATGAATATGTTTATATAAGAACTAATTTGTTTGTAAGCTGAGATGATTTTTTGTGATTTTATTCTAATGTCAGTATACTCATTTAGTGAAAAATTTCCGTTAAAAGTTCCTCAAGGGGCTGGAGAGTTGGCTCAGTGGTTAAGAGCACCTGCTGCTCTTCCAGAAGACCTGGGTTCGATTCCTAGAACCCACATGGTGGCTAACAACTATCTTAACTCTGGATCCAGGGGATCTGATGCCCTCTTCGGACCTCCATGGGCATTTCATGACGTGGGTGCACATGCAGGGAATACACTCATGCACATGAAACAAAAACAATAAATAAATATTTAAAAACTCCTCAGTAGTCATTTTTAAATTCTCTTTTATTCTGACAGTCTTAAGATGAGTAGAAAAACATGAGAAATTTCCCCCTTGGCTGGTATTGAAACATCTTTGAGCAATTAAATGATATTCTTAAAGTAACTGAAGCAAAATAGATGGTCCAGGTCCAGAAGTCCTTATGGATGCTCACGATACCAGTACTGTCAGAAAATACTGCCTTCTACTTTCTTCTTAATATTTTGGTAACCATCAAAGCAATAAAAATTTAGAACCAAAAGGAAAAAAGTAACAAAGGCTTATGCTGTGAGACAAGATAGACTTGAATTGGAAATATACCTGAGCTGCCTCTTGCTGTTTTTTTAACTGTTCCAGCATCTGCTGAAACTCCGCCTCTTTCTGTTCAGCCTCCTCCAAGGTGGCCTGATTCTGTTCTTCGTAGGCCATGGCCACCACAGCCAGGATCAAGTTTATTAGGTAGAAAGAGCCCAAGAAAATGACCAACACAAAAAATATCATGTATGTTTTCCCAGCAGCACGTAATGTCTGAAAATAAGAATACCAGAATTTATTTTTATTTTTTCATGAACAGACTTCACCTTTCAATTTACTTGAGTGTCTTCAGAACTCTGCTATAATTCCCAATTGCATTCCTTCCCTATTCATTTAACCTCTACCTCTTCTTTCTTCTTTAACTCATGCATTCATAGTCATAGTAAGAAATTCTTGGATTCACCCAGAATGAAATAGTAGCCAGAAAAACGATGGAGCCCTTCACTGAAAAGCTGAGCCTTTCATGTAAGTCCAGAAAGAGCACAAAGATAAACCATTTGAGAAGGAGAAAGGACTGAGAAAAGGGGTGTCCTCTGTTCAGGAGAAGCTGTCTGAGAAGAGCAAGAAATTAGGCTTGAGTCATCAAGGAAAAACGGGAGAGAATTGCTATCCTTGGCATCACTCTGCAAAACATGTTCTATACTCAGTGGGATAGAGGAGCCCAAACCTCTGGATTTCCAGCTTTGCTGTCTCTATTACATCCTGCTATGGTTTGTATTTCATGACTCAATTTGTATCATTAGGCAATTTTGCTTAAACACAGTATCTCTTCAGATTCTTACCAGTTGGTAAAGATTTTCCCAGAAGTCCTGAGTCATCAGTCGAAAAAGAGACAAAAACGCCCAACTGAAGGTATCAAAGCTTGTGTAGCCATAATTAGGGTTTCTTCCAGCTTTCACACACATATATCCTTCGGGACAGTGTCTGCAAGTGGGGAAAAAGAAAACATGACAAGGCATGCTGCCGTCTGTTTATTCTGGTACAAGTCTATATCTACAAAATGATGCAATCACCAGTTAAAGAACATGAGCAGGATACGGAACTACAGATACACTGACCCGCCTTTGACTTTGATCATTCTACTAGACACTTGGTGTTATTGCTGTTAGCAACCCCTTATTTAACTATTTTATTTTCCTCACTGTGGAGTCCCCAGAGCTAATTCATAGCTTGACACACCTGTCTCAGGGAAATAGCACTACAGCTCAAAGTATTGCTTTTTGCTTTACAGAAAATAAACAATATTTAAATAATCCCAGATTATATATACTTATACATCTTTACTGAAATTAGTTTGAGTAAAGTTAGTTTTTATCATTAATCAATTCCTACAGAAAGAGAAAAGATGTATATATACATAAAGATACATATATGGAGATATCACATAAACACAAACTACAGAAATTAATGGCTTACCCTGCATCAGAACTATTTCCACAGAGTAGTGCATCTAAAAAACCTTCCAGGAAATAATGATATCCTGTTTAAAAAAAATCACATGACATTTACATTGTGAAGACATCAAAGGTTGAGTAGGAATGACTTTGAAACTCGTTTAAGTAATTCAAAGCATATCTCATAATGCATCTAAATACATGAGCTTCTTCTCATTTCTCCCTTCAAATTCTACCTATTACATTAAGTGCAAAATTTTCTTCATTATTATTAATGTAAAATTAATGACCGTCATAAATACTAGGAGAACATTTATAAAACAATATCACTATTTTTCTACTGCTTTCATAAAATAAAAAATTAATTTAGTAGAAGTAGGTAAGAATACAGATAACCCAAAATGACTACGTATTTCAAAGTAAGATGATGTTTTTTTGGTCTTCACTTCTATATTTAATAGTATTAATAATTTAGGAATAATTATAATTTGCATTTTATCAGTTTCTGGAATATGTTATTTTACAGAAAAACATTTATAAATGATAACAAGCATATCAAAATAAATGAAAAGGTCAGCATATTAAATATTAACACTAAAATAATTATGATAGATGAGCACTACATTAATGTCAGATCTTGTTTCTAATAAACCCCTTCCTTTTTTCAGTGGTCACTTGAAGGATCTCCTGTGACATTCTCCATAATCCTGTACTTCTGTTCCACTAAAGGTTTGGCAATGAAGGAGCCTCCCAATTGTGTGACCAGTGACACATACATATCCAAATTAATCTCATTATACTCATTATCCAGTATTATAACCACTTTAAAATATCATTCCTCCTGGAAATAAAGTCACACAAATTATTCTCTATTACTAGCCTTTCAATAAAATTAGTAAGTCAATGAATGATGGAAAGAGGAACACATTGCATTAAGTAATCTTTGCTGGGCTGTACAGAAGAAATATTTCCCACATGCCATATTTCATAGGAAGTTCATCCATCCAGTCTTCTAAAGGATGCAGGATCTCATACAAGAAAACATCATATGTATTTACAAATATCTCAACACTTTTAAATACAGAAAATGTGGTTGGGTTTTTAAGCTTTTAATTCAAATTAAAGTGAAATGATTATGATAATATTGGAACACTTGTTTTTAAAATTTTTTTCTAAATTTTTGAGAAATTTATACATAAGTATCATTTTTTTCATTTCCCACTCCTCTCAGTCAGTCCCCTTCCAGATCCTTTCACTTCCTCTCAATTTCCTGTCTTCTTTGATTACTATTGTTGTATATACATACATACATACATTTATAAATATCCACACACATATATAATACACTGAGTCCATTTAGTTATGCTCATGTGTACCTGTGTTGAGGGCTGTCCACTTGGGATTAGAGAACCTTTCAGGGAGCTAGTCCCTGGAGAAAACTGATTCTTCCTCCCCCAGCATTCACAGATTACCTGTCACTCTTCATTTAAAGATAGGATGCTATGAAATTTTCCTCATCCATATTGGCAAGTCATCTAGTTTTGTCACTGTGCAGATCTTGTTAGATCATTGGTGCTTATTTTAGTTTTTTATTTAATATGCATAATTGTTTTGCCTGTATGTATGTAAGTGCACCTGTATGTGCAATGACTTTAGGGGCGAGAAGAGGACCTTGAATCCCTTGGAGCTGGAGTTATGGACAACTCTGTTAGCTGTTATGTGGGTTCTGGCAACCAAACCTCAGTCCTCTGGAAGAGCATTCAGTGCTTTTAGGCTGAGCCATCTTTCCAGCCCCTAACCTTGGGATAATTTTTAAAATTTGTATAATTGTAAAGGAAAGCTTGTCCTTTTTTCCATATGTGTGTGTGTGTGTGTGTGTGTGTGCGCGCATGTGTGTATGATGGTGCACATGTGGATGTAGATATGCATGCGGGTGTGAACTCAGAAGTCGACTTTGGGAATTTTCCTCAACTTCTCTCCACTTTATTTTTTGTGCCAGGCTCTGTCACTAATAGAGCTCACTGGTCTAGAAAGAAGGCTGGCTTGTGAGCTCCAGGGGTTCATGTGCCCGCCTCCTCCTTCAGTGTGGGGATTAAACACAAGTACACTGCACCTGCATTCACATGGGTTCTGGGGCTACAAACTGGGGTCCTTGTATTTGTGAGGCAAGCACTTTACTGACTGAGGTTTCTCCCTCAATATTTTCTTTATATTCAATAATCTAAAAGCTTTAGCCTAATGAAACTATAACTTGCAAGTCACAAGGTTTAACTTTAATTTTAATGAATGAACTTTTCTATCCCTTTCAAAGATAAATAGTTTTATTATATTTTATTTCATTTAACTTTTTTCAACACATGTAACAGCATTAGGGAAGATGATATTCATAGATCTTTAGGATCAAAAATAACCAGATTTTTTTTTATTTCTTTAGAGAAGAGGAAAATATTATCTAATAAATTTTCAGTATTGAGAATAAACCCTAAGCAAGATCTTCACAGTCAATATCTGATCCAAGGTAAATGTTGGACAAGGAACAGAGTTCGGGGTTTGGTGATAGTGAGTACTTATTGCTATTATGTGAAGTGGGTAAGGAACACGTGTGCCCTGTTTTGACATCCTTCTAACGGCATCTTCTTTATTCTGGAGATTGACACTTGTTTGCAGATGATTTGCTGGTATATGACTGAACATCATGGAAGAAATGGTAACCAATGTATTTTCTAGATCTAGTTATGGTTTGATGCTGATTTTCTGCCTTCACTTTCCCTTTATGCTCTCACTGCTTTAAAACCTGTCCAGTCATCAGTAGCCTTCTGTGTACCATCAGCCACTGAAGGTTTTTTTTTTTTTTTTTCCAGAATATTATTCATTACCCTGAAGTCAGAAAGATAAGGTGATCAACAAACCTGGCTACTGTCTGTGATTTACTCACCCAATGTTTTCCTTACCAGCACATTTCCTGATTAATAATGTTCTAACTTTCCCTCCTTTTGAAATGCTGCTACTGAAAAATACTAAATTAAAGGAAAGAAGGAGGAAATTTTTATTTCATTCTCACTTTAAAAAGAGAGAGGATATGGGAAATTATTTTTCCATTTTCCAGAACAGATTGTTTCTGTGTTCAGTGATTTGGTCTAAACACTTGAAATACTTAAATAAACATAAGCCAGTTTCCATAAATTCATTGATCTATATGGCCTGTCTGTTCCAACTTTGTTTTCAAGTTCGATAGACTTTATTGTTTTCCTCTTTGATATTAAGTTTCAAATACAGTATAATTAACTTTAAGTTTCACTTGATTTCCTTACAAAGACAGAATAACCTAGCTTACATGAATATTAAGCCCATCCCTTTAAAATAACTAATCATGTCCGATATGGTCACACACCTTTAATCCCAGCACTTGGCAGGCAGAGGCAGGTGGATCTCTGTGAGTTCAAGGCCAGCCTGTTCTGCACAGTAAGTTTCAGGCCAGAAAGTGCTATATAGTGAGACCCTGCCTCAAAAACCAAATTAAAGTAAAGAAAAGAAGAAAAAAATCAGTTTCATCATTATTTCCATATATCATTGCACGGTTCTGGCCTTCTGCAGTAATGTTTAGTGGACACGGTTAGTGAAGAATTTTCACAAATTGTATCTCCTTCGTCATCTCAATTGTCATAGGAAGAATGAGCAGTGATAGATGATCTGGGAAATTCCCTCTAGCTCACTTATTAGCCTTTGACATGCTGACGCAACACATAGAAGTGTTTAGGAGTCAAAACTAGAAAGGTTGTCAAGGTAAATATCATATATGTACAAACTGTGTATAAGATGCCTAATAAAATTCTTTAAAATCAATTCCAGAGATGCAAGTGATCTATTAATTGAAACGTGAGGGAGGGGCTAGGGATCAAGCTCAGTGATAGAGCACCTGCCCAGCATGTGAAATTAACAAAATGTAGAAGAAAGAATGTTAAATCCAATTAGGTAGCTGCTGATTACCTCCTAGATAAAAGTGCTACTACCACACCGATAAAGATAGTTGGCTGTGCCAGTCATTGTGCTTATTAGGCTTTATAGCTAGGTTGGCCCATTGATTGATTTGATTGATTTTCCTCCCTTAGTAGTTTGCATAGTATGCCCTAGTACTATGAAAGCTAGTCTTCAAGGGGAAGGCTTCCAGGTCAGTTCCAGCTCAATTGCTTCAAGTCCTATGTCCAAAATATGTCCTGTTTTTAACAATAGGGTCTTACCTTCAAGTTCTGGAAGGTAATCTAAGGCTGTGGTAGTAGCCTGTGTTATTTTGGGAGTCTCTTGCACTACACTGATCAACAACTTGAAGGGAGGTTTCTCTTGTCTGGCAGTATACTTCTTTTTATACAGCTTTCAGCTGTACACATGCAATCATGTTCAGATATTTTATGTGTATTTTTCAGGGGGGCTTTGAGTTAACACATTTCTGTCTTTTCACACTACCTAAGCTTTATTGACTTCCCCTCCTTCTCTTCTCTCTTTCACTCCCCCCCATCTAAACTCCCTCCTCAGTTAAAGTACTCCCATTTCCCCTTGACAATACCTATTCCCGTACTTTCCCAATCAGACGAAAACTCAGCATAGAACTGGAGAAATGGGCAGCAGGTCCCAATCTTAGCTGAAGAGTGGTTGGCAATTAATTTCTGCTGGGTGAAGGAGAGTATATCTTCTTTAAGAGAGTGACTCCAGATAGACTGACTAGAGTCCAGTGGATGAAGTTTCACAGGAGGACATCCGGGCACAAATGTTTGAACATCCAATGGGCTTCAACATATATGACAATGCATAAAATTCTATGTGGTGGGGGACTGTGGGGAGTGAGGATAAGGCAGGGGATCTAAATTTGATTAAGATCTATTACATGAAACACACAAAAACTCAATAAAATATACACAAAAAGAAATTTCAAATAAAAATGCAGTTTTAAACATTTTAACATAGTTTCAAAGAGATCACAACCTTCTTGTGATTGTTTTTAATTTCTTCATGTATAGATAGAAGGCAGGTTATCAATAACAAAACAAATATATATAGTGGTAATTCTTACTTGTGTCCTGAATGTAGGATTTCCAGTCAAACTCATACACAGTTTCATTCACAAGTGTGCCATTGTAGTCTTTAGTTACATTCTTCTCTATAGTATGCTCCTCCAGGGACGCATTGGTGGGAGGCCATTGTATACATTTATTCCTCAAGTTGCCCATGAACAGCTGCAGCCCAATTAGTGCAAAGACGCTTAGACAGAACACAGTGAGGATCATGACATCAGATAGCTTCTTCACAGACTGAATCAGGGCCCCTACGATGGTCTTCAGGCCTGAAGGAAAGAAGCTTATTACTACGAAGCCTTCACAATCTGAAGTATCAAAACTTTCACAGAACTCTCTTGAAGACATTGAGTGCATGTGTAAATTCCCAAAACGCAGGGAATGGGAGTGGAGGGCAAGACTGTATGAGATGCTGAAGAGCTCACAAAGGTGACCCCTGGAAATGTAGTAATCCCAATAATGAGACGCTGCTCTGTATCCTACTCTGAGAATAGGAAGAAATGGGGATTTGCATTCTCCAGGAAAGCTTATGTTAAAGAAAAGACCTTGTGCTTCTCTAGCTTGCCATTGAAGTTTACTTCCACTTTCATTAGGGTAGGTTGCCAGATTCATAATGAGTTAGCTGAATAAATGTGTTTGCATTCCTACTTTTCTGCAGATAAATGTTTGCTATAAAAGTAGAGGTTTTTTATAGTGTAACTTCACCTTATAGCAAATCTCCCATGCTGATGGACCCTGCTCTTTATTATCTTGTATTTCATCTTTTGTTTGCAAACATTTATATTGGTTACTAGCATAGGTACCAATAGGTGCAAAGACTAAAAAATAAGAAACTGATACATCCAAATGTACGTGAAACAAATGTTGGGTAAAGCTTATATAGTGAAATACAATAACTTTTAAAAGTAGACATCACACAGAATGAACATTAGAGTGTTTCATACAAGAAATCACTAAACTCAAAGGTAGATAAAACCTTTGTTAGGACAGTAAGAATAATTTCCTGTGAAACACCCTTTCTATGAGGCTTGGCTTTCTGTGATGATGAATATCAAGCAAAGAGGCTCTGCTGAAAAGCACTAACCTATGTGCTTGGGGACTAACCTATATGCTTGCATTCAGCTCTTACCTGGAATGACTGAAATTGTTTTCAATGCTCGCAGAACTCTGAATGTTCTCAGCGCTGAGACATTGCCCAGGTCCACAAACTCTGTTACATATCTGTAATGGGGAATTCATACTCAAACACAGTAACAAAATACAGAGCTGTAGGCACAGGAACCTACACTTTATGCTAGTCATTCCTTACCTTGAATTACTGAAATAGTTATCAGACACAAGACTCTGAAAGTATGAAGAACTGAAAAATTGCTTTGGTTTACAAATTATGTTATACACACGTGGAATTAAACCGGAGTTATACAAGATCTGAAGGACTTGTAGTATTTATCTGGAACTTTTATGAAGACCTTTTTGCCTATTTTAAGTAATAGTGTAAGTTGCAAATTAAAATTTAGAATTCATGATTCTAGCTTTATTTCATAGCTTAAAACCAATAACCATATGTGAATCTCATAAAACGTGTCCATATCACCATATGAAAAACAGTATACTCAACATCATATATGATTTGGAAGAATTAATTAAAGAAAACAAGTCTTGGGCTATGGTTTCAGTAAGGAAAAAAGAATACTTGAAATCACCCAACAGAATTTAATCATGATAAGGCAGACTGCCTTACTGTCTGCCTTGAGCACAAAATTAGGATTTTCTAGCATGACTTTAAAATAAAAGTTAAATTAATTAATAATAACATTTATAGGACCCAGTGCTGCTACTTCCATTATTTTTATTTCATTCTCAAGGAATAAAATCCCAAATCCCTACAAGCTCTGGCTGAAAGGCATGAGGAAGGTTCAGCATATCCTGATCAGACATGAAGCTATGAAACTAAGGTCAGGCAGGGAGTATTTGTTCTTCTGAGCATATCAGAGCCTCTCCTTCACACTTGCTGATGCTCCTAGAGGTGGAGGCAGGTGGCACTGGTCCACTGTCCTCCACATCCTACTTTTACCTATTCCCGAATAGCTGTCTATTATTTTCAGGTTCTCCTCCTTAGACAATCAGTTTATTGCTAAGAGAAAAGAGAAGGACATGGATGTAGGACTTGAACATATTACTGAGTGTGAATGGATAAGTTATATTTTGAATAAAGTGAAGAAGAGCATAAAGAGAAAGAAGAGGGAAAGCAAAACGAGTCAGAAAAGAAATAGAGGTGGAGTATATCTGCTTACAAACCTTACAGAACTGTAAGAAATACTAGTTTATTAAATTCATAATGTATCAAATGCTTTCTTTTTCCTATGATCTTGTTTCTAGAGTATTTTGATGTTTATTCTCTATTACTCTACAGAGTGAGTCAAAGACACCATGGAGAGGCACAGCATGAGTAAGATCAGTGAAAATTTGCAGAACCAGTAGAGGTTTTGTTGCTGTAAGTTTTCAAAATCATTCTTCCAGATGGGTTACGAATGATTTGTGCTTCTATAGTATGGTGTATGTGTGTGTGAGAGTTAAAAGACAGACATATATGAACTTTTCACATAGACATTTATTGTGTATGAAATTCGTAGTGTAACTACACAGTGCTTTTATGGCATAGTGAGACAGGCCTTACTCTTTTGGGATACTACATTAAAACAAAGAGCTCAGGTGTATAAACCATGCCAGTGTGTTCTACCATTAAAGTAAGCCCTTGATGAACTTAAGCGCAGACAGAAGACCAAACTCTTTTTTTTTTTCTTTTGAAGTTTCAAAAAGGTCACTTACGCAAATGTAATAACAGTGAAATCAAGCCAATTCCATGGATCACGAAGGAAAGTAAAATCTTCTAAACAGAAGCCCCTTGCAATAATTTTTATTAGTGATTCAAAAGTATATATTCCTGTGAAGGTGTACCTAAAAACAAGGATCCAAAAATAATTGAAAAAATCAGTTTTCATTCCAAGAACATCAGTTTGGCACTCAGTTACTGATTTATTTATTTTTATATTTATTTTATATGTCTTAGTGTTTTGCCTGCATGTATGTAAGCGTGAAGCCTTTGGAGACCAGGAGAGGGGTAGTGAATCCCCTGGAACTGAAGTTACAGATGGTTGTTAACCACCATATGGGTGGTAGAAATCAAACCTGGGTCCTCTGCAACAGCAGTCAGTGCTCTTAATGCTGAACCATCTCTCCAGCCCAAGTCACTCCAACACTGGAACTAATGGATACCAAAAAAGAAAGCTCAGCCATTTGATTTCAGTTTTATAGAAAGAAAACACAGCACTAAATTTAAATGTGATTTCTGTGAAGGATTGGATTTTAAATTTTATTTATTTATTTATTTATTTTATGTGTATGAGTGTTTTGCCTACATATATGTAAGTGTACCTATGCCATGCAGGATCAGAAGAAGTCCTCTGCAAGAGCAATCAGTGCTCTTAATGCTGAGCCATCTTTCCAGGCCCTGGGGATGGTTAGTTTTAATCGTCAACTTGACACAACCTAGAATCCTCTTAGAGTTTAATGAGAGACTGTCTATATCAGGTTGATGTTTGGGAATGTCTGTGGGGGACTGCCTTGAGTGCCTTAATAAATGTGAGAAGATCCAGTCTGAAAACTAGGCAGCATCATTTTGGGCCTGGACTGTGTAGAAGGGGAAAAAGCTAGCTGACCATTGAGCGTACATGCATTCATTTCTCATTGCTCTCTGTCTATGGATGTGATGTGAGAGGCTGTGTCAAGTTCCTGACACCTTGACTGCCCTGCAGTGATGGATTGTATCCTGAAACTGTGAGCTAAAATCGCCACTTTCTCCCCTAAGTTGCTTTTGTCACAACAACAGAAACAAAAATAGAACAACTTCCTACTACATAAAAAGCCTTTTCTTAAGGTGTTATAAGAGAAGTGTGAGAAATATATGTACTGACAATCTAAATAATGTATGTATTGGCTTGGTATTGACAGAAATAGAACCTCCTGAGAATCAGCAGTGAGTTCACTGGAGTCAGCCAATCAATAAGGTGCAGAAGTGTAGGATGATTTTCCTTCAGAAAGAAAAAAAAAAGTTTTCAAAAAAGATTTATTTTCTTTATGTGTGTATATATGCGAGTATATGCACATGTGTATGTGTGGGCAGGGGTGCATGTAAAAGCACAGAAGAGGGAGTCTGCTTCCTTGGAGCTGGAGTTACAGGGATTTATGGAACACTTAGCTTGTTATGTGGATGCTGGGATCCAAACTCCAGTCTCCATGATTTCTCAGAAAGCAATATTAACTATTGAGCCATCTGTCTAGCCCTTGATTTCAATGCTTTAAGAATGAGAAGGTATTGCTAAATTGTCAACACAACACTTTTCCTTTCTTCAAGATAGGTTAATGTGGGGATGGAGAGACGGCTCAGCCGTTGAGAGCACGGGCGGTATTCGCAGAGAACCTGGGCTTGTTTCTGAGCACCCACATGGCAGCTAACAACTCTCAGTAATTCCAGTTCCGTGGAATCTGATGCCTTCTTCTGGTCTCTGTGGGCACTGAAGGGCACAAGTGTACTTACATACATGCAGACAAAATACTCGCCTTTATTAAAATCAAAGTAGATAATTCTAGAAGTAAAATTTTAATTTAGAATAAAATTTTGCAATAATTCAGAAACATATTTTTCCCAAACTTAAAATTTGCATTCTTAATTTGGAGTTTGTGGGTAGTATACAATCACAGAGAAACTAAAGACCTATAGGGCCTTTCATCCTTCATATATAACTAACTGAACTGATGTAAATTTTACCTAGAATGAAAGCCCATCATATATCTTGTCAATTTTTCTGAAATTCCTTTCAATGTATTTTTCAGACACTGTGAATCTAAAAGTAAAAGTGTTTAGTGTCCTCTTAGACTTTTAGTAACCACCAATTAAAGGTTGCAGACAGATCCTAGATCTAATACCAGCAAGCCAGGGGGTCCAGTGAGGATTATCTTGCTGCATAATAGCTTTATCAAACATACCCTTTGGTTTTATTTTAAGGATACATTAAGACATAGCTTCAAAATCTCAATATATATGAATAAATATTTTTAAATGTATAAATTGAACTTACTCTACATTCTTTGTCCATTCAGGAGGATTACTCATTGTCATAAACACACAGTTTGTCAAAATAGTGCACATAATTAACATGCTGAATAATGTAGGCTATTGTTAAGGAATATTCAAAAGACAATTCAAGCAATACGTTATACAGGAGAAACACTGGAAAATCTAAATTGCAGTTCAGCTAGGACTCAGTGACAAGCCTGTACCTGCAAGTTGTCTAATCCCTTTAAATTTCATTTTCTTAATCTGTTAACTGGCATAATAGTTTGACCTTCACAGAGTAATTGTTCAGATTCAATGAGGCACAGGATGAGAGAATGTAATGGTATGAGCTGCTGTCCCAGCAGTGATCAGACCAACATGCTAACCTCCCAGAGAGCTTTAGGGAGATATATGGTTGGAAATGATCTGGCTTTGCATAGTTCTTGAGCAGAAAGCATTCATTTGAACTAATTCAGGCAATTAGAATAGTAAGTTGTAGAGAAGGGCACTTATCTGACTCACAATACTGAAAGTCTTCATTAACCGACTTAGTTCAGTGCACTAAATATCTTACCGTCAAGGCAGAGCATGGAATTAAGTGTTGGATTGTTCCATTTGGCTGGGTTTATAAGAGTGGGGCAACACTGAATCACATGAAAAGGAATACTCTTGAAGGTCCAGACTCACAACTATGTGAATATATTTGAAATTTCACACAGCAAAATGATCTGAGACCGGTCTCTCATTTTCTCTGAAAATTGACCTCACTCTGTCTCCACCTACATTTAGACAATGATGCTAACCACAGACAGCTTTCAATATCTTGGTGTGTAGATTAAACAAGTTAATACATGTGAAATACTTGGAACATTGCCTTTTTATAAGTATATATCCTCTAACTGGCGGTTCAAATGAAGAAAACAACAGAATTATATTCTGAAAATGCTCTAAAAAAACCAAGTCTTATTTCTACATTTTAGAAATCAGGGTTAATCTATAAAGAAATGAGGTGATTTGACCCATGGCTTTAGGACACAAGTCTTCTGCCTTACAATCCAACACTCTTTCTACTGCAGTTTATAGACCAAACAAAAATTTTCCATGAAGTGTAAAGGAAAGTTTTCATCAAATGGCCACATGATGGTGCTAGAAAGACAAACTAAGATAGGAAAATAATGGCCATAGGATTTTTATATTTCAACACTTAATTTTTATAATAGCATATTTACATTACTAAGGAATTGTTTATAATCTACTCAAAAAAGAATGACCTGTAGTGCTTTGGGCATTATTGTTGCTACTTTATTTTGGGTTTTATCTTTCTTAGTGCAGTGCTGGGAATTGATCACAGGTTTCCTTTACATTAATTTTTTTAAGCTCCTTATTATTTATTTATTGGTTTTGTGGTGCTTGGAAACAAATCAAACCCAGAACCTTGTACTTGCTCAGTATTTCAGATTTTAAAAATTAGGTCTTTAAAAATATAAATAGATGTATGACTTTATGATACTTGTAATAATATTTCTATACTAATTATCCCAAAGCCATCAAAAAAACCATAGCCATAAATAAAGATTTACACTGATAAATATCTACTTCTGAATTAGTTGCAGAGAGCTTTGAAGCCCAGTGGGAATCACAGAATAAAATCCCCTTCAACCTTTTGGTAATAGTCTTAGATTCTTTCATTAAGACTCTTTACTAAGCAGTTAATTTTTCACAGAAAAGTCATGTCAGTGACTTAAATCTGAAATTCAGCCCATACTACTGTAGCTCCTTCACAACAGTTATTAGGAACAGCAAACTAGCCAAGTACTGGCTGAAGACTCATCAAGATTGTCCAGTGCAAAACATACTTAAAAATTATTCTAAGAGACATTAAAATACTTTATATCAAATCTATGACTAATCTTTATTTGATTTTGAAAGTAATTTCTTTGTTATATCATTTCAGTAAAAATTCTCTACATCTTTCTACAAAGATGGTAGTCATAAATAAGATTACCTTGTACCAGATTTATGGGGTTCAATACGTATGTGATACTGTTAGTTGTCAACTTGACAGACTCAAGAACTACTTGGGAGACAGGACTCTGGGCATGCCTGTGGGGTACTGGTTGCTGTGTATTAATTGATGTGGGGAGACCTAGTCACTGAGGGTGGCACCATTCCTTGGGTGGGCCCCTGGATTGTACAGAGGATAAAGGGAGCTGAGCAGAAGTATGCATTCACTGTTGTCTGCTTCCTGATTGTACGTACATGTGATCAGCTGCTTCATGATCCTGATGCCTCGTCTTGCCCACCATGATGTACTGTTCTTTGGACTGTGAGGTAAAAATAAATCTTTTTTTCCCTTTAAGTTGCTCTTCTCAGAACATTTGACCACAGCAACAGGAAAAGAAACTAATATAACGTAATATGCTTAATATTTTAGAAAGGCAAATCTGGTACAAGGTAATCATATATGTAATGTTAAAACTTCAAAAATCTCAGTCATATCTATGTTCTTACTCAATTCTAAGAATAAGACTTATGGCTGGAGGTATAGCTTAGTGGCAGAATATTTGCCTGGCATGTCTGAGGCTCTGGGTCCAATGCCCAGGATTATAAAATAGAAAACAGATTTTTGTGAGCAAAGAAGATGCTAGTGAATATGATGAGAGTGACAGAATACTGCATTTTCTTAATTTAGCCGCAAAACACATATATTTTACATAATCAGTAGAAGTCACTTGTAAAAGGATATGAATGTACCAAAATCTTAATAGCTATTTTCCTAAGAGGATTGAAGGGAGTTAAAATGTACAGGGCAGAGGTCGCACTGAACCGGAAGATGGCCTTCCCTTTATTCAATACTATAAAAGTCTGTAAGATAGGAACAAACAGAAGTGTGACAGTGTAAACCACTTACAGTCTACTTTGAATTTTCCATTAGTGCTTTAGTGAATAATTCCAATTCGTACCACCAGGACAATTACAACTTGAATGTGTACCACGAAGACCAGTTTTTACAGCATCTTTCCCAAACCAGAGCAGAAAGCCAATGGTACCACTTACCTTCTCCAAGACACTTACCTAAGTTGGACATTAGCCATTTAGCTAGGAGAGTTTCTCTATTTTCTTAACATTTTAAGTGTATGAGTTAAGTGAAAATTTGAAATAGGGGCACATTCCATTTTCATTCTAAAATTCTTAAGACAGTATTCCATTTTATAATGATTTCAACGTGCCTAAGTCAAATATCATGAAAATTAATCCTGTGGAATGCAAAATCATCAATAGCACTAACTCTTAAAAATAAATATTCCTTCACTTTCTGTGCTTATAAAATAAACATTATCAGTCCATTGATGATAGAGAATAAAAGCAGTCATCATCTAACCCACTCTTGGGTTAGATGGATTTAATCCAATCATTGATTTCTGGAGGCTGGGATCCCTGGAGACTATCTGTTGACCAAGACTGCTAAATTTTGTATTGAGATTTCCAAGTTAGCTGACACGTTGCATTCTAATCCCAACTGATTCCCAATTGCATGTTCTGTTCTCGCATGGGGGAAGGAAAAGCTTGAAAGACCCAGAGAAACCAGGACCCACGAATGTGAATGGAGTCCATTCCAAAAGTTAGAATTACTGCATGGCAATTATTGGTGTGCAGAGAAAACAAATACCAACCATACCCCCCACCCAAAAAAACCCCCCAAGACTAATCATGTAATAGAGTATTATAGAGGATTCTGAGACAATTCTTCCTAAGACATTTACTGATATTCAAATAGAGCAGAGGTGGGAGGAAGAAGCTAATTTCTCCATGAACAGCCTACTAAGAGGAGAGAACATTAGGGTCTCACCTTGCCACCCTCCAAGCAGATATTGAAACTCAAGCCTCCTGCTTGCTAAACAGGTGCTCTACCACTGAGTTTATCCCAGTTCGGGCTTTTGCCTATATGTTTGTTTGTTTTTTTGTGTGTTGGTACTGAGGACCTCCAACCCAGGGTCTCATACAAGTAATCCACGACTAAATAATATATCCAACACAACTTTTAAAATGAAAATTCATCTATTTTTCAAAAACTGCCTGTTTCAGCCGTTAGATGTATATGTGCTTAGAACCATTCATGACTAGCAAGCTGTAAATTACTATTGTTTTCTGCTAAGAATATTTAAAATATTTCTTCTCTAGAATTAATTTTCAAGTCACAAATAGTTTCTTATTTTGTTTCCCCTGTGCGTTCAAGACTTTCAAGTAGAGCAATCTCTAAATGTTCACTGAGTTGTTGTTTGAAGAAAGCACTTCCTATACAGTATAAGGAGATGTGGCCTAAATGTACTGTGCATATGTAGTCCCCTGACTAATGCTGATTTGTTAATCACTTTAGGGCTGTGACATACTGAGAATAAAATTCACATACTGAGAATAAAGCCTGTGTTTAGAAACATTCAAGGCAAGTTGACAACCTATTTTGTGTCTGTTGAATACAATAACAAAATAAATAAACTAATATTTGAGGTCTTAGGTTGTAATGTGTCCATTTAATTTCAATTCTTTGGCAATTTACTATAATTCACAGATGAACAGAGACTTTACCAACAGAGTGAGAAAAGCCTGATTTAAGTCTGTCCTCTGATCCCATTCCCAATAGCTCTGAAGAGGTGAGTCCAAAGCACAAAGAAATCACTTCCAGAAGTCCCTTTGTGGGAGGGAAGTTTCAGCTGTGCTTACTCCAGTGCAAGCACTTCTGGACAATGTTTAGTTCTTTGTTCTCTCTGGCTCATTGAACATTTGTGTCCCTAAATGACACTGTGAAATCATCACAAAACATGAATGTACTCGGACAAGGGAAATGCCATTGCTTTAGTGAATGTGACCATGCAAAGATGAACAAAAGGCAATTTAAGTTACCTTAGGACTAAACATTACCATTGAACAGTCTGTATATACCTTCTTTTCCCAAAAATGCACTCAGAGAAACCTGGTAAAATTCTGGGGACTGTAGTAGAACTGGCAGAAATGTAACTAGTAAGAATATATATTCTTCAACTAGTCTCATTTCAGATATTATAAGCTGATTTTGACGTGAACATAATGATAGAGATAATGAAGGTGCTACAACCCAATTGTGGTGGCCATTATGGGCTGGAGGGTTAGTTACAGCTCAGTAGGCAGGAAACTTCTCAGGCTCTTCCCAAGGAGACTGGCCACACTCAGAACTTCCTTGACATGGGCTCCTCGGCCACCTTCACTTCAAATGATGAGTAAAAGAAACACATGAAGAAAATAGAAAAGAGGGGGAAGGGAACAGTAGAAAAATAGAGAACACTAGAGGTCCATGAAGGGGCGAGGAGGAGAGAAAACTCTGCCCTTTCAAAAAGAAACAGGCAAGACTCAGAACAGCAGAGCCAAGCAGGATGAGAAAGGAGTGCGAGGGTCTGGGAAGAGGCAAAGTGCTCGTAAGGAAAAGGCTACATTGTTAATGCTGGTGTGTGATTCTAAGTCTCAAGATTTCTGGTGGATAAGCTAATAGTTAGAAGTCTTAGATTTTTCAAACTTAAAAATATCTAGGATAAATTCAATATATTTATTTGTTAAGTTTAAAGAATTTGTAAATTGTTTCACAACTCAGTAGTTAAAAGGATTTTGTGTGCAATGTATGAATCCTTCCAATTTGAGTTGATAGGTAAAACTAACGATAATGTTTGTTGTGCCTTAATTTGTTCATAGTCACCCTCCCATCACTGCCAAGGATTTTGACAATAATGCCAACACTGAAGAACATTCCCTCCCTCCTCTCCCCCAGGGCTGTGCTTTTTCTCAATTGTAACATATATTCACTCAAATACAAACTTTATACAGCATTCTAAAGTGTTTGTGTGTTTACTTTCAACCGTGTTCCAACAGAAAACATGCAGACTTATATAGCGGACCAATAGTTTAAATCATTTTATGTCAATAAATTCAATTGGAACTCCAGGTTTATCCTTTTCAGTGAGTCTGATAGTTACTGTTTTACCTGTTTATAAACCTGCTTTCCTTATACATATATTTTGCATAGTTGAAAAGTCAATTGTTCAGTTAATAACTGCAAAAATACTCCAAAGAATGTTTCTTTAAATAAGGTACTGATGACACAGCAGGGGAAGGGAGTCCAAAGGGAGCAGTGTTCTCCAGTAATGAATAAGTAACTCCAAAGTTAACAAAAATCTGAATATTTACCTTCTCTATTTACACATAAGAAAGATCTAGAAGGGAAAATCCAAATCTAGCAAAGATATTAGGGTACTCTAAGACGTAAAAACAAATTCTATGTGGCTTTAAATAAACAAATGAAGATTTATTAGTGTTCAGCTGAATATAATTTGGGCTTTTGAAAAGAATGTCTTAAGTGGTAGTAGAATGCAGTATCTTATCACCCTTTAAATCTACTTATTGTCAAAACAATTCCTCAAGAGAATTTTAATTGCGTTAAGTGATAAATACAAATGAAAATCCCAGTCTTGACAATAGAAGAGAAAAAGCAAACAGTAGCATGTAGTTTGAAATGGCTGGATATCCAACCACATGGAAGCATTGAATGACTGGCCCAGCTGGCTAGGATCAAAAGTGCGTCTTTTAGTAGAGGTGAGCCACATCTGTGACTTCTTCAATCTTGTCCCTCAATTGCTCAATTCATTTACTGTAAGGGAAAAACAAATGCTTTAACGTCATCTCATCAGGTGAGTAGAACTGTAGAGACTGTGATAACTTTTTTTTTTTTTGAGATTCTCCCTACAGCCTCAGCTGGCCTGGAACTCATTATGTAGACCAGGATGACCTTGAGCTCAAAGAGATTTGCCTCCCGCTGCCTCCCAAGTGCTGGGATTAAAGGTGTGTGCCACCCTGCCCAGCTGTGATAACATTTTAAGTCCTGAACAATTTTCCATCTGAAGACAAGTTTTGAAATAAGACACTATGGTTGAATTCAAACCTAAACTTGATGTATAAAATTTGCTTTACAGATATATGTGCAGTAATGCAGCATTTGTGCCTTAGGAGTGTCCTAATATGACACATCTTTTTATGTATAGTTACCAAAGTAAAATAACATTTCTTGAGCAATTTTATGACAAGTTCTTAAGCAGTATGAACATAGCAGACCCATGAAAAGTAGTTAGACCTCATTTTAGATTTAAATGTTGATTTCAACTCAAAAGGTAACTCTCTAACGCTACATTTTGCAATGTTCCATACTACAGTCTGAAATGAAAACAAATATGTCTAAGTTCTGGCACTTAGCTGTTTATAAACAAGAGAATGTTCAGCTGCCTGTATTAATGCAAGTAAATCTAGAGGAATTAATTATGGTTTAGACAGTCTAGCACTATCCAATACAAATACAATGTGAAATACAAAACAAATCTGAACTAAAGTTAATGATTTCATGTTTTCGAATTGCTACATAAATAGCAAAAAGAAGAGTGTAAGAAACATATTAGTAATGTCTTCTTTAGCCCAAAATGTCTGAAATATTGATATTTGGAAATGAAATAAATATTAAAAATCACTGAGATATTTCATATCATGTTTCTTACTATGTCACGGGCCAATTCAATTTCTGCTGTGCTGAACAGACCTGATTTAAACCTTCAACTACTCTGTTACTGGTCAAGTCACAGTCTTTAGTGACCCTTACCAGGAAAACATAATTTCTTCTTTAAAGAAAACTCAAGAAAGTGTTTAAATGGAAAACTGATGAACACTGCCAGGAATTAGCTTAATGATCTGGAACACAAGATCAGAGAAACAGCTGATTTTTCTCATCTTCAGAGGATAGTCTCTGGAACTGGACATCTTGTTTAAAGTCTTACTCTGCTCCTTCTGTCAGTAAGATTCTAGACCTTAATTTTCCATGATTCTGTTACCTTATTTGAGAAACAGAAATAAACATACCTAGTGTTCTGTAATTAAGACAAAATTATTGCTTCTGCAATAGAAAGGCTATACATCAGTTTAATTAGATAGTGATTAATCATTAATATTTCTTAAATTCTCAATGATTATATAGACCATGTGGATTGATACACATTTCTTCAATCAACTACAGAAATACTTACAGTAGTGTGGCAGAAAATAACCACTTGTGAAATTAAACTTGTTACAGTCCATTAATCCTTCCTTGTATCTGTGTTTGTAGAAAGTTAGTTATTTATACTGTTATTGTGAAAAATGAAGCTCGAATTTAATAATCCACACATTTCACTTTTGTTTTCTAAATACATAGTTACTGGTTTTATCTTTTTTAAAATTTAGACTCCACATTCCTTAAAGTACACAGTTTAAACATAAAACTCTAACTTTACATTTCATCTGAACATTATCAGAAAACTGCCAAGAAATGGTGATGATACCAAATTTATTTCATTTATCTTCTCTACATGTAAATTTATAGACAAAGGCAAGAAAAACATGTGAAGGTAAGCTATGATGATAAATGATATTTTAAAAGTAACACATCCTGTTGTAGAATCTCACTCCTGTAATGTGAGCACTCATGAAGCTGAGGCAGGAGGATTGCCATAAATCTGAGGCAAGCCTATGCTATGGAGTGAGACCCTTCATATATAAAAAGTAGTATATATTACAAGTACACTGAATTCACTCCTTAGCTTCAAATTGAAGTCGCAGGTAATTTTCAACTTGTATATCATCTGTGCTCCCAAAATGTATTTAGAGGTCTGTTCATTTAAAAGTTGAATGTATTTTCACATAAGGGGATAAATAACATACTTTCATTCAAATTTCAAACTCTATATAACTTGCCCCCTCAGGTTCTGGATCAAATTAAATGCTAATCAAGTTCTACTCCACTGAGCTACACCCAGTCTTATGTAATTCTTACTGAAATAAAATTCTGAATTAATGGTACTTGGAATGCTATCACTATGTAGGAGCAAGTGCAACTTTGGAAGTGGTAGCAGAGTTCTAAGTTGGGCCCTCTGTACATCTCTCCCTCCAGACTGCTCTGGTGGTCAGACTGGGAAACTTTTTTCTCTCTTCCGAGCAGCAGGGCACCCTTACTGTCTTTCAGCTCCTGGATTGGTAAGAGGTTCTGAAAACGGGGAGACAGAACGAGAGCCACTTGGCAGAGGAGAACGGTTTCAGTCTCGGGTGTGAAGCACGGGTCACGAGAGCCTTAGCAGAACCCATCATTGTTGGCATTTTTCATTAAGACTTAGTCCATGGTGTCTAAGTCTTTCTTTCCCAAGAGTCATTAAATGGTTTCACCTGCTTTTGTTATATCCAGTGGCTTTAGGCAAAGATTTTCTTCCTTATTTGGCTCACAGATTCTCTGCCTGACTCTGACGCGAGCATTCGGCATTTATGCGTTTGTTTGCTTGTTTATTTATTTTTTCCTCTCCTAGTTTTATTCAGTTCTTCCCTTTAAACAAGGGATGATCTGTCTAGAGAATAGCTCATCACCTCTGCTGATGTTCAGCCTACTAGCCTTCAATGCACAATCTTGCTCTAGTTATGGATATGGTCTTTATGCCATGGATTACAGGTTAAAGTGACCCGAGGCTGGGGAAAATGGGTAGTTGTAGTCATTGATGCCACATTTGTAAATTTCGGCAAATAACTCAAAATTTAAATAATATTGTGTGCATCTAACAAAACAGGTTGAGTATCAATGTCCCACAATTCTGTTTTTCTTATGTTTTAATTTTGACTTTACAGTCACAGAAAGGAGAAGTCATTGACCTAGGGAAGATTCTGAATTGTGCGTGCATGCCTCAGCCTTGACCTGAGTAGAAAGAAGAAGCAATCAGAAGAGAAATGATAACATCTGTAGGCCAAATATCTTTCAAGCCTGTATCACCACCACATACCATGGATATGATACACTTTCATATGGCCCGTTAATTTTCCCTTGCCTTGAAAAGAACATGTTTGAATTCCAAGTTGATTATAAACTTGCTTTGTAAGAACTGTGATGCAAATTATCCTGCTCCATCTCTATGGAGGAACTATAACATCAAATTTTTGAGAATGAAATGAAGTAACAGGTTCATGCTCATTGTGAATTGTAAATCACCATATGAAGAAATATTTAAAACATAAAAGGTTGAAATATTTAAAATGTGCTGGTGTGTTTAATATACACACAGAGGAACAGTTCTGCTTTTGAAAGCAGTACCAAGTTTTGCATTGAAGTTTTCAGCACAATTTTTCCCGTATACTTTGTATATTAAAAAATGATGACACCAGTTTTCTTCAGTCTGACAAATAAACACTGTATATCACAAAATCGATTTGGATTCTATCTGTTATTCTCTGGCCACATTTTAAAAATGCTAGACCAAACCTTTGTAAAGACTCTCATTTAGTTCAAGGTGTTCTCTGAGAAGCCAGCATGGGTTTTAACAATGAAAAGTATACTGTGTCATTCATGCACATTAGAGACATATGTATTTATCATTTCTGTATGTATGCATTTATTTGTTTATTTATTCATTCTTTATTTGAGATGAGGTCTCACTATGTAGTCCTGGATGGCCTGGAACTTGCTATGGGGACCAGGTTGTCCTCAAAGTCAAATGCAGAGATCCATCTTCTGAGTTAATTAAATCTGTGAGCCACCATACTCAGCTGAACTTTCATTCTTTAAGATGCACTAAAAAGTCCCCTTTATCCAGCACCAGGCCCTTCTGCTTAGCTTGATCTTATAATAACATCCCAGCTCTACTACATATTTTAAAAGTTCTTTTTCTGGATAAGTTGTCTTGTTTCTCTACAAATGTCTATATTTCTAAGTTTCTCAATTGATTTTCTAAATGCAAGTGCTTATTACCTTTTAAAAATATGGTGGGAAAGGTAGTTTGTGAATTATTTTAGACACTGATAAATTTTTCCACAAGATTTGTCTTCATAAAGCAGAAGCTTGAGAAACTGCTACCTGTCGATGAGATGAGCCTCAGACCCTCAAGGTGATGTGAGCAGAGGAAGAGATGAACAGCTGTCAGCTTATTTAGAGTTTGTTGTGCTGTCACTGAATTTCCTATCCCAAACCCACAGGAGAACAGCAACAGGCCACAGAAAGAATTTAAAAATAGCCTCTTATCTAATAGTTTTACAATCAATCTATTTCATTGTTTTTAAATGAAGAAAGAAAGCAATGTCAGAAGAACATGTGAGTTAAACAAGAATTTAAATATCTAGATGCATAGTGTATAAGCTGGATATCTATTGTTCATTTTTGCCTACCTAGTTAGAATAACTTTCTTCTCCAGAAGTTCCTGTCTCTTCATTGTGCAGGAAATCTCTGCACCGCTGTTTGTCCATGTGGCCCCGAAAGAGCTGCCCCATCCCTGAGTAACACGGGTCAGCATGTGATAGAGCATGTTGTACTGACTTGGTCCAGAAGACCTAGTCCATAATTATGGGTACAGATGAGACTACATGATGTGATTATAAGTAAGTCTAGAACTTTTGTTAGAGTTTAGAAAATATGAATTCTTTTCTTGAGGTTACTAGGCAGTAGATGTTAACTTAATGCTCCTTCTGGCTATTTCTGCCACCTTGTGGGTGAACCAGTCTATAAATGAAGCCAGTGTAGGTAAAAGCTGAAGCCAAACTGCCAAGGACTGCCCTGGCGATGTTATTTTAGGTGCTAAATCTTGGGCATCCGAATCAGATTCAGCTCATAAATTTGCATTTTCTTTTTCTTTTTTTTTCCCCCTGAAAAAAGTGTTTTTTATTGAGTTTTGGTTACTTTCAGTCAAAGGATCTCTAAGTCATATGTAAGATATCCAGTAAATGTTAACCATCATTTCATTTACCTTAGGACGTTTTCTGAGACAGAAATTAAGAAGTGATAAAGAAGAATGAGAAATACAAAGGAAAGAGTAGGTGGAGGGGACGAGAAAGATGGGGGGTCACTGCCGTATTCTGGGTGTAAGGAGCAGCCAGATGGCAGGCTGCTTTAGAGAAGCTGGTGCTGGTTGAAGGAGAATTATAAATTAAAGACAGTCAGGTTAACAATTCATAGAATTTCAGGCTTTCAAATATCATCTATGTTTTTGATTTTCCAAGAAAAAGGAAACTCCTTCATTCCAATTGGAAACAAAACAAGCCACCTTCCACTCCCACATAATAACAAACACTCTCGAAACAATGACAGACCAGGTATGAATTTGAAGCCTTGTGCGCAGGGCTTTTCACGTAGCCTCAACAGAGAAGGCATGAATCTTTTTAGGACTACGGGTAAAATAAGTTGTTTTCAAATTGTTTAGGGGACAATCAAGGACACAGTACAGTTTTTAAATGAATACATTTTTATATTCCATAATTAACAGGCATCTATTTTATCTGCAGATCTAAAATATCTCTTTCTATTTCTAGTAAAATGCCACATTGTCAAAAGGATATTTCTCCCCATGGTTCTAATGAGTCATCTGTAATTTTAAAAACTTGAGAAGGGAAAATTTTTCTTTAACCAGGAGTCAGTGAAGAAGTTGGACTATATGGGGAATGGTACTGTATCCACTCAAGTTACGAAACTGAAAAGAATCCTACAGGGAACGATAGGTGTGCTCACAAACTAAAATGTTCTTGTGACACAGATGAATAAACAAGCAAAAAGAACTCAACTCAGAATCATTCTAAAGCCCCGGGTAGGACAAGAGCTCTACGTTAGCACTGTGATTATTTTCTTTCTTTGTTCTTTAGGTTCTGAAGGTTTGGAAAATCGGAGGCACTAATGACTCTTAATGCCTCAGTTTACCAAAGTCATTCATAACATCTCCTGTCCTGTTTCTTCAGTCATTAGCACAGTATCGCTGATCATGGTTTAAATCACTTTAATAATTTTAGTAGAGCATTTAATTATTATATAATTTGTACATCTGAAACTAGGACAAAGAGGATAAAAAATATGTGGGCATATGTCATCATAAAATATGCCATCAGCAGTGACATTTCTGTAAGCTCACTGACATTGACTGTCTTTAGAAAAGACCACAGGAAGGAGCTGTGGTGTGTTAGGTCATTTCTAGTCACACACATTCCCTGAACATCTGTAGTTGTACTTTAATTCTGAACCACAATATAAAGGATACAATGTGTAACCATTTTTAGGCTCAGTATTACTGGTGAATGGTTGTTTTTTCCCAAAACTTACAGAAATTTAATTAGTGTTATTATAATATTAAGAGGTGATTAGGCCATGAGGGATGCTTCTTCATGAGTGGAAATGACGCCATTTTTGTTCTCCCTTGCCTTACAGCTCTTGGGGTGCCACCATATAATGGCGAGGCTAAAAGGCCATCCACAGGGGCTGGCTTCTCAGTTCTGGACTTACTAGCTTCCAGAATTGTCAGTTAATAACTCCTGTTCGTTGTAATTCTTAATCTTAGGTGTTTTGTAATAGCTGGCCAAAGGACTTCAGAGTCAGCTTGCTTCATTTATTGCATATCTTACTAAGAAACTAGATGCTTTCTATATTAATAAAAATGACACATTAATTATGTTTGAGCTCAACCTAAGGGGAGCTGCTGATGTTTGAGTGCTTCAACTCACTTTAGAAAAACAAATCCACAATATCAACAATCTTAGAAAATCTCATCCCTAATGGTATTTGCACCAATAGGTCCCTTGGCCTTGCCAAGAATGTACTCTGTTTCTTCTCTGTCTCTATCTCTGTCTCTGTCTCTCTATCTCTATCTCATCTCTATCTCTATCTCTGACTGTGTGTTTTTCTGTCTCTCTGAGTCTCTATCTCTGTTTTGCCTCTCTCCCTTTCTCTTTCTCTGTATGCATTGCATTGTTGTAAGGAAGGCCACTCTAATATTCATAGATGCTAGTCAGTAAAATGAAATTAGTAACCAACTATTAGAAGAAATAATATTTTTAAAAGGTTGAAATTTTTACTAAGCGACTCCAACTTTTAAAAAGTTTTATTTTTTTTATTTTTAATTACGTGTATGTGAGCATGTGTACATGCATGCAGATGCCTGTGAAGGCAAGAGGCATCGCCCTGAGCTGGGGTGACAGGTGATTGTGAGCTGCCCAATATGGGTGCTGGGAACAAAACTCTAATATAGCCTTCCTGTAGTGACAGCTGGCCAGGAACTCACTATGTAGACCAAGCTGGCCTCCATCTCACAGAGATCCCTCTCTCTCTTTCTCTCAAGTTCTGGGATTAAAGGTGTGTGACATCATTACTAGCCTTTAAAGAAAATTTAAGACTAGTAAAAGAACAGACAGACAACCTATAGAAAGTTTAAAACATAAGGCTGTGAAAGAAGGAAACATTATGAATATGACACAGCCATGTGTTCTAGAATATACCATGTCTAGATGTGGTAGTGCATTTCTATAATTCCAGTCTAAGGAGGCTAAGGCAGGAGGATGGTAAATTCAAAGCCAGCCTGGGTTACATAGGGAGTCCTTGTTTCAACAAACAAATATATAAATAATAACAACTTTTTGCTGAGGTTTTCCCCCAGCAAACTAAGCTCACACTATGCTGATTTGTAAGGATCTAGATCTGCAAACAGTTTCATTTGCGTGGCTTCCATTCGGAGATTTGCCTGGAGTGGGTTTAATGTCAATGTGTAGTAGGATGTTCCTTTCCTTGGGAAAAACTCCTTCCTGATAACAAAATTTCCCTTGTCAGGTTTTTCTACTTGCACAATGTGATTTGTTACAAAATGTCAGAATGTTTTTCCTTCTTCATACATTGTGCATTTGAAGATAAGGACAGCTGATGTTGAAGGCAAGTTTAGACACAAGTGCAATGAAGTTTATCTGGCTGATGAGTCATTTTATCAGAGGTGAGCTTTTACCCTGAGTTTTAAGAGCTGCAAGTATTTTTCAAAGATTTGTATAATTTTGTTTTCCACTTTCCTTTTTACCCTTTGTTTATATATAATTCAGTGTAAGTCAATGATGGCCTGTTTAGGGAAAATACAGCTTCTTTATCAGTCTGAAAACTCTTAATTTAAAAGTAAAATATTGACTTGGTGGTTGCCTTCCAACATGAAGAATTACTACCCTTTTCATATGATTAGTTTAGTCTTTCTCAAAACATTCATCTATAGTTTTATAAATAAGGGCACATAATAAGATCTAGATACTGGAGTTCATCCCTGTATGCTGACAGAGAAGCCACTAGGTGACTTTAAGCTTTTATTTATTTTATTTATTTATTTTTGGCCTTTGTGAGACAGGGTCTTCCTGTAGCCCCGGCTGTCCTAGAACTTGCTATGTAGACCAGGTTGGCCTCGATGTTACAGATGTCTGCCTGCCTCTGCATCTCAAGTGCTGGGATCAAAGACATGCACCACGATGCCCAACTTGACTTTATTTTTAGATGATGTGATGATTTTTTTTTTTAACCAGTGAGTGAAGACAGTGTGTTGAGAATGGGGCCTTTAGCCTTCACACAGGAAAGACTGTGTGTGTCCTGTGGCTAAAAACCCAGTACCACTCTGTGATGTGAGCCAGTTTCTGTGCTGAACACATCCAACTCTTTATTTCAATAATAAAATTATTTTAAGTAAGTTAAAACATTTAAACCACTGGATTATCTGCATTTTCATGTTTTTAAAAAATGTATGAATAAAGCCTTGATATTTGCTTAGTTTCAGCTTTGGCTTGTCAGATGACTTTTTAACATAACTTCCAACGACCTCTTTTCATGATGAGGTGAAGACTTTCTCATAGCTCCACATGTTCCTATCTCATCAGTGCCGATTATGAGCTGGATTATTTCTTCTACCAACTCAGATCTGACAGCAGAGTGTGAAAGAGCATGCTTGAGTCCTGATAAGTCTGTGCTAACAGAAAACAGCTCCTAGAAAGGTGGGGTATTTTAGGGTCTATGTCCAATGAAAATGTTTATTTATTTAATTAATTACAGCATCCCTTCACCAAGAGTTCAGAAATATATTGTGTTTGGTGAAAAGAGATGACAAAACATTAAATTAACTAAAGTCATAAGTTTAAAGGAAAATCAATAATATTATTTTACTTTAATTTTGTTATTTGTGCTTTTCTTTTTTTTTTTGGTTTAGTAAAATCATGGTGATAATAAAAGTTTGGATGCTTAACACAAGGTATTACTTTCAAACATGGACACAGAAACTGCATACATCCAAATATCACTTATAGATCCTTCAAAAGATTATATTTTTAAAAATTCTTACCAATATCAGTACATTTCTAGCAAGAGATAAAATAATATTTAAAATTATATTTACAAGCTATGTTCTATGTGGGAAAATTTCTTGGATTTCATTTGACTTATTATTTATAAAATAATAAAGAAATCGACAACTTATGTTGCAAAACTTTGTTCTATGAGAAATGCATATTTTGCAACATAAGTTGTCAATTTCTTTGTTCTATGAGAAATGCATACAATGTGTTTTGAAGTTTTTGTAATTCATGATGACTTTAAGACTTCAAGGTACAAAATCCATAAAATTGCATATGAAATACCCAGGGAGAGGTTTTTAATTTGTTAAATTAGCTGTCTACATTTACATCTACTTTTAGATATTTGTCATGGAACACTGGGGGCTGCTCCATATGGTATAATATAATTATTTTACTTGTTATGAATATGCATAAAACACCCACAAATGTGGTCTCATTTCTTAAGTATAAAGATAGTTAAGGCAGTGCTAATTTAGTACGTGATACTGCTGTAACAGACCTACTGTATGAAATTATTACAAAGCACATCAGATAACTCACTTTCTTATTGATGTAGTAGGGGTCCAGGTCCTCCAGGGGCTCTGACACCATCTCTGGAGGAATGTCTCCATAGATAAATGGAAGGTTCTTTCCAGCTTCCAAGTCACTGTTTGGCTTTGGGCCATTTTCATCATCATCTTTTTTGTCTGGTTTGGGGTTCTTAGCCTTTTCTTCTGCAATGCGTCTTTCAATAGCCGCAAGAGATTCTCTAGTGAAGAAGTTGAAGCTGTCAGGTCCTGGTGGTACAAGCACTGTTTGCTCCATCTTGTCATCCTGCACATTTTAATTACCATTTACCTAGCATGTGAGATTCCTAAGGGGAAAACCAAAGACATATTGAAATTAAAAGATCTCGATATCTATAAATGCTCATAAGATATATGAGCTAGAAGATTTTAACGTTTCATCTCCTATCAAACTAAAATAGAATTTCAAAATAAAAGCTTTATAAAAATATTTTCCATGCTGAGATTGGCTAAGCATCCCATGCATATTAGTTCTGGTGTTTTACGAATAGGGAAATTGTGCTATGAGTTTAAAATGTGATTCAATATGGCCTGATCAAAGTACTAATTGTCACCACATCACTGATGGGACCATTCTGAGATCCACCCATATGATGAGACTATGCCTGCTGAGACATAAGTTGGATCATTCAAATTAAAAGCATGGAGCAGAAGGAACTTGTTTCCCAGAAGGCATAAAATCCAGATCTGGAGACATGACTAGTGAAGACAAACTAGTCAGAGAGCATGCTGCAGTCAGTCTTTTGGCGAGATAGTCACTGCAGTACTAATTGGGCCTTCATCTACTCTGAGTTGCGAGTGAATGGACCACTGTGTTAGCCATGGTAGGGTTTCTTAACACAACACATAGACATGAAAGTCCATATATGTGACTGTGACCTGGAGAGAAACTAAAATGGAAAGAAAGATGTAAGATCAAGAGACGGCAAAATTCTTGTGTTTCAAGAA
This sequence comes from Eospalax fontanierii, assembly GCA_035773235.1. Taxonomy (NCBI): domain Eukaryota; kingdom Metazoa; phylum Chordata; class Mammalia; order Rodentia; family Spalacidae; genus Eospalax; species Eospalax fontanierii. Next base: position 65,142,045 of record CM069530.1, on the reverse strand, counting down.
ACAATGATTTGAAAGAAGACACAAACTCAATAGGAACAAATTGCTTCGCTGAAGCAATACTAATATAACTGCTGATTCTACAGACCTACAGTGCTAAACATATTACGAGAACCAGAGCCAAGACTCCATATTGTAGTCAGACCTGGATGCCACATCCCAGATGTAACATTTTAGGTATATTAATAAGAGCTCAAATTTTATACATATAGCTGTGCTTCAACTTTCCAGAGCCTTAGCTCTTCCTAGTAGAGATTTTATTTGGATATTGCATTAACTCATTAAAATCAGCAAGCTCTGAAGCAGTTATTTACAGCTTTGCTATATATGGCTCACAATAGTAAAGTTGCAGTCAGAATTATTTTATCAGGTGTCTTCCACGGGCCTCCGAGTTCATTGAAGCAGGTACCCATTTCTGAGAGGTTTGTGACCGTTTTTTAAGAGGATAGCCAAAAAGAAGAGCAGATTTGAATCTAAATTTGTACCTTCAACCTACTCAGTGAACTTTTCAGAGTTTCTTGAAATTTACCTGCAATAAGCTTAGGTCCTGGAAGAATAGGATGTTTTATCTAAAAACTCTAGTTCCCTCATATGAAATTTACTAGCACTTACTTGTTTGGAAATAAAAGTTATAGGATAACAAATATGGTTAACTTTCTTCTTAAGGAAGTATTTCAGCATATATATGTGCTTTTTACTTAAAAATTTTTTATGTGTATGAATGTTTTGCCAAGATGTACATAAGTGCACCAAGTGTGTGCAGTGCCCACAGAGGCCAGAGAGGTTGTAGGATGCTCTGGAACTGATGTTACCTTGGTTACTAACTGTCATGTGTGATGTGTGTGCTGGGAACCAAACCCAGGTTCTCTGTAAGAATAGAGGTGCTCTTAACCTGTGGCCATCTTTCCAGCCCCATAAGTTTTAAAAAGAATAACTATCTTATTCATAAAAATATGTAAATGATACAAATAAAAAGCACCAAATAGAAAATTCAGTATGAAGTCTCCATCCCACTGTGTTCATCCTTCTCAGAAGTAACCACTATAACCCATCTCCTGTATATTTTTTCAGGTAGGTAATATGTATATGCCAGCCCATGAGTACATGAGTTTCCATATATATCCTATTTAAAGCATAAGATAATAACTTACCATAAAAAGTGTTCCAAACTCTGTTTTCACTGAAAATATATAGTATCTTCCATCTCAGTTTCCTTTATCTTATCATTTTTATTAGTTACAACACAGCAGGTATCCTTATGTCATTTCCATGCTTTATTTTGATTAGTTCTATCACTCTTACCCCCTCATCTTCCTGCCCCTGTCCTCACTGAACCCTCTTGTCCCCAGTATCCCCTTTTCACTTTCTTATTGTATGTGTTCTATAGCTATTCCCACTCCCTGCTTTGAAGCTCCCCTTTCTCCTCTCATGGGCCTCTTTCTAGTTTATAGTCCTCTTCCCCATACTCAGCACCACCTACATCAGCTATTTAACAATTAAAAGCTAGGGGGAGAGAAACAGAGAGAGACACAGAGAGAATATGCAGTTTGTATTTCTGAGCCTGAGTTATTTAATACACTATTTTCCAGTCCCTTCTATTTCATGTAAATCTCATAATTTAGGTTTTACAGGTTAATAAAATTCTGTTGTGTGCATGTATCGCATTTTCTTCATCCATTCATTTAAGCTGATTCCATCTCCTTGGTACTGTGAAAAGAGCAGTATAAACATGGCTGGGAAAGTATCTATAGTAGGATATGGAGTCCCCGGGTCTATGCCCAGGAGTGGGATAGCTAGATCACATGGTGCCTCTATTTTTAAGTTTTTGAGAAGCCTATCTAAGGCTTTATGGGTTTGAGTCATTCCTTTTATTGACACCCTAGTTTTTCATTGTATGCCATACTATAGTTGGATATTCAGGTTGTTTTCAATCTGTGCTACTATAAATAAAGCTGTAATTAATGTCTTTTATAAACATATGTTCACTTACATTCATGCACATTTGTTGGATTAATTTCTAATGGTCAACTTCACTGTGTAAAGAATATAAATTTAGTTTTTAACAATTATTGACAAATAACTGTCTATTGGTTAATGCTCCTGAGAGCAGGGTTGACACCCTGCTTTTTTTTCTATATCTTCACTAGTATCATGTGTTAGCTTTCAAATATTGCCAGTCTCAGAAGGATACATGTCACAATATTACACTTTTTACTTGAATTTGTAAATTTTTAAATTAAAAGCATTAAAGTTTTCTCAGAACATATATACCACTCTGGTGCAGGACACTGAAAATGGAAAAGTCTGTGTGGGTAGGCACAGAGGATGTAAAGGGAATTCTGTATTGGGCTCCATTTTGCTATGAATCTGAAACTGCTACAAAAATGAAGTTATTAAAAATTCAAAAATAAAATGGAAGAAACTTTCTGAAAAGTAATTTGAGATTTACTTTAAAGCTTCAAGTAAAAAACTAAAAGTAGGTGGAAAGGCATACCTTATTCCTGAATTGTAATCCAAAAGCTTTAAGACACCAGATTTTCTAAAATTAATAAATTAGATATGGCTTTCAGAATATGATCATAAATCTTTTAGAGTTGGTTATAAGTTAGATAAATTTATTTAAAACTGCATATGGAAAAATGCAAATAAAATTCACCAAAACATTCTTAAAATAAATTGTGGTTTCAAAATTTTTTTACTATAACAGCTCTTTAATAGCATGTATGGCAAAGTTTCAAAGTTTTCATCTAATTTACTTATTAATGCTTAACTTTTACATTATGATCTGACAAAGTCATTAAATATTATGTATTTTTTGGAAAATTTTATGATATATTTCTTGTCCTAATAGAGTTATCTTTTAAATGACTTTCCGAAAGCACTGAAAATAAGTTTCACCTTTCTTTAGAATGTACTAAGGCTCAATAAATTTACTTAATTTCTTCTCTCATCATAGATATCTGTGTTTCTTTCCTACTTGATTGTTTATGATTCTAAAAGTGAGGTAAAGTCTATTCTAAGATATATCTATTTATTCTTATACATTCTGCCCTTTTATTCTGTGAATCATATCTTTGTTTCTGTGGTTATGGAGACAGCATCGACTTTGTAGCCAAGGCTGCCCTGGAACTTACTCTGTGGGCCAGGCTGGCATTGAACTTGTAATTCTTCTGCTCCAGCCAACTAAGTGCTGGAATTATAGGTATGCACCACCATATATAATTTAAGTCTATGAATTCTGATAACTAATTTTATTCATTTGATGTGCATATAATGCTTATCATCATATATTAGGAGTGGACTGAACAGTTTATAGTCACTTAATGACAGGGGTATACTTTGAGAAAAATGTCATTAGATTATTTCTTCTTTGTGCAAACGTTACAGAATACTTATGCAGACCTACATGGGTATAGGTGACTTACTCATTACTACATCAAGAAGCACAGTAGACACCAGACATAGGAGGCTGCTATCAGTACAACGTGGAATGGGATTTTCCTGTAAACACTTTTTACAAGTGGAAATACACTCTACACCAGTGATAAGTAGGTCTTTTGGCACCACCATCACCACAAATGTGAGTAACATACTGTGACATGAGTTTAGGACAGTTCAGACATACAAGACTGGCATAAATATGCAAGCGGTCTAACCTTAACCAAGATGCCATTTGCAGTGGCCTGATCATACTTCTTTATAAAGACCTTGCTTGTCTAATTTTTCCTTTCTAAAAACAGATTTTGATAGCGTAAAAGGACATTTACCTTCTTGTTTGTATTTCATCTCATATGTCTTTGTCTGTCCATTGGACTCATCTCTGCTGGCATAACTTAGCATTTTATTTTGTATACAGATACTTAGATTTTTATATGAATGTGTATTTTAAATATATTTATTGCTTGTGGAAAATATTTATCCTTCAAAAAGAGTGTAACAATAGGGTTCATGGCCCATAAAGTTGTTTGGATGAAACAGAAGCAATTACCTCAAGCCTTCCTATTCACCAGAAATGAGCTACTCAAGAAAATCCCAAAAAGAAAAAGTCCAGTGCCATTAGCTGTTGGTGTTAAGTGGATAAGCAAACAGCCAAGAAGACAGAATGCAATAACTGGCCCAGCAAATAATCTTTACTGGTTCAGAGTGGCACATTTATGTTGGGATAATCAACAACTATCTAATTGGATGTAAAAGGCCCACTCAGTGGGAGAGAACCCATGTGTGGTACTGTAAACATAACCAAATACACATGGCTAGGGAGGGCTTACATAGAGTACATGAAATTCAATGGTGGGTCTGTAAGGGGGGGGGTGCATAGAGGGGAGGGATCTACATATAATCAAAACATAGTGTATAAATTCACAAAGCTGAGCACAGGCCAAGGGAGCAAGCCTGTTATCAGTGCTCCTTCATGATCAGTGCTTTAGTTCCTGCTTCCAGGTCCTACTCAGGGTTCTTGACTGACTTCCCTCAAAGATGGACTGCCAACTGGAAGTGTAAGGTGCAATAAACCCTTTCCTCTCCAAGATGTTTTTGGTCAGAATATTTTATCACAACAATAGGAAACAAATTAGGACAGAAATTTTAAAAATTATGACCTTTTCCATAATGTTACTTGTGAAATATCTAAAAACCATCAAATATTAAATGTTAATATTTTTAGTAATATTATGGAAAAAACTCTAAATTATAGTTGAAGTCTCTACTTCTGCTAATAAGAATAGAAATAATCATTTATGCTAGAAAGGAAAATACATTTTAACTTAAATTTTTAAACAGAATACTTAAACTGATCTTAATTTGTTAAAATACATGACTCATTAGAAATGAGAATAACTTTAAAGAACCTGTGATTTGGGACTGACAGCTTTCTCTTTTCATTAGAACAAACATTTACATGTGTTGTTGGTTAGACAGAAGAGCCCTGGCTCCTTTCAAAAAAGTGAAAACAACAGAACATTTTTTAGTGAGAAAATCCTTCAAACAGTCATATTTTAAACATAAATATAAGTTAGGCAATTAATCAAAATAAATGAGAACTAAATACCACAATTGGGAAGAAAAAAATAACGTGTTAGCAGACATCGGAGCCAAAATAAATTAAAATTAAAAAGTAGATTAGCGAGACCTCCTTACACCTGGCATCTCAGCTCTCAGGACCACCTGGGTCAGTGGGATCCATGCACATTACAGATCTGTGAGTTCCCCAGCCTGACCATTTCAGCCAGCCTGCTCACCACCTAGCCCACCCTGTCACTCCAGGACCACATGAAGTCTGGCCTGGAACCTGAGACTCAAAAATTGCACCTGTTTCTATCTGAACTGAGACCACTTCTTACATCCCATTCGCATATCAACATAAGGTGGCTCCAGGACTGAACAGCAAGCACCTAGCTGCGCAATAACATGATAATCTGAGGAAATTGCAAACAATGATTCAAACACTCACTCAACAAAGATGAGATCATACCAAGAAACACGACCACTGATACAAGTCCAGATGCCTAGGTCTCATAAAGAAATGTAAACAACAAGAATGACCAAGCTAATACATCTTCTCTAGAAATGAGCACTCCCATCACAACAGTTCCTAAGGACAGCAACCTAGCTGATGTGCAAGACAGTGATTTCAAAATAACAATTATAAATATATTCAAGGAACTGAGAGAGGACATGAATAAAACACTAAATGAAGGCCATAAAAACACAAACAAAAAATTGAATGAAACCACTAAAACTATTCAAGATGTGAAATTAGAATTCACTAAAGAGATAGATTCTCTGATAAAAAAAAGTGAAATAAAACTTGAAAAACGTAGGAACTCTCAGTTTTCAGTAGTTCTCTGCTAGGCCTATTTCTCTTCTGTCCACTTTTCCTCTTCTACGCTGGGATTTTGTCTGGCTTTATGATGGACTTGTGCATGCTGTCTCCACTGCAGTGAGTTCATATGAGTTGTTTGGCAGACTCTGTTTCCTTGTGATCATCCACCATCTCTGTCTCTTAGAATCTTTCTGTTCCTCCTTCCACGGTGTTCCCAGTATACAGTATGAAATTTCCATAAATAAATCCTTATGGTTTTCTGAATATTTTCAGTGTCTGGTATAATGTTTCCCCTTTTCATCTCTGACTTTTATTTATATCCTTTCTCTTTCTCTTAATCTGGCTAAAGATCTATCAATCTTGTTATTTTTTTTCAAAAAAAAACTTCATTTCATTGATTTTTTTTTCATTTCTATTTCATTGATTTCAGCCTTGGTTTTATTTCTCTCTTCTCATCCACTCTTTTTAAGTGTTAATTGAGCTTGGTTTTCTAAAGCCTCCAGGTGCATCATTAAGCTATTTATGTGAGAAATTTATGTGAGATGTCTTTAATTTTCTTATGCAGACACTTAGTGTTATACATTTTTCTCTTAGGACTGCCTTTATTGTGTCCAGTATATTTTGGGATGCTGTGTTTTCATATTTATTCAATTCCAGGTATTTTTAAATTTGTTTCTTGATTTCTCCCTTGAGTCAATTTCCGTCAGTAGTGTGTTGTTTAATTTCTGGAAGTTTGTGTACTTTTTCCATTTCCGTTGTTGTTGATACCTAGCTTTATTTATAGTCAGGTAGAATACAGAATGTAATTTCACAGAGATCTGCCTGCCTCTGACTTCTAAGTGATGGGATTAAAAGCATGTGCCACCATGCCCAGCTTTGATCATTAGTAACTGAAGGGGATGGAAGAAAAAGAAGAGGAAAAATTTATTAGAATGCACCCATAGTAAATGAGAAGTATTGCAGTATTGTCTAACTAATAGAAAAAGGATGGGCATCAAATCAAATAACATTAGAATTACATTCTGTTGGGGGCCGGCTGGCTCCAACATAGTCACCTAAGATGGCAGCTGGCAGCTGCCAGGAGGAGGACCTCTAGTTTAAGGAAATGTATTGTGATTGGATTTTAGAAGATCCGGGTGCACGATGAGCGTGTGGGCAGCACACAAGGATTGTGTGATCACAAGGATTCTTTATGGGTTGGGAGCCTCCTGTACCTTGATGTAATACTTGACCTTTTGGCTGATTGGTTGGCCCATATCTTGCTTATGTAATGCATGTGTATATAAGGCAGAAAAAATAAAGAGGAAGCTGCTGCAGCCTGAAGCAAAACCTGTTGCGTGTTGTTGATTGTCCTGCAGGTCGGGACAACATTCAAATAACAGGCATTTGTGGGATTCTCCATACAATGTCAAAATTGAGACTGATCATATCTTATATCATTTCTGAGGCTCTCCTAATGTATTACTTAGAAGCATAGTTCTACTTTCCAATGTGTTTTTCCTTCTGGACATTATGTAGCTGTCCTGTGGAAGGTTACATGTGTGTTACTCTTGGACCTTAGTAAGCATTTATCATAGGCTGAAGACATTCTCATGACCGGCTAGCACAGCTTTGTTTCCTTGGAAGTACAGATGGAGGTGTTTTGTTTAAGTTAACCTTAACTCAGTACATCTCATAATTCAGACTTCCCAAAGCATCTGAATGTGTCCATGCAAACAGAAATACAGATAACATTATTTCACCGTGGCATCTCACACAAAAGACCTGAACATGAGATCAAGTTTTTAAATACTTTAGAATTGAAGAGATTTTCTCTTTTATTGGTGACTGTGCAGTTTCTTCCTTTGGAAAGTGCCATTATCTATGGCCCCCTGAGCCTGTGTGGAAGAAGTGCTTAATCCTGAAATGTGCCTAGTAGCCGGTCCTCTGTGCATCTCTCAAGTTAGATTCCCAAACCCCTATAAAGCATACAGGTGACATTTTCTTACTTAATTGCTTTAGTCTTTTGTTTAATTCTTCCTTGTTCAGAACTAGGTAAGAAGGACAGATCATATCTAAGCCTCCCAACTCCTGACTAACACTTAGCATACCCACAGCTCTGCCTCTAATGTTGTGGGTTTAGTTAAGAAATGACATAATTGAGGTTGCATCTTGGGAGACTTTTAATCATCTCTAAGTTCCATGTTGTTTTTAAAGCTACCTTCCACCACCTACTGCCCTCCCACTCTCCTGCCTAACTGGACAGGACTTTCTCCTTTTCCCTTCCTTCCTTCCATTGCTATCATTAGATTTATTAGAATAATAATAATTTTTGTCTTGTCTGTCTCTGTAAGTGATTTGGAGAATAAAAATGTATTAAACAAATGGTTATGAATTAAGGATGCACATTTATAGTTCCTCTAGTTGCAACTTTTAGTTTTTCTTTGCTCCAAATGGCATGCTAATTTTGCATTTAATTGTAATTAGGGTCTATAGATCAACTTTCATAGTCTTAGTTTGTTTCTGTCTCTGAACTTCTGAAAGAATAAGTAAACCATTTTAAAAGAATCAGCCAAATAAAAGGTGATCCTCAAATCAAGATGTAACAAATAGTTTGAACAAATTACAGGTCATGGAATCCATTCTCATTCAACAGAAAAGAAGCTGACAGAAATTTGGCATTGTTTGTTGTTTTTCAGAATTCCTGTGCTTCTAGTATTCATAAGTAAAATGTAATTTTTCTGAAGTTGCACAACTTATTAATGGCAGAGATGGAATCATGCTCTGGACTGGCAGGACGACACACGCCTTTAATCTTAGTACACTGGAGCAGAGGGAGGAGGTGACAAGCCACGCTGCGCCACACTACGTAGGGAGATCTTGGCTCAGGAAAAAGTAAAACAACTCTTTTACTTCTTAACTCTCATATCTGTCCCTTCGGGTTTCTAATAATTATGAAGTAAACCACAGGTAATCATGTTCAACTTGCATTGATGATGGCTAATCTCAGTTGGAGGAATAACTAAGCGAATATGAATACCTCAGGCTGTGTCTGTGAGGGAATGTCTGGAAAGTTTAAGGGAGAAAGAGTCTCCCTGAATAGACTGAGGGCCAGGATGAAATGAACACACGTGCTTGTCTGCCTCATCTGTCCCATGTTTCTCACCGTAATATGCTGCCTCATCAGATCTCAGAATATAAAAAGCTCAGGGCTAGGGACCACACGCCAAAACAAATCTTTGCTTCTTTAGGTTGTTTCTGACACTTATTTTGATGTAGTAGTGAAAGTTGGATTATCATACTACTCAGTTAATGGAATCACAATTCTGAAAGAAACAGGAAACAAATCTATCCAAGAAAGCATTTTGACAGAAATGGAGACTCTCCAAAAATTTGAAAAATGGGAGAAAAAATGATCATAATATTCAAGTTTACAGCTATATTATGCAGATTGTACCCTTATGAATTATCTCTCCACAGTTAATACTTCTATAACTTTTAAAATGTTTTCCTAATTGTGGTATTTCAAGCTATCATTGTTATAATTATTCGACATCTATATATCTTGATGACCTGCACTATATGATTTTATGCGGTAAAACATCTGCAGTGTGACTTTTCAAATGGTTTGGTGTTTATGTCAAGAATGAAACAGACTCTTCCCGGATGATGCTCTTCTCCTTGAGAGCCCTGCTACTATTCTGACATCAGCCATCTGGACCGCACATTTCTTCAAGTGCTTCAGCCCACATTACCAAAGAATGCCACTGAGAAAGCAATAAAAATAAATAAATATTATTATTATAGTTATGATCTCATGTATTTAGTTTAAAATTAGTGTGTGTGTGTGTGTGTGTGTGTGTGTGTGTGTGTGTTCATGTCCAGGGGGCACTCAGGCCAGGGCATGAATGTTGAGGTAAGAGAGAACTCTGAGGACTTGGTTCTTTCCTACCTACACCCTGTGTGTTCTGGGGTTGGAACTCAGGCCACCAGGCTTGTATGGCAAGTGCCATTATCTACTAGGCCATTTCATCAGCTTTTTAAGCATTTCATCATCCATCTAAGAAATTGTTTTATACACAGAAGTTCTTAAATATAGGAAATATTGTTTTAAATGTCTTTCCTAGAACTAATTTTATTGAGTGTATTTATGACAAAACCATCTTTATTTCATTTGATTTTCAGCAAAGTCTAGTTTAACAGTATAATTGTAATGAAATAAACATTTCATTATGTGTTTAGAACATTTACATGTTAGAATCTGTCTACCTTCTAACTTTTCATGACATTTACAGATTAAGCATACACATGTAGCATGTACTACACGTACTTTTGCATATTTCCAGATGTTTTCCAGAACACCTTAATAATAATAAGTGCAAAGCTCAATCAATGCACCAATGACCCCACTTTTCTAGTATTAAAATTTGCTCTGTTCAATTGACTCTGCTACATATGTGATCTGTATTTGATGCAGATGTTACAAAAATGCTCATGTCTCACACAGCAAAAATATTCCATGTTCACTTAAAATACAAAAATGCAATAAAGGCATGTTTGGAGTCAAGAAACATGCACTTTTTCAACTTCTAATTGCTTTATACAAATATCAGGCATCTTTTGCCTTACTATGTAATTTTGACTAAAATTTATAGAAACTAAATTCCTAAACCTGACAATTTGAGCTTATCTGAATTGTAATCTCAGTTTGACAATATATTTGGGTGAACTTGAATGAATAGACAAGGGAACAAATTAGGGCTGGAGGTATAGCTCAGTTGGTAGGATGTTTAAAGATCATACATGAAGCCCTGAGTTTGATCTCTAATACCATGTAAAATCAGGTATGGTGGCACATGCCTGTAATCCCAGCACATGGGAAGCAGAGATGGGGAACTGCAAGTTCATGGTCACTTCTTGCTGTATAGCTCGTATGAGGCCAGCCTGAGTTTGATGAGACACAGTCCAGTTATACATAAACTCAATTAAAGTAGTTCATATAACGAGACACAAAGACTTCCATCAAGCAGATGCTTTCAGCATTGTGTTCCCACACATCCTCGTGTTCTTGTCCCTCTTCCCCAGAATAGCTTGTGTAAATGGGATCCTTTCCCTCAGCCTGAGATCATAGAAGGAGAAGACATGGGCTGGAGTCCACAGAGGCAGCCACTGGCCACTAGCAAGTCTGAAAATCACTGATTTATCAGCGATGTTTGGCATAGTAATCTTTCTAATCTGCAATTGTATGCCACTAATCAATGATCAGACTACTAAACTTATTGAACAGACAAAGAATATTTACCTCTCAGACATAAATTTTTCCTGATATAGAGATCTTCTATAGCTTATGAAGCTCTGTCTGAAGTTCTGAATAAAGAACACAGTATCATTAGACAATCATTGAAAACAGCACCAAAGATCCTGCACAGTGTGGAATCCAGGATCTCTTCTGACATTCGTAATCAGAATCATTAAGAAAATTTTTTTTCAAAGAACTCTAATTATCTTAAATAAAGAATATAAAATGAGTGTGTTGGGGAGTTCAGTCAGCAAGGGCTTACTATGCAAAAACAAAGATCTGAGTCAGATCCCTAGAGCCTATATACATAGCAGGGTGCAACAGCACACACCTTTAATTCCAGTGCTTGGGAGGCAGGGACAGGAGGATACTGGAGCTTGCTGGCCAGGCAGCCAGCTGAACAGAGTGGTGACTTCCGGTTCAATGAGAGGCCCTGTCAGCAAACATAAGGAGGAAAGCAGTTGAGGAAGAAACCTGATGTTGATCTCTGGTCTCCACATGCATGGTAATACACATCCACACATATGCACATCCACACACTTATGTGAGTGCACATCCACACAGATGCATACATGAACACCCCCCACACACAGAGATAGACAGAAAGATAGGTAGGTAGATAGATGGGTAGACAGATAGATAGACTGACAGATAGACAGAGAACACATACAAAAAAAGAGAATTCAGAGTGACATTAGTTATAAGTGAATAACTGGAGGTAAGCTCTTTTAGTGAAGATGTGTTCCATCTTAACACTGTGTTTGTGCTGCAGATGTTGAGAGAACAAGGAAAAGGCAACAGGCACTGGAACCCTAACGTGAGCCACCCTGGCTCATTCGCTAGGCCTGAGATAACACACTTTCTAAAGGAAGGTTACTGAACACAATAGATTACTTGGGGAAGAGAAATTCAGTCCCATTCCTTCCTCCTTTCTTATTTCTATTCTTCTCTCTGTAGAAATGTTAGGAATCAGTTCCAAGTTTCTGAAAATCACTGTCTAAAACACATTACTACAAACCCTGCAGAGACACAGAACAAATGTCACATCCTTGCTGCTCTCTCAGGCAATAAGGTCATTTTTGCCAGTGGTTCTGGAAAAGGTGGGAATTATGTAGCTATAATTAGCAGCCTAAGGACATTTTACTAGTGTCAACATTTGTCTCTTTATTGCTGTGAGGCAATAATGGGAAAGAATGGAAACATAAACAAAAGCAAACTTACTGGGTATAATTCCCTTGGGTGGAAAAAGAAGCCAACATTTTAATACAACATGCTGGGGTAAATTGCTATAATCCCACTTTGCAAATATCTTACCTTAATAACAGTTTACTTGGAATAATTCAGTATTTTCAATCAGTATGAAAACACTTCTGGGACTCATGGCATAATTAAACTGTATGCCTGAGAGACGAAGAGCACGCCACTATCATAGGGTGTTTTTGCATGTGGAGGCATTAGTGGTCTTAAGAGCTCTGAGTTCTTTTGTTTTCTATGACATTCCCCTTTCATTCTTAAGGAAATTGCCTGGATAACACAGGATATGAAAAGATTCAAGAAAAGCCTTTAAATTGTTATAGCCAGAAGAATATTTAAATGATGTGACACAAAATTTCTTAGAGTGTAGAATTCTATTTGGGGTCATGGGTGTTTATTTAGCGCAAAATTATTTTGAAATTGCATTCCTATTCTAAGATACTTTTATGAAATGGGCTCATCACAAAGTAAAAGTGCCCAAGGCTGTTGTTAAGCACTCTTGTTATACATCGGGACATTGCACAATTCTAATCAGAGACACAATACTGTCTCTATTACTATAGATGCTTAAAGAGGAATCACTTTAGCACAGAGTATGCTGAAAGAAGTTACAGAAAATAAATCATGAAAGATAATTTCTTGATTCACAAACTTGCTATATTAATGTTCTCTGTGAGGCATTTGTCATTAATAATATAACTTTCAGTCAATTTAGTCTTTAAAATTACACTTGTTAGCGTTCGATCTTAAATATAGTCAGTCACCCCATAGCTTCCTTTTGTGGTGTACCGGTCTAGGTTAAAGAGAGCCTTCTGGGATTGTTATAGTTTTCTGTGTCTATCAGCTGATGGCTATCACAGCTTTGTACAGGGTGCACATTACCAGATTCCAGAACATCTGTCACAGCAGCTGTGACACTGATTCAAATCTATTCCTGTCTTGATGGCATGACATGTAGCACGCACAATCAGTTTTGTTCATTCTGAAAGTATTCATTTAATGTATACCAAAGCACTGGGTAAAGGCACTTGCCATCAAGTCTGATGACCTGATTTTGATTCCTGGGACCCACATGATGGAAGTGAAGAACTGACTTCCAGAATTTGTCCCATGATCTCCATATGTACACTAAAGCATTAGATTCATTACCCACCTCTCTCATATATATATATGTATAATTTTAATTAATTGATTAATTAATTAATTAGCTTGTATGAGTATATTGCCTATAGGTACATAAGTGCACCTGTGTCATGCAATGCCCATGAGGTCAGAACAGGGTGTCAGATCTCCTGGAACGAGAGTTACAAGCAGTTATTAGCCTCCATATGGGTGCTGGGAATCACATCTGGGGCTCCTGGAGGAGCAGGCAGTGCTCTTAACTGCTGAGCCATCTCTCCAGCCCTGTAATAATGTTTTTGTTTAAAAAAGGAAATCTCAATATTTACCAGAAAAGATTGAATTTCAATTAAACAATAAATGTTTCCTTTTTAGTGTAAGCATATCTAGCAGGATACTGTGGCATACTGCTAGTAAATACTATCCATTGTTAATTTGAAATTCACATCTAACTGGACATCTTGTTTATGTGTTTACCAAATTTGGCAGTCTTACATCTAAAGAAAGTCTTCTGCTCTAAAATTTTCTTCTCTACAAATGACCTTAAGTTCAGTTTATTGCCACTTACTGTTCGGCTAGATAATCCCTTTTAATAGACGTTATCTCTGACACATACATAAGTTATTCATGCATCGATGTGAACTGATCATTTCTCAGTGTCTAACTCATTTTTCATCTTTATGAGGGTCCATCTGACTGAGGGTAGGAGATTGTTGTTTGTTTGTTTTGTTTTTGACAGAAGGGAGTGTACTGTGGAATTTTCTCTAAACTGTTAATTCAAAGGAAGAGTATTTGAAGTTGAACTAATTTTAGTGATTCTTTTCTGATAGGATTATTAAAAGGTGGGGGAATGCCACACTGTTAAACCTTTTCCACCCTGGGCTCAGGGACCATTTCTGAAGAGGGGCAGAAAGACTCTAAGAGCAGAGAGTGGTGAATGACCACCAGGAAACAGAATTTTTCAGGAGGTCAGGAACTTTCTTATACGCACTCACAGCAATGGTAATAGCATGCACATGACCCATACAAACTCAAACTAGACAGAAAGCTAGCGTAGAAGTGAGGAAATGGGTAAGCCCCATTCTTAGCAGAGAAACAACTGGTAACTGATAGCTGTTGCATAAGGGAAAGCTGGTCTTCTTTAAGGGAGTGACATTAGATAGGCTGACTAGGCTCCAGTGAATGAAATCATAGAGAGGAACATCTGGGTACATAAGCTTGACTCTATAGGCTTTAACATATATGACAGATTGCATGAAGTCCAGTGGGCGGCTATGGGAGCATTCAAATAGGGGAGGGGGTCTAAATATGACTAAGATGTATGGCATGCACAAATTTTCAATAAAATATATTGTGTCTTTATTAGAAGAGTTTAAAAGATCTGAATCAAGCCTCCTAGATTTAAACTATATTGCTATGAAAATTGAGAAAAATAATGTAAATGTTTAGGCATATTCACTCATTTTTCTATCAAGCATTTCTAATTGTATTTTCAAACTTGCATAGACTTCTTGGCTCAATATAAATAATGCTTGTTGAATAACTTCTCTGTAAGAAGACGGACGAGGAGCTGCTTCCATGTGACCTGATGAAGGAAAGAATCAGAAGAAGAGAAAACAAATAGGGTCTAGAGAGATGACTCAGTTGTTAAGAACACTGGTTGCTGTTGCAGAGGACATGGGTTCTGTTTCTAGCATCCACATGACAGCTAAAGATTGGTAAATCCAGTTTCAGAGGATTTGACAACATTTTATGGTCTCCATGGGCATTGTGTACATGGGTGTACTTACATACATGTAGTCAAAGCACTCAGGTAAATGGATAGAACTGGAAACAATCATCCTGAGTGAGGTAGCCCAGATCCAGAAAGACAAAGATCACATATTCTCTCATGGCTGGATGTTAGTTTTGAAATCCTATATATTCATGGTTCATTTGAAAATCTGGAGTAGCCAGGAAAATAATAAATGGCCCACGGGGGAACTTCCTGGAATGGATGGTAGAAAGCAGTGATATACAGGGGGACAAGAGAATAATAAAGTAGGAAGTGCTGAATGAGATGGGGAATGGGAGGGTTGGGCACAGAAAGGAGTATGAGGATGGATAAGTAACACTAAAGGTCTTTAGAAAAAAACACATGAAAACCTACCACTGTAGAAGCTTCTTAAAGTGTATACATTATAAAAAGAGATTAAAAGGAGTAACCTTATAACAATGAGATATTGAGATAGTGCCCCTACTAGACCATAGGCTAACAAAATAAAACCCCAGTGCCAGAAATGGACTCCCTCACTTGAAGCTGTTGACCAGAGGTCCCATAGACTCTCAACCAATACTGCTTATTGCCTCTGCTCTTGGTTACCCACCAGAATTGACAGAAAGACTCTATTGCTGAAGATACTAAATATGTGAGCTGTGGAACAGACACGGAGAAATCAAGCCGGTGCTTGCTTCAGGGCCTCATCTTTACTGGCTAGCTTTCATAGTGCTAGAAGGTACTATGAATGCTACTGGAAGGAAACAAAAATCACCATCCTTACACAGCTGCAAATCCTGTGAACCACAACAGTAATTGGGCTGGCAAAATATGCCCACCCGTGCAATAGTGCCATGAATATTATGGGTGTAAACAACCACTCTCTAATTAGACCTAAGCTCTGCTTCATACGATGGAGCTCATACCTGACATTGGATGCCAGGCTTAAGAACCTGAAGCTAGAGAGGACACAGGGCATAAGGGATAGCATAATACTAGTCTTCTACTAAATAGTTATTATGTTAGACTGACTCCTCATGATTTATTTCTATACAGATAGATTAATGTATTTCTCAACTCTCAGCAGAGAAGTTCCCTTTTGCAACAGATAGTGATTAATACAAAAACCCACACCTGGCCTATATGCCGAGAACAAGAGGCCCCACAGAGTGCTCATCCCAGAATAGGAAACCTTTATCAAACTTCTGCCTCCCAAGGCTTGGATATCATTGGGGAAGATGGGAGTAAAGATTCTAAGAGCAGAGGCAGTGGATGAGTACAAGGAAATGCAGCTCTCCGGATAACTGGTCAGTTATGATTATGAACTCACAGTAATGGTGCACAGTCCCATGCAACCTCCAACCAGGAAAAACCCCAGCACAGACATGGGGAAGTGGATAAGGAATCACAAGCCAATCTAAGAGACTTTTGGCAACCAAAGGCTGCTGGGAGAGGAGAGACAAGCATGGGACTCTCGGTAGGTTAACCAGGCTCCAGTGCATGGATCCATACTGAAGAACATTGGGGACACAATTAGATTCAATAGGCTTTAATATATATGCATATGATGTGTGTATATATATATATATGTGTGTGTGTATAATAGAGTGCATTAAATTGAGTGGGGTGGCAGTTGGGGAGATGCTGATAGGGGATGGGATATAAATATCATTAACTTATGCTGTATGAAAATTTCAGAACGTCAATGAAAAAAAATTTTTTAAAACCATTTACACACACAAAAATAAGACAACATCTCGACAAATCTATTGTTAAAAACTGAGCTAACCTGGGTATCTGTGATCAGAGAGCAACAACAGCTCAGGGAGCCTAGACTTGGCCTGCCACAGCACTAGTGGAAGGGAAGACCCACGGAGGGGCTCAGCGCTGACAATCTAAAGCATGAAGACTACGGAAAGCTCATTTCAGGCAGAGAAGTGCGGAGGTCAAAATAGCCCTGCCTTCAATGGATGGGAGTAGATCTCGTCAACTGAAAGCAAACCTGGAATGTGATGATTTCATTCCAGAGATACAAAGATGGTTCAACATATACAAATCAGTAGCTATAATACAGTAAATCTTAAAACAGATTTAATGAATAAAGTCACATGATCATCTCAACAAATGTACAGAGGCCTTTGACAAGGTTCACTGTGTCTTCTGATAAAAGTCCTGAAGATACTAGGAATAAAAGGAACACACCTCAATATAACTATGCCTATATATGTAAGTCTGTTGCTAACATTATAATGGGTAAATGGGTAAAAACTGAAATCATTCCCTCTAAAGTCAAGGATGAGACAAGCTATTGTTCTCTCCCTTCCCCATCAGTATAGTGTTCAAAGTGTTAGCTAGAGTAATAAGACAAGAGAACAAAACAAAAGGGCTAGAAATGTAAAATGAATGAGTAAATTATCCCTATTTGCAGATGATATGAGGTTGTGTTTTCGATACCCTAAGGATACCTCCAGAAACTCTTAAAAGTGATGAATAATTTCAGCAAAGCAGCAGAATACAAAAAGATACCAAAACAAATAGTTTCTTTATAGGCCAATACAACCTGCTTAGAAAGAAATGGGGGGGAGGTGGATTTCCATTCACAATCTCTTCAAACAACTTTGAAACCTATGAATGAACCTAACCAAGGAGGGGAACTACTCCAGTAAAAACTTGACCCCATCGAAGAATAAAATTGAAGACACTGGAGATCACACCGGCTTCTCATGCTCATGGTCTCTCAGAATTAATATGTGTAAGCCTATATTAGAGAAAGCAATCTATAAATTCAACACAATCCCCATCACAATTCCAAGACATTCTTTACAGAATTAGAAAAAAAAATCTCAAAATTCATAGGGGAACATAGAAGCCCACTAAGAGCCAAAGGAATCCTATGCAGAAAGAGTAATACTGGAGGTCTCTCAATACTTGATCTGAAATTGTATTACTTCATAACAAAAACATCATTTTATTGGGGCAAAGTCATGTTGACCAATAGAACGAGATAGAGGACCTAGGGCTAGAGTGATGGCAATTAAAAACACTTGTTGCTCTTGCATTTCACCCAGGGTCAGTCTCCAGCACCCACATGGTGACTCACAGCTATCTGTAACTCCAATTCCAAGGAATCTAATGGCCACTTCTATCCTCTGTGGGCATCAAGTACACACATGGTCTACATACATACATACATGCAAAAAAACCCCATTCATACACATAAATTAAATACATCTAAAAATATAGAAAGATAAACCCACTTAGCTCCAGATATCAAAATATACATTGAAGAAGACAGCCTCTTTAACATATAGTGCTGTAAAATTTGGATTTCCAAATGTAGTAGAATGAAACTAGGTCCACATCTCCCGTTGTGCATAAAAATCAATTCAAAGTGGATCAGCAATCTTAATGTTAGACCTGCAACTTTGAAAGCACAACAAGAAAACTAGTAAAAAAAACCACTTTAATATATAGGCATAGGCAAGAATTTTCTGAAAAGGGCCTCAGTAGCACAGGAAATAATTGCAGAATTGATATATATGAGTGAATGCAATTTAAAAACTTTTCTGCACAGTGAAGGAAATAATCACCAAACTGAAAGCACAGCTACAGAATGGGCAAACAAAGAAATAAACAGAAATCAGAACAAAGTGAGACACCCTTGCCGAGTACACATCAGACAGGGGATTAATATCTAGAATAGCTGAAGAACTGTGAAACTTAAATGCTCAAACCTACAAATGCTCCAGACAATAAATAGGTTAATGAATGGATAGGTAGTTCTCAGAAGAAATTAAAATGACTACTAATATCATTAGACATCTGGGAAATGCAGATTAGTACTAATGTCAAGATTCTATCCCATTGCAATCAGAGTGGCTACCATCAAATAAAGGAATGACAATTGTTGGTGAAGATTTGAGAAAGAGGAAGGAACCCTTATACATTGCTGATGTGAATGTAAATGGGTGGAGGAAATCAGTATGGAGGCTTCTCAAAACCTAAAAATAGATCTACCATATGATTCAGAAGTATCACCCTTGTATATATACCAGAACGACCTTAAGCCAACACATTAAAAAATACTTGTACATTCATA
The DNA here is from genome assembly GCA_035773235.1 of Eospalax fontanierii. Lineage (NCBI taxonomy): Eukaryota > Metazoa > Chordata > Mammalia > Rodentia > Spalacidae > Eospalax > Eospalax fontanierii. The sequence goes on along the minus strand of CM069530.1, from coordinate 65,122,721 downwards.
TTTATTGCTGCACTGTTCATTGTAGCTAGGAAATGAAACTATCTTAGAGGTCCATTGACAGATGAAAGGATAAAGAAAATTGGTGTGTATACACAATGAAATCTTATTCAGATATAAAAACATGAAATCATAGCTTTTACAATACAATAGCTCCAACTGGGGACCATTATGTAATGCAAAATAAACCAGATCCTCGCATGTACAACCCAGATTTAGAAGTATGTGTGTGTGTGTATCTATGAATGTGAATGTTCATATGTATATGTGTATATGTGTGTACACCTGTTTGTGTGTATGTGTGTGAATGTAGGTATGTGCATGTGTGTATATGTGTGCATGTGTATGTGTGTGTGTAACCTGTGTGTGTGTATCTGTGTGTGCAGGTCATGAAGTTTCTAGGGGATCATGAAAGCGGAGGAAGACATGCTAAGGCAGAAGGGAAGTAACAGTGATGGAAGTTTGTGACATGGAGGCAGGAGGACCATTTGAAGGAGGAAGGCACCACGCAGGAGGGCAGTGGAGAAGATGTTAGAACTAAATGTGACACATGATGAAAATGCGAGTGAAATCCATCCTTTTGTTTGCTACGTCCAAAAACTCTCTAAGTGACACATATATAAGACAATCTCTATGCCTAAGGCTCAGGCAACATTGTGGAAGAGGGGACGAAAGAATATAAGAGCCAGAGGGACAAGACATTTGCTGCTAGTTAATGCATTCTAGACACACCCATGAAATCATGACAATATCATAGTATAATAAGATCTGCATAGTGACAAAACCAGTTGCCATGCCAAGGTGTATGAGGGAAATGTCACGAGGTCCTAGAGCTCCAGGGCATCAATGAATGCTGTGGGCAGGAGAATCAGTTTCTTCAGGGATGGACTCCCTCATGCCAAGTGGGCAGCCTAAACACAGGTCCATATGAGCACCACTAAATGAACTCAGTGCAATGTGTGTGTGCGTGTGCGTGCGTGTGTGTGTGTGTGTGTGTAACAATAATAGTCAAGGAAGAAGAGAAGAAACTGAGCAGTGATGGGGCTCATGAGAGGAGTTGGAGGGGGCCTGGCATGGATAGAAATAATGCAAACACAATACTCATGAATGAAATTCTCAAAAATAACATAAAAGGAGATATGATAATCAAAGACTTGGGTAGTAAATATTTCCACATCAATGTTTTCCTCCTTTGACGCTGATTTTTGTCCCTTTCCTATGGACCTGGGAACGCGCAAACCCAACGAAAGCAAGAGATTGTAAATGAGACCAGCAAGCATGGCAGCAAATAGAAGGACACTCTTGAATGTTTTCATGAATCATAACAAATAAACTTATGAGAGATAAACTGTATTTTCCCCTCAATTGTAGAAGAGACACAAAATATTCTTAGCAAAAGTGAAAGATAATTAGGAATCAGACATTTAACTCTCCTTAAACAAAAGTCAGACAGTGTGGCCTTCCCCACTCACCATAATTCACAGCCTCTATTGTCGTCACATTCCCTAGGCATGATACAGATACTTTTCATGATGTAACTAATGTGTTATATTTTATCATCATTGCAAGCCCCCTGTTTGAATCTCAGTCTTCTTCAAAATATTAGTTAGTTTTAATTATGACCTATTTAAAGGAAACTTCTACACATAAAGCATTTGCCAATAACTAATATTTTACATTTTATGTTGTTTTGTTCATGATGTTATTCCTAAATAAGCCGAAGCTTACAGTTTCATTTTCCTAAGATTTATATTTTGCAATGGCACAACTTACCAAAGGATTTCAAACCACAATTTTATTCTACTTCCATCATTAACATTTCATTTAACCACAATTTATATGAAACAAGCAGCAGAATATAATGAACTAATCTTCAATATATTTTACCGAGGAAAGGCTACACCGCTGACTTACTGATGGGAAAGTTATGCAATACCCGGATTTACAGCAGCATGCCAATGAAGTGTAGATGCAGGGGATTTGGAACTAAAAATCATTTCCTTTCGGAGCACCTGACACAAAATACATTTTTCCTTTTGAAAACTGGCATAACTGGCCTTACAGTTAGTCCATTAGCACTGGATACAAGGAAAGGTATTTAGTTCAAGAAGTCATTTAGCAATTTTTAGAAAGTAACGATGCTCATAGCAATTTCAAATACTTTTTATGTCTCTATTAGGCACGGTAAGTTGTCCTTATAAGAGGGACTTAGATGCTCTTGAACTGAGTAAAAAAAAATCTGATACATTTATTGCATGCTTCAGTCAGTCTGAAGTTCATTTTGAGCTGAAAAAATAGAGCTATAAAATCATCAGGGACTAAATATTATTGGCTGAGGCCCCGAATTGAGCAGCAGGGAAGGGCTGAGCGCCTCCTGCCTCTGCAGGCATTACTCAGCACCTTTTCTGAGCCTGCAGATCTTGCTGGCTATGAAGGCAGGTCGAGACCCTTTTGCTGCTGCTCAGTCATAGTTTTCTGCTGAAAAGGACAGCACAGAAGAAATCAGCACCTCAGAAAACAGCAAATAACGAATATTTCCAACAATAACTAGATCACAAAACCACCTCCTGAATCCCATGTTTCTCTTCGAAATCTCTTAGAATCATAAGCATAATCTTTCTATGTAACATACTGGACCAAAAAGTTCCCCACATTGTGATCAGAAGATTTTTTGAATATTAATAAGTGAATTGTCACAATCCCAGTTACTGAGTTTCCTTTGGTCACTTGTTCAGTACACAGACCTTATAAATCATAAGGAACGCTTTATCTTTCTGGTCCATTTCAGGCTAATATGCATGTCATTGGCAAATCAAGGGCGCTGGAACACAGTGCCACAATACAATGTACAGAGCTTCATTTAGGTACCCTATTCCTATTCTGATGCATCTGATTTAATTAAATGAAGACTTAAAAAATAATTCTGTGCTGGAGATTAAACCTAGAGCCATGCTAAGCAATCATTGAGCTGATCTCTAGTATAAGTGAAGACATAGTTGTAGAGAATTAAATTAATAGCATATTATGTTTTATTTGCCTATTTCTAAAGTTGAGCATATAAACCATGTTCACTTAAAAAATTCAGGTGAACTTTGAAAACCAAACTTGAAGATCCCACTCCATGGGTTTGTACAAGAAATAAAAGTTTGGAACCAGGCTCCATCTTAAAGCCACCTGCTTTGGTAATTATATGTTTCATACATAGTGAATAAGTTGTCTATGAGAAACATAACATAATGGATCAGATAAAGCATATTTTATAATATTAGAAGTAAGTTTGGTCTAGAAGAGTGAATTACAAGTATTCTTGTTAAACACCCATACAAGGGACTGGAGTGATGGCTCTTACAGAGGACCTGGATTTAGTTCCCAGCATCCACAAGGCAGTTCACAGACATCCACAACCCAGGTACAGGTGATCCAATGCCTTCTTGTGGCCATTGATCAAGGGCACCAAGCATAAGATCATGGTGCACATACATGCTAAGGGACAAAGTATAAATACACATAAGATAAGAGTAAATAAAACTATATATACATGTATCTATAGAAAGATTCATTCAAGATTCAATTAATTAAAACATTAGAAGAAAGCATTTCTAACTTGTCTTGAAAATTTCATGGTAAAACCAATCCCTAAACATAGAATATCTAGGATTAAAATCTGGTTCTAATTCTGAATAAAATTTCTTACCTTCTCTTAGCTTCAATTGCATCATTTATAAAATTTACAAACCTTAGATTCCTGCACAGTTCTCTTCCCCTTTAAAAAATTGTCTCCCAGGTGTAACACGCATTGAAAGATGAACACAGATATCTAAGTATGTGCCCTGTGATTCCCACTTCTTTCCAAGGCCATGGACTTGTAAACTATGGAGAAACTGGTCACAAGAGACCAAGCTTAGTTAACTGAGGAAATAGGGCTCTCTTTCTGGACAGTGCTAAATAGGTGTAAGAATGAATGAATCAGAATGGGAAGAGTTGAATTGGGGGAAGCTAAACTCAGAGAGAGCACCCAGCACAAGAGGAAGAGAGTAAACAGCATGGAGAACGGGCACCTGGGAAAGATGGGTTCATGGGATTTGGTGGTCGACTTCTCAGGTCCAGTTCAACCCCTCTTTTAGTTTACTTTGGCTTTTGGGTTTCCATCTATATTCAGACAATGAATAGCCCCTTTATACTAGTTGAAGGTGCTTTTGGTCCTTGAAACAAGTGTTATGTAACAAAACCATGATATGAAAATACTTTGTACATGACAAGCCTTTTATTTAGTTATTTTTCATTAGTTGCTTGTCATTTATTTTTTGAGATAATAAATACTTACTCTGTAACCCAGGCTGGCCTAGAATTCACTATGTTGTCCAAGCTGACCTTGAACTCACAGTAATCTTCCTGCCGTGCCCTCGTGCTGGGACTGTATGCATGAGCCACCACACCTGTCTAGGTTTTTAAATTCTTTTCCCTTTCTATGATTTAACTTATTCTCTGGCAGTGTCACACATGCTCATACAATACACTTTGATCATACTCACCTTCACCCTTCTATCCCCGTCCCACTGAAACCCTTCTTCCCAACAAGTTCTCCTCCTAGTTTCATACATTTTTTGTCACCACTGAGATTAATTAAAGTTGCTTGCATGGACATGGGTGGGTATAATTTATTGGAGTGTGGCCAACGGGGCCTCCCATCTCCCTCTGCCATCTATGATGGAATATTGATGGGCCCACTCTTGTGTAGGAAACCATAGTTGCTGTGACTTCATGGGTGCTACAGCCATGTCATCCCTAGGACCCAGTGTTTTACCAGCATTACTCCCCTTCCTCTAGTTCTTTCATTCTTTCTGCCTCCTTAAGAGTTGGTCAGAGAGGCCCCAGGGCACTCCCCAACCAAAACACAGGCTATTGCTATTGGATGCTCACCAGAAATAGGTGGGAAGATTCTATGGCTAAAGATATTTTGGATGCAGACTGGAACTGACTTGGAAGTTTCCTCCCTGTCGGTTAGCTTTTACAGTGCAAGAAGGTACTTTGCAGACTGGTAGGGGAGAAATGTCATCAATCACCTAATCCATTTGTGGATCTTGAATGCTACACTAAGGGCCAAGCAAAATGTGCCCAGTGGTGTAAGAGTGTCATGACTGTGTGAGGCAACTGTTCTGGTTTTTGTTTTTTTTTTCCAACTTGGTGCAAACGAGAGTCAGTTGGGAAGAGGGAATTTCAGTTAAAAAGTTCTCTAGATCAGACAGCCCTGTGTCCACGTCTGTGAGGCATTTTCGTATTGATGTGTCAGGGGCCATCCCACTGAGGGTGGTGTCATCCTGAGGCAGGTGAGCCTGGGTTGTATAAGAAAGGTCGCTGAGCTAGCCAGAGAAAACAAGCCAGTACATAGTGTTCCTCCATGGTCTCTGTTTCAGTTCCTGCCTCCATACCTGTGTTCCCTAGATGAAAGACAGAAACCTATAAGCCAAGTCAACACTTTTTTCCCCAAGTTGCTTTTGATCAAACTAGGGGGCAGGGCTGGAGAAGTGGCTCTGCAGTTAAGAGAACTACTGACTGTTCTTGTACAGGACCAGGGTTTGGCTCCCAGCGTTCACATGATTGCTAATGACTTGCTGTAATCCAGGTGAGCCAAAGCCGTTTTTTGGCTTCACTGGGCATTGCATGGCATAGGTACACTTACATACATGCAGGCAAAACACTCATATACATAAATTAAAAATAAATCAAATAAAGTTTACAAAAATTAAGCCCATAACCAACAGTTCTCTGATTGTATTTGAAGCCTGCTCCACAAGAGGAAAGAGGAAATTGATGCCTGGTACTGTAGGACTCCTCCAAAGCCCCTGATTAGGGAAGTCATAGGAGCTAGTGAGGAACCTCTGCTGCTGTTTTGCTAAATGAACATACTGTCAAACTACCTTCTAGATATTTATGTTTATAGCCATGGTTTAGTGCTGCTCTCAGTCTTGGTCAGAAAAATCTTTTTGCTGTGGGTGAAGGTTAATGCAGTGGTTCATGGCTGGTCAAAGTGTTGAGAATAAGTGACTTTGAGTGCTCACCTCTAAACAGGACATCTATCGCATCCCCTCCAAGGCTCAGAGGACATGACAGAAGAGAGGTTCTTAAATTTTTTATTTGAACTTGTAAGGTTATAGAGAAGAAAGCAGAGGCTCAAAAAAGTGCAACATGACAGATGATGGCGTGACTGGTCGTCTGGGTCTAAAGTTTCTCACTTCAAAAGCTTAGAGACACATCTTTGTGAATTCCATGATGAAACCTATTATTGTGACTACTAAACTAAAAAGTTAATAAAATTTAAAAAACTTGTTTTAAACCAAAAATTCAGTCTGAGGATGTTAACTTCAGTACAGATTGCTTTCCTAGCATATCCCAAACCCTGAGGCCGAGGTCTAGTGTCACCCCAAGCCCTGAGGTTGAGGCCTAGTGTCACCCCAAACCCTAAGGCCGAGGACTAGCATCACAATATAAACAAAATAGAACAGAACTAGACAGTAGACCTGGAATCTATTAGAAACAACTATCAGCTTGATATGTGTCATTCGGAAATTGTGTCATCTCATTTCTTCATAAAAGCAGATTTATAAAACCCCACAGGTAAAATCTTTCTCAAAAGGTCTCTGGCATGATTTCAAGCCTTTTGACCAATAATGTAGGCGAGATACTAGGGCTCAGTGTTATACAAAATAATATAGTAAATTCACCAGAAATTAAATGCATACCTTAACTATAAACAGAATGGGATAAATGTTAGAGAATGATTGATTTTTGAGGAGAACTGTATACTGATAAATCTCTGGGAATGAACTACCTACATTGCCATCATTTACTAAGTTGAGTGGTTGAAAATGTCTTGTATAATTAATTCAGACTCTGAAGAACTTCATACAGAACAAGTTTCAGACTGGTTGACAGCAAGTTGTGTTAGGAATTTTAAATTGAGTCAAACTTATTTTTACTCAAAGTCACAGTTTTAGATGTTATTATATAATCTTTTGGCAGAAATAAGGAATAACATTCTGAATATCACACTTCAAAATCCAAGGAATCCTAGTATAAAATGTGTAGTATTTTAAATGCTTGGAAATAGGTTCACACTCAGAAAATAGAGTATGAAAATTATTTCAGAATGTTGTTCAGCAGGCATAGTGTTAGAAATGTTACCTTCTAATAATTCTGTGAGTCACTAGGTAAATAGTATAATTAAACTTAATTTAAAATCGTTAAACATCAATTAAGTAGTCAGTCAATCACCAAAGAAGCTATGAATCCAAAGCTATGCCAAGTACACGCTAGAAGGCATAGAATGATCAGAGATTTGTAGTGTGTACTTCTTTAATTATTGACTTCCCTGCAGAAGCTGTAAGCAACCTGCCACACCCCTCTGCCTTCCCTATTGGCTGTTAGAAGCAAAAAGATTGGACTGGAGAGCTGGTGCACCCTAAAGGCTGGTGCTCACAACCAAAAAGACATGAAGCACAAAGATCACGTCAAGACCAGCAGAAATCACATAAGTATTTGACACATCAGCCTTACCATGTCTTCTCTGTTACCCAGGTTGACACTGCATTTGATTTTATAAGTTGGATCAAATAATTTTGTAAGCAGAAAAGAAATAAGCAAATGCAGCACTGCCATGCTTCCACAGAGATGGAAATTCAGTGGCATTCACCTGTCTGAAAGCAGCTGACCCATCTCCCTTTGATTTCTCAACTTCATCTGCATTGCTATAACCCCCGCCCCCGCCTCACTGTCTACTTAGGGAGGGCAATTTAATAGAATAATGGCGGAAGGATAACAAAGACATAATGCTTATCTCTCGTATACATTTTTTGTAGTAAAAATTGCTGTTTGTTTTAGTGATGTGAATACCTTTCTGAAAATTTAGCCTGTGCCTGGTATTTTTTGTTGTTTGGTTTTTTTGTTTCTTTGTTTTTAAGGCAGCTATGTGTCAGGCTGACCTTGAACTGAACTTGGGATCTTTTCGATCTTCTAGGTTCAGCCTCCTGATGCTGAGATTCCAGGTTTGTATCATCATACCAGGTTTAGCCTGTGATTTTGTAAAACTCAATTTGACATTTAAAAAAGGAGGGAATGAAACAACAAAACTGATCTTTGCATATGAAAATAATCTATTATTTTCTTATCCTCTCAGCTATTAATCAAAAGGGTTTTATTGATTGCTAATAAATACAAAGGATTGATAATTTCTGTCAAATTTGTGCCTAATTAGTTTTCCAACTACTTTGTTATATGTATAGTTGGTCCTTAATTCAGAATATATCATACCATGTCTGACACCAGAAGCTCTCTTGCCTTGATAAACCCACTGATAAAGTTTTAAGCTCTACTCTTTCTTGGAGTGTTCATATCAATTTCTATATGCTGCTTAAACATTTATTTTCAATTCCAATTTCCAGACCATTGAGAATTATTAAACAGTAATAGTTTGGATGGATTTTAGTTAGTTATGATTAGTATGTTTCCTGGATCTTGTGGAGTCATTGGTAACCATCTGGAACCACACAAACAGGCCTTCAACAGTAATACCACACAGACCAATTGCAGAAAATCAGACTCATATTTATCACAAAGGTTCCAAGAACCAGCATAGACTGTACCAGCATGAATTCATGTTGAATACATGCTATGAGCATTTGCACCATACATTTAAGTATATATGTATGTGTACATACATAATATAGTGGTATCCAACAAAATTCTAATTCTTTCAGAGTTGTTTTCTTCACACAGGTTAATAGTTTCCATGTATTGTGTGTATTGTTACCATTAACCAACACTGAAGAGTTCCTGTTTTTTATCAAGCATTTTGCCATGATTCTGATATAAAACTTATGAACTGATGAATACTCATGCCTTTTTAAAAGCACAGCTAGGTAGGTAGTTAGGTAGAAAGTAGATTGATAGAGAGACAGACAGACAGATGATAGATAGATGGATAGATTGATTAATAGACAGATGATAGATGGATGGATAGATAGATAGATAGATAGATAGGCCAAAGGCTTCTTGGAGTATGAATAAGCAATACTTATTATTCCTGTCTTGATCAATATGGCCTTTTCCTTTGTACCACAAGGAAATTAAATTAGTCTGACATAACTTCCCATCTCAAAATCATAGTGGCTTTTGTTCTTTGCTATTCTGAGTGGCTGTCAATTTGAATACGTATGACTTTTGTTGCTTTGGTTTTACTTTCATAGAAAATTTTCAGATATCAATTTAAATGGAAGTCCCAAGGATACTTACTCAGTTTTGTCTAACAGTCTTCTAAATTTGCCTTTTCATAGTTAACTACTAAAATGAACAAAATATTCTATATGTTAAGCATTTAGATTTAAATCTAAAAATATATACTTTTTGCCTTCTTATTTAGTAGTTGACAATGATTGACAATTATACTTTGTTTTGCTTTTTAAATTATTCTTTCTACTTCATCCCTAAAACTGAATGCCTATTTCTAGAAATTTCCATCTCATCTCATCCTTTAGTCCTTATTAACTTATTTTCTCTAAATACTAGGGACTGGAAATCACATAAAAGAGAGCTGGTTTAAACAGGATCTGTTTAAGTTTTTTTTAATGACATTAGCAAGACTTCAACTAAAAAGTTTAAAGCTCCTTAACACTGTGAAAAGCGCTTGTGTTTAGTTCTTGATTTGAGGTTGTATTTTAGACTTCTAGAGAATTATTTGACATGTATAACTAACTGTTGAAATGCATTGCAGAAATATTAGTGTGCAGTCTGCATTGTTTAGGTAAGGTTTGCTTTCAACTGCATGTATGTATATATGTATGAAGCTTGTGTATTTAGTACATATGTAGGGGTTATGCTGAGTTAGTGATAAAGGTGAAGAATTACATCCTTTGAATTACTGATAAAAGTGTAGACTTTATAAGGATTTTAGTCACTAAAATTATGTGAAAAATACTATTTTATTTTCCCTATTTATCATTATGCATGTGTAAGTTGGTTTACATGTGTTTCTGTTAAAATCATTTACCACCAAATACCTTTTCTATTTTGGATTTTAAGAAACTGGTATTTTAACAGTTTTATATTGTCTTTCTCCACAAAACAACAAGAAGAATATAATAATGTCCAAAATTAGAATGCCAAAAGACACTCTGACTAAAAAATCATTAATTTGGCACACTTACTCAGGGAAGAAAATATTGACAAAATTTAAATCAGTGACATAAGAAATATTTATGTTTTCAAATACATAGTATATGGTAAATGACTATTTAATCAATACATTCAAAAATATTTTATTTATTATTTTGATTTTAGGTGTATGAGTGTATTGCCTGCATGTACATGACTAGTTGTGGTGCAATGCATGAGGAGGTCAGAAGAGGGTTTTAGATCCCTGGAAATGGAGTTATAGACAGTTGTTATCTGCCATGTGGGTGCTAGGGTTTGAACCTGGGTCCTCTGAGAGTAGCCAGTGCTCTTAACTTCTGAACCATCTCTCCAGCCCCTGAATCAATACATTTTTAAAAACAAGTAAGTTACTTAAGATTGATAAGTTGCCTTATATTTGGTAATTTAAAAATGAAATTTGAACAGCAAATGTAATAATTTTCTCCAGAAAAGTATCTAAAACATTTTACCATTTATAATGAAAGGTATATGTTAGTATTCAGAAGCAGTCTTATTTTGTTTGCTAAGTACATGCAGAATTATTTAGGTAATGCAGTAGCATAAATATGTTGTATCTGCTATTTATATACAATACAAATGCAGAGAAAAGAACATTCAACAGTTTCAGTAATGTTTGGCGGGACTGTCTACTCTGTAGATAATGAAGTCTTTCATACTTTATGGAATGGTTAAATCCTAGTCAGCTGTTTATCAGGCTGTGATATATATGGAAGATATATATATATATATATATATATATATATATATATATATATGGAAGACACACTTTCTATTTTGAAGGCACAGTCTACTAGGAGAGACACATTGGATACCAATGCATTATAATGTTTTGTAAGTATAACATTATGTTACCTATAAAAACAGTTCAAAACTGGGCATGACCAATTCTTTCAGGATAATGGGAGGGGAAAAATGTTGCCAAGGAGGTTCATCAGTAGATAAGAGGTTTAGTGGGTTTTACAAAATGAAAGGAAATGGACTAGGAAGCAAAGGAAAGGGCTGAGAACATGTGAGGAACATACAATTAACAGGATGTTTTTGGTTATTTAGAAGAAAATTGCAATCAGAATGCTGATAGTGTTTAACAGCATCTAGTCAGGGCCAAGCACTACTTTATGTACTCAGCAAGCATAATTTCAGTCTTTATCATACAATTTGAAAATGTAGATTATAATCACTATTTAATCAGTAAGGAAGCAAAAGTCAGAAAACAACATACTGTACCAATGTGATCTGCTGCACAGTCAGAGCTCACTAAGGAGTACTGATTTGTTGTATTCTAGGCCCTAGAATCTGTCCTCTTTATCATATTAGCTGGAAATCTATCTCTCTTTATGGTATAGTGCCTGGTACTATGCTTATGAACATTGGCTGAATGAAAGGAGTGAGTCAATTGAAATAGAATTCACTGTAGTTAACTAATTTTACCGGTAGCATTTATGGAGAGTAAAGAATTCCAGAGGCATGACTAGATTGGTCAAAAGTCTCCAAGGAAAAGGACAGAACTGGATATTACTCAAAATGAATTCTCTCTCTCACTCTCTCTCTCTCTCTCTCTCTCTCTCTTTCTCTCTCTCTCTCTCTCTGGCTGGCCTTGAACTCAGAATGCTCCTGCCTCAGTCTCTGGAGATACTGGGAACATTTTCATTCTTAAAATTCAATGAGTATTCTTTGTAGAAAACAGAAAAATCTTCATTTCTAGAAAAGGAAATCAAGGAAGAGATAATGAAGAACACTGTCTAATGTTGCAGCAGAATCTAAGAGGCAAGAATGAAAACAGTGCACTGAGATGTCCAGCTCTGAATACGCTCACCCTCACCTATCAATATGCTTACCTTCACTGCCTTAACAGGCGCGTAGCTCTGTTGCAATGGCATAAAAGGTAAATGGGAAAAAAGAAATAGTGACAGTGAAAATTCTGTTTTGAAGAAGCTTGTCTTGAGTTAGAAGAATGAGGTGATACTGGACCTAGAGGGCGAAGGGAGGGTGCATCTAGAAGGGGAAGACACTGGAAGAAAAAAATCTAAGAAAAGAACCAAAATCCCAGTGAAGAAAGTGGGTGTGAAGACAGAGGGAAGGAGGCCTCCGCGAAAGGAGAAACTGGTTCAAAATTCAGAGACACAGCACTTCACTTCCTGAGTCTTTCTTCATCTATAAAGCATGGTTTAAACTTAATAGAACAGAAGAGTATTCCAAAATGGAGGGCTAGTTCCATCCAGTCAACTCTAAGGTTCCATTCAGAACCTATATATTCTCAATATTTTATATTTTCCCCTTCAGGATAATTCCTCTCACAAGCAGATTAAGGGGCATCTTATTTTGTGGATCTTCAACTCTTGACCAGTAGCCCTTACAGAAGTTTTTTCATCTTTGAAATGAATTAGCCAGGGTGTCCTTGTGGGTAAGAAAGCACAGGGCTGCCTGTGTGAAAGGAAATAATTAACATCACCATCTGAGAAAGTATGATCTCAGGGAATAAAAACAACATAGAAGATTTATCTCTAGGCGAGTACTTTGAGAAGATAAGATCATTTCTCAGCTTATTTGTGATGTTTCAAATGACAATAGGCAAGTTGTTTTTATCTTACACCCTGCTCTAGAATTTTAGCTATAGCACAAAGAATGTGTATATTTCTTAATTTAGTTTTATGCATTTTTGCTTGATATATCTTGCATCTACCCTGTGGAATTCTTTGGAAAATAGTTTTCCATTTTAAAGGATTCTAGAATGAATAACCTTGTGTTTTCGGTTGTTTTTAAATATACTAGCTCTAAATATGTCATTTGCAAGTTTAATACTATTAATCATAAAAACCTAAAAACAAGGATTATTCAGCATTTTTCTCTTTTGCCCAAAATTATCAAGGTTAATAGTGGAGGATTGGAGACTGGAATGTATTTGGTAGTAGAATACTTGCTTAGCATATACAAGGCCGTGGGTCCAATCCCCAGCACTGGATAAAAAAGAAGACTGAATTTAGAGTTTAGCCATGGAATGAATGTAAACTAAGTTTGTGTTAATGGAAGAGGAAAAGTCATAATTAAACAATGGCACTAGGAGCTACAGATCTTTCACATCTTAAAACTTAAGCATAGATGGATAGTTATATCTCACAGAAAACGTCTACTAAAATAGACATCTCATATATATATATATTATATGTTCATATATGTATGTGCTGTTATACTATACAAATGCTACATATTTTATAGATATACTTATTTACTTTTATATGTCTGAGTATTTGCTTGTATGTATGTATGTATATGTGTATACCATGTATATGCCTGGTACCCACAGAGTTCAAAAAAGGGTGTTAGATCGCTTAGAACTGGAGTTTCAGAAAATTGTGAGCTGCCATGTGGATGCTGGGAATCAAACCCAGACCCTCTACAAGAGCAGCCAGTGCTATTAACTACTGAGCCATCTTTCCAGGGTCTGATATACACATATTTTACTTAGCTTAATTTAGTTAAAAATACAAATTCCTGTGAAATCTATAATAGGGATAACTTAATAGTAAACAAAACATTTGAGTTAGTCAACAACTGGTCAATGATTACCCAATTTTATTTTCTGAAGAGAAATACCAAACCATATACAGTAGATACCAAGTGAGATGTCATACCTGTCCAATATTTTATGAGGGATAACAAGAGGAAATCAAGCCTTTGCCATAATTAGCAAACAGTTTTGAAAATTAACTTATTGTTGAGTCAAAGAACTTGTAACAAGCAACATTAGTCTAGGATACAATCAGGAAACTTTACAATTTAAAGATGAGATGCTTAGTGTGCAGAAATATTGAAAGGGGAGCATATATAAAGATGTAAGATAATGCTAAACATTATTTTAGAGCCCAGGAGAGTATCCCAAGGAAACTGAATATAAAGAGTGGCCTGTCCTAAACCTGCATTCCTAAACTCACTGAAAAAAAAAATGTGTTTAAACTCCTTTTCTTGCAAGGAAGGATTTGCTAGCGTGCACTGGTCAGAGCTGATTCACAGTTGTTTGGCAAGCAAGAGGAAACATTCACAGGAAGAGTGAGCTCAGGTTGGTGGGTGGCCTGCAGAAGGAGGTATGTACTGTTGTGGCATGAGATCCACAGTGTGCAGTGACTGTACTGGAAGGACTGTGGTCAAGTGTTCACTTGGCCTTACATGGGCTAACAGGGGCTGTAGTGAGGGAAGAACACAATCAGATGTCATTATAGACCACACACTGCTGATAGACTGTGTACCAAGATCAAGTCAGATCAAAATGCAGCATTTAGTCTCAAAAAGATTATCCCTGTCTTCCTGAGTGTCTTTTTAACATCTTTTAAAGACAAAACTGATGTCATGTTCCCAGTAAATAGCGACCACTGCTACTAGTCAGAACATGAGTTCTAGGGTTAGAACTCAGATCATCTGGGTTGAGTGTGAACTGCTGTTACCCACTGCTAGTACTAATTACACAGGCCAATGTGGAGTCAAATTTGCAGTTATAAAGACTGCTAATCCTATCACACCCTGGCAATTCTCCCAAAAAGCAAAGTCATCTTTGAATTCCACAGACACCCATCTACAACTCATTGGTATTGTTGGCTTCTACTTCCTGTTAAATTTACTCGTCACCCTATCTCTTTTTTTGCTTTTAGTCCATAAGCACCTTGAGAAGAACATTCCCTTTTTAATTCACTATAACTTGTAACATGCTTTATCCATAATAGAAATATAACAAATATTTGGTGAATAAGTAATAAAACATTTGGACTATGATACCCTATCCCAAGTGAGAAGCTTAGAGCCCAGTAATTCAAAACTGAAGAAGGATAACAAAAATCAGAAACTAAAATATAAAACATTTTGCAGGGCATTATATGGTAAAATTGATATTTAATTGGACAAATTTCTAGCAATTAAATAGTTTTCTTAATATTTGAATGCCTAATCAGTATATGTGAATGTGTGTGCATGAAGTTGATGTATAGAGGTATTATGATTCATTCTTGCATAAATAAAAAAGTATAACAATTTTAATCAATTCAGGTTCTGAATAATAACCAATAGGAAATTTGATCAATTGAAACTTTACAAATATGTCACAATTCAATGGGGAATAAATAATCTTTTTCACAACTGGAATTTATATAACTAGGTATGTACATGCAAAGGAAGAAGTTGAACCCATTGTAAAACAACACACAAAATTTAATGAATTTTTGTCATAGAACTAAAATGATACAATTATTAAAAAAGATTCTGAGATTCTGTATGCCTTTAGATTAGGTAATGATTTCACAAATATAACACGAGGGACTGGAACGATGGCTCAGTGGTTAAGAGCACTGACTGCTCTTGGAGAAGACCCAGGTTCAATTCCCAGCACTCACATGACAGCTAACAACTGTCTTTAACTCCAGTTCCAGGGGAATCTGATGCTCTCTTCTAACCTCCTCAGGCATCACACAGCATAGTAGCACTTACGTACATGCAGGCAATACATTCTTATACATAATAAACAAAATTTAAAAAGAAAATATCACACCAAAGCACAAGGCACAGGTAATCAAAGGAGACATGTCAATGAACCAGACATTGTAAACAGTCACTTGCAATTCAAAAGAGAGCAGGAAGAAAGCAGGATCCCCCACAAACAGGGGAAACATTTGCAAATCACAGATCACATGGGGTTATGTCTAGCATCCATTTGTTGGAACTCTTAAAAGTCAATAATAAAAGAGTAAATAACCCAAATTTTAAAATAAGTAGAGGAATTGAATAAATACTTATCAAAAATGTGTATATTAATAACAAAAAAACACCTCAAAAGATGATGAGCATCAGTAGCCATGAAGGAAATACAATCTGAAGCCTTAAACAAACACTCTAGAATGACTAGAGAAAAACAGGTAATCACAAGTTCCTCTGAGGAGGTAAGAAATGAGTCTACACATATTGCTCACAGAAGCGCTAAGTGAGGCCACCAGAAAAAAATACTGGCATGAAACGTAGATTATTATGTGACTCAGTAGTTTCAAATTTGCTATGTATTTGGATACATGTAACTGAAACCCTATGATCACATAGGAAAAAAAGAGACTTGCATAGAAATCTTCATAGCAATGTTATAATACTCAACATGTAGAAATTGTTCAGGTATCCATTAACTGATGATGGATAAGCAAAATGTGAATATTCAGACAATGGAATATGACTGGGAAATTAATGTGAATGACCCTCAAAATATTATTAGAATTGGGTGTGTTGACACATGTCTATAATCCCAGTACTCAGTAAGCACAGGCAGGCAGATCTCTGTGAGTTTGAGTTCAGGCTGGTCTATATAATTAGTTCCTTGGATAGACAGGGCTATCTAGTAAAGAGCCTTCTCAAAAAAAGATATTATTAAGCAAATTAATCAAGTCACAAAATATGGCATACTATATGACTCCACTTAGATGACATATCTAGGAAAGGCAATGTACAGAGATAGGAGGCAAAGTACTGGTTGCCTTGGATTGGGAATGGGAATAAAGAGGCCTACTAATCACATCTGGTTCCTTTTCAGCTTGATACAAGTGTTCTAAAATGATGATATAAGTGTTCTAAATATATTAAAAAGCACTGACAGCTGTATAAAGAACTAGGACAATGGTTAGCATGCAATCAAGGATGATTGATTCTTTTCCTTTCATGTTTTAAATTTTTGTTTTATTTATTATTTGTGTATGTGTGTACACCTATATGTATGTGAGTACAGATGAGCATGTGACATAATGTGTGTGTGTGTGTGTGTGTGTGTGTGTGAATGTGTGAAGGCCAGAGGACAACATGGCTTCCAATGAGTAAACTCAGTTTGTCAGATTTTCATGGCATGAGCTTTACCCACTGAGCCATCTTGCAGGCTCTGTTTTCTTGTTTTTGAATCAGAATGTGTTGGTCAATTTTTAGTTCTTTACCTTTAAAAGAATTAAAAGAAGTTGAGAATTTTGTAGAAATAAATAACAGTAGTTATTTATTTTTATTGTTCTCTCTCTCTCCGCCCCCATCTCTTTGCCATGAACTGCATGTAGAAATCAGAGGACGACTTGCAGGAGTTGTTTCTCTTCTTCCACCGTGTGGGTCTTAGGAATTGAACACAGGTCCTTAGGCTTGGTGGCAAGCACCTTTACTAACTGAACCTGATAATGTTCTTTTTAAATAAGTCAAAAATTGTTATTTTTAGAAGAATGTCTATTAAATACACTTTACATTAAAACAGAGAAAACCTTTATTTCCTATACTTTAAATTAGATACTGAATCCTTTATGACCAAAATAATATTGATTTTCTTGAGTGCATTAATATTGAGGCTTAGAGATTATGCCAGAGAGCTTCAGACACATCTGAGAAGAGGGAAGCTGAATTGGGGAACTTTCTCTACCGACTGAACTGTGGGTATGCCTGTGAGTCCTTTTATTGATTGCTGAGTGATGTGGCAGGGTCCAGCCCACTGCAGATGCTGTCACCCTGGGCAGGTGGTCATGTGTTGTTTAAGAAAGCAGGCTGAGCACAGGTTAGAGGAGCAAGCCAGTAAGCCGAATTACCCTACAGTCTGTGCTACTGTCCCTGCGACCAGGTTCCTATTTGAGCTCCAACCCTGACTTTTTTTGATGAAGGACTGTAGTGCAAGTTGAAATTAACACTTTTCTCTCCAAGCTAGGTTTGGTTAGTGTTTTATCACAGCAATAGAAAGCTAACTAGGACAGATATGATATATGATATGTTTAGAAGCCCAAGGAAGTACTGAATTACACCTCTGAAATTTTTGTGAATAGTGTGATATAATAAATTTATATCTGGGGTTCATCTTGGTTTCTGATACAGAGCTCCTAAAACTATATAATTTACAGTACTGGAATTTTAACTGAGGACCTTGTGCATGCTAGGCAGATGCTCTACCACTGACCTGTACCCTCAACCCCTGAGTGCTAGTTTTGATAGAATCATCTTTTTTGTGATCATTTTTTACATTCAACCCAGGTCTTGACACAAGAACTTTATAATCATTGAAGTTCCAGAGTGATAGTGTAGTTTTATTTCTTCCACAGCTGACTGGTAGCTGAGGGACCCAAGATAGCCTTGTGCTTGTGGCTAGTTACTTCAAAGAGGAAGGCAAGATTAGAAGGTCAGAAAACTAAGTCCCATGCCTTTATCTATAGGAAAAGAAGAGGGTGGAGGTTGAGGTAATTACTAGGAGTCAATCACTGAATCAATTGTGATTGGGTACTGCAACCTCCAAGCAAAGCCTGGACTATGTGTTTACTGAACTGCCCTCACCCACACCTTGCTCTATACATTTCTCCAATCTGGTTCTTCCCATTTAAGGTTTCTTCTATAAAAACTGTATTTTTCTATAAATTGTTCTTAAAAACTTTGAACATTAGGTTTGGGAACTTCTGATTTAGATTAGTTGGTCACTTAGAAGTCTGGAAACCTGGGACTTAAGAACTGATAATTACAATGTGGCAGATGTATGTGGTTGAGCCATTAATTTGTGAGATTTGTGGGTAACTCTTAGCAGACAACATCAGAAATGAGCTGCAGGACACAAACTGGGGTCATAAAATTGATGGGTAGGGGGTAAAATATTCTGAAGTGATTTTGCAAAAAACAGTAATAAGTAATACCTGCCTAGTTCTTTGTTTGGAACTTCTACTCTGAGGAATAATAATAGAAATAGTAGGTGATCAATATATATTTTCAAATGAGTGAATCATGAATGAAAGAATGAACAATCCAAAAAATTATTTCTTGCTGTGTCTAACTTTCTAACTCTTCTATTTGAAGGCCCAATAACTGAACATTATTACAATAGCTAAGATAATGCCTTAATTTTGATGTCTTCTTTCATTTGTTTATAAAAATGACTAATCAGTTTATATATTAATTAAAAATTTAAGGTAGAATAATAAGTTTACTATAACTTTAAATAACTTTAGAGAGTCCTATAAAATATTGAATTTTATATGCAAACCAGTCAATTATTTGATTAGATAACCCAACCTAACAAAGTGCAGAATAAGAGTATGCAATCAGTTGATTGGGTGGGTCAATGATTTTACCAAGGACTTATACTCTGCTTGTGCCTGTAGTTCTACTGTCCTTAGTGATGACTGGCCAACAGGGTTGCAGCCCCTAAAGGGTGTGACACCTAGAGAGGCAGCACTCATAATTTTTCCTGTGTGTGGATTTTTTTTGCTCAGGTGAGAAATGTTCTTCCGGAGCCCTGCTGCAGACTGTCCTCATATTTCATTAATGAGGTCAGGAGCCCAGTGCTGATTCAATCCTTGGCAAGAGCAATGGAATCACAAACCAGCCCTCCTCCAGAATTTTGGTGAGATCAATCAATTTTCTGACCCTTGGATATGCCTGGGAGGGGGCACCTGCACGGACTTGCAGTTCTGCTATGATGAAGGAAGGTACTGTCTATTGCTGCTATTGAATGCTGGCAAGGAAATCAAGGTCATTTAAATGACCTTGAAAATACCAGTCTTTTAAAAATCATGAGATTTTAGATTGATCTCTGTGAATTGAATTAGAAGTATACACCATAATTATATCTTTAATAAAGTAAAATAGACATAGCTTTAATAGAGGATATAAATTACTATACTTGCATATAAAATAGTAATTAAAGTAGTTTTTAACACTACAATGTTACCCTGGCTTGAGATGTAATGTGATTCTTGTATCTCATGGAGGACACTAATAACTTCTTAGGTGATAGCAACCACACATATTTGAATAATAAATAACAAGTTTAAAACTGCTTTACTATGTCCCTTCTAAATTTCACTCACTATGTCATTAAAGAAAGATTTTACGAGGCTATTTTAAATCCCTTACAAACTTACAGACTTTGGATTGAGACATCTGAGTGTTTCTTTGCTCCTGTGAAATGGTAAAAGTATCATAAATTAATAAGACAGTGTCATTGTAGGTAGCTACTCATTGTTACCATATAAATTATTTTGTTTCTATCTGAAAGTGGAAAAAAGCTAGGGAGATTAATGAACTAGCTCAACACAGACATTTTGAACAAATAGTGGAGGAGAGAGCGAGTCAGAATAATGAACCAAGCCCCACATGCCCCAGTGAGAACCAGGAAGGAGAAAGAAGAGGGAAGAGAAGGTCTATAGCCCCAGACCCCATGTTGCACCAGGCCCTGTGTCCATCCTTTCCTTTAGCTTTCAGTTGTCTTTTTCTTCTTGAATGTGCTGAAAGGACTGTTGAGATTCTGTCTCCTGCTCAACAAAAGCATAAGACTGGAGTTGTCTTTAGACAACAAACAATCTTATGACTAGTAATGAAAACATAAGATGCTTGGTACTTTTAAAGTGTTCATATTTCTCTCAAAAGAAATTATCCAAGCAGAAAGAAACAAAATTTCCATGACTATAGGAATAATTTTATAAATTTAAAACTATTAAGAAACATTTTAAGACTATGTTTTTATTTCTGGTGACATGAAAAACATTCATTAGTTTAGAATGATATAAAACTGAAAACATCATAAAATCCCATTATTCAAAAGAAAAGCAGTGTTGAGAAAAATATGAAATTATTGCAAACAATGCCTATGATTAATATGAGAAAATTGTTTTTATAAATATTCTGAGTTTTCTATCATAACACTAATAAAATTTCTAACTATAAAATATAATTAGGTAATTTTAAAAATTGGACTCAAGGAAAGGCCAGTGCATGTCTGAGATTCATAAATGTAGTAATTAATTTTCAGACAGATGAATTATAAAAGTTGCAGATAATAATTTGATAAAAGTATAAGAATTAATTTGAGAAAGAATGCTTAATCATAGTATATCTGAGTCATATGGTAGGAATTTGGAATTTGTTCAATAAGTAGTGGAATTATTAAAATAATAATGATTACTAAATACATATTTATATAATAGTATTTTTAAAATACCCTTAAAGTTTAGAACTAGTAAGCATGTAAGAATATGCTAAAATGTTGTTGTTTTTGTCTCATTTTCATTTAACATACATCTATTGGTACTTATTGAACATCTAAAGCTAGATCAGGCAGTGGTGATGTTACTTTGTCACATCAGACAAGAGGCTCTCCACATTGCAGAGAAGGTAGACAGAGCACAGTGAAATGTAGAGGTGTTGTGGTTAAGTCTATACTGGGTACAGACACTGAAAAAGGGAAGTGAGTCATTCTTGGGGGAAAGAGAGGTCATAGTTTTTCAAGCAGAGAAAGAAGCATTATCAAAGGCTCAAAAGAGCTTCAAATATTCACAGACATGCATTTAATTCTACAGGACTAATTGTAGGGTAGATTGGCTGTGGGGCAAGACATAAACCTAGATTGCTCATGGAAGCCAGCCATCTTGAAGAATCTGGGCTTTTAACCCAGGACCTGATTTACAGGAGACTTACTAATTTATATAATACAACAAATATTTTCTCTATCTGGCATAAATTAAAGGTACTCAGTTACCCTCACCTCAATTTCAATTAATGCATATGTATAGTGCAACACACAGACAATTGTATCATAGAAACAGGTCAGTATCAAACTCAGCCTTACGAATTTTTGTTCTCTGGATTTGTTTACATTGTTAATAGTGTTATTGCTATTTTGTGGTGTTGGGGTAAAACCCAGGGCCCCACAACACACCATAGCCAAGAGCTCTAGCCCAAGTCCTCTGTCTCTAACACCTATATTCCTTTTGTGTGTCTCACTATGCATCCCTGGCTTGCCTGGAACTCGATAGGTTGACCAGGCTGGCCTCAAACTCACATTCACCTGTTCCTGCCTCTCGAGTGCTGGGATTAAAGGCTTGTGTCACTTTGTCCAGTGGCACCTATATTCTTAATATGAGTGAGGAATCCATAAACTTTAGTTTCTGTGAGTTAAATGCATTATTATTAGAAATTAAAGCAGAAAAATCTAAAAAACATTAATATAAAAAATTTGTAAATAGCAATCATAGGTGCCTGTTAACCAAATAACTTTTAAGTTTAAAATAACTACATTTCTAAAGAAAAACAATTAAATGGCATGAGTGAAGTACTTTTATAAATTTGCAAATAGGTAACATTTGATGTAATATTTATATTCTTAAATTTGCTTCTATATTCAACCCATTATAATTTATACTTAGATGAAGGCTATGAAGATATTTGTCCTCACAGACAGGTAGCTGGAAACCTTTAACAGGCTTTTCATACAATTAGCTATTTCTCCTTGATCACCTACCAAAACTAGACAAACAGAGTCCATATCCATAGGCCACATGCACAAACTCCCTGGACTCTGTTACATGAAATCCACTAACTTATTTTGCACAGTTAAGGAATTTATTAGCCATGAATGACCGCACATCACATACATTGGCCAGCTGTGAAATATTAGCTGACTGGGACATACAGAAGTTCAAAAGGTTGCTGCCATTCATCATTTGTCTATTAAAATCACCACTAACCACCTGCAAAAATCCTTCAAGTTTTGAGGTGCTGTTCAAATAATGGAGGTAGATACAAGTTTTTCAATATTCTAATTTTCTCTTGAAAGGTCAGATTTTGTCATTGACACCAAATATTGCCAGTTACTTCGTCCCACACTTGAAATGACTGATCATTCATTCATTTTTAAATAATACACAAAGTCTAATTATGAATAATCCTTCCCTCTCTACTAACCATTTTTTCAAGGAATGATAGTGTCAATGGAATTGCAGCCAGTTCAGTCGGCATCTCATATAGCTGTACATGTTCTGGAGATGACCACAGCTGGATTGCAGTGTGTGGCAGATGTTCCTCAAGCACTACATTATGACACATAGAACACTAAAAATGGGTATACTTAGTGAGACTCTAGATGAAACCAAATTAAGTTTTCATTATCAACCACATTCCTTTTAAGAAACTGGCTTTCCATTTTGTTTATTATTTTTCCTAGGAGTGAATGGCAGTGAAAAACACAGCGATTACTTGTGCAGTTTCACACTGCTGCCCTGCTAAGAGTATCACTAGGGTTTTTAATAGTTTTTGCACTACAAATATAAACAAGAAGTTTCAATGCATAAATAATGCTTTTTTTACCATTATGAAAAGAGCTTCGATATGCTCAGCCCCTGGAAGGTCTTAAGGAAGAAGGCAAGGAGGAGGCAGAAGACTGAAAACAGCTGAGAAATCCATTTTTGAAGAACATTCCAGGGTTTTTTTTTTTTTTGCGGGGGGGGGGGATGCATTTTGAGCATATTAACAAAGACTATGAACGTACTCTGAACATTACTGAACATATTTCTACAAATCCCTTTAAGTGGAGACAGGGCTAGAAGTGAGAAGTGCAAAAAGAGCGCCAAGAAAGAGAGAGGTTTGGGGAACGGACGGCAAGCACTGGCCCAAAGCAATGGCTGGATTCCTTTCCTTTGCTGTTCCATGGGAGCATCATGGAGAAAGGCATCTCCCTCTTTATTTTGTTGGCTTGCTGATTTCCACCCAGCTGGTACTTCTCTGTTCAAACTTTCTTTTGAAAAACCCTTCAAACGACAACTCTTGCCTTCCTTCACACAGGCTTAACAATACTTCTCCAGTGTCCTAAATATTGGTGTTCAATTTTCCAGGCACCTCAAATCACCTAAAACCTGACCTGCTCAGGTCAGCTGGCTCTGAGATTATGGTACTCGAGACCCAAAATCAGCCTGTTGACTCTTTGGTTTTGTACCAACAAACTGATTTGCACAGCCCAAAATACCACTGGCCTTTTTTAATGGCATATCACATTCCAGGGGAAGATCAAAACTGCTGTCTGGTAGCATTTGTCAAGTCTCAAAGACTTTCCAGGATTTTTAAATCCACCGAATTCTTACACTGAAAAATCTTGGTCTCTGGGTTGTCTACTTTACATTCTTTAATTTTTAAATCATAAACATTTGCTTAAAATAATCTAGATATGGCTCTCAACACACGACATTAATAACCCATTCCTCTCCGTGTTCCTTTGCATTAGATCCCCTTCCTCAGAGTTTTATACTTTTCACAAATTTTCAAAATACTTAACTGTTGTTATTGAATGTATGTTGTCCCATTTAATTAATATTCTAGGTGATAAAATAGTCAAACATTTGGGTCTTTTCCTATTAACTGTATAGTAATTCTACTACTATTTTGTTTAGAGATATGATGCTTACCTGTACAAATTGATTTAACAAATTCCATTTGAAAAATAAGTACTGTTACTTCTTTATTTTTTTCATGAATTATTTTTATATTGGGGATGAAACCAAGGGTCTTATACATACTAGGCAAGGGCTCTGCTAATGATTATTTCCAGCCTTTATTCTGACTTTTAAAGCAAAATTCTCTTAGTCTTATTTTGACAATATTTTTTGACATTAAATCTGAAGAATTTGAAAAAAACAATAAAATAGGAAAAACTATAGAAACTATTAAATTATTAATACTGATAATTGCTATGTAAAATTTAAGTACTTTTATTCCTCTATTATCTATATTTTATGTCACTGAAATGGATATTCATTACTTTATTATAAAGAAAAATGAAATGATATCTTGATCATTAAAAAGAAAATTCATAAGAAAATAAAACCCAAAATCTCATATAGCAGACATAATTCTAATATTAATTTTACCTTTTCCAAAGCAAAATTCTATACCTGTTTTCTTCTGTTTCTTGTACTATTATAACTTGATCAGTTTTTCATGACATTAAATGTTCTTTGACATGTTATACCTCACCAATTACATAGATCATGATTTATTTGTATATAAACTGTTCCTAATTTTGCTTGTGTGAAATGATGTTTCCTAAGTAAGGAATGGATTGGAGGAAGTGTCAGGCAAGGGTCCAGCTTATTTCTAATTAAAAGGATCAGATGCATAATCCAAACTGGATCACCCAGATGCTCACTCCTTATTTATCTCGGGAAATCACAGCACCTCACATAGTCCAGTCATCATGAAGACCAACATCTGGGCCACCCTTTCTCACAGCTTTCCTGCCTGCATACTCTAGAAGATATTACATTTATGCTTAAATGAATCTGACTCTGTTTTGCTTACGGAAACACTTTGAAGGAAATTATTTTATTTATAATTTTGTCCATAAATTCTTAAATTTTACATCCCTCTTTATGCCTCTTGTAATTGAAAGAGTAAGCCTTAGACCTTATCACAAATGATGGCTGTAGACATAACATTGTAAGGTATGGCAGTGCTATCAGTCATGCGGTCGTTTCACTTCTGTACATTTTGTTATTCATCATGCTTCTTTAAATATAATGTTAATTGATTCATTGCCTAATTAGAATATTAACATATGCCCACACAATTCCTAATTATCCAAAGGGAGGAAGGCATGCATAATAAAAATCTATCACTAATAAACAACATTAACAATTTCATCAACAACAAAATGACATAAATTGAATATTCCTTGCTTATTATTGTACGAGTCATAAACACAGCCAAACACAACCATTGTAGATTGAATTTTAACTATGTCTACCATTAAGTTCATCTGTTGAAGACCAAAACTCCACTCTCCTAGTATCTGCCTGTATTTGGAGGCAAGATCTTTAAAGAAGTAATTATATTGTATGCGGCCTTTAGGCCTTTAGGTTAGAAACAGTCTGACGTTTTCCTCATAAGTGGAAATTTGAACATCAAAGCAGACACCAAGGATGCGGGTCCACAGAGCAAGTACCAGTGAGAACACGGTGAGAAGATGATATCAGCCAGCCATGGAGAGATGTCTCAACGAGAGCCTGCCTCATATCACAGACATAACTCTGATATTAAGTTTACCTTTTTCAAAGCAAAATTCTATACCTGTTTTCTTCTGTTTCTTGTACCAATTACATAGATCTAACACCTTCATCTAACACCTAAGCCCTCAGAACTGTGAGAAATACATTTATACTTTTCAAACCCTCCAATATGCAGTATTTTGTTCTATCATAACAAAGCGACAACCAGCCCTATCTGAAAGGCACGTAGCAATCTCCAATCCAATGGTTCCCCCAGTGAAATCTGAGAAAGAAGCAGATGAGCAGCGTACTATAAAGAACATGAACACTGCTTGTGTAAGTTCCACAGAGAATGTGCAATGCAGTAGAAACATCTTTTGGAAATAACTAGCAATCTTTTCCCAGAAATATTAAACTCATTAAAAGGCTGTGCATCATTATTTCTGGGAGTGTCACAGATGAATAGATTTCCAATGAGAAGAAAAATTTTGAACTTGACATGAATTTAAATTCAAAAGTATGTAACATGGGTAAGATTATGTCTGTAGCATTCCAGTGTAAAATAAATGATACCAACATCATAGATGCATCCCCAACAGGGTAACTAATATAGTTCAACTGGACAAGAGGATCAACCCAGCAAATAGTCCTGGGTTGACTACATTCCCATAAGCAAAAGGATGAAGTTTCATCCCTACCTCATATTGAATACAAGAAGTTGCCTCAAAACAGACCAGAAGCCTAAATGAACAAGGCAGACACATGAAACACACTAAAAACAGAAACAAAACCAGGTGTATGTTTTTACAGAAAGTAAAGCAGTTGAGTGGTAGCTTCTTATATATGATACCAAAAAAAGCACAGGCAACTGAGCAAGTTAGTCTTCAGCTACTTCAGCAAAGTCTGGGGAGTGTTGTAGATGGATTCCAAGACAGGAGCAGAGCTTGAGAGCTTGGGAGGTGGGCACCGGTAAACTCAAAGGCAAAGTCTAGTCTAAGTTGGAAATCCACATTTCTAAAGGAACTACAGCATCTTCAAACAACTTAAGAGTAAAGATGGAACAGACAGGCAGGAAATAGAAGACAGTCCACCACTTATGTTATATTCCCTTAGAATGTAGGTTTGGGAGGAATACAAATTATAACAACAATAATTTCAACATAGACAAAAATAAAAGCTGAGCTCTCTGTTTTACCAGGTTATTTTGAAATTACATATTCATTTACTTGCAAAACATGATTGCGTCAAACGCCTAAGTGCAGTTCTTGTGTAGTGGCTAAAAGAGGGGATTGAAAACTAGTTTCTGTGTCTTTTCTGTGTTTGCATTTTTTCCTCCCAATTTGGTCACTTCAGAGAGGAAAACCTTTAAGTGAAAAAGAACTGACCAGGTGACCAGAGCTGTTCTTAAGTGATGGTTTGTATCACTCCAATCATTTTGTCCAAGAAGAGTTTTTCATCAAATTGTGTGTGTATGTTTGTGTGTATATGTATGTATACATGTATGTATGTATGTGTATGTGTGTGTACATGTGTATATGTGTGTACATGGGTGTATGCATATCTGTGCATATGTGTATACGTGTGTCTGTGTGTCTGTTGTGTTTAACAGTTTTGAGCCAAGATCACTGCGTTCTAGGAAAGAAAGCATTTTTTTTCAGAGACTTAACAAGTTGTTAAAAAATAACTTCTTGTGTTATGAATATTTTTAAACCTAAAAACTTGTTTTAAAAAAAATCAAGACTTAAATTTACTCATCATAATTTCGTAATTTTAAAAAATAATAGTCAGAGACAACGGGAACTTTTAGCCCATCCCTCAGGTCTCCACAAATGTAAGTGGGCACCTGTTGGTCCTTTCCATTTTTCTGTGCACAGAGCACTCAGAAAGAAGTGCCTTTCCTTGCAGCAGTGACATCCTCTGTTGGGACCTCTGTGCCTTTTCTCTTCCCTCTGTCTTAATGGTTCATCTCTATTTAGGTACAAATTTCACTTTGTCTCTCGCCTTATTTCTCCACCTCCTTTCTCTCTGCCAGTCCTTCTAACCTTATCTTTTCATAATGTGTTATTTTTTTTCCTTCAAAGGACCTGGACTTGCTATTCCTGTGTATGTTGGTTTGTCTACTCTCCAACTCTCTCACTGGACTGAAAGCACCATGCAGGCAGGGACTCTGTTTTAGTCCCTATTTTTCAGGACTCCTAAAGTACTGAGAACAGTTTTTGTTTTTAATAAATGAAGTAGATTTGGAGGACCATTTTTTGAAATCTTGCCAGGGGAGAAAGATGATGAATGAATGACAGCTGGCCAGCACCGATGACTCATAGCCAAATCCACCTGTGTGGGGTCACTGGAAGTCCTAGCAACACACAGGTGAGAGTGTTCACGAGTGCAGAAGCTATGGAAGGGCTGTCCGGGTTCAGGCTTGTACTCTACCACTTGTTTATGTGACAACGGAAAAGTTAACTTAGTGTTGTGCCCTTGATTTCTTCATTTGTCAAGTTAACAATACTAGATTCAAATAGAGTAACAATGGTACAGTACTGCTTAGAGAAGTATCCAGCATGGAGTAAATATATCTCTGTTTAAAAATAAGATAATAAATGGAAGTCTGGACACAAACAAAAGACAAAAAAGAATAACAGAATCTGGACAAGCTACAGAAATCTGGGTTTTTCTCACAAAATCGCACCAAGAGTCTCTTTTGCACACTCCTACTCTAAGTCTGAGAAACCTGAACTGAGCTGTGAAGCATGCTTAATTATCTATTCAGAATTTCAAAAAGAAGTGATTACTTCACTGAACACAGCCCCTCTGACCCTAAGGTGACAAAAACAGGCACTTCAGTAGTAGCTGGTTTTCTTTCTTCCATCTGCCCTCCCAAGATAGCTGGGAGAGATCATGCCTTTTTACTCTGGGAAATTACAAACAGCAAGTGGCAGATTCAGTTTCTAACTAGACAGCAGTGACTGGACAGATCCTTCTTTGGAGGGAAATTTGTGTGTCAAGTTTTACTGTTGTAGTCCCTTAGGAACTGGGTCTGTGATGTCCATGGGGAACTCTAATCAAGTCCCAGGTCATTCATCCTTGTCAACAGCACCCAGAGATACACTCTGATGACTTCTGGCCTTCCCTAGGGTATCTTGCATGGGTTCCTGAGTTTCTGTTCCCCTGTTGCCCCCTCAGTATGTCCATTTGGCCCTGTTATATCTAGATGGGAAGGTAGAATGCTTCCCATAGTCTGTCTCCACAGTGCCTTTTGGGATATGGTATAATTAATTAGGCCTCCAGTCATGCCTCCCCAATCCCCACAGATGGAGAAACCCTCTCCGCCATGTCTTAAAGGAAAAATGCCATAATAAAAGAGTCTCCAGATAGCAAGTATCCCAGCAAGAGGGAGTCATGTAAATGGAGACTATGAGTATTGGCAACAAAATCCAATATGTAATTTTTTACCAGTGTGAGTACTCTGCCTTTGAACTAGACATTTGAAAAAAAAAAAAAAGGAAGGAAGGGAAAGGAAGAAAGAGAAAGAAAGAAAGAAGAAAGAAAGAAAGAAAGAAAGAAAGAAAGAAAGAAAGAAAGAAGGAAAGAAAACAGTGTGATGGGGAAGGAAAAAAGCCACACAAGTGAGTGGCAGCGAGTTTGATAAGAAGGAATCCCATTGTCAGGTCCATGTGACATAACCAGCCACTTGCTCTGTCCTGGCGGTTTATAACGCTACCTCACCCTCTCTGCGAAATTGTTTTCCCGTAAATCTCCGTGGCCATCCATTCCTGTCTACACATTATGTTCTTAAAATAGACATCATCTAAAAATGTCTTCAAGGAGCTATGTGGGGGAAGGCCGAAACTGCAACACTCCTCGGAAGAGCAGTGCGATGGCTGATGGCCATCAGGAACCGACAGCCACAAACGGGGCTTTGAGAGGAGTTTTTCACCTCGCCTAATCTGCTGCACAACTGAAAGGAAAGAAAGTATCAGATGCCTGCCTGGCGACATGTGGAAGGTCCTGGTTGCATCACCGTGGCACGCCAGATATTGCAGCAAATGGGGAAGTAAGTCCCCCTGCTCCAGGACAGGGGAAGAGAAAGCAGGAACCACCCACTTCAGCATGGAATTTTCCTATTTCTCTTTGGCACCCTCCTCCTGGGATGATTTCAACTGCCTTTTGGAGAAATATGTTCTGTTACTACATGAGTGCATCAGAAACACCCTAGGAACCTGAAGAGTCGTCAAAGAGAAGCCACATCTTATAGGTGTGATAGCAACAGCGTTTGGCAATTCTCAAGTTTGCTACTGCACCTCAGAAATATTTAGTCACATGCACATCTGAACAGAAAGATGCTCAGGCTTGGCTTAGTCATTTCGACCGACACATGAAGAAGCACCTACTCACCTGTTTATTTGGACTAATTTTTTTGAAAGGAGGATCAGAGGCCACTCAGTAATGTGACAACCTGGGAGGGGCTTTATATACATACCTCGAACAGGTAGGAGAGAGGGAATCCGTGAAAGGTACCAAAGACATTTGAAAGAAAATCTCACAGCCTCCCAGAAACATGTCTTGTGCTGTTTAAAAAGCAAGTCGGTCCCGGTGTGAAGCCAGCAGCGGCTGCACTAGCAGTTCTGGATGTGACTGTCCAGCCGTCTCCCTGCCTGAACAGCATGGAATGCGGGACTTCACCGCTTCCCGCAAGTTCCTTTGCAGGAGTAGTTGAAGAGGAGTGGGGGAATGCCGGTGCCCTCTTTACCCCACGCAAGGAGCATTCCTTCCCAGCAGCGCAGCCTCTGCCTGGAGAAGCTGACTCCCCTGCAGTGCTGGGCTCGGCAGCAGCCGCTGCTGGCTTCCTTCCCGTGCAGTTAAAACAGATCTAATTTTTGCACCATCTTTAGGAACAATATGACCTCTATTCACAGCCATCTAGTCCAGTTCTGAAACACCGGTGACAGAGGGGGCTTCAGAAGGAGACCTTGAATTGAATGTAGGCAAGCAAAGGCAAGAACTGGCCAGGTTCCAAGTTATTTTAGGCCAAAGAATCTCATCCTTGTATCAAAATGCTGAACTGCAAAACAAACCTGATTTCAGTTCGTGGAAGGTTGGAAGAGGAGGGGGAGGGGGATGGGAGAGGGGAGGAGAGCGGCAGGACAAGGGGGACAATTGGTCTGAATTCACATTCAAAAATAGACTTCCTGCTCTGCCCCAACTATTTCCACGGGCTATTTTTCCAAAGGGAAAACATAAACAAAGACACACAAAATCACAATAAAACAATTAGATGGCTTACCTGATAAGAAGGAAAATTATCCATCTGCAGTGAGGAACACCATCTCCCCAAGACAAGATGATACCTTCAGTTGCAACGGTTGAGGCTCCTTCTTGCAAAAGGTGACCAAGTATTTCAGAAGGGCTGTAGTCTCACAGGGGCAGAACACATGTACAGAAACACACACACACACGCACACAAACACACATGCACCAGAGACCTCTGCAGTATCCTCTCGGCTTCATCTCGCCTCACTCTATGGTACCTAATACAAATCAGCAAATAGCTTGTTAAAAAAAAAAAAAAAAAAAGTGGAGACAGCACCTTGCGTTACATTGCCACCTAGTGGCCACAACTTAAATGCGCCCTTACAGACTAGATTTGTGTGTTCTTAAACCTCTTTTGTCAGCCGCCTTTCCCTTAGTTTAGAATTTATTGCTTCCTCTTATTTCTTTTCCACTTCCTTTTACTTTTTCTATAATACAACTATTGACTCAATTATTAAGACATCCCAAACCGAATATTGTTTTCAAGTAAAAACATTTGCAAATGTTACTTTATTACTATATATTATTGTTAGTTTTACAAGTCATAGAATTCATGAATGAAATGTGTCTTTATTTTTCACCAGCGTTAAAGTGGGTGGCCTTCTATCACAGAGTATGGCTTTAGGAATCTACTTCAATTTTTTTTTTTTAACATTGTGTTTTAACAGTACTTTCTGTATTAGAGTAAACAGCTCAGAATGAGCAGATGTGAGTCTTACTTTAAGTTCAACACAAGTGAGCATGTGCTTTTAAAGTCACTGAACCTAATGGAAACTTACACCTTCCCTATGTTTAGCTACAGATATTAAGTAAGATTACCTATGCACTGTAACTTTCCATGGTTTTACTATCTTTTATTCCAACATGTCTCCTCATCTTGCGGACCTGACCTAACACTTAAGTGTAACATCATGCGTTAGTCAACAAATGCTAGTATGTGTATGTCTACCAGGTTTTCCCAGTACAATGAAGAATCCATGCTAAACCATTGGTAGCTCCAGGAACTGAATGTGGATACTTCTATGCCATTTATTGTACTTCAAAGCGCAAGAAGTCTTCAATATTTATCCATGCACAAGTTGACAGCTAGTTTTGTTCATATGAATCATTTGCCATAAATATTTCTCGTGGGTGTGTCTCCTTTGCCACCTAACACTCAGAGTTGATAAATGCCATTGTTTGTGCTTTGCTATTTTAAACCAGTATCACCTTCAATGTTGAAATTTTCTATTCCTTACTACAAGACAGTGAAGCATGCGCTATTAATATTCATAAACTTAACCCCATTGTACAACTGAAAATATTGAGGCTTTATTGACTTTATTGGAATTTTTTAAAGGTCATATAGCTTTCAAAGTAATAAAAAATGAAGCTCTTGTCCCCCAAATTCATTGTTCTTTGCATCATACCGAAAAGGCTACCTTCTCTATCCTACAATCATAGGGATATAATTTTCATTTCTGTGTTTATAAAACTCTTATGACTTAATGGATCCATTCAGGATCCATTTTCTTGTCTATAATGGGATGAAAATGATCAAGATTCTGAGCATGAGGCTATAAGTACAACTTAGTTGGTAGATCACTTTATTGAAGTGTAAAAAATAAAATAGAGTTCCAGCATGCTGGAATGCATATGTGTTCTCAACATTTCAGAACCGGGTGTGCCGAGGCAAGAGGATCACAAATACCCGTTCAAAGGGGTTAGCAAGTTCAAAGCCAGTACTAGCACCAGCCTTAGCCTGAGCTTCTTAGTGGGAACTTGTCTTTAAAAAAGTGACCAAGACACATTCTTGTTCTAGCTCAGCATGTCTATACTTTCATAAAAGCCAATCCTGGCAGCATGGACACACTGGATTTTAGTTATTCAGAGTCTGAAATGATATTGGCCATTTTCTGTTACAGTCAGAGAAATATTGAAAGAAGTTGGAGAGATAGGTGGCCAATTTCCTTGGTAAATAATTACCAGTAAGTTAGGAATGAAAGGAGAATAGGAAACCTCTGAACCAAACAATATTTATTTTTCAACTATAAGGTTATATACTCCATATGAACATTGCTTAAAGTTTAGATATATGGGCACAAAAGATAAAACATCCCCAAATATATACTATAGTGCCTTCTATCTACATATTTCAGAGGTGACTATTGTACATATGTTCTTAATAGTCCTATCAACAACTTTCTTTCCTGATCATCAGAGTGAACTTGGTCCAAGCTTGACCCCTTGACTACAGAGGACTAGAGCATGGACCGGTGACTCCTCAGGAGTTGCAGTCAAGAAAACTACGATATAACTTTGGCAGCTGTTGCATAAGCCTTCCCTTCCCTGTAGACTCCAGACCAGATGGACAGAATGCCCAGAGAAAGAAGTTACACAGATAATGAGGGAGAAGTAGAAACAAAACCAGAGCCGGAAAACTCAATGGGTTCCCAATGACTTTACTGTCCTGTGTCTCATATGACCCAGGAACTTTCCTGATTTGGGAATTTTGACTGTCTGAATGAAAAATATTCCCCATAGGCTCATGTATTTGAACACCATTTCCCCAGTTGGCAGTGCTGTTTGGGGAGGTTTAAGAGGTGCTGCCTTGCTAGAGGAAATGCATCACTGGGATGGGCCTTATACTCTCACCCACCTCCAGTTCTCTCTGCTTCTTGTGCATATGGCTGAGATGTGATCTCTCAGCTCCCTGCTCTTGTTGCAAGGCCTTCTCGCCAGCTAGCCCTCTAGAACCGGAAGCCAAAAGAAGCCCTACTTTAAGGTGATTTGCCCATGGTATTTTATTACAACCACAAAAATGAGTGACTAATACAGGTGTGTACACTGGAACCCAAATAAAACTGTTTTTGCTGTACTGAGCTTGAGTGCTGATATTCTGTGGAGTCAAAACCAATTTGCTCACTACAAAGAAACCTTAAGTACTGCAGCTGTCAACGATTGTCCATATCTTGGCCATATGACTCTGCATTTATTAACTTCTTCAAGTACCTGGTAATGGCAAGCAGTTTTCTAGACTTAAGCCATACCCCAAACAAACCAAATCAAAAGCTTGTCTGAGAAGTTTTCCTTGACACCTCAGGCAAATGGAAAGTATGCTGTTTTCAGTGTGCATGCCACAACTCCACCATTGTTCATGACTTCCATGTCTTGACAGACCTTCATCTGTACATGGCAAAACGTATCACTGCTTCATATGCCATGGTCAAATGTCCTTGTTCTTCTCTATTGTCTTTCCTATGTTCTCATAAGTAGGATCTTTTTCATTTTGGTGATCATAGAGCAAGTTTGTGTTTTCTTTTATAGAATATGGTAGTTTTTAAGGTTGAAAATATTATGTGTGAAAGAATAAATGGTTCTCTGTATACCGATTCTGAAATAAAGACTGCCATCCCACCCACTGTACAATGAGTATTTTTAATAAATAGCTCGTCATTCTGTAGCAGACATGCTATCCATCAAAGCTAAAGAAGTGTAGGAACATGGATTATCTTAATTATTCCTCATCTAAGAGCTGACATGAAGGAAAAATACAAGATTTTAGTATAACATATCTTTAAAATCACATATTTTAAAACTTAAAGTAACCTGTTTAAATGGAAAATAAAAAAATAAAAAAATCCCAAACTTTATGCTAGTTATACCATGATTGCATTTGTCTGTCTCTCTGAACTTGTGCTGAAATTTGATGTGCATATCTTCTTTACCTTCCAGCTTATAAATGTCAGGTGGAACCAGGTCTGCATTTCCTTATCTTTGTGATAGGTTAATCCATGAGGATAAAAGTTGCTTCTTTTCCTTGATATGTTTCCAGCTTCAAAGAATAAAAGATAATTTTCATCCTTCCCCTACCTCTAAGGTTAGCTTTTCCAGAAGACCCTGTGTGAGCTTGTCTTAGAAGGAAAATAATTGACTATTTCTTGCCTGTCAATACTTCTGCAACCCATGATGAAAGTAGGAGCTTAACAAATTGTTTGAGGGATGTAAACTACACCTTTTCTATGAGTGGTTCTAACAAGGTAAGAGAATGAAAGTACAAGACATCCTTTAGTCTTTGTGTGACTGTCTCTGTCAAGGGAACACAGCAATTGCTTCATTATTTCTCCATCAGCTGCTAATAGCATATGCTGCTTAGTGACTAAAGGAGAGGGCTGTCACTTCATGAGAGCATGATTGAGATATTCAAGTGGAAAAACTGTCCTTGGTCTTTCAGCCTGTCAGTTTACGATAAACAAGACAGTCTCTTGTGATGTGCATCTTCAAAAAACATTCACGTTTTCTCAAGATCAGAAGACACAATTTAGGATTTTCTTACATATCAATCAATGCAATTGTGACCAAAAAATAATCTCCTGGATGTCCATGTCCTGGAGTTCTGGACCATTGCCTTAGTTGTACTATGTAAAGGGAATTTATCAATCATCTTCAAGCCTAATTAGTAAAAAGGTGTCATCTTTGATCTTTGGTCAAAAATCTCCCAATGAGATAGGGAAATTTAAAAATTTTCAGTTCCGGATTTCCTTGATCAGAGTTATAAAAGACATTTGAGTTTTAAGGCATAAAATGTTTCTAGAATCCCCTATAATTTGCTTGGAAGTAATAGTCACTGAATGAAATTAAACTGGGTTCCCCTCTCCTCCTCTTATAAGGGAACTGGGTAAGATGCTGGTGATTGGAGGGAAACTCAGCTGTTCTAGAGGAGATTGTGGCAATGCACACAAGCTATGAGTGGTAGGAATGTTCTTAGAAAGTGTGATTTGAACCCAGAGTATACGCTTCTATTTCCTTAGGACTATTGTATGATTTGGATTCCAATCTTGTTTTTTCCCCTTTGTAATTAGAAAATGAAACCCAGTAAAGCCCAGTAAGGGTATGATTCTACAGTAACGGGAATTTACTGCTTCTAGACTTCACATGGATAAATGGGACTTTTCCCAGTTTTTGTTTATGTGGTTGATATTTTTGGCAACTGCATCATTCTGCAAAGATACTAGTGAACTTTTGCCACCCCCAAGCATTAACTAACACAGATGCTTTAGTGGCCACAATTTCAGAATTAGAAGCAACTTTATAGTAGAGAGTGATTAAATTATATCTTTGTTTTTGTGGTTATTTTTCCTTTTAAAACGAGCCAATAAATAACTGGGGTCTTAGCCTGCTTATAGACAAGTGGCACAAACAGTGATCAGTGTTAGAGAAGAATAAGAAGAATTAATGGTGTTTACAAAACAAAGAAATAGGTATATGCATGAGCCAAAACATCCCCAAGCCTGATTTCTCAGAGAGGAAGTGAACATATGAATGTAAAACATCTGATGAGAGTTTCATTGGAATATATGTTACAAATCAGCATTATTTTGCAAAATTTCCATTCCTGCATTATAGAATATCATCATTCTGTCATATTTCCATACACACACCACTTGAAAATTGCTTTCATGTATGTGTTTTCTATTTTATTATTGGGAAAGATGATTTTGATTTAGTCTTTTATTCTTCAACTAATATACAAGAATGCATTATGAGTAATTACTGAAGCTGATACAAAAATATTATTCTTCCTCATAGCACGCTCTTTGCCAGGAGCCTTCGCACTTTTACAGTTATGCTTCTTTGGCTCCTTTGCTTGAATGAACTCCCTTTTGTAACATTCCTTATTACGCACCCCTTCTCCATTGCTTGACTGTGATCTATTTCCTTTTTGAAGCAAGATCTATCTGTTACTTTACATGGTAAACATAGTCCAGTGCAAGTAGTTGAATCAAAGCAGCTTCTAGTTTGAACCAATGACTTCTTCTGAGGATTGATGAATCAAAATTCTATAATGAAACTCATAAAATTCACCAACAGGTTAAAAAACTTTGTAAAAATCATTTTAAAAATGTCAATGAACGTTAATTGTAATCACAACTGTTTGGATACATTTTTGGTGATCATTAAGGAATTAAGGGGTTGGAAAGTTCTCCGAAACTATCCAGAAAATGGTTCCTCATTTTGGATAACAGAGAGTTGTCTCAAGGTCATATAGACTGTGGTTCTACAAAAGTTCGTTCAACCTTCTTCCAGAGTTTCAGCTATGAAAGAAATTAATATTGAGCAGGTGCATCAGCACATGAGAGGCAAAATGGAAGTGAGTGAAATGTTACTAGATACACCACAATTGATTTTTCACTCATGTTCTGACAGAGATGAATGTGATGACTATGATAGAGTATACAATTGCACTTATAGTTTAAGAAGGTGATGGACTAACCAAAATTGGTTGGTTGGTTTGTCTTGAGACAAGGTCTCCCTGTAGCCCCAACTGGCCTTGAACTTTACATGTAAACCAGTCTGGTTTCCATCTCATAGATATGCCTCCCTTGTATCCTCTACCACCATACCCAGCCCAACATTGGTTTTTAGCATATAATAAGTGACTGTCCTTCTTCTTGCTCCACGTGCCATTGTTAAATATTAACATAGAGTTCTCAACTCAAGGACATAAAACTATAACAGTCAACAGTTCTCACTCAGGTTCAAAGAAAGCCCTAAGAAATACTCAGGAACAAATGGCTTCAAAGTTCTATAATTTCACTGAAATGCCAAAGTAAAACCTAAAAGCATATTTTATATTTCTATGGATTAATAAATCATAGTCACATAAGGAAACGAAGAAACCTCTCTTTAGAAGTCACATTATATTGTCTAGTCTGACTTCCAAGCCCTGTGATAAAATGAAGCCCTTGCCTCACCCTCTCAAGTAGCTGAAAATGTAGGCTTATACCGCCATAACCACTGGGAAACAAAATGCAATGTTTCCCATACCTGAGCTGCATACCCCTCTGGTAAACAGACCAAGGATTAAGGTTTGGTTTTTGAGACAAGATCAAGGTACTTTAAAGTACTGGGCACGGTGTCTAGATCTACTCCTACAGGAGGATGAAACCAGAATGAAAGGGTATAACTACATAAAGAAGATTAATGAACAGTCATACAGAACTCAGTTACTATGCTGGCTTCTATTCTGTGCTTTCAAATGCCTGCTTCTGTGTTTGGACATCATTTATATATATTTCTTTGATTCTTACCTGGTCTGTTTCACCAACTGTTTGAATCCACTAAAACTATCACTAAACCATCAGTGATTACTTATTGGAATGGACATATTGCTTTACCATTTTAGTATCAAAAATCAATCATGGTACTTGCCTACATATATATTCAGGAGACAGTTGTTTAAAAAACATTTATTTATCATTTTTATTTTATGTGTATTGAGTATAATGCTTGCATGTATGTAGATGCACTCATATTGTGCAATGCCTGTGGATGTCAGAAGAAGGCACTAGATCCCCTGGAACTAGAGTTACAGACAGTTGCTGGCTGCCATGTGGGTGCTGGGAATCAAACTCAGGTCTTCTGCAAGAGAAGCTAGTGCTCTCAACCACTGAGCCACATCTCCAGTCCCATAATTTTTTAATGTACAGAATATTTTTGATACCTAAAAGAAATAGCTGATATTTTTGAACACAACTCTTTATTTATAGAATACAGTTGGACTTTACCATAGCAGCATAAACAAGTATGTTATTCCTGTTCCCCTGAAAGATGATTGTCAACACCTTTTTCTTTTCACGTTCAAAAGGAAAAATGCCACCAAACTAACCAGGAGCACAGCGTGGCATCCTCCTTATGTAGGGGTCACTAGAACTGGAGCTGCCCCTATTCTTACAGAAAATACTCTTTTCACTTATCACTCTATGGCTCCAATCTTTAGAAATCAGTTCACAAATTCACGCATGAATCACATATAATCACAGTTTTTTCCTGTTCTTTTTCTTTGGGAAAAGTAAAATTTCTTTCTTTGGCCCAATAGTGGACAGAGATCACTATGACTCATTCCAGGGTTTCCATTTCCTTAGCAAAGATTGGCAAGACGCTGGGGATTGGTGCAGGAAGGGTTGAACAGTATTTGCATTCAGCCCTGCCCTCTTGAGAGTTCAGGGCCTAAGACCTGAGTTGCTTCTTTGAGGATTTCCTCTATTCTGAATATTCATATCATAGAAAAGAACACAAAATATTTTAACCCCACCTACAGTCACAGTTAGGAGAGGAGGTAGGCAGCTCTGCTCCCGTTCCTGTGTGCGGTCTCCTACACAGGTTCCTCTACAGCCCCAAGAAAGGCAGAGGCCTCTGGGCAGTACAGGATGTTGAACTGACAGAGCCACTTTGCTGCAGTGTGTTCCATTGCAAAAGATAGACAAGGAAGCTCAAGACTGATGGGCTGGCTTCTATTTCCTGTCCTACGAAGCCATTTTGACTTCTTGGTTACTATTATGAATTAAAAGTGACCCATAGTCCCCCCTATTTTTGTAGGAAAGCAGTGTGAATAAGTCAAGGAAGGAATCAGGTTGACACCCTTTTATTTAGCATGCAGAGGATGTGACCAGTTACATTTCTGCAACTAAGCAAATAAAAATTATGAATTTCCCCAGGATTTCAGCCTGATGATCATTTTGGCCTACTTCACATAGTATCTATTTCTTACATACTGTGTGTGTGTGTGTGTGTGTGTTACACCAAAGAGAAAACTGCTTGCTAATATTCTGTCTTCTTGTTTTCTCATTCCTCTCTGCTCTGACCTCTAGGATAGTAGTACTTTTGTAAGCATCTCTGCTCAAAGTCTCCTCTCCTCTCCTGGGCCTTACAACCACAGCCATTCTTCCATGACACATCTATTGCTTTAAATTTTTCATCTCTGACTCAATTCTTGGCAAGAAATATATTATATAATTTTTAAAAGGATTAGTTGAAGATAGATAATACAAAAACTATTTGCTACTACCCAGGAACTAGAAAAGGAAAACCAGCGCCCTTCCTTGCTAATGCTGTCATTTGGGAAAAGGAAAAGAGGAGACATACTGGATCCTAGTGCAAGAGGGAACTTGGAAGACGCAGTAGGAGGTGAGCTCAAGAGCAGGGCAGCACTTCCTTCAGGCCAGGAGGTAAAACATGGTGAGAACACTCCCTGGTGCTCAGCCAGTGCTCGCCTCGGGCCAGGGAAGTCCAAGTTAAAGAATCTTCGGAAAGTGGCTTTTGACGGCCAAGTGTCTTTATCCTTACCTGTCCTTTGTCCCATTCCCAGGCCACACTACACCACTATCCCACTCCCTTAGCCTTGACCTCCATCCTTGGCATCTGTATCTCCTGCCTTAGCCCCTCTTTGGGGGACCCCTCTCTGTGGTTCTGGAAATACTGCTTTCTCTATGTGCATTTTTAGTCCTCCCTTCTGCTGCAAGACGGGTGTGCCATCATGTTGAGGTGGCTCTCATAAGCTCCTGCTCTGTGAATAATTCATTTATTCACATCCTTCAAAGCCATAGGGAGGATGATTTTCAAGTTCCACCAGAGCTGTGAAGGTCTGGCAGGAACTGAGGAAAGGAGCAGTATATTCCATTTTATTTGCCCAAACACCTTGTTTTCTTTACATTCTCAACATAGTCATAGGTTGAACATACTTCTTAGAGATAAAACCTTCATCATAAATGATTCTGTTTAGTACTTTAATCCTTGCTATGACCTTAGAATAGGAAAGGTTCTCAGAAACAAATATAATGATACGAAACATTCCTCTTTTCAAGTCAATTTTAGTAATGATTTCAGAGAAACAGGAATTTGTAACTTTACTATGCCAACATTATAATCACTTGAACAAAAAGTCTGACTCTTAAATTTAGTTTTTAAGAGTGGGTCTGAGCTTAATGGACACTTGTTCTCCGGATCCTCTTGAAATCATCTCTCTCCTGGAAGTGTGCTGGTGAAACTTTCTTGCTGGAACTATGTTTCTGGAACTCTGTCCCCTGTCAGGCCCTACCCATAATTTCATTCAGAATAGTTTCTCCAGCTTCAATTGGGGAAGTAAAAACTTGGCTCTGCCCTAATCTTAACAGACCATCCAGTCTTTTCATTCTTGGTTCTAGGACATCTCATTCATCCAAGCTCAATCGTGCTTCCCAATCTTTACTGTGTGCAATGGAGATGAGTGCACGTACTTTCAATGCCTTGCTGTATTAATTCTCATTCATTCATCATCTTTTTGGGTGGAGTATCAAATTGAGATTCCAGGGAAATAAGATGAGGTGCCCAGATCACAAGACACTAGAGCATATGGTTTCGCTGGGGCTAATTAAAAGTCATTAGTACAGATCATATCCATTTATAAAAGTCATTCCTAGAGGAAATTACTGCTATAATGTATGAAAGACTTAAAACACAGTGGGAACTTGAAATTCCACAGCACTTTCATGAAATAAATATTATTATGTTTTCAGAGATGAGAAAGCCAAGATTTGGAATGCTTGAGCATTTTGGCTAAGGCCAAACCATAAGAAAGTAAAATGTAGTTTTGAAATTACCATCTAGCTTCAAAGTAATAATCTTATCATAAGACCAAGTCATTCTTGTTTTCTATAAAACTCTCTGCCATTTGTATTATTGAAATGATACTGGTAAGTCTCTGGGGATCTAACTTCAAAGGCAACAACGAAACAAATGGGAGGATGGGAGGTAACAGAGCTCTTCCTCACCAATCTGGATTACATCACATCACACTCATATAAATGACTTGGAGGAACCACATTTCCTCATGTGGCCAAGCCAAGAGGGTTCTTAGATATACGACAGATTTGCAGCCAGAATTCTGTCAAATGTGATGTGGAGTATGTGACTATGTGGGAAAGTGGCAGATGGAGGCTCTTCCTCCTTGGCTTGGAGTCTTGAAGCCTCTATAGCATGTGAAACTTTATAATTGTGGTTGAAAAGTCTCTCATCAAGTCAACATATCAACTAAATTCATAAGAAACTGATGGGAGCAGAATGCCTTGATCTGTGAGTGCTTTAGTATCTAGAAGTCTAAATTTGTTAAAAAATGAGAAAGCTAAAAGCGCAGACTTGCTGATCATGAGCATTTGATAATGAGAGTGTTCTGGCAAAGCTTCATGTTGCAAACATCATACTGAATGAAGCGTGTTTATTTTCCTCAGCTCATTTTCTAAAAACAAGTTCTTTCTGGCTCTGCTGGATATTTGTGAAGACACAGATCACATAAGAATATAATAATTTCTAAACTTTTTAGCTTCTTGGAATGAGGTTGTGAACCAACATCATCTTCATCTTTGGGGTGCTTTTGAAAATATGAATATTTGCATACCAGTCAGCATCTGCCAGATCAGAATGTGCATTTTGACAGGATTTTCTAGGTACTTCCTGTTGACACCGATATTTGTGAAGCATTGCTACAGAGTGCTGTTGGTTGTGATCTTCATAGCTTACCTAAACCCTTTATTTTTCATTAAAAATTTAAGTTATCATACAAAATAATGGCTTCATTATAGCATTTTCCTACATATATCTCATTATACTTTGCTCCTGTTGGTCTCTTCCCTCACCACCCTTCTGTGTTCCCCTCTTGACGGTCTCCTTCTCCTCCTGTATAGGTCTCTTTTTCTGTTTCCATGCCATGTGTGAACTAATGTGTTAAGGCTTCCCACTTATCTCTGGACTCAGAACATGTAGTTTAAACATTCTGCCCTACTCACTCTTACATAGGCACCCCGCAAAAAGTCAGAAACACTCTCTTCCAATCAAGGCTAACAATAACATTTTGAAACTCAGTTCACCAGGGTGTCTCTTTAAGAAAAAAATTAGCATTTCAGTTTCTCTTGCCCTGGACACATTCTACTGAAGTGATCAGTATTAACAAATGCTGAAACTTATTGCACATATTCAAGAATATGAAATATGTGTTTTAGAAATGATATCATATGTCATGCCAGCTGGATACCTTGCTTGATTTAAATTACCTCAGACCTATTCCCTTGTTATTAATCCAAAAGAATCTTTAATTTTATATCTATCTATCTATCTATCTATCTATCTATCAACAAAGGACAAACATATACTACTTCAAACCATGCCAATGTAAACATCATTTATAACACATTTCCAACTTGTGCAAGATTTTTCTGAGGATACTTTAGAAAATGAGTCTGCTTTTAAACACTGGTGCATACTAACTAACTTCCCTACCCAGGTGGGGCACAATGTAATGCTACAGCAACAGCCTGCTCCACCTTTTGCTACTAGAAATTACCAAATTTTTCTTTGTTAGCCGGGAGCTGAAATCTAGGCTGTGTCAATTTTACCAATGAATTTACCTGAGATGTTTCAAAGAAGAAGCCCAAAATGGATGGAGAAGAAAGAGAAAACCAATATATTCTAATAACAACTCCACACACACACAAACACACACACACACACAAATACACACACAATGCACACACAGACACAAACACAGACACACATACACACACACACACACACACACACACACACACACACACACACACACAGATAGGAGGAACCGGAGGAAGTGGCTAGAGTTGGACATGAGGGCAGATCTCCAGCTCCCATGGGCCCAGCACACCTGCTAAAGACAGAAAGCTGGAACCATGCTATAAAGGAATCAGGAAAATCAGGTATTTGGAAACTAAAACCAAGTGTGTATTCTTCCTTTACTCTAGTTACAGGGATCCATTTACTTCATGTCAGAGAATTGATGGATTCTTCTAACTGGGTAAATTCCTCCTGAATGCCAACTAGAGAAGATGTACA
This sequence comes from Eospalax fontanierii, assembly GCA_035773235.1. Lineage (NCBI taxonomy): Eukaryota > Metazoa > Chordata > Mammalia > Rodentia > Spalacidae > Eospalax > Eospalax fontanierii. Next base: position 65,078,787 of record CM069530.1, on the reverse strand, counting down.
TGGGTAGGAGAGGGTTGGTTACCAGGAAGGCAAGGTTGACCAATTTGAAGGACAATCCAACTCTCTTTTGCTGTCATAGTTGTACTGATCAATATAGTTATTTCTAACAAATTTACTAAAAATTGTATATTGAAACAAAACACGTTTGCTATTATTGCCCGTTTCCCATCTTCTCAAATTAGATGATCACTGATAATGCTCTTAGGTAGTCTGATATGGAAGATTTACACCTGTTCCACCTCCCGTACACCTCAGTTGACATAGTTTCAACAGAATATTGGCAAATTTTCATGTTCTATATCTTTTGTTTGTACTTGTTAGATATAAATAACTGAGAAAAGGAATAATGTCCCTTTATCAGGGGAAGTGAACTTCTAGTCCCATGCAGAACAGAGGAGATATGAGTTGGCCTCCAAGCCTTGCTCCTGATCAGTGTGTGTTGATGGGCCCTTAAGTTGATTCTATTCCATGGTTATTGTGAAAAATACTGAAGTGGGCAGCAAAACTCTCTTTGATATTCTGATTTCAGTTTCTTTCGGTATATTCTGAGAAGAAAGATTATTGGGCCATGTGGTAATTTTACTTTTAATTCAAGGAATAAACACTTATGTGTCTTGTAGAATAGAAGAAAGAGATGTAGATTTGTCATCTTAAGACCTTGATATTATATTTTCTTCAAAAAGTCAGAAAAATCTAGGGATATCGGAGACATAGCTCAGCATAATAAAGGCAATATACAACAAGCCTATAGCCAACATGACACTGAGTTGAGAAAAACTCAAAGCATTTCCAGTAAAATCAGGAACAAGACAAGATGTCCAATCTTTTCATTCCTGTTCACTATATTATTTAAGATTTAGCTAGAGCAACAAGACAAGTAAGGAAGATAAAAGATTACAAATTGGAAAGGAAGAATAAAAGTATCCAAATTTACAGGTGATTTGATTCTACACAGAAAAGATTCTAAAGTCTCCACTAGAACACTCTAGCTTAGCAATGCATTCAACAAGGTAGCAGAATACAAAAACTAATACATGAAAATCAGTAACTTTCTTAGAAACTAACAAGAAGAATACTGAGAAAACGACAGGGAGACAATAAAATTCATAATAGCTTCAAAAGTACAAACTATTTCAGAATAAATCTAACGAAGGAAATGAAAGACTTGTTTAAGAAAGAAATTGAAGAAGATACTAGACAATGGAAAGGCTACACATGCTCATGGATCTGTAGGACTAATATAAAAATGGCCATCTTACTAAAAGCAATCTACAGATTGAGGCACTCCCCATCAAAATTTCAACATAATTCTTCACAGAAATTGAAAAAAAAAATCTCAAGTTTTGTATGGAAAAATTTCAGAACAGCCAAAACAATCCTGAACAATAGAAGAGCTGGAACCATCACCATTCTGATTTCAAATTAAACTACTTAATTATAGCAATGAAAGAACATGATACCAGTATAAAAACAGACATACTGATCAGTGAAAGAGAACTGAATACCCAGAAAGACAGCATCTTCAACAAATTGCGCTGGTCAAACTGGATGGCTACACGTAGAAGACTAGATCCCTATTTTTTATCACACAGAAAACTCAGCTCTGAATGAATGAAAGACCTTGACAGATATTCTGAGTCAGACAGAGGAGAAAGAAGGGAATACATTGGAGTTTACAGGCACAGTAAAAGACTTTCTGAATAGGACCTCAATAGCATAGGCACCAAGACCAGCAACTGACAACTAGGAACTCACAAAACTAAAAACCTTCTGTACTTCAAAGGACACGGCCATTCAAGTGTAGAGGCAGCCTACAGAATGGAAGAAAAATCTTTATTAGTCATACATCTGACAGGGGGTTAATATCTAGAACATACAAAGAACTTAAAAAAACTAAATATAAAAACAAACATCCAATACAAAACTGGGTCATGGAACTAACAGAATTCTGAAAATATGAAACACAAATGCCTGAGAAATAATTTTTAAATATTCAAACTAAATAGTCAAGTGTAAATTAAAACTATTAAAACTACCCAGTCAAAATGGCTAAGATAAACAAACAGTAAGGATGTGGGAAAAGTGGAACACTTATTCGCTGCTTATGGGAGTGCAAACTGGTGAAACCACTTTCAAAATTTGTGTGGAGATTCCTCAAATAGCTAGAAATAGATCTACTATCTCTCTTGGGCATATGCCCAAAGGTCTCTATTTCCTACTAAGAGATAGCTACTAATCCATTTTCATTATTGCTTTCTTCACAAAAGTCAGGGAATGAACATGACTTAGATGTTCATCAGTGGATGGATGGTTAATAAAAGTATGGTACATTTATACAATGATATTCATTAAGAAAAGTGAAATTATGACATTCACAAATTAATGAATAGAATGAAAAAAATCATTCCAAGAGAGATAACCCAAACTCCACAAAGACAAACATTATGTATTCTCTTTTATAAGTGCATGCTAGCTTTGAATCTTAGATATGTGTGCGTCCGCTGAAAAATCCACAGAGGTCAGGAAATTAGGAAAGGGTCATTGGTGGTGCTTCATGGGAGGGGAGAGACAATACATGATATAAAGAGGGAGAGGGGATAACGGAACAGGAAGGGTTAAATGTGGTGGGGGATGGGCGCGTAGAAGAGGATGTGTGAAGAAGGGAAAACAAACACTAAAGGTCTTTTGAAAAAGTCATATGGAAACTTACTATTGCAGAAGCTTCTAGTAATATACACATATACAATAATTCAGTGGGGTTTCCATTTAAGGGGGGACCAATGGCCCTATCAGAGACCACAGGCTAGCAGATAAAAAGTCAAATGTCTAGAACAGAGTCCCTCTTTTGAAGTTGTTGACCAGGGGTTCCCATAATTACTCAAATAACACAGGCTATTGCCTTGGTTACCTGCCAGAACATAATGGTAAGACACGGCATGTTAGTCATAGAACAAATGAGGGGAAATCAGACTGGGCCTGATCTGAAAGGTCCATCTCTACTGGTAGCTTTCATCATGCTGGAAGGTGCTATGAATGCTATAGAAAGAGAAATGTGGTAAATTTTAACCGTTCATTCATCTCACAATCCCCTGGAGGTTAAGAACATAAGTTGCTAGAACCTGCTCCCAGAGGGACTATTCAGTCAGTCTAGAGTGTGGACAGAAGGTTCTAGCAGGTTCTGAGCTGATGTTGATGTTGGTATCAGACCACACTGAGAACAACTGGCCTAGCATTTGATAGGGACTCGGTAAATGTTGGCCCCAAAATACAGGCATTTAAAACTGTAAACTCACTCTAAATGCAACCTCATTTTAGCATAGAGTGATCAATGTTAATTCACATGGAGGGATATAATCATATACACAGCAGAACAAAACCAATTTAGAACTCATTAAATTCAAATTCCTCATTGTGAAAATGAAGAAACCAATGTGTTCTTAAGCTTATTACCCCAAATAAGAAGTCTGTTAACAATAGCCAATGGATACAATATTAAGGAAAACTTTATATTCAATTTGAGTATGACAGTGTTATCCTAAATATGTGTATTTTATATTTCAAGTGTATCATTATGGTTAAGGTTCTAGTCTTCTTGTTTAACATTGTATTTCTGTCAGGCAGAATAACCTTGATCTGATGGGGCTCGTATGCCAAGTTACATCTATGGGGAAAATGCCTAATGACATTAGTAACATAAAATCAGGTCTATAGGGAACCATAATTGTCTCTTCAAATTATTTGGGAAAACATGTATATGTTCAATCGATCAAATGTAGCACGAATGTAGCCTATTTTTCTCAGGAGTAATCAATGTGCTGCTGTTAATCCTGGTTGGCAGGGTGTAGGTATTTCTATGGAAACTCAATTCAGTAACTCATTTTCATTCCTCCCACTTAATTCAAGAATGCACAAAATCTCATAGAGTTGAAAACTGTTTACCTGGAGAATGCCGCGCAGCTACCTGCCTCATTGGTGACTCCAATGACTGAGGAGTTAACTTTCCACTCAGCTCTTTGAGATCGTGGGGACAGCTGGCACTGCGTTCACTTCCTTCAGCCCTAGCGTCTAGTCTAAAGCACAGAACTTTGCTTGCCAAGGACGTATAAGAAGCCAAATTCTCTCAAATGTGCTGCATTTACCTCCAACTTAAAAATCCCATCTATCTTTTAAAATTAGGCGCCATCTGTTGTGTCATCCTTTCTAGTTAAATCTTATGAAAATTTCCTGCCAATATCACACGGCTGCTGCAGTCTAACCCTGGTACTTCTCTGGTGTTTTCTGCAGTGTGCAGTGAGAGCCTGCTATTTTAACTAATTCCTGCAGCAGGACAGAGTATGAGAGAGTCTAAAACAGAACCAGGTTATTCTGGCTCCACGTTTACGCTTAGAGTGAGTAACTGTTCTCACTAAACATGGGCCCCCTCTCTCCTCATCGGTAAGTACAGCCCCTTTTGACCCAGTGCAGCTAACCCAGCTTCAGTCAGTGCTAGCACTGAATGCCGCTTGTGGTTCGGCATTCACCTTGAAACTAAGTAGGCAGGGTTTATTTTATGCCGAAGTCCCGTAACTACCGTTACTCAAGCTTCATTCTTATGTTATCACAAGCAAGCATAGCAGAAGACAAGTAGAGGAAGACATACAGCTCATTTACAAGAAAAACAAATTAGCAGTTAGAGACAAGGGCAACAGAGCAGCTGAGAACTGCAGTAAATTTTCTCCAGCTCATAGCAACATCTAACAATGCTCAGCTCAAATGGATCATATTCAGAGTTTAAACATCAAATCAACGCTCATTCCTTGATGGTTAGATGGGGTGCTTGATAAGCAAATTTCAAGTCATGATGTTTTTTCACTCAAGTGTCTTAAAGCTAGGATTACTGGAAGGCTTTCTATGCTTATTCAAACATGCTGACAAAACTGGAATCTCTTAGTAATTCCTGCTTGCACCTCCCAGCATGGCTGACAGGCACCTGCCAGGACTATAGCATAAAAATCACTGAATCATGCAAAAAATATTTACCCCCAAAAGATGCAGTAAAAGTTCAGCTTCCTTCAGTCTCCATAGCCCCTGAAGTGTTAATCTGAAGAAACAGTTCCATGAGTTTCCACAGGCCAGCAGTGAGTCTCCTACACTTGACCTAGACAGACTTACATAACGAAGCATCAGGGCTGGGGAGCTTGCTGAATGTCATCACCAGCAAGAGTAAGAAGTATTGGCAGCAGCAAGCAGGCAGGCAGGCTGGGAGTTTACATGGAAATCATGAACTCTTTCTTGTCTTGTTTTTCTGAAATGTTTTGGAAGGAGAGTTAAGAATAGCTCAGAAACTGGTCTCATTTTGTGGGTGGGAAGAATGACCAGAAGCATAAAGCTAAGTCTTCCAGCAAATGCAAGGCACCTCTTTTGGTATTTGCAGTAAAACTGACATGAGGAATTGCTGTCTGTAAAGTCCTGAACCATCACACCTAAAATGAAGGGGATGGTACAGCAGTGTAATAATGCACAGGCTGCTGACAAGAGCTTTGGTCTGTCTTTAACTCATTGTGGTGAGTACAGAGGGAATGTGGGTATACGGAATGAGATGATAGCTGGGCGATGTATGCTATTTTACAGGGCGGTAGAGGGAATGTAAAGAGTGCTTATGTCATTTAAACATATTTACAAGCAAGATGATTGCAGTTTTACTGTTCTATATCAAATTAGCACTGTGGTGGGTCAAACTGTTTAATGGATTTTAACTTCTGAAATACTCATTCAAGTAACAGAAAAGCAGGTAGACACCAATGTGGTTTACAGATAAATGTCAGATATGTTAAATAATTCTGAAGAACATGTTCTCAGTTTCAGCATCAGATTTTGCATACAGTGAATAATTTTTAGACTTTGAAAACAATTTCTCAGAATGCAGCATGGGGATTCTCGTTTGGTTTTTGTTTGTTGGGTTTTTAAGAGACTGTCTTTGTTAGACTCACTCCTGGATACCTCGAGGGTACTTTAAGCAAATTAAAAAATAAGGTACTCTCATCTAATCTCCATTCAATTATCTCAAATGTGTGTAATGCAAGTTGTGCCCTTAAAACCTAGAAATAATAAATTCAGCCTTCCATTATGACTCTGTGTACAACAATGTCATGTTGTTAATATAAGATGGCATTAAATCATTTAATTATATATGCAATTGTGGTTTTATATGGGATGTGGGTGAAGATGTATAATTTCTGAGGCAACAGAAATAGAGAAGAGGCCATGCATCATCTAAAAATAATCATATTGTTTTGGTTTTAGCTGGGAAGCTTGCTGCTAATGCATCACACCAAGGCTAAAGTGACGAAGTAGGAGAATGTAGGTCTGTGGAAGAGCACAATGATCTCATTCCTCCTCGTCATTTAGCGCAAAGAAACTGAGACTGAAAATGTGTCCGAGCTGACCTGAGGAAAGAGGTTAGTGGACAACAGTTTTTCCTCAAATTCACCTAGTATTTTGCTATCATAGTACAAGAAATAATTATTTTTGATACTAGAATATAGGCTTGATTTAAGAGAGATTTAATTTTCTTATAGTCATTACAGTGAACAAATCAGAATGTCATTAAACATTTACATTGGGCAGTAATCTGGTTTTGGAAACACAAATTCTGAAGTGGATGGAATGAGAAAATTTATAGTTTTTTTTTTTCCTCTCAAAGCTGTAAAAGAACATAGATGTAACACTGAGTGACATTTTCCAAGTAGGATATGGTGTTCTGAGCACTGAACCCATGTTGATCTGTCTTGTGGCTTAGGCTTCTCCAAGTTTGGAAGCGACTACAATAGCATCAGTAATAATAATAGCAAAAACCCATAGGAAACATGAATCTAGACAGGAGGGGTTTTTTAAAAAATACTTGATCTGAAGTCTTTTGAAAAGAAAACCATGCCTCTTGTATCAGGCGCTGTGACTTTGGACAGTGCTTCCTGGACCCCATCCAGTTAATGCTTCCTAAATAAATAGTGGGATGAACAGTGTTCACAATATGCTCATGTACAGGAGTTTTTCTACTGTTGCTTAGTAGAGAGATCTTTGGAGTAGTTTTATATGAAATTATTTATTAATAAATTAAGTTAATAATTGCCTATGCAAATAAAGGCTTCTGAAATACTTGCTTAGAAATTTTTCTTATGATTTTTTTAAAGAAGATTCTCCTATTAGATCAAATCAGTATGATTTTGGTTAATCATAAGAGAAAATCCAGTAGTCACTGGCTTAATCCAGTGAGTTTTCATTTATGGTGATGTGATTATTTGGAGGTAGGACTTCAGAGCCAGATAGTTGACTGAAACAGAATTTCAATCATCACTAAATGATCTTCTCAGTACAGTGGCATATTGCATTGGGCTCTACCTCACCGCAAAATTACCTGGAAATGGTGCTAATTTCATGCTCTTAGAGAAATACATACAAGAAATTCTTCAGGGAACAGCACACCATAGCCTAGCTGCCTAATGAGACTGGAAAATAAAAAAAGCTATTTAGTAACTGACAGAAATTAATTTTATAAATTGAAATCTCAAGGAATAACACAGAAACCTTTTTTTTTTTTACATTTTTCTATATGCTACATTTTTACCTAATGGCAAAAAAATTATCTCTGGGTTTATGTCTTCCACGTGCAAAGTTCTGGTTCTGTCATTACCCTTGTGACCACGGTATAATGCTTATAAATTCAGGAAATGTGGTAGTTAATATTGTTTGTCAACCAGACAAGGTCTAAAATCATCTAGGAAACAACCCTCTGGGCATGACAAGAGGGAGCTTCTAGACTGGGTTAATTAAGGTAGGAAGACCCACCCTAAATGTGGACAGCATCACTCCATGAACTGCTATGTCGGGCTGTATAAAATGAAGAAAGTGAGCTGAGTATCGCCATTCATCTTTCTCTATGTCTTGACTAAGGAAGAAATGTAAACAGTTGACCCAAGATTCCCCATTATGCCTTCTCCATCACCATGGACTGCAACCTCTGTGAGCCCAGATAAACCCTTCCCTTCTTAAGTTTCTTTAGTTAGGCATTTTGTCACAGCAATGAGATAAGTGACTGAGATTGAAAATTGGTGCTGAGAAGTGGGACTGCTATTAGCGTGAGAAACCTTACTATGTGGCTCTTAAGCCTTTGGAATTGGTTTGCAGGAGGAATGCGCAAGAGTTTGGAACTTTGTGCTAAAAAAGGCCTAAGTGCTCTATGCAAAACTTAGTGGGCCATTCGAGTGGGAGTTTGGAAGATGAAATTGCTGAGAGAAATTTAGACAGTGGATGTCAGATTTGAGAGAGGAACAAAGACATCTATGGAGAACTGAGCTAGAGGTCTATCATGTTATGTTCTAGAAAGACTCTGACTGTACTTGGCCTGTGTCCTCTGACATCCGCATGTGTGCTACAGTATAATCACATACACATACACACATACACACACACTACAAACCACATCTTCAGTTGGCAGCAGAACTTGGCAATATTGTTTATATGGTAATGTTTTTGTCTAAATGCATATTTTATTGTGTTTTTGTTCCTTTCATACAACAAATTTTTATCATATTTAGACCCCCTTCCCCATCTGCACCCCCAAGGGACCCCCAGAGCAGATTTTATGCATTCTTTCATATATGTTAATGCCTATCTGGTCAAATATTTGTAAACAGATGTTCCTCGGTGCAAGTTCACCCACTGGAGTCTAGTCAGACTGTATCTAGAATCTCTCTCTTAAAAAAAATCATCTCCTTCTCACCCCACAATAATCAGTTGTCAATAGTTCTTTGCTATGGTTGGGGTCTGCCCCCCATTTCCCTGGTGCTGTGCTGGGTTGTCTGATTGAGTCAGCATGGGTCTTGTGCATGCTGTTCCCATTTTGCAAGTTCATATGAGCAAGTTCCCAGAGACCTGAATGTCTCTGTTTCCTTATGCTCATGCACAAACCTTGGCTCTTAAATCATTCCATCCCCTCTTCCACAGTGGTCTCTGAGGCATGGCTGTCAGAGGTTTACTATGGGAGTCCTATTCAGAGACATGTACTGTGCATTCTTATTCTCTACACCATGGCCAATTGTGGCCTTCTGTATACATCACACTCTATTACATGAGGCTTCACTTGTGAGAGATGAGGGATATATGGTGATGTTTTTATAGACATCTATAGATAGAAAAAAGAGCAATGGAGCCCTGAAGACTCGTGTCAAAGTTCCAGAAGGCCAGTGAAGCCAAGCAGTGTGAGACAAAGTTGAGTTGATGCAAGGAGGCCAAGAGGCTGTTGTGCTGTGGTAGTAAGACTGTGATAGTAAGTCTTAAGTTATATGGGATCAAAGGATGTTGGAGATCTCATGACCGTGGCACAACTACTGAGGAAAGCTGTGTAGATGAACTTACACCAAGGGACATTTGGGTACAACAGCTTGACTCGACAGGCCTTAACATATATGGCAGAAGGCATGAAATCCAGTGGGGGGAAAACCAGGGGGTATAAAGATGATTAAGATTTATTGTATGAAATGCACAAAAATTCAATAAAAATATACATTAAAAACTGTATGAATGAAATGGAGCCATCTAAAAGAAATGGTATCTATGTGCAGGACAAAGATTTGTAATGCCAGGGCTACACTTGTTCTTTGGAGCCCAGGTAACTCCATCAAAAGCCCCAGATATGCAATAGAGAACCTCATGGTTTGGTGTTGCTCTGCTGGATTTCAGTCATGCTTTGGTCTGATCTGTCCTTGCTATGCTCCATTCCTCCCTTTGGAATGGGAATGTTTACTTTGTGCCATTGAATGCTAGAAGTATGTAACTTGGTTTTGATTGCTGGCTCACAGTCAGGAGATTGCTGGAGAAGAGACAGTGCAGGTACACTTTTGAAAAGTGATGTAAGTATTACATTTGGGGGACTTTTGAAGTTGGACAAGGTGCATTTTACATTATACAATAACCACAGTCCCTGAGAACTAGGTGGAAAGATATGACTTAAAAGTGACATGTTTGAATATCAATTTGGCACGTGATGAATTTGTGGTAGTTAATATTTTCAACTTGACAACATATAAAAACTAGGAGATGAATCTCGGGGCATGTCTATGAGTAGGTTTCTAGACTGGGGCAACTGAAGTGGGAAGGCCCATCCTAACGCTGACTTGCGCCATTCCATGGGTTGGGATCCTGGACTGAATAAAAAGGAGGAAGTGATCTAAGTACTAGCATGCATCACTTTCTGTTTTCTGACTTTGGTACAAATATGACCAGCTGTCTTATACACCTGCCACCATGGCTTCCCCACCATGAGAGACTGTACCCTCAAACTGTGAGTCAAAATAAACTCTTCGTTTCTTAACTTGAAATTGTCATGTGTGTTGTTGCAGCCATGAGAAAAGAACTAATTTCAATTTTGTGTGGTGCTCCTTGCCTGATTGAGGTTCACAGCCCCGACAGATGGAAAGAGATAACGAAAATTCAGATCTATCTCTTTAGGCCATAATGACACACATGGAATGCTTCTATTTCAATAGTGGAAGGGTGGCATTCCTCCATCTATGTGAAATGGGGAACTGAGAGATGCTGTGCCTGACTCAGCAGCCATTCCTAAAGAGGGCAAGTTTGAGTGATCTCCAAACTGCCTTTGCAGTTGAAACACCTTAGAAGAGCATATCACCTTTTTTCCCCCAATTATCAGTTTGTTAGATTAACTGAAAGGATTCATGTTCCCGTGGGGGCAATCTTCTTTATGTTGGGATTGTTTACATTTTACACTTCATTTCCTTCTGTTCATAGATATCAGAGAACCTTTAGTATGTATTTAAATATTTTTGCATATATTGTACCTAAGATTCAGCTTCTGCTACATTTTACCTGTATGAGAAATAGCTCATGTTGACAAGGTCCTTCTCCAGTCTGGTCATTGTTAGAGCTTTGAAGGTCTGTTGTTTGTTCACTGCATCTGCTATTTTGAATATGACATATAGTAAAAAGGAAGAGCAAAAAGAAAGGAGAAAGTAGGAAAGGAAGGAGGGGACAGATGGAGGGAAGACTGTAGAGAGAAGCTGCTTTGATTTAAAATGGTCCTGGGGCCAGCAGTAAAGGTGCTTGCCACCAAGCGTGACCACCTGGGTTTGACCTCCAGGACCCACGTGGTGGAAGGAGAGAAATGACTCTACAAGTTGCCCTCTGAACTCCACATATGCCAAGGCATTTACTCTAATTAATAAATAGATGCAAAACTTAATAGAATTATGTAGATGAGTGATTAATGGTCATATTTTGTATTCTTCAGTCTTAGATTTGATTTTGAATTTGTTGGGGGGAAATTGAAAATTTGTGCTGTTTTTAAGGAAGAAGTTCCTCACAAGGAGACTTTCCGTTTTACCAGATGTATTCCCCTATTCAATACTTTGTACCAGAACTTCTAGATTTTGAAATAAAAGGAGAAACATCTAAGTTAGGGTGTATAAGAATTTGAAAATCTGAGTCAAGTTTTTGTGCTTCTTGTATTTTTCTCTTTTCACAGAACATACAGGCCCCACTTATTGGATTATCTTTAATACAGACCAAATGCTTGATACAAGCTCACTATCTTTGCTGTCCCCACAACTCATTTCTCTTCAGTCCCCACATCATTAACTCTTGAGCTTTGGTCTAGAATGGCTAACTTTTCTGAAGAGATTAAGAGAAATATGAGTTTATTGGGGCAGATATCCAATTTCATTGATTTTCTAATAGCTATGAGAGTTCTTTGTTTGGTTCTGTTCATATCACCCTGTTCTAGACTTCACCATCATCTCCTGAGCCTTTCCCAAAGCGAAAGGACAGCAGTACCTTTCAGTCACCAGTGATGCTTATGAGGCTTAGTCATCAGCTCTTTTAAACAGTCTTTCCTGTCCCTACCTCAATGAAAATGATTCCTGCTCACTGGAATCTTTCTGTAGCCTATAAAGCCCGAGTGAACTTCTACTGTACTTTACTGAAGGTTTTTGCTTGTATATATCATCAATCTCAGCAATTCATTAACTGTTTGGGAAAAAAGACTATGAATTACTCATCTTTCAATTTCCAAAACTGAAACAGAACCTTACTGAAACACTTAGTAACTGTTCATTGTGATAAATATGGTAATTAGCAAGAATGAATATGAGTACCATTTACTTTAAAAAGGAAAAATATATGAATATTTAGACATTTATGCATAGTTCCTGAGACAAGGTCTCACTACATGTAACCCAGTGTAACCCAGACTGACTTTAACTTTCAATCCTCCTTCCTCACTCTCCTAAATTCTGGGATCATAGTCAGATACAATGCCTGTACAAATTTGCATTTATTAAGTATAAAATAGTAAAGATAATAATTTATTGTAAAAAAAGATATTTTACTTTGTAAGAGGTCCCTAGTTTTCATGGAAAATATTCTAAAATTGTCTTATATTGTTTTTTAAGAAAACATTTCATGAAATGTCCTATACTTCAGAAATTCAGTTGTCATCAGTGGTTTGATTTTTAAAAAGCTGTAAATTGGGTTTTATAGTACATATCTCTAATCCAAGTTCTTGTGTGGCTAAGACTGGAGGATTTAGAATTAAGGCTTAGACTTGGTGAAGTATTGATTTTCAGTCAGTTTAGGCTATATAATAAAATTACATCTAAAAATATATGTAATAACGTTATGGTAGCAAATTCAGCATGATTGTTCTCTGCATATTTTATTAAATTCAATGTAAGAATTAATTATTTCCCTTTTGAGAAGCTTGATGTTGGTAGTTCATTTTAAAAACATATCATACAAATCATAAAAATGATTTAAGATTTTAGACACCATTCTTTCAAGTCAAATGTTTTTCCCTACATAAGATATTTTAGTTTTTCCAGACTCTCACATTTGTTTTAGTATTTTATTGCTATGATAACCTTATAATAGTTAAGTATACTTTGCTGCTCCTCATCGCATCACTCTTTAAAACAAGCAAAGCTAAGGAGAAGGAGAATATGCATCTCTTCCAAAATTTCATAGCTAGGTTATCTTCTCTTTCCTCCTAGCCTTGCTTCTGTGATATCTTCACCCATTTTTAGTCAGAATTCAAAATTAAGGCTTTGGACTTTGAATCCAGCTTTAGAAGTTTAGGACTCGTGCAGCGAGTCTCACATTGTGATGTGTTGATCTCTGAGCACTCAGCTGTGAACCAGCAGTCTCCTCTGCTGAAGGCCAGAGTTCCAGAGGTTCAGAATTTAATGACAACTGTGTCAACCAAAGTGTGTAATCTAGATTGACTGTTTCTGCTTGACTTTTTGCCTGATTTCTTCCCCATTCCCTACTTTTTTTTTCATTTGGAAAAAAGCCCAGGAAAAATTAGATGACTTGCTCAAGGCCATATACCTAGTCTATAATAGATCTTGGTCAACAAATACAGCTTTATAACTAGAATCAAATGAATGAAAAACGCAGTATGATTGAGAGGAACAATCAAAGTTTCTTTTGTAGGTATAGCTGGACTGTAAAAAAGCTTAAATGTATTTCCTTTAGAAAATTCTTTGTATCTTTTATACAGTGACTTATATGTTGAGACATTTTCTTTCTGCCCTTTTGGAAGTGAAGAAAGTAGTTAAAAGTTGAGTTAATGGCAGAGAAGTGCACTCATAATTTGTATTGGATCTGCATATTTAATACTTCTAAAATATTTATTTGCCCCTTAGTAACCTATGAACTTACTGTCCAATGTGAGCTGGGTAAAGTCATTGCTTATGGGATCCCTTGTCTCTGTGAGGATGGAGTCCAGAAGGCATTGCTTCATGGATTGTATGTGGCCTTCTTTGCCTGTCACACTGCACAATACCCTACAACACTGTACGACGCTACTAACCAACTGCAGAGTTTCACGTGTGTGAGGTAGACATGTGAGTGGAGGAGATCTAATTCTTTTCTGACATACAGGAGCTCTAATATTTCTCAGCCCCCATTTGGAATTTTGAAATTGATGTTCATAATTTCAGAGATTGACTAAGCCTTGTGAAATCTAGTGATAAAGAGATTTTCAGAAAAGTGATGTTCTGACATTACCATAAGTAATAATTAGTCCCAAGATGATTTTAATTTTGGGGATGGCAATCTCAGAAGTGATTAGTCAACTAGCTGAGCATCTGTAAATATCTTCAGATTTGAAAGCACTGGCCTCTTTGAAATACTGGCACTAGGACTCCAAATGTGAGCACAATTTGCACCTATCAGGAACTATTCTGTTGGATGCTTAGTCATGTACAATAACTATTTTCAGCAGCAGTCTGCATTATAATATCATCAATAATATCATCAGAGGCTGAAGGATACTCCTACTTTGCTGTTGTTCCACGTGGCTAACATAGCAAATAATGAAAAAGGTGAAACTTTGTTTAGTATTTTTAAAGAAAACATTTAGCTATGTACTCTTCCTTTAGTAATGCCAGTCTTTAATTTATAAAATATTAGTGGTTTGAGCCCTAATGTATTATTGCCTTTATTTAATAAATATTTCAATAATATATTCCTGAATATTTAAAAACATATTAAACTTTGTAACTTTTACATACATGTTTGTGTATGTGCAGATACACATGTGAGGGAGCATATGCATGTATGTGTAGGTCAGTCCACCCTGGGTGTCCTTCAGGTGTCTTCTATCTTGTTTTTTGATACAGGATTTCTCACTGAGCTGAAGTTCATCAAACAGTGTAGACTGGCTGGCCACTGGGCCCCAGGAATCTGCTTGTCTCCACCTCCCCAGTTCTTGGTTTACCAGTGTTTACGACAACTTTCATCCTTTTTACGTTTGTTTTTGGAATCGAACTCAGGTCCTCATGTTTGTGAATCAAGTACTTTACTAAGTGCGCTATCCAGTGAGGCTGTAACTTAATATAAGCTTATTTTGTAGGCCAAAGAATGCAAAATACTTGATTTTAGTCTGTCTATAATCCTGTTTCCTTAGCATCCAAGTCCAATTTTGTAAAGGGTTATGGGAATACTACTGATACCTTATTAGAATGAATGCTATAAACTTTAGTGGGAAAATGTTATTCGATGGACATACGATTGGCACTCATATTCACTTCTATTCTTCTGCTGCACCCTTACAAAGATGGAATTTTGACCTCTAATAGTCTAGAGGAAGTCTTTGTTTAACCAGGTAGATCTTCAGATTCAAGCACACTGGAAATGTTTTCTTTGATTTTGTCATTACTTCCTTTATGTATTCACTTATCTCTTCCAAGAAAGTTAGAAGACCTGTAAGTGTCCCTTATTCATTGAGGAATATCACCTTCAGCATATGTACTAAGCATTTGATTGCATTTCCAGATGTCCTTCGTTCTGATGTCTTTAATTGCCTCATGTAAATTCAAATTTCTTAATTGCCAGGGGATATGCATTAGCCATCTACCCATCTCATCCATCTCCTAGAAGCATGTGACTCAGTATGTTTGGAATATTTGTGGTCTGGGTCATATATAACATGGACAGCATCAACATTTTGTGGTCAGTTGAGGGCTAAAAGAATTTAAAAAAATGAAATTTAAGGAAGAGTAAGACTACTTCCTCCTTTGGTGGTCTAAGGGATTTGGGGGAAAATAGAATTTGGATAGAGAAATCGAGGAGGAGACAGTACAGAAGATGGAGTTAATCTACTTTGAAGGAAAAAGAATGCAAAGGCGTACTCCTAAAAGAAGGAGTAGGCCAGTTATGTGGAGTTAAGGGTTCGTGCACTATCATGATTAATCATGAGAACAGCTGCCAAGTTTCCATCATGAAAATATCCTCCAGGAGATTTCATCAGGCCTATTGCCTATTAATTTCTATTGATGTATTTTTATTTGACATCCAATGACAGAGGACACTTGTTTGTTTATTAAATGAAGACTAAAAGACAAAGTTCATTAAAGGTATGATTTATGCATGATATTTAAGAACTAAGCAATGGTCCAGGAAAATTATGAATATTTCGTTTTAGTAGGAGTTTGCAGCATGTCCTTAAAATGTCTAATTGAATTACTTGACATTTTTACTTAGTACACATTGATTGATAGTGTTTTGTCATCTCATATTTATTATTTGGCAAGAAATTATGAAGAAGGTAATGTTTTGAAGGATGTATTCAACATTTGGAATGAAAATAACTTGGTTTATAATCCCACATTCCACTAAACACTCTTCTTGCTGACCTTGAAAATACTTCCTTTCTGTAAATGTGTATCATTATGCAAAAATGCATTTTAATCTCCTCAAGTTATTTTTTCAAAAGAAAATGGATTCCTCTTCCATTTTTACCTTTTAAACAAACATAGGCAATTCTAATTATTTATCCCCTTCAGGAAGCAAGAGAATTTTTTTAGGGCTGCAAATTAACTTCTGGTCCAGTTAAAGCTTAATATCCAAAAATCAGGTTCCCACCCCCCAAAATTTACAGATACAGAAAATTCTGAAAGGATTTCTTATTTCTGCTCCTGGTCAGGGTTTACAAGGAATCTTGAAATATGTATAATAAGAGATTGATTACAGCACACAGCTTTGCAGTGCAAAAGAGTATCACAGTGCAATCACATTTGATCTAAATGACCTTTAGTGAAAGATAGTAATGCATTCAAGACTCACCAGAGGAAATGGGGAAGGGAAGTCGTCTTTATGAACAACATGCACTGTCTCCCACAGGAGGTGAAATGATAAAGGACTTAGCAAATGACTCTCATAATGTCATCACTTTCTTCTCAGTTCAATCCAGTTGGCAGAGTGGGCTCCAAACCTTTGAGCTAAAGTGAGTATCATTGCGAACTGACTGAGCATTGTTGATGCATCTCCACCAACAGTAGACTTGGGGTTTTTCCTGTACCTCTTGCACAGATGTTTAGAATAAGCTCTGCATTTTTATGGTTTCTGAAAACCAAGAAACACTTTTAGGTATTTTCATAAGTCTATTGCTATTTGGGCATGTAATTCTAGCTACACATAAATAAATAACATCAGTGTCAATGCTAATAGTACATACACATTTTATTGTGAGGTAATTTTCCCCAAATACCTATTGCTATACATTTTTAATTCCTTCAGAATAAGTTGAAGCTTGTCTTTGAATAGTGGTCAATGAAGAGTAAACCTTTTGTTCTGTTTTCCCATTTGACTAAACAAATTTATATGTTTTATCTTTAAGGGTTGAGAATATAGGAAATTCTGCCTCTATTTATCAAAGCAGATTTGAATGTTCTATTTTCTAGTATCACTCTTTAACATTTAAAGATTGGTATATTATATTAACTAAAATAAGAATATGCTCATAGAAAACTAAAATTCACAATGTCTTTTTAATATAGTTAACCACTTGCACTTGTAGAGTGTCAAATCATAGTACATAGGAAGATCAGGACTGAGATTCTAACTCTACCAGATAATGGTGTTGTGAGATACAGAGCATAGGTTTTATGCCTTTGTTCTCATCCACTAAGTAGGATGATAATCTGAAACCACATGGCTGTACAATAAAACGAGTAAAGAAGTAACATCAAAGGGTTATAAAAAGTACTTTTCTCTTCTCTTCCTTTTTATTTAAGTGGAAAGTACAGAATGAGAATTCAATGAATTTTCCTTTGGAAAAAAACCCATCCCTATCTTATACTAGGATTTCTACTGTTTTCATGTCATAAACTTCCCTGGACTGTCTTCCTCTCCTTGCTAACTACCTATGCACTCTGGCCCTGAAATCTTTATTTCCTGGCTAATGCAATGTTTCCTGTGCTTCAGACCCTTACAGCTATGTTTGTTTTAATAATCTGATAAATTTAATTTATTATTTATTTATATTTAATGTGCATTAAATAATTGTCCATGCATATCTTTGTGACACAGTCATACATGATCATAGTCATGGCTCTATTACCTTCATTTATACTATCTCCTCTCCTCTTTATCACCCAGTTCCCTAATAGTCCCTCTTCCTCTCTGTTTCATTTTTTTATCTTAGGATTAATTATATATATATATATTATATATATATATATATATAGAGAGAGAGAGAGAGAGAGAGAGAAAGGGAAAGAGAGAGAAATAGCTGGATCATATGACAATTCTATTTTTAGATTTTTAAAAGACTTTTCGTATTGATTTCAGTATTGGCTGCACATTCCCAAAAGCAGTGTGTAAGCATTATTTTTCTCTACATCTTTCCAATCATTTGCTGTTGTTCGCTTTCTTGATGGTCGCCATTCCAACTGGGATGAATGGACTTACAATGTAGGTTTTGTATTTCCCTGATGGCCAAAGATGTTGAACACTTTAATATATATATATATATATATATATATGTAATATATTTAGTGTATATTGACTACATATGTCTTTGAAGAAGTGTCTGTTCAGTTTATTTTCCAGTTTGTTTGTTGGATGATATATTATTATTATGGTTTTATTTTGTTGCTGTTGTTTATTTTGGATATTAATGCTCTGTTGTGGGTTAAATGGCAAAGATTCTTTCCCATTCTCCAGGCTGTCTCTTTTACAGTACCAAAGCTCTTTATTGTAATACAATCCCACTTGTCAATTTTCACTGTTCTTTATGAGTTATAGTCCTTTTCAGAAAACACTTATTACTACATTTTTAAAAAATGATTAGTATTTTGATAGTTTCTTGTTGGTATAAGATGTATTCATATAACCCTCCTCCCTTTTCTGTTTAAATACCCCCTTTTTATCTAGTTCCTCATTAGTAACACCTGTCACCTATTATTCTTCTCTCTTAGGTTCCTTCCTTCCCTTTACCTCCCTGGTTCCTTCCCATTTTCCTGGTTCCTGCAGGTATATCAAGATACTTACTCACATCTAAGGGTTTGGTGCTAGGATCCACAAATAAGAGAGAACACATGTCGTTTGTTTTTCTGATTCTGTGTTACTTCACATAGCATAACAGTCTCTAGTTCCATGCATTTACCTGCAAATAGAAAATAAATATGGAGATAAAGGGAAAGAAGGAGCTCAAGAAAGGTGGGGCCTGAAGGGCTTGAAAATAGCTAATGGGGAGTTTATCTCCAGGCTGAACAATAATTGCAGCCGCCCCCTTACAGCCTCCATCAGTGAAGGCTGTGGGGGCTCCAGGGATGGGGGCACGGTAGAAGAGTCGGGCCAGGGGAGAAGAGGTATGGCAGAGATCCATTTGTCCTTTGGATAGTGATTGTCAATTTGGCCAGAAAAGTTAAGGAGGCTAAAGGCGAATGAGGAATGATTCCTCATGAGCCATTGTATATCCATAAGGGAGAATGGTGTGACCAGAACATCGGGCTCTTTCCCTAGGATTTGTAGGGTGCGGTCCCTGCCTTGCCTGATCATGGAGGCTACTGCATCAATTTCTGTAAGGGCTCGTGGTACTCCTCCGACAGGGGTGTGCAGTCATTCAATGACTCCCTGGGGCTGAAAAATAGCACCGACTACAGTGGGGGAGTCTGGATAGGCTGAGTAGACCTCAGTGGATGACCCCTCACTGAGGTCACTTGGGGACACTAACTTGACACAAAAAGCGTTAACACAGATGAAAAGAGTGAATGGATTCCAGTTGGGGAGCTATGTGGGGTAGTGCAGGTGGGAAAGGGATATAAAGATGATTAAGACTGAGAAGTTCTGTATAAAACACACAATAATTCAATAAAAATATTTTAAAGAGTGTGTTGCTATCATATTCCATTCCCCCACTGCCTCTGTTATCCCCTATCACTCTTCTAGATTCTCTTCTTAACTACTCCCTGCTCCTACTTGCATGTATCTTTTCTGCGTGTGTGTAAGTCTTGTGCAAGTGATCACAGCTGCTATGTTTTCCTGATGTAAATAGCCGCTTCATATCGAGAAGACAGCACTTTACAGTTCTCACCCATCTTTCAGGTCTCATCCTCCCCCACTTTTCCATCCCATTTAACAGACCTAGATTATTGACACTTTGACAAGTTATGAGCCTCTGCTTTGACTATCACCCACTGCAAAAAGATGCTTTTCTAATACTGAAGTGCATTTGTCTGTGGGTATAAATAAATATCAATTTTCTTTAAAAATTATATTTATTTAGGTGTAGACGTTACATTGTAGATGTGTCACTTAGGGTTGTGCACCTTACAGATACTCACTCTCTATGTTTGACCAATTATGGAACTTTGAAATAGTCTCCACCTGCTGTAAAAAGAAGTGTCTTTGACAAGTGGTAAAAGGTACACTTGTCTGTAGATATATGAATATACATATTTAGAGTACAATAAGAAATTACATTAGTTCAAAGATGTGACAAAAGTAGGTTTTTCTGTTGGATATTGATATCTCTAGTCATGTGTATTTGGCTGTTTATAGTATTATATAATTACAGAATTTCTTCCCAATAAGCAGGACTTATGTCCAATTAAACAACTGTTGATTACCCCTAAGATAAAAGTGCTACACATGACTAGAAGGGCCACAGGTCTTAAAGAGAAACCTAATTTTGTAACACTCTTTAACAAATATAATTTCTTACTGTATTCTAAATACATATCCATTCACAGACAAATGTACCCTGTACCACTTGTCAAAGAAGCTTCTCTTTGCAACAGATGGAGACTATTACAAAGCCCACAACTTGTCAAAAGTAAAGTTTAAGTGTCTATTTGTGCCCAACCCTGTGTCACACCTCCAATACCTCTACACCTAAGGTTCAGGGAACCTAGTTGACACAGGAGACAGGAAGAATATTAATGCTTCTCTCAACTATTATCAGCGAAGCTTTCTCATGCAACAAATGGTGATTAACCTAGAAAGCCACAATTGGACAAAATGCAGAGAATAACAAACTGCAGAGAACTTTCCCTTGAATAGGACACCTATTGCAAATTTCTGTCACCCAAGTCTCAGGGACCTTTACAGAAGAGGGAATGGAAAGATTGTAAGAGCCAGAGGTGGTTGATGACCACACGGAAACACTTTTCCAGACAGCCGGGATGTTATTCAAATGAACTTACAATAATAGTACCAGAATGCTCAAGATCTTTACAAGCTCAAACCAGACAAAATGCAGCATACAAGTGGGGAAGTAGGTAAGAGAAGCTCCAACTTTAGCCGAGAAACTATTGGCTACTAACTACTGGGAAAAGAGGAGTGGATTTCTTTAAGTGTGTGACACTAGGTAGGTTTAACTAGGCTCCAGTAGATCAATACACACTGAAGAATATTTGGAGACAGAAACTTGGCTCAATAGGTCTTAATATATATGACAGAATACATGAAAACCAAAGGGGCATGTAAGAGGGGGGCAGGAAGAGGAGGGCATCTATATATGATCAAAATATATGGTATGAAATTCACAAAAATTCAATGACAGTTTTTTAACAGGATAAGAGTGAGGGTATAACAAAAGGTGGAGGTGGGCGAGGGAATCAACCAAAATAGGATATATGAAAAATCCATATAGGAATCTACTATTTTATAAGTGAACTAAAAAAAGTCTCTCTTTTTTAAGATAAGAAAGCCATTTTGCATTGGAGGATAACACTGCTCCCAGAGCATGTTTCTAATCAAAACCTCAGGCCCAGGTGGTGTGGGATATCTCCCTATGGGTTGCTGTCCAGAGATCCCCAGAGTCTCCCAACACAGTACAGGCATTCCCATTGTGCTTTGTTTCCCATCAGAACTAGACAGTAAGACTCTATTGCTGAAGATAAGAAATGCATTGCACACACAATACTGAGAAATAAAGCTGCAACTGAACTGGAAGTTTCCTTTCCGCTGACTAGCATTCATAGTGCTGGAAAAGGCTGAAAAGGCAAACTGATGGGAAGAAAACTCATCAATGATCCAACCCAGCTTTGGACTATATGTGTCACAATATTGACCTGCTAGTGAAGATATGCCCACAGGTACAAAGGTGGCATGGCTGTTCCTGGAGCTGCCAATCCATTCTGGATTGAATCTGAGGCCCACTTTAAGGAAAAGAATATAAGTCTAGTACTATAAACTTGGCCAAAACCCTATGGCTATGGAGGTCACAGGTCCTATGAGGGAATCTACTACCAATCTTCTGCTAAACGGACATATAGTTAAATTGCCTTCCAAATACTTACATTTAGGACTAGTGGGATAATCAGTAATAAAGGCACTTACCACCAAGCCTAGCGACAACCTAAGAACCATCCCTGGGATTCACATGGTGTAAGGAGGAAGTTGACTCCCACAGGATGTCCTATGACATCAACACTGGAACCATGATTTACACACAACCAACAACATACTCAGGCAGACAGATAGATAGACAGACTGACAAACACACACAATTAATCAATAATAAGTAAAAGTAAATAATATACTTTGGACTCAGGACTTGGATCAGTAGAGCTGGAACTGAATTGGAAGCCTGCTCTCTGAAGATTAGCTCTCATAGTATCAGATGATACTATGCAAATTGTCAAGGGAAGAAACCCATGGATAATGTCACCCAGCTGTTAAGTCTATGAACCATAGCAACGACCAGTCCAGAAAATAAACTCTATTTTGCCCATGTTTACAGTACCATACATACGAGCACTCCTCCCACTGAGCAGGTCTTAACTCAATTAGACAGCTGTTGATTACTCCAAAGATAAAGGGCCACTACTATACCGGTAAAAGTTATTTTCTGGGCTGGTCATCATTGTGGTTCATAAGGGTGGATGGAATCATTGATCGGTTTTCCCTCTTTGCAGTTTACATAGCATATTCTGATACTGTGGGAGGTAGTGTTTAGGGAAGAGGCTTCCAAATCAGTTCCAACTTGATTGCTCTAAGTCCTGTGTCTAAAGTATATCTTGTCTTGAGCAATACCGTCTTACTTTCAAGTTCTGTGAGGCAATCGAGGGGTATGGCAATAACCTGTCCTACTTTGGGAGTTGGTTAGATTACTGTAATCAAGAATTTGAAGAGAGGCTTCCCCTGTCTGGAATTGTGTTTTTTTGTTTTTTTATAGCCTGTAGCTATACACATGCAACACACACACACATACACACGTGCACAGACACACACGTATGCATGTGTGTATGTGTATTTTCAGTAGACTTTTAAACGAATATATCTCTCTCTGGATTTTCAAGCCAAATAAGCTTTATTTACTTCTCTCATTTATTACCTAGTATAACCCTCTCTGTTTCTCTTCAGTTAAAGAATTCTTGTTTTCCACATTTTCCCCTTGATAACACCGTCTCCTGCTATCCCCTTCTCTTAAGCTCCTTCTCCCTTTGTCCCCAATGGTTACTTTCCATTTTCCTGGCTCCTGTAGTTAAATCAGGATATATACAGATTTAGGGCTAGGAATTTGGAGGTAAGATCCACAATGGGAGAGAACATATGTACATTTTTTCCCTTACTCTATATTTCTGTTAATATAACAGTCTAGTTCCATCCAATTACCTGAAAATTTCATGATTTTGCTTTTCTTTTCCACCAAGTAGAACTTCATTATGTAAATTATCACAATTTCATATTTATTCACCAGTTGAGACACATTTAAGTTGTTTCCATTTCTTAGCTCTTGTGCAAAGAGCAGCAACAAATATGGCTGTATAAGCATCTTGACAGTAGGATGTTAAGTCCTTTGGGTATGTGAAAAGGAGGGGTATAACTGGATACTATTGTAGATCAAGTTTTAGGTTTTTAAAGGTATCTCCACACTGACCTCCACAGTAGTTGAACCAGTTTGCAATCTCAGCAGCAGTGAGTGAGGATCCCCTTTATCCACATCCCACCAGCATTTGGTGTCATTTGTCCTCTTTTTTTCTTTTTCTTTCTTTCTTTCTTCTTCTTTTTTTTTTTTTTGACAGGATCACCAAGATCCACCTGCCTCTGCCTCTAGAGTATAGAGGCTAGAGGCATGCACCACCACACTGCCGTCATTTGTTTTCTTGATTTTATCCATACTCACTGGGGTAAGATGAAGTATTAGTTTCTCTAATTTCTAAGGATGCTGAACATTATTTAAGGTATTTATTAGCCATTTTTATTTGTTCTTTTGAGAGATCTCTGTTTAGATCCATAGCCCATTTTTATTAGGTCATTTGTTTTCTTGACTCTTAGATTTTGAATTCTTTGAATATTCTGTATATTAATCTGTTGCCAGATATATGGTTGGTGAAGATTTTCTTCCACTCTGTGGATTATCTTTTCACTTGGTTGTTTCCTTTGCTGAACAGAAATTTTCAGTTTAATGAGGTCTCATTTGTCAAGTGTTGACCTTTATTCCTGAGCAATTGAAGTACGATTTAGAAAGCTGTTTCCTGAACCCATAGCTTGTAAGGCCTTGCCCGTGATTTCTTTTAGCAGTTTTAGTGTATCAGGTTTCACACTGAGGTCTTTGATCTATTTGGAGTTGACTTCTGTGCACGCTGATAGATATGGGTCAAATTTCATTCATCTATATGTGGAGATTCAGTTTTCTAACACCATTTGTTGACGATGCTGACTTTCCTTCAGTGTGTGTGTTTGGTACCTTTGTCAAGTATAAGGTGTCTGAACCTGAATGCACTCCACATTGGGTCTTCTTATGTTACCTTGACTATGTGTCTGTTTTTGTGCCACTACCACACTGTTTTTATGATTATAGCTCTGTAGTATCCAGTATGGTAATTCCCCCAGCATTGCTCTGTGTGCTCAGGACTTCCTTGTATATCTGGGGGTATTTGTGATTCTATATGAATTTCAGCATATTATTTTCTATTTCTGTGAAGAATGTCATGGGATTTTGATTAGAATTGTATTAAATTTATAAATTACTTTTGGTAGGATGGTCATTTTCACAATACTAATTCTACCAATCTACACATATTCTTGTATCTTCAAAGATTTAAAGTTTTCATTTAGAAGCCTCACAGTCTTTGCTTAGGTTTATTTCTAGATATTTATTTTACTTTTTAGGAGGGTATTAAGGAAGTGTTTCGCTTATTTTTTTTCTCTGATTGCTTGTTATTGATATATGGAAAGGCTGCAGATTCACTGAAAGTGTTGGCCATTTCTAAAAGTTTTCTGGTGGAATTTTTGGAACCTCTTTGTATAATATTATCTGAAAACAGGAATACTTTGACCACCTCTTTTTTAATTGGTATCCATTTCACTTCCTTCTCTTGTTTTATTGCTCTAGCTAGACTCTCTAGCTAGACTATATTGAAAAGGAGTGGGGACAACGGATAGCCCCGTCTGGTTCCAGATTGTAATGAGAATGCTTTGATTTTTTGTCCATTTAGAATGATATTAGAGTGGGTTTGTTGTTTATACTTTTAATTATGTTGTGGTATGTTCCCTCCAGTCCAATTTCCTTCCTTTAGAATTTTTATCATAAATGCATGTTGGATTTTGTCAAAGGACTTTTCTATGTTTATTGAGATGATCATGTGAGTTTTGTCTTTAAGTACATTTGTATGATTACATTTACTGGATTACATATATTGAACCATCCTTCAATCTCTGAAATAAAGCCTACTTGATCATGGTGAGTGATCTTTATGATATATGTCTGTGTATGGTCTGCAAGGACTTTGTTGAGAATTTTTGCATCTGTGTTCATCAGGAATATAGGCCTATAGATTTCTTCTGTTGTCTTTACCTGGTTTCAGCATTAGAGTAATACCAGCTTCATAGAAGGAGTTGGGGAGTTCTCCAAATGTTTCTTTATCTTTGAATAATATAAGTAATATCTGTTGTAGCTCTTCTTTGAAGTTCTGTAAAATTCTGCTGTGAATCCATCCAGACCTGGGCTATAATCAGGAGGATTTGTACTACTGTTTTTATTTTCCCATTTTTTATTTGTCTATTTAAGTTTTGGATCCCTTTTTAAGCTTAACTTTGGTGTTTCCATTGAATTTAGAAATTCAAATTCATTTCTTTTAGATTTTCTAATTTAACAGAGTAAAGGTTTTGAAGGTATTTCTGTATAATGTTTTAGATCATTTGTTGTTTTTTGTAATGTTTTATCTTTTGTCTCTAATTTGTTGATTTGGGTTTGCTGTTCTTTCTTTTGGTTAGTAGGGCTTGATTCTGTGTATTGTTTTCTTTGTTTCTATTTTATTAATTTCTACTGTGATTTTTCATATTTCTTCTCATCTTCTGGTTTTGGGTTTGATTTTTTGTTGCTTTTCCAATTCTTCGGTTGTATCATTGAGTCATTTATGTGTGTCCTTTCTGATTTTTTTAAGGTAGGCACTTAGAGCTATAAAACTCTTTCTTAGGACTGATTTAATATGTCCCAGAGGTTTTACTGTGTAGTGCTTTCATTTTCATTTAGTTCCAGGAATACTTTTATTTCTTTCTTGATTTCTTCTTTGACTAATTCATCATTCAGGAGTATGTTGCTCATCTCCATAAGTTCATGTACTTACTAGAGCTAATTTTGTTGTTGATTTTAAGTTTTTTTACATTGTGGTATGTGGGTGGGTCTCCATTTCCAGCACAGCTGTTGTGTTCCAGCCATCCCAGAGAACGGAGGGTGGACAAACAGGTCCTCAGGTGGCCCAGAGTGAGATGGGAAAGAACTCCCAGGAGACTGTGTCAGTGGACAGCTCAATTATTGAAACCAAGGCAGGGGTTTATATAGGGAGGCCTTACTGAAGGCGGGAAAATTAAAGGTGGGGGTCTTTTAGGGGCAGAGAGATTCTAGGGCTGATATGGAATTAAGGAATGAGGAAACAAAAACCCCAGAACCTGACTTTGGTCTAGGGTGATCTCTGTGGGGGGAAAAGAAGATTAAACAACTGCTGAGGAACAAGGATACTGTATCTGCAGTGGCTTCCTAGGACCTAGGTTATAGCTTCAGGCAAAGCAGGTCAGGACACTTACCATCCATTCAGGGTCTCTGAGGTCACACTGCACACTCAGTGCCTTCACACAATATGCCCAGATCCCACAGTGGTATGATAGAGTACATGACATTACTTCAATTTTGTTTGTATTTGCTGATGTTTGTTTTGTGCCCCGATATGTGGACTGTTACAGAGAAACCTTCATGGGCTGCTGAGTAGAATGTGTATTCTTTGATGGAATCGTCTGTAGATGTCTGTTAGGACCATTTGATGTATGATGTACTTAAGTTATTTCTCTGTGTAGTCTTCATCCAGATGACCTGTTTTTTGAAAAAAGTAGGGTATTGAAGATTGAAGTCACATACTATTATTGATTTCGGGTTAATCTGTGTCTTGAAGTCTAGAGTAAATGCTTCCAGTTTTTCCCCCATTCAATATGATGTTGACAACGGTACTGAAAGATATGGTCTGTGTTTTTCTGAGGTATGAATTTTGTGGTAATTTTAATGAGAATTTCTCATATAGGCAAGTATTTGGATATTTTGCCCCCAGTTTTGAGATGTCTTAGAAGGTGTGACCATGCTGGAGGAAGCACATCACTCAGGGCAGGCTTAGAGAGTTCTTAAGCCTTGCTGGATCTCCAGTCACTCTCTGTTTCCTGTGTCTGCATGAAGATGTGAGCACTTAGCTTCTGCTCTTACTCACAGTCTCTCTGCTGCCATGACCCCCGCCATGATGGACTCATACCCATCTGTAAGCTAAATAAGCTCTTTCTTTTATAAACACCCTTGGTAACAGTGTTTTGTCACAGCAACAGAAAAGTAGCTAATACAGATTTCTACCCAGTTTCTTCATTCCCTTAACAACAAAGGGGTGTTGTACCTTTTCATCATTTTGTAGTTAATGAAATTACCAAGCAATTTTTGTTCATTCTATTTATTTTCTCTATTCTATTTTGCATATGTTTAATCACACCTGTTTCCCTAAAACAAAACTCACTTAATTTGGGTGAATAATCTTTCAATATGCTGTTGAATTCAGGTTGTACATATCTTATTGAATGTTTTTGCATCTGTGCTTATTAAAATGTGGGCCCGTACTTTTCTGTCTTGGTCGTGTTCTTACCAGGTTCATTGAATAAGACTGGAGGCATTCTTTCCGATTCTGATTTATGTAATATTTTGAAAAACATTGGTGTTTCTTCTGTAAATTCTGGTAGAATTCAAAGTTGAATCTGTCCAGTGTAGAGCTTTTCTTTGGTGACTTTATTATTGCTTCAATACTATTACTTGTTATCAACCTCCACATTTTCTAAACCTTAGTTCAATGTCTAAACCACTGCAAGGAATTCCGTCTCTTGCTTCTAGTGTCCAATGCATTAATTATTTTCCAGTACTGAACCTGCTGCTTCTTTCACCTGTATTTCTCTTCTCTTATTGCATTAGACACTGCAAACTCCATCTTCTGTTTTTGTGCCTATATCTGAACTTCTATTAAGGTTTATTATACTATAAAGAATTCTTGAAATTTGCTAGTTTTGTCCCCTATAGCTAAAATCCAAGCTCACCATTGCCTTAATATATGAACAAGATTAATTCTTACACCCGAATGTATTCATTTACACCCGAATACATTCCCTAGATATATCTTTCCTTCATCAAGGATTTGTGCATTAATCCCAGTGTTACGACCAACACTTTTAAATAGTATCCCTCCCTGGGACTTTCTCTCAGTTGGAAAGAAGCTACTTACTCAAAGTCACAGTCTTTCAGAACACATTGTACAATGAATGACTACTCCATTTAGAGTATAAAATTCTAGCCTTCATTTCAGTTGGGCACAGTTCTCAATATCTATTGCAACTTCAGCACACGTTGTAGAAGACACAGAAGCCTATGTTCTGACCTTACCAATTTCTCCCTATGCACAGTAATAGAAGCTGAGCATTGGCTTTGTTTGCTACCTACCTATAATGATCTTTAAAGTTCTCCCCAATATACTTCCTGTATTAAAATTTCAGACTCTGAATCTGTTTCCAGGAAGCTCAGTCTTTGAGACAAGATCCTTTCGTGAACTATTAGATAATCAAGTATCTTACTACGTCCTTCTTCCATTTGCAGGTTATCCTTTACCCAGTCAAATCTTTTGGTTCTTTGAATGTATTGGATTCTTCCTGTGGACTTGGCATTTGTTCTTTCCTCTATTCCAGTTCTTCCTTCTTCCTTCTTTTGGTTTCTACTCAAATCTTAGTTCTTACAGTAAGAAGCAAGTTCTAGTTAAATGTGTTTCCTTTGTATTCTCCTGGTAGTTTATTATTATTATTTTTGGTTCTTTTTTGAACTCACAGAGATCTGCCCACCTCTGCCTCATGAGTGCTGGGATTAAAGGCATGTGCTGTCATGCCTGGCCCCTGCTACTTGATTTCTTATAGTACCCACTAGTTCCTCATTGCATTGGCAACCAAGCCATTGTCTATACTATTGAGGGCTATAGGATGTGTGAAGAAAGAATATTGCTCACATATACTAATGCATCTCACAGTATTTGGCCAATTACAATTTGTCAAGAAGCCCTTGCTTTATGATTAGAGTAATGAATAAATGACCTGTTTAGTCTGATTTATATTTATTATATGGGATAAATTCATAGAATTTACTTGATATGCTTAAGCATGTGTTTTGGAAAAAAAACCCTCTAGATTTCAATAGTGATACTCATGTGTGCAGATGTGTATTTATATTATTTAGAAAAATATAATTAGCTTGTATTACTCAAATTAAGGCATCAGAACAAATCTATAATTAATAGCTTTATGTAGAAATGACCCAAATTTCAATTCAGTATCTTCTAAGAGCGTATTTCTAACTCTATTAACCATATCTTAATAATTGTTCTACTAAGACTTGAATTTAACAATAGTCAGAAATTAACATTGACTTTCTGGTCTACTTAATGTTGTTCCCTACAATCATCTGCTTGGAATATGAAATAATGATTGCAATTTATCAAAGAGAGTAGAAAGTAGTTGGTTTTATGGTTTGGTTACTAAATGATTGCAAAATATTCAGGTATGGAAGGCTTTGTCCTCAACTGGTAGTGCTAATTTTGGAGCTTTTGAAAAACTATCCTGGCCTGTCTTGGAGAAGTAGATCACTAGAAACATTTCCTTGAGGACTGTGCCTTGTTCTGGGTCCCTTCTCTCTGCTTTCTGCTTCCTGGTTAGAATAAAGGCCTGTGACACATGCTTTTGTTACCCAAGTTGCTACCTGCTTCAAGCCAAGTGACCATGAACTGAACCCTCTGGAGCTGTGAGACAAAATCAATTATTCCTCCCTTTAAGTTGTCTCAGGTATTTTGGTCACAATAATGAAATGTCTAACAAAAAATGGGTCTAGAGGAAGGGTATCATTACTTTGATTAAATCCAACATTGTGTTTCCTTAATTCCTTGAAACAGGAAGAACTTTGGAGGAGTAGGAGATATGGATAGAGGAATCCTATGATGCTGTCATCTCGGCTTAACAAGATTCTGTTGGGAGATCAGAAGATTAGAATAACAGTAGAAACACAAATAGGAATGAATGTGCTCATAGGTTTCAGATGGGAATAAATACCCCTCCTGGAACTAGACTAGAGGCTGTTCATGCTACATTCTGGCAAAAAACCTCTCCACATTTTGTTCACG
Source organism: Eospalax fontanierii (assembly GCA_035773235.1). NCBI lineage: Eukaryota > Metazoa > Chordata > Mammalia > Rodentia > Spalacidae > Eospalax > Eospalax fontanierii. Next base: position 65,048,329 of record CM069530.1, on the reverse strand, counting down.
TCCTGAGATGTTGTGGAAACCTGAGTTTAAAGTGATGGATGCTTTGGATTTGGTAGCCCATGCCTTTAATCCCAGTACTTAGGAGGCAGATGCAGGTGGATTTCTGTGAGACTGAGGCTAGCCTAGTCTATATAATGAGTTCCAGGTCAGCTGGGATTATAGGGAGACTGTCTCAAAAAGCAAACAAACAAGAAAAATAAGGAGGATGATGGACTAATTAATCTGGGAGAGGAAGTTTCAGATTAGACCAGATTTTTAGGCCATTTTGGTGACTGATAGATACTTTTAGCCAGTTTTAAAAGACAATTGGGAAGAGAATGCAGAAAAGATCTTGAAAAATATGTAACTTATTCCAATATATATATATATATATATATATATATATATATATATATATATATATATAGTTTAGGCCGCAGAAGGCATGATCTCTTAAGAGACTTAAGAGATTATTGGCAGTGACAAGAAGCTAACTCCTTTGCATCAGCATAGCAGGAGAGATGCCAACCGGGCATCTAAGGAATCGGTTACAGTTTGTCTGCCTAGCACATGTTTACGGGTATCTAAGCCTAAGCTCATTTGAAAGACTTTCCTTTGAGAAGTGACGGGGTCAACTAGCAGTTTGTTTCCGCACATTACTTTCACCATACTCAATTACCTAGGCACTAAGAGACCAATGTAGTGGCCAAGGTATCCAGATACTGCTGGAAAACCCTGGCATTATTCATGAAACACTGATTTGTCAGGCTTGGAAGAAGCAATGCATGTGGAGTAATGAAGTCTTTCACTGAATTTTGTTTATTTTGTTTTAATTCTTTGGGAGTTCATATTTATATATAATAAAATTTAGCCCTTCCCCTAGCCCATTACCCTGTCTCATGCTCCCTTCCTTTCCCACTGAAGCCCTTCTTCCTCCCAATAAGTCTCCTCCTACTTTTACATCCTTGTTTAGTGTGTGTAACCCACTAAATTTAAACGTATTTGTCTGCTTGAGATGGGTGAGAAGTTAGTACCGGAGCATGGGCAACTTTTCAGTGACTACATCACTGAAGCACTTTCTTCACCCAGCCATTAACCAGCAGTAGTCCTTCAGGGAAGGGGTCCGGTCTCAGGAGTCCTTCATTCATCTATGAAGCAGTGTTAAGGAGCCCATCTTGTACAGCACCCCTCCTTAGCCTCTGGCTCTTACATTCTTTCCACTCCCTCCTCTATGTTTCCTTAGCCTTGATGTGGGAGAGATTATAAAGATGTTCCATTAAGGCCCAAGAGCTTCAGTGATTTATTCTCTGTACTTGGGTCAGCTCTGAGCTTCTATATTAACTGCCATTAATTACTAAAGGAAACTTCTCTGATGAAAATTGAGAGCTGAACTAATCAATAGGTATAAAGATAAATCTTTATAAGGCACTTAGATACTATTTAGCAAAACAATAGTAGTAAGTTCTCTCTTAAGACTATGTCTTCGTGAGCCGTGGTTCTTGGCCAGTTTTACAATACTAGTGATTCACCTCTGCTGCCACTCAGCTCTCGTTCCCCGTCTTGGCTACTCTTTATCTGTATAATAGCCAAGTCAGTGTAGCAGGCTAGCCTATGCCCTCCTGTTTTCACCTTTTACTATTTTGGGTCTTTGTTGCTTGCTTGCTGTCTCTCTTTCTCTCTCTCACTCTCTCTCCTTTAGCTATTGCCTTTCCCAAAGCTCAGACACTAGTTTGGTTTTGGGTATTTCAGTACGTAGCTTCTCTCCCTCTTTTTTTGTCTACTATTAACCAACACTACCACATCTCCTCATTCTCTTTCTTCATTTTTTCCTTTGCCTCTGTAATTCCCACTCCTAAATATGTCCCCTTCTTTCTGCCTCTCTTGCAAACTAATACTAGTTACTACTCCCACTGTATTCACTTCTTTTTCTTTTCTTTTGCTGTCCACTTTTGCCCACAATGACTAACAGATTAGTTTATGCAGTACTATCTGGGATCTTTCATCCCTAAAACAATTGATACAACAAATGTCAGTTTGGTTGTCACGTGATACTCTATTATCAGAATGAGTTAATTGTTGGAGAGTGCCTGTTGCTTCGGACAATACTCAACCCTCAAGGGTGCACTGGAGATAGAGTATGGTAACTGGAAGACTAATGGAAGAAAACATCACCACAACCATACTAGGACCTATTATCTCTTGAATAATATAAGCACCTCTACGACAAGAAGATAGTTGACCTGAATTTAAGAAGAATAAAAACAACAACAAACCTCTTATTGCTGTAACCATGGATGAACAGAGAAAAAACAGAAGTAACATAAAAAATGATAGGGGCTGGAGAGATGACTTAGTGTTAAGAGCACTGACTGCTCCTGCACAAGACCCCAATTTAATTCCCAACCCCTACATAGTGTCTAACAACTGTCCTTGCTCCAGTTCCATGGGATCTGACACCCATTTCTGACCTAGGTGGACACTGCACACCACAAGTGAATTTACGTACATGCAGGCACTACACTCAAACACATAAAATAAAAATAATAAAACATTAAAAAGAAGACCAAGACAATATATCTGTTCAAAAATTACTAATTCCAAAGTAATGATCCATAATAAAAATTACATAGATGAAATTCCAGAGGCAGAATTCAAAAGAATGATTATAAACATGTTCAAACAACTTCAAGTGGACACAAATACTTTCTGAGAGAACATAAGCTGATGAATGAAATAAAGAGATTAATTCATCGGGTGAAAATGGAATTCAATAAAGAGAAATACTGATGAAAAATCAAAGTGAAATAATGAAAGTAAAAAGAAAACCACAATAGATCATGCAGAAGGTGAAGTAGAGGAACTGGATCATTCAGTTAAGGTCAATGTAATTTTTTTTTTTTAAATGGATGAACAAAGTGAAATATACTCAGCAAAATTATCTGTCATAACTAAAGGTGAAAGGAAATTTTCACATAAAAGCAAACTAAAGGAATATGACCATTATGCCAGCCCCATAAGGATGTTGAAGGAAATACTTTAGGCTAGAGAAAGATAAACATTACCGAGTTGCTGCAGGAAAGGAAAAAAACTGATACTAAGACATTTGTTTAGCAAAAGAAAATGAAGTCATCAAATACTACAAAATCAGCAAAACAACAGGAATTAATACACACTTTCTAATAATAATCTGAATATTAATGCTCTCAATTCCTCTGCCAAAGACACAGGCTAGAGGACAGGATTAGAAAGTAGGATGTTTCTTGTTGCTGCTTCTCTTTGTGAAGTGGGCCAGTCCCGAAACGGCTTGAATCACCTAAGTTTGCTTTCTAATGATTTTATTCCTGGTTGATTTGATAGATAGTTGCAGAGCCTATGCAGCTACACTGTCTGTGCTGTTTATGGTGACACTGGTATTTTGTAAGCTCAGTTTTAAATCTTAGAGCTGTTATATTATGAATATTCAGGCAGTTTTATCCTGAGTTCAATGAAAGAGAAAAATAAGGTAATGCAATATTTCTTATAGCAAAATACTTCATCAATAAGTACGTAAGTGTTACTTTGATCAAATGGGTAAGAGGTAAGAAGGATGAGCCCTTCACTGCTTAATACTTCAAAATTTGTTATTTCTTGACATTCTGTTTAAAAACATGCTATAATCATTCTGGGAATGTAAAATATTAGACTATTCCCATGTTTTATGGTCAATGTTTTCTATGTCTCATAGAACTTCTCAAATTGGGATGATCCTAGTTTGGCTTTTCCTGGAGGCAAACACTTGAAAGTCTTTCTTTAGAGCATAAAATTGGATTTTCTTAAAGCAATTTCAATTTCACTGTTCCACTTTGATCTGAAAGATTTCTTCCTGCTCACTGCTGTTATTAGGAACATGGCATCTTCAGACAGCAAATCAAGAGGTACTGGCAACTGAGGCTGATAATTGTGTTGACCCAGTTCTGGAAACTTTATATGAAACAAGATTTCTAACAACCAGGTTGTAAAGATGTCAGAGACTGCTGCTACTTGAAAATAGCTGCTGGAAACCTTGAAATAGACATTTGGTCAGTAATATGTAGTAGATTTGGAGGCTACACTGAGACTCATATACCTTCCATGACCATGAAAAGAACCCTATGTGCCTTCCTTCATCACATGGGGATTTACTATAGGAATACTTTCCATAGAAGAAATGGTTTCTAACTCTAAAAAACATCCACATGAACCATAATTTTATAACATAAGATTTTGTTTTTTCCCTGGGGATGGGAGAGATGGATCTGCTCTTCTAGAGGAACTGGGTTCAGTTGCCAGCATCCATGTGAGGCAGCTCACAGCTTCCTCTAACTCCAGTTCCAGAGAATCCTTCACCCTCTTCTGGCTTCCATGTGCACCTGCATGTATGTGGTGCACATAAACTCATGGAAGTACATTCACACACACACACACACACACACACACACACACACACACAAATACGTGACTAAAAAAAAAATCTTTAAAATTTTCTCTGTGGCTCTTTCACTCAGGCAGGATGGGTTTCATGGTCTCTGTCCTCCCAGGAAGTGCCATGGTCACTGAAAGGACCAGAGTGGCAAGATAAACAAAACAAGAAAGCCCATTTGGGTGCAGTCTTTAAAGCCACTCCTTTTGAAGGTGCTTCTTATACAAAGGAAATTATCCTGGAAAAAGTAGAGGTTAAAGTTAAATAGCCAAATCCAACTTTCAGGAAGTGTGTCAGGGTTCACCTCCTCACACAGCAAAATAGCCACAGTTTTTGTGCTCGGTGATGGTTTCTTGAACTTCACTAAGAAAAACTAAGAAGTTATGGTTGCTGGATTAGAAAGGTCATGCAGTTGGTAATAATCCTGAAGTTTGCTTTAAGGTTCTTAGAGTAGCTGATATGTTTCTTTTAGCCCAGAACAAGGGCAAGAAAGAAAGACCAATATTTTAAATGTTAATGAAAACACAGCAAAATAAATTTTCATATTCCAAAAAGATATTTTTCTGTAGTAAAAAGTACTGTATTTACACAGGGAATCAATAAAATGACTAGGATTCATGTTTGTTTAGTCATCTATAGGAGTTAAAAACATTGTAATGTGCCTTTTGGTTCAATGTTATCACTTCCTGGCTATTCTTAAAATTAAACTTGAGTGTTTCAATGTATGTCAATAATAATAGTCATGTTTAACAGTGATCTTGGGCATGTGAAATGTTTTTGTCTAGATTGTACAGTGCTGTCCCGATAGGGAGGAAAATATTCATAAGCAATTGGTTTGGGTATACCTCATCAAACTTTTAAATGTGGTTGTTGGTAAGGAGAAGTATTAGATGTCTTAAGTGCTCTGATTTTTATTTCTGTTCATATGCACTGACTGTGACAAGCTTCGCTTTGCAGTATAGCAGGTCTCATGCATTTCCACTAATTCTGTCTAGTGATAGAAAAGGAAAAGGGATGGTGCTGCAAAGATGACTCACCTAGAGAGGTGTTTCAGTTCCCAGCACCCACATCAGGCAGCTCACAACTGTTTCTAGCTCCAGTTCTAGGGTATCAAATGCTTTCTTCTGGTCTCCATGGCCACCTGCACACAGGTGTATAACTATATACACATACACACAAAATGAATACATAAATAAAAATTTTAAGAAAGAAGCAAAAAGGGTAGATGTGTCTTCATTCCCTACCTAATCTGTAGAGGACCATAAAATGGTCTTTTGTTGTTATGCCTTTGATCCAAAAGTAAAATAATTTCACAAGTTTTTATTAATCTTAAGAGATTAGTAATTATTGATGTCATTTTTTAACTGAACTCCAAATATTTAATTATGAGTCCATGGTTTGTGACCCAGTAATTTAGTGATCCCTGTTCTTTTTCACTGAGGTCCCTCTTTGCCTTTGAAATGAGGGCAGATTCATGCACGTCTTGTGTTTATTGCAAGTACTAAACAGGGATCACAGCTTCTAAGCTTTGTTCTTTGTATAAAAAATGCTGGTCTTTTGGCTAAGATCCCTGAGTAGAACAATGAAATGCTTGTTTTTCTTACCTTCTCTTTGCTATGTTCTGCTCATAGTCTTTTTAACCCAGGTTAATTAAATCCACTAGTAAAATTAAGGATTGTCCAAAGTTCTTGATACCAACAGAAAGCAGGACTCTTACAAGTGTATAAATTCCAAGACTAACCTTTCTTCTTCTAAAGGAAGTTTAATTTTTCCAATTTTATTTTCTGTTTCCAAGAGCACATAGGAGATTTAGGCCCCCCTGCTAAGTGGAATATTCTTACAGAGTGAATTTTGTCTCACAATTCTTATGATAACAGTAGCAATAAAACTATGCAAACAGAAGAAACATATGGTAGAAATTATCTTGTTTTTTTAATTGAATAAAATTTGTATCTTACCTTATTTGTTTATTGATCAGCTTTATTTATTTATTTGTTTATTTATTTTTAGACAGGGTCTCATTATTCAGTTCTGGTAGGCCTGGAACTCACTATTTGGACCAGGCTGACCTTGAACTCATAGAGTTCTACATGCCTCTGCCTCTTTAGTAGTGGGATTAAAGATGTGTGTCACCTTGCCCAGTATATCTTACCTTTTAAATCTTAAAACATTTCTCATTTTTTCTAGAGTAAATTCGTTGGCAAATATTTTGTAGATCACAAACATAACAAAATATAACAACAACAACAACAAAAATCCCCAAAATACCCAAAGAGAAGCATTTCTAGGATCTTTGCACTTATTTGAAGATGCCAGGAATATCTGGGCATCCTGCCTTCACAGGTGCCTATGTGACCAAAGTAATGCCAAGTCAAACTGAAATACCTCTTGGATTAGGAAGTCTGGGAGTTTGGAGTTGCTGTCAGGTACACAGGCCTGTATTTTGTTAGTATGTCTTATCCCATCCCCACTTACTCCACACATAGTTCCTAATCAATATGAACTAGAGTCCATTAAAACATGACCTCAAGAAGTCTCTGAGTGAAAAGTCAGGGTCAAGTCCTGGAGGCATCCTCAGCTGGAGGCAGCCTCTTTTGGCTCCCTGTGCACTCCAGACTTTTCTAGTTGGCTCAGTTTTGCTTCCTGCCCCAGAGTTCACACAAATTCTAGAACAAACTTGTCCCATCAATCAATTTCAGTATAATGTTCCAGTTTGCCATAAGCCCTGTGCACCAAGTTTGTTCTGTCTGCACACTTCTAAATTGATAGAGAATTTTCCCAGCAGAGTCAATGCAGCTCTTTCAGATCTCATAGTTATGTGTTTTGGGCTGTAAGTACACCAGTTCTTCAAGTTGTTCTTTAGGTGGAAGCCTATTTTTCAGTATTCCTCTTTCAGTAAGAGTAACATGATTTACTTTGGACAAATGACCTCTCTTAATTCCTGTATGATCAAGATGGTTTATTTTCTACCTGTCAGAGAGGAGCCTCGATGATTCAGCTCATGCCAGTTTTTATCCTCTAAAACTGATAAATTGAGCAATTGAATGGGGGTAGAAAAAGTATCAGTCCCAGTTTACTTGTGGTGCTGAAGCTGTGCTGGATCCTTTACTTGGACAGTTAGAGCCTTGTTCTTTTCTGAGTCTTCCAGACCATTGTGAATTAAAGCATAAATTTGTGAGTCAATATACTTTGCTTAAATTAACCACTGACTATATGCTTGTCTTTAAATAATACTCACTGAGGTACATTGCTTTCCTGAATGCAATGTTAAATTCTTTATGGAATTTAATAAACATTATTTCTGAATATGTTCCTTTGGATAAAGACAGTTTCAGGAATGATCTCAAGAGGAATCATACATTATTTTAGATTTTTATTCCTAGTTAAAGAGAAAGTAAATTAACACGTATTTCTGGTCATACCACAAGTATCTGCTTAGATGTCTATAAAGAACATATTTCTGTGCTGAGTTCATCAGAGATAAACACTATAAGATATATAAGACATAACTGCAGGTACTTAAAAGTGTAAATGTTAAGTACTATCATACAAATATGCTATATGACAATTTTATGGTTCATTGCCAAATGAGGAATCGAGATAAATAGGTACTGTGATGTCAGAGGTATGTACAACAGCCACGTACTGAGGCCATCTGAGAGAATGCCAAAGGAGACTGTATTGAATCAATTCAAGAGGGATAAGGCATCCAGAAGGTATTCCCCATCCTGTAAAGCATGCTATACCATAAGAAGAAGACAGTTGCACAGGGACCACCATCAAAACAGAGCTGAACTGAACTCTGGTGCATTCACACTACTATTTTTTTCTACTGGCCTCTCAGTTTAGCTTCCTGACACTCTATTTGCTCAGATCTCCTGACTTGGCAACTCATTTGATCAAATCTCAACCTTTAGTCCTCCTACATTTCTTGCAATTTGAGCACTGTCTCTTTCCTGTGTTATTGATTTGTAAGTAGCCCCTTGGCATTGTCTTCCAAATGACTCTTCTGATGTAAATGCCTTTTTGAGCACCTCTTGGCTGCACACCATGGTTCTCTCTTTTATAGTCTCCAGAGGTGCTCAAATAATGGGGAAGTCTTAGATGAACAGAGAGAAGATACTCAAGAGAGGTAAATCACTGGTAAAATAGCATGGGCTGCAGGGGAGATGCAGGTCTCGACTGATTCAGATGATGAAGTTCAATAGGGAAATTATGAAAGATTACCGTTATAAAACCTATTGAACTTAGTTTATAAGAGGATAGCCCCAGAATAATTAGACTGTCTTTAATCCTTTTAGAAATAGGAGCACATAGAATATCTTTAATCAGTATCATCTACATAAACATTGGGCATTAAAGAGATTAATCTGTGATCATTGTGGCCAGTAGTTTGAAAATAGGAAGGTCTTGCCATAACCTAGATAGAAAGAGATGAGAACCTTGGTTGGTATGTTGCTAGTAATGTAGAAATAAGCAATTGATGTTGAGAGTCATCATGAGGTTACTGAGATTTTAAAAATGAGCTTATTATGCTATTATTACACACAATGAGATAGTAGCCATTGCTCTGTGGACTTGAGAGAGCATTCATGACAATAGCAGAAATGCCTCTTGCCATATGGTTTAGTCTAGTTGTTAAAAATAATCACTTTTTTTGCAGTTCTTTTCCTTGGCCCCTTCTAATGTGACTGGTCTTTATTTTCTTTTCTTTTGTAATTGCTCTGAATTGGATTTCTGTTTCATGTTGAGTAAAAATGGTAATAGTGTGGATTTCTGTCCAGTTCTTGATATTTGATTTCCAAGTAACATTTCGTTGAAAACCTTTCAACTTTTCCCCTTTTGTGATCATGCTGGTTGTGGGCTTTTATGGTGCTTTTGTTGTGTTGAGATATAGGTCTTCAATACCTAATTTGTTGAGAGTTTTATTATAAAGAGGTATAGAATTCATGTCAGATGTTTTTCTACAGCAATCAAAATGCTCATAATTTTTGACCTTTGTTTTAGTGTGGTATGTTATATTCATTGTTGTGTACTCGTTGGATCATCTTTGGCTTTCTAGGATCCCATTTGAGCTTGGTGAATGGTCTTTTAAAATACATTTCATTCATTTTTATTTTACATGCATGAGTGTTTTGTCTGATGTATGTGTACTGTCTGCACTCAGTGCCTGCAGAGACCAGAAGAGGATATTGGATCCCCTGGAACTGGACTTAGCATGGTTGCAAGCTGCCATGTAGAAGCTGGGAACTGAATCCTAGTTGTGTGCAAGAGCAGCCAGCGCTCTTAACCACTGAGCAACCTCTGCAGCCCCATGAATGATACATTTGTTTGATGTACTCTGGCAGTTAAATTGGCCTTATGTTCAAATGACATGATCTTACATAGAGAAATCCATATACACTATACTAAAAACATGCTAGAACTAGGAATGAATTAAGCAAAGCTGCTGGATACAAAATTAACATACAAAAATCAGCTGTATTTCCATACACTAGTACCAAACTATCTGAAGTCAAGAAAGCAATCATGTTCCAAAATAAATTTAGAAATAGATTTAAATTATCAAAGCCCCCATATTCCCTAAAGAAATGCATACTGCATTCCTACAAAGAGGAAAGCATCCAAAAATCCATACAGGAACACCAAAACCTGGAATAGTCAAGCAATTTCGAAGAGATAAAAGGACTGGAGCTGTCACATATCCTGATTTAACATATTTTTATAGAGTATAATGGTTGATTTTCTTGCCTCTGAGACAGAATGCTTGACAGATCCCAGGTAAGGGGAGAAGGTTACATTCTGGCTTGGGGTTCTGGGGACGCTGTCTACTATGGTAGGGAAGCCATAACAGTGGAGACAGCAGGGGTCTGAGGAACTCGGTCACACCATGTCCTCCATCAAGAATCAGGAAGAACTTGGACAAGACTGGAGCAGAGGTATAACCCATAAGGCTCGCACTCCAGCCCGTGAACTACTTACCCCGGCCAGTTCCCAACTCATTAAAGCTTCCACTACTTCCCAAAACAATGACTACAGCTCGGGGTCAAGAGTTCAAGTTCATGGATGGGGAATATTTGACAATCAAATCATAACATAGAGCTACAATAACCAAGAGAACGTGATACTGTTTCATACACACACACACACATACATACATACATACATTCATACATACAGTGCATGTGTATGTCACACTATTGGGATATAATAGAGATCCCAGAAATAAATGCATGTATTTATAACCAATTGATTTTAATAAACTTGTCAAGAATGGCTATTGCATAAAGGATAGTTTCTTTAAATAAATAGTATTAAGAAAAAATGATATCGACATATAAAAGAATGAAAATAGAACTTTATCTCTCAACATATGCAGATATTAACTTCAAATTGCTTAAAAGCTCTAAGAGTCCCATATCCTTATGGGGTCCAGTTCTAGCGAGAGGCTTCCTATCTGTTAGATACTTCATCTCTAGGCAGCAAGTTTTCTTGGGCCATGAGAGCTTTTCACAATTTTTCATTGTTATTAAAGTTCATAAAATTCAACCCTAATGAGAACGAAAAGTTTAGAAGAAAGCCTAAAAAGGTGAGGGAAGCAAATTGTCTTCAGATCTCAGGGGAAGGAGTAGCAGGATTCTAGATGTCATGAACAGAAGAACTAAGAGGAAAGAAACGAGGGGATGAAAAAGGCAATTAGGGGAAGAAAGGGACAAAACACTCATGTAGCACATGACAGTCCAGGAGACACAAGATAGCCGAAACAGTTGACAGAATAAAATTCTCAAGGAAAAAGTCTGTCAGGCTTGCAAATATTTTTAAGTGAAAAATCGACCTTGCTCATTTTCTGACTTATACTAGACTGATTTCTTTATTGAACATGACACTTGCCTTCATTTTTTGATGTTGAAGTCTTTATTTTGTTGGCCAGCAGATGGAGACATTAGACAAAGAATTTGTAAAACCTCCAGGCTACACTAGAACCACAATTTCTCTTTGTACTGTTATTACTATAATTCATTTTATGGAAGATGAATCATCTATCACCTTGATCTTAACCTTTAATATAAATATAAATAATTTAATATTATTGTATTAGACAGTTGGCATTTGGTGAGTGTTCGCATGGAGGACTCCTGGCTTCTTTCTGTCTTCTAAGAGACACCAATAACTCGGGAGAATCAGCAGTTACATGATTATACCACAGAACTATAACATTGGTTCAGTTGAATCAAGGGGCAAACCTATGAAAACGGAGTTTGAGCTGTGAATCTTAATATTTTTAAAATTAGACTGCTTTTTAAGACAGAGTCTCACTCTGTAGCTCATATTACCCTGGAATTTACTATTATAGTCCATGCTTGCAATCCTGCTTTAGCCTTCCAAGTGCTAGAATTATGGGCCTTAGCTAAGTGCACAAGTTCACAAGTTTAACATTCTCATACAAACACTCTGGGAGTATTTTTGAAATGGGGAGATAATGTAATCTTTTTTATATCTAGTGTGCCATGTTGTTGTATCTGTTGGTACCAATTCTCTGTAACTTTAATCTTCCCTAGCATTTTTTCAGATCCATTTATTTTATTTTAGGATTTATTTATCTTTAATATTTTCATTGATTCTTGGAGAATTTCACACCTACTTGATAATAGACCCTTTCCCTCCCGTCCACCCCTGTCTTAAGTCTTACCAATCTCCCCCCATTTCATGTCTTCTATTATGGTTTTTCTTTTTAAAAAGTCTGTCAAGTCTAATTTGTGTTCTCCAAATGTTCTTGGTTGTAGGAGTTTGGTTAACCTCCCAGACACCACTGACTCTAAAGAAAACGGATTCTCCATTTCCCAGCATCTGTCAGTTGCCAATAGATCCTCATCCAGGGCTTGGTTTCTTGCCAATTTCTCCCATACGTGCTGAGTTTTTGTCTGCCTTGGGCTTGCACAGGTCACGTGCATACCATCACAAGTGCTGTGGGTTGATATGTGCGACTCCTCTCTATGTCCGGATAACACAGTTTCCCTGTATTCATCTACCGCCTCCGGCTTTAACAATCTTCTGCCCCATCTTCTGCAATGATTCTTGAACCTTGGGAGGAGATGGTATGTGTGTGACCCTGAGTGAGTTTATGTGCTCCATGCGCATGCAGGAGCCAGAGGAGGCCAGGTAAGAGCATCAGACCATATTGTACTGAAGTTGCAGGTGGTTGTGAGCCACCTGCTGTGTGTGCTAGGAACTGAACCCGGGGCTTCAACAAGAAGAATAAGCACTCTTAACCGCGGAGCCATCCCTCTAGGCCCCCAATTCCCTTCATGCTAATCTATACTCACTAAGAACAGGGGACAAGTAGAGAACAATTTCCATTGGCTACTGCTTGCAGGGCGTAGGAGAACCCCCTCCAGTCGTTTAGTTTTTTTTTTTTTTTTTTTTTTCCTTTCAGTCTCTGTATCCCTTGATGTCTTGAATGTTAACGTGGGGTTTTTTTCTTTAATTAAAAAGGGAGCTGGCAAGGAAGGGAAGAAACAGAAGTGCAGAGTTTCCAAATTTTTCTCTGTGCGTTGACCTCTGATTTTCTAGTTTTGTGATTCTCATTACAACTAATTATGTACATCGCAGTTTTCAGATGCCAGAAATAAAAGTTTGCCTCATCTGTGAGACAACTTGGATATTCAGAAAATAGCCATGATATTAAGAAGCAGCTCAACATTTGACAAAATCCTTGGTGTTTTTGTTTGTTCTTTCATTTGTTTTTTGTTACTGTTGGCTTTTTGAACTACCAAAGAATTGGCTCTTTGACCTAACCTGACACAAATGAAAGGTGCGCTCCTTACATCTCAGATTAAACTTATTTTTTACTGAGATGTACTCAGTGCCCTTTTCACGAGATATACTCTTGGGCAAGTTACTAAGTGTATTTCCCCATTTCTGACATGTGCCTAACAAGCAGATTTTTCAGGACTGTGCTAAGAGAGGAGAAAATGAATGCGATTTTGCAGAATTGTGCTAAGAGAGGAAAGACTGAGATGCTTTGGCCCACAGAAGTCAGTAGATGTGGCCAGCATCTGCCAGCTGGCGAAGGCAGTGGTGTTCAGTTCCTCCATACTTTGTGTCCAGTGACTTTGGGTTGATTGCTTAGAGCTAGCCCTGGTGTAGTTACATGACAGAAATTAGCAAAAAGTATATACAAGTAATAGCTTCACTGCCTGGAATGTATGAAGTCCCAGGTTGGATCCAACTTAAAAAAATACACAAATAGAACTGGGTACTAGACATTTATCAGCACACTACTGACGACCATCCTTCTTGGGTTTATCTGAGGATATGCTAATTTGGAAGCTTATTTGCTTTTGTCTCATGGAACCAAATGCAAATAGCAGAGCAAAGCTCAGACACATGATATGACCAAAATGGGCCTAGGGAAGCCCTTTCAGGAGATTTCCTGTTCAATCACATATTCTTCTAGGACTTCTGTCTTAAATTTACACTTGTGGAAAAGGCAACAATAGACTGTGAGATTAGGCCAACAGGGGTTTTCTTTTTACATTAAACTGACTGGGTTCAGAGCTCTAACAAACATCAGCTGACTAGATACTGAGCATCTACTGGCTGTTCGGTCGACTAGGGATGTTGATAACCATACCAGATCATGCCTATCCCTCAGGACATTGAAAGTATCAATGGTGAGGGGACATGGAGAAGTATCAATCAGAGCACAATAGGTTTCCATAATAGGAAATGGTGAGATAAAAACAACCAGCTTCATTTGTCAGAGTGACAGGGTAATTTTTGGTAGGCTAACCAGGGGAGGCCTCCTAGGGAAGAAACATCAGAGCTGAAATATAAAAGGATGCCTCTGTGTTTAGAACCAGAGAGACATTCCAGGGGGAGGCCAAGAGACTCAGAGGGAAGAATGGACTTTTTTGAGCCCAAGAAGACAAAAGTCAGTGGAGTTAGAATACCATAAGTTTAGGAAGGTCTGACCTGGGGCAGTGTAGTTAAGTCGGGGTCTGACTGGGGAAAGCCCTCTAGAATATTACAAACTCAGCCTTTTATGCTTAGTGCTGTTTGAACTTCTGAAAAACCTCAAGGAGGACAAGGGGTAACTGGGTAGTCATTTAATCTAAATTTGAAGTTTAAAAGATTACTATTGTTTATGGAGACTATGTAATGGGGAATCAAAATAGATGCCACAAATTGGTAAGTGGCAACTCTAATGAATAATAAGAAACCTTAGATTAGGATGGAGGCGGTAGAAAAGAAAGGAAATGGACAATTTGGGAATAAACATTTTTGGATGAAAATAAAACACTACTTGCTGATGGACTCAATGTCTATGTAAGGAAAGAAACAAGAATGTGCTGAGTCACTTTAATGCTAGGAAAAGTGTGAGCATTTCATGCTTCAGTTCATTTGTAGTCTAGCACTGACAGGGTTAATGAATTCTCCAAGCAATGAACAAAAGTCTGTGTGTTTATTGCAAGTGGGGAAAATAACATACTGATGTTGCATTCTTTATTTTAAGATATATCTCTAAGTATAAATGATAATGCATTTATGATATATCCAAGTTCTTAGATTTTTTTTGTATTATTAGTAACAGGCAATTACAGTGCAATAGGAAAATAAATGTTTAATTAGATTACTAAATACTTGCCCTAATGTAAAATATTATCTAAATTTATAAGCCTAAAGTCTCAGGCTTAATGAGTCTCTGGTAGTCTTTAATTTTTTATTTCCTTTCTGAGTTTTGGTCATTTTTAGTTTCCCCTGGGAGGCTTTAGGAATTAAAAAAAAAGAGAGAGCAAAAATTATTTTGAAAGCCCATATTTCACTATAATAACTCTAGCTTTTATGACTCTCAGGCAAGGTTCCAGGAGTTTCCTGGGCATAAATTCAAGTAGTGACCATTTAGGGCCCAGCAACTCAATGATCAGATATTACTATCATGAAAGAAATCCAAAATAAAATGTTTATGGTTCAAATTTAATAAATATTCTTTTTAATGAAAGGCAAAATGTTCAAGGAATTAAAGAAATTTCCAGGAACCAAAAGCAAAGAAGTAAACAGGACAGTGGTAAGATGTGGAACTGGAGCTGCCACTCAGCACTTAAGAGCCCTGTCTGTTCTGGCAGAGGACCCAGGATCAGTTCCCAGCACCAAAATGGTAGCTAACGACTGCCTGTAACTCTGGTTCTAGGGGATCTGACAACCTCTTCTCGTCTCGGTGGGAATTGTACACATGTGGTGTACTTACATCCATGCAGATAAAAGTTATACACATAAAAGTAGAAATCAATACATCAAAAATTTTTTTAAAAAGGCAATGGGTAAGATAATGTTGTCTGGAGATGTGGCTGGTCTCTGTAGCCTAGAGATTTACTTGTTGCTACTGTGTCATTTACTGCTATGAGAGAATATAAATATACAATTCAAATATGCACATTTATATGTGAGGTAAATTACAGAATAAGATATGCAGATTTTCTAGTACTGTAAAGTTCTCCTTTAAGCTTCTACATTAATAACTACTGAAAAGTTACCACTTTTCTGACTTGTATCGCTTTGAATAAATTTGTCTGTCATTAAGTATTATAAAATATTTTAAAGCATTTTAGAGTCATTTTTATTTTTTACATGGATTTTTAAATTTGTAATTGAATTTTTGTGTATTTTATACAGAACACCTCAATCAATCTTAATTTTTTTATGCCCTCTTCCTCACCGGCACTCCCCCACAGCCCCGTTCTTGGTATTCATATACTCTGTCATTTGTGTTAAGGCCTATTGTGTCAAGTTAGTGTCTCCAGACATTCCTCAAGTTCATCCACTGAGGTCTAGTCAGCCTTTCAGAGTCCCTTTCTTTAAGATTAGCTCTTTCTCATCCAACAGTAAGCAGCTGCCAATATTTCTTCAGCTAAGATTGAGGTCTGCTACCAATATCCCCAATTCCTTGCTGGGTTTTTGTCTGTTTGAGTTTGCATGGGTCTTGAGCATGCTGATATCATTGCTGTAGGTTCAGATGAGCAGGGTCCCAGCAGCTTGTAGCATCCTATTTCTACATGGTCTCTCCTTTCTGGCTCTTACAATCTTTCCACACCCTTTTCTGCAATAGTCCCTGAGCCTTGTGTGAGTGAAGTGTAATACAGGAGTCTTCTCCAGGGACCCACACTTCGCAGACTTCTAATCTCTATGCTTTGGCCATTTGTGGCCTTTTGTATTCCTGGTCCTCTGTTGCATGGGGAAGTTTCATTAACAAGAGCTGAGAGATTCATTACTGTCTTCTTTACTCCTTGTTTTATGTTGTGTGAGTTTAGGTGTAGAGGTTGCCTTGTAAATGTACAGCTTAGGCTTGGGCAATTCACAGAAAATGTCTGTCTGTGACCAGTTGTAATACTCTGTAGTATTCACTCTCTGGTGCAAAAGAAGCTTCTTTGATGAATGGTGACTAGGATACTTGACTGTACATAGAAGAATACATATTTTGCACTTAGTAAGAAGTGACATTTTTCTAGGGATGTGACTGCTTTGGGGACTTCTCTAAGATTTATGACCTCTTCAGCCATGTGTATTCAGCTATGATTATAGTACTACACATGAGCTTCCTCCCATTGAGTGGGCTTTAAGTCCAAATAGGTAGACATTGATTGCTTCCCAAATAAAAATGCCACTATTTCACCAGTGTCAAATGCTGTGCCAGTCATCGATGTGGTTATTGTTCATGAAACTGATGTCAAGACTTCAATTTTAGAGCAATTTCATTTTCACAGCAAAGTAGAATGAA
Source organism: Eospalax fontanierii (assembly GCA_035773235.1). NCBI lineage: Eukaryota > Metazoa > Chordata > Mammalia > Rodentia > Spalacidae > Eospalax > Eospalax fontanierii. Next base: position 65,031,137 of record CM069530.1, on the reverse strand, counting down.
AAGTACTGATGTTTTTATTCAGCCTCTGTCTTCAAATGATAAGAATTGTCACTGTTCTTATTGTCCCACACCAAGCAGGTTAAAATTATCTCTTATAATTGATGAACTTCATATTCACATGTTATTGTCATTCAATGCTACAGTTTACATTAGGATTCATTCTTAGTGTGCTATATTATACAGGTTTGATAAAAAGATAATGACCTACATCTATCATTGAGTATCATATATGCGGTATCCTCTGTGATCTACTTGTTTCTATGCCTCCATAATCTCTAGCAATTGCTTAACAGTTTTACTGTCTATGTAGTTATAACCTTTTACAATTTTGTATACTTAGAATCACAGTATTCAGATTATTCATATTGACTATTTTCATGACTTGATCTCTGTTTTTGGCACCAAACAATATTTCATTGTTTCATTATTTATTCATGAGCCTACTGAATGTTATATTTATGGTGTCCAAGTTTGCCTGGGATCAACTAAGCTTCTTTAAATGCATATGTGGAAGTTTTTGTGTAGAGAAAAACTTTAAATACAATTAAATTAAAACCAAGAATGTTGACAGGTGGACCACATCATTATATTTAGTTTTGTAAGAAACTGCTATACCATCTTTCAAATTGACTGTACTATTTTATGCAGTATGTAATCTTCAGTGTAATTTCAGTCACTGTTATGTTTATGAGATTTTTTTCACATTGGTTAATATAGTCAACATGCTGTGTTTTCCTGTTTCTGCAACATGTTATGTATCAATAAAACTATGTTAACTTTTCTGGTTTTAATGGTAATGTGAATTATTTCTTATTTGAGACTATTTTTAATAAAGGCTCTATAAATACTCAACTGTAAGTTTTTGATGCTCACAAACATTTATGTCTTTTTATATGTCCAATAGCATTTCTGATTATACAATCTATATACGTAGCATTATTATTGGCAAACATGTCTTCAAAGTAGTTGTATAAATTTATATTCTTACTTGCAATATGTGAGAGTTCTTTTTTAAAAACAGATTTGTTTTTATTACTTTTATTTATGCCTTTGTGTGTGTTTCTGTGTGAGTGAATGCCGCATGTATGTATGCAACAGAGGCCAGAAGAGGGAGTAAGAAATTTATCCTACCATCTTTATTTATTTTCTTACTGTTTACACATGGAATTAACATAGTATTTTAACTTAATACCGCTTGTAGTAATATCAAGATAATTTTAATCATATACAAAATTTTACTTCTATCTCTTTTCATTCTCCTCCCCTTTGTGCTGTTTAGTACAGTACAGAATATAAATTGCCTAAGTATCCATTATATATATATATATATATATATATATATATATATATATATATATATATATTCACCTAAAATAATTGAAAAGTATCACTTCATAACTTACATTTTTAAATCCTATAGAACAGTAGACATGTTACAAACAAAAGCACAGACCAGGGATGGCGAGATGACTCAGTGGTTAAGAGCACTGACTGGTCTTAAAGAGAATCTGGGTTTGATTCCTGGGACCAACATGGTGGGCTAACAATGGTTAGTAGCTCCAGTTTTAGGAGATCCAGTGCCCTCTTCTGATCTCCATGGTTATGCACAACATGGGTACGCCTACCTACACACAAGTAATACATTCATACACATAAAAAATTTATGAAAAAACATATAAAGAAAACATAGCCTATATGGTAGCCCAGATGGCCTTGAACTTAACTATATATTGTGGCCTGGCCCCAAACTTATAGCAGTCCTTCTGCATTAGTCACCCAAGTGATGATTACAGGAATGAGCCCAAAAGTCCTGATTTACACTATTGAATGTTTGTTTGTTTGGTTAAGCTTATCAGTGATCCTTATTTCTTCATGTGGTTTGAGGTGACTGTCAAATAACCTTGTATTTAGCTTTGGGACTCCTTGTAGCACCACTTATATTATCAACACATTCTTTTAGTTTTTATATATTTACAAGTGTGTTATTTATCCTTTAGTTTTGAATGTTAGTTTCTTGAGTATAGCTGTTTGAGTTTGTCTTCAAGACCTTTAATATGTACTCTATTGCCTTTGACTTCCAAGATGTCTAATGTTAACTAAGTTACTAATCTTATTAAGGATTCTTCCTATGTGATAAGTCCTTGTCTTTTTCTGCTCTCAGGATTTTGCCTATTTTTTGTTGTTTCTTTTGGTTTTTAGACAGGGTCTCACTGTATAACTCTGGTTGACCTGAAACTCACTATACAGATCAGGCCTGGCTTGAAATCATAGATTTTTCTCCCTAGGACCTCCAAGTGCTAGCATTAAAGACATGCACCAACACACCTGGCTATCTTTATTTGAGACAGTCTGATGATGGTACATTTGTGTGGATGTGGATCTCTGAATTTATGATATGTCCAATTCATTGAGCTTCTGGAATGTGTAGATTCATCATCATCTTAGGAAGTTTTCATTGATTATGTATCTGAATACCTTTTCTCTTCCCTCGTCTTTGTCCCCTGGTCTCTTCTCTCACTCTGCTAGGTGTTTATTTGTACTCTCCAAGGTTTTCTATATGTGCCTCCAACTCTGCTCAATTTTCTACATTAGTTTTTTATTCATTCATCAAATCAGACAATCCAAATTGACCTAACTTTAGCATAATGGTTTCTGTCTTTTGCTAGTTCATAAAACAGAGATCTTAAGCAGAGATCTCTTTATCATTTTTTCTATTTATACTACTTTCTATTTATTGAAAAATGATTCTCATACGTTTGCAAGTTCTTTATAGTCCTTTTAATTTAATTTGGTAAATGTATTTAAAATAAGGTTTTTAGAGCATAGTTTTATTTAATTACCCAAAACAGAATTTGGAGCATATATTAAACATTGTCTGCTATAGAAGAATCTCAGAAGAGCTGGAGACATTTACCACTGGCTGTTTATTTTTCTATGGATTTCTGTGCCTGGAAACTCTTGTCAGTTAATGGATGCAGAATGTGTGTGGGTGTTCGTTTTCTTCAGTAGTAAAGCTACTGGGAAGTTCCATAATTTTCTGTAGAAAATGTAGACATTTAAAATAATGTAGTTCATCAGGTATTGATCTGTTTCTCCATTCTTGAAGAGTTTCTGTTTTTTCTCTTTGGTCTTGCTGTGTTTTCTCTGATGATATTTGTTCAGTGCCTTACCAGGGCTAGATTAAACAATTGCCCCGGCCCTTTGCTTATTTTGTTTGTGTGTGGTGCCTCAGTTCAGTCAGAGGTGAGCACCAAGAACATGTGTAGGGCTTTGGAGGCTCACAGCCCAGAGCTTGCATTTGACCCTGTCGAATCACAGAAAGACAGTGGAACTTTGCAAACTCTTGTTTGTTCACCTCATTCCCTAGATTCCCTTTTAATAAAAATTAATCCACTTATTTTTGCCTACATTTATCATGTTCTTACATGACTGCAGTATTAAATCATTGCAAACAAACTCAGGATACATCCATTTACCCAGTTGAGTTCTGAATCAGGCCAAGAAAGACAGCCTTGCAGTGTTCATCCAGGGATGACTGGACAGATCAAATACCAACACTCTTGGGAGCTCAAGACTTGCTCTGTCCTCAGAGTGGTTTGAAAGCTTCAGGTTTTCACTGTCTTATGAATTTGTGTGGAAAGCTATGGTGAAACTTGCTCTTTATTCTGAGAGTTAGTTATTTTCCTTGATTTAACTCTTCTTTGACTATTTCTCAGAATTTTGAAAAGGTTTGCTTGAATCATGTTTGCCATAATTTTCATTGTTTGTAGAAAAGACAGCCTTCAGAAATATTCATTCTAATAGTTCCAAGGATGTCTTGAAAGCCCAAATTCATTAAGACTTTAACCAAAACTGTCAAAATAAAATGAATATTTAATTTAAATCACTCACTTAGGAGTGAGAAATAATATTAAGAATAAAAAGCTGCTAAGTGAAATTTTATGGAAATACGACATAAAATATTGAAAGGAATGCCTAGACAGAGTATTTTAAACTTAGAATATTGTGTAAGTCTTAATTAGACCCTAGAAGCTTTTTCTTCCTATGTAGAACCCTCTATGATACACTTAACCAAACACACTCATTTAAAGAACTGGTGCCAGACTGATTATGAGATGGCATATGGAGAAACTTTAGGAAGAAGTAGCTTTTTTTCCAATAAAAGTAAAAAGAAAATATGAACATACATTTCTACATATAACGAAGCAAAAGTTCCACTTATTTCTTTAGGGTACAAAAAGTTGAGTTGAAACACTGTAAGTCTAATATCATTTTTTCTTGTGAAGAAGTTCTTTAATTGTCTTAAAGCAAAGCATTATCATTTAGAGACTGAAAAATTCTAATTAAAAGCAGCTCCATGCACTGAAGATATGGCTCAGCAGTGAAGAACAATGGCTGCTCTTGCAGTGGACCTGAGTTCAGTTCGGACACCCATGTGGCAGCTGACAGCTGTCCATGACTCCAGTTTCAATGTCCTCTTCTGACCTCCGTGGGCATTGTGCAACATAGGTGTATTTACGTACATACAGGTAAAACATTCATATCCATAATATAAAAATCAGTAAAAAGCTTAAAGTGGCCCAGTCTGTGTGGCTATTACACACATTATTTGCAAAGCAGCACATTCATTCATGATTCAAGAGCAGTTGTTCTCAACTGGAAATTTTTATTCTTGGGGAAAAGTTGGTAGGGTCTGGGAGTCATTTCTGTTGTATAACTGGTAAGAAAAAGCTGTTGTTTTCTAATGGTTACAGACCAGAGATATGGCCAAGAATATCATAGCCTACCAAGGCTATACCTTCTCTATAACAAAAAATAAAATATCAGAAATACAGATTTTAAGAAAGCTTCAGTGAGAGATATTTGGTTCCAGTGTAGAAGTATTACTTCATACTTAATACTATTCACTTTTTATTTTGTACTTGCATCTAAAACCACTGAGGGAGAGTTGCTAATTAGTCCTTGCAATTATGTCAGTTATCTTTGTTCTTTTCATGAGTAGTAAAAATTAGTTCCACATAAATATTCAGCCTATCATGTGAAGGATGCAAATAGAGACTTTTCCTGTCCAAATGGCACCAGACCTAACGTGGATTATTTAAGTGTGAGAGCTACTAGAACCTAAACAGAATTGCTTGTCCCAGTTCTAAAAAAAAAAAAAAAATCAACAACAAAAACATAAACATAGCCAGGATGTGATGAAGAAAGATTTCCTATAGGATTGTCTGATGGTAACTACCCCCAAAGACTCCCAGATCACCGCCTTCCAGAGATGTCACTATAAACCATATACAAAACATTTCTTCTGCACAGACATTTTCTTCAGTAACTTTCTGTTCATCTTCACAATGGCACCACCTTCGTTAACCTTTATAGCTAAGGATTGTTACTTTAAAGGATACAATGTGATTCTCTTTATTTCATCTTCAAAACTTTTCTTTTGCCTTAATAGTTTGGTGTATATTCATAGTGTGATGGCTTATGCATTCCTGTTGTGATGCTCTGCTATCCTAATAACTATCATTATTCTTTAAAAATTTTTTTGGTTCATTAATTTTTATTTTATGTGTATGAGTATTATGCCTGCATATGTTTAATGTGGTGCCCATGGAGGTCAAGAGGGAGTCAGACCCCCTGGAACTGGAGTTACAGATGATTTTTGGTTGCCATGTGGGTACTGGGATTCAAACCAGGGTCTTCTGCAAGAACAGTCAGTGCTCTTAAACACTGAGCCATCTCTCCAGCTTCATAGATCATTATTCTTGACATCACTCTCTGATTGCTATTTGGGTTTGCATATGCGTTTACCATATTATTGTTTATAACCAGATAATCTGAAGGAAAGCTATTGGGACTAAAAGACGCAAAGGCAGGGGAGACAGTTGTGGTATAGCATTTGCAGTCAGAAAGGAAGTTATTGGCAAAACAGTGCTGAGCTCATAAAATTATTGCTAAGCTCAGCAATGGGGAAATATTACAGCATTTCAAGCAGGGGAATGATGCAAATTTTGAAGTGTAGAAATAAGATAATGAAATACAATCCACTCTGGTTACTGTGCTAAGAATGTGTTTGGAAGTGTGCTAACAATTAAGTAGGGAGATGGATAAAGAAGCTACTGAAGTGTGTTCCAAATAGTTGAGAAGTGAGTGTTGAGAGATTAGACGGGGTGAGTGGTGAGAGATTAGATGGGGTGGCAGGTGGATTAAGACCTGGCAATGGAAATCAGAGTCAGCTGATAATTTACATTTCAAGAGGTAAAATGAACACGTTTTAGTACATGAATAAGGGGGATAAGGAAGAGAGTCATTAGCAAAGACCAGTGGGTGGACCGTGATATTAGTCATTGGGAAGAAAAATTTACTATATATTATACATACACATATCATCAACAACATGAAAATAGCAGCCTTGTAAGAAGAGATCAGAGACAGCTGTCCTTTACCCAGGACACGAGGAGATTGCAGGAGCTAGGGAAGGAACTCTCCCTGGGCGGCAAGCTAGCCAGCAACTTTACTTTACATTCTTCACTCCTAGAAACTTTTAGAAATAAGTATGTTTGTTACAGTCACCACTATGAAATTTTATTATGGTACTCTGAACTAACTTGAACAGGAACTGACACAAGCAGGATAATACTTTGGATACTTCTGTTATTGCAAGCAGTAATCTTTGCTTCTGTCTCAAAAGTCTCACATTTTATAGCATAGAATGTGCTAAATTGAGTTGTTTTAAGGGTTAAATATGCTTTGCATCATTCCTTAAACGTATTAACTTGGGAACATTTTTATCTACATACAGCATTTTGGGACACATTGCTGTAAACCCCTTTGATTTACATTTTAAACACATATATGGTCATATGTACATCATATTCTGAAAAAAAACATTATGTGAGATCACCTGTTTTCTTTAGTTTCCTATTATAAATCGGCAAGATGTCTTGAAGCCAATACTACTGTGCACTGAATGGAAGACAAGAATAGCTTGAACCAGGAAAGAAAATCTCTTTAAATTTCAATGAGTCTAAGACTGGACTCTGCTTTCCTTGAACCTTTTGCTAGTTCAGTGTGCCAACTTCTCCCTCTGGCTTCCCTACCTTTATACTTCCAGTCTGTAAGATGTTGTGTTTGACAAGAACAAAGCAAAACCAAGCCCTTTCTATAAGCTACTTGCTCATCTGTATCAATGTATTTGCCTGAACTTTGAAACTTAAGAGAATATCTTTAATTCCACATAAGAAATTGTTAAAAATGTAGTAGTTTAAAATTTATTTTCTTTGGTTTATCATATATCTGAGGCAGGAGTCTAGCTGTAGTTAACTGTGTTTTCTGAGTACAGATGAATATCTCCACTTCACTTTTTTGAGAATTTTTATTGAGAGTTTTATACTTGTATACAATGAAGAATCCCTTCTTTCACCTCTTTAACTCTCCCCATAACCCCGTAAACATTTCCCCTTCCTAAATTCACATCTTTTAAAAATTTTGATAACCCACTAAGCCCAATTAGAATAGCTTATGCATGCATGGCTATGGGGCCATCCATTAGAGCACGGGAAACTACTGATGGCCATAGTCTTAGTAAAGAATAATTTTCCTCCTCTGATAAACTATACAGAGGCAACAGCTCCTCAGCACAGGTAGGAGCCTGGAGATCATCCACCCCACCTATGCTGGGATTTTTCTGACTTGGACTTGTGTTTGTCTTGTGCAGGCAGCTGCAGCTGCTTTGGAATTATAACTGCATTAGCCATGACCTGTCTGTAGGACAACATTTCACAGAATTCCTCCCCATCCTCTGGCTGTTACCTTCTTCCTGTCCTCTCTTCAGCAATGTCCCTTAAGCCTTGGTGGTGATGGTGTTTATATAGATGTCCCATTTAAGGTAGAGATCTGGTCTTTTATTCTAAGCACTTTCATCAGTTATGCTTTTTATATTGACTATGGTGCACTGCAAAAAGAAGCTTCACTGACCAAAGGAAGGCCTATATGTTCCTATGTACAAACAGTACTTAGAAGGAACTTTGCTAACATGACCATTTAGCAAAATAACAATAGCAGGTTCTACCCTAGGGCTGACTTTGTCAGCTGTGGGTTTTTGCTATTGTTTCGGTTTTTGTTTGGCAGGGTGTCTCTAATCCAGTCCACCTGGATTTTACTTATGTAGACTAGACCTCACAGAGATCCGCTTACCTCTGCCTGCCAAGTGCTAAGATTAAAGGTGTATACCACCATGTCTGGTCACACCCATGGGCTTTTGACCAGGATTACAGGATCAGGCATGAAATTTCATCTATTGGAGCAGTCTCAAATTTAGTCAGAAAGCATTTAGTTAGTTACTCCATAACTACTGACCAGTGAACACATCCTGCCTGGCAAGTCCATATTGTAACATGCAGAGTCCAGGTCAGGGTAATATCACTGATATCGTCTCTCCTCCAGCAGCCTGCAGAGCACCACCCACTGCTAGGAAAGCTAGCCAGCAGAAAAGTTTCCTGATTAGTTTGAAATTGACTTCTCAATGTCCGACAGCCAGAGTGTGCAGTGCCTTCAGAAGCAGTGTATTACCATATCAAGATCGTGGGTAACCAAGGACAGGATTAGTACCTGGGTTGTTCTGTATTTCTCTAAAGCTTCCCTAATAATAACTCTAGAGAAATATCTCATGACTTGTATTGTGATTTTCCTTTGATAATCCATGTCTTCTGAGAACAACACTGTCCACCCATGAAGGGTAATCAAAGTTATGAAAAGCCATGTGGAAGCCTACTATCTAACAACCAAACTTTCAAATAAGTACCAGTTTATAAAAGAATATATATGAAAATAAAGATTAGGTGCATAATTTGGGTAAAAGGATTAAACAGGAATGGAGTTTTGGAATGGGGGAGAGGAAATGGTAGTGACTAGGTGAACCAAAACTAAGGATGCATGCAAAAAATTCGCCCTTATTTTTTTCAGTTCTTTTAGGTGAAGTTCTTACGTTAGAGTTAGCTTATACTGTTCCTTTTCTTAGCGATATATAAATACTGCCAGTTCTCAAGTGTTAGGGAAAACATACCTTAAAGTAAGGAAATTTCATGCCTGATACTGTAATCCTTATCAAAAGCTCATGGCCATGCTGGGTGTGGTGATGCACAGAAGAGTAGACAAAATATTTAAAAATTTTAGAGAATAAATTTTGAGATTCTTCATCAACTTGTCATTGCCACTTTGGAAAATAAAATTATAGGCATTGACTGATATAATCCATCTCAAAATGGCTGATTGGTGTACACGTAAATTCTCTGCTGCAGAAAAACTAAATTATCCCATGCTGTAGATCAAACTAATCCATAACTCAAGCAAAGTGAGATGTAGACCTCATGGTAGTCTCAGGGGAAGGGGAAATTACATGCCAGCTAGAGTAGAAGGGACCTCTGCTGAAACGGCATTTGATGAACACAGAAAAGGAATATGAATAATTAATAGTTATATGCAAGCAAGAAAGCAAATGTACTTCACTTAGCGCTTTTCTCCATTACTCTGAGGTCTGGATTTATATTAGCAGCTGGTCTGTCTGTGGATAAAAAGCTAATGCAAGAATGTTTGAGACACATATGTAATGTTTGTCATGTGCTTTAGTGTGAATTACCTTTTGTATTTTATAAACAATTGAAACAATAATAATAATAGACAGTAAGTATATAGAAAAGATCAGAACTTGTCAACAATTTCAAACATCTAGAAGAGCCTAGCAAAGAATTATTCCTGTTCTAAATATTGTTGGATGACATGTCCTAATTTTTATTTTATTTCTATAAAAGCAAAATATTTTAAAATTATCAACTATATGTCTCTTATCAAGATCTAGCTTTCCAAAATACTGCTATTTTCAGTGAAAATATCAAATGTAGAATGTCTTATGAGTATTAAGAACCCTATCCAGTAAAATTATAATTCTTTCCAAATATTCTTAAACTTAAGCTAGTTTAAAGGAAAATATTCTTTTATTTGTGGTTAATCCTTACAGAGGATTACAGAGGTCATTAGAGAGGTCCCTAGGAATAGCTTATAGCTTTTTACATGCTATTATATTAATGAGCCATAATTAAATAACGAGCCAAAATAGCAGCAAAAATGAGCACAGTTATCCACAATTTCCTCTTGGAATAATCTAAACTTTGATGAATGTCTGTATTTCCTGATTCCAGCATATTAGTTTAATTCATAAATCTTAAAAATATCTGAATTTTGAAATATTTGTGTATATAGCACATCACTAAATATTATTCCTTCCATCAGGAGGCATGCTACTCTTAATCTATTTATATTTATTCTTATGTATTAGAGGAGCTATTGTCATTAGTTAGCATTCAGGTGGTTCTGCGTAATGTGGATACAGCCTAGTCTCAAAATCTTTGCTTATCTTTTTAAAAAATTTATCTATTATTTTTATGTGTATATTGCCTGCATGTATGTAAGTAGACCCCTGTTGTCTGTTGATGCCTTATGGAGGTCAGAAAAGGGCATCAGATGCCTTGAAATTGGAGTAAAGGACAGTTCTTAGCCACCAGGGGGATACTGGAAACCAAACCCAGGTCCTCTGCAAGAACAGCCACCTTTCTTAGCCACTGAGCTGCCTCTCTAGCCCCTTGTCTATTTGTTTTGAGACAGGGTCTTACTCTTAGCCACAGCTGGCTTTGAACTCACTATGTAGACCATCCTAGGTTGGCTGTGATCTATAAGCAATCTGCCTCATAGCTCTGAGATTAAAGGTATGTGTTACCACAGAGGGTCCCTGAGATCAAATTTTTGGTTCTGTGTTGTGAAACACTGCTCTAATTTGTTTCATAGGAATTGTCTTACTGTATGAATTCTCTCATATTTTACAGATGAGAAAGCTGACATCTATTTAGGTTAAATAATGCATTCAGGAAATTAAGTTTCATGACTTAATTGGAAACCAAATCTATTACTGTCTCTGGAGCACAAACTCTTACCTATTTTGTATGTTATACAGCCCCTTAATGCTATGAGAAGATTATTACTTCCTGGCTAAATGCATATCTTCATTTCCTGTCTCGTTTCCTCCTCCTCTACAAACCCTGTTGCACATTTCAATGAATTGCTTTGGAACTCTGTACTTTTTATCCTTAGCTTTTGCATCCAGAGGCGTTTCTTACAGAAGATATTTGAATATGTTTTAAAAAAAGGAAGAAAGAGAGAAAGAAAAAAAAAGAAAAAAGATTACCAACTATTTCCTGGAGGTGGAATGAATCTACTCCTGTAAATGCTACTCTCGTTTAAACAGCAAATAAATACAACATAATTTTATTTTAATGACATTTATTTTAGATTCTATTAACAATGTGTCTCAAGTATAACTACAATATAATTTTTGACAAACATCTTGAGCATTCACAGGGCTATGAAATCTGTAAAGAATTCTAATTAAACAGCATTAGTATATTCATGGCTATTTATTTATTTCCTGAAAGCAATTCTTGATTGTTTTACTCAAGAAACTAATAACATTGTGAACCTCAGATATTTTAAAAATCGATGGCTCTCTATTCAAGTTCTAAATCCAGGTCAGCTACTGGTCAACTTACTTTAGCTGTTCCTCTTCTCCTTACTTCCATTAGCGTGTCTCTGAATTTGCTAAGAAGGGCCACTTCGTTTACAGATGCATTTAATTTTCAGTCTTTTAATAAAACTATCAAAATTCTATAAAATAGTGCTGAACATTTTTTATTGCAAATTGCAACAATCAACATTTAGAAAAAACCCGTCAAACAGACATTTTGCAAAGTAAAGATGAAACAGTAAAACAAGATTCTCCCATTTTCGTCCAAATTATGGGCATGGAATTGTATTCAAATCTGCTTTCTTCTATTTAAGGATAATTTATATTTTTGGAGTAAATACCATTATTAGGTAAAATAATTTTACTGACTATGATTAGTATATTATTATGATTGCCTTTAGAGGGATGATATTTTATAATCAGCACAAACATTAACAACATAAAGGGAGGCTAATTTTATGTTAAGCTTTATTAAATGATATCCTAGTATAAAAGGTTGTTTTCAATTGATAAAATGTTTTAAGTAGTCACTCTTAGGAAAAGCACATATATGTATAAAACTTAACCATGCTATATTTTTTAAAATTATATAGCTCAGAATGAGATATATTTAGCATGAAGTAGAAAAGAGCAACTTTGTAATTCTGTGTTTTTGCAATGCTAAGAAAAAACTTTGTTGAGGAACCAGTTGCCAATTTTTTTAAAAATGTACATAGAAATCAAACAATTTAAAAACAGCAAATCACTGATGAACCATACCAAACATCTTGCATACTGTGTCATATAAAAATTCCCAATGTAGTTATATTTTTATGGGTACAAAATAAAAAGTAGATTAAAATTTAGGATGACATTAATTTCTTAATTGGATGTATTAGAAAGCATTACAAATGTAGCACACTACGTGTGGTTTCCTAATTCAACTGTCCAAACACATTTTAACAGCTTAACAAAATGCCTTATATTGTCTAGCTGAACACTGCATGGTATCTTTTGTAATAAATTAAACATTATTCAAATAATCACAGATGAATAATTAGACATTGATGTAAAGAAACCAACTTTTCATTTAGTGTCTTGGGTACCTTAAGACAACTGTGTAGAATAAGACTCTCCTGTAGGTTGTTGTATAATATAGCACAGTGTGAAAACATTCTATACATGACGATCTGTGTTCATGTCTGTTTTTGTTCTGACTACATTTCTTAGTCTGTGCCTCTCTATCTCTTTTTCTCTTCCATATTGCATGTCTTCATCTTTTTAAAGAAGTTGAAACCTCCTTTCTTTGGATATTTAAACCTATTTTCTTTTTAACTGGGCAGGAAACAGAGAATATGTGTTTTAATTACTTGTTTTATGAATATTTTTGTGCTACCTCTGAATTTCAAAAGAAAATTGAAGAAGCATGTTTATACATTCACTTCAAAGTTTTCCTTAAAAACCTTCTAAATAAAATCTTTTGTACTTGTACAGCTCATTTTTTCAAACTGTGTGACTAACTTGTTGAAAGAAAGATTTCATGTTGCTGGAATAAAATCACAAGTGAATGCATCAGGGTCATTAATTTTTAACAAGAACTTTTAGAAAACAAGCTAGATTTCTAATCCTTGGCAGATAATTATAGCTAGATCAAAATAAATGTGCTTTTAAAATTATAAGCTCAGGCTACTTTATTGATCAATGAAAAACAAACATACCAAAATTTGATTATTAAAGAGAAAGTGACATCTCATTTTATAGATGAACTAATAGAGGTTGAAAGTATTATCTCCACAATTATGAAAGTTATTGACAATAAAGCAAGCTAACCAGAATCATTCTCTGAATGTCATTTCATTCAAACTAAACACCTGGTAAGCAAGTAGTAAAAGCCTGGTGATTATTACAACTTGGAAAGTTGCCAAACACATTTAGGGTTATATATAAGTGATGCGGTAAATACTGTGCCCCAGTCATCTGCTCAAACAAGTACTAAGGTATCAAATAGCTAATTGCATATTGGGAAACATTTAATGCTTTATTGAAAGGAGCCATCAAATTTGCTTAGAGATAAAGGATGACAAATCAAAACTGCATAAGATAAAGGTGGCAACAGGGATTAAGAGCTGAGTCCTAGCAGTGATAGGGGTAAGCCAGATTTGATAAAAATTAGTAAAGAGGCCCACAAATTAAATTTTCTAATAATTTCCTTCATCATTTTCTTTTGAGGAATATCATAAATACTTCAAGTAATTTTTCAAGGTCTGTGTTATCGTACGAACGAAGTAAGACATAAGAAAGACAGGCTCAGTGGTGTGCTGCTCAGGAGCTGAGGAGGGAGAATGAATTATAAGAGCATAACCCTCTAAAGATATCCAAAGATCAAGAGGAAAGTGAGTCTACTCAAACAAAATTTATTTCTCAAATAAGTAGCCTACATGTTTTTAAACCCATTACATTTTATAGATACATATAAATTGGATTTGATGCAATGTAGAATAAATTGAAGCACCTCAAAATATAAATTGACCTCTTTATGGATAAAGAGCCTGATGTTTTGAAAGATCATTCAGGTCCATGACTTTTACAATGAATTTCATTGCAAACCCAAGGCAAAATACTTGTGTTGATTTCCAAATGATATATATATATATATATATATATATATATATATATAGTTTACTATTTATTGTATTTGTGTCTGCGTGTATGTATGCATATATATATATATATATGGATTTCTGTATTTACATGGGATATGTGGTTAATTACAATCTAGAGAAAAGATAACAAAGCAAATGTGAAAATTTTCGACATGGTTTTCTGGTTTATTAAAAGATTCAATCACCTTTTCGCGGCAGGGCTTATTTCCTCCAGAGTTACTCTCACAGTTCTCACAGGATCATCTGCCAATGAAAAAATAGCCAGGTGCTGATGCTGCTCTCTTTCTTTATGTATCAGAGCTAGGGCTGTGCTGCCTTTGAATATGTTGATAAAAGAGTTTGGCATAGTGCGTAAAAGAGTCCTATTAACACAAAGAAATCAGCATCATGGACTGTAAACAATATATCCACAATGAAGCACTACTTTCCTTCTTTTCCGTCTTTCCTTTTGTCTTCCTTTTCTGTTTTGTCTGCTTCGTACTTCTCTTGCTCTGGTTTTGTTACACTGTCGTATGAAGGTGGAGAGATAGTGGAGGGCGTTGCATCTGTTTTTTCTGGACTTGAGTTCTCATTAACATTACCAAAAACTATATCTTCTTTATTGGGCAAATCATCATCTTTGTCTCCATCTTTTATGTATATACTTGATATATTTCTGACATTTTGCCTTAAGCGGTAATGTCTGTAAGCACGCTGAATGATAGTAGCAGATACCTCTTCTTGTTTTCGTTTCAGTGTGGTTGTGATTGGTTCGTAAGACACCTTAGAAGGATTTGCAGACATAAACCTTTCTTCCATCTGTGAACGAAGAGAATCCATCTCTCCACTCTCACCCAAAACCCTCTTTGTAAAAGCAAATAAGATGTCCAGACAGTGGATCCGGTCTCCACTCACCATGGGCAGATCCATGGCGATGAGCTGGACTTTGTTTGGCTTTGCGATGAGAAGAGGAGGATCCAGCGCAGCTGCAAAGTCAGAGAGCTTGCAGAATTCTATGAACTGCGTGGCATCAGGGTCGAACTTCTCCCAGACCTCATAGAACATCTCAAAGTCGTCCTCGCTCAGGGGCTCAGTACTTTCTTCAGTAGCAACGCTGAAGTTCTCCAGGATGACGGCGATGTACATGTTCACCACAACCAGGAAGGAGATGATGATGTAGCTGACAAAATAGAAAATACCTACAGATGGGTTCCCACAGTCTCCTTCCACTGAACTTCCTGGATGAGCTTTTTTGGGGTCACAGTCTGGAGGAGCACTGTTGAGAATAGGAGCTAGGAGTCCATCCCAGCCTGCAGAGGTGGTGATTTGGAACAGGCAGATCATGCTGTTACCAAAGGTCTCAAAATTGAACATGTCATTAATTCCAGCTTCCTTTTTAACATAGGCAAAGTTAGACATTCCAAAGATGGCGTAAATGAACATGACCAGGAAGAGCAGGAGGCCAATGTTAAACAGTGCAGGAAGTGACATCATCAGAGCAAAGAGCAGTGTGCGGATCCCCTTGGCGCCTTTGATCAGACGGAGGATTCGGCCAATCCTGGCCAGACGGATTACACGGAATAGGGTAGGGGACACAAAATACTTCTCTATCATCTCAGCGAGAAACATACCTATGTGGGAGGTTAAAAAAAAAGAATGGAAATGTTTATTCATGCTATAGAATATCATGAATCTAAATAGGATCATCTGCCATTTTATAATTTCAAATCTTGTTTTATCTTGCATTCAAATTGTGACAATGAACTGGTTGTGGTACGTCTCCCTTTTTTAAAGTTCATGGATACCCTTTCTTTTATTTTCGCTTGTATGATGTTTTCCTGTGTGATGCTTTTCTTTGTCTTGAGGCACAGGGTGGCCCAGGCTGGCTGACTCTTCTGCCTAGTTTAGTCTAGTTAATTCTGGGATTATAGGTGTGCAAAAGTTCCCCAGAAACCCACAATTGGCCAGTACACAAAGAATTAGAGAGTGCAGAGTGATTATCCCTGGTTGAACACCTACATCAAATCACTGCTTCCAAAAGCTCCAGAATGTATGCCGAAAAGTGGGCAGAAAAATTTAAGAGCAGAAGTGGTAGGTAGATGACCACAAGGAAGCAAGAGCTTTCCAGACAGCTGGAGAATTACTCATATGAACTCACAGCAATGGTGACAACATGCACAAGTCCCACATAAGCTCAAACCAGACAAAATCTCAGCACAGACAACGCTACCTGAGGAACTCTTCTCAACTGTTGCCTCCTAGGAAGGGAAGTCAGTCTCGTTTACCGGTGAGACTTGGCAGATTAACCAAGCTCCGGTGGATGGATACACTCCAAAGGATGTTTGGGGACACAAATTTGGTGCTATAACATATATATTCACATATACATGAAATTGGGCAAGGAGAGGGGATCTAAGTACCAATAAAATATATTGTATGAAATTTTGCAAAGCTCTAATTTAAAAAAAGAAAAAGCATTATAAGATTAGTATCTACTCATATAAAAATTCCAAGCAACATGTAAATGCTAAAAAAGAAAGTGCCTAATCATAACAAATATTCAATATTCTGTTGAGTACTACTTGGATATTTCCCTATATAGGTGCATGTGCAAACATTCTCTTTCTCTTTTTCTCTCTCTCTTTCACACACACATACACACACACACATGAAGGTTCACACATACTCAAAGTGTAGATTTTGTGGTTGTTCTTTACAGTATGCATCAGTCACTTCATCAAACATCACAGTAGTTATTTTCATACAATTGATAATTCTTATGACTGGATCATGTTATTTCAAAATAACTGTATATGTATGAATAAACATTTATGTTAGTCTCAATCTTTTTAAACAGGGTCTCACTATAAAAAGGTCTCTGTCTCAAACTCACAGAGATCTGCCTGTCTCTGCCTCCAGAGTGCTGGGTTAAATGCATGCCACCACAACTGGCTTAGTTCCAATTTTTAAACTGAAATATCAAATACATGCATTTTCCTAACTGCATGATTAATTCTTTCAATAACACATAAATACAAGTTGGATCAAACAAGATTCAACAGATTCATTGCATATTGCCTAACCTATCTCCAGAACATCTGCATCATTTAATACTCCTTATAGTAGCATATAAGAATTTCCTATCCTACTCTTGTTTACCAAAAGGAATTATGTCATTTAAATTCATCCATTATTCTTATTTATACACATTTTAGAAAAATTATCTAGTGTAAATAATTCCTGTTTATGGCTATTTTACATCCTTGTTTTTAACTTCTCTTTTTGTGAATGAATAAGAGCTTTGCTTCTTTAATCAGAATGTTTATTATATTCTCTGTGATGTACATAATCTTTTTCTACTGAAATCATTCTTCATAAGACAAGTGTGGCTGGAATTTTCTGTGTAGTTTTTGTCTTTATTTTTGTAAGTGGTGAGTTTTCTCCTGCTGAATAGTTAATTTTCATGCAGTCATAACTATGATTATTTTTCCTTTGTAGACTGTAGTTTGTGTCCTGAATAGAAAGAAATTTTCAACGTCATGCTTAAAGTCTATTTTCACTGTTAGGATGTGGCCCAGGGCTACCACACTGGTGGAGAAGCTCAAGGCCCTGGACTAAGCACTTCCAGTAGAAAACAAAAGCAAAAACAAATATACAAAAATCATTTTCCAATACTTTCTACTTGAATTCAAATTTTTACTAAAGAATGCTAACTGTTGATTCATATGGTCATTTAAATGAGTAAATTAGCAATTCTCTATATGTAAACATTTAGTTTTGGACTACTCTCTGAACCCATTGAACTTTGATTTTTTTAAACACTATTGCAGCTATAAATTTGTATTTTTAGTTTACTTATTTATTTATTTAAATTTGGTCTTTTATGAGACAGGATCTCTCTTGTAGTCCCAGCTGGCATGGAACTTGCTATGTAGACCAGGTTGTATTTTCAGTTTATAACTCCCACCATATGAAGTCTATTGATAGTTTTCATTGAAGTTATAAATTAATTTATAGATAATAATTCTTAGAGCTGGAGAAACTTAGCAGTTAAGAGCATTTGTTCTTCCTGAGAACCTGGGTTATATTTCTAACACTCATATCTGGTGGCTCACATCTCCACCTCCAGGGGATCTTGCCATGTTCTGACTTCTGTAGGCACCTGTACATGACATACACTCACATAGACTCAGGCACACACATAAGCAGAAATAAAAATAAATAATACATCTTACAAAGTCATATTTCAATGGCAGCCTTAAACAAGTGTAAGATAAATTTTTCAATTATTATAGCTTTTTTTTGTCCTTTGCTTTTATCATAGGAGTTTTATACATTGCATGTTAAATTTATTGCTAGATTTTTAATCTTATTTTTATTATAAACTAAAATTTTCTTCAAGTATATTTTCTAAATTTTGACAAAATGCCAGATAATTACTAATGTTGGTAAACGTAATTTAAAATTTGACTTTTAGAACTTTTATTGAATTTGTTTTTACTTGATTCTCTTTCAGTTTGTTTACTGAATTATTTTTAAGATTTTTCTGAGACAGTGCCTGGCCAGTCAGCCCAAGACGGCCTGGATGCTGGATCCTCCTACCACAGCCTTCTTCGTACTAGGGTTGCAGGAGTGCGGAGTCAGAGCAAATGCTTTCATTTTAAAAGAATGTCATGATATGATGAGGATAAGAGAAATTGCTTCCTGGTAGTAATGTACGTACCTCTTTGTTGTCTTATCTAAAGTTAGCGGCCAGCATTGCTGGGGATATGTAGTAGAAAGGTGCTCTTTTATCTCCCTGGTTTAATGAGAATGCATACATCATTATATTTTATAATGATACTGTGAAATGGCACCTAAATTTAAATTTGTTTTGGTCTATCTTTAGTGCCAATCCTGGTGAGAATTTAAAAGTTGATTTTAAGTTTTGTGGCATTCAGTATTGTGGTTCTAGATTATATAACCTTTAGTTTTCTGGCCCCGTTGGATTATCTATCTATAATTTTCATTCTTCAGTCTCTTTTCTCAAAAGCTTGTAATGCCAAGAGTAAATGTAGCCTTAAAATATTAGACATGAAACAACAGGAAAAGAAGGAAGGAGCATGACAATGAAAGCGGAAGATGTATAAAGTGAGATATTGCGTAATGACTTAAGTGGCTAGCTGAGAAACAACTGCATTTTATAGCCTGGCCAGGTGTTAAATTTTATGAAACGAACTGGCATTTTGGAGACTTTGAATTCAGGAAGAACCTTCACACAGTCAAAGAAAATGTTGGACATTTCTATCATTAACCAAAAGACAGCTCTGGAATATGCTAAATCTGGGAGTAATTTTATATTCTGCACTAGTTTCTGAGACACATCAATAAATAAATAGGTCGCCCAGCTTTCCAGAATCAACTTTGGAAACAAACCAGAAATGATGCCTCTTGACAGACAGCGTATTTGGGTTTCAGGCCTATGATATAAACCTAGGAATTCTGACATAGAAGCTTGCTTTCAAGATTCCTTCTTCTTTCATGATAATAGCTTACTTGAAAGTAAAAGAGAATTCTGAATTCAGCCATGTCTTTGAACACAGTGAACTTGACCCCAAATGAACATTTGGTTAACAACAGCCTTACCTACAATGGAGAGGATCACAACCACAAAGTCAAAGATGTTCCATCCCACGGTGAAGTAGTAATGTCGGAGGGAGATGAGCTTCAGCACGCACTCTCCAGTGAACAGGATGATGAACACCATGTTGATCCAATATAAGACATCAGTCATGTATTTACTCTGCCCCTCCTTTTCCACCATCATGGTTACCATATTGAGGCAGATAAGGACCATGATGGTGATATCAAAAGCTTGGTTTGTTACTAAGTCAAATATACAACCTTGAAATTTGTTCTGAAAGAAACAGAAATGGCAGAGAAAACATAGTGAAATTTCCAAGTATCATTGAAATATGCATTGCAGAGAAAATTTAAATAATTTGAAAATTAACATGATTAATATATATGTAAGTTTACCCCTGGTCGAGGTATTGGCTTTTGTGGTTTCTTGGAACCCAATTTTTTCATTGCATTATAGTATTTCTTCTGCTCTTCTGTCATAAAGATGTCTTGACCTCCAAGGTAAAAGAATAAAAGATAACTCTAGTTAAAATCAGAACTGGTGTGTAGTACTTTCTTCTGATTCATGACATAGCTTAAATACATAAATATGAAATGAAATTCATTTTGTTACATACCTAGGATCTATACATAAAATATCTTAAAGGATTACTTATATATAGGCACTTGACTACTCATATATAATGTAATTTGCCTATGTAAAAGATATATACTTAATAAAATAGTGACTGAGTCAATGGCCTTTGATATGCTAAGCTGTACTATCTTAGACTGTGTGGGATTTTATTTTATGCGCTACTTCTCTTACTAGATATATTCCTGCTAAATAACCAATTTATTATAAAGGTTTAAAAATTAGTAAGAAATATCATCTTTTATAATTTTGTTAAGTTTAGGAGTAGAAGCCTAAAAATTAAAATTAGTATTCATTTTATCTTAATTTATAATTGTTTTTCTATAGAAAAAATGAATACACAGTAATATGAATATATACACAGTTCTTTACGCATGTTAGCATCCATATGTGCATCTGAGGCATTATTTGAAGAAACTCTTTGGATTTTTAATTCTCTTTCTCCGTATTTCAACATAAAGATTTTATTGGATATAAACATTATAAATGTAAAATGTAAGATATAAAGGATGTTATCAGTGTTCAAAATTGAAGGAGCTGAATGATTTCCCAAAAGATTCAATAAAAAGAAATACAATTGCCAATATGCAACAGCAAAAATAAACATCTGAGTGAAGTTTTTCACTCTTCACCTGAAAAAGCTAAATTTCAAGAAGGAGGACAAGAAGTCTTGGTTATTTCTTTATACTCTGCTGATTTCTTAAAGCTATCTGTAATTTTCACAGAACTATGGGTAGCTGACGTTGGCCTTTACAACCTCCTTTTAGTGCAGCATAATGAAGTGCAGTCCGTGAAGACATTCATTTCTGAGAATGAACAGCTCTGAATGCTTTACTTAACCTACAAGGTCCTGGGGTTTATTTAGGATAACCTGGATGTGTTTTCCCTCTAGTTCCCCTGGATAAAGTGGCATTCAACATCATGTTGGGCTCACTTCTCATAGATCAAATGCTTAGTAGTGGCCAGACTTCCCTTTTAATCTAGATTTTATTCACCCTTTCTAGTTGGCCTGCAGTTCTTATATGATTTGGTGTTCATTCAGAGACAGAGTTCATGCTAATGCTAACAGTAGCCTGGGTTCTTGGTGCTCATTAGTGGGGACTGACTTTCCCAGTAAGGCTGAAATTCAGCAGAAGTTGAAAGCATCATACTGAGGAAAGAATTTTGAATCAGAGTTGAAAATCAAAGTCACAAACTTTGTTTTTCTCTGATGATGGATTCTCTGATTGTCACTGTCACGAAGGGTGGGGTGAAACCAAGAGAAGACTGAAATGTTCCAACACAGAACCTTCCACTGTTTGTTTGACTATAGATTGCACAGGCCTTGTGAAAAATGCATTCCTTGAAGACCTAGCCAGAAGTTCTATAGTTCAGGCTGTCCTTTTGGAATATTCACTAGATGTCAAACCTGTATTGCATATTAGTTAAGACTGGAGTATTTGTGTTATGCTATCTTTGTTCAAATCCCATCTCTTTTGCTCATAGGCAAGTTTCTTGATTCCCAAAATGCAAATCATCTCATTGTTATAGAGCAAACATATCATTCTTTTGCTGAGAGGGTCAACTAAGATAATGCCTATCACATAGTGTAATGCCAGACATGGAAAATACCCATAAATTAAAATTGATACAAGTTGAACATCACTAGCCCCAAAATGTGAAGTCTCAACTCTTTCAAAATCTGAAACATTTTATCATTGACATGATAAAAAAAAAAAGTGGAGAATTTCATACCTGACCCAATGGCTTAGGTATCAGTAGAAGTGTATGTGAGCTACAAATTCTGCATATAGTTGCTTACTTTCATCTTATGTGGATAATACGTATGTGAAATAAAGTTTTTTAGATTTAGGTCTCATACCAAAATGCTTCATTACATCTGTACGTATTAAAAAATACACAAATTGGAAACATCTTGGGTTCTAACAATTTTGGGTAAAAGTTGCTCAGTCTGTTTTAAGTCAGTTTCTATTAAACCCCCTCCTAAGGACTTAGGTCTTGGAAACGGTTGCTTTCGTTTAGAATTAACTCATAAGTGTGCAGATCCACAGTAGCCACCTGTGTTCCCCTGACTTTTCCATTCTAGAGCTTGAACCTATTAATAACACCTTCTCATCTTCAGTTGTATGCCTTATGACTAACTAGAAATTAGAATCTCACATGAACCTGTTAAAGATGAAGAAAGTACTGATAGAGGTGAAGGAGATTTGGGAAAACTACTAAAATGGGATTGGTTATTTTATTTATTTATGGTCTGTTTTGAGACAGGATCTCCCTGTAGCCACATCTGTCCTGGAACTTACTGTGTAGACCAGGGTGGCCTTGAACCCACAGAGATCTGCCTGCATCTGTCTGTGTTGGGATTAAAGACATGGGCCACTATGCCCCACAGGATTGATTATTTTAAAGGGGTGGGTAGAGCCATAAACTGAAATTAAAATATTTGAATTTAAAATTATTAAGAAGAGACATTGTATCCTGGAAAAAATATGGGCTTTTAGCAAAACAGATCCTTCCTGTGCTTATTATAGTGGTAAATTCTGTATACTAATGGCATTTCAATGAATGTGTCTCCATAGATGCTAATCCCATACCTGAAATAATTTTCTCTAGTAATCCTACTCCTTACTCTCCAAGGGTCTCTTTCCTGCTGGTGCCTGAGCCAGAATAACTCAGTTAATTGTTAAGAATCCTAATGCTTATTTTTTATGTAGTTTAATGTATTTTAATAGAAAAAAAGAAAGCTAATACTTAGGCTTTCTTCTTTTGCAAATCATAGGTAGTCATTTACCTGATAAAATATCTTGATTGACTATGCTTTCTGTTTGCCATTGTCACAGCAGGCTAATTTGGATATTTGAAGAGTGACCCATGTAGCATGTTAAAGAAGGTCTGAACTAACCTCAGATTTCCCTTAATTATGTGATACAACAATACTGGATTAGTTTTCATGCTCTGTTTTAGTTTGTTCCAGTGCTTCACTGAAGATGAGCAGTGTTTTTTATTCAGTTAATCAAATGTAAATGATGCTATGAGCTTTTATTTAACCTATAACACTAGGTATAAAAGCATAGACTCTTCTTTTTGTTTTACATATTTTAATGCTTAAAAATTTTTGTATAATTTAAATTTTTTTAGAATTTCATATAAACATCGAATCCTGTATTTACATCATTTTTATCCCTCCTTTTCCCTCCAAATCCTTCCACATCTCCCATTACCACTCAATTTTATAACCTCTTCTTTTAATTATTATTGTTACACAGACACATACACACACACACACACACACACACGCACAAAGTCTATTTATTCCATGTAGTTTTGCTTGTATGTACACGTGTTCAGGGATGATGACTTGGGAATGGGTAACCTATTAGGGAGTTCATCCCTACAGAAAACTGATTCTCCCTCTCTCTCAGCAGCCATTGATTGCCTGAAGCTTTTCATCTACAGTTGGGACCCTGTGGAATTTCCCCATCCATATGGCATGTCATTCCTGTCATATGGAGGTCAATTAATTTTTACTGAAGCCAAGTTTCATAATCTCTGGCTGAAGGAACTCTGGGGCTAGATTTTGATGAAGCTACCCTTTAGATATCAGAGTGTATACAAGTACAATGCCTCTTTAAGAAGTTAATTGGGGATCAGTAGTCTTCTAGTTTACACATGCGAGGTGTTTTACACAAGATCAAACATAAGAGTCCTAATAACCTCAGTATCCTGATTTGGTATTGCTCCTTTTCAAAACACCTCAGTGCTAAAACAATGTCTAATAAGGTTTTTCATATCTGCTTTCCAGAAGCCCTGGACATTCTGCAGATTTTTCTTTTTAAATCTAGACTCCAGATGAATGGGGTGGGTTGCTGTTCCTCCCGGATGGCTGCTGTCTTCACCAGCACTGAACGTATCCTCACTTATCTCTGTTCCCCTTGATGTAGATTACTTGTTCTTTGACTGCTCATTTGCCACGTGTCCTCTTACTAAACTTCCAAGACCTTCTCAGATGTCACATATAGCTGCACTAGGTTTCCTCTGACTGCTCATCTACAATTCTTTTTTTATTAAATTTTTTCATTGCAATGACCTCTGTTTCATATATGTGGTATCTGAAGATATGCTTAGCTGGTGATATAAAGGTAGAGTAAATATATAACATGTGAGATAGATTATTGATTCTCTTTAAGCTGCATTACCTATTAGATGTCTGATTTGTGGTCACTTATTTACAGTCTTGTGCCATTCCTCCTTTCTACTTCTCTTGTGGATCTTTGTCAGTGTCTATTTGTTTATTTATTTTGGTGCTGGAGACCAAACCCAAGGCCTTCTGCTTCCTAATGGAGAAATCTAAGTAACTGTGTGAAATCTCCAACTCTCTTTCCTCATTTTAAAGATATTTAGTAATAGTGATAGTAATAATAATAGTAATAAGTAATAATAATATAATAGGCAATCTTGTGGGTTGAATTCTATTCCTCTCAAATATATATTGAAATCCCAATTCTTCGTACTCAGAATGTGACATCAATTAGAGAGCTTGTTGTCTACCGTAATGTAATTAAGAAGTCACAGTGGCCCAGGGTAGGTTTTTGACCTGATGTGACTGGGATCCTTATTAGAAGAGGACAGAAGTATAGAAAGAGAGAAGGATGTGATGACAGAGATTGCAGTAATAATGTTAAAAGACAAGAAAGGCCTGGGCTTCTTGGAGCTGGTGGGCACTAGGAAGGATCCTCTCCTGGAGGCCTGGAAAGAGCAGGACTCCACCAACACTTTGATTTGGGGCTGTAACTTCATGTGTGAGAGAACAAATTGTCGTTTCATGTCATCCCATTTAAGGTATTTTATTATAACAGTCCTAAGAAACTACAGTTGACATGAGGATTAACGAAATAAAAATCTTGAGAGGCTTCAACCTTGAACATTCAGCAGATATTAATTTTCTTGGCTGTATTCTTTCTTGTGCTATATTATAAATGCCCTGAAATCAGAAGCCAGATCATGTGATTCTCACCTACGTACTAATCTAGGGCATACCACAGAAAAATGACTCAGAAGAAAGTACAATAGCTCATTCTAGAATAAATAAGTAAAACTACTTTGGAGAAAGTAGTTGACTGATTTGAGTTATTGATTATTTTCCTTTATTGTTCAGTCCTCTATAGGCCACATCAGAAAAAAACAGAGTAATTGATACAGTGTTTAAAAATATGTCAGGACAGTTTTTGTACAAAAATGAGTAAGATCAAGTACCTATGAAATGGCATACTCGGCTAATTCTGAAAAGCAAAATGCTAATGAAAATAATCTCTAATTTATGTTAAATTCCTTTCTTTTCAGTGCAAGAAGAAAACACATGAAATACTTATCTTCTTTTTCTGTTGGTTGAAATTATCTATGATGACACCAATGAATAAATTCAAAGTGAAGAATGACCCAAAAATTATAAAGATGACAAAGTAAATGTACATGTAGAGGTTGTATTCATATTTGGGTTGCTCATTTACCTGTAAAAGAAAAGGTCAGTAGTATGTTGGTGATAAAAGTCATCATTTTCATTCTCATATGGTTTGACATGGTCACTTCAAGAGTGCTATGGTCAGCAAAGCTGGAATTTCAGAAGCCAAAGCATTTTTAAGGTTTAGTATATAGTCAGTCAAAAATTTACACAGTAAAAAGTAAAAACATCTATTTAATAGATGTTTACTCTGCGTATATACACGACATTTAAGTGATTATAGATAACCTAATCCTGTGCAATACTTGATCTTGAATGGATAGGACAAGTTAGCTGCTGAATGACTGAATCTCCTTTATTTCCAAATGAAACTGTAAAATAGATACCAGATTTATGTAAATTGTAATACTTTTTTCCCATTGGTTATAAAAATGTCCGTACTGGATTTCATGACAGCATACACTAGCCAGTCATCTTTAAACCTCCTTGGAAGGGATTTTATTTCAAAAACTTTTCCAAGGTGCTTCAAAACTTAAAAACAGTAAAAAATTATAAATACAATTGTTTTGCACTTATTCTGAACTAAGTTTTTATTGCTTTTGTTGTTGTTGTTGTTGTTTTGAGACAGAATCTCACCAAGAAGTCCTGATTGGCCTGGAACTCACTATGTAGACCAAGCAGGATTAGAACTCACAAAGATCTCTCTGCCTCTGCCTTCTAAGTGCTGGCATTAAAAACATTCACCACCATGCCTGGATAGATGAACAAATGTTTGTTGCTTAATTATTAATACTGCCTGTCTGTGCTAAGTGCTGTACTTGATGGATCCTCATAACATCCCTGTGGGGGAGACGGTGGAATATTTCATGTTTACAGCGCGGTAAACTAAAGCTCAGTAAGGTGAAGTGCACTGCCTGAAGTCGGTTCCAGAGTCAGCACAATGTGGCAAACCTGGAATTTACATCAATTTTCGTCTCCAAATGTTACTTTTCTAACCACTGGGCTACCATAGGATGGTACTGTTTCATTGTATTTGCACTACCAAGGGCTCCAGGGAGCTGCGGTTCAAAATGCACTGAACCAAACTAAGGGCAAAACCTAAATTTTAAGGATTAATGTGAGGTTAATAACTACTTACGTTGACAGAATCAACTGCTGCATACATAATATCCATCCATCCCTTGAATGTTGCCTGAAAAGAAAACATTTATATAATTTTAATCTGAAGCTCATACTCCAAAATTACCATAAATAATTGTTTTGTCTATTTAATATTACAATTTTTATTAATAATATCAAATCAGTTATATTTTAAAATATCAATTTTATATTAAAATATGTGAATTTTAAAAATTGGCATGTCATAAGATCCTATTTCAGATATAACAGCAGCTTAAAACTGCTGTGAATTTTTAAAAATGAGGACATTCTAAGTCTTAGTCCTAATTGTCTGAGAATTTTGCATACGAACTTCTACTTTCCAAAAGAGGAAGAGAATTTTATCATTAAATCAGGAAACATTTTTCTCTGTTTCTTAGGATTCTCAGTGCCTCTACTGTGTTCTTCTCACTCCTAAACCTAGAAGTGTGTGCTGGATAGCTTTAGTGTCAACTTGACACACCTGGGTTGAGGAAGCCTCAATTGGAGAATTTCTGACTGCCATTGGGGAATTGCCTCCATTGGACTGGCCTGTGGCTATGCCTGTGAGAGAGAATATTCTTGATTGTTGAGTGGTGTGGGAGAGCCTACTGTAGGCGGTTGTTCTGTATTGTATATACAAGGTGAGCATGGGCCAGAGGAATAAGCCAGTAAGCAGTGTTCCTCCATGGTCTGTGCTTCAGCTCTGTGCTCCGAGTTCCTGCCCTGAGTTCTTACCTTGGGCTCCCTCAGTGATGAACTGTGACTCAGGAGATGTAAGATAAAATAAATCCTTTACTCCCCAAATTGGTATTGGTCAGAGTGTTTTGTCACAGCAATTGAAAGCAAACTAGAACAAAGTTAAAAATGACCATATGGGAGTAATATTCTGATGCTATAATGATGGGGGTTCATCTACTCTCAATTCTGGATTAATAATTCTCAATTCAAGAAATTCATGCTCTTTAGCCATGTTTACAGGGTAATGTTCTAAGAAAAATCAGGTCTGTTTAAAAAATCATATGGCATCTTAACTTTTAGTTAATATCTTATTTAAACAATGCATTGCATCTTTTGTCCTGTATTTATGAAAATACCAAATATTCATGGAAAGAGTTACTCACAACTTGAAGAAGAGACAGGTAACCAATTCCAACATTATCAAAGTTCACTTTCAGGTTTTTCCATCGCACATTTCCACTAACATTCATAAGGGCAAAACACTCAGAACGATTTTCAACTTGAGTTGTAGGAAAGCGTGTCCCATCTGTAGTATTAATACACTCATAGAACTTGCCAGCAAACAAATTCACTCCCATAATGCTAAATATTAACCAGAATATAAGACATACAAGAAGTACATTCATGATGGAAGGAATTGCTCCTATTAGTGCATTCACTACCACCTGTTATCCAAAAGAAAAGAAAGAATGATCAGGACCAGTAGAAAAAGAGCAAATAGACCACATCAGTGTGGGATTAAAGAAATAAGACCAACCACTCATATCTCTACTGAACACCTGATATATAATGCTTACCAGTGCAGCAAGCAAGACAAAGTGAGGCATAAGTCCTGTGGTTAGTGAGTTTACAAATTTCATGATTAATACAGTAAAACCAGCAAGAAAACACAAGACGAAATGAGCAAGATGTTAACATATTTCAAATGAATGAAAAAGCAAAAATAATAAACCAAAAACCTGATATTGACAAGATGAAGTCATAAAGTCTACATACTCTAGAACAGAGAGAAACAGAAACATAAATGGCAAAAAATAAATGAGGTGCATATATATCTACAGCCTCATAATCCTGGAATCCAGCGTTAGGCAGCCCGCTCCCGTCTACAATGAAGCTGCTAGTTTGTATTAGATTGAGTTAAGGTCAAGAGTCTCTTAATGGTTTGAATCATTTAGACTTGACGTGGTTCTACAAAATGACAGCAATCTTCCTGAATTTATTTTCAAACTCTAAAAACACCTCCTATGTGAACACTTGGCCAGACCTGGATAGTGCTGGCTAATCTAGAGGAAACACAGGCACAGCTTACTTTCACTATTTCCTGTACTTGCTTCCCACCGTTTCCTTGCTACTGATCTAGTGATCTCAGCACTTCAGTTTCCCTGCATCACAGCTTCTGCAGTACTTTTTACCCCCAAGGTTTTCTCAGTTATCCCATCTTTCAAAACCTGAGCTTTCTTCTCACCCCTCAGCTCTGGTGCAGATTTGAGTACAAATGTGTTAAGGCCAGTTTGTTAGAAAATAGCATAGTGTTCTCTCTTTATTTTCAACATATTAAAGAGATTCTTAAGATACTTCCAAATGTGGACACATTGGGGAGCTCTGACCACCCATGAGATATTCTAGAATAGAGAGAAGAAAAGTATTCTTCAAGATCTTTAGTGAGTGTGGGTTGCATGGTCTCTATTGTTATTGTAGCTGTATTTCACATATACATAAATGAACATGACTCTGTTCCAATAAAACTTTCTTTATAAAACAGCCAGTCAACTTGTGGGCAGTGTTTTCTTGACCTCTCCATCAGAACAGTAGAGATAGCTAGCCAGGCTGAACGAGACATTGTATTTCTAAAAATTCCAGGTAGTGTTGACAACTGGTCAGTAGCAACATGTACAGAATCAGTGAACTAGCCTGATCTCCATGTTAATTTTCCCAGAGATTTCAGTCAGGGAAGCAAATAAGCGAAATATGATTAGAGTGTTGGGTGTATGTTCAAAAAGAAAGGGTGTCCAGTCATGTCTGGTGGTGAACAGAGAAGGAAAATCTGTATGAAGATTAAAGGTAAGAGGTACTTGAACTGATGATGTGTTGAATGCTATTTTGATGTTGCTGAACTGGGGGTCAGAAAAAGAAGGAGAAACATTAGAGGCAGAAAGAACAACAGAGGTGTGAGAAATCAGGAGCAAATCTGAAGAGGGAGAAAGTAAAGAGGAATATCATTATTATGACTTGGAATAATGCCGGAAATACAGGCATTGTCCTCTGTGTGTTATGAAGAAGCTACTGATTTAATGCAGCCCTTAAAGCTAGATTTGTTGTAGGTATTTATTTCACTTTGTCTCCACTGGATGAATTCCTTTTGGGTACTATGTAGCCTCTTGCAAATGAACTAAACTCTTAGAGCTTTAGTTTTATTCAAATGCAATTTTGATGTGATGCCACTAATTTTGGATGACTATTTAGAGCATGAAACTAATTATGACGGCTATTATTTCACTTATCTTATACTCTACAAAAGGGAGTATCTTAATCAAATATCATGTAGATATCCTATTTAGGGAAATCCTTGATATGTATATGAGAAGTGATCTCATCATTAAATTTCTAGAGTAGGAAACTTCCTCTGAAAAAGGGAACGGCCACTTATTGGGATCATTTGATTTTCTAACAATATTATATAGAGAAAGGTTTACATTAAGATTTATTCTTTTGTTAAATATAGCCACTCTAAAAACCCTGTGCATATGTACTTACTACATACAAACAGCCCATATGTGTATGTATATGGATGTGTGTGTAGCTAGCAACAGTTTAGAAAAAGGTACATACTTATTTTAGAAATATATCATAGTACATTTACACAATAACACAATAAGAGCTTTAGCCTAGGTAATTTGGTGGTTACTTACTCTCATTCCTTCAAATCTAGACAAGGCTCTTAGTGGTCTTAAGGCTCTTAGTGTCCGAAGGGATTTAATAGGGCCAAGGTCTGAGTAGCCAAGAGTGTTGGCTACTAAAGTAACCAAAGATACCTGTAAAATGACATTTTCATTGGTTATTTTATTGAAGTGATAAAACATAAAGAGGAAAAGTCATTCCAAATCTCACTAGTTTTCTAGTCATCCCCACCCTAATAGGTTAAAAGCCTTTGAAAGAAAGTAGATTTCAAGGACAATTAAACAAAAGAAATAATGGGGGAAGATCACTTATATCTAAATATAAATGATACACATAATTTTCATGTTTTGTAATTAATGGGTTATACATTTGCTTGCTAAATGTGAAAATTTAATTAAAATAGCTATCAAAATTTCAATGAAAATAAAACCCATGGCATACCTAAATATGATCCCAATGACCTAATAAAAGCATCGTAATAGCCCAACTAAATCTGAAGGTGAGCATAACCCTTGTTCAGAACCTATCTGATGACTCATGATTGAGATGGGAAAATTTAAAAACCAAGTTGCTTAAACCTTCAGTTTGTCAAGATTGGTACCAAAGATCTGTATTGTAGTAAGTTATTGAAAGAATTTTTAGTTATGGTGAAGAGAGTGAGGCCAGATGATTTCACTTGTTTCACAAAAATCCTAAATATCTGAGAATTTAATCACGTTATGGCCACCAGCCATGATGACCATCCTACAGGAACTTATGTCCTTTTCATGAATTATCTGTAAAGGAAGAAGACTACAGAAAAGAAATCCACATCCATTTTAGTAACAGAATAGTGAGTTCCTCAGTGAACCAAGATCTGAATCTCTGAGTACCTTGAGACTTGCGTAAATCCCATTGACTTCATCTACAGCATGTTGTGATACAAGCACAGACAGGCACAGTGTACTAAAATGTCTTCAATCATTTTGATGACTAAGACAGTATTTCTGGAGAAGTTTCTCCATTTAACAGTTTAGAGAATAAAACATTCATTGCTCTCAATGTCACTGCTGCTGTTGTTTGAGATAAGTGCTGTATGAGGTAGAGATGGTAAAGTGTGCTTGAAGCTCAGGGAGGATGGAAGGTGGGGGTGGATCCGAGGGAGCTCGAGGGAAAAGAGTGTGAGTACAGTTAAATTCTTTGTTTGAGACCTGCCTGCCTCTGCTTTCAGAGTGCTGGGAATAAAGGCGTGCACCACCACATGTGGCAGTAAAAAAATTTTTTAATAAGTTGTTTGCCATCATGTAGTTACTTTGGAATACATCAATGTTACATTAATCTTTATATTCTCTACAAGTTGTAGAACTAATTGTTCCTCTTCTCTCTCTTAAATGAATTTAATCATTCATGTCCAATATTTTCTATTGAAGAAGTTAGAAAAAAGACACACTCTCCTTTTGATAAGAAAAATGTAAATGTTTCTTAAAATCTTAGCAGTCTCTGAGGAAGTAGTAGAGCTGTTCTTCAAATCAGTGATGAGTTTGTCATAGTGAACACATGAAACATGTTTGAGAAAAACTACACTATAATCTGTACCTGACCATATATGTGCGTCCTTATATACACATCTTTGCTTTTATGCATACATTTATATGTACAAAACCATGTGTCCATACTGTTAAATAATAATCGGATAAGTTTCAAATCACCAAAATCCTGCAAAAATCAAAAGAGGTCATCCTCTGCAAAAATATCAAGTTACTGATTGTGAAAACTGACTGTACAGCTGGATGATGGTGAGATGCTTACAACAGTTTTCTGGGCCACATCTCTATGCTTCTGATTCAACAGGTCTAGGGAAACTCCAAAAATCTGCATCCCTAGTGAGTTCCCACATACAAACACCAACTAATACTTTTGGTTCAGGGATCACACTTAGAAAACAATTGTCCTAGGTAAGTTTCCTGATTTTAAAGAAATAATTTGCATTCCTAGATTTGGATCTCTGACAGCAAGAAAATCCTATGTGTCTTTATTCTCGATGTTATGCATTGCAAAATTCTATGTGTATGTATATATATATATATATATATATATATGCATGCATATGCCCATGCATTGTAGATATTATATTTTGTTTTCAAAATATTAAATAACATTTCAAGTTGAAGTTAGAAATTTCCCTGAGTTCTGAGTATTGTGTTATCCTAAACAGCATAATACACATTGAATAAGTTCTGATTTTCAAATCTGAAACAGCATAGTTTCTCTTATAAACAGACTTATTCTTAATTTAAAAATAAATTCATCTCTAAAAATGTGAAAAAAATTCAATTCTACTTTTAAACTTGTGTTTTTAAACTAACAGATAAAAAGACAAAATTACATTCAAAAGTTTAGAGAGCAGAAATCTATATTCTTTCTATTAATTTTTCTTATTTTGGTTAGTTTTTCTTTAAAATTACTCCATTGCAAAGCATTTATCACAACTTTTTTTTTCTCTTGGTGATAACAAGGTAAATTTGGTTAATAAAAAATAGATATGAAATCATTAGCATAAGGTATGCAAAATCAGAATTTTTATAAGAAAACATGATATGATGTACAGTGAGAATATGTTTTATGCATGATTTAAGTAGAAAAGAAAAATGATATTGCATTTAATATGAGATTTAAGTAACAGCTAAGAAATGGAACTTTTGAATAAACATGATCAATTTTGCTCTATACTGCAGCCATATCTTCCTATTTGTGGTCATTCTTATAACTTTCCTTTTTATGACCATACTTTGTTAATTTATCAATTTTTAGAAGTATGATGATGCTGATTCTAGGTTGTATACTCCAGCATATACTGGCCTTATAAACTACACTCTAATTATTCCAGGCCTTAGAGAGAAAGCAACTCTAAAATCTATGAAGATCATAGGATATTTCTCATTAACCACAAAATTCAGACATCTGAAATTCTAAGGGGACTAGCAAAGGATTGAAGAATGCATCCTGAACAAAACAAGAAAAGACTGGGCAGTCAAGGGAATGACTTAAAGAAAGCGCTTTGAAGTAATATATATTCAGTAATATTTTATTAATTATATCATTCAAGTATAAATTGGAGCCTACTGAATAAAGTGAATGGATAATAATGGGGATTATGTCACTACTTTCTATTTGAGAGTCCTTGGTCTCATAATTGGGTGCACAGTCTTCTGAGCTCAAAGAGATCCCTGGGGGAGATAAGAAGAATGGGCAGTAATCAGAACTTAGTATATATGTGTATGAAATTGTCAAAGAGCAAAGTTAATTAATAATAAAAAAGAAGTAAGATCTGTACAGTACTGCATGCCTTTAATCTCAGCATTTTGGAGGCATGGACCTGGGGATTTCTGTGAGATCAAGATGAGTCTGGTTTATATAGCCAATTCCAGGCCAGCTGGGGCTACAGGGAGACCCTGTCTCAGAAAAAGAGTCATATAAAAATTTCTCCTCCTCCTCCTCCTCCTCTTCTTCCTCTTCTTCCATCTCCTCCTGCTTTTTCTACTCCAATTCCTCCATTTTTCTGGGTTAGAGATTGAACCTGGTACCTCACACATGGCAAGCAGATACTCTATTATTGAGCTATATTTCTAGTCCTAAAATCACTTTTCACTCTGTTAAAAGTAATACATAAAACAAAGTGTTCTTATGTATTTCCCATCACACAAGTACTGAAAAGTTTTTTGATATCATCAAAACTGACTCCAATCCTGTCATTTTTACATAAATTTCAGCTGACATATCAGACAACGTGCTACTTCTCCCTTTGTCTTCTAATTCGATGCTATGAAAACAAGAATTCCCTCCCTTTAAAGTATGTTTCTGCCATTTTCTGTTGCCACTGCCCCACCCCCCCAGGAAATTCTGGTCTTTGTTTTTCGTAATGTTAACAAGGATGATATTCAAGTTATATACATATTTAAATCACATTTCTTTTGATTTTGGAAAACATGCAAAACAAGATTATACATGTTAGAATAGCACAGAAGAAAATTTACATTCATTGAAAGAATATTGTTCTAGTCATCACAAATATATTTCAACTGGCTATGTTAATATTTTTAAAACCATAAACTTCTGGCCTGAAAACAAATGAAGATGACAAAAACTAAAATGAAAATATAGAAAATGCTGGTGAAAACGCTGTAAAATACTTAGAGTAAATCTTATTTTAAATTTTATTCTAAAATACATACATCAACAATTAAGAAATCCAGCCAACACCAGGCATTGGTGAAATAAGTTTTGTAACCATAAGCCACCCATTTCAGAAGCATTTCCAGAATGAAGATATAGGTGAATATCTTGTCAGCATATTCCAGAATAATCTTGATCGTCTTTTTATTTTCAATATATATATCTTCAAAAGCCTGTGTAAGTGATATTCAAATTTCAGTTCAAGCACAACCAAAAAATGACTCACAAGAGAAACAGGAAATACAGTTCTGATTGTGAGACTACTGAAAGTAATCCCGCTGTGAGCTAGCTATCTCTATTCTAGTTTACAGCTCCTGCACAGCACTTCCTTCTAGCAGCCTTACTTCTTGTTATTAGAGGCAAAGAGAGATTGAAAGAGAATGAAATTATACTTAATCCTTTGAAAGAATTGCCTCTGAGGGTTTTCACTTTCATCTGCCTGCTCTTTTCTCTCCATTCAAATGAAAAGAGTCCTGATAATCTCAGACTTTACTCCAGGGTCTCTTTTAAACCTTTGTAATTCTACACTTTGCTTCACATCCATCCAGAGGGTTTAGAACTTCTTTGTTGGCTCTTACCTGCAAGGTGTGAAGAAAGACTTTAAATCAAAGACCTCAGTATCTTAGTAGGGCTACAGAACATAGAGGAAATTTTTCCCTTTATATTATGCAGCCATGTTTTATCATTCACCAAGAACTTCCACTCTACATGTCACGGTTTAATATCCTCCATGTAAGTACTTCCGTATGTCAAGAACTTCAAAAACATTTTATTAAAGTTATGTGTATGAATGTATTGCCTGCGTGTATGTTAAGTGCACCCATGTTGTGTAATGCCCATGGAGGTCAGAAACGAGAGTCGGATTCCCCTGGAACTAGAGTTACAGATGGCTGTTAGCTGAGAACCAAACCCAGGTTCTCTGCAGGAGCAGCCAGTGCTCTTAATTGCTGTGCCATCTCTCCAGCCCACGTAATTCAAGAACTTTACATGAAAATGACATTGTAGTCATAGCTAGTAATGAATTTAAGCAATTTAGGTCCCAGAGACATTGAAAATGACTACAGGTCAAAATTAGGTTTAAATAACTTGAATTTTCTCTTTCATGTGGAACAAACAAGAGCTAAAAGATGATCAACACATGTTACTGTCCACGGTCCTGAAATGAATCCCTTCTTCCCTTTTCCTCAAATCTGCTGTCAGCAGTTTGAAAACTGTCCTTAACGACCCCACCCCAACTGTTGATAACAATACTAAACAGAGAAAATGCACAGATGTGCTAATACTCAGAGCTGGCCGAGGTTCTGAAAATAACCACAGCTAGGGCTTGAGGTGCAGGCAGCAATTTCTAGCTCTAAGGACTTTCTTGCACTTTACTCCAAGTTCTAGAGTAATCATGCAAGCCACCTAAATAGAAACCATGACTTCAACATATGGCATGGCAGGGATTTAGTAACAAGGAAGAAGGCTGCTCTTATGTTGATGTTGGAGGTACCAGTGTACCTATTTGTTATGCTTTCTTATCATTGCACACTTGTTCCCTCCAGCCTACCATGCCTGCCTGGTAAAATGCTTATTCTTTTTAGAACTTGCAAAGCATCATCTACCACTTTGAAACACAGCTGGACAATTGTTCTCCTTGTAACAGAGCTGCACGTGTATAATTCACCTACAAACCCACCAGTTCTGTAACCACCATTTGTAGCTCTCTTTTCCCCATGACCCTCCCAGCTCTTTAAAAATAGGGCCCGAATCTTATTTGTCTTTATATCTAAGGAGGCAAGAGTAATGCCTGGCCCAAACTTGCCTGATTTTTATTTTTCATGCCATTTATTTAAAATGCTGGCATAAGTTTGTTGATTCAGTCATCAGATCACTTACCAGAGCTCCACTGCTGAGCAGAATCATGAGAACAATGAAACTTTCAAACCAACTGTGTTCGACTATCCTGTAACACGTTTTCCTGATGTTCCACCAGATTCTCCCTTTCCCAGACTCTACATTAACTTGGCAGCATGGAAATCTCCGTACACAACCTGGGAAGAAAGACATGAATATGATACCTTTAAGCATCAGAATAAGATGCTTAAAATATATTAATAATGGACAAGTTTCTCCCACAACCAAATAATTTCTATTTCCGAAAGCTTCAGGATAGTAACTTCTTTTACTTTCTAATTTCAGAGGCATTTTCTTATTATCTGTCAGTTATCTTTAACTTAGACTATATTGTCATCTGTGGTTTCCTGATTTCATTTGCTTCCAATTTGTTCATACTATTATTTTAATGAATGAAGGAAAGGAATAAACAAATCCTAAGGCTAAATCCAATTCAGGACTTTCTTTGATAATTTGGCACACTTCTCCCCAATTAGAACCTTTCTGAAGGGCTGTGTTCTTGTTAGTTTTTTTGTCAACTTGACACAAACTAGAGACACCTGAAAAGAAGGAACTTCAAGTGAACAATTGCCTTCATTAGACTGGCCTGTGGCATATCTGTGAGGCATTTTCTTATTTGTTAATTGATGTAGGCATGCCCAGCCCGCAATGGGCAGTATGATTCCTAGGCAGATGAACCTGAACTGTATAAGAAACGTAGCTGAGCAAGCCAGGGAAGCAAGCCAGTAATGGGTGTTCCTCCATTGTCTCTGCTTCAGTTCCTGCCTCCAGGTTCTTATTTTGAGTTCCAACCCTGACTTCCCTCAGTGATGAGCCGTGACATGGAGGTATAAGCTAAATAAATCTGTTCTTCCCCATGTTGGTTTTGGTCAGTATTTTGTCACAGAAATAGAAATCACACAAACTAAAAAAGGTTGGAAATGTGGCTCAGTTGGTAGAGTGCTTGCTTAGTTTGATCACCAGTATCTCATAAAGCAAATGATAATAGTGTTCCTTCATGTCTATAATCCAGTAATTAGTATATAAAGGCAGGAAGATCACAAGCTCAGTGTCATCCTTGGCTACATATGGAGTTTGGAGCCTGCATGGACTACATGAGGCCCCGACTCAACAAAAAACAGAAACATAAAGCAGACCTTTTAGAGAAATAATATTCTAAACAACATTAGGAAAAGTAATGGAAAATTTGAAACAGAGAATATGTGTCTGTGAGATGCCCAACACTAAGTGACACATCTACAATTGAACCTCTACAGCTAAGGCTCCAGGAGAATAGTAGAACAGGTGATAGAGAGAATACTAATGCATCTCTCAACTCTCACCAGGGAAACTTCCTCTTGCAACAAGGTGATTAACACAGAAAGCCACAACTGGTCAAATGTAGAGAATAAGACATGACAGAGCGTGTGTCCCTGGACAGTCCCATCCTCTATTAAACCTCTGTCACACAGGGCTCAGGAGCAATTGTAGAAGAGGGACTGAAAAGACTTTAAGAGCCAGGGTTGGTGGATGATCATAAAGAAACAGAGTTTTGCCTGTAGCTGGGACCT
Source organism: Eospalax fontanierii (assembly GCA_035773235.1). Lineage (NCBI taxonomy): Eukaryota > Metazoa > Chordata > Mammalia > Rodentia > Spalacidae > Eospalax > Eospalax fontanierii. The sequence continues at coordinate 64,992,799 of CM069530.1, read as the reverse complement.
TGCTCATACGAACTTACAGCAATGGTGACAGCATGTATAGACTCATGCAAATTCAAACAAGACAAAAACCCAGCATAGAACTGAGGAAAAGGGCAAGAAACTCCAGTCTTAGCTGAGGAACCATTGGCAGCTGAACACTGTAGGGTGAAGGAGAGTTGGTCTTCTTTAAGGAATGGCACTACAGAGGCTGACCAGGCTCTAGTGGATGAACTCATATAGAGGAACATCTGGGGACATAAACATGACTCCACAGGCCTCAACATATACGACAGAATGCAGATAGGGGAGATTCAGATAGGGGAGGGGTGCTAAATATGACTAAGATGTATTGTATGAAATGCACAAAAATGTAATAAAATATATTGTAAAAAAGGCACATGTCTTTATTAGAAGATGCAAACGAATATATTTTATCCATTCTAAATTCAAAAGATCTGAATCAGGACACCTAGACCTAAAATACATTGCTAGGAAAATTTTATTTTAAATGTTGCACTTATTCAGTTATTTTTTCATCAAGCGTTTTTTAATTAAATCATTGTGTATTTCATACAGAATATCAATCGCAATCATTTTCATGTCTCTTTCCTACCAGTACTTTCCTATAGTCCCCAACTGGAATTCATGCATTCTTTCCCATCTGTGTTAAGGTTTTTTGTGTCAAGTTAGTGTCCCTAAATGTTCCTCAGTGCCAGTTCATACACCAAGGTCTAGTCAGCCTATTCGGAGTCCCTTGCTTTAGGAAGATGAGCTTGTCCTCACTCAAGAGTAATCAGTTGCCAATATTTCCTTGGCAAAAATTAGGGTTTGCTGCCCATTTCTCCAGTCCCATGGTGGGTTTTTGTCTGCCTCCACCCAGCATTTTTAATGTATATAGTTTCATCTCATTGGGGAATTTGTGTTTGGTGTTGTTTATGTAAAGAGACTTAGAAATAGATGAAATGACTGGCTAAGACAACTAAACTGATAGTTATATAGAGGACATTTTGGAAGCATGAAAGAAATGCACATAACCTGACTTACTATTTATTGAGAAGAAGTCAGGAGGCTTCTTGGAAGAGGTAAAGCCTGAACTGAACTAAGGCATCATTAGAATAAAGTCTTTGGTTTCATAAAAAGCGGAGGTATGGGAGGGGATCCAAGGCAAAAGTATAGCAGTTGTATGTGGAAAGTACAATAGGCTCATAATTATGATGAAAGTGATGTACACTGAGACATCACTGGGGCAGTGTAGAGAAAGTGGACAGACTATGAAAAGGCTTTATCATACCTTAAAGAACTAGTGTAGAAGTTGAGGGTATATGTTTCAAACAGGGAATGATATAGGCAAACTGCAAATTAAATAGCTACCTCCCGTGATGCATGGAGCTAATGAGTGGAAGAGGAGCGGGTATAGGAGAAAAAAAACCCAAAGCCAAAAAACCATTTAAGGTTCTGTATAATACCCTTATCAAGAATGGAAGATCAGTTAGCAGCTAAGCCATAGCAGACACAAGACATCTGTCAGGTTGCATCATCAGGGTTTGGGGACTGTGTCAGGGATAGAATGAAGGCCATAAAAATAGGAATTTCCTTTGGAGGTGAGGAGTTACAGATGTCTGTGAAACATCATATGTATATGCTAGGTATTTGGGGGTATGAAGCTAAAGGTCAGGGGGAAAATATGGGCTAGAAATCATAAGCATATATGAGGCAGCTCAGGTCAGGACTGTTCCATGAAGTCACACATTAAACTCATTCGAAAGAGAACAAGTCTAGAACACTTCCTAACAATACCATTAAAGGACAGAATTTGATGGTATGCTGGAAACAGACCATACTGGTTCACCCTAACTCCCTATTAAACTGTCAGGAACTTATGCTTATCTATTGTTAAACTCAGCTATTATTGAAATTAAATTACATATATTTAGAATCCAATGCTCTCTTTCAAAAAGTAACAAGTGCTCAGAATTTACCCCTTCCTACTTACTGTACTCTCTCCTGTACTCGTGAGGCGACCTTTGCTCATTTTCTGGATGTACGTCACAGTATTTGTACTGTGCATCTTACACTTGGCCAGCTCATAGCAATGGTCTGAGGCCAAACTTTACACTATGAAAACTCTCAAGAGTTATTGGCAGGGATTTCTTGATTTTTTAATGTACATATAAGAAAATAATGGAGGGAATTTTAATGAACCAGACAACAAACATATGTCATGTTCACAACTGTTAATTATAGACAACAGAAATAAGAAAATGTTCTTTTATTTCTTGAGTTCCATCATGTGATTACCAGAAATTGCTGACTTCATTAACACATGAGTGAATAAAATTCTGGCATAGAGCTTCTTCGTTTCACTCTCTGATGATGAATGAAAACACTAAGTGGTACTCATGTTAAAACTGAGTTTGCTTAACAGCAATTATAGGTAGTTGGCAGAATTCAATAAAAGCATTTTGTAAGAAACACTAACTTATACGGAATGAATAATAAAAAGCTAAACAGTATTATTTGTAAATTTTGTGCCATATAAGAAAATTTCATCATATAATGGTATATCTGTAAATATACTTGTTTTTACTCTTGGGCAACTAGTTGTTGAGCATTGACCTTCATTCCACTGGAACAGATGGAAGAATGAAAACTTTAAAGGAAAAGGAGACAGACTAGGAAAGGTGAGGACTGTGCACAGAAAATCCAGGGATGGGTGGACAGAGGTCACAGGAGAGGAGAGGCCAGAAATATCACTGCTGAAACACTTAAAAACTCATTAGAATGTTTAAATTGGTAAGAAAAATAACCATAATTGCTTTGAAATAAAGTAAGACCTAAAAGTGAGATTATTTTCCATCATAAGTTAAACATACAAATGCCCATTTTGATGAAGGCAAGAGGTAGGGTGGCAAGAACTAGCAGCATTTTCTTGAAATATATTTCAGAAGTTTGCATTTTAGGCAATTTTAGAAAACTAATTTTTATTTTTCTATTCAAAGATATACTTCAGGGTTAGGGATGTGCTCAATGGCAGAGCACTTGCCCAATATTTGCAAAGCCTGAGTCTGCTCATAGCACTGCAAAACAAAGAAACAACACATATTAAAATATCAAGCTTTCCAAGTAAAAATCTCAGGTAATTAGACACTGTGTATCATGAAACACCAAGCTAGAGCTCTCTTGATGAACTACACTTATGTCCTATGTCTTCTTTACTGTTTCTGAAGTTGGTATGTGATCCTCATTATCTGAGATACATCTTAACACCTCAGTTAACAACTCTACATATATATAGCAAGCTATATTTCCTCCAAGTTGCTGATATTTTTGCTATCATGTATATTTTATTTGTCATTCTCCTTTCTCTTCATAGTCTATGTATCCACATGGCAAAAGCTGTCTGTTAATGCCCTTTCTTTCTGCTCACAAAACTGTCTATGGTCCTCTATGCACATAATATTCTCTGCATAGCTGATTTTCAAGGCTCTATCCCCAGAGAACATTTATTGTCTTCTAAGCTTTTAGTCATATCTCAGGGATTCTAATTTGATAAATCCCAGAATTCATACAAAGGCTATATTTTTAAGAGAGAGAGAGAGAAAGAGAGAAAGAGAGAAAGAGAGAGAGAGAGAGAGAGAGAGAGAGAGAAAGGTGAATGGAAAATGTATACATGGTTTCATTTATCCAGTGCTATGGATAATAAGCATGATTTCTGACCTGACTACCAGTATACTCAAAACTATTAGATATCACAAATACATTTATTTAGATGAGAGTACTTGAAAAATGAAATGGAAACATGATAAAAAGGTAGAGTCAAGAACTAACTCACAAAGAAACTATTTTAAAAGGAAAAGACGGAAAAAAATAGAAAAGATTTTTTATAAAAAGCTAATGCCAGAGACTTCTGAATTATACTAAACTAAGAAAACAAAAATTACATGAAGATAGACAACTACTGCCTCGAACAAAAATTATCAGAGCAGACTCTCATTATTAGTTAAGATTTGCTTTCTGAGATTTTTCTTGCCAGTTTTAAAGTTGAAAGAAAAATTTTTATTACTACAGAAAGAAAAATAAACACTGCGTGTAATTTGAAAAGCAAGGAAAGTTTTTGTCTGAGGAGACGCTTCACAAATACCATCCCCCCCCACTCCCGACCTTATCAGACCTTGGAGAATTTCTCTGTGTTAGTTGAGGTAGGAGTGCTCAGTCGCCTGTCTGACTTTTAGGCAAAGCTACAGCGCATGGGATTTCCAATCTAACTGGTTAGCAACGTTATCACATCTCTTAAAAATGACTATTAATTAAATGTAAACATAACATCGAGTTTAAACATTCTAATGAGTCCCAGTGGATCAGTTCTTTTTCTTTTGGGTGATTTCATTAATTTGCTCTTATGATGTGTTACATAAAGTGTAGGCTGGGTTTCGTCATGTTAAACCAAGGATTCTGCACACACAAACACACACACACACCCAAAAACCTATTAAAAGACAGATTACTCAAGAATGTTACAGCATGATCAGTACAATTAATGTAAAGTTGATTAGGAAAACAAGCTTTATTTATACGCTTTAAAAAAAATGTCTAAAACATTTTTTATATTTTCCTTCCAAAATAAAAAAATGAAAGGAATAATGGAGTTGTTTCTCTTATTATTAAAGTAAGAATTGCCATTAGTTATTTTCATAAAAAGATGATGAATTTAGAACGTTTTTGAGATAAGATAAATTAATTTTTTAGATAAGCTAAATTGGTGCTATGTACTGAAAATTCACTATTTTGAATAAAAGGTTTTGTTTTCTTAGTTGAATTCTGATAATATAATTTATTAATTGCATAACTCCAAAGGAGTGTGGTATAAGAATAAGTATAACCCAAAACTTATGTCATATCCATATTCTCATAGGTTTCTAGACATAAAGAGTATGAAGAACATTGCAGAATCTAATGAAGGAGTCAGAATTCTTGAGTTTCAAAGCCATGGAACAGACCTAAGGAAAGGTATAGCATAGGGCAGGGGAAAAGGGAAATAAAAGGAAGATGAAAGGCAGTCAATCAAATGCATCAGCAAGGCAGCAGTGAACAGCTGGAAAGGATCAGTGTTGAATGGCAGTGATCTACAAGTAATCACTTCAGCCCCATCTCCAGTGAAAGCACCATCTGATCTAGCATCTCTTACACTCAGATTATCCTATTATCTTTCTGGTAACAAAGTTCTCTGGAAGCCAAATGCTGCTCAGAACTGGCATTGGTTCTAGCTCAGTTCTTGTCGAGCCATCATGAATTTGTAAGAGTTGTTTCCTAAGTGGACACAATCTTTGTTTCCCATCCCGTGAAGCTTACTCTTCCAATTTTCACTTAAAGCAGCGTGTTACCAGTTTCTGAGGTCTCATCTTTGACTCTTTTTCTCACTTTGCTTCTAGTGATCAGAAAATCCCTTCAGTTTACCACAAAAACATATCAGAATCTCACAGTTTCACCAACCCCACCCCTAGAATGTTAGACTAAGACCCCATCACCTCTCTCACCTGGGTTTACCCAGGAAACATCAAGAAATATCTAAGCTTCTGCCATTGTTGCACATCCACTCTTAAGACTGCATGCCCTGAGACTTTCTAATCATATCCTTATTGTCCTTCAAAGTCCTTGCCACTGTCCACCAGAGCCTCTATTATGTGTCTGGCCGCAACTTCTATCACTCTTTCTGTCTGTTAGTCTTTTCAATCTACACTGGACCCTTGATTTTCCTGAAAGGTTATACATGTTTTTTTCCAGAGGGAAGTGTCTTTGTTACCTTGCCAAAACACTCTTCCTTTATATATTTACAAAGTCTACTTAATTTTCTGTAGGTCCCTGACAAAAAGTCACCATTGTGACTTCACAGGTCACTACATTTATCTGACAGGTTCCCGTCCACTCAGTATTTCTTCCTTTCTTTCGCTTTCTCTGTGTTTATATGCGGGGCTATATAAAGGGTATGGCTTTATTCACAACACTGTTTTATTCCAGTGCCAAGAAGTGACCAAGGCATGTGGCAGGCCTTTACTATTTCCTCATTAGATGAAGAGCTAAATATATGAATAAGTAAATAGGTGGTTCAAAGTTTGAACTTATTGGCAATCCAATTCCACCTATCAGGATGAGCCTCGTATCTCAAAAGGTTCTCCAGTGGATCACATCTGTGATATGACTCAGATATGTCTTTTCTCAGTCAACTTTTACTGGTCCAGGACCAAGCTGACTTAAAACATGTTCACGTAACATCTTTTCTCCACTGATCTTAAATTAAAAATTATTAATAATCTCAAAGTAATCACACAAGTATTGTCATTGATAGTTTGTAGTATTAGAAAAAATCTTTCGTAATGTTCTGAGTAAAATAACACCTATAGTTGGGAATAACAGGTATCAATCCATTATATAGAGAGTTCAAATATTTTTTTCTAGACATTTTATGTGTTGGTTTGAAGATTTATACTAATTAGTTCAATTTCTCACCAGTTACACAGACCTTTTAAGTAAGAGTCATTTATAAAATGGACAGAGGCAAACTTGACAGCAATTGTACAAAGTTAATTTTACAAGGCTGTTAAGTCACTTTGTTGAGAAACAGGCAACATATTTGGAGGAAATTCCTTTGGTTTTATTTTCTTTTGTTTTGTTCTGTGACAAAGTATCCTGTAGCCTAGGCTACAAGCAGTTTGGGATGACCTTAAATTCCTGCTCTTTCTGCCTCCAACTCCCAAGTTGGGGAATCATAGACATGTACCCTCTCGCTTGACGGAAAGAAAAATGTAAATATTGTTAATCTGATGCCCTTCTTAAGGAAACTCCAAGGGCTTTGCTTACAGCATTAATTTCAGCAAACACAACTGTTATATCTATGGAACATTACTTCTCTGCTTCCCATATTTAACAAATTTAATGTATATTTAAAGAAAACCCATGTATCACTGGAGTATGTAGATAACTTTATTTCCCATCATTTTGTTCAATGCATGAGTGGCTTAGTAAACTTCTGAAGAAAATCTTGAAGACCAAAAACAAGTGATTTTAAACAAATTTTAAGTGATTAAAAATGATGTATGTATAATCCAATGAGTAGATTCTGAGCCAGTAGCATCAATGTTAGCAGTTTCTACAGAGGAGTGTTAACAAAATACATGAAAGCAACTAGAAGAGTGAGAAAAATGGAACAAGTATATGCTGCTAGTTAACTTGCAAGCATCATTTCACTTTATGTCTTCAACATTTACTTGATAAGAATGTTGTTTCACATCTGAAATTTAAGATTAAAAAAATATATGTTCCTCAAATGAACTCACAGCAATGGTGACAGCATGCACAAGTCTGGACAGAAATATCCCAGCAAAGACATTGGGAACTTGGCAAGAAACAACAATCCAACTTAAGGAAGTTTTGGGCAATTGATGGCTGCTGGGAGGGGAGAGACAGTGTCTTACAGGGATGGGACTCTTCATGGGCCCAGTAGATGAACCCACAGTGAAGAATATTTGGGGACACAAATCAGACTCTATAGGATATATATATATATATATATATATATATATATATACACACACACACATATGTGCATATATAGTATATCATATATAATATATAAATATATGTTAAATTGGAGAGGCACCAGTGGACAGAGGTGTGGATAGGGGAGGGTATATAAATACCATCAAAATACATTGTCTGAACAGCAAAAGAAGCAACGAAGGAATCAAAGAGAAAACCTACAGAGTAGCAGAAAATCTTCAACAGTGACACATCTGACAAAGGTTTAACATTCAGAATACATATATATATATATATATATATTCAAAAAAAACAAAGAATCCAGAAAACAAATTACTCATTTAAAAAGTGGGAAAGGATCTGAACAAGAGTTCTCAAAAGGAGAAATAAAGATGGCTAAGAAGCATCTTAGAAAGTCTTCAACATTGTTAGTAATTAGGGAAATGCAAATTAAAACCACCTTAAGATTTCCTCTTACCCCAGTCAGACTGGCTAAGATCAAGAGAACAAAAGATATCAAATGGTAGAGAGAATGTGGGGAAAGAAGAATGTTCTTTCACTGCTGGTGTGATTGGAAACTCATGGAACCCTAAGGAAAGCAGTGCGGAGAACTGTTAAAAAACTAAAAATCAACCTACCATTTGACCTGGTTATACCATTCCTTGGCATGTACCCAAAGGATTCATCCTTTTGCAGAGATATTTGTACATCCATATTTGTTGCTGGTCTCTTTACAATAGCTAAGAAATGGAAACAACCTAAGTGTGCCTCAACTGATGAGTAGATATTGAAAATATGGTGCATTCACACAAGGGAGTTCTACTCAGTGGTAAAGAAAGATGAAATCATGAAATTTGCATGCAATAGGAACTGTCATACTAAGTGAAGTCATATAGACTCAGAAAAACAGAACATGTATTATTTTCCCTCATTTATGAACACTAGCACCAAATCCTTACATGTGAGTATATATCCTGTTGTAAGTGAAGGGACCAGGAAAATGGAAAGTAACCAAGGAAGTGAAGAGAAAGAAGGCACCTGAGAAAGAAGAACAGCAGAAGACAGGTATTTCTGAGTGAGAAATGGGTAAAATGGGGATATGTAAGAGGGAGGGGAAGAGAGAGAATTATACAAGGAACTCTAGGGATAAAGGGGAAGAAGGAGATCTACAGAGATGGGCCATAGGAGACAGATATTATCAGTAGAAAAGGGAAATTCCTCACTTTAAAAGGGGAGGGCTTGGAAGAAAGGTTAGACGGGTGGGGGGGGGAGATAAATAATGTCTACTTAGTGTAAAAACCCAGAGAGCATATTAGTCCAAAACCCTGCTGATGAATTCCACATACAATATTTCTGCATGAGTCCATGTGCATAGCTGAAGGCTACAGAACAAAAAGCAGTGCCAGACAGGAGAAACCTTCCTTTGAGTTTTTGGCCAGGATAGTCAAAGAGACTCCCAGAATTACACAGGCTGTTGTCCCAGCTATTTATTGCCTCCCAGACCCTGAAGGTAAGACCATATTCCTGAAGACAGGACATACTTCAGGATTTGAAGCAAGTGAGCTGGAACTGACCTGGAAGCCACCTTCCTTGAAGGCTAGCGATCATAGCTTTGGAGAACACCATGTAAGCTGCTAAGGAAGAAACATCAGTTGATGGCCCAATCAACTTCAAGGCCTCAACTTCATTAGCTTCAAGGCCTAATGATCACATCAATGACCAGGACAGCAAATGACATTGGTGCAGTAGTGGCACTTTTATCTTGTGGGTAATCAACAGCTACTTAATTGGAATTTTAGCCTACTCAATGGAGGGAAACACTAACAAGTTTGGAGGCAAGTTTGGGATGGACCCCAGCCAACTTCATCCACTTTCAAAGCTTTTGTCTTCAGTGGTTTTCTAGTAGAAAACCCTTTCACCATTTTCCTTTCGCAAATTGGAGGCTTAGCTAGGTATGGTCTTGCCCTAGAGGCACTGTCTCCATTGTTTAAATGGCAAATCTCTAGGCTCTTTAATCATTTTAATCTCCTTATTAAAGGAATCCTCTCCTTCAGCACGTGACTTGACTCCAACATTAATCTTCCTACTCTGCTCTTTTTCAATCCAAACTGTATATTCTGCATTTCTTTCTGCCCCATTTGTTCTTTCTCACTGTAGGTCTGCATAATATTCACCATTATGATCCACCATTTCTACATTAGGTCCTTGAAATGTCCTCTGCCAAAGAAATTAGTCTATTTTTTTTCAACTTAGTCTCAGACAAGAGTTTTGGCTGCAGGCAGACTCCAGTCAGACTCTTTGCTAAAACTGCTGTTCAAGTCCTTATGTCTTTCTGGAACTACATTGTTCTCAGTACTAATTTCTTCCAGGCTTCTAACAGAATGGTCTGCAAAGTTCTGCTTACATCAATCAACCACTTTTCTAGCCCAAACTTCCAAAGACATATATATTCCTCCAAAAACTCACATGGTCACTTTCTTCATAAATAATTGATACTCCTGGTACCAATTATTGTATTAATCACTTTTCTGTTATGATATTGCTCAGAGAACTGACCAAGGGAACTTATAAAAGGAAGAGTTTATCTAGCTTATGGTTCCAAAGGGGCAAGAGTGCATCATGGCAGGGAGGCATGGTGGCAGACATGGCTAGAGTAAAAGCTAAGTGCTCATTTCTTCAAGCAGGCACAGAAAGCAGAGAGCAGAGAGATCCAGCAAGGTTTAAGAACTCTCTAAACTTGCCCCCAGTGACATGGTTTCTCCAGCATGGCCACATCTTCCAAGACCTCTCAAAACAGTGCCATGAAGTGGTGTCAAAATATTTGAATACTTGGAGCCTATGGAGGACATTCTCATTCAAACCACCATAAGCCTCAAAAGTATTTTATAGGATAGACGTTTTTTAAATGAGATCAGTACTTAACAAGGCTATAGATATTTAAAGAAGGCTACACTGAAGTTGATTTTATGCTTATTAAACTTGAGATGTACTAAGCAATAATTAGAGATGAACAGTGGTGTTTTGTTAGGTAGATCTAGCTCTCAAGAGTGAGGCCAAAGAGGAATCCACTGATCCATTGATTTGAAACCACCGATGAAGCAGAGAAGCTCATTCAAGACACTGATACTGTCGAAACCTCTGAGAAAGTCAGGGCAAGAAAAAATGACTCAGGATCAAAAGCATGGGTATGCTATTATTCACAAGATATGTAGCACATAGAAATAGGAAAGGGTTCTTAGAACCATCAGAGAAGTGCAAGGAAAACACTGCTGGAATGTTCCCTCTGAAACCAGAGTAAGGGTGACTTCTGAGATACAGTAGCCAACCATATCAAATTACTTACGATTGTTAGTGAATTCTTCTACTACTTGAAGAGACACTAGTGTCATGTGTCCCATAACGTGTATTCTACTGGTTCTGTCATGCTCATTCTAGGCCTATGAGTTATGAATTCAAGGTGAGACATACGAAGACCACTAGTGGAGAGGTTTATGGCAAGATGCACTGTCCTGGATCCACTATTAATAGAGAATCCTAAACTTGGAAACCCTTAGTGATAGAGTGAGGCCTCAATGCAGGGAATACAGATCCTGACATGTTGGCTGGCAGCTCCCTGTGAGCATCACATAGTAAATCAAAACTCAAAATGCTAATAAGTGACAGTGTTTCAGTTTTTTCCTTACCATCTGTAAAACAGGCTTCTGGCTCATCAGCATTCACAGGTTCAGCTTCTGCTTCTTCTCCTCCTGGAAGAGGGTTGTCAACTGTGCTGCATTCAGAGGAACTGGATCTGTTCAGTCTCTGAAAAGGAATTCACCCACCCACCAAACAGAACATTTAGGATTCATTCAAGTGCAATGATTAAACCTCTTTTAATGACCAGTCATGCAAAGTGCCATTAAAATTTTTTGACATTAAGATAAGGATAAAATGCATCAACACACACTGAGGTCAAGTAACTCTATTGCACATCTATCGTTGACTTTTTTATCTATTCATCCTGTAAAAAGGAAATGTCATCCTGCTGGCAAGTAAGCATTTGAACTAAGCTGGAAAGAGGTAATATTTTAATCAACTATAATTTGGAAAATTATTGGCCACGTGTATTTTTTTATGTTTAGTAGAATCTTGTACATGGTTATTATTTGGGACAACAGACACCTAAAGAACATTTTATACATAAGTGTCAAATTGCCAATGCGGATGCCTAAGATAATAGATCTGCTAGTTGCCAGAAAGAATTTTAATTTACTTTTTATTTTAAAATAACATAAAGTATCCAAATATACATTCATTACCTCTTAAATTTTGAATATGAGGCAGGATGATATAGATACAAAGTCTTTACACAAGAACAAAAATATTCACATAGAGTGCTAGAATCTAAATATTAAAGACCATATCAACACCACCCATTGTAACCCTCTTAAGAGAAGACCATAAAGCATTATTTTTCAACGAGAAGAGAGTGGCTACTGAAAGGGGCACCACATGCAAATGCTGAAACGAAAATGCCGTGAAATTAAGACAAGGCGGACGCACACATGAAAGCAACGAACTCACTGTCATTATGGTCATCCTGCTGATCATAACAAGGACAAGTTCATCTCTCGAACTTTATGATCAAGGATGAAGTCTACACACACACACACACACACACACACACACACAAGGTTTAAGGTAAAACACTCACAGTAACTGTAACAAATCGCTGCCAAATTTTCCTAATAGTGGTTTATAGATGGGTGGGTCACTTTAATGGAAGAGTCAATTTTGCATTTTCATTTGCTAAGCAACATGTGCATATGGAAAGATTCTAGTTATTATAACAATGCTTTACTTATTCACTTATTCATAGTATAACTTAAGTTTTTGGAGAATAGTTTAAGTAAATGCAAGCGCTAAAATGAGGAAATACTTTCATTGATTCTTTTGTCTATACATTTGTATCAATATCATAGAAAGCCTAAAGCACTAAGTTTAGAGATGGACTTTTAATTTATTTTTATGAGTACTACATTAAATTCTCAGTTTTCAATAATCAGACATCATTCATCAATGGGAGCCGCATTGGTAATACACTGAACAAATGGAATGATATTAATGGTGTCCTTCTTATAGCTGCAGTAAAGAATTAGAAACACCTACTGGATGAATCTTTTAGCCTATTTGGCACAAATACGCTGTTCCTACCAGGTGACACCTTCATTAATATCAGGGATGAAGATAATAGTACAAAATTTCATTTAATAATAGGCTATAAAATCTGACTGAATTCAACTTAAAATAAGGAAGAGAAATAGAAATTAGATGTAGCACTTAGGGACTTAAAATAAACATTATTTGAGGAATACTATTTTCAAGGAGAAACTTCTAATTATTCATATTTTATGTCATGTCATTTGCCACAGACTGAATGTTGACTGTACTATCTAAAACATAAAGTCATTTGATGCTCTCAGTTCTTGTCACAGCTGCAGCGAACTGCCATAAAGGCACTAAAAGACAAGTCTCTGTTTCTGTCAAGATGAGATCAAGCCTTAAACCCTAAAAAAGAAATCCTTGGCTGCATTTTAACACAAAGCAGTGGGAAGCGTTACTGAGAGAAAGAACACAAAACAACCCCTTGCACTTAGGCAAAAAGTAACAGCAGCGAAGCTTTAGAATGCTTTTCTCTCAGCTGGTAGCAACTTTTAAATCAAACCATTCTTATTTGCAGAATTCTGGGAGGCTAAATTAGTGAAAACATAATCAATATTACTATATTGACTTTATAGTTGTTTAAAAGAGCATTACCAAAGATTTATGCTGCTACTTTATGAGCAAGTTAAAAATTCAGGTGACTTTTTGTCATCTGTCTTCCTGTTGAAATGTTCTCCTGTATGTATGGATTCCCTGACAATTCTTTGCCAGTTAAATTTGAGTTTGACTTAGATATGAAGGTAAAACAATATCATTGTTTTAATAGAAATTATCATGATCTTTGCCACGAATTATAATTAATTTATGTCACAAGTCAAATTACTGTGGTGGATATGCAATGTTTTCCTGTGAATGTATTAAGTATTCACAGGAAACTAATTATGTGCTCTATATAAAATTATACGCACACACATATACACAATGTATAATGTGCATGGCCTAGAAATAGAGACTTTTTTTCTAATCAATTAAGTTTTTGTAAAATTTATTCTTTGACAGGGTCCCAAAAAGAATATTTTTAACTAGAAAGGTTAAAATTTATAATAAAAGTTTTGCCTTGTTGTAAAATTTATTTAATGTTTACAATGGGAATCTCTAACATTGAAAATTGTTTTTTTTTAAATATTTATTTTCATTTTATTGTAGAGAAAGATCATATAAAACATTTGCATAATTTTCCATATTTATGACTATTTTTGTACATTTTATCACTGTGTTTTTTGTTGCAGTATTAGGAAGAGAAAAATTAATTAAATATTGAAATAAGTAATTTAATATGAAGATATTTTATTTTTTAATTGTATGTAGACCATACTCTAATTTTCACATGGATTAAAATTTAAATATAAAATAAATTATAGCATTTTCTCTATAGTTTGTTTACTACCAAAGAAATTTATATATATAAATGAAATGAAATAAACATAAGCACAAAATCAAGAAGGTAGACTCACTATTAAGATCAGAAGGGTGCCATAATTAGCAGTCTGTTAAATATGATTTTTACAATAGTTACTTTCTAATAGTATTTGTTTTCTAAGGAAGTAATGCACTTGATTCAAATTATACAAAAAAAAATGAAAGTAATCTCTGCTGTCTTCTTGGTTTAGCTTCCTTGAGGTAGCCAATATTCAGCAGACATAGAAAGGTTAAAATTTATAATAAAAACTTTATCTTGTTGTACAATTCATTTAATGTTTACAATAGGACTCTCTAACACATATACGTGTAGACTTATTTTTTGTGTTCTTTTATATTCTTAGGTTCACAAATATAAAACTTAATGGTTGGTAAACAGTTTTATCATTACTGTAAACTTGTGCAGCTGTCAAAGAGGCCCCTTGTACTATTGAAACCACAATCAAATCAACAGCTTTATTAGTCATGTTTTTCTTTTTTATTGTTTTCAAGTTTTCTACCACATTCTGCTTGAGTAGGGACCCATTAAATACATGTCCTATTAGAAAAAAAAACCCTACTATTGTTCCTTCTGGAGCAAAGCAAATATCAGCATCTGTCTTTAAAGTTGGTGGTCACCTATGACAGTACTGTTAGTGTTTTTTATCCTAAATGTGTTACTTACTTTGTCTGAATTAGATTATTAAATCTTCAGTCTCTGACCACTAAGAAAATTCTCAAGATTATTACTTTTTTTTTTTTCCAAAAACCTGATGCCACGAGTACAAAAATCCTCCAGATACTCTTGGTCAATAGAAAAATCAATAGAATTAGCCCCATATTTGGATGTTCACATTATTTTCACTAACTTTGAACACTTTCAATGTATTTACAAATTCCAATAAAATGTTGGTTCACATTTTAATTTGAGAAACTAAAATTCCTGTATGCACTTTTCAAATAACGAGTAAACAAACTTTCTTTCTTTTCTTTTCTGATTTGCCTCATTTATATCACCAGAAAAGCCTTGTGAACAGTAGTGACTGAGCAGGCCTCTTACCTGGGGAACATGGCATATAGTTTCAGGGACTAGAGAAATAACGAGGCCAACCTTATATATCACCAAGAAAATCAAAATAATGCCAGTAATTTAACTGACTTCCTAATTTTCCCAGAATCTTCTATCAAAGGCACTCTGTATTGAATAATACAACTGAGGTAACTAAGGATAAGACTCTGAACACAAAATGAAACAAACAGAAGCAACAAAATTTGGCAATATAAGAAATTTGAAGACTGTGCATTTCTTGTCCAGATCATTTGGTATCTTTTCTAGTATAATCTTTGAGCTTCTTTGTAACTAAAATTGAAAGGGCATCCCCTATTAATGTGAGGCACCCATCGATATTCAAGCCTCTCTGTGTGCTGTCACAGAACTATAAGAACAGATATTTAAATGCTAGAATGTATGCAGTGAGTCATAAAAAATACTCAGCAAGCATGATGCCTACTCAAAACTCAAGTGTCTGATCAAAGACTTAACCTAAGTAAACATGCAAACTAAACAAGAGGTCCAGGTAAAGCTTTGAAGACTCAGTATGGTTGCATACTGTTCATAATTTAAAAATTAAGAAAAGTAAACAAAACCCAGCTACCCTGTACCTTTGAACAGTATGAAGAACAGCAAAGAGAAACTACAGTGAATGGAATAATTGCCAGTTTTTTCAACATGTGATTTTCTAATATTGAAAACACAATGAAAAACACAAATTTTGATGGATGAAATATCTTCTTTCCTAACTTGTACAGGAAGCTTCTGTCAAAGTGCCATATACTAAACCATTCTTCAAATTAAATATGTAAACTTTACTTTGTGGAATTAATTAATATTACTTAATTTGTATCTCATCTTTTCTCATAACAACTTGGTAGAAATAATAGTGCTAATTTAGGAATTCACAACACACATTATTCATAATCATACATACATATTACATATACACGTGCAACATGTATTTATGTGTACACATACAGATAGGTGTACGTAATAATGTTCCTGAAAAGTTTGTCAAATATTATAAGCTTTGCTATGTCTATGTAAATATTATATATGTACATGTTTATACAGGATGTGTTTGAAGTAAATTTATTATATTATAAAATAGTTTTCCTCAAGATTATTTCGGTCAAATCACTGCCAGTTTGAGAATTGAAAATATTTCTCCTAACATTTAACAGTAACTTCCTATACACAGAACACTAAAACACCACATTTTTGTTTATTTATTTTTTCTTTTTTGTTGTAAATTATTAAAACTGTTTTCTCTAGAGTGTAGCAATTTCAGAATAAAGGTTTTTTTTCTTCATTGCACAACAAATAACAAATAATGCAAACATTTCAACAATGACAGAGAAATTCAAAATATGAACTGGATTATAAAGAAGGCAAGATTCTGAGTATGTCTCTCTACAAGAAAGAGAGTCTTTCAAAAATTAAACCAACATGTTACAGTATATCTGAGTAAGATATTCCTTTTTTATATGCTAGCATTCCATATTACTGTTCCTAATCTAACAGAAGTGTTTTTCCCTTGCTGACACATAGATGTAGAACTGTTTAAAATACTTCTGTTTAAAGCTAGCATTAAGAGATACTCTGTGTATGATTAAAAAAAACCTTATTCTCAACAGTGAGTAATGTCACTCCTGGAATCAAATGAAGCATTTCCAAAACTGTCTACTCAGGCATAGGTAGAGCTTATTAACTTTTACTTGATGCAATTTATATATATACGAACAAATCTATTTTAAAACTCTGTAGTTGTCAGACAAATAAAGCTCTAATAATCACTATGTTAAAGTCATTTCAAAATACACTCAAAGTTTAAACTTATTTGTTGGGTACTTAGCTCTTCCTCACATTTCCTAGATGTGTAATCAGAAAGCAGTTGAAAGTTGAGTGAGTCTTAGTGTCATTTTCTGTGAATACAGAGCAAGAAATATAATGGTCCACCAAGCGTGGGGACATGCTCTTAGTTCCAGCACTTTGGAGGCAAAGGCAGGCGAATCTCTGTGAGATGGAGGCTAACCTGGTCTACATAACAAGTTCCAGGATAGCAGTGGCTATAGGGAGACCCTGTCTCAAAATAAAATAAAACAAACAAAAAAATAAACAAAAAATGATATTACTATTACATTTTACATTTATACTTAAAATATTTCTCTCATAAAACTCGTGTCAAATAGATTTTAATATACTCAATTTAAAATTGATAGCAATTTTATATTAAATATTGCATCAAAGGTTTTCATTACTATATCTTACTTTTATAATCCGTCATGTAAAATCATAAAGGTCATGCATTTGAAATCATGTCAGAACATGAAAGATATACCAAAAAATTCATCAAAGAAGTCACAAAATGATGAAATCTCCCTGGTGACATGCTGTGATGCCAGTCCATCTATGGAACAATTGTATACATTTCTACTTTCTTGCAATGGGTCAGGCAGATAGATTTTGTAGCTGAACAGCATGCAAGACACTGAAAAAATATCATATATGTATGATTTTTTAAGGTAACCTGTATAAAAGTGGTCACATATGTCTCTGCATGGTTAAAGCACAGAGCTGCTTCCTGGCTTTCTCCACTCTGATTTTAGCCCTGTGAGAAGTGAGAAGGTTAGTCTCTGAAACTGAAAAAAATAGACGAAACAGTCAGCTTTGATTTAACGTGTGTGACATCATGTACCTGCAAATAGAAATTCAGTATTTGTTTAAAATACGTGCTATGCAGCCAGTGTTAAACAATATATCTGAAACACAGTAATATGATTAAATATTGTTCAAAACAATTAAAAATAACCATCTAGTTATAAAATTCTCTTATTTTAGCAAATGAATTTAAACACTATAATGTACTAAGCAATCTTTTATATTTGTCTTAAATGCAACCAATATTTTAAAAGTAGGCAATATACAGCGGGAGTGGGGTTAGGGTAATAGTATATAGTTTGAGAGTCTAACATGAGTACTTTGAGTTGTCATTTTAATTAATTTCAAAAGTTCAAACATCATTGCAGGGGAGTGACATTTCCACATTTATCAAAACAAAAAGAATAAGAAACATTGATTCAAATATGTCAGTCTAATATTTCATTGTTTTTAGGCAGGTGAATAACCCGCCCCCGCAACCACCACCAAATGGGAAGATCTTTTGGATTTTGGAAACAGTCTTTAAAAAAGAAATGATCTAAGTGGGATTCTATGGAAGGATGATAATGACACTGAATTGAAAATAGACTCAAAAATCATCCTACCCCAAGTCAAAACTAAAGAACAATGGAATTTCCCCTAGTCAAAAGCATTTCTGATAAGGATGATTATATTTTATAAAGTTCAATTCTAAGTGAAGATCTAAATTCCCTCTGACTAAAGAGATGAAAACAAGCCTTTGATAAACAAAAAAAAACTAAAGAAATATAGATCCATCAACAGTGTAAGTGGATATGAACATTCAGCCTTAATGAATATACGTATTTAAGAAACTTTTTATCAAATTTATAAAATTTCCATCAAGAGAACACCTTCAGGCTTTTTCAGAGGCAATGACTTTGAAACTTAAACACTGAACAGCAGAATGAGTGGACGGCAAATGAAAGAATGAATCAGGTGAGCAACCTGAGTGTTTGCAGCTTTGCCTGAGATTTCCTTCTGCAGCACATTTGGCTGGTGACTATATCTGTGTTTCAGGGTCTAACCTAAACGCCTCCTATTTTGAGTCTCCTTACTCAGGATATCCTCCATGAAGCACTTCAGGATACTGATACTGAGTGTGCTGAACTCTGTTGTGTGCTCTGATGGTTTGCATACTGATCTCAAACGTAAACATCTAGATTATAAAATTCTTGATGTCAATTATTCCTTATTACTTGCCTTTAAGTACATTAACTTTTTATGTCAATTTTAAAACCAAGTGTATATAAAGGGCCAAAATATTTAATGAGCATAATTTAGGAAAGAACATACCTCTCACAATAATGGGTCATAGAAAAATATTAATTGAGTCCCTGTTATAAATGACTACAAGAAATGGATGGAATATTTATACTTAGCTACTTAATGTTTAGGCAATTAAATAAAGAAAATAATATTTTTAGATTTTCCTTTGTGTTACATTGAGATATATAAAACATGGAGATTTAGAGATAAAATGATTGAATATTTGCATTTCTTGTTCTTCAACTTCATATATTATTTTTGTGAATTTTTTGAATTTAATACATAAATTTAACTTTTATTTTCTTGGCAATTTTATGTTACTATCTAAGACATAAGAAAAACACATTTTCCCAAAGTTGTAGTTGTTATCCATGTGCATTATACTATACTATTTCCCATAATTCTTTTGGCATTATCATAAAGAAATAACAATAAGTACTTTGCAAGGATTTTTTTCATAAAGGAAAAACAATGTGGGAAGTAATAAGAATACTGGAGAAGGTCATTAAATCCTAGTAACACCTTTCTAAAGAATCTAGACCTTATTTGACATTGCAATGTGTCCAGATAAATGTCGTCTCCTGATTGCTGCTAAGAGTGGCCATGTGTCCCTATTCTTGCAAATAAGACAGAGTTAAGGTACAAATAGGCTTTCTTGAGAGAAGTCTGACAACATTCATTACTTTTACCTCTTTCCATTCCAACCTCTCTTCTGACTGGGAATTGGACATAAAGTACATTCTATGGTTAATTTATTCATGGGTATCAAGAGTGAAGAAATGAATCTACAATAAGCACCTGGCAAAAGAGAAAACAGAGACTTGGGCATGGATGTCACAAGAACTGTTGACCTCTGGTCATTTCTGAATGCAACAATAGGATGTTCTGACTAGCTATGCAGTATAGTTAGATTTCTTTTACGCTAGACTGAACAAAATTCTGAAGTACTCAGGGCCAAAGTAAAATAAATATTGTAAAAATTTCTGAAGGTGAAGATCATATGTGTATTCTTAAAGAAAAGAGATTTATTGAAATAGCCAGGGTCTGAGAAGATATGCACGAGAGTAAGAAGCAGTCAGTATATGCCACAGCTCCCCAGAGAGCATGAAGGGAAGTCAGTAAACAATAACTCAACTATTCTAACACAGAGAACATGAGGTTTGGAAGAAAGCATCCTCTCTTTGTGTAAAAGAAAAATGCTGCCAAATTAATCTCATGTTTTCCTATAATAATGCAGTAAATCATGAAGAAAATGAAGTCTTAAAGTCAGCAACTTGAACTTCAGTGATATATCTGTGTCACAAAGCAATCTTATCAATGAGCCTGAGAGAACAGGACAAGAACCCAGAGTGACTACAGCAGAATTTACATGAGAATGTCCATTGAGTAATGACCACAAGGACCTGAACTTGGTCTAGAGGAGTTTACAATATTTATCAATAGTTTACATGAAAAGAGAGGCCTATTATCATAATGCATTGATATGCTTTATTTGAGTAGATTCAAACATAAACCAATATATATGCTACAGATACCATATACTAGTCAAACTAAACAACTGGAAAAGGCAGAGTTGTGTTTTCTGAGGAAAAAAAAATCTGAAGATTAAAACATCAGTTTAATAATCAGGGAACAAAGCAGTTATGAGGAGACAAACTTAAGTATACAAAATATAATGATCAAGAATGATTATCAAGGTAGAATATAATCTGATGAATAAAACAGTATTAAGGATTCATCTGTTATTAGGAGTACAAAATTAGACTGCGAATGAATCAGAAAATACATATTTTCTGAATGCAACATTATGATGAATATTTTCCATTCGATGAATGAAAAATTACAATGAATTCCATTATGACAAATATTTTAGCAGTCCAGATTAGTAGAAAATAATTTTATTCCATTCATTCTTTTGCCTTTCTATGGCATGTAGAATAGTGATGAAGGTTTGGAGTTCAAATTGAAAAGTTCCTAGAGACATCAAGAACAAATGACATGCGTTATGAGTCCTTTGAAGTCTCAGTCATTTATAGACATAGATTGGTTTCAGTTTGTTCTCCAGAATGAAGAGGGATTCACATCATGTGAATCAACATGGCACGGATGTGTTTCTTCCCCTGCTGTAGGTGTGTGTGTCCTTTCCTTTTCTGCACCTACCTCTAAAGGGTCTCAGG
Source organism: Eospalax fontanierii (assembly GCA_035773235.1). Lineage (NCBI taxonomy): Eukaryota > Metazoa > Chordata > Mammalia > Rodentia > Spalacidae > Eospalax > Eospalax fontanierii. The sequence continues at coordinate 64,971,508 of CM069530.1, read as the reverse complement.
AGCTCACATGTTCTCTTATCTCCTATGTGTATTGTAGTTCTATAGATGCTGAGGGGCAAACTGCCTAGAACCCCCATTTAAGGTGGGCCTCTTATAGTTCTAGCTTCCAGAAGTGTCGGTTGCCAAAGGCTTACAGTGGTTTTCTCTATGGAACTGTTATGGTGAAATGAAATGCTTTTCCCAATGCTATGTGTTCCCTTTCTTGGAAGGCTCTTGGGAGCCTGCATCTTGTCTCTTGTGATCTCCTTTGTACTTGGAACTAGTCCATGAGCTATGCTAACCTCAGAGATCCTGCAGGATCCAGTGAGACACATGTTACATGGGCTCCTTCACCCCATCATGTGGCATCCCTTGTTTCTTAGGGCTGTTAGGTGTTTTCCTGAGTACATTATCCACCAGGTCTTCTTCCCACAGATTTCGCTCTTTGAATGAAACCAGGATTAACATAACGTAGCATACATAATTTTAACCTTTCTGCAAATCTGACTTCTCTTTTTCCTTTAGACTGTTTTTAAATACTTATTGTTCAACTTCAATTGAATGTCCCACAGGTAGCTCAATGGTCAAATGCCTCAAATTATTCTCTATAAATTCCCTAACTCCCAAATTTTACTTCATTCTATGCATTTTAATGGAATTATTATGTATCCCTCCCTCTAAGTCAAATTCTTTTACATGTAGTATATATACCTCTTTTCCTATCTCCAAAGAAAATATGTTCTAGTCCTAACACTGGTACTTTGGAAGTAGGGTCTTTGATAATATTTAATCCAGTTAAAATGAGCTCATTCCTGAGTCAAAGTCATTACAGGGGACAGTCCTTAGTAAAGAAAGCAGAGATATTCAGGGGAAACACTATGTGAGGGCAGGTCTGGAGACTAGTGATGAAGTTTCAATTGTAAGGGTTGTCAGCAACTACCAGGAGCTCAGAAACAGAGATTTCAGAGAGGAGGTGGCCCTGAAAGCATCTTCATTTCAGATCTCTAGACCCAAGAACAGTGAGAGAGTAAGTTTCTTTTGTTTTGAGCCATTATATTTGTTTCCTAAGCTCCAGAACACCATTATATTATTTAAACAGTACCCAATTTCATATATCTACATCCTGAGTCCACTTTATTTTAACTTGCAAGTTAGTTAGACCAGACATTATGTTTTGCAGCTGAGTGAGAATCCAAGGAGTTTTTTTTTGTCACTCAGCAGCTCAGCACCATATCTGAAGTTTGATATTTATTTATTGAATGCATGTCTGTATTTCATGATTCATTTGAGGCTCCTAATTTGGAAGCAATTCATTGCTAATGCAAAAGGTCTGCATAGTGTGCTAACATTTACTGGATGTTTAGGGGTTCACTGCACCTCAGGAGGAAGCTGACTGAGAACCACCAATCCAGTATCTACTTGCTGAGAAGCAGGAAAGGTTGCTGAGTACACTTGCGATGACAGCATGTCTTTTCTGACTACGGTGGTAGTCTGTGTCCTCAGAGAAATGTGCTTTTTTATTGCCAACTGTTTCCTCAGAACTGAGTAAGCTCTTTATTCAAACCCACTCTTTGGTCCTTTTCTGGAAAGATATTTTACTATGATATATTTTCATTTAACTGTAGAGCATTCATTTGACTGTCTTCCTGGACAAGAGCTGACACAAGGAAAGAACTGGAATATTTCAATGAAATGCAGTTAGAAATAAGATGCTAGGTCACAAAGGGAGAGGTTTAGTGGGAATGAGAGGAAGAGGGAGAGGTGTCAAAAATCAGGAATTCTCATTCCTTCAGGTCAAAATGCAGGTCTTTAAATAAGTAACTAGGGAAATATATAGCACAGAAACAGGCGTTACCTTATATTACGTAATTAAGCCTGATTCTTGAACTCATCAAGTCTCATTAGGAATTTATTTATTCATTGGTGTGTGTGTGTGTGTGTGTGTGTGCGCGTGTGCACGCTATGGTATGCATGCAGAAGGCAAAAGATATCATTTAGATGCTGGTTTTCGTCTTCCACTGTGTGGTTTCTAAAGATTGAACTCAGGTCTTCAGGATTGGGAGTAAGTGCCTTTACCAGCTGAGCCATATTTCTGCCTTAAAGAGGCAAATTTTAAGTCCATAATTTAATTTTAGTGGCACTAAAAAAGCTGAGTTCTTCCTTAAAAACCTTTTGATATAAGATCTCCCTGAGTAGCCCAGGCTGTCCTCGAAGTTATGTTGATACTCTTGTCTCAGTCTCTCAAGTGGTAGAATCATAGGCGCCATGCCTGGCTAGAAGTGAATTCTTAAATAGTAACAATGATAGTGAATCAAGGATAGAATAACTCTTTGGGATTGAATAACTTTGGGATTGACTAGGTGAATGATTTAAAAACATTGGCTCATGTGTTTCCTACTAATCCTCCAAGGTAGCCCTAAACTCTTGTATATCATACAGAGTAGACCACAGATATGCAATAGAATAAGAATGTGTAGTTTTTAAAAATTTAATGTATGTTTGTGAGTATGGGGGCATGTGTGCCACTGCATACATTCCAGGGAGAGTATTTGGAATCAAAGAATAACTTCAGTTTGGAAGGGTATGTTCTCTCCCCCCATTATGTATGTTCTGAGGATTGAACCCAGGTTGTCAGGCTTTGCTATAAGTACTTTTACCTGCTCAGCCTGAATGTGTAGTTTTCAGTATAAAAATACGAAGTTATTGTTCATGATATCAAACAATAATAAAGCAGATTAGAATATTAATATCAACTGTTCTTTGAACAACTCAATTGATAGGGAACTAGATTTCATACCTTTCAAGAAAGATTCATAGAACACTTGGTAACGTAACTTAATGGATGGCCCAAATAGTCTGTTTTAGCTATCAAATACTCTACAGATGATACAATTAATTATCAAAGACAATTGGCACTATGACATCATAACCCTTTTCTACATGCCACACAGAGTATGTTAGCTATTCAGAAGCATGAATCTGTACAGGGGAGATAAAGAGGACACTAAATACAATAGAAATTTGTGCACTGTAGACAAATCCAATAGAAAGGACATAGAAATACTGCAGATCCGTAAATCTGAGTCACTTTCTTATTTAGAGAGTGAAGTGCCAACTGCAAAGACTTGTAATGCTCTGTTTCAAATGTTACAATACGAATAAAGATTTTTGTTAGTGGCTAGAAAAATCTATATAAAGTTAACCTAAACAAAGAAAAATAACAGGTGAGAAATTTTCCTGAATCATTTTATTTTTAATTTTTATATTGAATTGCCGTGTATTTTATGCAGAACATCATCATGAATCTTAATCATCTCTACACCCCATCTCCACCAGCATCCCCACAGCCTCCCAGCTGGAACCCTTACATTCTGTCATCTCTGTTAACATCTATTGTGTCAAGTTAGTGGTCTCAAATATTCCTCAGTGCAAGCTCATCCACTGAGGTCTAGTCAGCCTATCCACACAGTCCCTCGATTTAAGATTAGCTAATCCTCACCCAACAGTACTTCAGACGTTTTTGGTTGACTTTCTCCACCTTGTAAAGTCATTTAACAGCTAGAATCTCAGGCTTATTCAGAATCTGCCAGGTAACTGTGGCTTTGTAACTTTATCATTTCTTAGGGGAAAAATTGGTCACTGAGTTAATTTCTCTTTCTGTAAGAGACTAAATTCCGACACAAGCCGCTGAAAGGTGTTTATGGAACTGGATTTTTCTACTAGCTGAAATTAGCACATTTTGTATTACTTCTTCCCTGCTAAGGATTTAAAAATATATAAATTATTTTCTTCCTTGTTCATCAGGGAGGAATTTATTTGTTTGCTTAGGGATATATCTTCAGGGTTGGGAGCAAGTGCCTTTACCAGCTGAGCCATATTTCTGCCTTAAAGAGGCAAATTTTAAGTCCATAATTTAATTTTAGTGGCACTAAAAAAGCTGAGTTCTTCCTTAAAAACCTTTTGATACAAGATCTCCCTGAGTAGCCCAGGCTGTCCTCGAAGTTATGTTGATACTCTTGTCTCAGTCTCTCAAGTGGTAGAATCATAGGCGCCATGCCTGGCTAGAAGTGAATTCTTAAATAGTAACAATGATAGTGAATTCAAGGATAGAATAACTCTTTGGGATTGAATAACTTTGGGATTGACTAGGTGAATGATTTAAAAACATTGGCTCATGTGTTTCCTACTAATCCTTCAAGGTAGCCCTAAACTCTTGTATATCATACAGAGTAGACCACAGATATGCAATAGAATAAGAATGTATAGTTTTAAAAAATTAAATGTATGTTTGTGAGTATGGGATGTAGTCATTTAATCACTTATTGAATGAATAATTCATAATGAATTGCTTATTCATTCATGAAAGAATAACATAATATACTGAACACCATAACTTGTACACATGACAATGACTAAATATGTACCTATATGTGTGGCTATGAACTCACCATGTTTATTCCATCTAACATTTCTTTCTATATTTACTATAAACTCATGGAGGGTAAGTCCTAATAGGTTTAAACAGATAGGCCATACTTGGTAAATATCTGTCAAATTATTCCTAACAGTGCCTAAACAAAGGAAAATTATTTTCAAAAAAATCATAGGAAATCATTTTCAAACAATAATTATTCATAACATTAAATTATAGTTATTATATTCTAACCCTAAAATTCAATTTTTAAAGAATTTTAAAAATTAACTCTTTGTGTATTTAACACAGAACATCTCAATCAGTCTCAATCATCTTTATACCATCTTCCTCACTGACACCACCCCATATCTCCCTAACTGGAATCATACATTCTTTCATCTCTGTTAAGGACTGTTATGTCAAGTTAGTGTCCCCAGACCTTCCTCAGTGCAAGTTCATCCACCGAGGTTCATTCAGTCTATCTAGAGTCCTTCACTTTAGAAAGATCAGCTCTTCCTCATTTAGAGATTACTAATGCATCTCTCAATTCTCATCAATGAAGCTCCCTCATGCCACAGAGAGCCCGGAACACAAAAGGTCAAAGGATGACCAAAAGATAGAGATGAAGAGTCTGCACAATGCTGGTCCTTGGACAGCACTCCTTTATTAAACTTCACCCACACAGGGCTCAGGGACTATTGTGGAAGAGGAGGAGGATTGTAAGAGCTAGGGAGATGCACGACTGTTTGGAAATAGAGTCCTACAAGCTCCTAAAGCCCTGTTCATATAAACCTATATCAATAGTGGCAACAATGCAGGCCCCATGCAAACTCAAGCAGACAATTTTTAATGAATTTTTAAAAATTATTTTTGATTATTTGAGAATTTTATATAGTGTATTTTCAAGCTGGTTATTATATTTGACAAGAATGAAAACGAAATTTGATACATACATAACTTACTTAGAAATATACAGATTATGGTGGGAAAAGTTCAGATAAAAACCTTTTTATAGAATATCCTGTTCTCAGTGAACTTATAATACTGTTTGATGGGTCCATAATTTTTCAAAAACGAAAACTGAAATTTAAATCCTTAATAAATCCAGAAAGATGGGAATAAAATTATATAAGATTGAAAATGAGAAGAGATTGTGTTCATTTGAGCAGAGATTAAGAAGGATTCAACAAGTGATGGCTTGGAGAATTTACACATATTAATGTGAACTTTGGTTTTGGTACTAATGACTTTACAGAATTGCAAGCTATCCTTTTAAAGAAGTATATATGATTTTGACCACTGAATGAAATCACAAGCAAAGTCAAACAGGGAGAAAGTGTTTATGGCTTAGAAGGAAATCTATTTGGTGAGATGATGTATTTATCAGACATCAGAAGGAAAGAATTGGTTAGAGCTGATTGGGGCCCTCGTATGAAGCTTTTCACGAAGTGCATACTTCAAGAGATGAGAAGCCATGAATGAATACATCAGAGTATAGACATGGGTAAGACTGAATTGAAGTGAAATTAGTTTAATACATGCAATAGATGGAAAATGAAGGAAGAAGGACTAGTTGAGACTCCGCCTATAAGGGTTAAGCAGATGAGTGCAAAAAGTAACAGTGATGGAGAGGACAGGTGAGTTCAACAGGTTGTGGAAGGAGTCTGTGTGACTTTACCACTGGCAGTCACCATTGGATGAAGGGTGACAAATTCAAGGATAGCTGGTGCTTTCAAATGTAGCTAATCAAGATTAAATCAGTTACTAAGGACCTGTAAAAAAACCATCAAAACTTTCAGAACGCTTTTGTTTTAAATGACATATAAACTCTTTCCATCAGCATATCCAATGTTAAAAAGAATTGAGGACACCACACCTAAAATTTTGGTTCATTTACTACAAGTTATTACTATGAAGCAATGTTTTTAAAGTGGGCTTACCTCTTTACTGTAGTCACTATCGGAGTCACTGCTAAGTTCTTCAGTATTCATATTTTCCAGATCCGATTCCCCAGGTGCAATTGGCACAGTCACTGTGAGGCTGGGATTATGAATAAATGACTGATAATCATTTTCTTCCATCAAACTTCTGTCCATACTGCTTCCAAAGACACTGATTTTATCCTTTTCCTTGTGGAAATTGTGATCTTTGCTCATCTCAGCAAGAGTGCGGTTTGAGATGTAGTTTTCCTTTTTGTTGTTTGGATCTCCTGCTCTTTTTGGGTCTTTGGAATTCTTTGGCTTTTTGGAAAATGCTTTCCGAATAAATTCACGTAGAGTCTGTTTCACATAATTTATTCCCTTCTTGATTCTGGCCACTGCAATCTGGAGGTTGTTGGCATCACTGTCTTCTTCAATTGCTATAAGATTGTCAGAACTAAAGGAACTCAACAATAAAGCCAGAAACAGGTTCAAGACCTACGGCAGGGTAGGAAGAGGGTGGAGATAAACAGCGAGACGGGAAATATAAAATAAGTGCACTTTTCAGAAATACAAACCACAATACAAACCCACAATGAAGAAAAGATAAGGAGATTTTCAGTGACTGGTAAGAACACATCAGAGCAGTCTCAATACTCTCTGCACATGTGGACATGGGGCTTGGGCAGCAGACAGTCAGCCATGTTCATGATGAATCACCATGAAGAAGAGAGAATGTGTTCCCTCACCAGCATCATCCTGTCATTTGTCAGTTTGTTTCTGTTCATTTTTGCGTTTCTTGGTCAAATTCCATTTAATGAATCTAAATGGTTCTCCTAACTCACCTATCATTACTATTTGCTATTGTGGGAAACAAACAGAACAAGAAAATTTGATCGCTGTCATTGTGCTGAAGTCATTCAGCCCAAGATTTTGGTCACTTTTCCCAGAAAATAAATGTCTCTGGTTTCAGTAGGTAGAACAGATAATATTTAGAGTTCCTGGAACAAAACGCTTTGTCCAAAGTGCTGCCAGCTTGAAACTTATTATGGCTTTTAATGGACAGCAAGTCCATTGAACCTAATTCATGTAAGACAATGAAACTAATTGCTGTCTTCACTGTTCATTACTTAGTTCCTAGAAGAAGTTACCAGAAAGGATAGAACATTTTCTACCCTTTAATAAGAGTCCTATGTGCAAGCAATGCCATCCGTGTCTTTTCTCTAAGTATCCAAGTACATTTCAGGTGTTAAGAAATAATTTTCATAGAAGATAGAAAACATGTAAATTATATTTTATATTTTTTGTATAAAAACACAGACATAATTGAGCTACAGTTTTATATACTTCTCTTCATGGCTCAAATTATCTACTTTATGTTTTTAAAATCAAAATTTCACTGGAGATTTTGATTACAACATAAACAATATGTCAAATATGTAAGTATAAGATAGCTAGTTAAAGCTGTGTGTGAAAGAACATTCTAGGTGGGTAGGCCTAGGAAACTGATGGTTAACTAGGAATGTGAATTTGAATGGACTGAAAAGTGCCAAAGAGATTAGTTAAGCAATTAGTTAAACACAGGTTTCGGAGTGTCCCTGGGGCTTTCTAGAAAGGATTGACTACGAGTGAAATACCTGCCTTGAATGCTGGCAATACAGTTCATAGGCAGTGAGCCTTGATGAGAAGAGAAAAGGAGAAAGCTTACAGCCTAGGCATTCTTTCTGCTTCCCGGCTGTGAGCTGTTCTGATCAATCCTGCTCTCCCTGGATGATGGACTGAAACTACTGAAATGAGTCAAAATAAGGTGTTCTTTCCTTAAAAAGCTTTTGTTAGAAATTTGTTGCCAGATGCAAAGTCTAACAGAGAATCAGAGAAAACAATTCTGATAATTGCTAAGAAATTTTAAGTTCTTTATTAACTGTCATATTTTTTATTTCATTGTGAAAATGCTTCCATATGTTTGTGTTTTAATGGAAATACCAATGGGGATCCCAAGATCTGTCTTACAGCACTAGTGAACTTACTAGATCTAAGTGTTCCCAAGATTATTCTAGTAGTAAGCCTATGTTATGTTACTTCTCTGGTGAAAAAAGATAATTATCTTCACTTAAAAACTATAAGAAACCAGCATTAATGATGGTCTGATGGACTGATGTAATGGATAGTGAAAATGAAGTCAATTTAATATACTTTTTATTTTTATATTAGGAAAGAAAAGAAGTATTCATGAAAATATCCTTCAAGGTCTCGCTTGAAGACAGTAGTCTTCGTTAGCGTCCTGTCTACTTTTCCAAGCTTCCCTCTAAACCCAGTAGCTTTTAATCATTTCAATAATTGAAAGTAAACCAGCCAAACAAATAAATATAAGAATTCTCTCTCCTCTCTCTCTCTCTCTCTCTCTGTGTGTGTGTGTGTGTGTGTGTGTGTGTATGTGTGTGTGTGTGTATGCCTTGGCATGTGCAGAGGCCAGAGGAGGATGTCTGGTGACCCCTCTTTTATTCTCAGCCTTATTCCCATTAGGACAAGGTTCTCTCACGAATTTGGAGCCCTACAAGCAGCCAGCAGACCTCACGGATTCTCCTGTTTCCTACTGTGCTGGCATTACAGGCTCACGTCACCATGCCTGGCTTCTGATATGGCTGCTGGGATCTGAACTCAGATCCTTATGCTTGTGCAGTAAACACTGTTATCCGCTTAACCTTATCGTAAGCCCCATGAGAATATTTTGAGATGTTATAACAGTTTAGCATATCTCTAATGTAAAGATCTCTAGAAACATAATTTTTCACTTCTTCACATCGAAACCTGTATTAGCATTAGTGGTAGTTCGTTGTTACTCAAGAGTTGAGCTCTCATCTTTATGAATCAAATTTCTGTTTTTGTTTAATATGATGGATCAATAAATAATGAGTGAAATGTTAGTGATTTATAACTAGTTCTAAGTACTTAAATGCTCATTAATGTGTCCACCTGCTTTACTGTAAATCTTTCAAAGAACAGCATTTCTCTATCGACAGTGCCCATGCTCATATGGTGCATTCTCCAGACTTGCTTCAGAGCTTCCCTTGAGTCTCAGTCTAGAGCTGCTCTTGCTTTTCTATGTGAAAAGTGTTTCTTTTAGTCTCGCTACTTATTTTGTCACTTCTTCCTTGACTTATGATTTTTCCTATGTCCTTTTTCTTGTTTCTAATAAATTATAAGCATACTAAAGACAAAGATTAGAAGACAAAGAGCTTTGGTCTTCGCTATTTTATGTCAAAATTTTGTAAGAAAAAGTAGACAATTAAATCTTGCTGCAAAAAGTTTTGTTCATTAGTTTAATATGGTACTACACTTCTGTGATCCCACCTCAGGAGGTTGAGGCAGAAAGGTCATTAGTTTGAGACCAAAAGAAAAAATATATATTTTTCTGCACACTGGAAAGATTTGTAAAGCTACCTCATACTGGTAGCCCTATCTGAGAGTAATACAGAACTATGGATTGTTAATTCATGATGAGTATTTTTTGTGCACTAAGGGCCTAATTTTCAGGGTATAATTCATTCTGCATTTTGGCCCATTTTCATTGAGTATCTGATTTCATGAATGTAGATTTTTTTTCTTAAAATATTTTATTTGTTATTTTTATTTTATGTGTATGAGTATATTGCCTGCATGTATGTGAGTGCACCCATGTCATGCAATGTCCGTAGAGGTCAGAAGAGATTGTTGGATTCCCTAGAACTGGATTTACAGACAGTTCTTAGCCACCATGTGGGTGCTAGGAATCAAACCTGGGTTCTCTGCAACAGCATTCAATGTTCTTAACGCTGAGCTCTCTCTCCAGCCTGGAATGTAGATTTCTATTCTGACCTCTGATTCAGTTTTTTATGGGAGGTACAAGGACAAAAATATTTAGTAACTTTGTTCTGAAGCCATGAAACTGAAGTGCTTATATTATGGCGTTGCTGTATTGTACGTGAAACACCTGGTGAATGATTTGATGCTTAGTGAACCACAAAGGCAAGCCAACATAGCAGATTTAAAATGTGGGTTGAGTGGCTTATGGAAGAGCATTCTATTCAATTTTCTCCTGATTATAAGCTGGAAAGCACCTACCACCAGGACAAGGTAGAAACAAGTATCAGAAGCCAAGAAAACATTGCTTGGAAAGAGAGAAACATTGCTATATTAGAACAATGGTATAGACTAGGGGGGTAGTACATTCTTCCCTAAAGGGCCAGATAATAAGTATTTGGGACTTTGCAGGCCAGAGGGTATCTACCGTAGTTCCTGTATTTGAAAAGTGAGTAAAATGTAGGTAAAATATCAATGAGTATGTCTGTGTTTCTATAAAACTATGAACTAAAATTTGAAATCCATACAATGTACATGTGTCACAAAATATTCTTTGATTTTAAAAATCATTTTAAATCATAAAAATCCCTCCTTTCAAGCATGGGATGGATTCAGCCTGCGGCCTGTTGGCTGATCTTTGCTGTATGCTAGTTTTTGCACCTCTAGAAAGCTGTAACCAGTGTTCCTATATTTTTGGTCCATTATAACTTCATTTTTGCTACTGCTAACTTAATGCATTATTTACAACGGTAGCTTCATATCCATATCTGAAGAGATTTCATTCTTTTTTCTTTTTTAAAAGAGAGGTTATCTCATAGTCCCAGCTGGCCTGGAACTCATTATGTAGACTAGGCTGGCCTTGATCTCACAGAGATCTACCTACCTTTGCCTCCCAAATGCTGAGATTAAAAGCGTGTACCACCACGCTGAGATTTCATATTTTTGAGAGATTTGAAAAGCAAAAATTTATGACTTCACTCCAAAAATGACAGAATAAAGGAGACTTTTCCTTGGAGGTAATTTTGAAAAATATAAATATAAGTTTTCTGGCCAAAAGGTATTATTTTTCTCTTTTTTTGCAGTAAAATTTTAATATTTATTATAATTATTTGAACTAGAGTTAATTTTACAACCATGAAAATAACATCATAAAATAATTTAGCAGAAAAATGTAAATATATGTATACGTCTTACATACCACGAGGTTCCCAATCACCATGACCATCATATAAACAATAAGACACATGGCTTGACCGGCAACCTCCATGCAGTCCCACATGGTCTCTATCCACTCTCCACATAGCACGCGGAACACGATCAGGAAGGAGTGGAAGAAGTCGTGCATGTGCCAGCGCGGGAGTGTGCAGTCCTCGTTGATCTTGCAGACACACTCCTTGTAGCTCTTACCAAAGAGCTGCATGCCGACCACCGCAAAGATGAAGACGATGATGGCCAAAACCAGGGTGAGGTTGCCCAGCGCCCCCACCGAATTGCCGATGATCTTGATCAGCATATTCAGCGTGGGCCAGGATTTTGCCAACTTAAACACTCGGAGCTAGAAACAGATACAGTTTAAAATTAGTCACTACAGAATTTTTTAAATCTTTCCACTCCTGAGTTCCATTCTAAGTTTAAAGTGAACTTCACTTCTTATAATATTATTATTACCTGGCTAAAATCATTTTTTTTTTTTTTTGGTTTTCATCTCTTTTTCAATATTCCTCTTGTTTTTTATACTCATCACTATGTAATTACAATACATATTAAAGAAGTGTGAAATTTTAGTTGAGGATTCAGAATTTATGATTTTAGGTGTTTTTTTAGAACTGGTGGTTTACTATTAATTTTATTTTGGTTGTTAATATTTTACTTATTTGTTTATTTTTACTTTATGTGCTTGAGTGTTTTGCTGGCATGTAGTGCACCCATGCTGCAATGTCCTTGGAGGTCAGAAGAGAGCATCGCATCTCCTGGAACTGGAGTACAGATAAGTGTTAGCTGCCGTGTGAGGGCTGGGAGCCAAACCAGGGACCTCTGTAAGAGCAGCCAGTGCTCTCAATCACAGAGCCCTCGCTCTAGTCCCTGCATTTGCTAATAATTTTAAAGCACATATTGCTTAGGGAACAATAACTTAGTATTCAATTTTTAAATCTGTAAAGTTATGGACATATTATTGTTGAAATTCTGAAAATCATAAGCTTCTTACTATGAAACAAATACTTAGATGTTGGGTTAGAAATTTTCTTATCATATTTATCTATACTTCATATTAATGTTGAACACAGTTCAAGATCCTAAAATTAAAATGAGGGTTTCTAACTCCTTAAGTATATTCGTAAACAAATGGACTTTATTGTACTAAATATTGAGACAATATTACTTTTGATCCAACTTCCAGAAGTTTTAAATAATAATATAAAGCACCCCATACCCCACCACCCCTTCATTATAGAGTGTAATGGTAAGGTTAGTATATAGTTACCAGTCTGAATGATCGCAGTACTGATAATCCTTCGACATCTGATAGGAAAAGCTCTACTAAACTTAAAGTCACAATTAGGCTGTCAAAAATATTCCACCCTACTTGGAAATACTCATATGGATCCATGGCAATTAATTTTAACACCATTTCAGCTGCGAAGATCCCCGTAAAGATCTAAATGGAACATAATGTTTGTTACTATTGGAAGGAATGGAGTCAACTTAACGATGATAATGACTACTATTAATTTAGTATTTTCAGTGTCCAAGATACTGTGCTAGACATTTTACAATGGATTTTTTAAAAAACTCATTTACTTCCATAAACAAGATATAGTTATTCATATGGTTCTCATATAGGCATTAAATGTTTAAAAGTTTGTCATTATCCTGCCAGTTTTCATCATCAAAAGATAGCATTTAAAATGACCATATTAGAAGTCCAGAGATAGAAACTTTTGACAGTTAGCAAATTACTCTTTGCCAATATATACATCTGTCTGCCTGTCTAGATACTGATGCAGTCCTTTTTTCTACTCTGACTACTCTTAGGGTTATAAAGGACATGATGACTCAACATTTGATGATCTATAAGCAGCACCAACAGAAGTATTTCACTGACACAGGGCAGATAAAGTTAGAGATCTAATGCATGGACTCCCACAGGTACATTGTAAAACATAATTCATGACACAGAAAACAAGGGTCTCAAAGAGAGAACAGTTAATCCTTCAAAACTTTCCCTTATGCCTGTTTCAGGTACATTTGATTAAAAGAATTTATCTGAACAATGTTCAAAGGGAAATGATGACATAATCTGTAAAATAATGTACTGTAAAGACATTATTAACAGGGATCTCTTGAATCTGAGGTTGTGGTGGTAAATAAGAGACAAGGTGAGTCCTCTGAGTTCATGGATACAGTAACTCAAAAGAGAAAGTATTTTTTTTGCATGATCTAGACCTGCAACGGTAATTAGAAACTAAATAGTGCTGTCTTTGTCCAAAGATGAGCAGAAAGAATGAATTTGATAACTGAGAAAGTGGAAAGTATTTGTCCAAGGTCATAACCAATATAATATATATATATATAATATATATATATAACCAAGTGCAATATAATCATAAAATATGTTAAGAAAACTATCAAAACTTTAAAGTGTTGACATATGCTGGCAGACAAAATCCACATTCACTCCAGAAATGATGATGCATATAAAAAATAATATTGCTGATTATGGGACTCAACACTACTGAAAAATTATTCTATGAGTATAGAACAGCAGACGCTTGACTTTGTACCTTATTTATATGGCAAATTCTAGATTTGTATAACTAAGTGAAGATCCACTGACTTCAAAGACAGAAGAAAATGACAAGGTTGACAACCAAAGGCAGAAGGCTGTGGGTGAATGGCTCACCCTAAGAGACTCACCAGATTTCCCACAACAAGTACATTTTTGAATTCCTCAGTCATTGGGTGGTGCTCCATAGCCATAAACAACGTGTTTAAAACTATGCAAATGGTAATTGCAAGATCTACAAAAGGATCCATTACAATAAAATAGATGAACTTTTTGAATTTTATCCAATATGGAGAGCAATTCCAGATCAAGAAGGTATGTGCAAATCTATACCACCATGGCGGACATTTTTGTCTAGACTCTTCAAGTTCTGGGGAAAACAAAGCAACAGAGAAAATGAAATCACTTGTTGCTATATTTTATTCACAATCAGATACAAATCAATAAAATGTAAAATTCAAACAAGTGTTGTGGTTTAGATTTTGCATTAAAGTGCTGTTTCTTTGAAAACATAGCATATTATATAAGTCTTATATCATGTTATCCATGAGTTCAAGCAAAGGAGGGCAGAGAAAGTTATGACTGAGAGCAGATATATGGTAACTTCTAAGTGCAAAATATGTATCCTTATATTTACACTCAAGTATCCCAGTCACCTTTCATCAAAGAAGCTTCTTCTGCACCAGATGGAGACTACTACAGAGCACCACAACTGATCACACAGACACTGTCTGAACTGCCCATGCATAATTGACCCATCTACAAGGCAACCTCCACACCCACGGCCCACCCAATGTAGAACAAGGGGTAAAGAGGACACTAATGAATCTTTCAACTCTCATTAATAAAGCTCCCTCGTTCATCAGAGGGCTAGGGAAACAAAAGGTCACAAATGGTCAAAGAGAGGAGATTAGGAGTCTATAGAGCTTGGGTCCCTGAACAGGATTCCTACATTAAGCTTCACTCACCCAGGGCTCAGGGACCATTGCAAAATAAGGGGTAGAAAGACTGTAAGAGCCAGGGAGGAGATGTATGACCTTAGGGAAATAGAATGCTACAAGTTCCTGGCAGCAATGATGTCAGCATGCTCAACACCCATGTGAATTCAAATAGACAAAAACCCAGCATGGAACTTGGGAAATGGGCAGCAGACCCCAATCTTAGCTGAAGAAATATTGGTGCTGATTACTGTTGGGTGAGGAAGAGCTAATCTTCTTAAAATGAGGATTTCTAGATAGGCTGACTAGACCTCAGTGGATGAACTTGAACTGAGGATTATCCGGGAACACTAACTTGACACAATAAACCTTAACACAAATGACAGAGTGTGTGAATTCAGGGGGCGGCTGTGGGAGGGTGCTAGTGAAGAAAAGTGTATAAAACTGATTAAGATTTTCTGAGATGTTCTGAATGAAACAGAAAAAAATTCAATAAAAATATTCAATTACAAAAAGGGAAAAAGAAGAGATAGATATATGGGCATCTCAGTGATGAAAGTATACTAACACAGGACTGAGGACATGACTCAAATGGTAAAGTGCTTGGCATGTCATGAGGACCTGAGTTCTGATACCCAGTACCCAGGAAAAAAATATGGGCACAAAGGTACACAGCTGTAATCAACAGCAAGGGAAGGCCAAGAGAGGAGAATCCCAAGGGTTTTCTGGCTGCTACTTTTGATGAATTGGTGAGCTCCAGATTCAGTGAGAGACCCTGTTTCAAAAAATTAGCTGGAAATCAATAGAAGAAAAATTCCCATGTCAAACTTTGGCCTGTACGTGCACATACACACATGCATAGACACACACACACATACATAGGCACACACACACATAAACACACACACATACACAAACACATATATATATATATACACATACACCACACACATATACACATATAGATAAATAAAGCAAAATGTACCTACATATGATGAAAAAAGAAAAGTGGTATTTCTATAAAGTAATGCTTATATTTCCTCCCTGTATCCTTAATGTCATGACCATATGGAGACGCTTCTCTTTTGTAGTATACAGGTGAAAATACTAGAAAGCCCAGAGACTAGAAATGCTGACATAAGGAAGCCCCATGTGATGTATACACTTCACCTCATGAACCCTTTTGCTTCTCCACATGGTTTACAGGGTGGATAAACTCATCAGAGCCCTGGATGTAGAGTTAGCCTGTGGACAAGGTGAACCTGGAGCATACTGAGGGATTGGGTGGGAGCCAGCATATTTCCAAAAGTTGGCTCCTTTTGATACTCTATGTACTAGAAGAGAGAAATTCCAAGACTATGTAGTTTCTATCATAGAAAGAGTAAGTGAATCACATAGCTCTTGGGTAATCAAGCTTTCTGCATCAGTTACTGTCAAGTAATTAATTTTTGAAAGGTCATTTTGCCCTATATTGTTTTTAATCATAAATAAAACAATCAATCTTTTAAGCACATGAAAATGATTGTGTGTCCATTTTCCCTAATTATCTTTATTGTTGCATAAACACTATATTATCTGCTTGAATTCTTCCAAGGAATTTCATGTAACTGGCTAAAGGCAACTTGAGTTTATTTTATTTTTATTTAAGCATCTGTAAGATAAAAATGTGATCACATACCTTCCACAGTGTTTGTCAGAATGCTGGCTCTGCTCATTGCTCTTTGTCTGAGATGTGGGTCACTCAGCATGTCCTCTGACAGGAAGTAAGAACTGGAGCATCTTTTCCTACGTATTTGATGGGTTGTGCCCTGAAAAAAAAGATGATTGATTACAGTCTTAAGAATAGAATTTTAATAAAGTGTAGGTCTAAAATAAAATCTTGCTTAGGTAGCTATAGTAAAAAGTAGAGATAAAAAGTAGAGATTAGATTAGTAGGCTCAAATGATGGCTCTACTATTTACTATATTTAGTTATTCCCATACTTAACACTTCATCATAAGTAAAATAAGGATAATCCAGTTCTTGTTTATCACCCTTATGAAGTTTGAAGAAACAAAGGGTTATTCTTAAAAAATATTTTATTTATTATTTTTATTTTAAGTGAATGAGAATATTCTCTGCATGTATCAAGTGCATCCATGTTGTGCATTGCCAGAGGAGCTCAGAAGAAAGCATCGAATCCCCTGGAATTGGAGTTTTGAATGGTCGTTAGCTGCCATGTGGGTGCTAGGAACCAAACCCCAGTACTCTGCAAGAGCATCCATTGCTCTTAACCGCTGAGCCATCTCTCCAGCCCGTATAAAACATCATTCTTATTATAATGTGTGCTTACCAGGGAAAAGTCTTAAATGGAAACATCTAAACAAGAGTTGTAGGGGTTTGCATGTAAAAGGTTGGAACTCAGATTCTCTTGTTTCTTTAATTATTGTTGTTGAGGCAGTGACATTAATGAAAACTCCTGTAAGAATTGCTTCTCATTGCAAAAGAGGTACCTTATAACTTGGTGGATAAGTGATGATAAATGACTCTTGAAAAGGACATTTAAGAGTGATGGGAACTGTAGAAAAATGGAGAATACAAGCTCCATGTGGAAGGGGTGACCACAGTTCAGCTCTAAAAGTCATTGACATGCAGAATATGAACTCAACCATGCCAGGCACTTTAATTTGAAAGTGAAAATGCCTTGCTTTGCCAACATAGCAGCTGACACAAATTTAAAAGACTACATTGGTCTTTTAAAATACTCACACATGCTTACACATATATACATACACACATACACACTCAGCCCCATATACTTTCACACACAGAATCTCTCTCATACACAGTCTGACACACACACACACATACACACACACACTCATTCTCTCTCACACACATACATCGACAACTATACAGCTGTACAGCTATCATCTACCTGTCTGTATGCAGTAAGCAATAGATATTTTACAACATGTATCTACTTACGTATTAATAAAGTTCATATAAACATATAAGTATAGGTTTTTAAAACTGTATAGTTACAGAAATATGTCATATATGTGTGCTTATAAAAATACAGATAGGCATAAAACATGCTTGTATATATGTATATGTTCACATGTTATAACATAAACAAAGAATTTTAACAATTTATGGAAGTCTCTTTATGCTTTGTCTGCCATGCTCTCTAATTTTCTATTTTCCCACAAATCAAATTTGTTTGATTACACAAATTCTTTTTCACAGATTTATGTCTCAAGTGTTCAGATTATATTTTTTCTCATCCAATAGGCAAGTGTTTTCATGCAAGCTGCAAATTTTGCCAGACTTTTATGATGACTGCATTTCTAATTCCTAGGCTTTTATAGTTTTGGCTTTAGGTTTATGACTTTGATTTTTCTTTGGTTAAAAAATAAACTGTTAAATAAAATACTTCATTTAAAAATATGAAATAAGCTTTAAATCTGACACAAATTACATACTGTTTTACAGGTTACAGACATCATTGAAAAGCAAAGAATAAGTATAATTTCACTGAAGTTTAACATGCTGTTTTATAAGGAAAAACACCTTGACAAAAAGGCTTAAGCTATACCGTGCAAGCACAGAAATTGCAAGTTACTCAGAGCACATGCATTCTTTCAAACTATATTGTTTGCGTGGCCATAGCTTTGATGGAACTTTATTCTCAGTTGAAATACACTGGCTGCTAATATAAGCATATGAATGTGTAGCACATGATGAGAGCTTGCTGGGTTACTGGCAGCCCTGGCTGATATTCAGTAACAGCATAACAATATAAATGGGCTAAATATATACCCTAGATGCTCCAGGAAGTTCTCACATTCAAGCTTAATGAGAGATTTTCTTCTAACCTTAGTGATCCAGAAACACTGGGAAGTGTTGTGTATTCTTCAAAATTTGCACTTCCTTGTATTAGGGTATGTATTTGGATATGTTAGATTAATAGACTATAGATAAAAGCTATTTGAAAATAAAAACAGTGCATTTCATTTGTTGAGAGGCATAAGCATAGTCATTCTGCATTATATACAAGGTCAGAAGCCTACTATGCATAGGAGAGACAGTGAGGACTGAGGTAAAAAGCATTCCTTGGGGCTCAGGGCCTCTGTGTAAATGTCTGAGCTGTACATGAGCTATAGTTAAATTTGAACAGGCTGCTTTATTTCTCTGTGCCTCATTTTTCCCATTTGCAACAATAGTAATATATCACCTAATACAGTTGTTGAAAAGCTTAAGTTTGTGTTTGTTGTTACTGTTGTTACAACTACTTATGTAAGATCCCTTGCAATAAGTACATATTATGGGACCTGAAACAAACAGCAGGAGATGGGAGAAATCAAAATTTCTTTGGAGAATTGAACTTATAGATTAAATAAGACCAGCCTTCTCGATGCATTTTTGTGCTGTTGTATCTTTTACAAGCTGTTCTCAAAGGCATGATGTACTATCTGTAATAGCATCAACATGTAAGTACTCTTTTCCTAAAGTGGCATATAAAATATCTTGAAAAATTTTAAAGTATGTTTATTTGTGTGTGTTTCTGTGGTGGTATGCACATGTGAGTCCATATGCTCATGGAGGCCAGAAATCTTCAGGTCCTCTGGGACTGGAATTACAGGTGATGGTGAGCCACCTAGCCTAGGTGATGTGATGTAACACTCCTAACTGTTGAGCCATCTTTTCAGACTCATAAAATATCTTTGAATTAGGTAACTATAACACCTGGCATGAAGATTAAACTAATGAATTAAAGGCTTGTTTCTACAGAGAAGGTATCACAAAATGCAGAGCCATTCATGGGCTAGAGAGCAGGCCCCAGCAGAGAGAGACCCTCTGATGCAAGAAGAGCCCAGCCATGCCTGAGCTATGGAAAACATCCTTACGCTGTCGTCGGAAGTTGCCTTATCTATTATCACCTCTGGCAGAAGCTGTCCATTGGGGAGCATGAGGGCTGAAGGTCCATCAACCAGCGACACCACGCCATTGCAGTCCACCGCACTGTGCCTCTTCCCGTTCACCGGCAGCATTGGGGGGGACCTACTGGCCTGGCTGATGTTACTGCTGCGCCGCTCCCGGGGTCTGTGGGGCACGAAGAGTGAACCCCGTCTGCTCTCGTTGTCTCCAAAAATGCTATGCTCATCATCAGCGAATTCTGTCTCAGATCCTATGTCTTTTCCTCGACCTTTCAAACTGAAAAGACTTGTCTTGCTGCTGCGCCTTGCAGAAAACAAGGAGCCACGAATGCTGAGTGGTGACTGCAGGGGAAATAAACAAAAGACAGAGTGTCTACTGGAACTTCTGCAGTAGCAGCAGACTTTATGAAATGACCACTAGATCTATGGACCTCAGGGCATATGATCCTGAGTTTGTTTAAAAGAAATATCTTTAAAAGCAAAGCAACTGAACGAAAAGACAAATTCTAGTAAACAAAAAAGCTGGAATAATTTGAAGAATCAGTCCTTTAGACCCAGGACAATGGCTTGTCCAACTCTACCGCTGTATTGTACACTGATCTCTGCACTGGTTAAAGCCATTCACTTTGCTATATGGACGTAGTGCTTAGAAACAAACCGAGTACTCACACTTGCCATTTAGCTTTTTAATTTATCAGACACTACGCTCCATAGGAAATTGAAATTTAAAATGAATTACTAGTGAGTGTGAGAACGACTTTCAGGAGTTGTTTCTCTCCTTCTGCCATGTCCTCTGGGGATCAAACTCAGGTTGAGAAGTCAGTGAGGCGCGTGCTTTCACCCGGCTGTGCTGTCTCACCCACTTCAAACTGAAACTTTCTTAACGTCAGAGCCCATACTGATGTCTCTTTGTTATTTTACATTGATTGCTGGTTGATGCACTGTTGATGCACAGTTATTTGTGTTTTAAAAGATCTAATAGTAGTGAACTTAGAACAATAATATAATTTGGGAAAAAAGTTTTTGCCAATTAAACAGGGGAAATCTCTTTGTTTCATATGGCTCGTGTCCAGGATAAACTGTTTCTATAGATGAAAATCATGGCAGATTACTTGGGAGCATCAAGTTCAATAAACATTAACACTCACTATGTAAAGGACAAGTGGCAGGTATTGGGAACAATGGGAAATGAATATGACAAAGTTTCTCCCTTCAACCCATCCCAGACTTGCTCTTGCCATCTTTCTTTTTACTGGTATCTTATGGGTTCAAGCTCTGTCTCTCCTAGATTCTGTTGTATTTACAGAGAAGGATGAACTCCTTTATTTCTGTGTTTGTCTGGTGTGCCTCTGTAGACTTAGTGGCAGAACCTGGGATGAAGATGACAGTAATTCTGGGTGAGGTGTAGAAGAGGAGATTGGGAGAATGGAGAGGACAGAGTAACATTAGTGGGGAGGGTCATCTGAGAGAAAAGGGGAAGACAGTGTACTGCGACGACAGGAGAAAAGAATGAAGAAACTCATTTAAATCAGAACTATACAGGTGAGCACATAGCTCAGTTGGTAGAGTGCTTGTCTGGCATGCAGGAAGCCCGGGGTTCAACTCGCAGCCCTGCATCATCTTCCATGGTGGCTCATGCCTATAATCCTAGGACTGGAGAAGTAAGAGGATCAGATGTTTAGGGTCAGCCTTAGCTACGAAGAGTGTCTGAAGCCAGCCTGGGGGTTGGACAGAGTGGGGACAGAAAAAGAAAAGAAAAGAAAAAAAGAAAAGAAATATGTGACTAAGTAATAAGGCAAGGAAGGAACGGAAGCATTCAGGAAAGAGTGTGGACCCTAGCTAGACAAACTGAGGGGTTCAGCAAGGTAGGGAGGGAAGGGGAGAGAGTAGAGCCCATTTGTGATCTGGAGATGTGATCCTTGTTCTTTGTGGTTACAACTGGACAATGACTGATAGATGTTTCATGTTCATGACTCGGGTGGGGATGTTTGATGGTGAAACTGACAGCACCGGAGCAGTGGCTCATCCCACTGACAGCTGGCTCATCCCATGGGTCTACACAGTGTTGACCTGAGACATGGGGGTGTCAGCGGAAAAGGCAAGACAGAAAGAAATTCCATAGGAACTGTGTTCGTGAATCAGTTAGAAGCTTCTGTACCTGTGGTGGTAGATGTCAAAGACGGAGCAAATTCCAAATCGGGTGTCTGGTGCTCAACAGTGTGGAACAAAGAGGGACTAATCTAAAGTTAGGGTATTTCTTTTAATAAATGAGGTGTTAAAATATACTGACTAAATATGGCTATGAAAACCAAACTGTAGGGTGAAAGTTCCTGCATTTCATTAGTATTCTCAAGGACAATACGTTTTAGGAAATCTGTATCATTTGTTTCTTTAAAGGATATGACAATTCTGAACCTGTAAGCTTTGTTGAAGATGAGAACTTATATAAACAACAACAGCAACATTAAAACGGTATAGATCTCTCTTCTTTCCACAAACGAAGAGAAGAGTAAGTGTTTTACCTAAAATATGCAGAAGGCGCCTCTATTCCTCCCCAGACCTGCCCTGAGCTCAGCAGGGAGCCCTGAGCTACCTTTTGACTGCGGAGACATCACCTGGCTAGGGTGCTGTGCTACCTGATTAGGGGTGGACAGTCTCCTCTCACCCCTATGCTACACGATTAGAAGTAGTCTCCTTTGGTCCTGCGATACCTGATTAGGAGTAGACAGCCTCTTTTCGCGGGCATGACGATGTCCTTCGACCCCAAGATGGAAGCTTTTCCTTCGGATACTTTCCTCTGACTCTGACTTGGACAATTTCTCCTCATCGCCCTTTTCCTCTCCGCTGGAGAGCTTCTTCTGGTTCTTTTTCTTTCTTCTGTTTCTTCTTTCTTTAGCGCTCTTTGAGCTCAGTTTGGAGGTTTCAGAAGAACTCTCTGACAGACCCATAATCCGGCTCCGCCCAAGGCTGGTGTATTCAGCAGCTGCAGCAGCAATCGCCTGTTGGACCAAGACATTCCCAGTAGGTAATTCTCAAATTCTGAGAAACCGTGTGACAGGGCACCCCACATTCATCCACTTAATCACCCGCTGCATGAAGCTACAATCCTTGTGCAAGAAGTACCACGTTTCATTACACTGTAACCAGCAAACATATAAAATATGTATTTGTCCCTCTCACACACTTCATAAAGTCGGGGAAATCTTTGCAATTCAAGTATTACATATTATTAATTTTCTTACAGTAAAGCAAATTAGAGTATTATGTGTTAAAGCATTACAGGTAGTTTGCAGTACAAAATACACATAAATTGTGTGATAAGACAATGTGTTTGCATACCAGGTTAACATAAGAATCAGGCACTCTATTAGCTTAATGAGATTGATCATCTGAAAATAAAAATGAATTACTAAACAATAGTGTGTTAAAAACTGTAAGGCTTTAAGACTATTTACTATTAAGATAATTATCTCAAAAGAGATATTAAAACCCTCAAACCCCTAGGTTGTACCTGCCATAGTCTGATACCTGTATCACATCACTGTAAAAAAAAGTTGTTTTTTGTTTTTTAAATAAAAAGTAACAATAGCAGGTTCAATCTTAGGATCTATGACTTTCCCGGTTATTTTGCTAAATGGTCATTTTGGTAAATTGCTTTCTAAATATTTTTGTTTATACTCATAGACCTGGGCTGCTCTCAGTCTTGGTTAGAGAGACTGCTTTTTTGCAGTGGACAGTAGTCAATGTACAGATGTATAATTGGTTAAAATGCTGAGAATAAGAGATGGAGTGTTCAGCTCCAAATGGGGCATCTTTATTAACTCCCACTCCTACCCCAAGACTCAGGGAACAACACAGAACATGAGGCGGAAGATCTGTATGAGCTAGGGGCTTGGGAGGAGTGCTGTGACATGCTGCCCTCTGAGCATGGTGTCTGTCACACGCCGAAACTGACAGCAGCTGGGGTAACCAGCTGTAGAATAAGCCAGACACATTTCCAGCAGAGAGGGAGGAGGAGCTTTCCAGGCTCCACCCCTTACTGGGAGCTATTGGCTATTAATAACCCCTGCAGAAAGGAGAATAATTTTCTGTGGTTTTCCCATGTTGCAGTGGATGGCCCCGTACCCATGCACATCTGAACACCAGTAAGTGGAGGTAGAGAGTTACAAAAAAAAAGACGTGAAGTTGGGAGGAGGAGACGGGGCTTTGGACTTGGGAAGTGGGTGGTGCATATGATCCTATTTTATTGTGTATGTGTGTGAATTCTCAAGAGCAAAGAGAAATTATTTAAGAAGACTTAAAAAGCATAGAAAAAAATTTTAAAATGGCAAATAAGATGTAAATAAAAAATAGAAAAGGACTTATGACCTTACCCTCAAAAATCAGTAGGCTAATATTTCTCCCAGCCTTTTTTATGTTTTAATAACTTTAAAATTGTGATTGTATCCTATCATTTGACCCATCATTATTTTAATAACTTTTTCCTCAAAGAATTTTCTCAAAACACATAATTTTAAGGATGAATAAAACTTTAAGACACAAGAAAGAATATCACAATCTTATTATGAATTTTCCAGTTCTCAAAATTTATTTTTTGTTTGAATTTTGGTATTATTTAATTGCATATGTTTGTTTATGAAAGTTTCTGTGTATCACAGATGATTGCCTTGGGCTAAAAATATTTGAATCCTTGAAATGCATAACTAGCTCAAATCATTAGACAAATTTCAAAACCTTTGGTAAGTATTTGAAATTAGTTTTTTTTTTTTTGTCATGCAAGTCTTCTTAGTCTTTTCTACTGAGCTTCATCCTTGGAAACAGCATTAGCAGAGTCTGTGACTTACCTTTAAGTGCTCACAGTATTCGTATAACTTATTTGCAGATTTTCTCTTAAAAATGCTTGCAATATTAACAGAAATTGATGAATATTTTGCTTTCTGCCTCATAAACTAGCCTTGGCATTACACTAATTTTCTTATTAGTTTTGAGGTTAGCTTCACAAGAGATAATTAATGCCTGGTACTACAAACTCGGTTAAAAACCCAAGACTAAGGAGGTCTTAGGCTTTAGTGTGGTTATGGGGAACTTACTACTGCTAAGCTACGCTGACGTGGTACCAAGCTATCTTCTAAATACTTATGGTTATGCCTATAGACAGATGCTGAGTCTTGGCAAAGTGGCAAATGTAGAGGTGCATGCTTGCTCAAGATAGGAAGGCTCAAGGAACAAAGCAGAAGTGGAGCCAGGAGGAGTCTAAGAGCTCAGGAAACAGGGAGAACTGTGAAATTCTATGCTGTGAACAGGACAGAACAAGGCATTTGTGATGTTAGAGCAGTGGTGGCTGCCAGTGGTGAGTCTGCATAAGACTGGGCCTGTCAACAGTCAATCATAGTTGGGAAGTTCTCCATGGACCCCATTCCTCCAAGCTGACTTATGAGCTGCTGATGGATTCTGGAGGAGAGGCAGACACTTTTTCAATTATGTGGTTGCTGATGACCTAACTCACCATACTCTTATGACAAAGAAACCCAAGATCAGGCAGACAGCCCTAGTTAAATTCAGTACATCACAAAACAAAACAAAAAGATGTGAATGTGGGAAAGGGACTTAGTGTGTATGAGGAGGAAATAGTATTGGGACGATGGGCGGAAAACAAGAGAGGGTGATGACGACAGCCATCAGAATGCACTGCACATGTAGAAAACCATCAAAAACGACTAAAGTAGTATATGCAGCTCTTATATTTGAGGATTCTGCATGAACTGGCCCGTAGGAGCATTCTGGGTGAAGGGCTTAGAAACAGCCTCCAAACATCTTCCATGAGAACTAGGAGATGATTCTTGGGAAGCTATCAGTTTTAACTCAGTTTAGAGCTGGTTCCTTCAACCTTGCCAGAAACAAAGAAAATGAAACTTATAGAGGAAATATAACTGAGGAAAATTTTCCTGGGACTCTGCCCTTCTACTTGTAGAGTAACAGACAATACCTCAGCTTCTTCTTGCTCTTTTTTGAGTCGGTCTAACATCTGTTGAAATTCTAGCTCTTTCTGCTTAGCTTCTTCGATGTTGGCCTGGTTCTGTTCTTCATAGGCCATGGCTACCACAGCCAGGATCAAGTTTATCAGGTAAAAAGATCCCAGAAAAATCACCACAACAAAGAAAATCATGTAGGTTTTGCCAGCAGCACGCAGAGTCTAAGGAGAAACAGAAATTGTTATTTTAATAATACAGTTTTTACTGTATTTTTCAGTGTCAGTGGTATATGAGGCACATGTAAATCAGATATTTTGTATAATTCCATGCTGTAGAAATATAAAAGAAAAAATTATGTCTTTGAGGAAAACAATCAGTATTAAAAGTCAATCCATGACTTAGTACAAAGGATATAGCAATGTAATGGAGCAGTACTAGGCTCTAATTTTTCACTATTATGTTCTACAAACATGCAGGGATCCCTTATTTTTCTGTCTTTCAGAAATTATTAATAAAATTAGCTCTTATACTTGCTTTTAACCTTTTGAGAGAGCACCTCTGATTGTTGAAATCTTATTCTTGGAGCTGGAGGTATGGTTCGGCAGTTAAGACCATTGCATTGCCTGCTCTTACAACGACCCTGGGGTCAATTCTAGCACCCACATAGGAGCTAACAACCATTCATAGTTCCAGTTCCAAGGGATCCCATGTCCTCTTCTGGTCTCACTGGGCATTACAAAACCCAGATTCACTTACATGCATGCAGGCAAAACATTCATACACACAACAATAAAGAAATAAATAGATTGAATCCTATTCTTTTTTAGCATAAAGTGTTATAGTTTTTAACCTTAGCATAGGAAATTGCTTCTATCATGTGTTGTATTTTAAAATTAATTCAACATACACTAGGCATGGTGGTGTACACCTTTAATCCCAGAACTTGGGAAGCAGAGGCCAAGCAGATCTCTGTAAGATTAAGGCCAGCCTGGTCAAAATAGCAGTTCCAGGACAGTTGGGCTGCAGAGAGACCCTGTCTCCAAAAGACCAAAAGGCAAAAACAAAAACAAAACAAATAAATTAATTCAACATAGTTTAGAGATATTAACTAAAAGTATTTACTTCTCAATCTCTGGTGCGCCAATACTTAGCTACTTCATTTCCTGTTCTATTACTTGATTGTTACTAATTGCTTCTCTTGAATGAATTTTTAATAGTGGAGTTATTAAGTCGGTGAATATATTCATTTTAGTTTTCACTGGAACTTCCATGTTACTGTCTCTTTTAGTACTATAAATGTGTGACTTTCTGTGCTTTTCCTTTTGTAAAATCATGTCAAAGTTGATTCAATTTGCATGTCTTTAATTTTGAGAAAGACTGACCTCTTTTTCTACATTTAAACATTGGAACCTGATCTTCTGGCTGTGGTCCCAGCTACAATGTAAGATGAAACAGGAGGGTCCTGTGAGCACTTCAGCTCAAGGTCAACTTGGAGGGTATTGAAACTCCACTCTTGCCCTCAAATTACTCCTGCTACTTTTATTTTCTTGTCAAGAGTACGTTTATATAATTTTTACCATCATTTGTAATATTCTCAGAAAGTAAGCAAATATAAAGTGGGCCAAAGAAAGCAATTCTGAGAAAGTTGATGCACTATTACTTGGAATAACAGAATAATCATTTCAGTCACTTTCCTTATGGGATTGAGTGCTGAGAATATATAATAACGGTTAAAGCCCATAACTGCACACTGTATCAAGACGTTCACACCCACATTAGAAGAAATGGTGACCATGTGAACAGTTACTGCAGGAGAGCAGAGCTGTTAGCTGAGAATATCTAATGGTCCTGGAGTCCAGAGGAGGGCTGACTTAGGAAAGCAGCTGACTTAGGAAAGTTTAGAGACGTGAGTTGAGTCTCTGATTGTAAAAAAGAATTAGAAAATAAAGCCCAATAGCATGTAAATATGGGAGAGTCTCCTGTGCTCAAGATGCGCCAGGCACTCTGGGAGAGCAGGATATACGAAGAACACCTTGAGAAAACACTGCAGAATGTATTCTGTTCTCTGCCTACCACCCAGTGAATGACGTACCGAGGAAGATGGAAGAACTCAGAATCAGCTTTGCTCAAGAAGTATAAGAAAATTACTTATGAAGTTAAAACCCCCTGTTCTAATATTGGTCAATAAACTACTTGTAATTTTAGTAATAACTAGAAAGGATTCTGACATTGTCTGCAGAAGTAAACAGCTCATCCAACAGTGAACAACATATACCAGACTCTGACAGTAATGCAGAGATGCCTGTCTCTTGGCACTCACCTGTTGGTAAAGGTTTTCCCAGTAATCTTGGGTCATTAGCCGAAAAAGGGCTAAGAAGGCCCAGCTGAAAGTGTCAAAGCTTGTGTAGCCATAATCAGGGTTTCTGCCAGCCTTCACACATGAGTACCCTTCTGGACACTGACTACAGATGAAAAAGAACAGTGTAGATCAGAATGTCATCAGCATACGTGCTAGGGAGAACGAATGAAAAGCATTAAGCTCAAGGTTCCTTTGGCGGGGGGTCAGTACTGTGTAACAACTAAGAGCAATCACATAATTTGGAATCAGAAAGAATGAGGTTTAAATCCTACTCCACTCTTTACTAGTTGATGATCTTGCCAATTAAATTCTCAAAGATACAGTTTCCTCTTTTTGTGAAAGCAACATAAAAACACTTACCTCAAAAAGATAGGACTGATATTTAACTTACATAGGGTGATGTATGCAGATTTTTAATATACTTGCAGCACATAGGGACCATTTAGTAAATGGTAGAGTTATTAGCAATAATGCCATCACCATCATCTCAGATCAATAAAGTTTGGTATGAATGCCTCTGTCCACATGGTTTCTCTAAAAGTTATTCATGGAGTGAATTAGAACCAAGAACAGCTAAGATAGAACATTTGTGAAATCTCATGAGGATCTGTATCTTTAAGACATTTTCATTCTCAAATTGATAGATTGGTTTTACCCTTGGATAAACCCAGTGTTCTAAAGATTTCTGGAGGGGCAACAGTGTAGATTTTCACATTTCCAGTGTTCACAGAGGCTGATGGACAGATGCTAGATGGGAGGGAGAGCAAGAAACAGTGTTCTGCTACAAAGGATAGTCAGTACACATGAGAGATAGTACAAGAAGTATTTGCATAAGCAGGAAGTTCTTAAAATACCTTTAACCTAGCCTATAGGATCCTTTTGTGCAGAGTGGCCAAAACAGTACACTCTGATACCTATGAGTCATATTAAATGAACAATGAATAGAAGAACTTTGAGATGGAAAGAGATACTGATTTTTATTCTTCTTTCCAAGAAGAAAGACCTCAAATCAACTTTTAATGGGTTTTCTGGAAGTAATTCTTTAATATATTAAGACTTACATGACTAGTATCTTGTTTAAATTTAAAGCTTTCCAGAATATGTGTTAGCTATAAATATTTTAAAGTCTGGACTCACTGTTAGAATAAATCAATTAATTCCATGAACTCCATGAAAACAATATAGACTCAAAGTTGCTTATCAGTAAACTCATTGAGCATGTATTTTCTTTTGTATCATTTATACTAAAAACAAAACAAATGTTACATACCCTGAATCTGTGCTGAAACCACAAAGGAGAGCATCTTTGGATCCCTCCAAGTAATAAAAATATTCTGTTTAGGAAGAATGTGAACAATATGGCATTACAGAGTGTAAAGTTTAAAAGTGATATAGCAGGTAAATTAATGAATCTAGACATATATAGAAACATACAAGCCTGATCCCTGGCAAAGAGAATTCATTTATTGATTATATTTCATGTATTATTCATCAAATATCTAATGACAACATTTTATGGGCCAGTGAATGAATATGAAGGCAAACATGATAAACAAAATCATTAGCTCTGCAGAGTTTCCATTATGTCTGGTGAACACGGATGTTGGAGCATGGAAAGATAAAGCACTTAACAAGTAAATAAATATGCATAGTAATTTCAGAGAGTGGTTACTTTGGATCTTCAGTGCTTTCCTGAAGGCTTGCCCCTGCAATGCACAGAGTTCAGAGGTAGTTAGTGCCTTGGGAGATCATTGATTCAATCACAGGGGCTTTGTCTTCATGAATGGATTAATCCATTATGGACTCGAGCTTAATGGGCTATTGAGAGATAGTGAAACCTCTGCAGGTCATGTCTAGTTAGAGGAAGTTGGTCATTGGAGATTTGTCCCTGAAGGGTGCATTTTTTCTTAGCCCCCACCTCCCTCTCTTCCTTGCTCTTTTCTGCCTCCTGACCATCATGAGAAGATCAGTTTGTTTTGGCTACAGTCTCACAGCTGTAACATTCTGTCTAAGCACAAGATCAGAACAGACTGAGTCAAGTAACCATGGACGAAATCTTCTGAAATATTGACCCAAAAAGTTTTTTTTTTTTTTCTAATTTTTAAATTGATTTTATTATCCTTTTGTCACAGGAAAAAAAAACCAGTAAGCTACAGCTGCTCTAAAATAAATATATTAAAACAACAAGTTAAGTTATGGGCAAGAAAGGCTTTTCTAAGGAGATGACATCTGACAAAGAAGCCGTTTGTCATATACCCTGAGTACAGGCTTTTGGGCAGGCAGAAGGGCAAGTGCAAAGACTCCAAGGCAGAGAATTTGGAGTGTGGGAGAAACAGACTACAGTGTGATGATGATTGACACTGAGTGTGAAGGCCAAGAAAAGTGTGGGAGGAAGTCACAGCACACGCTTTTGCATATCAAAGAAAGAGTTTGGATTTTAGGAGTAGAAGCAATGTAAGTGTGATATCATTAGTATTTTTGAAATCCCATGTGGTTGCCTTGTAAGCCTACATTCTGTACCAGTTGTTCAAGGACAAGATGTATTATTATTAAACTTTTATTGAATGTCAGAAAAAAGTAATCCACTGGCTTGTACAGAAACTCTTTGTTTTACATAAAAGATGTTAGTAAAATGGTAAAGCATCTTAGTATGAAGTGGAGATATAAAGGAGACTGTGCACAAATTGTTTTCAAAAAGCTTCAGGGATGTTGTGTCAGACACATTAAGACAGGAAAGGCTAAGATGCAAATTTCTTTCCTTTTTACTTCCCTTTGCCTTTCTTTGACACAATATTTAGCTATGTAGCACAAACTATTTAGAACTTATATAACCAAGGCTGGGCTCAAACTCTCATCATTCTACCCCAGCCTCCCAAATGCTGAGATTACAGATATGTATAACCACACCTAACTTTAATGATGTAATTTTCCATATATAAAGCTACAGGACACTCACGGAGGTAAGATGATCTTAGGATTAACCATGAAACTCATATGTAGTGCTCATCAATCACTACAACTGCCTTACAAGAATGGGCTCTAGGGCTACTTGAAATTGTGCACCACCAACTACTATTTAATTCTGATAAGAAGCCCAGCAATGAAAATAGCTCATTTTATTCTTGTATAATGCTTTAGAATACTTTCCAAACAAGTAGCCATTAAATCCTTAGACTAGTTGGCCTCAAGAGAATTTAATCTTGCTATCCAAAGTAAAGGGGAGATGCATTGGAAAAAAGTAAATATTGTATATAATCTAAAATAAGATGGTTCTGAAAGATATCAATCATAATTCATTAATTTCACCATTAGCTAAATGCTGAGAAGTGAAGATGTATATCCAGGGGTGGGATATAGTTCAGTTAGCAGAATGCTTGTCTAGCACACATGAAGCCCTGAGTCTGATTCATAGCATGGCATAAACTAGGTATGGTGGCACATGCCTACAATCCCAGTACTTGAAGGTAGATGTAGGAGGATCAGAATTTAAAGGTCTTCTTCAGCCTCAGGGGTAAGGTTGAGGACAGTCTTGGATATATGAGACCATGTCTTGAAAATAAAAATGAAAGGAAAACGTATGTCCACACCAAAACCTCATAGTCAAAACAATATTTATTTATTTATTATAATCCAAAACAGAAATTAGCTATGATAATTAAACTTGTTAACTTGATTGGATAGAGAATGCCTATGAGATTGAAGTGCTTTTCTGTGTGTCTTTGTAAAGTGTTACTGGAGACAATTAGATCATGAGGTTCTCACCTAAGGAGTGGTGTAATCCATTCATACATTAAAACTTGCACTGACCCCTGGGAAAGTGACAGAGCTATGGCAGTGGGTGAGGCATGTTTGAAGGAAATAAATCTTTGGGAGATCTGTCTTTGGATGTTGCCTTGTGCCCTTCCTGTTAGGCTTTACTTTGCTTTCTGGCAGCCATGAGTAGAATTGCCGAACAGGCTTCCACTGCAAGGACGTTCTGCCTCACTGTGGACTTAGAACCATGAGAGTCAAGGTCTACGCAGTCATGCTATCTCAAGGCATGGGCTTCCCATCTTGTTTCCCTTAGGTTGCTGCCTCAGGTTTTTGGTCATAGTGATGACAAAACTGACAGAGAAACAGGGTAAATGTCTATCAACTGTAGAGTGTATAAAATATTATAAATACGCAAAATTAAATATTATTACACAAGTAAAGAAATGAATAATTGATCGATACAACAACATGGATGAATTTTGAAACATTTTGATAATGAAAGAAGCTAAATCCCACAAGCCAGAGTTGTTTGTTATATTAAATGTGCAGATTAGGTAAATTCATGGAATTGGAAAATAATGTTTAGAATGAGGAGTGACTACCAATGGGCAATGTGTTTATTTTGGGAATAATGGAAATATTTTATATCGGGTCTCAGTGATGGTTGTGTAACTTTGTAAATGTAGTAATGAAAGCAGAAATTGTACATTTTGAAAGTGTTATTTTATAGTAAATTATTTTTGTAATAGAAAGAATGTAGTATAACTGCCAAGATTTAGAGGTGTGATAATTCCCAGATTTCCACTAACATACATTTGGGAAAACAGTGGAAAAATCACAAAAATCGGTATAACAAATAACTAAATTAATACTCCAGAATTAACCTATTAATTTCAAGACCAATGCTATAGGAACAACACAACGTATTTCTATGGTTAGATCTAATTGTTCTTATTCATAAAGACAGGTTTAGCAACTCCACATGACTTGGGCCTTTGGAGACAGAGAGCACATTTCCAAAAAAAGAAAAATAATACAACTCTGAGAAAACTATGCAGGGACTGGGTTGGGGAATGGTGTGCACATGTGATACGCTATATTCCTCGAGGTGCAGTTCCACCAGGAAAGTGATGTACCTGGAGACGGGCTAAGCCCTAGGAGCAGGGAAGACCAGTATGGTAGATTTTCCAAAAGACCTATCAATTAAATGTCAAACTTGCAAAAATAAGAACATACTGTGTTATCCTGATAGAACCACACTATTCTAATGCTGAAGGGTTCTCAGCGAAACACTGCATGAAGTTTACTTTCACCTGGAGCAGCAAAAAGGGGAGTTTGGTAAGCATCAAAGTGGATGATGAGTAATAATAAAGGAAATCTCTAAATTGTATATTTTTAGGCAGGAGGTCATTTATTTGATAAGTTTTGAAAATACCCCTGAAGGGACTTTGCTATAGGAACACGGGAGCACTTGTCGGCTACTGTGTTCAGCTTTCCGCACAGGTTCCTTTACTGTTAATCACTTTGATCCCTTCAGAACATTAGTCCACTTCGTGAATTCTCAAGCTTTGTCAACTATTCTCTTCCTTTGTCCAGCTAAATCTATGGACACTGATTGTCAGCATTCCTGTAGTAATTCTTCAAATTCCAAGTACCTTTCTGTTTATCCTAATAATAGTAACCTAGCAGAACTCAGCCCTATACATAATCTAGCACTCATTTTGAGCCCAAATGATTGATTTTGGAAGAGAAATTCTCACAACCAGTGAATGCTTATATTTCACCTAAATGAACTTTATCAATTTGACATTCAAAATAGACTTGTTATTACATCCCTAGTATAATCTTATTGTGCATTTTCCTCAAACCCTCTGTGAATTTCCCCTTTCTTTTGCAATATATTTCTCAGTGAGTGATTTCAACTTATAAACCCCTGGGGGAAATAACAGCTTCAGGGTTTAAGCTTAATCACCTTCCACTCCTTCTGCAGCCTGCCCTCCTTCCACTCCCAGGGCAGCCTCTCTATTATTTCCCTCAGTGGAGATGTCTTTGTTCTCTGCTTTCACTTTCTCTTTTTTCAAGGAATTGTCTTCTTTCTGCCTTAATCCATATATTACTATCAACTATTTTCTATTTTGAGGAAAAAAAATCCCTATCAAAATCCTCTTTAAAAAATACTAGTCATTGCTCATTATTTGGATAACGTTAACAATCAAATTTCTTAGAATTGCCTTTGTATAATTTTTCTTTCTGACTTCTTATTCAGTTCTAAAACTATTATAGCCTGACTTTCCTGCCTCCCTCCCATTTTTTTGTGAAAATTTCAAATGAGTTCCATGTTATTAAAATAATGTAAATTTTTCTCAGAATGCATCATTGTTGAGTGCTCATCCTAAAATGGGGCATCTGTACCAACCCCACACCCTACCTCTGAAAGGTTCAGGGAGCATCAAGGAAGAAGGGTCTGAGGAATGTAAGAGCAGGAGGGCAGAGAAGGAGGGCTGTGAAGTGCTGTGTTCCTGACATGACTGTCGGTTGCATGGCCAGGGATGCTGCATTCATGAATTTGCTGCTCTTACAGTTACCTGAACAAGACCAACACAAGATCAAGTCATCAACATCAGTCATTACAGCAGGTAGCACTAATTGAACTCAGTGAGTTAAAGAAGAAGAGGAAGAGGAAGAGAAAGAAGAAGAAGGAGGAGAAGAAGAAGAAGAAGAAAGAGAAGAAGAAGAAGAAAGAGAAGAAGAAGACTTAAAGAGAGAGGGAAACATGTTGGGTGTTTGGGGTAAGTGGGAAGAAAAGTTGGGCGTTGATATGTTCAAGATACATCATTTACATGTATGAAATTTTCATAGACTAAATATAAGATTCTGTAAACAAAAAATACTGCACACATCTCCTTATCACCCTTACTCTCCAGTCATGTAGTGTTCATACAAGCCTTTATTTTGTCAAATACATTTTATCCTCTTGCCTTTACTGTATCTTTGTCCACTTCTTTATTATCTGCTCCCTGTCCATATTTTTTCAAGCCATCTTTTTAACTTGATTTCTAAACACTGAGGTTGAAGCATTGAGCATTTTCTGAAGAACATATTTGCTTAAAGCACTAGGTTGCCCATCTCCTACCTGTTTATAGACCCTGGGTATGTTCAGAAGCTTGTACGTATGTATGTCTTTTGTTTTTACTTTTCACTCAGTAATTTTTATGCGGCATAGACAGGTCTTCCAAAACAGGCACTTGATCTTAAGTTGTCTATATATCCATTCAGCCATTTCAAAGATATCCCAATTTCAACTAATTCGTGGTGACTTTTCCCAACAAACTTCATTTCCTTCATCAATCAATGTTGCTGATGCAATTACTTCAGCTGAAATTGAGAAGGCCTCCTCCTGACAAACCACGTAGTGAGAAAACACATGCTTTTGGAAATGGTTTTTCATAGGCTTACCAATCTACAGATTGATTCTGTAAGAGTAAGTTAACATTTGCTTGCTTTCTAGTACTCTGTGAAAATTAAAGTCTTCAAGAATTCTGATTACTCTATGTAACTGAAATTATAAGAAAGATTAAAAACCTCTATATTATAAGTATGTAAAAAATGCAACACGTGAAATGTGTAAGATATAACCTTTATTTTTCTTTTGGAGATGGGTTGCCTAGGTTGGTTGTGTCTTCAAGATCCTCCTGCCTCAGTCTGTGATATTGCAAGTGCTTGCCACAGTGTGGGTAAGATTTTTTGATGAGGAAAAACTTTGAGATAGGAAAATATTTTGTTCTGTTAAGGAAATCAAGTGTAATCTTTGTCTTTTAGTAATGACTCTTTCAAACTGAGAAATAAGGGCAGCATCCAGTACCTAGCAGAAGGTCAGAAATGTTCTACAGAAGATAATCTTTGTGAGAAAAACTTCATGTGTGATAGAGCTGGCTAAAATTTGAAGGGGATTACTGACATATTTTTCTAAAAATTGAACACAAATTTTAAATATATAATGATTAGCATTTCAAATATGACATAATTAATTTAATCTACTCTGTTAAGGTTTTCTTAATATTTTGTTCTGCTCTTGATAAAAATTGTACAGAAAAGATTTTGTAGCTTTTATGTAATTGGCCTGGGGGGAAAATGTTGGGTTTCTTAAAGATAATTATCTGTGCTTCATGTTGACTTTTTTTGTTTGTTTGTTTCATTAGGTTATTGATGGCTCAGTCGTCTTGGCTTCTATTAAAAATGTTATGGTCTTTCTACAAATTTATAACTTTTTAATTTTCCTTTGAAGCCTTTAAATCATCATATTGGTTAAATGATTTTTTTACAAACATTTTTTGCTGATTTTTAAAAATTCAGATTTGTGCATTTCATATAATTCATCCTAACCATCTGACCCCCTCCCTCCCATAGCCTCCATCAGAGTTCAGGTATTCTCTTGTATGTATTAAGTCCTATCTGTCAAGCATTTTTATCCAGATGTCCCTTGGTGAAAGTTCATCCACTGGAGTCTAGTCAGCCAGTGTAGAGTGACTCCCTTAAAGAAAATCACTCTTCCTCACCCCACAGTAATCAATGCCAAGAGTTCCTTGACTAGGGTTGGTTCCCCCATTCTTTGCTGGGGTTTTATCTGAATGAGTTGGCACGAGTCTTGTGAATGTTGTCACCATTGTTGTAGGTTCATGAGCAGGTTATCAGAGAGGTGTGAGAGCATCTGTCTCCTTATGCTCATGCACCAGCCCTGGCTTTTACAGTCTTTCAGCACCTTCTTCCCAAATGGTCCCTGAGCTATGGCTAGAAGGGGTTTAGTACAGTCTTTTAGAGGCAGGGTCTTCATGTATCCCTAGTTGACCTGGAACTCACTATGTAGACTAGGTTAGCCTCAATCTCAGGGATCACTTGCCTCAGGGACCCCCACCCCCATGCTAAGATTAAAGGCTTGTGCCACTATGCCTGACTGAAACATTTTGATATTTTTGGAAAATTTTCAAAATCTAATTTTCTATATTAAATATTTTTCTTGATTTGGAATTAGTTTGGATTCTTTTTTTTTCAAATAGGCTCATGGGTCACTTAAAATTTTGTTCTTATATAAAGAAACTAATTGACTCGATTTATAAGTTACATGACTAATGTTGTCAAATAATAGGTAATGCCAAGCTTACTTTGAGTTATAATTATATAGATATGTTATTAGTGTGTTTCTAGAATTGTAAATTCCTAGGTACTTGAGTACTTCTTATTCCATTGATTAGATGGGTAAGAATTTTTTAATATTATATTTATTATTTTTATTTTATGTGTATGAATGTATTGTCTGCATGTAGGTAAGTACATCCATGTCATGAAATGAACACAAAAGTCAGAAGAGGGTGTCAGAGTCTCTGGAACTTGAGTTTCAAATGGTTGTTAGCCACCTTGTGGATGCAGGGAATTGAATCTTTGTCCTCTGCAAGAGCAGTCAGTGCTCTTAACTGCTGAGCCATCTTTCCAACCTGGTAAGAATTTTTTTTTAACTCGAGTGAAAGCTCAATTTGTTTTATAAAACATATGTGCCCGAATCAAGCATATCAATAATTAATTAAATACCAAAGAAATTCCTGGGCATATTATCTTTCTAAGTCAGATGACCAGTACCAAAATCAAGGTATGTCATTTGATCCAAGCCAGTAAATATTACTAATTTAGAGAAAATAAAGTGGTGTGAATAGTTTCCTCATTGTTGCTGAATCCTGTTTCCATTCTTAAAAACTGCACTCTGTGACTAATAGAGTAAAACAAAATGGTTAAAAGATATAATAACAAATTGATGAGTTGACTGCTCTAAATTTTTTAAAAAATGACTTCTAGACAATGTTTGGTATGCCAAATACATAAATCTGATAAGACAAGTAAGACTCTAGGTAACAGAGCTCTAGTGCTTGCTGTATCATTTGAATAGTCCCTAATGGAGTACCACCTTCTCTACTTATTTTCTGAATGTATAAAACTTTGCCCATGCAGGAAAGCCAGTGACGTAATTTGTAATAAGCTGAAGGCTTATTAGAAAACATGTTTCCTTCATGAGGCATTCCTAGAGAACTCTTCAGGGACAAAAACACTCATTTCACTGGAAGTAACAGAACAGTTGAAGGTTTTATGGAGGCGATGACATCAGACAAAGCTGTGTGGATCAGCTGGATTGTCTTGGATAATTGTTTCCCTTCCGTCTTGACAGCAATGAGATCTGACTCTAGTGTTACAACCCATTATAAAATAGTCACTGGAAGGTCTGTTCCCAGAACAATCAAATCACCTGTAATTCATGCTTTTATATACCCTGACATGATTTAGTATTACAAGAACTTAATGCATGATGGCAAAGTACAATTCAGAACTTAAAATGAGTCATTTGTGATTCACTAACTGATGACAAACACCATTCACAATCTAGAATCCAAAGATTGGGTCTTCGGAAAATAACAAGGGGAAAAGACTACCCTCGAGCCCTGTCAGAAATGACCATAAAAAGATTTCATCTCTACTCAAGCTGCAATAAAACTTCAGGTTGTGCACATGCTTCTCTCAATCCAAGAGACAGTCTCTTAACTCTGAATTGTGTATCTTCTGGAGATTTGAAGGTAAAACTGACGAGAAAAGTTTCTCCTCAGAAGCAGCCACAGTCTGCTTCTAGGTATGAACAGCTGCTCAAGATCAGGAAGCATGAAAACTTTATTGTTCCCATTCTTCCCCTGTCTTTATTTTCTGTTGGTGCATGGCGAGATAAGGTGTGTAGAATTTAATAAAAAGTAGTCCTTGCAAGGCATCTTCTTGAATGTTGGCTATGTCATGTTAAATATAAATTCTTATGTGATCTTAGGAGATCCTCTACCTTGTAACAAGCTTCACTGATATTTCGAGTGTGACTAATTGTTGAAATTTCACATCTGCTCTTTTCTTTAGGATTAGCTTTTTAGAATAATGTTCTCAAAATCTTCATTGAATAGGAGTAGGCAAAGCCTGTAGTGAAGGTCTTATAGTTAAATTATGCCAGAAACTGAATACAAAAGTGACAAAAATGGAAAATTTGAAAGAAAATTTATAACCTAAATTCTTTAATTGTTGGTAGCCTCTAATCATGCAATAATTTAATAAGGGAAACTTTGATAAATGTCATTAATGCTTGCTTGCTGGTAACTTCTGATGTCATCCTACAGAGAACAATCTGTTGTACCCCTTCAGGCTATCTTTTTTATAGTCAGTAGATTTAATGATACAATTATCACTTCGCTATATGCATGAGCAACTTTTTGAATGGAAAATAAGAAATCAACACAGATAATGGATTCTAATGTTAATCCATAGTCAACTGGTAACTGAGCATGTGTACCTTTCTAAATTTTCACTATAGAAAAAATACAACTTTACTAGGAGGCATAAATCCTCTAAATGGATATTTTTTTAATAAAAATATCCCTAGCTTGGCATAAATATAAATACAGTTGGGGCCTGGAGAGATGACTCAGTGATTAAGAGCACTGACTTCTACTGCAGAGGACCCAGGTTCAGTACCCAGGACCCACACAGTAGTTAACAACTGTCCATAACTCCAGTTTCAGGGGATCCAATGCTCTCTTCTGACTCCCATGGACATTGCACAACACAGGTGCATTTACATACAGATAGGTAATACACTTATTCATATAAAATAAAACAATAGATAAAATAGTTTAAAAATTAAAAATATATAAGTATAGTTATGACTAGACATATGTCTGAAACATTAAGTGCCATAGCTAGCTCTGACAAATGGCTATAAATAATAAAAACAAACAGATAACTAATAGGGAAGAAAAAGATAAGAAATCTAAGCAAGTTACTTGGTTAAAAAATAGATTCTTATTTTGGGTCATTTTCAGAAATTAGATTTTTTTTTAGCTCAATTGCTAACGGCTGTTACACAGTACAACTCAGTGTCTTGGAATTATTTTCATGGATTCATCATAACAATGTCCTCAATGCACTATGTTCTCTTAAAAGTCATAAATGCTCACATGTAGCAAGCAATCTATTATACATCAAATGATCTCACTATTCTTAAAATAATGACAAAAGGAGCATAAAATTATTAAAGATGTTGGAAATTCTGACTCCTATATTGAGGCCAACTAAGCCTGTTGTCATGGTAACAGAGAGGGGCATCATAGTTTCAGTTAACCTATGAAAATTGAGGGGCTGGTCAAAAGGGACAAATTAAATTACATTTTGCCTTTAGGCTGCCTCTGTACACAAGGTACTGCAGTCAAATACAGTATATAAACAAGCTGCAGCATAATTTCAAAGTATGCTCTAACAAGTGACTTCATATTTGCCAATCATAGCTGCTGGATTTGTGCTCACTACAGATTGCCAACTGGCAAGGCCTTGTCTAAGAAGGCAAGTGCTGAACAGAAACCAGTCAAATTCTGTGTGCATTTGTGTTTTATCTCTATGAATGCTCTCCGCCTATATGGAGGGATGGTGCTGTCTGAACTGGTTCCAAAATCAGCCAGGATTCAGAAGTCATTCTTTGCTCAAATAAATTCTATTAACTTTAATATTTTACAAGGGTTTCTTCTAACAAAGTTCTGACATACATTCAAATTATTAAACAGGAATGCATCACAACTCAAAAGGAATGGTAATGACAGCAGTAAAAAGTGATGAGATTCTAGTAAGTATTGCAAATTGACTTTTAAAAAATGAATGCAAATGTCAACAGTTATGCTTCATAACTATCACTTTTACAGCACAGAGACTAAGAAATAAAATCCTCTAGAAATGGAAAGCAAACCATATTTATAAAAATTAGAAACTGGAGCAGCAGTTAAGGGCACTTGATGCTCTTGCAGAGGACTCAGCTTTGGGTCCCAGCACCCACATAGGAGCTCACAAGCATCTGAAATTCCAGTTTTAGAGGATCTCTATGTCCTCTTTTTGCCTCCAAGGGGACCAGGCACACACACGGTGCATATGCATATGTGTGGGCCATCCACTCATACACAGAAAAAAAAATACATGAAATCTTAAAAAGAAAAGCAACTAGAGAATTATATGATGATAAAAAAGGAAGGAAAAAAAAGCAGATTTCTTATCACATTGTGGGGGTTAAGGAATACCTATAAAATATTTTACTTGAAAATATTTATTATTTTTTGTTCTAAATTTTTCTTCCCTCTACCACCACTAAATCCCATTTCTAACTCACAGTCTTTTACTACATTAGTTAGGCTTTGTTTGCTTTTGATTTCATCTATGATTGGGAAAAGATTTATTCAGAAAAATTAAAAAACAAACACAAAACCCAAGCCCTATTATCTAAGGCAACCTTAATTTCCTTCTGGCAAAAGCACATATGTAAACTGGCAAGCTTTGTTTCTTTGTGCCTGACCCTGGGATCCCACTGGGAATCCATGTTGTATGTTTATTAGACAATCTCATACAGACATATTCCAAGGGTCAAAAGAGAGTAGTCTTGATGTCATTTTTACTTCTTGTTCATCAGTACCTACTGTGCAAAACACTTTGTAAGGGGAAATTTGTTTAGAGAACATACAGCTTGTGTTTTACATGTTTTGTGAATTAGGCAGACTTTTGAGATCATGTGTAGATCATCCCCTTGTATCAATAGAAGAAGGCTACTAAATTAACTTTGATGTGACTCCATCAGCCGTATACAAGAATGTCATTATCAAAAAACAAAAAAGGGGAGGATTTGGGGGTATTGGAGAGAAGATTCAGCAGTTAAGAGCACTGGCTGCTCTTGCAGATGACCTGGGTTCCATTCTCAACATTCACATGGCAGCTGACAACTGTCCATAACTCCAGTTCCAAGGGAATCTTACACCCTCTTCTCACCCCCTAGGGCATTGCACAATATGGGTGCACCTACCTACATGCAGGCAGTATACTCATACACATAAAATAAGAAACGTTAATAAAATATTAAAAATATAAAAAGCTATGATACTTGCCAAATTTATCATGAGTTGTAAGGAAGGATAGACCAGATAAAATTGAGTAAATTATTTAGCTTTATAAATATATATATGTAAATATTGCCAACTGAAAAATATCTTAATATTGATAATTTTATCACTGGTACCATAAATTTAGTTGTAAGATATTATAGTTATATGTATGACCTAAGTAAAAATATATAAATATATCACATTTTGTAATTAATTGGTATCATTATATAATAAAACTATAACCTGAAATGCACATCATAGACTTAGATGTAATAGTTAAAATTATGAATTATTATTGCTCCCTAGCAACATAATTCTTTTAAAGCTTATAGAAAATGTTTATTATGAAACCAACCCAGGTTCTACTTACAGAACCACTAGAAAATTAAGAAGCTGGTATATTTAGCTTAATCCCTTGTAACATGATAAAAGGTCATGTACTAGCAACATTTTTATTTTTGAAAGCTTTGAAATAATTAAAATGAAAGCCTCTGTTCACTGTTGGAAGAGGACAGTGCATTATTTGTAGCTGACAGCAATGGTCGGGACTCTTACTTTTCAAGTCTTCTTCACTCTCAGCGCTACTCATGATGCTATCTAATGTTTCATTTTCTTCAAGCTTATCTTTGAAACATTTATGCTTCAGGTTGCCCATGAACAGCTGTAGCCCGATTAATGCAAACACACTGAGACAGAACACAGTGAGGATCATGACATCAGACAGCTTCTTTACCGACTGGATCAGGGCCCCCACAATGGTCTTCAGGCCTGAAAATGGAGAAAAAAGGTATTCATAATGACCTAAAGCCTCTGAATGAGAAACAAACAAAAACACAAGCTTAACTAAGAATGCATGCACTATGTCACGTTAATGGACTTAAGTAATTGAACCCAGGGAAGCTTAGCTCAAAAAGGTGGATCTGCACAATTTCTTTCTATGTATTACAACAAATGATTAAAACTATTAAAATGTTCCCAAAGGATAGAAAAGTTGAATAGTTAAATAATTCTGTTGCTGAAACCATAGCCACGCTTACTTCTAAACAACACAAAATTTTATAACTGCTAATTCGGTAAATGTTCATCAAACAAACCACTTCTGTATAATGACACCAGAACAAAAACCAATCTGAAGCACAAAGTGACAACATATACCGTTCCAAAGTTCAGTTAAGAAACAGTTTGTTGAAGGAGTTATAAAAGAGTGTGTCATGCAATGCCCCATGCTGGTATTGCTTATTTTCTGAATCATATGGAAAGCGGTTTGATTAATTGAAATTTTCCTTCCTGGATAAGTAAGTGGAAAGTCAGCCCTTAGGCAGGAGGAAGAATTTCAAGTGGAGATGTGAGCCAAGTGGTCATCTTCATCCTCCAATACTCATGCAGCTGATTAAACTCAAGGGCTAACTTTAAGTAATGATTGATCACAATCATTAAATCAAAAAAACAGTGGTAATGAAATCTGGTTAGAATTACAGAAGAGGATCATTTTGTCTTTCCTCCAAAAGATCAAAGTCAGCCCTTGTGTTTAACCCCACTCTCACCTGGAATGACTGAAATTGTTTTCAATGCTCGGAGAACTCTGAATGTTCTCAACGCTGAGACATTGCCCAGGTCCACAAACTCTGTCACATATCTGTAATAGGGGAGTTTATACACAAACACAGTGACAACACACACACAGACAAAGGAAACTCCCAAGCACCTGGAGTTGAGTGGCCTAACGCTCCACACCAGTTACTTCTTACCTGGGATTACAGAAATAGTTTTCAAAGCTCTCAAGACTCTGAAAGTTCGAAGAGCTGAAACATTGCCTAGGTTTACAAATTCTGTTAAATACCTGTAGAATTAAATCAGAGTTACTCAGAATCTAGGTAGAGTCTATACTACTTACCTGTCCCATTAGTCAAGGTTTTTTCTATGTCTGGAACTTCTTTTAAAAATACGTCAGTTCTGGAAGGCTTTACCCCCCCCATCCTAACTGATTTAAATTTATTTACTTGATTTGAATCATTTGATGAAATAAAAATAATATTATTTTTACTCTGGTTCATATACTTAAGTAATCAAATAATTAAATGCTTCCACTGTTTATTGCAATAATGTGGATTTTCAATCTACTATAAATCATTGAAAGCAGCATGCTAAATAAATAATGCAGACACACACACACAAAAGACGTCTTCCATGATTCCAGTTATTTAAAATATTCAGAAGAGGATATCTTCACAGGAT
The DNA here is from genome assembly GCA_035773235.1 of Eospalax fontanierii. Classification (NCBI taxonomy): domain Eukaryota; kingdom Metazoa; phylum Chordata; class Mammalia; order Rodentia; family Spalacidae; genus Eospalax; species Eospalax fontanierii. The sequence continues at coordinate 64,927,413 of CM069530.1, read as the reverse complement.
AAATACAAGATACTGTTTCTAAGAGACTAGAGGAATCAGAATAGAGGGGTTTCATTTTAGAGTGAGAGAAATATTATCAATTCAGACAGTGGAGATGGTTGTACAAGTTTTTGACTACACTAGAAGCAGGTACTTTAAGCAATGGACTTCATGATATGTGTATTATAACAACAGACAAAATATAGAGCCTTGAGAATAGTTTCCCACACTCCCATAAAATTTTCCTATTCATAGGAAACAATGGAGCTACATCTCAGTAGGAGGAAATCTTATGGTTAGGAGGAGGAGAGACAAGGAAATCAACCAGAGACTAGAAATATTAAGACCCTTTTGAATTGTCTCAGTGGCTCAAATAGACATGGATTTCTTCTATAATTCAAAGATGACAGAGAAAATTATATAGGTTTGGGATTTTTATAAAAGGTTTCTGACAAATATATTTGCAAAAATCACAATACGAATAAACTAAAATTATACAGATAGTGGATATAGATTTGCAATATCTATACAGTGCATTAATGTTAGTTGCAATATACACTGACAACTTTGTAATAATTTTATATTAGAATATATTTACTAATTCTTGAATAATACAAGTTAATAAAAGAAGATCATTGCACTTGTAATTAAAGGCCTTAAAGATAATCTTTATGTCACACATTTTCTGAGTGGAAAATACTTTCTGAAAGTTTTAATATTTAACTGTTAATGATTAGCTTTTATACAACTCTGTTTTACTTTAAATATAACTGTTACATGCAAGAAAACACAGACCCCAAAGTTGTTCTTACTGGAATGTTATTTTGAGACTTTTATGAATTTGCCAGTTTCAAAAAATCAGGAATACTCACGCAAAAACAATGACAACAAAATCCAGCCAGTTCCATGGGTCACGGAGGAAGGTGAATTCTCCTACACAGAAGCCTCTTGCAAGGATTTTTATAAGTGATTCAAAGGTATATATTCCAGTAAAAGTGTATCTAAATGAAAGAATCCACTGGAATATTAGATGTAAAATGAATACCATCTCAAGAAAATCTTTATAATTTATTTTCTTTGGTTAATCAAAGGAAGGCATGCTCTGGAAGCTGTATGGAACCATTCCAACTCTCAGAATATACAACGATGAAGGTCTTTCCAGGAAATTTTAAAGTGTTAGCAGAGAAATTCACAGAATTCAGTGGTACTTAAAATAACTAAGAATACAGGGATTAGATTTTTCTGCAAATTTCTTAGATTGTATCTAAGAAAAGTATATCCAATAATAAGGGTTGTGCATAATGTTTATAAACAGGGATGGAGATCTGATGACCTCACTCTTCCCAAAACACTGGAGCATCTAATTAATCAGATCTATTCCCAGTGGATTAACCCAACAGAGGAAAGGAAAAAAAAATGACAGAAAATGGTAGGCATAGGAAGATACACTAAGTTTTTATAGAAACAATAAACTTCATGATAGGAAAAATAAAGGATTTAACATGACATGAAAATGCACTAAAACACACTTACTCTACATTTTTGGTCCACTCTGGAGGGTTGCTCAAAGTCATGAATATGCAGTTTGTCAGAATAGTGCACATGATAAGCATGCTGAATAAAGTAGCTTCAAGTTAAGGAATATGGGCACCAGAAAAGGAACTCTGAAGATCTGACGATGACATTGGTGGAAATGCAAGAAACCTTTCTTCAGAATTCATCTAAATGAATACATACATTACTTTCTTAGCTCTTTGAACCAAAGTAATCTATCCTAAAATGCTAATAAGACTGTTTTCTTTTGAGGTTGATAAGGATCATTCATGTATAGAAGAACCCATACCTAGGTTTGAGTAGAGTAGCAAAACCGGGTACTGCTTCAGGTAAGCTTTGGAAAGGATATGAATGCACTAAAATCTTAATAGATATTCTTCTTAGAGGACTGAAGGGGGACAGCATGTACAAAGCAGGTGTGGCATTGAAGCGGAAGATGGCTTTCCCTTTGTTCAATACTATGAAAGTCTGGAGGAAAAAAATAAAGAAAGAAAACGAGATGAGACTAAGAAGTCAAAGTTTCAGTCTAGCTTGTCACTCCCAGCAGGTCACGACTCTATAAGGTAGTGCTGTGTTGAAGGAACTCTGTCAACAGACTTCCAATTCCACTGATGCAGCTGTCAGTAACTCTGACCAACGAACTCCAAGACCATTTCCTTCTGCTAAATTAAGAATTGAGCTATTTATAAGCAGATATCACTTAATTGAGCTATTTTAAGTACATATCTCTTGCAGGTATGTAAAACCTTTTTGACATTGTGACATGCCAAAAGTTTATGCTCAAGAATCCCACAATAAAGTTGCCAAGAAATTTTCATGGTGCTTTAAATAGTTTTGTTTATGCCTTGGGCAGCTCTCATAGCTATCCTCAGCCGCAGACGGCCCACAGGAAGTGATGAACATGCCTACGAGTTTCCAAAATATGACTTCTATGTGCTAGGAACAATCATTTGTGATAGCTGAAATTAATTTTAAATGATGTTTCTTTTCTGTTACACTGCATTTTAAGCAAACTGGGTAGAAACTAGCTGTCTCTGAATTTTACCTTGAGAATTTTAAAACTCATTGAGAATTGTCATGGTTAACAGCAAGTGAGTTTTTAGAAAAATATTTTCATAAACTTCCAGAATGTCAGAATCAGAAACAGGCTTCCTTTTCACTCACAGGCAGGTGCATGTGTGGGCATGAAGAAGTAAGAGGACAATTTCAAGTTCCATTGCTTAAGTGCCTTCCACCTTGTTTTTGAGATGGGGTCTGTACTGGTCTGGATTTCCCAGATTCAGTTAGGCTGACTGTCCAGGGAGCTCCAGGGACTCCACCTATATCTGGCTCTCCAACGCTGAGATTACAAACACATGCTATCATGTCTATTTTTCCTTTTAGTGTGGGTTCATGAATATGAGTTTTTAGTTATATATGAAAGTATTCCTGTAAGATAACAAATCGGAATCTATTTTTTCAGTTCTCCATATATTTATGTTCTCTTTTGCTATACCAGTTATTTCTAAATATAATCCAGTATCAAATCTACTTTCACACTGAAAATTAAAATTAATTGTAAAATCAATATCTACTTTCTGAGGTTTTATCTCAACAAACCAGGCTTTCTACAAATGTCTAGTGAGAAACTATGTCATAAAAGGCAAAGAAAGGAGTCCGAACTGAAATAAACTCACTATATTATTACACAGTGTAGCAAGATCAAAAAGCATTGTAGTTGAAATTTAAGAAAATTAAAAACAGTGACTTTAGGGTTTTAAGATGTAAATTAGCCATTTTCATTTTCATTAGCACTTTAAAGGAATTGAAAATTTTATACACACCAGAATTAAATATAGCCATAAAGAGGACAAGGAGGCCGCTCTGTGGATAAAGCACTTACTGCCAAGCTTAATGATCCCCTCGACTCACATAGTGGAATGAGAGACCAGACTTCCACTGTTCTGGGAAGATTTGCCAACCGGATAAAAACTAGTCACCCTAGAAGAAGGAACCTCAGCTGAGGAATTTCCTCCATTAAACAGGCATGTGTGCATATTTATGGGGCAGTTTCTTGACTCTCATTGGGGCAGGAGGACCCAACACACTCTTGGCAGTGCTACTCCAGAGCCGTTGGGGTTGGGCATGTAATGTGTAAGGAAAATAGCTGAATAAGCCAGAGTAAGGAAGCAAGGAGGCAGCCTTGGTCCGTGTCTGTTTCAGTTCCTGTCTTGGCTTCCTTCAACGAGGGACTGCTATTGGGATGTATAAGCCAAATCTACCCTTTCCTCCTCATTTGTTTTTGGTCATGATGTTTATCACACCAACAAAACCAAACTAGAATATCCATCAAATGTCCTCTGACCTCCATACATGTACACCCAGTCCTCACCCTCCCACACACTTAATAAATGTCAAAAAATTATAACCATGATGATGAACTTTGGGAGAAGGTTCACCACGCCATATTTCAAGTGACTGAGCATTCTATTGCATATGTTGAAAAAGATTACGTAATCTTAGCATGTCAATGTCACTACCAGTTTTAAGGAAATAATAGAAAAGTACATATTGTGAGCATTGAAATATACATTTAACTCAATGTTACGCTCATGATGTGAGGTCATTAAGTTTCATTTATTTATTTATTTTTTGTACGAAAGAAAGTTGACTTAAACCTATCACTAAATTATCCACAACTTACTTTTTTGTCTGCATAGTATGGATCTAAGTCTTCCAGGGGCTCTGACACCATTCCTGGGGGAATATCTCCATAGATGAAGGGCAGCTGTTTGCCAGCTTCCAAGTCTCTGCTGGGCTTTGGGCCTTCTTCTTCATCATCCTTCTTTTCTTCTTTATGTTCTTTTGCTTTTTCTTCAGCAATCCGTTGTTCAATGAGGGCAAGGGACTGTTTTGTGAAGTGCAGAAAGCTCTGAGGTCCTGGGGGAGGCAACATTGCCATCTTTTCATCCTGTATATTTTATTCCCTTTAGCTCCTTACCCAAGAGGCCTGTGTAGAAATAATGATGGGAAAATGTAAATATATGGCCTCTAGAAAAGACAAAAACTAGCAATGGGCTAGGGGAGTAGCTCTGTGGTTGTGATGGTAAGAACTGATTGCAGAGTTGACAGGATCTAAAATCATCTAGGAGACATGATCCTCGACTTGCTTGTGAGGAAGTATAGTATCTAGATTAGGTTAGCCTCTGGAAGTGACTATAAGGGATTATCTAGATTAGATTTACTGAGGTGGATAGACCCTACCTGAATGTGTGCAGTACCATTCCCTGGGCTGGGGTCCAAGATGCATGAAAGAGAAAGCCAGCTGCATACAAGCATTCATCACTTTCTGCTACCAGACTGTGAACACAATGTAAGCAGCTGTCTCAGGATCTTGCCATGATTCAAACACCATGGTAAGGCACAGTTTTCTCAACCAGTGAGCCAGAATAAACCCTCCCTCCCATAAATTTGCTTCTTGTCAGAACAATAAAGAAACTAATATAGGAGTAAAATACTTACCAAGCATGCACAGGGCTTGGGTTTAATCCCCAGCATTGAAAAACAAATGAGTAAATAAACAATGAAAGTACAGATTTCACAATGAGGCAATGAATTAATAAGATTTGTATGAAATTGTGAAGTGACCTTTACTTTTCAAGCAAGATGTATCATTTATTTTCCATGCTTTCTAACCATCTTTGTTAAAAAACAATTAAACATAACATGTCACAGATCTAAAAGGAATTCAAAATGGCAATTTCCTGAAGAAAATATTTTAAATTAAATTATTAAGAGGAGTAGTTATATTCTGTTCTTTGTTTCTCAAGGCTCAATATAAAAATTATGCTAATTGAGGTAGTAACAATAATGAGTATTTAAATAAATAGAGATTAATTGAAGCTATTTTTCCCCAGATTTCTTTCAATCTCAAGCCAAACCAAGTAAGTTTCAATTAAAACAAAGAGGATGAGAGAGGGGAACCCTCACTCACTTGAGCACAGTGCAAGTATAATCAGCTACCAGAAATGTATGGTTTTATAAGAAACAGGTAAAAGAGGACAAAAATTATGAAATATGCTTTGAAGATGTATTAGTCAAAAACACCACTGAAAAATTACACATTCAATATCTCTGCATGATTCCATGTGCATAGTTGAAGGCTACATAACAAGAAACAGTGCCAGACAGGAGAAACCTCTCTTTGAGTTGTTAGCTAGGGTAGTCCAAGAGTCTCCCAAATGTACACAAGCTATTGTTCCAGCTATAATTAATTGCCTCCCAGAACTTTAAGGCAAGACCCTATTGCTGAAAACAAATGTAATTTCTTATTGTGTGCAAAATATGGATCTTTATATTTACAAACAAGTATCCTAGTCATCACTCATCAAAGAAGTTTGTTTTTCAACAATCAGAGATTATTACATTGTTCCACAACTTGTCACAGGCAGAGATTGTCTGTGATTGTCCAACCCTAAGTGACATATCTACATGGAACCTCTACACCTAAAGCTCATGAAACGTAGTGGAACAAGGGGTACAGTGAACACGAATGCATCTCTCAACCCTCAACAATGAAGTTCCCTCATGCAAAAAAGTGCCATGAACACAAAAGGGCACAAATGGTCGAAGTGTAGAGATATGAGTCTGCAGAGTGTGGGTCCTTGGCCAGGACTTCTAAACTAAGCTCCACCCACCCAGGACTCAGGGGCTATTTTGGAAGAGAGGGGCAGAAACACTGTAAGAGCCAAGAGCCAGGGAGGAGGTGCACGACCACATGGAAGTAGAGTCCTATAGACTCCTGGGATCTTGCTCATATGAACCTACCACAATGGTGTCAGCATTCACAAGACCCATGCAAACTCAAGCAGACAAAAACCCAGGGCCGAACTGTGGAAATGGACATTCAAAGAATTATTGTCAATTGATTATTGCTGGATGAGGAAGAGCTGATCTTCTTAAAGGGAGGGACTCTTGATAGACTGACTAGATGTCAGCACATTAACTTGCACTAGGGATGTCTGGGGATACCTACTGGCCTCAAAAGCCCTTAACAAATGACAGAATTTATAAACTGTAGTGGTGGGGGATTGTTACAGGAGGATAACAATGGGAAGGGGGGTATAAAGATGATTAAGATGGTCTGTGTGAAATACACATTCAACACAAAACTTACAGAAAACATTTAAGAACAAATTCAGTCTTTATGAAAATGCTTTTTATTGGTTAAGACACACTCCGTCTGCCATGATACATACCTTCACAGTTCCTTCCTAATATTCTAGTTCATTTTCATTTACAGCAAGTGTTTTACCAAATACTAAATCTGAGTATTTTATTGTATCAGCTATTTAGAGCTGTGGGAATAAAGAGAAAATGCAGTTTTATCTTCAGGGAACCTGTATTTGAAAGGGATACTGACCACACTGACCAGCACAACAAAGACAAAACTAGCCTCACTGCAGTAAAGGAGACTATGATTAGAATCTGTAGCACTCATCATTCTTCCACCTTTGTGTAGAAAGAGAGTTGGAGGTACAGGCATAGGTCAGAAGAAAAATCACAGGTGGTAGATTGTTCTGGTTTGAGCATAAAGGTTAAACATTTCTGACATAAACTGCTGAAGTCTTCTCCCATTCTCTGTTCTCTTGCTACAATGGAGAACTGAAAGACTTTAGTAGCAGGTAGACATTTTGCAAATTTTTATAAGACGGAATGCTTTGAAAGTTACACAGCGTTACATTTGGAAACAACACATTTCTACTTAATCATGAACAAGGAAGAATGGGGTGAATTTCCTCTCATGGCCATGGGCAGCTAATATTATTATTTCTGCTTGTGAAGATAATTAGAATAAAATTATTAAATGTTAACACTGTTGATTTGGTTCAGTAAACAGAACTTTATCATAAATCTGTTGACTTTATTCCAGACACTTTAGAATTTACATTCAATTAGTTTGAGAAGTGATACATACAGAAAAATATCATATAGATGAGGCCATAGTATTCCCAGCCTCAACAGACTTTCAGTGTAAACCAACCTGGGCTCTTAGTAAAAAATGGTTGAATGACAAGTGATTGTGTTCTTTCTGAAGTGAATGGTAAGTTCCCTTGTTGCTCCTCTTTCAAGAATTATTTGACAAAAATCCATGTAAATAGCACTCATGAACTGAGACATCTAACCTAATTTCCATTTTCCTAATATTTTCATCTTTCCTTCCTCCCCTGTGTCTCTCATCTTCTTTGTTCATGAACATCCTGAGTGCATGAGCTTCTGAATGGCCAAAGACCATGCAAACAGAGATGTGTGTGTGTGTGTGTGTGTGTGTGTGTGTGTGTCCTGAATTGATGTTCATGGTGCAATGGGTAATATTTTCTTGAAAGACAACTGAAAGCAGACATTCAACACATATTTAATATCATGATATGGGAAACTATCTCAGAGACGCTGGTGGGATTCTACCATCCTTATTTAGACTGGAGAAGTGAAATTTCTGTTTGTTTTATTAAATTGACTGCTTTCAAGAAGAGCAGGTGTACTGTGTTTCAGTGGAAATTATAATACAGCAGGCTGGTGAGATGACTGGGTGGTAGGGTTTTAATGGGCAGGAGAACTCAAAGTTGAATCTCATACTTCAACACACACAAGGATTCCAATGATGGGGTGTGCCTGCTCCTACATCTCTTTCTAGCTTCCTTACTCTTTTGAATGATGAACTAAGCTATGTACATTTTCATCTCTGAGGCATCCAGTTTATGACTGGAGATTTCACCGTAAATATTTAGATAATAAAACAAAGCTCAAAAATTCCAATGATGGAGCTGTGGTCCCCTCTTGTGAGTTGTAGTTGTGGTCCTCTACTGTAAACCTTTTGTCTCCTGTGAGCTGAAACTGTGGTCACCTTCTGTGAGTCAATATTGTGATCTTCTGTGAGCAAAGCTGTGATCCCTCCCTATAAACCTGGAGCTGTTATACCTTCCTGAAGCTGGGGGCGGGGGGGGGGTCCACTCCTGTGAATCTGGAGCAATGGTCCCTTCTTGTAAGCTGGAGTTATGGTCGCCTACTGTGAATTGGATCTGTAGTTCCCTCCCATGAACCTGGAGCTGTGGTCCCCTCCTGTGGGCCCGAGAGTTGTCCCTTCCTATCAATTATAGTTGTGATTTCCCCTGCGAGCCAGAGTTGTGCCCTCCTGTGGACTGAAGGTCTGTTCTCCTTCCTTGAACCTAGAGCAGTGATTTCTTCCAATGAACTAGAGATGTGGTCCCCTTCTGAGAATTGCAGCCGTGGTCCCCTCTTGTGAACCTGGAACGTTTGTCCCCTCTAGGTGAGTCTGGAGCCGTGGTCCCCAACTGTGAGCCATAGTTCCACATTCCTTGGTGGTGGGCTGATGGTGGAGCAGATTGGAGGATGGAGGCAGCAGTTTCAGCCTTTTCTGAGTGGCTGAATCCCCCATAAACCCTTATCCCTAGGTCCCAACTTGTGCATGGCTTTGCCTTTGTGTTAGGCTTATGGTGAGTACAGGAAAGGTTTCTGTCACTTGCAGTTTCTTGGTAGCACTGATTCTCAAGAATAGTGTTCCTTCCTCCCTAGATGGTCAGCTAAGATCTTGACTTCACACACGATCCAGGACACCCAAGCCCTGATGTTGAATCTTTCCCACTTCCAGACATCATTTTTCTATTACTTTTCTACAGACTCAGTGTGCCTTCACCTGTGCACTACAGAAAATGTAGAGCACATAACTGAACTTTAAGAGATAAAAAAAATGAACATTAGACCGAAGTTAGGGAAGTTGGGCAGTGAAGGGTGAATACATTACAAATAAATTGTATTCATGTATTAAATTCTCAAAGAATTAATAAAAGTATTACATTAATAAAGAAAGATGTCTACTAAAAATTCTAATGAAAATGAAGATGAACTCTTATACAATCTAAGTACAGATGTCTTTAAAAGTATTAAATGAAAGACATAATCTACAGAAGAAAAGAATCCTGGACCATAATAATATTGAAAAGTGAAAGGCATCCAGAAAATTAAAGAAAATACAAAAGGGCTGGAGAGATGACTTGGTGTAAGAGCTCTGGTAATTCTGACAAAGGACTCCATTCATTTCTCAGCAACCATTCCCAACTCCATTTCTAAAGAATCTGACACCCTTTTCTGGCCTCTGTGGGCACTTCACACGGTACTCCTGCATACATGCAGGCAAAACACTCATACACATAAGATAAAAACAAGTAAATTAAAAATCGTTTAAAAATAAAATACATTAGAAATGAGAAATTAAAAAGGGTTTCCTTCCAACATTAAAATCATAACATAGCTCAGTGCAAGATTCAACAAAAACAAAATAACAACAAATATACAAATATATAATAAACACTTGAGGATATCTGTGTCAAACATCTCAAGTAGCTAAAGAAATAAAAACTAAAATAATCACAGGAAGCCAAATTTGACATTAAATTATGAAAAATATTAATAAAATAATGGCAATATAAGAGATGGTATCTGAGAAATACTTCCTCCATATATAAATAATATAAATAAATAATGTATACAAATGGTCAGAGAGCTATTTTGCAATGCTTAGCAAAAGAAACAGGTTGATTGATTATTTTATTGCCAAATGTCTTTCAAGAATTCATCCAAAGTCAGTCATGTCGAGTATCTTCTAACAGTTATGAAAATGCTAATTGAAATGTTTTATGTTGCTGAAAAATTGTAATCAGTAGAAATTCAGAGTTGATTAAGTAAAACTTGAACATATAAGAAAAATTTGAGCAACTTTTAAAGAGTGCTTTCTAGACTAATGGATTATAAACATGTTATAATGAGTATTTGAAGAATACCATTTTCATGCACACACATATGCACATGCATTAAATGTATAAAAACAATATTTGAAATTAAATATACAATATATTCAATGAAAGTAATCCTTGGTTGGCAATTATAGATTGTTCTTTAAATTTTTTATTGCAGTTATTTATGTTTATGTGTTTCTTTAATAAAATATTAAATTCATCATGTATGTTGTGTGTGTAGTGGTTAAAAAACACAATTTGCAGGAGTCTCTTCCACCATGTGGGTCCTGGAGATCAAACTAAGGTCATCAGACTAGCTGAAAACCAACTTTACCCTGTGACCCATCTCATAATCCAATTATAAATTCTTAATGGATTATCCATATTAACTTTTCGTACTTTTGTTTTGAAGATTTTATGCCATAAAATGAGATGCTTTTATATTAAAGAGTGACATATAATTTGTAAATAAGTACTTAATCTTAGCTGATAGTTTTTCATTTAGTAAAACAAACAAATATTTATTGTTACCCAGTATAACTAGAATTTTGAACAAAAAGGTCACCATACTTTTTAATATTACTATTACAAATTCTTTGAGTGAAATCACAGTATTACCTACAAAGGTAGTATTTTTGTATTTCATGACTATTTCACTAACTTACCCTTAAAGGAAACAAACAGTTACTGAAAAAAAAGCCTAAATATGGACTGGAGAGATGGCTCAGCAGTTAAGAGTTCTGGGTGCTATTCTAGAAAACCTGGGTTGGAATCCCAGCACCCACGTGGTGGAAAACAACTCTCTATAACTACAGTTCAAACAGATGTGACTCCCTTCTTCTGGTCTCTGTGGGCATTGCATGACACAGGTGCACTTACATACATGCAGGCATAACACACATAAAATGAAAAATAAATACAAAAATCTAAAAACAACAACCAAAAGAAAACCTAAATATGTTATCTTTGGTCCTAGGATTTCCTACAGTTAAAATAAATATGGAAATATTCTGAAGTGTTTTCTTATTATATCACTATCATCTATGACTTGACTGTCCATCCATCAATTTTTTTCTTTATGTATTTCTAGTTAACCAATTCCAGCTTCTAATTTATAATAATGTGTCTTTTCCATGGTTGTATCACCCGTTAGTTTCTATATTCCAAATGCAGTGAAAACAGTGATGTTCACTGAGGAGTTTCAGGAGACTGCTGAAAGCCGGAGGAAGAAACCCTAGAGTTCATACACCTAAAGAGCCAAAGGCAGAAGAGGTAAAGAGACAGAGCCCAGAGCCACATCCCACAACACTTACTTGATAAGATTGGAAAAGAGAAAGCAGAGTCATCAAGAAAATCAGAAAGCAAGATGATTGACCCAAGGATTAATCGGTCAATGCTATTCTGGGGCACACTTTCTGTTACCATCCTCCTATAGCCAACTATGAGGCAATATGATATAGCCCTAAACAATACTGAGAAATAAATTTCAGGATGAATGAAGCTGTACTAGTAAGATGTCTATATTTATATTGGAGCCAGAAGCAGCCTTAAGTCCAGAGAATGGCGGTCTTTTGCTGTTTTCTCCTTGCCTTGCCCATATAACCTAGAATTCATCCTGCCTCTCAGAATGTAGACATGTAAACAGAGCTTGAAGCCATCCCTCCATTTGAAAGAAGGAGTTACATAGGAAATAAACCTATATACAGCAAAAGCAACCCTCTACAACCAGCAATCTTTTTTTCTCTAAGTATTAAGAGACAAATGACACAAGGACTACCGAACATAATGCTGGAAGACCAAGTGATTGTACCAAACTCAACTCTAGAAAAGAAGAAAACACGAGAGAAGATTATAGACATTAAAAAAAGGATAAAACTGGTATTCTTTAAGAAATTTGAGATGTTAGAAAACCTACTACAAAAAAAAATAGACAACGAACAACAGCAAGAATACAATTCTTGAAAAGTTAAGAGATGGTAAAGTATAGGAATGATTTTACAGTGTGAACACAATCTGATCTAAAGACATTTACCTAACTTTGCAGTCCAAAGTGACTGTTCATGATGTAAGCAATCTCCATCTGAGGACTTTCTCCCTGGGGTACTAATGTCTATCCTCTCATAAGTTTCTAATGACAAACTAAGGTTGATTTCACCAAAGTGAGCAATAAATCAATTGTGCCAATTAGGTTAAATCTGGACTTTCTTGGGGTAGATGAAAATAAACCATAATAAGAACCTCACTAGAATAACTGGAATCAATAATATCTGGGCAAACAATTTCTTTTATGGTCAAAATAAAATTTCAATAGAATGTTTCCTGAAAAGAAATAGAAGTTAGCATTGCAATTACTTTTCAAGTGCACATTGCTGGAAAGTTTGAAAACTTCTAGAAATCAGATAATAACTATAAAGAAATGACCATCAGATTCTCATTAACAATTCTCCAGCTAATTTCCATATGAAGAAAAATAGTCTGTATCAAACTCAATTCTACCACCTCTTATCAGCATGAAAATATTTTGAGATGTAAAGAAGTATGGACTATTTTATGACAGGCTAGCAATGTATACATGCTGCTAAAAGATAATTTTTACTTTATATGATTTTCTAATTTCTCATAATTCTGAATTTCTGTTAAATATCAAAAATATGGCTCATTTTTCCAATATAAAATAAATGAAAACTCATGCTAATAATCTACAATTACCTGGAACATATATGCATTAGACACAGAGAAATCTACATAGGTATCAGAAGCTCTCAGATGAGGAATTTCTTAGCCTACCAGTGACAGTTCTGCCTCCACATTTCTGGGCTGTCAATTACTCTATCTAGATGATGCTTTCTCTTAATAGGATAGTTTTCTAATATGAAAAACATAGCTAATAATCACTACCTGGTAGTGGTATTTTAACTGGAATAGAAAAGCATGTAAACTATGTAACAGTGCTTGTCAGAGCAGATGTAGGCAGAGCTCTTAGCACTATGAAGTCATCTTTAGGCCAATTAAATTATGCTTCTATCATGAAAATCTACTAAACACATAAAATTTGAAGCAACTTTGATTTATAAAAGCTTATCCTTTTTAAATTTTTATTTTATTCACTTTATTTTATTCTTCCTTCCTTCCTTTCTCCAGCTCTTTCTTTGTATGAGTATGTTGCCAGCATGTATGTAGGTTTACCCATATCATACAATGCCCACAAAGATCAGAAGAGGGCATTGGATCCCCTGGATTTGTAGTTATGAATTGTTGATAACTGCCATGTGGATACTGGGAATTGAACCCAGGTCCTTTTCAAGAGCAGCCAGTGCTCTTGACTGCTGACCATCTCTCTAGCCCCCACAAGCTTATCCTTTTAAATATGAAGATTCAATTTCTAAGTAAAATAGTTAACACAGATGTGATTTAATATCATAATTTAAGAGTAAGTCTTGGAGCTACAAAATGAGTTTTAAATCCTGTCTTCACCACTTATTGTGAACTTGAACATTCATAATAGACAACCTCTTTTTTGTTTGTTACAATGTATATGTTTTGTGCACTCCATGCAAAACATCTTAATCATCTTTATACTCTTCCTCCAGTCCCACGCCTGTTGCCCTCCCCATCAGATTTCATGGATTCTGTTATATATGTTAAGGGCGATTTTGAGTCAACTTTGTGTACCCAGATGTTTGTGTACCCTCACCCAGCAGTGATCAGATGCCAAAAATTCCTCAGCTAAGGTTGGGGTCTGCTGCTCATTTTCCCAGTTCTGTGATGGGTTTTTGTCTGATTGAGTTTGCATGGGTCATGTGCTTGCTGACAACATAGCTGTAAGTTCATAGGAGCAAGTTCCCAGAGGCCTGGAAGACTGTTTTCCTTATGAGTTAAGCAACTGATCACATATAGAGATAAGTGAGAGATGCCCATCCCTAAGTGATACATCTACAGTGGACCCTCTACACCTAAGACTCATGGAACACAGCCGAACAGGGAGTGGAGGGAATACTAATGCATCTCTTAGCTCACAGCAGCAAAGCCTCCTCATACAATGGAGTAAGATGCACACAGAAGGCTGCAACTGGTCAAAGTGTAGATTTCTTCTTTTTCTAAAAATCTGTAGAAGCACTTAGATTACAATTACTTCATAAAATGTCATTTGACAGAATATTGATGGCTCAGATACTGCCATATTTCCTTTATTCAAGTAAATTCCCATTATTTTACCTTTGTTATTTTCTACTTTATTTGAAGACATGAAAATTATTGTTAATTAACTATATTATATGGCTCAGGAAATGTCATTAAGATTTTTGGCTTGTTATAAAGAATTTAATCAATAATTCTGAACTCATAAAGAAATGAATTCCAACAGTTGGTTCATCTTCTGAGAAGCATTTAAGTATCATTAATGGAGTCTCTGAACAGCATACAAGAATGATCCTTCAGGCAGAGAAATGTCTCAAGTCTCTTGCGACTTGGAGGGACCATGGTGCATGGACTGGTTCTGAACATACTGTTCTGAAAACCCATCAGGAGTTAAACAGCAGTGACAGATATCAGGGACTTTCAGAAATTGTTTAGTTTCCAGGGTGTCCTGAAAACTCCTTATGCAGAGAACACTCAAGGGAGGTCCAAAGCATGACACTCTCAGAAGTTGTAGAAATGAATTCCCATAACAATTTCTTACCCCAGTGACTGAATAGGGAGAATCTGAACTGTACCCACCCATTATCACAGCTAGAAAGGGTCTTACTGCCCTCTAGTATCTTTTGACCACATAGAAGGAACCTGATGAAAACCTAAATTATAATAAGCAAATGATTTTCCAGCATCAGAGTAACAACACTATTGTGGTTCAGGAAGAATGTATCTATAATATATCTGTATAATTTGACAAAATAAATTCTGTTTTTGTCATGAATACTATCAGCAATGTCTTACATATCTATCTTTTAAGATGGAGTTATTATTTTTAAACCTTTCTCCCAAAATTCAAGCATCAAGTTTCATTTGATAGATTTCAGTGTTTCTAGTCTCTTTAAATATAATTTTAGACAGAGACACAATAAGTCATTAATTTCAAGGAGTTATGAATAGTTCTTAGTTTACAAAGACATCATAATCTCAAACTAACATTCCCTCACTGAATCTTTTACCTGTGGTAACTTAATTCCTTTTATATTAAAACCAACCCAGTAAATCATATTTAAAAAGTCTTTTAAAATCTGGATAGAATTGGTTCTGATCCAAATTATTTATTCATTTGTTTTTATTGAATTGTTGTGTAGTTCATAGGGAATATCTTAGTCAATCTTTATACTCCCTTCCCTACCAGCACCTGCCAAAGCCCCAATCCATACATTCTTTCATCTGTGTTAAGGTCTATTGTGTTAACTTAGGGTCCCCAAATGTTCCTCAGTG
Organism: Eospalax fontanierii; assembly: GCA_035773235.1. NCBI lineage: Eukaryota > Metazoa > Chordata > Mammalia > Rodentia > Spalacidae > Eospalax > Eospalax fontanierii. The sequence continues at coordinate 64,911,676 of CM069530.1, read as the reverse complement.
AAGCGAGGTTCAGTCCACCTATCCAGCATCCCTCACTTTAGGAATATTAGCTCATCTTCACCCAACAGTAATTAGTTGCCAATGTTTCTTCAGCAAATATTGGGGTCTGCTACCCATCTCTCCATGCTGAATTCCTAACTGCTTGAGTCTGCTTGGGTCTTGAGCATGCCCAAATCATTGCTGTGATTTGTAGGGTCCCAGGAGCTTGTAGGATTCTATTTCCATATTGACATACTCCACCTCACTGGCTCTTACAATCTTTTCCCCCTCTCTTCCACTATGGCCCTTGAGTCTTGGGTGAGAAAAACTTAATATAAGAGTCCTGTCCAGGGACTCACACTCTACAGATTCTTAATCTCCATTCTTCGTCTATTTGTGACTTTTTGTGTTATTAGCCCTCTGTTGCATGAGGGAGGCCCATCAGTGAGAGTTGAGAAATTCACTAGTGTCCTTCTTAACCCTTGTTCCATGTTTCAAGAGCCTTCAGTGTAGAGGTTGCATTGTAGATGTGCTACTTAGGCATGGTCAACTCATGGACAATATGTACTCTCTGTCTTGTGCCACAGAAGCTTCTTTGATGAGTGGCTACTGTGATACTTGACTGTATATATAGGGATACATATTTTGCACTTAGTAAGAAGTCACATTTGCCTAGGGATGTGATAGCCTTGGGGATTTTTTAAGATCTATGACCTCTTCAGTCATGTGTATTTGGCTATGTTTGCAGTTACCACACATGAGTAGCTGTTGACTGATCCCAAGATAAAAGAATTACTACTGTACTGGTGTCGAGTGCTGTGCCAGTCATTGATGTGGTTATTTGCTCATGAAGTCGGTGTTGGGCCATTGATTGATGTTTTCCTTTGGCTACTTGTATAGTGCTATTAGTGCTAGCTATAAAGGATAGCTATTAGTGCTAGCCTTTAGGGGAAGTCACTTCCAGGTCAGTTCTAGCTCCATTGCTCCAAATCCTGGTCTCTAAAGTATGTCCTGTTTTCAGCAGCAGGGTCTTCCCTTCAAGTTCTGGTAGATAATCAAGGGCTATGGTAATAGCCTGAGTAATTTTGGGAGTCTCTTGGACACCCTGACCAACAACCAACAACTCAAAGGAAGGTTTCTCCTGTCTGGCATTGTTTCTTGTTATGTAGCCTTCAGCTATGCAGCTATACACATGGGCTCATGTAGAGATACTGTACTTGGAATTTGTCATTGGGTTGTTAGACTAATATGATTCCCTCTGGTGTTTAACACTAGCTAAGCATTATTTCTCTCTCTCTCTCTCATTCTCTCTCTCCCTCTTTCTCTCTCTCTCTCTTTCTCTCCCTGTCTAGCCCTCCCTCTGTGCCTTTCTCATTTAAAGTGTACCCATTTCTCCATTTCACCATTAATAATACCAGTCTCTTACAGCCCCACCTCTCTTGAGCTCCTTCTTTCCCCATAGTTTCTTGTATAACTTTTCTCCCCCCTCCTATTTAAGTCATTAGAAAATACAAAAATAAGTAAAATATATCTGTTCATCGACTCTCGCTATTGCCAAATGAAAAACTGCTTGGAAAATGTGACTTATTAGGAAAAAGTGATGCTTCCCCATAGGTAAATTTTTTGAATGTATATACATATATTATTGACTTTTGTGTATGTCATATAATGGAATATCATCAAATTTAGACTCCTTCCCCTATCTACAACACCCCATATTCCCCTAACTGGGTCTCATGCATTCTGTCATATATGTTATGTTCTATCCTGTCCAAGATTTACTCCCAGATGTTCTTTAGTGCAAGTTCATCCACTGGATGAACTATCTAGAGATCCTAAACTTCTACACTCTCTCGCCCATCGGTAATTGGTTGCCAGTAGTTCCTAAGCTATGGGTTGGGGCTGCTGTCCATTTCCTTCATTCTATGCAGGGTTTTACCTGGTTGAGTTGGCATGGGTCTTGTGTATGCTGTCACTATTGTTGTCTGATGCACACAGAAGGTTAGAACTGGCTAAATTTTAGAGAATAAGAGATTGCAGAGTGTGTGTCTCCGGATAGAACTCGTCACCCACCCATAGCTCAATGATCACTGCAGAAGAAAGTTGGAAGTGTGTCAAAGCCAGGGTTGGTGGATGAACATAAGGAAACAGAAGCTTTCAGGCCACTGAGAACTTTCTCACAGGTGAAATCTTGACTGAGGTGCCATTCATTCATTTTGGAAGCAGTTTTTCTTTTCTTTTATTAATACATAATTTTATTGAATTTTTGTGTATTTCATATATCTTAATTGTATTTAGATCCCCTCCCCGCCGACACACACTGGATTTCATGCTTTCTGTCATATATGTTAAAGCCTATCAAATCAAGTTTGATGTTTTAAATGACCCTGGGTGTGAGTCCATCCAGTGGAGCCTGATCAGCATATCTAACATCATTCCTTTAAAGAAGATAACTCTTCCTCACTCAGCAGTGATCAGCTGCCAATAGTTCCTCAGTTAAGGCTGGGGCTTCTTACCATTTCTGCAGATATATGCTGGAGTATCTTCTGGTTTGAGTTTGCATGGGTCTTGTGAATATTGCATGAATTTACTGTTGCTAGTTCCCAGAATCTTGGAAAACTCTGTTTCCTCGTGGTCATTCACCATCCCCGTTTCTTACAATCTTTTGGCTCCCTTATCTTCAGTGATCCCTGTCTCCTGAGTGGCAGAGGTTAATTATAAGAGTCTATCCAGGGACACAAAATTTGCAGTCTCTTATTCTCTACATTTTGGCCAGTCGTAGCTTTATGTGTTAGACACCATGTTGAATGAGGAAGTTTCAAGGGTGAGAACTGAGAAGTGCATTAGTATTTTCTCTACCTCCTGTTCTGCTGAGCATTTTTAAGATATCATATAGTCTTCAAAACATTTTTAAAATATTAAAATAAATCACAGTTAATATTAATGATGATGAGGTAACCTTGATTATATTTGCTATTAATGATATGTGCTTTATTTATATGGTCCCTTCTCCCCAGAACTCTTAACCTAAATTGTTCATGAGAAAAGCATAAAAAGATCCCAACCAAGGACATGTGATGGTTTATAGTGATTGTTACTTTGACAGGATCTAAAATCATCTTGGAACCAAATCTCTGGGCATGCTTGTGAGGGATTTTCTGATTAGGTTAACTGAAGTAGGAAGATCTACCCTAACTGTCATAGTAAATGCAAAGGTGAAAATCAGTTTAGTACCAGCATTTATCCACTTGGCTTCCCAATGACAGATGCAACCTCATCAGTCGTTTCAAGCTCCTGCCACCATGACTTTCCCACCATAAACTGTGAGCCGAAATAAACTCTTCCTTTCTTAAACTCTTTTGTCATATATTTAATCACAATTATTGAAGTGATTAATACAGAAAATTATTATGGGGAAGTCGAGCTGTTATTGTGATGAACTATGTGGTTCTTGGGCCTTTGGACCTGGTTTGCAGGAGGAATGTGAAAGAGTGTGAACTATGAATAAGCAAAGCCCATGAATACTGTAAGCAGAGATCAACAGACCATTCACATGGAAGCTCAAGAGAGCTAAAAGGGACATGGGCAGTGGAGACCCAGATCATGAGATCTCAGGAAAGAAAAAAGACTCTGCACTGAACTTGGAGAAGGGTCCTTTGGGTAATATTGTGGTTGAACTTGGCAAAGGGTCATTAGGTTGATATTTTGACTGAAGTTGGCAAGGGGTCATTTGTGTGATATTCTGGCACAGAATCTGACAATTATCTATCCATAGTAAGGTTGAGCTTAAAAGCAATGGACTCATTTGTTGGGAGAGGAAGTTTCAAGACAGAACAATATTCAGGCTGTGTCATGGTTTTTCCTCATATCTCTCATCTGTGCTTGCACTGACAGAGCAAAAAGTAGAACAGAAAGGTAAGAAAAATGGGAAATTTGGCAAGGAAAGGTGTGCAAGCAAATTTAAAGATTTGTACAAGAGAGAAGAGATGATAAAGTTTTGTAGTTGTTAAAGAAATCAATGTCATTAAGGAGAAACTGACTCTCTGAGTTGGGACCACGGGGAAATTGAGTTGAGGGCACAACTCCACCCATCAAAGGGTTTAACTTATGAAAAAGCAAATTCATTTGAAAGGAGAAAATCTAAAGTCAGAATACCATTAAAGTGATTTCCTGATCAAAAACAACTACCTAGGACATTGTTTCTCTAGGGTTAGGAGACAAAAGTCAATGCAAGTGTAAGCTCCATTATGACCTAGCCATCCAATTTGGCTATATAGTCTACATAGCACTGGTTTTGTAAGCATGAAAGATGCAGGATTAAAATGGCTATGAGGTCCCTGTACCATGGTTCTAGAGAGACACTATGGCCTGTGATCATTGTTGGAGTTACCAGGACCATGGAGTCTCTGCCAAGAAAAGATGCAGGCATGGAGTGGAGCCAGGGCAAGCAAGAGACTATGTGCTAAAGGTAGCAGAAACTGGAGAGGGGTCCTACCATTGCCAGCCATGGACACTACACGTATGAGATTCGATGTTTTCCCTCGGGGTTTCAGTCTATCTTTGCTTTGATCACCCCTTCCTTGGCCCTCATTTTGATTTGGAATGGGAATCTTTATTTTCTTCCATTGCATGTCAGAAGTCTATAACTTGCTTTTTTTTAAATTTTATAGGGGCTTACACTGATAGATGACCTTGAGTCTCTGATAAAATCTGGTCTTTGGACTTTTAAACAGTATTGGAACTGTGGAAGGCTTTGGGGACTTATGAAGGTGGGTTGAATGTGTTTTGCATGATGAGATGGTCATGAGCCTATGGTGACAAGAAATGGAAAGTTATGACTTAAAAGTGATACTTTGGATTGTGAAGTTAACAAAGGGTAGACTTGTGATGGCTTGTGTTCTTTAACAACACAACAGGGTCTAGAATCACCTTAGAGACAAATCACTGAGCATACCTGTGAAAGATTTTCAAGATTACATTAAATTAATTGAAATTGGAAGACCAGTCCTAGCTGCCAGACTGAATAAAAAGGAAAAAAGGAGGTCAGTATTAGCTTGATGACCATAGGTGCAATGTGACCAGCTACCTCACATCCCTGCCACGTGGCTTAATCCTCCTTTTAAATGGTTTCTATCAGGAATTTGATCACAGAGACAAGAAAATAATCTAATACAGAATGCAAAGTTCTTTACCTGTATTCCCTCGAATTATGAAAGCCATCAGATACAAGGAAAGCTCAAAAAATTGCTTCAGCCTAGAGATGAATGCTTAAGAAGTCATACTGTTAAATGTAGTATGATAATCTGAGTTCAATCTTGTGGAAAATGTAGGAAAAATTAATATAGAAAGGGCACTAACTACTTTCTGTAATGTTTCCAATACGGGTTCATTCTTTGTGACTAATATTTCATAAAAATATACATCGCTAATAAGAAAAGAACCTGGGTGTGGAGCATGAGGGGACTTCTTCCCTCTGTACACGTATTTCATTTTTACTGTAAATATTTTCCCAGATCAAAAAAATCTTTTGGGGGGCTGAGGAGATGGCTCAGTGATTAAGAGCAGTGACTGCTCCCGCAGAAGACCTAGATTCAGTTCTCAGCACCCACATAGCGGCTAACAACCATCCTTAAATCCAGCTCCACAGAATCTGACACACTCTACTGACCTCCTCAGGCACTGCATGACATAGATGCACTTACACACACACAAACAATACATTCATCTACATAAGATAAAAAATAAATAAAATATACATTTTTTTTTCTTTAACTTTAAATAACAAGAAATCACAGAGCTGAACTCCAGTAATAGCACGCAAATATAATAATGGTTAAGTAAGCCTGGCCCAGTGGCTCAAGCCTCCAGTCCCATCACTCAGGGTGGAGACAGGAGGATCATGATTTCAAAGTCTGCATACATAACAAGTTTGACCCCCACCCTGGGTTAATATAAAACCTTGTCTCAAAAAAGTATGTATCTGTATATCTATATCTATATCTATATCATCTATATATTACTGGATATGGTGGTGCATGCCTTTAATACCAACACTTGGGAGGCAGAGGCAGGCAGATTTCTGTGAGATTGAGGCCAGCCTAGTCTATATAGAAAGTTCCAGGACAGTTGGGGTTACCGTGAGATCCTGTCTCAAACAAAACAGTACAAACAAAAATAAACCAAACAAAAAAAATTTCCCAGTGAATTTACCATGTTTACAAAATTAAGTTTATCAATGTGCACATTGCCTTTATTTAAAATATACCAAAGAAACATTTGACTCATAATTTGAACTACAATTATTACTACAAATACATTTTATATTATATAAAATGTCACTGCTTTGATCAATAGGCAATCCACTAGAAATGCTGATCAATATTTTAATCTCTAGGCTTGGTAAGATAATTTTCTGTAAATGTACCCTCTTGGGTCAGGAATGAGCTTACAACTTATAAACAGAACTTGACTGGAGTCACAATGTCTGAGTCCTAATTACACTTGAGAGGCATGTGGCTCAGTAGGCTAAAAAGTGCATTGTAAGGAGTTCTGTGTGTCTTTTTTTTTTCCTTTTAGAATAAGAACAGTTGAACTCATCTTATAGTGGTAAACATACTAAATAATGTTGAACTACTAAATTAGTTTGTCATTATGTAAACACCTTACTGGTTCTGTTAAGGTACAAATGTCTCCCCTTGGGTTTTGTGTTACTTTGGGACCTCTGGGGTAACACAGTTGGAAGAAAGTTATTTGACTCAGAAGTGATCATCTTACGGATTTAAGCACCTGTTAACACCATCAGAGCAAAGCGACAGTCAGCAAGCCTCTGACTTTCAAGCATTTACTTAACCGTGGCTTGTTCACAGAGGCCTCTTCTGTCAGCATGGTGCTTAAAATCCTCATCTCCTTCACATCATTTCTATTTGTAATATCTAAAATTCAATGACAGAAAAAGCAACCTTGTGGAAGATAGGAATGCAACTTTCAATTAAAAAAAAAACAATTAAGAAGTAAGAACTTAAAAACCTTCATGTGGTTCTTACAGCTTTTCTGTACATGTTGGCACCAAAGGAAATAATTGCTACCTTCCAACATCAAACCTCAGGGTGAGAGGAATAGCAAGATCACAACAATGTTTCTCTTTACTTAGGTTTCCTATTTTACTTACTGGAAAGGAAGGCAAAAGAGAAACAAAAAATGAGCCTGCCACATCAAGGTGTTCGGGTGATGTGTGGGTAAAGCCACCAGAAACACCTGAAAGGTGACAATGTAAGATCAGGGAATCAGACCCTGTTGTGTGACCAGAGTAAGTCAGGAACAGCTTCAGCTTTCCTCCCTCTCTCTTCCTTAGTCCCTTCCTTCCCTCCCTCCTCTTCTTCCTTCCTCCCCCTCTCCCTTTCTTCCTTCTTAACTTTTTAGTTTAGCATAAAAGTAGTAGATTTCAGGATGGTGTCTTCACAGGCTCTTGCTTACTCCCCCACCACACTGCCTCCCAATACAATCCTCTCTTCTTCCTAGTTCCCTTTTTTCCCATAGTTAATCCCAATGTCTGTATTCTTACTACTTATGTTTCAATATGCTTCTCTGTTTTCCTCCTTAAAATCTTTTCCTTCCTTCTCATGACCCCCTTTCTAGTTTCATGACCTACACACCCATATGCAAATATACACACACCTACATATGTATATATATATATATAAATTTAAATGTATGTTCTGTATAAGAGAAAAAAGCATGCAATATTTGTCTTTCTTCGTCTCATTTGTTTCACTTAAAATGATTTCTAGTTGTATCATATTTCTGAAAATATCATTATTTCCCTTTTCATGTCTGAATAAAATTCCACTGTACATATTACTATATTTTTATGAACTCATCTGTTGATAGACATCAAGACTGATTCCATTTCTGTTGTCTGGTTATTGTGAGTACCATGGCTATAAATATGGACATGTGAGTGAGATTATAAACATCATATGTTTTGATAATTATCAAATGAACGAAGTATTCAAAAACAAAAGGAATGGAGTTTCATCATCGAATGGCTGGAGATAGAGATAAGGAGCTCAAAGACAGTAGTTTGGAGCAAGTGGGAGAAGCTGTGCTGCAGCCGGGTTTGACTGCACTTCTACCTATTCTGAGCTGTAATTAAGTGTCATTTTCCCTTTTGTTCTGATCTGAACACCTGTTGTCTTTTCATGAAAGAGAGACAGCTCTGCTTGGGCTGTCAGGGTTATATTATACATCTTATTCCATGCTTGACCAGGCAACCATGGTATTTTTATTCTAAATTGGAACAAATATTCTCCACACAGAATACTAAGACAAGGAGCATAAATATAAACTGTTAGGGACAATCTTAGACATATGTTCATCTTGCTTTGTGAGAGCTTGATAAAGAAATTGCCAAAAAATTCCAAACAAACAACAACGACAAAACTCCAAGGCCCTGACAGTGGTTTGTGATGATTTCTTCCCCACCCGCCTCTGTGTTTGTATGTGATATAGTATTGTATATGTGCTGTCATGTATGTGTGTGTGTAGTACATGCATACGGAGGTGTACATTCTTGCATGCACATAAGAGACCAGACCAAGAATTTGCACATCTTTCTTTATTGTTCTGTGTCTTGTTCCCTTGAAGCACGGTCTCTCACTGAAGCAGAAGCTTGCCTTTTGAGCTAGGCTAGTTGGCTCATAAGGTCTTGGGATCATCCTGTGTATCAGTCACTTTTCTGTTGCTGGTATCGAAACACTGACCAAAAGAACTTAAAAAAAGAAAGAGTTTATTTAACTTATGGTTAAAGGGGCAAGAGTACATTGCGGTGGGAAGGCGTGGCTACAGAGGTGGCTAGAGTAAACTCAGAAGCTGAGCAGTCTTCAAGCGGGCACAGGAAGTAGAGCTCTACTGGAGATCTATCAAGGCTTAAGGACTCTCTAAGCCCCCAGTATGTGCTTCCTCCAGCATGGCCATACTTTCTAAGACCTCACAAAACTGTCCAAATACTTAGACCCTATGGGGGACATTCTCATTCAAATCACCAGATTATTTCTGTCCTAGATTGCCTTCAATTACTCTGACAAAACATTACCAGTACCAACTTGGGAAGGAAAGGTTTATTTGGCCAACATTTCCCAGGTCACAGTTAATCATGCAGGGAGCCCAAGGCAGGAACTCAGGGCAGGAATCTGGAGGCAGGAGCTGAAGCACAGGCCATGGAGGAATGCTGCTTATTGGTTTACTCCCGTGGCTCATGCTCACTCTGTGCTACTATACAATACAGAAGAGCCTGCCCAGGGTCGGCACCGCCCACAGTGGACTGGACCCTCCCACATCATTCAACATTCAAAATACCCCACAGACATAGCCGCAGGCTAGTCCAGTGGAGGAAATTCCTCAATTGAAGTTCCCTCAACCCAGATGTGTCAAGTTGACACTAAAACTATCTACTACACCATGTTATTTTTTCTCAATGCTGGGATTACAGGCATGTGCAGCCATCCCTGGCTTTTAAGGTGAGTGTTGGGAATTCAAACTCTGATCTTCACGCTTACAGAGCAAGTGCTCTTATGTATAGAATCAACTCTTCAGCTCCAATAATTTCTTTGTAGTAGAAGTATATTAGATTAACCATTTTATTAGTTTTCTTCATCAAAATATGACACAGTTACCATATACTTTTCTGAAAGATGTCTATTGTGGCTGTCCAGCAATGTGAAAACTAACATAAGTGAAATTTGTATTTAAGCCACTAGTGTTTGGACATCTTGCCTCTTGTGTAAATGGCATCCTAAGTGAGTCTTGGAGTCTGGAGCCATTTAGATAGCTAAAGATTCTCTACTTCAGACTAAAGGGTGGAAGCACTCTGGGTTATGTCCAAATATTGATTAAAATTGCATTTAATATGCCATAAAAGGTCTATGAAACTTCTTGACTAATGTTTTAATTTGATGTCTTGAAATTTGTCTTGTTTTTATCAAAATATAGTATATGACCTATTCCACAGGGAGAGAGACCACTGTAATCTTGGTAGATCCATAAAACACTGATTATAGGTTTTTAATTTTTTAATTATACAAATTTTTATATTTCTGATTGATTTCCTCTTATGGGATCTTATCCTTTGCCCCCCTGCAATTCATTATATTCAGAAATTTAGGTGACAGCTCTATTGCTGGTTTTGTTATCTTCAATTTAACAATTAGCCAAAACCTAATCTGAAGCCCAAAATTTAACTTTGGAGTAAGGAGACTGTATTTAAGCCAAGAAAGAAAGAAAAGGTGTCTGCTAAGCACCAAACTCAAATGCCAGATGCTGGAGACACGAATACAGAGGAGGCTTTCTTAGCCCTCGTCTCCCGGGCTTACAGTCTACTGGGGACTGTGGGCAGGTAAACAATCGCGATGAGTCCGTCATCTGGGAGCTGCCAGAGCACCCAGGAAACACACCTGGCCTGGACTCAGAAGAAAGGCTTGGCCGGGGGAGACGGAAATCGCTTGCCCACCCATTGCAGCATTGCTGGATCCTCCCATAGGCTTCAGTTACAGTGCTCCGGGCTGCTGTGGTCGTGCCCCTGGTTTCCCCCTTTCAGGCTTGACTCTGACCTAATTTGTCCTCAATGACCTCGGTTTTTCTTGTTTTTCCATGGAATATGAAATTCTGCAGCTCAAAAATCTTTAGATTCCTAAATTTTTGTAATGTGATACTAATATGAAATATAACAACTTTGCACAAAACTTATTTATTTGTAAAGGCAAAACAATTTAGCTGACTTCTGAATAATATCAAGTGAAGTTCCTGAGTTCTACTTTTTGCCAACCTTCGGTTTAGAATAGGAAGCTCCTGGTTGAAGGCCTACTGTCATCAATTTAGACCTTTCTGTTCCTATTCTTCAGCTGCAGGGAATGACAGAGTGAGGCCTTAAGTGGTAGGTCTTATTTCAGAGAAGCAGTTGAAATGGAAAGCTTATTTATCACTGAATTCCCAGATCTTACCAACTATTATTTTTTCTCTCCAACACACTTTGCAAATCCCTTCCCCGACTCCTGCTTTCCAATCCCATTCTAGACAATTATATTTTAACAGGCTCACTCCATATCATTTTGTATTTTGAAAATCTCAAGTGTTTTAGGATGTTTAAAAATTTAAATTAAAAAGCAAAACCAAATATATTTGTACAGAATTGGGCTGGGTTAAATGAATGAAAGGAAATCAATTATATCATCTTGGATACATATCTCTTTAATTTACTTAAAATTTTGTCTTCCGAACTTTCTCTCTCTCTCTCTCTCTCTCTCTCTCTCTCTCTCTCTCTCTCTCTCCCCCCCCCCTCTCAAGTTCTGTGGTTTCAAGTGCTTGTAGTATTCATATTGCCATAAATTCATATTATCTGTATTTTTAATCACTGTAAGATATTTTAATGTATATGAACAGATACTGGCTTTTTGATTTCTTAGTGAGAACTCCTGACTGCCATCCTACCCTCTAGAGCTCAAAGATAGATCTAGCTTTTATAGTACTGTAGCTTTTACAGTTGGAAGAGGAGTTTGAGAAAATGCAAAATTAAAAATAGTTATGAAATAGTGATTAGATACAGATGGTTTCTATTAAAATAGCAAATAAAATTAAATGAATTGTTGACTTAAGAGTTAGCAAGTACAACAAATTTCCAAATGTAGTTGTCTCCCGAACATTCTTCTTTAATACCACCCCCATTGGGCACCTCCATTGGGATCATTCCCTTTGATTTTGATCATCATAGCAACACTTTAATAGAAGCAATCGAAACAACCCATTCATCCCTTTATAATGATTGATTGTGGTATGTGTTTATTACTCATAACTGAGGAAATTTCTTTGAGTTTCTCACTGTGTTACTGATGATGACATACAAAATTTTACGATTACATTTAATTTGGGGAAAACCTCAGTCAAGTTCATACGTATCAGAATATTTACAGTGTCTTTGTTTATAAAGGGACTAAACTCAAATACTCTGAACTGACAGTACTTAGTAGCTACTTTGTCATCAGTCTAGTGATAAAATATCAGTTTCATGTGGTATCAATACACTGGAAAATTTCATGGTAAAATTTACAAGCAATTTACATCTTTTCTTGGTTCTCTTTATTGTTTACATTTTTAACATGTATTTCTTCATGGGTGTGGTGGGGCATGCATGCCTCAGTGTACATGTGGAGAGATGTCACAAGATAGCTTGTAGGAGCTAGTTCTGTCCTTCCTATGTGTATCCCAGGGATAGAACTCATGTTGATAGACTTGGCAACCAGAACCCCTCTTGCCAGCCCAGGTTTTCTTCTTATTACAATATTTTACTAGAGACCTAAATCTTTCATTCCAATATACTCATGAGATTAGTTTTTTCCTTCATGAAGATTATAAAAAATCAAGAATTTATTCAATACATCATGATAAATATGCCTCTTGTTTCTGACTTTTGCTTCTGTTTGACAAAACATTTCACTGATCAAGGTCAGTACTATTTAATTCACCAGTTTAATAGGTTACCAATTATGTTTTCTGCATAAATGATACTATCTTCTGGAAACAGAGATGATTTTATCTTTAGCCCTTAGTTTATTTTTCTTTTCTGGAGCATCCGTAAAGAATATAAGAAACGTAAGTGAATAATATCTGGGAATTCAGTGATAAATGAAGCATAATGTCATGGCTTCCATTTCAGTGGCTCCTCTGAAATAAAGTCTACTTAGTGCACCATATTCATACTCCCGTTTAACAGTATACTACCCCATCATTCCCTCATTCAATAGAGAATAGACATATTGGGTCTAAATTGTTTGAGAATTCTCTAAAGTACAGACTTTGTATGTTAGAAAGTCACTATAAATTATGTCTTACTTTGGTGGGATAGGAATGTCAGTCACTGCTGCTAAATACTGCTTAAATTTGTATCACAGATTTGGAAAGTTACATTGAGGTGAAATACTTCCTTTTGTGTCAAGCAGGTAAGTTTATCCACTTTTTTCATGCACTGTGTGTGATGGCTCCTGCCTGGCAGTCTTTGTTGATCAGACAGAAGCTTTATTTTTAAATATGAATGAAAACCAGTAATGTATGTGTAAAGATATATACATATATATGTATATATCTTTCTCATACTTCATCATTATCATCCTCCTCCTCCTCATCATCTTCCAGTCTTCTTATATAGGGTGAACTGTATTGTATGTCATAGTTGTGATGGTATTGATTCTTTGAACCAAAGAAATGTTGTTAAATCTAATTAAGTACCCTTCATCTCTACAATCTTATTGTGTGAGGTCATGCCCTTCCTGAGTTTATCCAAATAAATTATTTTATCCTTCATTTTGAAGCTGGAAAGTATTAAGCCAAGATGAAAGAAGGTCTGGTTGAAATTCTTCCAAACTGGAATTTGTGCAGCAGGCAATCAGGTCTTGTCCAATGGGTCTGCCTCACAGTCCTTCTGTCATCTAGCTTGCTGTCATTGTCCAGATCACCTAACTTCCCAAAGATCCCCAATAATGGGAAGGACCCAATACCTCCAAATTCATCTCCTAGCTGAAACAATGTCCATTGCCCTTGACAGCACTAATATACTTGTTAAATGTGGGAAATTACTTTGAACTCACTGTGTCAAAACTACAGTAAAATCAGAACTAGCTAATTTGGAACATGAAAGTTTTCCTAAGTGATTAAAAAATAATAATTTCACCACAGAAATGACTATTTAAAAATATGTATCTTATGAATGTAGGCTCTGTTTCAATATTGTTCCTACTATATTACTTCTTAGTTTAAAAATAGTTAATGATGATTTTGGTTCTAATATCTATGACAATATTTCTGTAATATTTATAGTCTAACACACTGTGGTTCTCCTTTAATCCCAAGTTATGGTTTCCAGAGCTAAAAAATAAAAGCATGTATAATAATATGAATGATTTCTAATTGTCTATCCATATTTTTAGAGAAATGAAAAAATATGCATTGAACATAAACTTTAAATGCATTTGTTATTTTTTTAAATAAATTATCAGGACCTGGAATAGAATTTTCTAAATCTTTCTTAGATGGTTTTCACAAAATCCTAAGATTTGCTGTAAAATTCCTTGAAGTGAGTGCATTCTACTATCTCCACAGGAACCACATCCAACTATTTTGTTCCTTTTATTCAATGAGAAAATACTCAATGTTAGCCTTAGAATCTGAGTTTCTAAACAGTTATTGTCCTAGAGCTAACATCTCTGACACTTGCTCTCTGGCTGATGTATATAATTCTATATTTCATAAAATAACTCGTCTTCTGTTTTTCAAGATTAATTTGTATTCAAATGTTGTCTACTGATAAAATGAACATCCTTTGATTGTTTTTTTTTCTTTGACTAAATATTCTCCTTACTTCATGCCTGGAGTGCTTAGTGACATCCATCTAAAATACTCTAATTTGTGCTGGTTAGTTTTTGTTAACGTGACACAGACTGGAGTCATTGGGAAGAAGAAATCTCAGAGGTGAAATTTCCTCCATCAGACTGACTTGTGGCCATGCCTGAGGCATTTTCTTAATTGCTAAGTGATGTGTGAGGCCTAGCCTACTGTGAGTGTTGCCATCCCCAGGTAGGTGGACCCGGACTGTACAAGACACACAGCTGAGCAAGCCAGGGGAAGCAAGCAGGTAAGCAGCGATCCTCCGTTCTGCTTACCTTGAAGCTTCTGCTTCAAGCTCCTGCCTTGAGCTCCTCAGTGTTGGACTGAAACCTGGAGGTATCAGCTAACTAAACCCTTCCCCCTAAGCTGCTTCTGGTCAGTGTTTTATCACAGCAACAGAGAAGCAGACTAGCACAAAATTCTTTAAGAAGTAAAAGCCATTTCAAAGTGCAGTCAGGACCCATGCTGCCTGTTCCACTCTAAGAGGCTTTCTCTCCCCTGCTTTTAAAGTAATCCTGACATTTAAGAAGTAAAAATTTCATCACTTTTTCTTTAATACTCATTCAATGGCTCCCTTAAGCAATGGGATACTTAAATAACAACTTCCAACTTTTTTCAATTAGCACAATACTGTTGCTGAAGGCATTTAAAAGTCAACAAAATACTGTGAGACTTTATATTAAAAAATGTTGGCTTTGATTTGCTAACTCCCAGAAACACAGTTTCAGAGGCAAGGCTGTGTCTGACCAGCTCACTTTCAGAATCGCAGTACTGAGATGAATGCATTGCCAACAGGCTGATTTTCAGTATGGACATCCAGACAGCGTTATACTGATTAACAATGGTGCCTTATTAAAATTTGGCATGAACAAAGGTTTCATCCCTCCTTGAATATGATAAGCAATTTTATTTCTCAATTATTTCAAAACATAACTTGTTTATTTTGTGTGTGCATGGGTGTATCCATGTATGATGTTGTTCATGTGGAGATCAAAGGACAACTCTCAGCCAACAGTTCTCTCCTTCCACCACATGGATTCCAGGGATTCAGCTCAGGTCATCAGGCTTGAGCAAGCATCTTTATCCACGGAGCCATCTTGCCAACACTTCTCCCTCGCCAAATAACTCTTAATAAAAAAAAATACTTTCAGTGATGCCTTAGCCATAGGTCTTAAGCAGATACCCTTTGTGCAAGAAGTGTGTATTTTCATTACTGATGCCACATAAGTGGATATAACTATGCCAGGAAAACAGATTTAACTGCCACATTTTTGCAGTTTAATTGAATAATATGACTCCAGGAAATTCAGGGTACATGGAAAAGTCAATGAAGGGAACAGACTGAAAATCATCAGAAGCAGCCAATCTCATCCATTCCATCTCAACATATATATGAGCCATCCAACCAACTAAAAGAGTCTGGTTGCTATGGACAGCTGTGGGCAAGGAAGACTGTTAAACAGCCTACCAAAAATGCTACCTTCATCTTGACGAGACTCCAAAAGTCTACATGCTGCTTGAGAAGGTAGGCTGAGATCGTAATTAAATTCTAAGACTTTTTGCATTTGACATCATCCAGGTTCCAAAGACCTTACTTGCTTTGTTGGTTCTAATTACTTTGTTTGCATTATTTTATTGCTTTGTTTACATAATTAATTGCTGTGTTTACACTGTGAACACCCTAAGGAGAAGCTTAGGTTTTAGTTCTCTGTCTTCTAAGGGGGATTGCAGGCTTTAGATATATTCGGACAGGCTAGTGACTGTTTTTGTTTACAGCCATTCCACTGTCATCAAACAATCTCCAACCTTTGGTATTCCTATTATAATACTCTAAATAAAGAAGAGGATGGTGCTGAGACTCAGGGCATCAACTTCAATTCACTCGGGAATCATTATTGCCATCACTTAACAACTAAAACAGAAGCTTTTTTTGAAAAAAAAAAAAGAAGTAGAAAGAAGTTCTAGAAGAAAGATGACTATGAAGAGACTGGGTGGGAAAAGGTAGGAATCTTTCTTTTTCCGTTTGAAGGATGAATATACAGCATGAGGCTCAGTAACACGTCATAAAGGACATGACAGGATTGAGCAAAGTACAGAGATGGCATGTGGCTGCCATGAGTTGGGCAAAGCAGGCAGGGACAGCTGAGCAGGGAGGATGGCTTTCAGGTAACTGAAATGATCACATGACATCTCAGGAAACCTTGGAAGATGGAGCTTGAAGAACAGGGAGACAAATTATTCCAAGGTTCCCAATAGGAATGAAGCAAACAAATAAGCATTTAGTTATGTTGCTTAGAAGGTCAAAGCAGGAGTCTGGGTAGTGATTTTGGAATCACTAGTATATGAAGAATAATTTGTCATAAACAAAGAAAAATTCTAATCCTAAAAGGGGAATAGTCCTTGTACATCAGCTAGATATGGTGGTCTATGAACTTAAAAGTCTGATGTAGCAGTATGGTGAGAAGCCAGCTGAGATTGAAACAAACAAAAGGCAGGCTATGCAGCTTGTGGGTCCGTGCTTTCCCAGCTTGTGCAAAGCCCTGGTTTCAAACCACAGCAACACACACTGAGAGACAGAGTCCCGGAAGGAAGGAAGAAAGGAAAGAAGGCGGAAAGAAAAAATAAAAATAAAAGAATGCATAAGTGAATATGACTATAGCAAGAAGCACAGACTCCCTTAGGTGAGAACACTTTTAGAAGTATCTTGAACCACAAGGAAATAGATGCTGGTTTAATGGAATATAGGAAAGATGGGTCAGAATTCAACAGGATATGTTGGGATAAAAAATGTCTTAAATCTGGATTACACACTCTAGATTACCTCCTTATAATTCTAATTTCCTGTACTAAAATCTATGTTACCTTTATCAAATTATTTAACTGATCTATAAACTGTCTTTGTTTACTCATCTATAAAATAGGTATGTAAAGTAAGCTGGAGAATTAAATGAGTTCTTGCACATAAATCTAAAACTGCACTTAGACCAAAAAGACCTCAACAAGTACTTTATTATTGTTGCTGCTGCTATTATTTCTATTACTACTATTGCTAGTATTAACCAAGCAGAGAGAACAAAATGAACAGAGACATTAATGCATCACAACCATCAACGCGAAACAAGGTGCTGGGAAAGAGCTATTGAGTACCTGGCAACACTGTCCAACATGCATCAGAAGAACTGGCCTCCTGGCAGAGTGTTTTGAAGTTCTACAACAAGAATATTTTCAGCAGTTTTGCAATAATGCATGTAGCAAAGAGCAGCCACCTAAATAGACGGAGACGAGGACCACATTAAGCAGACATTTGAGTTGCCCTCTTGAGAGGCTGTATAATTCTCATGAGCCAGTATCAGTTGTAACCACTCTCTACGAAAAGAGCGTGTCCATTTATGAATCACTGCATTAAGGCAGCTGGAGTAAGATGACTTCATCAGGCAATTCTAGGTCTCCAAGATCAGAAAGTCTTACAAATCTTAGCTCTTTCTACCTTCTGGTGTTCTTTATATGCAAACGAAACTAAGCATTACTAATATAAATCATCTCCTGCACATGTGCACCACAGTATTCACTGTACTTATAACATCTGCTGGCTCTTCTGCTCTATGGAATTTTGATTTTTTATTATCATTATGTATATTTATGTGGGGGATGTGAGTGGGTGTTTGTACTTGTGCATACACATGCAGAAGCCAGATGAAGGCATCTCCTGCCTTTGTCTACTGATCTCCACCTTACTTTTGCATTTTTTGATTTATTTTTATGTGTATGACTGTTTTGCATGCATATTTATAAGTGCACCCATATCATGAAATGCCTGTAGAGACAAGAAGACAGCACTGGATCAACTGGAACTCGAGTTAACGGTGGTTGATGGCCATCATGTGGGTGCTGGGAACCTTAGGTAGGTCCTCTATATTTCATGGCCTGGCTCTTATTCTTATTGACTCTGAGACCCTGAGCAGGATGCCCATCTTGAGTTAGTGTCAGTTACCCTTACTTGGATATGTAAAATTTTGATGATGATATCTAAGGCGCTTGTCTCGTTTAAAATATTCATTTAAATCACTCTGATTTTTATGAATTTTTAATATTTTGGAATTTTTTTCAATAAAACTCATGATTTTTATAAATGATTGTTTCATAAATCTTTCATTATTATTTGATAATAAGGTCAGTTTTGAAAACACAAACAAAACAAGGAACATACAAACTTTTGCTACATTATTTGGAACAAAACAAAAAACACATTTCACATCCTTTCATTTTTACAGAGGAATTCTGGGAAATCTGTTTCCTATGATTGGGATGTAGTTTGTTCCTTAAAAGTTCATGTTCCAGATGCTTACTCACCAATATAGCAGGGTAAAAGATGTGGAACATTTAAGAAATAAAGTCTAGTGGATAGGAATTAGGTCACTGGGGGAGCTGTCCTCAGGAAGGATTAATGTTCTTGCATTAGTTCCTGCAAGGATAGGTTATTATACAGTATCACACAGCTTATACCTGTGATCCCAGTACTCAGGGGGCTGCAACACGGGGATCACAGGTTTGAGGACTGGCTGATGTAGCAAGAATCTTTCCCTAAAGAAAAGAATGAGAGAGAAGAAGAGCAGGTTGTCATAAGAGGAGCCCACCCGATCCCTGCCTGACACAGGGACATCGTTTTCCATCATGAGATCTTTTCTATATGTATCCATTATTCTCGGTCCTCATTTTGTGCCATTATCACCCAAACCAAAGGCCCCCAAAGATTGAACCAATGGGACTGGCTTAGATTTTTCAACCTCTATAACTGCAAGCTAAAAAAACATCTTTTCCTCAAAAACACCCAACTTTAAGTTTGTTAAAGCAATAGAATACAGACTAATTTTCTAAGGCAAATTAGGAAACTACAGTGGCCAGTTTTCCTCATGAATAGGGGTGAAACTAGTTCTAGCTAGAGATAGGTGAAAAGAGTTATGTAGAGTGTTCATACAGTGCCTGAAAAGGGGAAATATTAGACTTCCCTTCCGTTACCTTGAATTTAGCACTCTATTAATGATTTTGGATCACAAGACGAAAGCCAGACAGGTAGAAACTCATCCTCAGTGGCTTTGTACAGCACTCAAATTCGAACTAGTTAACATACTATAAATATTTATTCAAAATATTTGTGGGGTATCTGTGTAAATTCTTCTCTATTTGGAGAAAGATAAATACATAAGCATACTTTGTAATTTGAAGATTTAATCCTTTATGTGTATGTAGTACTGAAGAAGGAGCCATGCTTTGCACTTTACCACTGAGCTATGCCCCCAATTCTCTTTCTCTCTCTTAACTTATTGTTTGATAGTTTCATACTTTATTTAATGAATCTTAGTCATTTTCACCCCTCATCTTCTCTTGTAGGAATCCTTCTTCTCAACAAGTCCCACATACTTTCATATCTTCATTTTTATATGTGACCCACTGGATTTAGATTTTCTTGTCCAAGCATGGGTGGGAGGTTATTTACAGAAGCAAGTCCAACTTATTAGCGACTATACCAAGGACTAAAGTGAAACCTACTTTCCCAACAACCATTAACTGCTAATTGCCCCTCAGAGTTGGGTGTGGTCTCATGGCCTCCTCTCCCACCAATGATTAAATGCTGTGGGCCCCAAGCATATGCAGGTCTTGGGCAGATAATCACAGCTACAGTGAGTTCATGCCCAGAAATCATCTCTTTTCTGCACATCTACCCATCCTCTGGTTCTTAAAATTCTTTATGCCCCTTTTCCTGTGATGTTCCCTGAGAGTGGGTAATATAGCTGTCCCACTTAGGGTCAAGCACTCGACCATCATACATTCTCAGCACTTTGGTCAGTTACGGGTCTTTGCATTAAGCAATGCCCACTGCAGCAAGTGACTTTTCTGAGGAAGGCTGGGCACAGCACTTCAGATATAAATGTGAATATTTAGAAGCCAGTTTGACAACATGACCATTTAGAAAAACTGTAGCCGCAGATTTCCCACAAGGGCCTATGACTTCCTGAGTCATAAATTCTTGCTACAGAACTGGGCATGAGTTCCTTCCTTTAAATCCAATCCAAAGTGATTGGTTAGACCCATATCAGTTATGCCACTATTTCATGAGAGGACATATCTTGTCTGAGAGTTATTATTATAGATTACAGGAATCACAGATGGGTAAGATTGCAGATGGCTTTTCTCCCTCTAGACTTATGAGCACCTTCTTGAACTAGCAATGCTAGCCAGTAGAGAGGAATCTCCCAGCTGAGCTCTAGCATAAATTTTTTAATGTCCTGCATACAAAGTATGTAGTTTCTTCATCAACAAGATTGTACTATCAGGTCCTGCCTGGCAAGCAAGAGCAGTGGCAATAGCCTATATTGTATGGGGACTTTGGGGGCTTCCCTGACCAACAACTCATAGAGAGATACGCCATTCCTGGCACTGGCATTTTCATTTAGTAACCCACAGCTTCTGTAAGGAATGTTACCCATATGCCAGAGTACCTCCAATCAAATTCTTCTTTTTTTAATAATCATAAAAACTGGCTTCCATTCGGCTTTTTCTTAAGTGCTGTAGTTACCCCTCCCCCACTCCTCATCCTCTTTCCTATCCTCTCAACACCCCCTCCAACTGCTTAGAATCTTTTACTTCCAGGATTCCCTTCCTCCACTTTCATGTTTAACATGTTATATTGTCCCCCTTCCATTAAATCTATTATATTTATCTGATGTTTTTTTCATTTTTCATATTCCAAATTGCAAAATGTTATCTAAGTATTTGATATGTTAGCAAAGTAGTTTGATTTGTTAAAAAATATAGGCTTTTATGAGGTGACCTTTACCAGTGGATAACGTACTTGCTGTGTAAACACGAGCACCTCAGTTTCTATCACTAGCATCCACATAAAAGATGGGCATGGCAGTGAAGTCTGCAACCCATTGCTGTGAGAGGTAGAGGTAGGTGAATTCAAGGTTTGTGGGCCAACAAATCCAGCCACATCACTGAGCTCCAACTTCAATGAGAGACCTTGCCTCAAAAACTAGGTTGGAGAGGGCTAAAGGAAGACATGAACATCAGCCTCTATTCTGTACACATGTACACAGGCAAGCACACTGTACACACATGCATACCCCCCACATACATAAACATAGACTTTAAGAATTATAGAAGGGTGAAGGATGGTGAGATAGTTCAGTGGTTAAGAACACTGCCTACTCCTACAGAGTACCTGCGTTCATTTCCCAGCACCCACATGGCAGCTAACAACCAGCCATAACTCTAATTCGAGGTGATTGAACATCCTCTTCTGGTTTCTGCAGTTTTGTATGTATGAGTGCACTTACATACATGTAGGCAAAACACTCATACACATAAAATATAAAAAAAGAAAAACTGAGGTCTGTAAACAATTGCAAACAACTTCAACTCTATCATAAAGCATGAAAAAACTGTAACATTGGTGATATTCAAAGGAAGCACAGCAAAATATTAATTTTACTTGTAAAAGAGTCCATGGATTATACCTCTGAATCCAGAAACCCCTCCCCTCCACTCTGTAGCCCAGAGTGTCTTCAAATTTACCATTGTCCTTCTCCACCTTCACCTCTTGAGTATTGAAATTGTAAGTGCATACCCCCACTAAACACAGTGTTTGAATAATATTCCCACCTGCTACATTTAGGCATTGGTCCAAATTCTGTACATACAAATACAAATCATTCTTTCTAATGACATTTTTCTGAGTCTTACTTATGAAAATTAACCCTAATCCTCAACTTGATGGAATTGGAATGTAGACTCACAATGGAAACAAATCTCAGGGCATGTCTGTGAGGGCTCATCTAGGTTAGGTTAATTGAGGTGGGAATTCCCAGCATAAATGTGGACAGTACCATTCCAGAGTCTGGGGATTCAGACTGAATGAAAAGGAGAAAGTAAGCTGAGCACAAACATTCAGAGCTGTGTGCTTCCTGTCTGAGGATACAATGTGACCAGCTTCTTCCACTTTCTCTGCCTGTGGACTGTATCCCTTGGAATTGTAAACAAAAATAAACCTTTTCTTCATTAGGTTTTTTTTTCAGATATTTTGTTGTAGCAATGAAATAAATAACCAGTCCAACCTCAAATTTATTTTTCTAAATCTATTTTACAGCCTAAAATGAGGAGAAAATTGAAATGTCATAAGACTGTATTGACTACATTAATTACTCCCTACTGAGGCTCAATAACTATTGACCATATTGATTTAATATACAAATCTCATAGCGCAATATTCAGACTCCCTATTATGAAAGGAATAATGTGCAACCAAGCCAACATTAAAATTTAATGATCATCTGACTTTTTACTTTAAGATGCCCCTCACATTTTTAAAGGAAAATACTAAACAGTGCCTTAAAAGCTTTCTCATTTCCCATGAGAAAATGTAAGTCAGATTATCAAATATTTCCATATCATATCAATCTCCAGCATGAATGATTTTGGTCTATGTTAGCTTTATTTTAAGGTTTATTATTTTGGGTCATTTTTTAAAAGTTTGTGACAATTAAAGTTCTTCAGTGAGAAACAGATGTGACTTAAGTTTTCATTTGGGAATCAGTTCATCAACAAAATAGAAAAGCCAGTTAACGTTCTAGAAAAGTTCTGTTCAAGAATTTTTGAACATAACTAGCAAGGAAAAATATAGTTTATTTTATGCTACTATGTCTCATGCTTGCTGGGTCCTATATTCTGTTTTAGCCATTTATATTTGTTTGTGTGTGGAATCAAATCTATACTGTAAAACACACTAATCCTGTGGAAAACCATGACTTTACAGTAATGAATACTTAAAGGAAATTGAAGTCAAGTCTTTAATCCAGTCCAATCACTAGGAAAATGAAGGGTCATTTAGGAGGTTAGATACTTTCTCTAACTGTGCCATAAATAACCAAGTGAGAACCAGAACTAAGATCTGCTGATGCATAAGCAAATATAGAAGAATTTAGCACGACAAGAGGGGTTTGTCTGTGTTACCATCTCACAGTGAAGGAGTACATGGCTTAGAATATTTACCTATTGTGAACATCTTGACATCTGAATCACTGAAGACTTTTACTGATGACTCACTTGGCTTTATTCAACAGACCTGAGTTTAGAAATTCAATCAGTGACTAGTTTGTTTGCTGAGCTGCTCTTATAATTAAATAAAACAATCCTTAGAACTTTAATTGAATAATGCCTACTCATCAGGAATCTGGAAGCCACACTTTGTCAGTTTGTTTAAGCCAAATTTGTGGCCAACTGTTGTTTAAAAATAAAATTTAACATGACAAACACATTGCTTTTAATTTCTTTAAGGCAAAAACCTTCTGATATCTACTGTTGTGTAGAAATTACTCATTAACTATGTAGTAGCCTTCTAGTGACAATGACATTTTTAAACGTGTCTTTTTCACTCTAATTAAAAATACACAAAAGGATATATGAGAGGAGGAGAAAACTAAACAAATACTTTGAAACTGAAACATATTTCCTTTGTATTTGTAAACAAATGTGTTTATATATTCTTGTATTAATCTAAGTCCCTGCCGGGAAGTACAAGAATTGAGGAAGGCCAATCGGGAGATTCATAAATCTACTGTCTTTCATTCCAGTATATGATATTAACCTTCTACATTAAAGAAGACAAATGCATTAACAACAAAACATTGAGTTCCTTGCATCTAAACAAGTGCTTGCTCAATAAGTCTTTGTTAATCACAAAGCATACTGTTGTAAAGAAGAGACCTAATATCAGTAAAAAACAATCATTCAACAAGGGGTAGGCATAGCACATTGACAGACCACTCTTTTTAACAGGTGAAAGGTCTTGGGTTTGATCTCTAGCACCATAAAAACAAACCCCAAATAATAATAACAACAAGAAAATATCTTAACAAGACAACTCAAAATTTAAATTAACTAGCATCTATATAAGAAAACATTTGAAAGGAAAGCAAATAAAACAGTGTTAAAGTATAAATATATATGAAATTTCTTCTGACATTTATCTTTAAATTAAAGTCTATTGTCTATATAGGTTTCACATTGCAGTTGTGAAATAATTGATCCAATCGTTGGCTCTACAACAAGTATGTAAACTTGTACAAGTGATGTTATCTCTGAACTCAGAGCTCAGGAACTCTATATCCCATTTCACTGGGGAGGGAAAAGGGAGCATAGTAAGTTATGACAAAAGACCCAGTTATTCTTTCATTCTGTAACATCATAGCCTTAGGGAAAAAAAAGAAAAAGAATAAATGAGGAACCAGTCCCCACAGTGAAAACACAAGAAAATTCCTAAGTAATATGAACTGGACAGAGAAGTCTTTGGGAAATTTTATAACTTGCAATTATTTGCTATAAGAAAATATAACTTATATTTGATTGTATGTGTCTTCTTCCAAAATACACATTTAAACATTGAAATGTATTACTTCAAGATCTTGTATAAGTGTGTTTATCAAGTATTGATTTCACTGTTCCTTCTGGTTCAGGTTTATAATTCTACTCTTTCAGTCACTACTACTGATTCTTGGTTTATTTCTTAAAAGATTTATTTTTGTGTAAGTATATGCCATATGTTATAGGTGCTTGCAAAGGCCAGAAGAGGGCACTGGATCCCATGGAGCTACAGTTACAAGTAGTTGTAAGTCACCCAACTTGGCTGTGTAGAAACCCAACTCTGGTCGCCTAAGAGAGCAACAATTGCTAATAACCACTGAGTCCTCTCTCAGGCCCTTGCTTTCATCTGTTATTTTAAATTTTATTTTTGAGATTTCTTACATGAGTATATCAAAATGTTTAATTAGAGTTATACTACAAAGGAGCTTATGATTATCCCAGAAGCCATTAGATGCCAAATAAAAATAAAAAGTCCAGTGCCATGTCTGGGGAACTTCCCATTGAGCTGTAGGTCTTAGGTGTCCCAGAGACCCACAAAACAAAACAGGATCAGAGCTTAATGATAGGACCCCGTTACTGAAGACAACATACACTTTTGATGACAGAATTTAAAGAAATCAATGTGGCACTGATCAGGAAGCTTTCTTCATACTGGCTCTCTCTTGTAGTACAGAAATGCTATGCAAGCTACTGGGAGGAAATGTTATCAATAGTCTTACCCAGCTGTGAACTCTGTGAACAGCAATAACATATCCCTATAGGTGCAATAGTGTCATGAACATTATGGGGCAACCAACCATTTTCTGATTGGATCTAAGGCCCTTTCCACTAGAGGAAACACATGCTTGGTACTATAAATCTGGCCAAGAATTTATGTCTGAGAATTGACAGCTCCCAGGAGTGAATATATGAATATATTATTATCATTTTGCTAAACAGACAAACTATCAGATTACCCTCTAAATTCAAATCCCTCTACCCATAGATTAGTGCAGCCACAGACCTCCTCAGAGAAGTTTCTTTGTGTAGTAGATAATGTTTAATACAAATAACTGTGAGGCCAGGCGTGGTGATGCACGCCTTTAATCCCAGCACTTCAGAGGCAGAAGCAGATGTATCTCTGTGATATCTAGGGTACCTTGGTCTACATAGTAAGTTCTAGACCAGCTGGGGCTAACCTGTCTCAAAAAAACAAATAAGTAAATAAAAAGTGACTGTGGAATACTCGGCCACAAATGTAATGTCTACATCACATCCTTCCCCAAGACCTAAGATGACTGTGGAAAACAGGACAAAAGAACATAAAAGTCTTAGATGGATGGAAGCAAAACAATGCCTTTTGGATATCATAGAACCACTGTTCCTATCAACTCAGAATGGCTCTGATTTCTTGCACAAGATAAAGCAAATCAAAATTCTAGCATGGGACTAAAGGGATGCTGAGCTCCTACCCCTAAATGAGGAGTCATAGACATTGATGGCTTCTGGGTAAGGATGATTGGGTTTTCTTAAGGGTGTGGCTCTTGGTGGGGGACCACAATCCTGTAGATGACCTCACACCCAGGAGTATATGGACAGCACAGATTGGACAACGGATTATTAAATTTTATTTTTTTTTAAAGACAAGAAGTTGTGTAGGGGATATGGAATTGGAGTAGATCTGGACAGAGTTAAAGGGAAGAGTTAAAGGTGAAAGTGATAAAAATACATTGCATAAAATTCTCAAAGAATTAATAAAATATTACTTCTTAAAGAAAGTAGTACTAATAAAATATTTTAAAAGAAACAAATTTCAATGATCTGAAATAATCTTTATTATTAAGGAAATAGTGTTTTAAATAAGGTTTTTATTATTCATGCAAGTAATAATATCATTCCAAAGTCTTAAATGATATGAAATAAAATATAGCATGTTATTCCAGCTTATAATATTCGTGGTCTTTTCACATACAGCAATGTTCTCAAATATAAAATGAACAGACACCCCATACAACTTTAAAATAAAACAAAATAAATATTAGGCATAATGGTGCACACCTTTAATCCCAGCACTCAGGAGGCAGAGGCAGGTGGATCTCTGTGAGGTGGAAGCCAGCCTGGTCTGCATAGTAGTTCCAGGCCGGTTGGGGCTACAGAGAGACCCTGTATCAAAAAACCCAAACCAAGCCAAAACAAAACAAACCAAAATGAAAACAATAGACTATGTCTTCTAATATTTAAATACTCTATATCGTCATACCCTAAATATGATTTTAGACAACAGAGAACACTGGGTTTAGGAAATCACATTTTCCAACATAAGGTTAGTTTGAATGTCTTCTGAATTAACTTTCTAGAACCTATAAAATATACTAAATAGCAGATGACAATTCTTATTCTTATGAAATGGTTATAAGGCTAACTTTTTGTTGTTCAATTGAAAAAAGCATAATTTTTGTCATTTATTTCTCTACTTTTATAGAACAAAATTATAGATTAATTGTGATGAAATTAGATTTCCAACTATTATTTTATTATGAAAAGAAAACAAGACATATACCTTTACACACAGACACCCCACATTCTTAGGAGACTTAATGTATATCAATATTTTACAGAACTAGGAATGTCTACTATTTTAAAATATAAATTCTTGATTGCTATAAAATATTTGTGAGATGATTTTTATGGATATGGGAAGCATTTTCTTTCTTTCTCAAGGGTTTCTCCATAATCTGAAAGTCAGAGAAGAAGAAGTCTTTTGATTTGAGAAATACGCTATGATATTAAGAACTATGAGGCAGAAGGACCTTGACTTGAATTTTAATTCTGTCTTCTCCCGGCTGCCTGTGATGGCATATCTTTACATCACTGAACCTGTTTCTTCATCTAAACAGAAAAGATGACAGTAGTATCTCCCCTCCCTATATCATTGATTTTACTACATCAGATAATGCATAAATACAATGTAATTTATGTAGATACTTTGTAATATAAAATAACGTTAAAGACTTGAACATAAGAAATGTTCAATAGCTGGGTGCGATAATGCACGCTTTTAATACCAACAATTGGGAGGCAGAGGCAGGCAAATCTCTGTGTGTTCAAGGCCAGACTCCAGACTGGTCTACATAGTGAGTTCCAGGCCAGCTGGATTACAGGGAGACCCTGTCTCAAAAAGACAAACAACAAAAAAGAAATGTTCAATAACAGCAAAACTTAAATGCTGCCAACACCACACTTGTACAAAACAGTTGGCTAGAGTCCTAGAAAACTGTCTAGAAGACATGGGTCTCCATGGAGAAATGCCAGGGTTCCTTCAGCAAGCCACCTCATGCATTATCTCCAGTGGCAGCCTACTGCGCTCAGCTAAACCTGCATGGTACAGAACAATACTAAGCTGAGAAAACCATTAGCAATATCACATTACCCAGAACAAATGAATATATATTTTCAAATTTTTTTCAGATTTTAAGGTAGTTATTATTTGGTTTGGAGCTGGCACTAATGAACTGCTAAAGAAAAGATATCAGCTATCATGTAGGAGTTAACACCAGTGTGAAATATGAGCCACCACAGGGTAACTTCCTTTGGTGCAATTGCCCCTTATAAATTTGAAGAGTTGTAATTTTCTACATTGGTTTAGGAAAGGCTCCCTCTGGAAACTTAACTTTAGAAGATTTCAAATTTACAGTAAGCCTGGGCTTGGTCAAAAGAAAACAGAGTATAAATTTTAAGATTTATCTAAGTTACGAGGAATTATTACTCTAGTTATTCATCACTATGAGTTAGATCTTACATAAAAAGGAAACACACACACACACACATACACACACACACACACACACACACATATACGTGACCAAGATAATAAACCAAGAGATGGAAATTTCCATCACTGATGTCACAGCTGTGCGTTATGATAAGAAAAGCTAAAATATGCAGGAGGAGAATGTCACCAAACAGAATTTCTCTGTCTTGGATGAGAAACAGAAATGCCCGTCAGAATGCATTTGTCATGTCCTTTTTTATCTTTCTCAGCAGTTGTCTTTCCTCTAGGCACCAAAGGTGAGCTTTGACCACATTTCAGACCTCATAAAATTGACAAATTAGATTCCAGTTGCTTTTATTGTGAATATCCCCCAATTACTCCAGGAGCCAAAATATCACAGTCTCCATGTAACCCAGGCCTCAGCTGGCTTAAATAGAGATTTCAGCTCTTCATATATGTAGGAGGATTATGAGCAGACCACTGCATGGAAGCTATACCTTGATTTCCTGACTCTCCATGTTCCTACAGGGCTCTATATTTTAAAGATATGTTTAGGGCCAAGTGTGGTGGTATACACCTTTAATCCCAATACTTGGGAGGCAGAGACAAGTGAATCTCTGGGAGTTCAAGGCCAGTCTGGACTATCTAGTGAGTTCCAGGCTATCTGGGGTCACATAGGGAGACCCTGTCTCCAAGAAAAAGAAACATATTTAGGATATGCTAGGACTATATTGCTACTGTCTTGTGGTGTGCATAACTTAGAAAATTGTGACAAGACAGTCTTCACAAAGCTGTAAGATACATTACAATACTGCAATACATTAGAATAGATGGGCTTGGTTTTGCTTCAGAAGAAACCTAATTTTAAAGCTACTACTTTTTTCAGCAATGTTGAGAATGTGTTATTATCCTTGTTCCAACTCATGAGGGTATGAGGATGCTTCTTGGCCATTCTCTGAGAGGAGCAAAAGGCAGATTTTAGTTTCAGTTCTGAGACATAAAAACATTTATCCTGTTGAGAACAGTAGTTCTTGAAAAAATAACACACATAGGAGACAGGAGAATATTGGTTAACATGGAACTGAGGAGCCGGAAACACAATGGACATATTTATTTTAAATCAACAGAGGACAGTCCCAGAGATATACTTGCCAAAGGGATCTAAAGAAGATCACCTTCTTTCTGAACTCCCAGCATTCCATATTGCCATTGTGAGGATGAGGGTGCTGTGGTTGATTATACTTTGTTTATTTGAGCAGGATCTCTTTATGTAGCTGAATTTGAACTTGTGACCACCCTGTCAGACCCTCTGAGATTTCTGGGTGCTAACCATCATGCCTATATTACTGATTGTATTTTCACTTGCCATCAAATCCTCCACCAAGAAAAAATGAATGGTATCTGTCTTATGTCTTTTATTTTTTTCTTAAGAGACTATCTTCTAATCTTCTGTTAGACATTATATCTTATAACTGGGGTCACAAATAGCTGTTGGGTGCCATGTGGGAGCTGGGAACTGATCCTAGGTTTTCCACAAGAGCAGACAGTGTTCTTAACCGCTGAGTCATATCTCCAATCCCTATTCCAGGATTCAGTAGCAAAGATTGTATTGTCATGGTTTTTCCTCCCGACAATGAATCCACGATGACTTGACATTTCTCATATATCATTTCAGTGTTGCCTCTGGAACACAAAACACCATTTCTTCACTAGGATTCACTAAAATGTTTAATGCTTTAAACAACTTAGTGACAAAGAATAGAAACCAGACTATATCATGGCATAGGGATGGCCTCTAGGGGCATATCCCTTAATGACTGTGAGCTGCTCAGGATGGAAACTTTTTTATCACCTGTTTGTGAAAGATACTGTTCAGCTGCTGCCCTGACAACAAAGCCAAGCACGTTGGTGACCTAAGGGACTGCAGAGATACCTACTATTGTTTAACACTAAAAGGAACTGGAAACTTACTAAACAGCATGCAGGTGCAGAGAGATCTACCATTGTTTTCTTGATAGCATGGGTTAGGTGGGAATCCAGTCATTGAAAAGGCATGTGATATCTAAGAACATAGAATAAATCTTATCATTTCTTATAATAGGCTAAAAGGCCAACGGAGGGTAAATGTGAGAAAACGGAGAAAAATAGTGAAAAACTGAACTCTGCACCATAGTTTGTTGTTTTATTTTGACATTA
The DNA here is from genome assembly GCA_035773235.1 of Eospalax fontanierii. Taxonomy (NCBI): domain Eukaryota; kingdom Metazoa; phylum Chordata; class Mammalia; order Rodentia; family Spalacidae; genus Eospalax; species Eospalax fontanierii. The sequence goes on along the minus strand of CM069530.1, from coordinate 64,880,904 downwards.
CTGGGAATCAAACCCAGGACATGGTCTGTACTAGGCAAGTACTCTATCCCTGGACTGTACCCCGAGTCCTTACATAACAGCTTTGAGACAATCATTCAAGTCAATTGAGCCTCACACTAGACAGAACACAGTTTGTTTGTAAAGCTAGATATTTCAAATGAAAAATTAAAAAGGAAATTGAACCTGGGACTGAGTCATCGTGGGTCTGTCACTTCCCTCCATATCAGTTTGCTATTATCTTTGTGGCCCACTTTATAAAGCATTTTATTTACATGATGATGCTGAATTAAAGAGAACATGGATGTTTTGTACTGAGTTCATCTAAATTCTTGGGGTGTATGCTCCATCGTACCTTTCCATCTTTTGAACCATGCACAGTTTACCCTTCTTACTCTTACATTTTCAGAATATTCTGTGGTTTTCACTTACACTTACAACTACAGGCTAAAAATAACAACAAAATACTTTATCAAATCAAGTACCTACTTAAAATATAGTAGAAAATAATAGTAACTCATTGTGCCAAGTCTAGGGGTTCATGAATAATTTTCTTAGAAAGTCTTTGACACCCAGGGGAGATATTTTTTCTTACAGGTGATGCTCTGACAGTTCAGTTTCCTCGTAGGAGATATGCTTCATGGAAAAACTGCATCTGTTTCTCCTGCTTGCTAAAGTACTATTTAAGAGGACCCCTGATTGGGGTGAAAATCCTTGAGTTCTGTCTTATTTTAAATGCTTTTCAACTAAGTGCTTTGATAATTAACTAATTAATGCTGAAACTCACCTGTGGCACTGTTGGTACTATTTTACTACTCTTTATGAGCTATAATCACATTAAGGCTCTATGTGAAACAATCAATAAATGACAACCCTGAGTATAAATCCAGGAATGGGTGTCTAAAGTACCTGAATTGACTGGCAGACAGTTCTCCCGTTCTATCCTTCGTGTGTTCCAGAATAAAAGTGTCATCTTATTCTGGTCTAGAGCTTGGATAAGAGAGATGTGAGGGCACAAAAAAGGACAAGAACAACTAAGGATGAGGTTTCTAATAGGGTCCATGACCTCCGGTTAACGCAATGTTAGATCTGAATCCACATAACGAATTCACAATTTTTTTCTGAACGTGTTATATGAGGCTAAATCTATTCTCTGTGAAGACGGTGTGGATCTAAACTCAGTGCTAATTCATGGAAAAGAGACTTCTCACTTCCCAACTGGTATTCTGTGACTCTAAGGAAGGATCCCAGGCAGCAATCAATCATGAGGCAGACAAAGTAAGCTAATTTCTCACCTTTGTCCATGTGCAATAGTCCATTGATTGCCATATAGACTGTTTCCTACAAACTAAAAATTAAAATTCATTCAATAGTAAAAACAAAAGAGCAGCTTATTTCTAGCTAAGACATGCTCTTGAAGCTCAGTAAGCATTAATTTTTCATTTACTTCTCTCTATTACTGTGATTATCAGTAGCCAGTACTGAAAATGATAAATATCACCCATTCTTTGGGGTACAATTCTTGTGGACTGTACTCTCTACATCACCAAAACCATTTCTTCGGGCTTTTCTTCGTCAGTTCTCTTCTCCACAGTATCTCAATAGATCTCCAGTCTCCAGGTTACTGTCCTCTTTTTGTCCTATGCATTGAATACATTTTGCTGCCAGAATGGCAATTAAACACAGATCACTTCTGTATTTAAAAAATCAACAGTTGTTTGTTTCCCCAGAATATATGGGAGAAACCACAGGGCCTTGCATTACTGGTCCCAGCTTCATCTCTTGCTAGTCACTCCCACCCACCATTCAGAAGCCTTCTAGGCAGGATGCCTCACCCCAGTGGGGATTCATGGTCATTCTTCAAAAGTTCATCCCATGACCCCTTACTTGTAGGTCTTCAAAGCAGTTGCTCTTACTGTGACTCAACAGACCTGCCTTCCCCTCATCATATGGGTTCCCTACTCATCTTTACATTACATGATGACATGGCACACAGCAACTGGTTGGTATAGACTTCTCTATTCATTTCCTTTGCTCTCTAGCTCTTACATCAGGAAGAAAAGAATGAATGTAAAAGGGAAGAAAGAATTCAAAACAAAAGACCCTAATGTAACAAAAAGACAAAAAAGATACAATTCAGAAATCCTTCTCTGTGATTTCAGATTTTAAGTTTATGTCTGATATAATTTCATTTTGTTTGAATTTCTACCTTGAATCAGATATTTTATTAATGTATGGAATACTTTTCTACCATCTTGTAACTTACCTAGGTTCAAAAATTATTTTGTCAGAGAAAGTTAACTGTTACCAATATTGCAGATTAGAAAATAATTGCTATATTATGAATGAACTCTCAATTTTATTAAAAACCATATCCATACATAGGAGAGCGTATACCATAGGAGCCTAGGGTAACCATATTTGCAGAGCTATTTTAGGCAGAGCATGGTGGAACATGTCTATAATCCCACTTCTTAAAACCTGAGATGGGAGGATCAGTTGAGAGTTCAGAACAGTTTGGGTTGCATATATAATGAGACATTGTATTAACCAAATAATTTTTTAATTAACATGGCAAGTTTCTTATATTTCAGTCAAAAGTTTTCCTATTCTCAGATCCTAGACTTCTGTATAACTTGCTGTTCTATGAACCAATAAATTATGACTGGACATCAAATCAGTGATAGAATGAATAGTTCAACTCTCTTGAAGCACAAAATATCATGACAGTATATCACTTTCAGTAATATAGCTATCAATACCTAAGATATTCTGAATTGAACTGTCTACAATTTATCTCAAATGAAGATATAGAACTATGTTTCATGCAGCCATTTTTAACATGATGGAATTGTCTATGATTCTAAACTGGTAAATATATTCTCTGTCAGTCATCTTGCAGTTGTTTGCTGATGACCACCAGGAGGAAAAACAAAAGGTCATTCATAACCCAAAAGAACATTCTGAAAACCTGCCTTACCTCATGATCATGAGCAGGTTGGTAGAACATGTACTGACACAGGAAGAGCAGCATATATTGAAGGAATATAACAGAGAGGAAAAGAAGAATTTCTGGAACAGTCAATACAACTTAATCCTGTGTTGATGACATTTCTTTATGCCTAAATATTTCTGAACATTATTTTAAAAAGTTTTATCTGAGCCAGACGTGGTGGTGAACACCTTTAAATCCTAGCACTTGGGAAGCAGAGGCAGAGGCAGATCTCTGTGAGCTGAAGGCCAGCCTGGTCTACATAGTAAGTTACAGGTCAGCTCAGGTCAACTGGGGCTACAAGGAGACCCTGCCTCAAAAAAGATAAAACAAACAAAAAAGGTTTATCTGGTAAAACTAATAGTTATGTGTGTGAAAGATATTTATACTTTTGTATAATTAGGTGTTTAAGACATATATATCTAAGCTTTTAAAAATCCCATCTTTGGACACAAAGGCTTTCCATTCAAGGTAATCATTTAACACAATGATTTAAAGTATGAAATACTAAAATATAAAGAACAATAATATAGAGTCAGATGTGGTAGTTCACACCTGTAATTCTAGCACCTGGGAAGTGGAGAAATGAGGATCGGGAGTTCAAGACTAACCTCAGTCGCATACTGCTTAAGGGTAGCTTGAGCTACATAAAACCATGTCTCAAAACACAACAATTAAGAAAAGTCCACATGTTGGGATAAGAGATGAGTAAACTGGAAGCATTTCCTTTATAACTTTTATCAACATATAGTCGCTTTTACTTTATAGTTCACAGAAAATCATGATCATGAACTGTGTGTATCTCTCATGAGAAATGACTTTCAGCAACTGAACTGAGAGCAGAGGACGATACCTATCAAAGGCAAAAGCATGTTTCTTTTTCAAGCAGGGAAAATGGATCACATGGCGATCGCTGCAATATCTTTACGACTCTCTTCCAAAGCACTGATGCATATTTAATCACTTTATCTAATGGATGTGATTTCTCAAGTCATGGTTACCCATTAGGAAAGCTCTTGCTCTGGTTCAGCTGAGCACTCTCATCACATTTCCTGACTCTGTGGTTTCAGAGAATCAAAGCTGGTGGAGAATTCCCTGGCTCATCCATCTGTCTTTGCTATGGACAGGAGAATACAAGACCATCCAAGTCATTAGGTTTGGGGGCTGGGTAGGAAGAATTTGCAGATTCTCCCCATCCAAAGCTTTAATTATCAGAGAACATATTTTTAATATCTTAATCACATTTGATAAGGCTGAGAAAAAAATCTCACGAATGTTATAAAAAATTACTACAAAGTCTATTTACATACTTGAGATTATTCCATATGCTAACTAACGCATAATTGAAAGAAAACTTTAAATGCGGTACAGTGTGGTACAAAGTTTGCTACTATAAATTATAATCTAAAAACCACTCAGCAAAACATATAAGAAAGCTAAACTATACCATAGTTACTTTTTTTTCCATTGCTCCATACTCTTAGGAAGATCTAGAATGTGAAAACCGGAAAACAGACCTATGAGCTTGAATACTGGTGAATTTTCTACTATAAACTGTCAGATTTGCACAGCCCGAATTTTTTTCTTTTCATGTGTCTTCTTATGTGTGTGTTGTACGTGTGTAGTTGTATGTGAGTTTCTTTTGTGTGTGTACATGAATATAGCCCAAGGTTGATGCTAGGATCTGTCTCAATCATTCTTCCATTTTATTCTAGTGAGGTGGAGTTTCTCTGTCTAATCCAAAGCTGGCTCTCTTGTCTCTCTCCCACCTTGTTCTGTTCTGAGGATCCCTTGCCTCTGCCTTCTGAGGTTGGAATTATAGATGTGCCACCACAGTCACCTGGCATTCACATGGGTTCTGAGGATCAGAACTCCCAGTCCTCTTCCTTGTGTGGCAAGATCTCAACTGCTGGCATCTTCCTAGCCAAGCTGCACTTTTAAAGTGTTGACAGAAAATACTATGTGGTATGTCGTGTTTTGAAGTATACATACAGTGTGGGATGGCTATATGTAGTTAATTTACGAATTCTGAGGGTGAGAACACATTCACTCTATTTGAATTTTAATAATATTATACAATGTTATTAATTACAGTGCCCCTATTATGTATTTATTGGAATCCTTTTAATTATATTCTGTATCTTTTGACCCACATTCACCCATCTCTTCCTGTGTAACCACCACAGTTGTTAACTACCATTTTATTCTGACCTTCTATAAGATTAATTTTTAAAGATAATTCTATGTCACTGAAGTCATGCAGCATGTCTTTCTGTGTCTGGTTTATTTTGTTTTCTAGAATCATGATATTGTTGCAAAGACAGAATTTCCTTTTTTATTGCAACATATATTTTATTGAATTTTTGTGCATTCCACACATCTTAATCATACTTCGAACACCTCCACTCTGTGTACCTTTTTATAGTCCTTCCTCTCCGAATTTCATGCATTCTGTAGAATCATCTTTTACAAACTGGATCCAAGTACTGAATCTTCCTCCAACTCAAGCAAGTATGAAAAAATATTGAGTCATATTAATCAATCCCAAATCAAAGCTTATTTCAGGAATATGGACACATTGTCACAAAGCATTCTGGGTCCCTGTACCTCTGTATTTTGTACTTTCAATTATGTATTTTTAAATACTTTCCTTTTCTCTTCCCCTCCCCTCCTTCCTCTTTTTTTTCCTTCCCTTCCCTTTTCTTTCCCTTTTCAAGATGACACGCTGGCACATTGATCTATATTAAAACATTGAATAATACTTTACAAAATTATTGGGGAATTTTCAACAACTTGAGGGCATCATCAAATACTTAAAATAATCAGAAATTATTACTTATTTTATGTTAGAAATTTTATTTTTATTTTCCTTTTGGACTTTTGAGAAAGGCTTTCCCTATAGTCCCAGCTGGCCTGGAATTCATTAGAGAGACCAGGCTTGCCTGGATCTCACAGATATCCTCCTGCCTCTGCCTCTGGAGTGCTGGGATTAAAGGTGTAGAAATGCTATTTTTCACTGTTTGTATTCTCAATTTTTCTTTATCTCCACATTTAAGGTAGCCTCAATTTTGCTTTATCTCAATATATTAGGTGTTCTTAACTTTGCTTTATCTCAGCATTTAAGGTATTAAAATGTATTCAATGCAAAGGGATTCTTAACATGAAGGTAATGAATAGGCACAAGCAATATAAGTTCTGCTATGATATTCTTCGAATAATAACAGATTAAAAGACAATAAAATATTTCTTTGAGTTTCATTAAACACAGATAAAAAGTTATAATGGTTATGGTTAAAGGTGTTTACCTAGTCTCTCTCTATAATATATATGATATATATATGTATATATATAATTTTATATTGCTTCAAGTAACATCTAAGTTTATACTCTTTATAGATTTAAACAATACTTAAAATCTTTCCCTCCTTCTTTCAGTCTCCAAAGCTGGAGAATCAAATTCAGCACCTTGTGCATTCTAGGCTAGCACTCTGACTGAGCTACAACCTAACTAAAAATGTTGGTTTGTTGCTGGGTGTGATGGTGCATGCCTTTAATCCCAGCACTTGGGAAGCAGAGCCACATGGAGATAGAGGCCAACCTGGTCTACATAGCAAGTTCCAGGTCATATGGGGCTACAAGGAAACCCTGTCTAAAAAAAAATGTTTCTTTAGAAAGTGTATTCTATAATGTGGTTTTGGCAAATTTATATATTTCCTTGGTTACTTTTAAAAATTTGGATATTCTTTATTTCATTCTTTGTTAAGGGTTTCTTACATATTAAGGATATTGACCCCTCATCACAGAAGTTTCTTTTCCTTTATTTTTTCCTTCTTCATTTTTTTTGCCCATTTTCAGTATATTATCTTTTACTTTGATGATCCTGGTGTTTGTAATATACAGGTATATATAATCACTGCTTAAACAAACTTTGTAGTTGCATTATAATTAAAACATTCACATTCTTGGCAAATAAAGTTTTCCTAGTAGTGAGTAAATGCTTCTATGACCCGAGATGAAGGCACCCAGCTTGACTTTCACCTTCTTTTCAGAGTGTTAGTTCATCCACTTTTCAAGTCTTCTGCAGAAGCATTTGTGCATTCAGAATTTTATAGCAAGAAATTGTTTAATAAGACACATTTTTATACATGTTTTGGTTTGCAAAAACATTTTTTATATTGCTCATTTATTGATTCATTCAGATTCATTTCAGGTGTACTTTAGAGAACTATCATCCTAAGTTTCAGTTCACTTAACTTCAAGACCAGAACACTTCCACACTGTCAATTTGAATAGCCGGTCCTCAACTTCAGGTATAAGACTGCCATCATTTCCTGATCATTTATTAACTATTTGCTTACTTTTAAAGTGCTGGGGATTGAAGCCAGAGCATTCATTTTATTAAGCAAGTGCTATACCATTGCGCTCTATTTTTGAAACCCTCAACCTCATTTTGAAAGCTAAATGTACTCACAGAAGTTAAAAATATATATAATGTAAAGATCTCTTTCCCTCCCAATTTCCCAGCCATTCAGATTCATGTCCTGGAGATAGCCACACACTAATTCCTTATGTATCTCTCTTGTGTTTTTGTTAGTGCATATACATCTATTCATTCTTCTTTTCATACTATTAATTGCCTTTTTCAAACAATTTTTAATAAATTTTTACATGTATTAATTGTGTGTGTATGTGTGGGCATACATGTGCCATGACTCAAATATGCAAGTCAGAGGACAGCTTGCAGAAGTTCATTCTCTCCTTCCATTATGTGGATTGAACTCTGGTCATCAGTCTTGGTTGCAAGTGCCTTTACCTTACCAACACTGAGACATCTCACTCTGGCCAGCCTTTTACCACATTGTTTTACTGCATAATGAGAGCACTTGCTGTTCTCACAGAGCACTGGGTTGTTCCCAGCACCCATGTGATGGCTTACAACTACCTGTAACTCTAGTTCCAAGGAATTCAGTGACCTCCTTGTCCTCCTCCATGGATACTGCATGCACGTGGCGCACATACCTAGAAGCAGGGAAGCACTCACACAGAAAATAAAAGTAAAATATGTCTTTAAAAATCTATACCCTGGAAATAGTTCTGTGTTAGTATGTGTCACTTCATATGCTTTTGTTTCAACAGCTTCATTGCTTTTTTTTTTTAAATACCCTGAAACCTTGTAGCTATCCCTCTACTTCAGAACCTTCAGGCTGCTTCCCAATGCTACTTTATCTTCTCCTACTTGCCAGACAAAGGACCAAGATTGGAATTGTGGAGTCATAATTGTACTTGCATTTTAATTTGGATAAAGAAAATATTGCTGACTTTCCTGTCTCCCAGTTCATATTCTCTACAAACAATGTCACAGACTATTTGCATGTCCTTTCAAGAGAGTGGTTTATGATTTCTTTTAATCTTTGCAATTCTAAGAAGCAAATAATAAGAACTTCTTGCAATTTTATTTTTGTAAGATGTATTTATTATTAATTAATTAATTTATTTGTGTGCATCTGTACTCGTATATATATAAATGTGTGCCTGTGGGGGTGTGCTCAGACCTGTGTACACTGGAAGACAAGAGGCCGCCATGAATCCTTTTGAACTGGAGTTTGAAATATTTTTGGGTACCCGACTTGTTACATGCTGTTGAGATCTGAGCTCTGATCTTCACGATCATGTAGCAAGCACTCTTTACTGTGGGGTCATTCCTCTGGCCCCTTCTTATCCTTTATCAGAAATTTCCTTTTATGAGTAAGCATGAGGATATTTTCATAACCTTAGATGCCATTTGTGCTTGTCTTGTGTGCATTGTTTGTAGGCAACCTTGTCTGTTTTCAAAATGGGTTTCAAATCTTTATTACTAATTTAAGAACCCTTAACAAAATAATAAAATTAGCCTTTTTTCCTTTGGTAACAATTATTAGTCTTTTTATCTGTTTATTATTATTATTTTGCTTAATAGTGACTTTTGTCCTTCAGTGACTTTCATTCATTAAACTGAATTCACAAAACTCTTCCAATGGCTCTAGTGATTTGCAACACCACCAATAAAAATGTTTTCACTTTGACCTTATGATCATCCTCACCTGCTTTCTTTTAGAATTTTTATGCTTTCTGTTTTTTGTTAAATATTTGGTTTATCTGAAATGCATGTTGGAATGACTGGTAAGGTAGTAGTCTCACTTTATGTTTAACCACATGTTACTTGTAAGTCTCAGATACCTATTCATGTTTCCATCTACTTACTTGAGATTTCATTTTTTTCTTCTCGTATATAATGTTGATTCTGGACATTACATTGTTTTCACTGAGATACCTAATACATCAGTATTCACATTTTAATTATTCTAGCTTTATAAGGTGATTAAATATTTAATGGGATTCCCTCTATGAGAAACTATCATTGTTTTGTGTATGTTTTCTTAGCTAATTAGAGTTAGGTTATTCAATCACAGGGCAAAGACTTAAAAAGAAATGCCATCTTTATGTGTTGTGACCTCCTTTTTAAATTTTTCCTCTGAATTATAAAAAAATGCCATCATAATAAAAAAGTGAGGTGTATTGACTACCCAAGTTAGAGACTCTAATGTTAAACACTTCATCTATAGGTTAAATATAATAATATTTTAAAAATCAAGACCTTAAACCGAATATGTTCCTAATTGTTGAAATATTCTCTTTATAATTACCATTGTCCTACTCAAACTTATGAAATAAGTATTTATTAGAAATGATTACTTTGAGGGATGACAAACACCACATTTTATAGGTTCAAACGTAGTTCAGTGCTCTCTGTTCTAAAATAAGGACTCAAAGAACTTTTATAACACTTTATAATTTTGATTTATAGGCATGCATAAAACAAGATGTACATGTGATGTATAGTTGTAAATTTGTTTCTATGTTCCTTTATGAGAAATAATAATAAAATATTATGATCTGAGGATTATATAATATCCTGCAGTGAATACTGATATTAGATTATCTTTGCATGAATACACTAAAATACAGTATTCCTAAAATTTATAAGAAATTACAGATTAGTTTATTTAGTAAAGCGTTTGCCAGTCAAGCATGAAGACCTAATTTCTTAGTAGTTATACAAAAGCCAGCATGATGGCAAAGCCTGTGATCACAGCTCTAGCAGGAAGAGATGTATGGATCCTGGGGTTTGATTGTCAGCCCACCTACCCTGATTGGGGAGCCCCAGATCTTAGAATGAGACCCTGTCTTAAAAATAAAGGATGTGAATGACATCTGAGGAAAAACACTTGAGGTTGACACTTGGGCTCCACACGCACACACAGAAATATGCATCTGGACACATGTGTAACCCTCCAACATGCATGTACACACAAAAAGAAATTAAAATCTATAGTCTCAAGAAATATATTGTACTTAAGTGAATTAAGAACAGTGTCAAAGAATGTTGAAATGTCTGAAATTTCACTTGAAAAACTCATTATATTCCATCTTACAACATTCATGAAAGAATTTACGGAAACGTTTCTTAGTTTATATTAGATTTTATCTCTCTGTTAAGGTTATTTCTTTGTTGAGAATATATAATCACTACAGACTTTCATGACCTTTAGGAGCAATAAAGTATGGCTCATGTTCATTTAACACAATAAACATATTTTACTATTAAAAGAAAACAAAACTAATATCCTTTTCTCTTATATGTACAGTATTTTAAACAATACTTGTTTAAAATACTTGTTTACTTGTTGAATACAAGTAAAACTTTATGTACAATTTTAATGGAATACATTTATTATAAATTTTATTTTGTATTTACTTGCATTTTATTTCCTTTGCTTTAGTTTAAAATCTAAATTTGCAATAAAGGAAGAACATGCTAAGTTGGTGCCTTCAAGCACAATGGTGATGTGTGCTTGTCACCCAAGTACTTATGAAGCTGAGGCAGGAAAGGGAAACTTAAAGGCTGGCCTGGGCAGTATAATGAGACCCTTCAAAACACAAAGTTCTTGTAAAGAGATCTGAGACCAAATTCTGTCAGTACTGCCTATTAGTTTATGTCCTTGAAAAACGTAGCTCACCTCTTTAAAGCTTTGTCTTTGTATTGTAAAACAAGGCTTAAAATAAGCACTCCACAATGTCTTCTTAAGGAAAAACTGAAGCATTCCATTTTACTCAGCATATTTCCTTGGTGTTCTATTAGTCACAACACGCTGAAAAAGTCTGTGTTGATGGTTTGATTATGATTTTTTAATTTGTAATGACACAAAAGTGACATCTATTCAGTAAAAAATCACACTGAGTTTTCAAGTTTGATACATTTCTGAGCTGCAGACAGATGGTGCCATAGCCTGCATGATACTGAGCAGGATCTGCCATAGTCCAGCCACCCACATGATGGGCAGGAGACAAGCCACTGGATAGGGTACTGTGTTACTCAGTTGTTATATTAGGAAAGTCATGTGCATTAAATATGTTTTATACTTATAATGCTAGCAATTTATCTTGATTTTTTTCAGTATATAATCTTATGAGTATACGCATTTCAACCTTAGTGAGACAGTATGTCTGAAGTCAGTCTTCTGCAGGAGACTTTGCCTCAAAAAGGAAAGAAATAAGAAGAAAAAAGGGAAGGCCGGGGGATACAGTTCAGTGGAAGAATGTATGCTTAATCTATCATATATAAGGCCGTAGGTTTAATCCTCAATGAGAGGGAGGGGAAGATTAGACAGAGAAGGAAGGAGGGGGAGAGAGAGAAAAAAAGACAGAGAGGAAGATAATGAAGCAAGAGAGGAAGGTAGGAAGAAAGAGGAAAGCTACAGAAACCTCCTTCATAACGACAATGGTTTAGAAACTGCCAATTCAAGATATTTTAAAGACTGAACCATGCTCACCTTCAAAATCAAGACTGCGCTACTACTGTATATTAGCAGATGACAATAAAACTCACAGGCAGCCATATTAGTAAATGCCAACACAAGGTTTATCAGTCCATGCTGAACAAGTAGGATGTAGTAATTACCCTCAACATGATGATAAATACTAAATCAATCAGGCTCAGTAAATGCTAACATGCCACGGGTGTTGGGATTCATGTTTCACTATTATTGATCGTAACCCTTAAAAACTCAGATTAGAAAATAGAATACTTGACGTTTTAACTAGATGAAGAACAAAGAGTTCGAAGAACAAAGAGTTCTTATCTTAGGAAGGGAACAAATTTGAATATTTTTAACAAACAAGTTTAGTCAAAGAAAGAACTTAGTCCCATCAGAGTATGAGAATATGAGTAAATGATACGCTCTCACCTCAGGAGTCCCTTCCTTTACTAGAACACTCTTGTAGCAATTTAAGTATTTAACTCCATCTAAGTGTTCAGAGTAAGGCATGTCCAGACTAGAACCAGACCTCTGGAAACAATGGGTGAGGGGAAATTAGAGATTGTTAGAATATGAAACCTCTATAGAAATTACTTAATAGCACAGAATAGAGAAGAAAAATGAGCTAAAGTGTATTTTATCAGTATTAAACTTACGTGTACTTCACTCTGAGAATAAAAGAGAGATTTGTTGGGTAAAAGAAGATGACTGCAAGTAAATATCTAATAACATATTAAAATAAACAGTAAGAAATGACTCCAACAACTTATTGAAAACAACCCTTGATTTGAAAATAAGCAGTAAGTATAAGCAGATATTTCCTGATAGATTGTAAACCATGATCAGCAAGAACATGAGAAAAACTCAATATCCTTGGTCATTAGGAAGATCCAGATCAAAACCACAGTGAAAATCTATTCATTCCCAGAAGGATGGCTCTCACTAAAAGAGAAAGCAGATGTTGGAGAGAGAGGAAAAATTAGAACTCGTGTTTTTGCACAAATGCTGGTTCTTAAAGGCTCTCTCTGTCTTAGTCAATAAGGTGTCTTTTTTCAGTTTGCTCTGTCCTGTCTTATTTTTTTCATTATGACATTCTTATAATGCAATTATGGAGACTAGAGAAATAACTAGATTTCTGTCGAAGCCACCACTCTATCTGCATGGTTTGCTTACTGCTGCCTACAGAGTCTACACTAATGGCTGAGTAACTTCTCAACACAAGAAGAACAGAGAGACAATAGAGGGAGAGAGGGGAGGGGAAATGAGCATCTAAATGCTGAAAACAGAGATGTCAGCCTCCTGAACGCTGCCCTGAGGCACCTGGGCATCCCTTTTCCACAGCCTCTGGGATTTCTGCCAGGGTGTCCCTCTACACAAACCTCACTGGCACCAGCACCAACCTGGATGCCAACTCTTGTTCTGCACATTTTGGAAACCAGTCAAATGGGCTTAGTGATTTATCATCAGTCCAAGACAAATCGGTTGGAGCTTTTAGTTGATACCCTCTTATATACTGGTCCATCTTTTTTAACATTTCTGACTGATTTCTCACTTTTAGGAAAAGTTTGGCATTTTAGCCTTTTTAATACACCACTTTGGTACATGTTAAAATATGTCAATTCATTTGTACAAAGAAAGCTAAATGCTATATCATCTGGAACTGGTGGGTACAACTGTGGTGTAAATGAATCAGAAAGTCCTTTCCTGAGTATAAAATATCCACTGATTAGTATACTAATTTCAAGATACACTTTTAAAAAGACTTTAAATGGACTTATCCTGAATGGGTAGAAAAATGTTGCTCTCAAAAGAAAAGAATTACTAAATGGAAATCACAGTAGAACACATGGGAAACCTCTAGTGAGTTATTGGTGATAGAGGCCCTAGAGGTCTACAAAATAATACAACTATTGCCATTGATCTTGGTTACCTTTCATAAATACATGGCAAGAACAGTGATTATGCTGTTTTAACATTCCTGCCAATAGCACACAAAGGTTCCAATTTCTTTACATCCTTACCTAATTCTTCTTTAAAAATAATTGTCATTATGGTTTAGTAAAGCTTTAATAATCCAGTAGACATGCTACATATCTGTAGTCACTGTAAGAGATTGAGATAGAACATAGAATTCGGAGTTCACTCCATTTTTTTTGAGATAGGGTCTCATTATATGGCCCAGGGTGTCCCTGAACTTTACTAATAAGGGATGTTAAAAATAATTTTCATACAGTAATTAAAGCCATAACATAAAATAAAATGAATTAATTTTCTAGAAGCATTTTTTAGATCCTCAAGGGTAACCTTCTTAAAACAATGCTAATTGATATGAATAATTGATTGTGAGAACAAGTACGGTGATTTAGGTTACATTTGAGTGAACCAGTTTGCAATACTATAAATATTTATATTCCATTAATGAAAAATATCTAAAGTCTTAATTTTCAGGACATGGAATGTCTTCAAATACTGTCTCCCTCTTTACTTGTCCTTTACAAGGCCACTTTGGTTCCTCTGCTTCCTTGGGATTTAAATCAAGGCATGAAATACAGTACATATTTGCTTTGTTTGTTTTACTTGTCAATCTGAAATTGAGTATCTACATTTATTTCATTTTGACTTTCTAAAGAATTGACACTCAAAAAGATTACATTTCACACTAATTACTTTCATTTTTAATTACATACTTTGTGATCGACTAGCAATATTTTTAGGAACTCAGCAAGTGAAATCACTCATTTGATTTTTTTTTTAAATTTTTTTTTAAAACCACTGGATGACCGATGGAATCTGGTATGGCATGTGACATATTCATTAAACATTATCTATAGATATGTCCTCAAACTTACATGTTAATGTGACTGTCTAATCTTACTAATCTTTCCATAGAAATTAAAACTTTCCATTTGTTTGCATTATTTGACTTGAAAGTGATGTATTTACTGGTATATATACCAAATGTTTACAAAAAGAGACTGAGGAAGAAAGGGAGAAAAGAATTAAACAAAGTGTTTATTGCAGACTGGTATGCTAGAAACTGCAGTCATCCCGTCTGTGTTTCCAAGTGAACAATCACAGCCTTTGAGTTTTATTGTATATTTTGATAAATGAGTCATAGAGATTTAAAAAAATGTCCAAAGAGATATTTTAAAGAAGTTTATGATCAATTATAGCTCTAGCAATATGTGACACAACAAAAGGAAAACATAAATGACAGCATAAATTGCAATGATACATATTGACAACAGTATATAGTATTTGGGGCTTTGTTATATTGTTTTGAAAATCCAAAAGAACCCTAATTCCTACATGAAACAAGCAATGACAACATGCCTTATGTATAATAAATTGCTATTTTAAAGAAAGAAGAAGAAAGAACTATTTCTTCAGTGGATCTTAAAAGATATAGAAGAATTCAGCTCCATACATACAGTCAGTTTACATTTATCTATACCAGACTGGTGGCTGGCACTGCTGAAGGCTTTCCCTCTTCCTTTTCTCTCTGTCATGGTCTGGCATCTCCCTCCCAGGCTTACAGTCCTGCAGATTCTATTCCTCTTTCAGCTGCCAAGAACTGATGGCTTTTCTTGTTGCCTAAGGCCATTTCCTTCTATCAATGCACAGAGGAAAGAGGAAAGAGTAAATAAAACCTCAGTAAAGAAATTCTATTTTGTAAGATGGCAACACACCAAAACTGACCGCTGAGATTCCACAGAAGTGTTCTATACACAATTTCTGGGGTTCTCTCATGAATCCTTATTTATAAATATTTTTATAAAGCCTTATAAAATCCATTTTATTAGGAACTTGCCATCTCAAGTGGTAATCATACCCAGTTCTGAAAATATTACACACTCTCATGTAAGAATAAACAAGCTCATCTGTAAATGGAGGATACAGAAAATGAAAGCCCTTCTTCAATTAGTACACAGACCACTTCCAACCCTTTACCTCAACTACAATATAGTATCTTAATAGCAAATTTCACAAAACACCTGGTGAAAATTTAGTCCTTTAAGATGATACATCATTATCAAACTTTTTAACACAGAAAAATAAAACCCAAATCTAATGACCACTTACAACACAAAAAATATCATTAAGCAAATCTGGTTACACAACTGAAAGGTAAATTCTCAATAAAATATCAATAATACTTGTTAGCTTACTTTTTTAAAAGATATATTTATTTTTATTTTGTATACATGAATGTTTTGCCTGAATGTATGTGTGTCTATCATGTGCATACCTGCTGCCAGTGAATGCCAGAAGAAGGCATTATATCTCCTGGAATTGGAATTACAGAATGTTGTGAGCCACAATGTGGGTGCTAGGAACCAAATCTGGATCCTCTGCAAAGGGCAGTAAGTTCTCTAACAATAAGTAACCTCCCATCCCTTCATTGCTTAATAGATTTTAAGGTCGTAAAACTAAAGGGAATGGGGAGGCTTCTTGCTATATAAACTGTTGGGAGCTGGATTAAATCCCAGGGTATATGGTACTATTATTACCAGCATCAAAGTAGAAACCCATTTCTCCAGCTCATAGCAGTGACGAGTTTTCAGAACCCACCTCTCTCAGAGCCTTCCTTAACAAATGCTTGGGGATGTGAGATAATCTCCCCAAGTGCCTAAAGTAAATACCAACTAAGATCATGGACCCTTGCATTTTCATCTTACCAAACTTCCATCCTCTGAACTCACTTGTCTCTGTACTTATCTTTTAAAAGTGTCTTAAACAGTGATTTCAGTGACTTCAAATCCTTAGAGACTTAAATCTAATAATGTCATCATTGTAGATTAGTTATCAATCATAGGAAATTCATATTGGTTCGTGCATCCAATTTTCTTTAAAATATATTTTAATCCATTTGTGGTCACTGCCTTGCTAAGAATACACTTTACTCATCTTTGAATACATTATTATCTGCACCTATGAAAACTGGGAATATATCTTAAGATATTTTCATTTTTCCTCTTCAAAATCATAGTACAGAATTGTTAGCATGCAGAATGTTTGATTAATTAGAATATTGAATGGTAAGATGGATAAATTTCCAGGGTAGATGAATCTGTAGCAGAATAATTCACATACTTATATGTCATTATTTACATAAATATATACAATCATGTTGTTGTTTATGCCACACTGTTCTCGAACACGCATCAACAGTAAAGACATTTTCATTTCCTGGGAACATTTGTTGTGCAACTCCGCAAAGTACTTCTGCAGTTTAATAAACACAGTACAGGGAACAAAGTACCAAAGTCAAGACTAAATGGGGGCAACCTGCTTTTGCAAGGTGATCAACAATTATCTGTTAGAAAAAGAGGTTTTTGAAAGCCGAGGTTCCAATTTTGAGAAGGAACTAGCTATACAGAGAGTGGGGTCATAGTCCAGACAAGGAGGGCAGCAATGGAGAAGTCCTTTGGGAGTGATACTGCTTCTGGTATTCCAGATACTGAAAGATCAGTGTGTTAGGGGCACAAAAACATGACAGGAAGATGGGTACTGTAGAGGTTACAAACAAGGAAGAGATCACAGATTAAGCTTTATGCCAAAAGTTTGCTGTTACTGTTAATTAATTTCTGGTTTTCTGTGTTTATTTTTAATTTTATGTAACTATGAGGCAATGAATATTTAAAAAGATGAACATAATGTTATTGGTTTGAATGAGAGTGAATTACAGAGAAGCAAATTATTGAGGTGAAAAGATCAGGGTGCAGTTTGTAGTAGGAATCCAAGTAAATTATGATGCTGATATGAATAGGTCTGATGACCGTGTAACTAGATAAGAGAATGGAAGAGATGCATCAGAGAAGTCTGGTGGCATAGAAACATGTTAAGGAGAGAAGACTGATGGGTCTGTCTTAGACCTAGACAGGAATAAATGGGGCCATGATGTGCAGAGGACAATCAAAGCAACTTTGATACTTGGTGGATGGCAGATCACTTGTTCAGATTACAAACATTTGGAGAAATGATGTAAGGCAGAGTTTTAGGGAAAATCATATAATTTTACCATTGTGATATCTAGACTGATCCATTTATGTGAATGAACTTTTCCTCCTTTACAGGAGTTACTACACAAATCTGTTTAGGAAAATTCCACACAAAATTTTCTAGCACATTATAATCATTTGCATAATAAAATATAAACAGATCAGGTAACTGTAAGTTTTCATTACGCAAATGCCTAAATTGACTTTTTTTCCTTTGTCATGGAGAAAGTGAGCTGATTATATTAAACAAAGAATACACTACAGTGATTCCATCTTCTGAATTTCTTTGCTGCCCAAATCACCTCAGCAACAGGTAGCATAAAACACAGAAGCATTACAACAGGATGGCTCCCATGATCACTTGCGGCCCCTCTGGGAAGAAAGAGGCACAGGATGCTTTTGGCAGAGATCCAAACCTGACTCAGCTTTCTGCTGTAGAAGCATCAGGTACCCAGCTCTGCACTACAGAACTCAAGGAGCACTGCTTACCCAGCCCATGTATGAAATTCGCAGAAGTTCAATAAAAAAAATAACACACACACAAATTTGTCACTATGTACCGTGACTACACAAGGCTTTACTTCTAAAAGGACTCCCTTTTAAGTTGTTTGGAGAAAACATTTAAACAAAACTATAATTGGGTAAACAAATGGTATATCAAAAGTCCTATTTTCTCCAGTATTTTGTTGTATATAACATAGTCTAACCATCTTGATAATCCCACACATAGGAATCAGATAACTGGCTATTAAATGATATTTTCTAAGAAATCTCACTTACTTTAAACTGTAAGCATGCAAATTCTAGTTTAAATATTTGAAAAGAAGATTTTTAAATATCTGGATAAAACCAGCAATTTAGTAATTTGATTTGATTGGCAGAGTACATATTAAAAGATTTGACTGAGGTTAGAGAAAAATAATAAAAGTGTGTTTTAAATTAACAGAAGAGAAAGAAAAAAGTTACAGTGTAGAGGGAGAGGGCCTAGAAAAGAGCCTCAACAGTGTCTTAGCACCATCTTCCAGCACCACCACACTCAGAAACTGAAAAGCAATCATTTGTGAAAAACTTAGTTGATTTGGTCTCTATTATCTGTTAGAAATTAACTTTGAAAACAATTCTCCAGGCTTCTCTCATCTGAAAATTGCTTTTGGCTTCAGATAATTTACTATGTATGCTAAAACTTTTATTTAAAAAAATAACGTGCAATATTTTTTAGCGTATCACAAAAGCTGGCATCAAGGTTTTCAGTTTGATAATCTTGTCTGGGGTTTTTATTTGAGGGGCGGGGGTGAATAATAATATTATTATTTTGAGATAGGATCTCTCTGTATCCCCAGATGGCCTGGAACTCACTATGTAGATCAGGCTGGCCTGGATCTCACAGAGATCTGCCTGCCTCTACCTCTGAGTGCTCATGATCTTGTTTTGATCTTTCGCCTTTGATATAAGAAATGAGAACACTTGTTTTTTTTGTTGTGGTTGTTCTGTTTTTTCCTAAGAGTGCATAATATTCAATTGTAGTACATAAAGAGTAAATAAAGAGCTGAAACATATCCAAGTTTCACTATCAAGTACTTAAGGCTTGAAGAAAACAAAGTGCTCTGAGAAAGGGGCTGAGCTGCTTATTCCATTATCTGCATTCGTTTGCTCTAAAGGGATGCGCCGCCTTTCAGACAGGTTGTCAGCCAAAACGGTTTTGCGCGCTCAGCTTTGCGGTTGCGAACTACAGAAAGCATGCTTTTTTTGTTAGTCAAGAAACACGAGGTGGTCCCGGTTCTGAGAGACATTTAACAGCTCTGCTGGAGTAGACAGAAGGAATACCCCTCCCTGCCTTTCCTTTTCACATTATCAAAACCCAGCAGGGACCCTAAGAGAGAAGAACCCCTGGCGGAGGGACTTTACTGGTGACATATTCGCTTTCCTCCTATTCCACCCCGCCAGCTTTTTCTTCTAGCTAATATCCAGGTGGCCTAATACAGAGTGGCCAAACAGAATTGTATTAAAATAGACACACAGGTGGGTGTGGCCGTTACCGGGAG
The DNA here is from genome assembly GCA_035773235.1 of Eospalax fontanierii. Lineage (NCBI taxonomy): Eukaryota > Metazoa > Chordata > Mammalia > Rodentia > Spalacidae > Eospalax > Eospalax fontanierii. The sequence goes on along the minus strand of CM069530.1, from coordinate 64,861,016 downwards.
CACAGGGGAGACCCTTAATCTCCCTTCCCGCGACACCGGAGGAGCAAGAGAAAAAGACTCACACTTACCGCTGACCTGGCCCCGCGGATCATGCCACTCGGTCGGTCGGTGCACCTGCCGAATCTGACCCAGGAGAGAGAGCTGGGGGTCAGAAACTCTCTCCCCAGGAGTCTTTCTTGTTACTGCTGCTTCTTTCTTTGGGATCCTGTTGCTCAGAGAGCGCCTTCCACCAACAGCCACCGGTCCCCAGACTAGCCCAGCCCGGCCAGCGGAGCCAGAGGAAATCGAAAGCAGACAGCTGCAGCCGGAGCTCTGGCGAGGCCTGCCGGGGACTGAGCCCCTCCGCCCAGGCCCGCCCCGGGTGGCAGCGACCCCGCCCTCGGCGGCCAGCAGCAGCGCTCCCTCCTCACCGCTCCCCCGGCGCGCGGGTCCCCACCCCTCGCTCCCTCCTCCGGGTCCTTCAGACGGCGCTGGGCGGGGACCTAGCGTCGGGGTGCGGTGATGCTGGAGATGCTGCTCAGCGCTGAGCGCTCCTTGCAGACGGAGGAAGAGGTCGTCAAGGCTAGCATCCAACGCCACAGTGTGGGCCCAGCAGTGGGAAGCGCCCTTCCCTCACCTCGCCCCGCCTTCCCCCAGCTCCTTCCTCCCTTCCTGCTCAGCACAGTCCTCTACAGCTTCCAAGAAGCCGATACGGGAGTCTTGGCGACTGAGCCAGAGAAAAGGACTGGAGCTGCGGCTGGGGCTGGGAGAGGCGGTTCCGAGCCTAGCATCAAAAGCTGCCTAGGTCCTTCCCTGGAGTTTTGTTGGTGGCAGAGTTGGGCGGTGACGCTCAAGACCTATCTCTAGGCTGCGTTCTTTCTTTGCTTTTCAGAATCGACCTGGTTCCAGTCTTCCAGACAGGCCAAGAATACATTTTCCCTTGAAGGTGGAGTGGGAGTCAGAGAGGTTGGCCTTAGTAGGGAGTTAAGATTCCGCCAAGGGGGCGATTTTCCCATACTTAGGACCGTCCCATCTGGATACAGTCTTCCATGTGGGCTGTGAATTTCCGAGCTGAGTTGAGGCGACTGTGAAAAGGAATTGTTATTGTTTGTGTGTTTGTTGTGTGTAGTGCGTGCGTTCGTGTGTGTGTGTGAGTGTGTGTGTGTGTGCGCTACAGAAGCCTGGAAGAGCAATGAATCAGGACTGAATTATGTTCCTCAAAGAGAAATAGGGAATTTCTACCTGTGGAAGAAGTCAAAGGATGGCTCTGGGCAGGGTGGGGTTCAGGACCGAGTTTTCAGGAAGGGCAGAACACAGAGCAAGCACTGATGAAGAAGCTTTTACAGCTCTTCTGTGCCTTGCTCTCACATCTGTCATGGAAACGATGTTCAGTAAGATGTGATGCCACACGACAACCTTTCCCTGCTGCCTTCTAGGGGAGGAGGGTTGGGCCTTACGTCCTTGATTGTCGAAAAGTGCTCTTCCTGGTAGAAAACTCAGCTTCGGAGGTTGTTCTCTGGAGGAGTAGTTCCCTGGAGATTGATTCTCAGAACCATTTGCAGGACAAGCCGCTTCTTCCTGCTTGACTTCAGGTGTAGGAGGAGCGCAAATGTAATAGAAAGGAGATCACTTTGATTAGACACGAATCTACATTCCTAATTTTTGCAACTTTATGTTTTAGAGTAATTTAGTTTCACAGTAAAACTGAGATGTAGAGATATCTCCTTCCAGATATGCATAACATTTCTTCAGTATCAACATCCTTTGTCAAAGTGGTGCATTTGTTACCACCGAAGATCTACATTATTACCACATCATTATAAATCAAAGCCTATAGTACACAATGGATTCACTTTTCCTGTTGTGCATTATATAGTTTTGGACAAATGTATAATGACACTGACCCATCTTTATGTTATCAGGCAGAGGAACTTCACTACCCTAAAAATCCTTTGCAGATCACATATGCGTTTATACCAACAGCCTTGGTAACCATTGTCTTTTAAGTATCTCTATAATTGGAATCCTACAACATGAAGCTTTTTTTTTTTTCCACACTGGTTTTCTTCCCTTGACCTGTTTACGTAGGTTTTCTATATAAGAAGACAGTTTTCTACTGTTTGGATGTGCCATGGTTTGTTCATCTACCCAGTGAAGAACACTTTGATTGCTTCTATGTTTTGGCAATTTGAGTAAAGCTTTTATAAATACATGAAAAGATTTTTGTATGGGCACGGTATTTCAACCCCTTTAACCAGGGAGCACGAATGCTAAATTGTTAGTAAGAAGGATCAATTTTACATGGAAAAGACAAACTGTCCCAATGTGGCCAGATCATTTGTCTTCTCATCAGTGATCTTTGCCGATATGGTGGTGTTAGTCTTTGGAATTTGTGTTGTTCTAATAGGTGTGTAGTCATATCTCAAACATAGTTTACAGCAGATGTACTTATTGATGTGCATTCTCTTAGTGACGTATGGGACAGAGCATCTTTTCTAATGCTTATGTGTAATAAATATATCTTCTGAGGTGTCTGTAAAGTTCTATAACCCACTTTTCAACTAGGTTGTTTGTTTAGTTCTTGTGCTTTAAGGGTTCTCTGCTCATTGTAGCCCACATCCCCTTATCCAGTCATCTCAATCCCACTACCATTGCCCACTGCAGAGCAGAAAAGTTTAATGTAAATAAGGTCTAAGTTGCCAAGTCTTTCTTTCTTGGTGTGTGACTTTTTCTTCCATCAAACGTATGATCATCTGGCATGGAGATATAACTCAACTGTAAAAATACGTCCTGGCACAGGTGAGGCCTTGGGTTCAATCTTCAGCACTAAGAGGGAAAGGAGATAGCTCTATATACACGCTGTGTAACTCAGGTTTCTGCGTTTCATCTTCTAGGAATTACATAGCTTGTATTTTTGCATTCAAGTCTATGGTCCACTTCGAGTATATTTGTTGTGGCCCCATTTGTATGCCACCTTGCTCACATTTCCCTGCAGCTAAGATTTTTGTTATACTGAAAATTACACAATGCAGTCAGCCCTTTATATTTACACTTCCTGACATCTGATTTCCATTCCATCAGGGGATAATTCTTATGACATTTAGAATAACTAGAATTCATAACATTTTAAATACATGTTTTCCCCCACCCGTGGAAGGATAAATTAAAACATAAACCTCTAGTTGATTAATGCAAATAAATATATTCACCTAGTATATTATATAATTGTTACTAAACTTACTCTTACTGCTAAGAAAAATTTTCCAGATAGTTCCAGAAGAGAAATTTAAAAATATGCCAAAATATAACTTCTCAGGCTGTTACTTCCAAGATATTTATATGGCCAAACACTGTATATTTACACTGTATATTTAAGCTGAAGTTCCATTATTCAGTATGTAACATGGTTTAGAAATACAGGCTTGTTTTTATTTATTTTTATTATTTGTTGTTTTGTATTTATTTATAGGTAGCAATACACTCATGCACATAATTAAACGTCCTTTTTTCCACATATATTTATTGAATTTTTCTAGATTTCAGATGATAAATCTTAATTATATTTAGACCCCTTTCCTTATCTTAACCTGTCCCATAGCTCCCTCACTGGATTTCATGTATTCTGTCACTTATGTTAAGGCCTATGGAGTCAAATTTGTGTACCCAGATGTCTCTCAGTGTGAGCCAATCCACTGGAGCCTGATTAGCCTGATCTGTACTTGGCATATTTGAATGTTTAGTCAAAGATGCAACAATAACTTATTCTTGCCAGATGGGAATAGAATATTTGTGAAGAGGTTTCAGGGTGTATGCATGAAGGTATGAGTTCAGTCCCCCAAATCAGATACAATGGGCGTGGTAGAGCACATATGTAATCCCCAAATTTGGGAGGTTCAAACAGGAAAAAGTAGGTCAAGGTCATCATTTCCATATTTCCCACATGTAGACTAAGAGTCGTGAAGGAGTTAGAGGGCTTCAGGGAAACTGGGGATATCTACACAAGTCGAGTGATTCACTGTTAGATGTTCTTGTAAGGGCTTGTTTGAGAGTCTTTACTTGGTACATATTTAACATTGAGAAGGAATTAAAAACTAAACTTCTCTCTCTCTCTCTCTCTCATTTTTTTTAGTGTTGGGAATTAGACCCAGGAGAAAGCACTCTAACACACCCCAATACATCAGATTTCCTTAAAGCAGTATGTATTTGCATAGTATCGAATAGTATATCATGCATTTTAACTTGTAGACCTGTTCTGCTAATGATTAAATTAATTTATTTCCCTCAAGGATCTTACTAATTTTCTAAAATGTATCTTTTGTTGAATGGTAAATTATAATATATAAAAATAATACTACATAATAGGAGTCAGAAAGTTCTTATAAAAGTATGGAACACAGAGCAGAGGAATGGGGATAAAGAGAATACTAGTGCATCCCTTAACTGTCACCATTGAAGCTTCCATATATAACAGAGTGCAATGCACATAGAAGGGCACAACTGGCCAAGTATTAGAGAATACGTGCCTGTGTGTCTGTGGAGTATGTGGCCCTGAATAGAACTCCTATATTAAAACTCAACCACCCACAGCTCTGGAAACATGGTGCTTAAGAGATAGGAATGGTTCGTGAAGATAGGGAAACATAGGCTTTCGGATCACTGGAAGCTTGCACATGTGAGCTTGCAGCAACAGTGGTGGCAAGCACAAGACCCATGCCAACTCAATCAGGCAAGGGCCCAGATTAGAGCAAGAGAAATGAATGGCCGACCTGCCTCAGCTGGTTGGAGACTGATTACCAGTGGGTGAGAGAGAATAGACCTTGTTTACAATCACTAGATAGGTTAACTGGACTCCAGTGGATGAATTTGCACGGAAGGACATCTGGGTACAAATGCTTGACCCTATAGGACTTAATATATATGGTGAAAGGCATGAGGCCCAGCTGGGAGAGAGGGTGGTGGTTGTCAGGGCATGGATGGGGGAATCTAAACTTGACTAAGAACTGTTGTATAAAATGTACAAAAGCTCAACAAAAGCTTAAGGGCAAAAAGTACACAGACATCAAAGACATGGTGTGGTGGCACACACCTTTAAACTCAATACTCAGGAGGCAGGTAGTCTACACAGGATCTTCCAGACCAATCAGTGCTGTATAGTAGAATCTTTAATGGTGCTTGCCATCAAGCTTGGCACCCATCGATCCCTGGAACCCAACATGTTGGAAAACAGATTCATATTCCTAAAGTTGTCCTCTGACCTCCACACACAAGCTGTGGCACACATACATGTACAAAATAAAACTTTAAAAGTGTAATTTTTTAATTTCAGGAAAGTAAAGGATATAATTTTTGAATTTATTTTTGGTTTTGAAAAGAGAAATTATGATAAAATTATTTAAGTTTGAAGTATACTCTTAAAGGATCCCTTATGAGCTCTTGCATTGATAATCACCAGGTGATAAGTAGGGTTCTAGGTGCCAGGTCACAATTCTTTATGTGTACTTCCTAGATGAACTGAAATTTATTCTTATTGGAAACCTCTTTGATATGTCTTCCAGTCACTAGCCAAGACCAAACACCTCACTGAGGCTCAAGTTCTCTGGAGAGAGTCACAAATGTCGCTTTTTTTATTTTGTACGGAGATTTACTCTCACGTATTTTTATCAGAGACACACTAAAGCGAGATGGTCACAGTTAAGACAGAATGAAGAGGCAGCAACCGTAACATAAGGGTCAAAGCTGTGGTCAACGAATTAGCACAGGCTATGATTTGATCATCAATCATTTCTGTTACAGAGCTTTAATGAGGAAGGAGAAGGCATTCTCCAATATATTAATTGCTCTAATGGCATCAGGATGGTCAACAAAGAACTAGGTTGAAGCAATTGAAGGTTTCATTAACCAAATCATAGGGCTATGGGATCTAGGAAGACAGTACCACTGTCCCACAACTGAAGTATGTTGTGGGTCCCAGCACTCAGGACCAGCCCGAGGGGGACCGAATTAGCTCCGCCATAGGGGAGGGGTTGAGTAGGCACAGAGTCAACACACAGACTCCGGGAGTTGAACGGAAAGCCAGCAGTGGTGGTCTGCTGCAAACTCATTTATTCAAGAAAGAGCAGAGAGTCTTATAGGTCTTGTGAGCCAATAGCCTTATGGGGTGGGGTCCTGACTACAGCCAATTGCAGTTTGTTCCCAGGTGGATCAGGTTCCCTCCAGGTGCTGGGCAGAAACTGGCTTCACAACCAACTGCTGTGGAGCACCACACCCACGAGAGCCATTCCTCCATTCCTCCTGGCGGATGGCCTAGCTAGGCCCACCCTGCAGTATGCCCAACAGAAGTACACCAGGCTTGACACTGTCAACAAGGTTTTTCTCTCTTGTTTATGTCTTCCAAATCGTATATCTAACAGTTTAGTCTAATAATTTAGAATCAGTCAGCATTTTATCTCCTAAACAGAGTAAGAGTTAGAGGAAGCTGAGCAGAGCAGGGAGTTCTGATGGAAAAAGAAGGATTATGTGTGGCCTTAGGAGAACAGTGCTGCCTTTATATAAATCATTCTGGAATAATCAGACAGTCCTTAGATGAAATTAGACGGAGGTTACAGGAGTGAGAAATAGAAAAAAGTTTCCAGTCAAAGCTGGTATGAGTCACTCTTTTTTAAATTCCCCTGGCTTACTTCCCTATTTTCAGTAATAGCAGGACCGCTTTTTATTTTTGTCCTTATTATTACCTGTGGCCTTATTACAACTTGTGTACTTATTACAACTTGGGTTGAAGAAAGTGGGCAGCAAAGTCCAAAGCAGATTGGTGATGTCAGTCATTGTCTTTGTGAGTCAACCAATGACAGGGAGACAGAGCAAGGAAAACGAAACGAAACACATCAAGGATTGGTTGAGATTTAGTTATTTCAGGACTGCAGAGATGGCTCAGTGGTTAAGAGCACTGATTGATGTTGCAGAGAACATGGATTCCATTCCCAGCACTCACACGGTAGCTAACAACCTTCCATAACTCCAGTTCCAGAGGATGTGGGTGCCCTTTTCTGACTTCCTAGGGCATTGCATGCACGAGGTACACCCATGCACATGCAGGCAAAACACACACATAAAACAAATATTAATTAATAAAAAGTTAAGACCTGGTTATTTCAGGGTTCATACAGAGTAAACTTAACTCTTGTGTCATTTGAAACTGATTGGTTTGACCACTCTTTCTGGAATCCTGATTTCTCAGAGGTCACAAGAACAGCTGAGTTTCAAGCCCCGTTGTACCTAACTTCATTTTGATAATCAGCCTGTTTCATGGGGGCCTCATGCAGGAGCTCATTCTCCAAACCATAACCTCATAAAATTTATTTCACAGTACAAGGAATTATATTAAATTTTGTTGATCTCATTTAATCCACACAGCTTTTACTGACATCACCATTGTTTTTCAGTTAGAATGCCTAAAACAGCCAGGTGTGATGGTACACACATTTAATCCTAGCACTAAGCCTTGTGTACATAATGAGTTTCAAGTCAGCTGAGGGTACAAAATTAACCCTGCTTTAAACAAAAAAAAAAAGAAAGAAAGAAAGAAAGAAAGAAAAAATAAAATAAAAGAAAAACATTTCTGAAACAGAAGAGGTTTGCTTTAACAGAATCCTTAGGGAAACAGTTGAGGAAAAGCAGAGATATCTGCTTCAATGACTGACTCCAGAGCAGGCACTTAGAACCAGGCTGTGCTCTTCATATGAGAAAGTCGCTATTCTCTCTTATCAGGACAATATACACATCCAAAAAATATTGGTCACACCGTTTGACTGAATTGAAAATAAAATCTGATCTGTAGAGATTCACAAAACAAACCTAAGCACACAAATTTGGAGAGCTCTTTTAGCCACAGATAAAGCTGTCGATTGCAGTCAAGCATGTCAGTGAAGTTACCCACCAGGGTGTGGTTAGCAGGGCACCAAACCAGATCCTGTCAATCAGCTGTGACTGAGCCTTTGGCAGATCTAATCTGTTTATTTCAGTTGACTTTGTACCAAATTATTTCAAGGCACTTTTTTTTAGAACTTTTGTTCCTTTTTTATTAATATATACAATTTTTCTGAACCAAAGTAAAACTAAATATGCTTTCATAGAACCACATATATTTTAAAATTTCTTTTATTTGTGAGAATGTCTTACATGACTGTTGTCTTTGCATTATCTCCAGGCCCTCGTCGACTCCTCCTCCCATGTCCCCAACTTCCTCTCAATTTCTTATTCTTTTCTTTGATTATTTTTGTTACATATGCACACAGACATTTGTGAATATACATATATATGTAATGCACTGAGTCCATATAGTGGTGCTCGTGTATCCCTGTGTTTAGGGCTGACCACTTGGTATTAAATAACCTCTCAGAGAGAGAGAGAGAGAGAGAGAGAGAGAGAGAGAGAGTTCCTGGGGAAAACTGGTTCTTCTTCCCTCAGTGTCTGTTGTATGCCTGTAGCTCTTTATCTAGGGATGGAATCCCTTGAAATTTTCAACATCCAACTTGGCATGTCAAATACTTTTGTCATTATGCAGATTTTGTTAGACTGTAATGCTGTGGATATTTCATTGGTGCCTCTTCCCTAAGATATTTAGAAACAGTAACTAGAAGCAGCAGGTGTCTGGTCCCTTGGGCTCTTCTATTCTTTATTTTGACAAGGTCCTCCTTGTCTCGGTCTTCCTGGAAATTGCTGTGTGGACTAGACTTGCCTCTGCCTGACAGATCTTCCTGCCTCTGTCTTCTGAGGGCTGATATTAAAGGAGTGTGCTACCACACCTAACATTGGCTCTTATATTCTTTCTGCTCCCTCTTCTGAGGTGTTTCCTGAGCCATAGATGTAGGGGTTGCATTGCTAATGTGTCATTTAGGACTGGATACCTTATAGTCACTTAGGCGTTGACCAGTTGTAGAACTTTGTAATGGTCTCCATCTGCTACAAAAAGTAGTTTTTTTGATGAATGATGTAACATGCACTTGTCTATAAATATAAAAATAATTATTTAGAATATAGTAAGAAATTATGTTGATCTAGGGAAGTGACAGAAGTAGGTTTTTCTCTTGGGTCTCTGACCTCTCCAATCATCTGTGCTTTGCTATGTGTAAAGCATCACACATTTTTCCTTCCTAGGGAGTGGGCGTTAAGTCCAATTAGACAGCTGTTGGTTACCTCCAACTTAAATGTGACACTACTGTATCAGTAGAGATAATTTGCTTGGTGAGTCATTGTGGTTTGTAGGCTTTACAGCTGGATAGGATCATTTATTGGTTTTCTTCCTTGGAAGATGGCGTGGTAACTTCTGATACTATGAGAGCTCGTCTTCAGGGTGGAGTCTTCCAGATCAGCTCCACCTCAAATGCTCCAAGTGTCAGAGGTATGCCGTGTCTTCAGCAATAAAGTTTTACCTTCAAGTTCTGGGAGGTATTCAAGGACTGTGACTACAGCCTATATCTTTTGGGGAATCTCTTGGACTATCCTGACCAAAAAATTGAAGGGATATTTCCCTTACATTGGCATTGTGTTTCTTTTTGTTGTTGTTTTATTGCATTCAGCTATACGAATGCACTCACATTTAAATTACATGTGTATTTATTGGTAGGCCTCATAGAATTCCCCTTTATTTTCACACCACTTGCTAGTCTCTCTTTCTTCTCTTTCCCCTGTATATCCCTTTCTCCTGCTCCCCAGTTAAAATGCTGCCCATTTCCTTCGTTTTTGCCTTGATAAGCCCCGTTGCCTACTGTCCCTCTCTCTGTCTCCCCTTCCACCCTCCCCCATGGGTTCTTTCCATTTTACTGAATCCTGTGGTAACATCAGGATAGATACTCATACCTAAGTATTTGAAACTACGATTCATAAAGAACAGAGAATGCTGGTCCCTTATTTTTCTGAATTTGGGTTAGCTCAGTTATTATATTAGTTTTTGATCAAAGTTAAGAAACACTATCAAATGAAACTTGGTTTAATAGAGACAATGGGAACAAATATGAAATTCCCTTTAGAGCATTCAATCATCAGAGTTTCTTCCCAATATAACTTCTAACATGCAGTAGATACTATTTTTGAACACATAAATTCAGAATTCTCCTCCCTCCTTTTCTCATAAACATTACACTTACTGTCACCTGGTGTTCAGAAGTGGAATGGCATAGACTGAATTACAGAAAGGACAGAAATGTTTGAATCTTCAGACTTAGGATCCATCTTCAGATGAGCTGAGGGCGGTTGTTTCTGACTATTCAGAAGAGTGATTGTCAAGAACTAAGCCTCGACTAGTGTGTTCCGCAGATTCTTCTTCCTCTTTACTTTTGATATGTTGATTTTTTAATAGTTTATTATATTTAATGTATATTTTATTGGTTTTTGTGGATTTCTTACATCTTAATCATTTTTAGACCTGTCCCTTATCTGCACCTCCCCCATAGTCCACCCATAGGATTTCATGCATTCTGTCATATGTGTCAAGGCCTATTGAGTCAATTTTGTGTACCCAGATTACCCTTGGTATGAGTTCATCCACTGGAGCCTGGTCCGCCTATCTTTGCAATTGCTGTGTAATTGTTATGAAATTTTGAGCTTTGGCAAGCTTTCTCTGAACATTTTCATACACCCTAGGGTGGGGCAGGCCAGACACAGAGAAGCTTTCCTTGAGCCACATAATCACTAATCATCGAATCACCACTGTTTTTCCTGATCTAAAACAAAACAAAGATGGCATCTCAGATGTGCGTGTGTGTGTGTGTGTGTGTGTGTGTGTGTGTGTGTGTGTAAATTTTAAAGAAGACAGAGGACAGGACAAGAGAACAGAAGGTATAAATATAGGAATTTGGATGTATCTTTAAAATTTTCATTCTCAAAATGTAAATGTAATTAAATTTCTGAGTATAAATTTATCTTCAAATAAAGAACCTCTAATATGATTTGTTTAATTTATGGAGAATTGTACTTGCTTCTTCTACTACAACAAAATAAATTGGAGGAAATTAAAAATGATATTAGACAGAGGAACCAGGCAGAACTGGAGCTAGACAGGCAGCTAAGGGACAGAACAAGGTGGGTGCCTGGGATACAATCACTGATGGAGAGACAAAGAGGGAAGGACAGCCTCCATGGTGAGGCGCATTCTACAGGACCGTAGAGTTTGACCCTTGGCTCTCTTCTGAGGCAGTCACTGAAGATGATTACTTTTGAGTGTGACAAAACTGCATAGTTCCTCCTCCTCTCTTAAACAATATTAACAATGAATTCTACCCCGAGCTCTCCTCTCATTCCCTTGCTCTGCTCTTTGAAGAAAAGGAGAAAAGAAAGTGAAACAGAGTGGCAGAGGCGTGTGGAGCTTTTGAGGAGAGTCCCTGTGGTTTTTGATGAAATGTAGAATTTAATAATGAGTGCTACTGCCAAACTTTGCAACTTTGCTATGTGAGCAACCTTGCATGTTTTCACAGGAAATAATAAAGTAAGCACAGAGCATGTTGACAAAGGTAAAAGGAATCAGTGCTTCCTATGCAAGTGAAGAGACAGTGAAACAGCACAGAACAAAGATAGTTTTCCTTGAACTCTCTCATTCCTTCAAACCACTCTCCTCCTTTCCTTTCTTTTCTCCTTCATTTCTTCTGCTGAAATGTTTGAACTAAAGCTGACCACATATATTAGTTTATATCCATCTCTACCCTGCTGTCTCAGCTCCAGTCATTCGAGGAAAAGTCATTCAGGGAAAAGGAAACAGCTTCTATACTTCTCTGTCAACCTTCAATATTGTTGATGACGTCAACCAGTCTCGAAAGTCACCTAGTTAATGGGTACCATTTAGAATCAGGGTAAATTTCTTTAACATTTATACCATGATGCCTGGGAGATCTGTCATCCTGGAGATCTCACTACACTCTCTAAACCTTCCTTGAGCCACAAAGGCTGACACAGATTTAAAGCCTCCAGTTTTCCTTTATGCTCCGAACTTCCCCTTATTGAACTGTGTATCACATTTATTGTAATTGTTAGTCTGAGTGCCAATAAAGGCTTCCCAGAAAAAGTGATGCTTGAGCTGGATCAGAGAGATTGCTCAGGAATTTGGAAGACAGAGTCCTTGGAAGAAGAATTTGCAGGTAGAGGGAATGTTGTGTCTAATGACAAGGTCCTCTGTGAAACTTTAGAGTCAGTCATTCTCTGTGCATGTGACAGGATGCTCTTGGTGAGGTAAGTGAAGGTGCATCCAGAGGTTGGAAGAATACTGTCCTAAAAAGATCTTGAATATGTCCCCTGAGGTGCCATTGTTTATTCAAAAAAGAAAAACAAGTAAAATGTTTCAAAAACGTACATTGTCACTGCTAGATTTGATTTTTGAATAAGCATCATTCCAATTCTAAAAAGAAAAAATACGATCATGTATGATAGTGATAGTATATTGTTGCCATTTCAATCCTCAGGAAACTAAGGCAGGAAGATTATGAGTGGATTCATGAACACTCTGGGATCTATATAGAGTTGATAAGACTGTGTTGAGAATATATCTAAACAATGAAGTTAGTTTTAAAAATCCTGTGACAAGAACAAAATGCAAAGAAATCAATAAAGTGAGAATATAACAACATGGTAAGGATTGCTAGGTTGTGTATACATATTCAAGAGGAAATAAGTACTCGTTTGATTCACATAAGAGAATAGACAGATGTATCAGTTTTTTAACAGGTGATGGTGTCACTAGAAAAGCTCTCTACTTCTAAAACAAAAGAAGTTTAGAAAAGAAGTTTGACTGAGGAATGACAATAATGAGCAAAGTTTATGCATACTGAGTTTGAGATCCTATTAGACAGTCAATTTCGAGAAATTAGGAAAAAGTCAAATAAATATGTATAAACAGAATGTTGACATTAACAAGTATATATGATCTTTAAACTGTGTATTACATATCTTAAAATACATAATTTTGATGTAAATGAGTATATAAGACATGGTCTTAGAATAAAATAACATCTTTAACAGGAAAAATATCAACAAACTCATTCTCTATTTGTCCACGATTATTTTCAAGAATATGTCATAAACTTTTTATTTTGCATTTCACAATATATACTAGCTTTCTTGATCTACACTTGTCAATTTAGAGACCCATATTTGAAAGCAATACATACAAAGGAGAAAAAACATTCAGTACATCCTGGAATCCAGTGCATCAGAGTGATAAAGAGGACATTGTACAGTGTTGCTCTTCCCTCTTCAGGAGCAACAGAATCATTACTTCAGTTAGAGGCTGTCTATTGATAGTTTATAGCTGGGGGTCCTAATTGGGAATTGACATAGATTGAAGGTAGCTGCCTCACCGAAAGTTGTGATCCCTTAGCAGAGGTAACCTACATCTAATGAATGATTAATGTAGGTAAGAATTCCCTAGTCTTTTGCTTGGATACAAGTAAGAGCTACCTAGGAGTTCTTGGAGGAAGCTATTGAAAATGTACAACACAGTTTAACTTATCTGCTGCCAAAGTTTTGTTTCTTCTACTGCAGGTGTAGAGAGTACCTTGTCAAAACTTTTGATAGCAAACTTTCTGCTTGATTCCACGGAAACAAGTCTACTGCACAGCAATACTGAGAAACTGGAGTCTACTTTCTCATGTTAAATCACTTCAGGAAAACTACAGGAGTTCTGAAGAAAACAGCCTCCACCCTCTAGAATTTGGATTATTTCTGGCTTTTCAATTAAAGGAAGAAGATAAAAGATAGGTGGCCAAACAATGAATTGACTAATTGACTAAAATCCCAGAGGCTGTAGGAAGGAAATGGGAAGAGCCTTCCAAGTCATGGAGTTGGCTGGTATTAATAAGGCTCTAGCCTAAAGGTATCGATCTCCATTGAAGGGAAGTCAGAAGCTGAGAATCAGGGAAAACACCTCATTGATTGGCACCCAGCTTGGGCCAGCACTCACAGCTTCTTTTTACAGTCCTTGAAACTCTTTATGTTACAGGCCGCCAAAGACTTTGCAGTGTGATTAAAGTTTGTAGAATACTGCAACTTAAACAAGGTCACTGGAGACACTCAGATTGAGACCAAATGATAGAATTGCTTTTGATGATCTCTCTTGCCATTGTCCCATCTTAAAGGATGGCAGAATTTGTATCAACCTCATGGAAAGTGTAGAAGGGAGAAATCAGTGATGGAAGGTTGAAATGGTGCGCACTAACTCATTGTAGCTTGTCATGATCTAATTTATAAGTGTGAGAAGTCTCTCATATTTAGGCTGGAGAGCTAGTTCAGCAGTTAAGAGTACTGACTGCTCTTCAGAGGACCCAGGTTCAGTTCCCAGCACCCACATGGCAGCTAATAACTATAACTCCAGTTCCAGGGGAATCTGATGCCCTCTTCTAACCTCCTGGACACTGCATGACACACATGCAGGCAATACACTCATACACATAAAAGTTTTATTTTATGTGTATGAGTGTATTGCCTGCATGTGTGTAAGTGCACTCATGTTGTGTAATGCCTGCAAAAGTTGGAAGAGGGCATCTGATCCCCTGGAACTGGAGATACAGCTGGTTGTTAGCTGGCATGTGGGTGCTAGGAATCAAACCCAGGTCCTCTATAAGAGCAGTCAGGGTTCTTAACCACTGAGCCATTTATCCAGTCATGGAATAAAGTATTTTTTAAAGGCAGTCTCTCATTTTATATATACTCAGAAAATGTTCTGTCTGTCAAGCATGCTGAGCATTGAATACATAGCTCTGTTGATTTGGGCAGGGTTTAATTAGTTATCTGGAAGTTGACAGACTAATCTAGGATAATCTAGAAGAGTCTCAGCAAGGGCACTTTTAGCAAATATGTTCTGCTGGAACTCTTATAATTCGCTGAGCCGTCCTCCAAATATTTTCAATAAAAATAGCAATTACAAATAGATTAGAGCGATGGTTTAGGCAAAGCTCAGGTTCAAAGGAAGAGTCAAAAAATGGGAATTTGCAGGCTGTAGAGATAACAACAGTTAAGAGCACTGGCTATTCTTGCAAACGACCCAGGTTCAGTTCCCAGCACCCATATAGTAACTAACACTCATCTGTAACTCCAGTTTCTGATCAACTGATCACTGTTCTGGCCTCTGAAGGCACCAGGCATACATGCGGTATAGTTACATACATACAGGCAGAGCACTTATACACATCAAAGTAAGTAAGCAAATAAATATATAAATAAAACCTTTTTAAGAGATGAACTTATCTCGCTTGAATAAGACAATCCACAACACCTCTAGGCAAAGCAGTCAATGCTGGAAGCAATGGAGAAATGGACTGAAGAACAGTGATCTGTTACCTAAGAATTTTTGAAAGTCGTCTTTGCTATCCAGAAACAAGAGGGCGTACAAATAAAAAAAAAAAAGTTGTGCAAATCTAAGATTTTCCTTTTAAAATTCCTTTTAAAACTTTTTACAATTATTAATTTATTGATAGTTTGTGTGTATGTGTGTGTACATGTGTGAGCATGTGTCTTCATATACACATATGCACCCATTCTCATGATGCAAGTGTGGAAGTCAGAAGACATCTTTTGAGAGTTGGTTCTCTCCTTCCACCATACGGGTCCTTAGGATCAAACTCAGATCTTCAGCTTTGGCGACAAACACCTCTATCCATGAGTCATTTCACCAACCCAATTTTTCATTTTTAAGAGAACCAAGAATGGAAACATTACATATTTTCCTTAGTGTCTGGTTTCATAGATTTGAGTCATTTCTAATTAGAAACAAGCCTGAGGCATCTGTTAATAATAATGAAAATAACCACTGAAGATTTTGCAAAGGTATGGAATGATCATGGCAGTAAAGTATCTATCACATCATAATGTTAGATTTATAGGAAACACAGAATAAAAGATTGCCACCCTTTTTAATTATTATTAATCATTATCATTGACCTGTACGTAGGGCATAAGTTGAATGCATAGCATTCTGCATAAAATTGTTTTTAATGAATGTTTCATTTTCAGTGTGAATTCATTTAATTTTTGACTTTTGACATATTTATTATTTAATATGTGGTGTTTTACCTGCATGTATGTGAGCCATGTGTGCAATGCTCACAGAGGTCAGAAGAGGGCACAGTATCCTGGAACTTGAGAACTTCAGTTGTTAGCTGCTATGTGGGTGCTGGAAACTGAACCTGGGTCCTCAGTAAAGGCATTCAGAGATCATAACCACTGTGCCATCTTTCCAGCCCAAAGTGTGGATTTACTTAAAACAATTTAAAATTCTTCCTGGTTTGGCTTGATAAAATGTCCTCAAATGAGCTGTTCCCAATATATTTATCATGCCAGATAAATAGCCCTGGCTGGCCTGGAAATCACCATGTAGACCGTGTGGCCTGAATCTCACAAAGAACCACCTGCCTCTACCTCCTGAGGGCTGGGCTTAAAGGCATGTACCACCACGCCCAGCTAGAAGGAATAACTTAAAACGAGTTGGGGAGGGTTTCTTGGACGGTTTACAGAAAGTAGACATCATTTTGAAACTTTAGTAAATCTCATTATCTACAACTGGTGACACTTTTATCACAGACTACACTTCAAATTGTCCGTGGTATTTATTTAATGATTAAGATTTCATTCAGATTATTTCATTTTATTAATGTGTTATATGTATATACGTACACAAATGTATGTATGTCATAAAGTTCTTTTTATAATTTATCAATGTTTTAGTTAGCAAACTTGCCAGAAACCAGCCAGACAAATCAACGAGTCTGGACTTGAGGGGTGAGAGAAGACAAGGGTGCGGGAGGGCTCCCTGTCAATACCGAGCAGCCTGGATTTATTTTTTCTCCAAGTTAATATACATTTTCTCCATCCTTATTTTGTTTACACATCATCATGAGAAAGTGGAGGTATTTCTCCTTGAAACGTATTAAAAACAAAGACTAATCATATCTGACCTTGCAAACACGTTGAACCCAGCTGTTTGGCAGTATGCCTGTAGGAACTGCTTATCTAAGTCTTCCTTGGCTCCCTGCACCGTGGAAGCTGCTTATACAAGTATAGCACATGTGTTTAACTCTTTCTTGGCTCCTTGCACAAACTATTCGGTCAAATGTTGAAATTCTCATATATATGTATCATCATACTGTTTTTTCTTTTAATTGAGTGCTTATGTACTAAGTATTTTTATTTGGTTTTCAGATCATAACTGATTTTGTTGTTTTTACAAAGCAAAATGACATCACTTTTACTTGCTTTCAAGTAAAACAAAGAGGATATGGCATAATTTTTAAGTAATACGGGAGCAGACATGCAAAATTTTCTAGGAAGGTACCGTCCTTTTACTTTAAAATTAATATCTTAAAACAAATAAAATGAACACAAAACATCATACTGTTTCTTATTCATCTTTACTCAAATATATGTTCATTTTATTTTAAAATATGCTTATGTCCAATTATTCATAACAGTTTCTTAAACTTAAAAGAGTTAAAGTTATTTTTATATTTTTCCTCCTGGATGTTATTGAACCACTGCTCCTTCTTATCTCAATTACCTATTTATTTATTGGTATTTAATTAATCTATATTTAACACATATTCATTTTAACTATAAACTTTGCATTTAAAATTAAAATGTAGAGTGGAATTCCCTTCTGCCTCATGCTGTCTACCTGCTTAACCACCGTCATGCTTTATTTGCATAATCTGCTACATGCTTGGTAGCTTTATCAGGCACGGACGTTTTCAATATTTCTGTATTCTAGTTGACTTATCCAAATGCTAGTTTTGAGACTGACTTCTAGTGCCCCCTAGAAAATGACCACTTTTGTAAATGTTCATGTGCTCTTGAAAATAATTTATAATTTTATTTATTGTGTAAAAACTAGTTCAAATTCTTTAAAATTATTCTTCAAGTCCTCTAAATCTTTACTTTTTTGAATAACATACTTTTCAAAATGTTTCTTTGTGTGCTCAATCTTTCCCTATAACTCTGTTCTTCTTTTTCACTTACTTTAAAACATCACACTATTAGGTCAATTTTTTTTCATTAAGTATTGTCTACCTTTGACTGTACTAGTGTTTGTAATCATATATTTTACATTATATAATGTTAGCTTTTTTTACTTTTAAAAAACATTTTTATTACACTTATTTATTGTGTGTCTGGAATTAGGGGTACATCTTGCCTCATATGAGGGACTCCTGACCATAGTAAAAATCAGTGGAGACTGGGAGAATTCTTCAAATATTCAGAAAACCTGAAAGGAAAATTAAAATAAAAGAACTACAAATTCAAAGAAAGAAAACAGATTTCCATTCACCAACCTGAAAGAAATGGAGCTCTGGATAACCAAAGAAGGATTTGAATTAATCCTCTTAAAGAAGTGAATTATAAGCCGACAGGAAGGTAAATGTCATGAAAAAAACCTATGCATGTACGATACTGTAATCTTTATAAAGAAGTAGAAATATGTTTTAAAGAACTAAATGGAAATCCTGGAACTGAAAAATACAATAAAAAATTAAAAAAAAAAAATTCACTAGCAGAGTTCTTTGACCCAGAGGCTGAATCAATGTACTTGCAGTTAGGTCATTTGATATTATTCAGTTAAGAAAGTGAAATTTGAAAAATAAAATAAAACAAAGAAACTTTGATGGTCATATGGGCCTCCATCAAGGCAATCAAAAACTCTAATGCACACACGGACTTTATCAAGTCAACCAATATCCATGTTAGTAGTCTCAGAACAAGAAGAGAGTTATTTAAAGATCATGGATGAAAACATAAAAATCTGCAGAGAGATATAAATGTTCAGATATATAAAACCTAAAGGGCCTGATAGAAACTGTAGAGGTCTATACTCAGACACTATAATCAAATTTTCAAAAGACAAAAGGGATTTTGAAACAAGAGAAAGAAATCACCTGCGACATTAGACCTTCTGTGGATTTCTCACGGGAGATCTGGAAGCCAAGAGAGATAAGAGTGGTGTATTCATGTGCTGAAAGAGAACATCAATCGGTTTTGAAAATCATCCTTCCTAAATCAGGACAGAGAAAGATTTTCCCAGATAAAGAAAAGTACAAGAATTTCATCACCGCTCAAGCTTTCTGACAAGAAAATCCTAATGGAATTTTCTTTTTCAAGCTGAAATGAAAGAATATTCAAATCTGAATCTCATTTGCAAAGATAAGTATATAATCAAATACATATGCTAATACCATTTTGAATGACATTTGTGAATGACAAATATTTGTGAATGACATTTAACTATCATAAAAGCTAAAAACCAAAAGATATCGAGTTGTACATGGTAGCATATGCCTGGATCTTAATCCTTGGGAGGGAGAGGGTGGAGGACCAGGCCTCAGTAACAGCCATCAGGAGCTGTAGGAGATCCAGTCTCATAAACAAAAATGTCTTCCCCCTATAGAAATACAATAACATGCTACTGTATGTAAAAACTGGAGTCAAAGAAGAAATCAACAGGGAAATCAACAAATATCTTGTGACAAACACAAAGGAAAGTGTCCAAAACTAGTTTGTGTGATATAGCCAAAAGTTTCAAGAAAAAGTTTATAGCAACGAATTCTGATTTTTAAAAAAGAATTAACCAGGTGTGATGGTGCACATCTTTGTTCTAGCACACGAGAGGAGGAGACAAGCAGAACTCACGGAAAACTGGCTAGCCTTTTCTACATAGCGAGTTCTACAAGGAAATCCTGTTTCGGTCAAAAAATAAAAATTTAAAAAGACCAAAACAAAACAAACAATGAACTTTCAACTATTTCACTTTGTATCTCATAGAAATAAAGAAAGAATTAACCAGAATGTTAAACAATGAATAGTAAAAGTAAATAATATAGAATCTGGAAAAATAGTTTTTAAATGAGTATTGTCTTTGCATCATCTCCATCCCTCCCAATCCCACACCAGTTCCTCCCATGCCCCCTGCGTCCTCTCAGTTTCTCATCTTCTTTGATTATCACTGTTACATGCACATACATTTAAGGGATATAGTGGTACTTTTATCATGGCGATGATCATCTCTAATTGGATTTAATGCTGCTCAATGGGAGGGAAATCACACATGGTAAACATAGTCAAGTACACAAGGCTGGAGAGTTTATAGCCTTAGAAAAAAACCTACTTCCGTCACTCCCCTAGACAAATGTAATTTCTAACTATATTCTAAATATGCATTCTCATATTCACAGAGAAGTGCGCCTCTCACCACTCATCACGGAAGCTTCTTTTGGCAACAGACGGAGACTGTTACAAAGTTCCACAACTAGTGCAATGAAGAATAAGGTAAGTGTGACTGCGAGGTTCCGAAGGCATCTACAATGCAACCTCTACACAACTGGCTCAGGGAACATTGCAGAAGAGGGCAGAAAGACGGTAAGAGCCAGAGGACAAGGGGCCTGCTGTTAGTTGATGCATTCTGGACATGATAGGGAACTTGAACTAATGAAACTGCCACAGTATCTAACAAGACCTACATAATGACAAAACCAGTTTACCTGCCAAGGTGAGTGAGGGGAATGTCACAGGACCCCACCTCAAGATGGCAATCAATGGATGCTGAGTCTCCTTGGACTGGCTCCCTGTGAGCCCCTCTAGTCCAAGTAGGCAACCCTACACACGAGCGCCATTAAATTAATTTAGTGTATTACATACATACACACAATCACACACACATGAATGCACACATAAATATAATATTTTAATGGTAGTGACCATGAACTTTTGTTGTTGTATTATTAATAAGACAGGATTGCATATTCTTGTCATTTTTGTTTGACAGAGTTCAAGAACCTAAGCCACAACATCTAAGTAATACTAAGAAATGATAGTCATACAAGTTAAAAAAGAAAATTTGTTTGTAGATGACATAAATGTATATAAGGAAAATTCTGAAAAGGAATAATGACTTTCCCAGGAACAACGATCTCATAAGTTCAGTAAAGTCACAGGCTGCAAATCTGTGACTTCTTGGCCTTTTGTTTATGATCAAGTGTAGAAGAAAAATGAATATTCTAAAAGAAGTTGGCTTTCTATACAATGACAATAAACCATACTGTAAAGAAGTTAACAGAACAATTCCATTTATAACAACATCATAGAGAATGGATTCTTAGGTGTAAATTTTACCAAATAAGAGAATGATCTGTACCATGAAAAATTTGAAACTGCTGAAAAAATTAAAGAAAGTGAGAGTAGACAGTTGTCCTGGTGCTCACACATTGGAAGACTATACATCTTCCACATTACCCAAAGCAATCTAAATGTTCATGGCAATCTCTGTCATATTTTTGAAGAAACAAAAAATAGCAAAATTTATATGAACTTATCAAAGCCTTTGAATAGCCCAAGTGACCTCAGGGGAAAGATACAAAGCCAGAGAAATCACTCAACCAGATTTCAAAATATATTCTAAAATTATAGTAACACAAAGAGTATGATAATGGCTATAAATTATGATTAGACCAATTGATAAGACAGAAGTAAATTCAGATTTATACTTACCAGAAAATACAGTCTTTTCAAAAAATTGGTTTTGGGAAATCTAGAGAGCCATATACTGAAGGATGAAGCTGGATTCTTATTTTCTGTGTGTGTCTCATGTATCTCAGTTGGCCTCGAACTTACTCCATAGCCTAGGATCACTTTGAACCCTGGTCTTTCTGCATCTACCTCCTATGTGCTAGGATTAAAGGCAGGTGTCATCATGCCCAATTTATGTGATGCTGGGTATTGAATTTAAGGCCTCATGCATGGTAATCAAACACTCTAGCAGCTGGGTTACATACCCAGTTCTGAAACTAGATCCTGCAATACACAAAAACCCATTGAAAACTGAAATTTAGTACCTGAGACTGTAAAAGCATTAGAAGAAAAAAGCCCCCCCTCCCCCAAAAAATCATGTGCCTAGGTAATGATTGCTTAATGGTATGCTAAAAAGACATGAAATAAAAGTGAAATGGACAGACTGGAGAAACGAATAAGCTTCCACATGTAAACATGTATCTACTGACCCAGGAGACTCACTTCAGGTGGTATATCCAAAGGATGTGAAGTCAGAATGTTGAAGATCCATCTGCTCTCCCTGTGCTCACTGCAGTATGATTCACAGAAGTCAGCTACAGGGAAGACTTGCCAGTGGACAAATGAATTGAAAAAGAAAATGTAGCACACATGTTGTGGCTTGGTTAGGAAATGCCCCGCCCCACAGACTCACATGTAGAAGACCTGTTCTCCAGCTGAACATGCTATGGACGTGGCAGAACCTTCAGGGCTGGGGCATAGCCTGAGGGTCTAGGTCCCCGATGGGAGGGTGGTGTCTTTGAAGGTCAGACCTGGTTTCTAGCCCCTTGCTAACTCCTCTTTGCTTCTGGTCTGCCAAGCAACGGGCTGCTTCCTTCACTACATGCCTATCATGCTGTGATGCCTTACCACAGGGCTCAAAGCCGTAGATCCCAACCTAGACCGAAACCTCTGACAATGTGAACCAAAATTTGGTATTTCCTTCTTTTTATTTATTTCTCTCAGGTATTTGTCATAGTAATTCAAAACTGACTGACACAAGAAGGTGTTACTGAATTTTGGAAAAAAGGAAAATCTAGACATTTTTCTCAACCCTGATTAACCCAAAGAACATTATGTCAAGTGAAACAACCTGGACACAGGATGCCAAATGTTTCATGATGGTAGTTCCAGGCGAACTGAAAATGGATGAATTGAGCACAATGGACCACCTCTGTCATCCTAGGTATTTGGCATGAGGAATGAGTCTGAAAACAGGCTATGCAACAGGGTGAGACTATATCTCAAAAAATATGAAATAAAAAAGAAGTGACTGAGAATTTTTTGATGCGTTCTAGTTCGAATCCCAGACTTGCTTTACACTTGCATTCCTCCTGTCTCCTAAATGCTGGGTTTATAGGCATGTACCTGGCAAAATAGTCGACTTCTTAGAATCAGAGAGTAGAATGGCAATTACCAAGGGTTACCTACCTGAAAGGGAGAGATGTTGGTGAAAAGGCACACAGTTTCAGATATACAGAGTCAGTGATATGAATACAGGTAACAATATCATTTTGTGTTCTTGAAATTTCCCCCATAATTGACTCAAAGAAAACACTAATACTAATGACCTTCTATCTGCTAAATTTGATCAGACATTATTTTCCCAAATGATCCTGAAATTTTAAATATAGATGCCTTTGTCTGCCAATTAATTTGACTGCATCTTTGTTTTGCTTTAATAAAGGGAAGAGCTTGTTGGGCTTATTGTTCCAGAGGGATGAGTGCATCGTGATGGGGAGGCATGGCAGCGGAGGCATCAGGAGCAGAGAGTTGAGAGCTCACATCTTCAAGCAGGTACAGGAAGCAGAGAAGCAAACAGGAAACGGGTCATGGCTACTCTCAAAGCGCACCCTTAGTGACATGCTTCATCTATCATGGCCACCCATCCTAAATGTTTCATAACACCCCGACCCCTGTGTCCAAAGAGTGCCACCTAATGGGGTCCACGTATTCAAATATTGGAGCCTGTGGCGGACATTCTCATCCAAACCACCGCAATGAATGCATGTGGGTATGTCAAATGTTCTTTGTCCTTTAATCAGTGATGGCTGTTTGGGTTGATTTTATGTTTTAGCTGTTATAGAATAATGATGTTATAGGTGTGTGTGTGTGTGTGTGTGTGTGTGTGTGTGTGTAGACATATATTTTCATAATATTTAAATTTCTAGGCCATATGGTAACCCTATGCTTAACATTTTGAGTAATTGCCAAACTACTTTCCAAAATGGCTAGACAATTTTACATTCTCATCAGCAATAAATCAGTTTCAACTGCACTACCTCCTTGTCAATAATTGTGAATCTTTTTATAAAGTGTTATTTATCTTAATAGACGTGAAGTAGTATTTCATTGTGTTTTGATCTGTGTTTTGATAATGACACTAATGTTGATCATTTTGGGGCATGTATTGGATATCTGCATGTCTTTTCAGAGAAATGGCTGCCTAGAACTTCTCCCAATTTTAAATTCAGCTATCTTTTTATTGAAAAATTTCTTGTTTAAGTCTCTTAACAGACATATGCTTTGCAAATATTTTTTCTTTTTTAAAAAGTAAAGTTTAATTTAAAAATTTATAACCCAATAAAAAGTAGTTACCAAAAACAATAGTGGTGTTTTTTCATTCAACAAATCAGTGTCCAGTCATGTCCCACTGCACTCTTGGTCAATGCAAAAAGGAAGCCCAACTCTGACAATCATTTTACAAAAGGGACAACATTTACTGGATTTTAATATTACACAGAAATGCTTTCTGCTACTGGAATATACAATAACATTGAATATACCCATCCACCACAGAAGAAAAACAAGGGACAAACTATGTGCCTTTTCTTTGCAGATTACCCTTTCTAGTTTCAGTTCTAAATATCATCATATATCCACACAGGCATTTATTTACACATGTATATATTATAGGTTAGGAACTATGATGGAAGATGTGAGATTGGATAAACTCACTTAATATTATACATTGTAGGTTCATCCATTTTGCTGTAAGTTTTTGAATATAATTTTTTCTTTAGTGATGAGATGAATAATATTCCATTTTGTATACATACCAGATTTTCATATCCTTTCACAACTGATAGGCAACTAGGTTGGTTCCATTTCTTTGCCATAGTGACAATAAACAAGGAGTGCAAATATTTCTAGGATATGGACTTCTCTGGGCATATGCCCAGGAGTAAGATAGTTGGGTCATATGGCAGCTTTGTTTTTAATTCTTTGAGGAATCTCCAAACTGATTTCCATAATGGCTGTACTAATTTACACTCCCATCAGCAGCTCCTCTTTCTCCACATTCTGTCCAGCATTTCTTGTAGCCCCAGCTGGCCTGGCACTCACTAAATAGACCATGCTGGACTTGAGCTCTGTCTTCCCCTGTCTCCTTAGTGTTGGGATTAAAGGTATTCTCCACTATACCTGGCTATCCTTTCTTGACTCATGGTTTATAATTATTTAGTATCTTTCATTAAATAGGGGATTTCCTAAATAGTTTCTACTTACAGGTTTGTGATTTAATATTTGAAGGTTTTAGAACACGTTTGAGAAATTGCAGTCTTTTAAAAATGTGTTCAGATTTTTTTATGATCCAGTTTATTATATTTCAATGAATAACGTATCTGTGTTTTAAAAAGGGTGTATATGGGGCTGGAGAGATGACTTAGCAGTTAAGAGAACTGATTGCTCTCGCAGAGGACCCAGGTTTGATTCCCAGTATCCAAATAACAGCTAACAGCCATTTGTTACTCCAGTTCCAGGAGATCTGACTCCCTCTTCTGACCTCTGAAGGCACTGGACAATAAAGGTGTACACAGTGCAGGCAATGCACTCATATACACACAGAAAATAATAAAATAGTTTTCAAGAAAGCATGTGTATTCATCTGTTTCTGGTAGTGTTTTAACATCTCCAATTAACTTCATATATTCTACACTGTTTCTGATTATCTATCTAGTATTGTTTATCACCAGAGGAAGAGTATAAAAGTTCTGATTATCTGAGAGAGGATTGCCTAGTTTTCCACTTAATTTCATTACTTTTGCATTATATAATTGATGCTCTGCCTTCATAGTCATACACATTTAGAATTACAATTCCTTGGTAATGTGACTCTTTCATTGCCAACAAACATACATAATCACCCCCGACACTACACTAACCCTTTCTCTTAAATCTGCTTATTTTTTGTTATGTGAGTATATATGTGTATATAGATATGTACATGTGTGTGTGTGTGTGTGTGTGTGTGTGTGTGTGTGTGTGTAGAGGATAAATATTGATGTCTGTATAGTGACTTCCTCAGTTGGTCTCCACTTTCTCTGGGGAAACAGACTCTCTCACTAAACCTGGTGCTTATTGATTTGACTATACAACCGGCCCTCAGTCATCTCTCATTCCCCAGTTCTGGGAATTCAGATGTGCTCTGCTTAGCTATTTATATGGGTTCAAACACAGGCCCTCAGACTTGTGTTGTCCTGTTTCATTGACTGAGCCTCCCAGGCCTTTTATTTAAAAAAAAAAACTGCTTATTTGTTGACTTTCTTCAGATTTGTGTTTGTGTAGTATATTTGGGCCTTTTTGTGCTGCTAATGTATTTCATTTTTAATCCTACTTATCATCTGTTTTTAATTTTTTTTCTTAGAGACTGGCCATGTAGCCCCAGGATCATCTTTAACTCATAATCTTCCTTTCTCTGCCTTCCAAGTGTAGGGATTACAGGTACATACCTCCGTGCCTTTCTTTTAAACTGAGGATTTAGATCATTTGTACTTAAACTACTTGTTGATATTTCTATTAGCATAGAATATGCTATTATCTCTAATACCCTCTTGCTATTTGTTTTCTATTTATCCTGTTCAGTTTTTTCCAATTTATTCCTTTAAAAATTATTATTATATTAATTTATTATAATGATTCCATCATGCCCCTTCTATTGGAATATTATACCATATATTTCTAAATGTTACTGTATAATGTGCATATATTTCTTTAATCTATCACAGACTGATTTTAGATAATGACATCTTATCTCAAGTATAGTGAGTAAATCTTACTTGAGTCTCTATTTTGTCAGTCATTCTTTGTGCTACTGCTGGTAAAAATCTTAAAAATATGTATGTATAACAAACATTAATTTTTATACAGCTACTTTCTAAACATCAAAACCATGTCCTTCACATGCATTCACATTTACAGTTTGGCACAGTTGAGTCCTTTGTTCCATTCTTCCAGTCTGGTGGACTACCACTGCCTCAGACCTTCCTGCAGGATATCACTGCGGGAAGAATTCAGTTGACTCCCTTTGTGTGATAAGAATGTTTTTTACCTATATCTTGAAAACAGTATCAGATTGCTCTATCTTGGTCAAGAGGACACTGAGGTATTATTCTTTTTAATTTATTGTCTTTCTTTGCTAAATTTGCATATATTTTCTTTCTGTAGCCAAGTTCCTTGATCCCCTCTGTAGTGTCTCATCTGCATCAAAATCCACACAGTTTAATTTTAGTTTCAGATATTTTTTTTTATCTCTAGGACTTTCACTGTATATTAGGTTTTTCTCCTTAGATCCTTGTGTCCCCTAATCCATGCCCATAGTTATACTTGTAATATCTATTTTTATGCTTTAATCTATATATTCTGTCATTTATATTGACTGAAATTGTTTCTTTTTACCTATAGCTAAGAGCCATATTCCTATTTTTAATCTACTTTGAATGATGGTTTTAATCAAATGCTAGACAAGGTCAAGGGTGATGGCTTAGCTCATAAAGTACTTACTAGGCAAACATTCAGATCTGTATTTGATCCCAGTGACCATGTAGAAAGAAACCTACACAATCAATTGCACTATGCAATTGAAGCACTGGGAAGGAAGAGTCAAGAGGATCTCAGGGGACTTACTGACTGGCCAGTCTAGTCAAACAAGGCAGCTCCAGGTTCAGTGAGAGACTGTGTCAAAAATAATATAGAAGGTCAATGAGATGGCTCATCAGATAAAAGGCACACTCTGCCAAGCCTAACAACCTGAGTGAGTTCAGTCCTTAAGACCTACATGGTAGAAGGAGAGAACTGATTCCTGGAAGGGGCCCTCTGGCCTCCACATATATGTTATACTACATGTGTGCCCACACACATACACAAAGATAAATAATAAATAAAATTTAAAATTTAAAAAATAGAACAGACAGCTACCAAAGATCTATGATAATCATCTCTGTCTCCTTAACCATGTGCTCACACATACATATGCACACACATGCACATACAGACACAAATATTTACATACACAGAAGCAATGCTGGGCAGTGTGAATTTTATATTATAGACTATTATATTTTATTGTACTCTTAAATACAGCATGCTGTAGTGTTACTTTTGTATTAACCCTCTTGAAGATTATATAGAATGGTATTTAAGTAAAATCTAGAGCAGTCTTTAATGTTGAGCAGGAATCCTTATATCTGCTTGTCTCCACACCTCTCTCTTGTTTCACATACTTGTGTGGCCATGGAACTTGTGTTCCACATCTAAAACATTTTCTTTCATATCTTTTGCCTCCTTTTTTTGATTGAAACTGTAAAATAGAAATTTCTATAGTAGTCAATCCTTCATAAATGGAAGCAGAAGACTGTCCTTGAATGAACTTCAATAAATCCCGCTTCCCTAGTGATTGCACCCAATACTATGAGAGTTGAAAATTTCAATTTATGTCTCTTTTACATTAGCATATTTAATCTTTGCGCTTTAAACCAGCAAAGACTGACTAGGCAATAGTGAAAAGGTGGAGAATATAATCATCATAGAGTAATTATAGAAACCAGAAATGAGAACTTCCAGAGAATCTTGATGGAAGACATTCTCACCCATCTCAGTATTATGAGGAAGCTATAATAACCATGGTTACTGAAGTACAACAGCATAGACAAAATGAACTGTCAGACAGACGGCATTGCAGTCGGGAACACAAATGCCTATAAGTGTTTCCCATTTAATAATTCATAATATAGTTAGGATAACATGCCACATTTCCATTTCTTGTTGAAGCTCTATGTAAAGTGTCAAGAGATTTATATCTTCAATGTAGGACCTGGCGGTGGGAATATCTGCCTTCATGCTGACGAATAGCAGCAATTAAGTTGAGAGAATTGTGCTGACAAATTGTGCTAATTAAAGTGAATTCACAAAGGCTGTAATATTTGAAATTCAATGCATAGTCAGTGATTGGGAAAATAGTGTTCTCTACTTTCATCGTAAATAATAAAAAGGTAATGTGAGTATGATGTAGACTCATGATGAACAATTCCAGGAAGGTGCTTGGAGCCTTTTGATATTTCCTGTCATTGGTGTTAAGAAAATGGACCAGAGTGAATTCATAGCCTTCAAGCTTTTCCATCAGGGGCACACGAGCACTGAACACTGTCTCAGAATCATTTACCCAACTATAAAGTGGGTTCATGATATCTACTTCAGCTCCCTACATACTCCGAAATACTTCTCTAGATTTTCATTTTTGAAACACTAAATGTTTTACATTTCTGTTTACTGTTCCATTTCTGGTTTTATCACTCCAATATCTAACAGTTTTCTGCAGAAAATAATGCAGGTCAATGCAAGCTAATGTACATGCAATCAATGCCTTTCAAGGCTTTTAATCACACCTTCTTCCTGTGCAGATCAATCACTAATGAAGGTATCCAGTTACTTCCCTCAGAGTGTATTTGGGAATAGCATTAAGTGAAGACAGCTTGGAATGGCCACCTGTTTATAGCCTCACATAATTTATGAGACAGTTCCTGTGTGCATCAAATGCTGCTGCAGGAAAGAGTACCACAGACCCTGGCTCACTGTGTGTGAGGTACATTGCAGCAGAGTGCTGGCATAAATCCAAAAATCCAGTGCTTTCTTCCGCACGATACAATGTAAGGACATAGCAATATATTTAATAATTTAAGGTTAAGGAGAAAAAAACAGCATCTTAGAGATAAATATTTTCTACTTCCTGTGACTTAAAATAACAAGTCTTCTTTAGTTAAATTGATATTACTATTGAAAAATCTTACTTGTCCTAAATAAGTTAGTGCTTATCTTGATCTAAAGACATTTCACTCAGTTGCTACAACAATTTTTCCCCCTTTTCCACAATGGTCCCTGAGCCCTGGGTGGGTGGAATTTAATATAGGAGTCCTGTCCAGGGACCCACACTCTGCAGGCTCTTCTCTGTGCTTTGGCCATTTGCAGCATTTTGTGTTCATGGCCCTCTGTTGCATGAGGGAGCTTCATTGATGAGAGTGGAGAGATGCATTAGTGTCCACTCTACCCCTTGTTCTACTGTGCTCCTTGAGTGTTAAAAAGAATTTTACAGGCTCTTGGGACCCAACCTCATACAACTGTATGGGAATGATGTCAGCATGCACAAGACCTATGTAAACTCAAACACTCAAAAACCCAGCACAGAACTGGAGAAATTGGCAGTCAGCCCTAATTTTAGCCAAAGAACTATTGACAGTTGATTATTGCTGGGAGAGAAAGAGCTGATTTTAAGGGAGTGACTCTAGATAGCTGGCTAGACCTCAGTGGATGAACTTGAACTGAGTGACACCTGGGTACACTAACGATTTGATAGGGCTAAACATAAAGGACAGAATGCATAAACTCTAGCAGGAGTGGTGTGAGAAGGTGTGGGTTGGGGTATGAAAATAATCAAAATGTTTTATATGAAATACCAAAAGTTAAATAAAAAATTAAAAAATGAAAAGAACAGGTTCCTTGACTAGAATTATCAAGACTGATTGATAGAATAATTTAAAATAATTATATAGCAAACCACAGTGGCTCTTTTATATACAGTATTGTAGAATTTGGCACCGTGGCTCATGCCTATAATCCTGACACGTCTGAGACAGAGGCAGGAGAGTTACCCTGACTTAAAGGTCAGTCTGGGTTATGGGTTATGTAGTATATTCCAAACTATCCTGGGCTACAGAGTGAGGTCCTGCTCAAAAAATACAGCAAACAGAACAAAACAACCCAATATATAGCATTACTATGTATTATACATTCGTGATATGTTACTGAAAATTTTCTTAAAATTGTTTGGGAATCTTTGAGAGATTATGACTAGCAAAAAGTAAGGTCAGTGTGTAGTCAGAGGATATGACCTGTAATAGTGCTAGTGTTAATACAGACTCAGTTACAATGAGCTAACATAGTAGTCATGCTATTTGTTAGTTATATAAACATTCAGGTATAAACTCTAGATAGCACAATACTATTATGAGAAGGTGTGGATTTTAGGATGTCTGGGCCTTTATCTGTTAATTAAGGTTTTGGATACTTCTTTAGTATCATGTAAATGTACTGAGTCTTCTTGACAGCTTAATTAAAGAAGACAAATTTGGATCTATTTCCTAAAGCTTCATGGTTTTCTGAAAAAAGATCTGATAGCTCGGCATATCACTCACTGCCTGTTGGAAACACTGGTTTCTTTTTTCATAATTTTTGAGAATCTTATACATGAGTACTGTCTTTGCAATATTTCCATCTCTCCCAACCCCACCAGCTCCTCCCATGACTCTTCAGTCCCTCTCAAGTTGTCCTCCTCTTCTTTGACTGTTATTGTTACATATACATGTTTATAATATACATAGAAATATTATACAGTGAGTCCTTTTAGTGGTGCTCCTTTAAAACTGTGTTTAGAACTGCCCACTTGGGATTAGATAACCTCTCAAGGAGCTTGTCCAAGGAGAGAACTGATTCTCCTTCCCTCAGCATTCATTGATTGCCTGTAGCTCTTTATCATGAGATGGGACCCTGTGAAGTTTCCCCTACCCAACTTGACTGTTAACTAGTTTTGTCATTATGCAGATATCAGTAGACTACAATACTGTGGAGATTTCAAAGGTCCAGTTTTCTTACCATGTCCAGAATGTATTAACTAGCAGTAGGTGGCTTATCCGTGTGACTCTTACATTCTTTCTGCCCTCTCTTCTGTGCAAGACCTCTCCTATGGGCCTGCACCCTTTCCTGTTTTCTATGCCTGTCATACCTGCTGTGTTGGGGGATGTTTTTATTTTCGCAGATACAGCATAGAGGTGTGTTATTTAATAATTTCAGAAAAATTTATGTTTTAAATTAGAATAAAATTAGGGGTCATTGGTTTCATTGCCCCATCTCCACGTTTACTGTGGCTATTTATTATCACTGGTATAGGGGTTGCACTGTAGATGTGTATTTAGGGTTGAGCATCTTACAGGCACTTATTATCTACATTTGATCACTTGTGGAACTTTGTAACAGTCTCCATTTGTTGCAAAAAGAAGCTTCTTTGATGAGGGGTGAGAGGTTCACTTGTCTGTAAATATAAGCATCCTTGTTTAAAATATAGTAAGAAATTACTTTCATCTTGGGAAGTGACAGAAGTAGGTTCTTCTCTAAGGCCTATGACCTCTCCAGGTATGTGTACTTTGCTATGTTTACAATACCACACATGATTTCCTTTCTGTTGAGTGGGCCTTATGTCCAACTTAAACAGCTATTGATTATCCTCAAGATAAAAGTACCACTACTGCATCAATAGAAGTAGTTTGCAAGGCTGATCTTGTTGTGGTTTATAGACATTAAACCTGGGTAGAGGATCATTGATTGGTTTTCTCCTTGGCAGGCTACATAGTAATTTCTGATACTATGAGAACTAGTCTTAGGGAGGAGGTTTCCAGGTCTACTTCAATGGCTCCAAGTTCTGCATCCAAAGACTGTTGCAGGTTTTAATTTCAAGTTCTGAGAAGCAGTCAAGGGCTATGTCAATAGCCTGTATTAAGTTGGGAGTCTCTTGGACCACCCTGACCAACAACTTGAAGGGAAATTTTCCATGCATGGCTCTGAGATTTTTTTTTTTGGTTACATTGCCTTAAGCTATACAAATGTATTAACATTTATATTATTGTGTATATTTTCAGGAGACTTATTATTAAATATTTTTTGGTTTTTCAAACCACCTAAGCATCGTTTATCTCTCTTTCCTTGTATAACTCTTGTTCCTCCCTTCCCAATTAAAGTGTCCCCATTTCCACATTCCCACTGGATTCCTAATAGGCAACTCACCTTCAAATCTTTATTATTAGCAGTGGAAAGAAGTTGAGAAGGATTAATGATAGTTTAAATTAACTGAAAAAGGGTTTTGGAATATGATGTTCATTCAACTAGGACATGTTATCTGCATGAACAAGAGTGCTTCGCTAGATGGGTATGGTAGGGTGTGTCTTTTATCCCAGCACTTAGGAGGCCGAGGCAGGCAGATCTCTGTGAGATTGAGGCCAGGCAAGACTGGTCGACATAGTGAATTCCAGGTAAGGTGGGAATACAGGAGAACTCTCTCCTAAAAACATGAAGGAAAGAAAGAAAAGAAAGAAAGAAAGAAAGAAAGAAAGCTATAATACCAGAATAAGAAAACCAACAGTCATCTGGACACTGGAGGATCAAGTCTTATGCTCACTCTCCACCTTATTCTTTTTAGATAGGGTTTCTCAGTGATAGGAACCAGCTAGCCCCAGAGATGCCCCTCACTCTGTTTTCTTCCCTTAGTGCCGAGGTTACAGGCCAGCTCTAGGCAACATCCAATATTTTATGTGTGTGTTGGGATACAAACCTACGTCCTAATGCGTGTACAACACGTGCTCTTCACACTGAGCCATCGCTCCCACTCCCGGAGTCACTTTCTCACAATTAGAAGCTCTTTAATGATGTTCCTTGGTTAGAAAATAGACATTTAAGCCAGGGAATAGTATTGCATGCCTGCAATATCATTACTCTAGAGGCTGAGGTACAGCCTGGGCTACTTAGTAAGACCTTATTTCGAAGAAAACCAAAGGCAGGCTATGCTGCTCTGTGGTGAGTACTTTCCTGTCATACTTAAGGCCTTCATTTCCACCCATAGTACTACAAAAAAAAGAAAGAAAAGGAAGGAAGGATGAAAGGAGGGAAGGAAAAGAAAACAGGAGCAGATTGGGGGGAGATTATCAAAAATTTACACTCATTAAAATCACATTATTCAAAAATTTTAATTGTTGTGAACTGTATGTTAGTAGTCTCCCTGCTTCACTGACAGTGTGTTGCCCACCTGAGGGATTGGAGATTTGAGAGGACAAAGACTCAATATTCTTCATAATAATTTGTTAAATATTCACACCGAGCTTCGAGCAGAACGGAGGTAACATTATAAGGAAAGGATTCAGAAAATTTGCCCTTAAAATAAAAGAGGAAGAAGAACTGGGATGAAACTTGTGAAAATATTTTTTACCTCAATTGTCTGTCAATGACTACCAGGCAGAAACTAGACCAAATTTAATGGTGCTATCAAGTTAGCTACGGTGGTATATTTACTTGCATTAAGAATTTGGGTTGAAAGATCTTTATATCATTTGGTTCATGGGCTATTGCTCTAACAAATGGTAACTTTTTAAAGTGAGAGAATTTGAGGTTTACATATTTTTTTAAAATGAACATTCCATCTACTAATAAGATAATGTTTGTTGATAAGAATTCTATAGATTCTGTGCTATTTAAATTTTGATAAAGAACAGGACCATTGATTAATTTTCTCCCTTGGTAGCTTTTATAGTATCTTCTGTAAGGAAGTTTCCAGGTCGGTTTCTGCTGGATTTTTCTAAGTTCTGTTTCTGAAGTATGTTGTTCCTTCAGCAGCAACGTACTCTCTTCAAGTTCTGGGAGACAATCAAAGCCTATGATAATAGTCTATATTATTTTTCAAGTTTCTTGGACTAAACTGACCAATAACCCAAAGGAAGATTTCCCTTCTCTGGCACGGATTTTTGTTATATTGGCTTAAACTCTGCACATGCACTCACATGGATTATATGTGTGATTTTCATTAGACTTATGAAATAAAGTCTATGAAATATAATAATGACTGACCCAGAAAAAGATCTCTTTTATTTTGCTGGCAATCAACAGATGTCTAATTGGATTTAAGACCCAATTAAGAGGAGGGACTCCGTGCACAGTACTGTAAACATAGTCAAGTATACATGGTTGGAGAGGTCATAGGTCCTAAAGAAGAACCTACTACTGTCATTCCACGAGCTGGCGTACTCCCTTTCTCTGAACCCCTGGTTTCCCGTCCAGCGGGAGAGGGTGGTGAGGCGGAGATCGGGCGCTCAGCTCGTTTTCCTCCTCCCTTGGATTGCCCTGACTCTCGCCCCTGGAAGACGAGAGCCCGTGAGGGGATCTAGGGGGAAAGTCGGGTGTGCCGCTCAGCGTTCCCAGGCTCCTGGCCATTCCCAGGCTCCTGGCCATTCCCAGGCTCCTGGCCAGACCCAGGATACAATCAGACGCTGCTGGGTTTCCCATCTGACAGAAGAAGTCCACAGCCAGCCAGCTTCACAGGTGTTACAGCTCTTTAATGTTACAGCTCTTTCAGGGTGTTACAGCTCTTCTAACAGCACAGCAGAAAGCCGTTTAGGGAACTCAGCAGGCACATTATAAAGGCTCAGAGCCACAGGTATTAGCATACAGTGCAAGGTCTCTACCAATCATCACACAGGAAGAAGGATACCTTATTAGTATACAGGGGAGGGATAATTCTTTAAATGAGGAAGTAACATA
This sequence comes from Eospalax fontanierii, assembly GCA_035773235.1. NCBI lineage: Eukaryota > Metazoa > Chordata > Mammalia > Rodentia > Spalacidae > Eospalax > Eospalax fontanierii. Next base: position 64,825,847 of record CM069530.1, on the reverse strand, counting down.
TTGCTCCAAGAGTAACACTTCTATAAGAACACCTTATTAGCATAAGTTTCATTTCTTTGCAGGTTCCCCATTTCCAGGAATCCTTATTTATCTCTTGGTGCCTTCTGTTTTAGTTTCACTTCCTCTAGGCGTCATCTTAACAACACATTTAATTCAATAAGGCCCAACATACTATTACCACGTCCCTAGACCAGTGTCATTTCTTACCATATTTTAAGTACATTTCCTTATATATACAGACAAGGGTAGCTCTCACCACTTATCAAAGAAGCTTTTTGCACCATATGGAAACTATCACAAAGTACCACAAATGGTCAAAATGCAGATAATATGAGACTGTGTGCTGCCCATCCCTAACTAAAACATCTATAGTGCAAACGGGACTGCCTGGAAGAGGAGATGGGAAAATGAAAGAGCCAGAGGAGCAGGACAGCTGCTGCTAGATCCTGCATTCTAGACATGAAGAAGAAGTTGCACTATGGAATCTCCACAGTGGGTACCACAAAACCAACACTATTACAAAACCAGTTGGCATGCCAGTGTGGATGGGAGAAATTTCACATTTTCTGACCTCTAGATGAGGAGCTACAGGCAATCACTGGATGCTGAATATGGAGAATTCAATTTTTCCGAGGACTAGATCCATGTTATGTTATTTATTACTTAGCTCTAAACAATGTACATAAAATACCATTAAATTGACTCAGTGCATATATATATATATATATATGGGGTGATGCTGCTAACTGGCATGATACTCTAGCCTGTGGTCGGTCTGCTTTCTTGTACAACTCAAGGTCACCTTTCCAAGGGTAGCACCACACACAGTGTGCTTGGCTCTGTCACATTACCCAACAATCAAGAAAATGTCTTGCAGACATGCTCACAGACCATTCTAATAAAGGAAATTTCCCAGTGCAATTCCTGCTTCCCAAGTGTATGTATATCCAGCATAATGTGCAGATTTATAAATGTATTTATTTACATGCAACAATTAACTAAGAAAACAAGAAGTAGAGGGGGAGTTGGAGGACAAGGGAGGAGTTGTATGGGTATCTGGAGGGGTGACAGTGATGAAATGTAATATATATATATATATATATATATATATATATATATATATACATACTCATATATGAGAGTCTTTAAGAATTATACATAAAAACGAAAATTAAAAAGGACAGGGCCAGATGATTTCATTGTACAATTGTATAATGAAAGAACTAACACTTAGCCTTTGTAAACTCCTTCAAGTAATTTTAAGTACAAATAATATTTCCAAACTTATTTGGTTAGGCCTTTATTTTCTGGATATCAAATTCAGACAAAGATGGTACAACAAACGAAAATTATACGTCAACACCCCCAAGTAACATAGGGACAAAATTCATCAATGAAATACAGCAACCTTAACTCACTAGCATATTGAAAATGCTCTATAATCAGGTGGGATTTTATTACTGAAAATCAAGGTACATTCAACATATGTGACTCATTGTGAGTCATTAGTCATCATCACATTGAAATAATGAAAGATTAAACAAAGATCATCTCAACTCAACAGATACATAAAAACAGGACAAATTACAAAAATCCTCTGATCACAAACCTTTTGGTAAATTAGTTGTAAACAGAATGTATAGAAATCCAATAAAGATCACACACATCAAACTAACAGCATTATACTTAAAGATAGAAAATTGAAAGTTTTTCTTTAAAGATGAGGAACAAATAAAGGAAACTCACTCTTAGCACTTTGACTCAATATTGAGTGGAAGTTGTACACAAAAAATGTTTGACAAGACAAAAGATACATCTATATGGGCAAAGAAGTAAAATTGTTTTTGTTTTAAATTGCCATAATGGAACATGTAAAATAAAAGATACTAAAGAGTCCTCCAAATTGTAACAATTGATAAATTAATTCAGTAAATATTCAAGGTATAAAAATACAATCACAAAATTATTAATATTTCTTTACATTAATAACAACCTGTCTGAAAAAATAAAGAATTCAATATCATTTACAATAACATAAAATATTTAAATGTAATTCTTTCAAGAGCTGAGATACCTACATTAAAAATATATAGTTTATTGATGAAATATTTTATTGCAAACTATAAATGGTACACAGGAGCAAAAAGGCATACCATATTGTGGATTTAATGAATTAATATTCACTAATTATTTAAGTAATTAATATTTATATTTAAGAGTGAGTTTCAAAACTCATAATATCCAAGATAACCTATAAATTTAGTGCTGTTTCTATTAAAACTCTGATGACATTTTCACCAAAATATGTGAAAAAAATTCTCAATTTTTTTGAAACCCTGTTGAAAAGAAAGTCTAGAGATATCATACTCCCGAATTCAAAGTCTAAAAGAAAGCTTTCAGCATCATGTTCAACCTGTTAACATTGTGACATGACATTATCATATATGAATGTGCTGGGACACATGCAGCCCACAGCTGCAGGTTAGACACACTAACTAGTGATCAAAATAACATTAGACGGGCATAAAACGTAGAAAAACTGATCAATGAAATAGGATTGAGAGCCCATGAATAAACCCAAATACCCACAGTCAATTGACTTTTGACAAAGTTGCCAAGAACACACAAGGAGTAAGGACTCTCTTAACAATAAATGACTGGAAACTGGAATATTCTCAAGTAGAAGAAACTATACTTTATCTCACATTGTATGTAAAACTCAACTCAAAATGGATTTAAGAGTTAAACATAAGACACATTGTTGTAAAACTAGAATAAAGCCAGTGTGAATGCTTCAGGATATTAGTCTAGGAAGAGTCCTTGAATGTGTCCCCACAGTGTAGAATAAGTACCAACAAGTGCATCAAACTAAAAACCCTTCTGCCCATCCAAGTATTCGGTTAACAGAGTGAAGAGCCAAGCTATGGATTGAAAGAGAATACTGAAATCCATGTACCTTATAAGGTACTTATATCTCAAATACAGAGACTGTCATACAGGGATGGGATTCTTGGGGCACTCAGTAGATGGACCCATACTGAAGGACATTTGGGAACCCCAATAAAAATCTATAGTAAGTACATTAAATTGAGTCAGGGGGAACAGGCAGGAGGTGCAGATAGGGCTTTGAGGGGATCTAGATACCATCAAGCTACATTGTATGAAAATTGCAAGACTTCAGTACAAAAACAAATTAAAAACAAAAGCAAGAAAAACTCTCCAATGAAAATGTGCACAGGACCTCAAAAGACAACACCTCAAAAAGTGACCTACACAGTTAACACATTTATGAAAATGCTTGTAATCACTGGATTAAGGGATTGGAAAATTAAAAAAGAACATTTAAGCTTTCACCTCATGATTGTTAGAATGTTCTTTCCATAAAAGTGAAGATAGTGTTGAGGAGGGTCTGGAATAAAAGGAACCCTTTGCACCATGGGTAGTTATTCAAATAGCCATTCTGAGAAACAATATATGGAGGATCCCCCAAATACTAAAAATAGAATTAATATTTGACCGTCTCACTGCCATAAATATTTTCACAAGGGCATTGCAAAAATATTCAGCACTCTTGTGCCAATTACAGCATTATTCATGAAAGCTAAGATATTAATGTACTCAAGTACCTTTAAGTATCTTTATCACATAACTAGATAAAGACAATGTAGCATGTATATTATTATACATATGCACAATGGACTGTTATTCATGTTATTCGGCTTTAAAAGGGGAGAAATATTTTATTTTCTTCAATGTGGTTGAGCCCTGATGACATTATGCCAAATGGAATAAATCAAGCACAGGGACAAATACAGTGTGGCTTCTCCAGCGTATTAAATCTAACAAAGGTGAATGGATAAATTTTAAACTAGAATGGTGGTTACAAGAGGCTGGGAGAGCAGCATGCATAGGATATTAGGAATGCTGCTCAAAAGGCAGGGCACATACTTTTGTCAGATAGTAAGAATAAACTATATACGTGGATTGCAGAAAATTCTGACTATAATAAATAATACTATGCTGCACATTTAAAATTGCTAAAAGGTCCCACTATGCTGTCCAGGGACCTTGTAGCATCCTGGAACCAAGACCACAGGTAAGCACCCCCAGAGCAAGTTTGACAGTCCACCTACGAACTCCTTGAGACCATATGACACTGTATAATCCTGATCAAAGGTGTGCACCCACAGAGCCAATCTGCCAACCTTTCATCCACGACAAAAAAAGTCCCGCTCGGAATCACATGGTTCTTGCAATCCAGACCCCAGACAGGTATCCCTAGAGCCCCCAGAGCCAGTCTACCACCCTATCAATCACTATGCCCACTACATAACCTAAAACCCCAGGTAGGGACTGTCAACTCTGCCTCCACCTACTCAACTCTACCTGAATGTTGTGTGGCATTCTGTTTCTGGCCTCCAAGGAGCACCACTCACTCCCACCATGACCCCACCTCTTGCCACCCAAGTACCATCTATAGAACATGTCAAGCCCTCCACACTTCTGAAGATTGGTAGCAAGAAAATTTTAACCCTACCAAAGGTGTGCTCTTGTGCTCAGAAGTTGCACCTGTCCCTAGATGTGCACTCCATTTGCACACCAATGAAAGTTGTCCCAGACTGAATCCAACTATCTTTCACGTGGGTCCACAACATGACAAGTTGGAGTAACAGCAAACAAAGATATGACTGAGAGTAAGACCAGGTATCCATATAAAGAAACACCACCACTCATGTAACTTGAGATGCCTAGATCGTATGCAAAAACATAAACAACTTGCATCATGAAAGCAATATTATTCCTCCAGAAAGTAGTGACCCCATCATGACATCCTCTGAACAAAACAACTTAGTTGATGTACAATACAATTATTTCAAAACAAAAATTTTATAAATGTATAATAAAGATGATATGATATCTATAAATATAATAAAGTTCATAAAACAGTCAAATGAAATAAAATAATTCAAAATATGAAAATATAATTTGCTAAAGAAATAGAATTCTTGAAGAGAAGTCAAACTGAAATAGAGGAAACTTAGTGAGTGAAATTAAAAACTCAGCAAAAGCCTCACCAGTAATGGATCAAGCAGAAGAGAGGATTATAAAGACTTGAAGATAAGACAGAGGAATTGGATCATTCAGTCAAAGAAAATGCTGACCCTACAAAACACCCAGTAACAGTAAGTATGAGAACTCTGGGTGTTTATAAAAGACCAAAGCTACAAATAATTATAGAAGAAAGCAAAAAACTCAGGTCTAAAGAACAGAGAATATATTCAACAAAATCGTAGAAGAAAATTTCCCAAATACAAGAAAAAATAGATGGTTATCAATGTTCAAGAGGCATATAGTAAAACAAAGAAGCAGGACCAGGTAAGAAACTCTCCATGTACAATAATAAAAACAGAAAAATAAAGGATCTTGAAAGCTTCAAGTGAGAAAGATTAACTCACATATAAAGTCAGGCCCATCAGAGTAATACCTGACTTCAGTGGAGACTTTGAATGCCAGGAGGGGCATGGACTGATGTTCTACAAGCTCTTAAAGACTAAAGACCCCAGCCCAGGAATACTAATAGTTATAACTGAAGTAGAAAGAAAAACTTTCCATGTTAAAAACAGATTAAGAAATTTATGGCCACTAAATTTACAGAGGATACTAGAGGGAGACATGGGTCTAAAGAAAAGGTTAAACACACCCAAAAAACCCCACAGCGTTTTTAACAGAACAGTTAATCAAAATACGTTTAAGAAAACAATACCATCACAACAAAAAGGATTAAAACACATTGTTAAATAATAATGGATTCAACTGCCCTGTGACTACATACAGAACAATACATGCATCCATTTTTTTTGTTGCCTCCTAAAAACACACCTCACCACCAATGATCCACATCACGATTGAGTAAAACGATCAAAAAATGGCATTTTAAGCAAACAGAACCAAGAAACAAGCAGGCCTAGCTGTTCTGAAGTTAAACAAAATGGACTTCAACCCAAAACTAGTCAGAAGAGATAGGAAAGGAGGCAGGACACTTCATACTCATTAAAGGAAACACCCCCTAAGACGCTACAGTTCTAAACATTTATGTACCAAACACAGGGGCATCGATTTCATAAAACAAATTCCGTTAGACCTACAACCACAGACTGACCCCAAAACAATGATTGTGAATGACGTCAATACCTCATTCTCACCAACAGAGAGGTCAACCAGACAAAAACTAAAGAGAGACTCTGGAATTAAATGGCATCGTAAATCAAAGACATTTAATAGATATCTGCAGCATATACTTCCAAAATACTAAAAAGTACACTTCTTCTCAGCAGTTCATAGAGCGTCCTTCAAAATATACCATAATTAGGACACCAAATAAGTCTCAACAAATACATAAAAACTGAAATGACACTCAGTATCTGTTTGACCACAATGGAAAAAAACCAGACATCAACAGCAAGAGAAACTATAGGAAGCACACAAGTACATGGAAAATAAACAAACAAACAAAAAAAATCAAGTAGAAATTAAGAGAAAAAAATCAAGAAGGAAATTTAAAAATTCCTGGAACTGGGTGAAAACAAAAACACATTTTACTAAAATCTATGGGACAAAAGGAAGTTGTTCTGAAGAGGAAAGTTTATAACATTAAATGCAAATATAAAAATTTTGAGAGATCTCATATTAATGGTTTAGTGATGTATTTGAAGGCCTTGGACAAACAAGAATAACATCAATTAGAAGGGAAGGGATGATTAAAATCAGGACTGAAACTGATGAAATATGAATAAAAATAAAACAAAAAATCAAGGAATTCAAGAGTTGATTCATTGAAAAGATTAACAAGGTGGACAAAACTTCACCAAATTTAATCAAAATAAAAAGAATGAACCAAAATTAATAAATTAGAGACAAATAGGGAAACAATACTATAGCTACTGAAGAAATTCAGAGGATCATAAAGATATCCTGTAAAACTCTATATTCAACCAAATTGGATAACTAAAAGAAATGGACAATATTCTAGGTTAGATATGACCTGTCAAAGTTGAAGTGAACAATTTAGGTGGACTCTACAACGGCTTGCTATGTAGACAAGAATGGCTTCAGATATGTCTGCCTCTGCATCCTGAGTTTGGGGATTAAAGGCATGCCACACCACTAGAGACACATTTTTTTAAATGTTCAACATCCTGGGCCTGGGGAGATGATTCAGTTCTTAAGAGCACTAGTTGCTCTTGTAGAGAATCCAGATTCACTCCCAGCACTCACAGGGTATTTAATAAGTACCTTTAACTCCAGTTCCAGGGGATTGGACACCCTCTTCTGACCTCCACTGGCATTGCACCCACAGGGACACTTGTGGAAGATGGGGTAGAACAATTGTGAGAGCCATAAAGAAATAGAGGCTTTCAGTCCATTGGGTATTTGCTCATATGAACTTACAACAACGGAAACAGGATGCACAAGACCCATGCCAAATCAATCAGACAAACACCCAGCATAGAACAAGGGAAATGGGCAGCAGGCTCCAATCCAGCAGAGGAACTATTGGCAACTTACTGCTGGGTGAGGAAGAGCAGATTTTATTTAACTGAGTGACTCTAGGTCGTATCTAGATCCAGTGGATGAACTTGCACTCAGGGACAAATGCTTGATTGGATAAGACTTAATATATTATGACAGAATGCATGAAACCTAGTGGGGGTGGTGATGGGAGAGCATGGATGGGGGAGAAGTTCTAAATTTGATTAAGATCTATTAAAGAAATGCACTTAGTAAAATATTTTTAAAAATTGCTAAAGATTAGATTTTAAATATTCTTATCACAAAATAAGAAAGTTTGATTTATTAATCATTAATTTCTCATTTATAATATATAAATGTCATATTGTACTCCAGTAATATCTATAATCACTGTGTCCATTAAAATAAACTAAAAATAATTAAAATGAGCCTATTTTGTGGTAGTCCTTGATATTAATTCATATTTTGATTGTATTTTATACTTTTACTATCCTCTCCCACTTTCTAACCATGGAGACAAGAACTATTCTTCCTAAACTGAACTATGAACCAACACAGAAAGGAAAATACCTTCTAAGAATTCTGGGATATAGTTTCAGAAATTCTATATTTTGTAGGAACTTAAAGGTTTAGGCTAGGTCTAAGACCTAAAGCAAAATGTTGAAAATCCAAAGGGAGAATATTACCTTTCTTGAGACTAGATAAAAGATTCTCTGTGCTGAAATGGGAGAAAGGAGCCTGTTTAACAACAAGGCTGTGAAAAGTTGAGACCCTTTCACCTCCAAAGTTCAATAGACAGGCCATTTATGTCCAGATTTACCTTGCCCAGCCCTTATATTCAAGTTTTTCCTGCATTCCTTCTACTGTATTGTGTTTGTATCATCAAATTTGTATTGCTGAGAATTTCCCAGATACATCATAATGACAATTTTAAAAACGAAAGACACAGGAAAATCATGGTGAATCCAGCCCTAAAGAAATAAAACATTCCCTTGTGAAGAGCACTAGTTTGAGAGGTTATAGTTCTCTCATCTAAAACTAGAAATCAGAAGGGAGAAGGAAAACATTCTTAATGACTGAAAGTACAGAGTGCCAACCACAAGTTTTATAACCAGTGAATTTATCCTTTAGGAAGGAAAGGTAAATTGAGTACACTCAGAGAGTGACCTAAAGAACTCTTAGCTGATATGATTCTTAAACACTGACCAGACAAATTCTTCCGACCAGGAAGGAATGAACAAAATAAAGAGTTGTGGGATATCAGTAAGAAGACTCAGCAATGGAAAGAGCAGAAATAAGGTACACATAAAGGGTTCTGAGGACTGGGACAAAATTCATGACACCATCTATGTCCCATGATGATGATGATATTTTAAACACTGTGAAGATTATAAAAAGTGAATGGGCATGAGGACCCCACACTTCACAAAACAGAAATTTGCTGTAAACTTGTAATTCATAGATAAGTAGATATAACCAATATAGAGATAAATAGATACACTAACACTTAGACTGATCTTAACAACAATACACAACATGCACTAAAACACAATGAACAAATCAAGATGAACAATAAAAAGATATTCTAGTATCATGCAGACAGATAAAAGAGAAACAGAAATAAAGTCACAAGAAACAAACTATTATGTGAATAATCAAAGTCTGTCTCATGTGCTAACTGATCAACCAGAAAAATGTGATGCTGATACACCAATAAAACCATATTTAAAATATATGCCAACGAAATGCTTTTTATGTAAACCCTTCCAATGGAATGATGTGTAAACTGTGAGCACAGTGATAAAATATTGAAGAGAAGACACCAAAACAATATGTAAGCTTTCTATAAAAAGCAACATCTTCTATATTGTTAACTGATTAAGTCAATTTCATAAGAAACAAAATTATGACTGATAGAGCAATATTGCATAGTAATAAAAAGAAAACTGATTGGAAGAAAATAGTAATCCTTAATCTGTATATATCAAACAGCAAAGCTTCAAAATGACTCAAAGTCTGTCAGTGCTGAAAGGATGAGCAGGGGAATGAGAATTTTAATATCTGCTTCTCAGCAACCTCCAAACCCAAATCTAGAAAATAAGGAAGCTGACGAGCTGAACACACGGTGAATGAACAGGACCTAGCACAGGGAGCACCACACTCAATAGCGGCAACACGCGTATTATCAAGTGTTCGTGAACACTAACTTCCATCAAATGAAGCCTGACAAATTTAAACTAATTGACATTACATGTAGCATGTTCGTTAGACATCATGGAATTAAAATATAAATCAACAACATACAAGCAGCCAGAAAATTTCAAAACACCTGGGGATTACACAGAATGAATTTGTGGAGTAAAGGAGAATCCAAAGGAAAACTGAAAAAGATATAGAAATCTGTGCTGGGTTTTTGCCAGAGAGGCCCTAATCCTGGGTGAAGAACTTCTGACAGCTGATTAATGCTGGGTGAGGAAGATCTGATCTTCTCAAGGGAAGGGACTCTAGATAGGCTGACGAGACCTCAGTGGATGAACTTGCACTGGGGACATCTGGGAACACTAACTTGACTTGATAGGCCTTAAAACAAATGACAGAATGCATGAATGTCTGTGTGGGGCAACTATGGCAGAGTACGAGTGCGGAAGGGAGTGTAAAGATGATTAAGATGTTCTATATGAAATACACCAAAATTCAGTAAAAAATTTACAAAAAAGATATAGAATTGAATTAAACATGTAACATATCAACATTTGTAGGATGAAGGTAAAATAGGATTAATATGAAAATTTTTATTTTATAGTATATTAAACATGAAGAAAGTTCTCAAAAAATAACCTGATTTCCTACTTTAAGAAGATTAAGAGCAGAATAAATGTAAAGGAAGGTGAAGGTAGGTATGAAAGATAATATGAGAAATCATAAAACTGAGAAAAGGAAACCAATGAATCAAAAGCTTGCTATTTTTAGAAGGTCATTAAAACTGATAAGCCTGTAAATACAAATAAGAAATGTCCTGTATTAATGGTACAGAAGACTAAATATTGAGAATACAGTAAGAATTCCCCAATGAGTCTCAAATTCAATGAGGCCTACCAAGATCCCAGTTTGCTTTTTTACAGATTTGAGAAGCTCATCATATCACTGACATGAAAATGTAAGCACTTGTATGTTGAGTAAATTACTTCTCTAATAATTAATTATTATTTTCTGTCTTCAAGGTACCACTTTATTAACTTCCTCAATTTCTATTACAGAGCTCATTATTTCTTCTCATGCTTATTTACACCAATATGCTCCATCTCACTATGTCTTATAACAGGCTGCAGAGTTATGTGTTCCCCAGCTAGTTTAATCTGACCTTTATCTGAGTATGGCTATAGGTTCTGAATTTGCCTCTAATTTCCATATATTTTGAATGGAAAATGACCAAAGTTGAGTTTTATATGTCATGTGAGATGAGTCCAATTCATTCTTGCACTCAAGAAGTTTCAGTTTTCACAGAATTAATTAGTATCATTTATTCTCTTGTGTGTTCTTGGCAACTTTTTTAAAGGTATCACTATGATTAAGGGGTATAAAGGAAAGGAAAAGAAAAAAAAAAGAAAGGAGAGAAAAGGAAGGAAAGGGAGGCGGGGGAGGGAGGACAGGGACAGTGTTGGTACTATGGAACTACACCTGGATTAGTGCCCTAGCCTTGTCACTTACAATTCTTATGCTGTATAAAGACTTATGACCTTTCTATTCTTACTTTTGTTTTATAACCGAGAGTGATCATGGTATATTCAATGCATTGTATATTCCCCAAGGCAAGGCCAGGTCAGGAAATGACAGTTTTTGCTAATGACTTTAAAACAATTTTAAGATGATTGTAATTATCAATAAAGCAGAAATAAATTTTCTGAATGTAAAACTTATAAATATTTTCAAACTAAAATTTAATTCCTCATTATCTTCCTTAAGGTAAATTCTAATACTAAGCTATTTATGATAAAATTGTAGTTATAATTTTGATAAGGGGGATGCTGCTCACATTTACCAATGCATAGTCACCCTGGTCAACTAACGGGCATCTACTTTATAAAAGTGAAGCAACATAAAGAATACCTCAGGTTTTTCAGTCCTGACTTGTGAGAATGAATAAAACAATTGTTGTATAAATGTTATATTTTAAAATTCTACCATACAAATTGGTCAATCTAGCTTAAAAATTGAAAAATAAAAACAAACAGCCTCAGTATAGTTAACAGGTGGTATTTATTATTTTCTACAGTATTCTCAAAAGTAAAATATATTGCAACAGTCTATTAAAAATAAAGCTTTCTGCAGTTGTGGATGGTTATTGGCTACTACTCTTCACAAGTAAAAGCAACAATTTTTCAAACTAAAATCAGTACGCAGTCTTTATGTAATTTATGGAAGCAAGGCATGGTTCAGATTAAGTATCTTCAGCAATGTATATATTAAGGCATTCCCAAGAAATAGAAAACTGAGAAGCTGAGGTAATGCCACAGCCGTCACGCTGTCAGTAACTAACCCCAGTGTTTCTCTGGCCTCTGTTATATGACAGAGAATGACCAGAGATAGAGAACGTACTTCTACAAAAACAGCAGAACTCTGAAATTACATTTACTTAGGACATCCTCCAAAGGCATCTTGGTAAAGTTATTACATTTCTGAGGAGCAGAACTAGATTATGATAGTTAAGGCTCAAGTTCATGCATTCATGACAAAGTACAATTGCCAGTGTGTAAATGGCACTGAGAGCCATACATTGTATTTAAAGCTTGCAATTTCAACCACCTATATACATATTTTTCTTTTTAATCCTTTAGAGCTGTGTAGGCACAGTGAAATCAGTTTTCATACAAATGGAGTCTATCCCAGATTCTCAAATTACATGAAGGCAAGTGAGAAGTATTAGAAGTAAATAAAAAAACCCAACTACTTATATTCATTAAAAAATAATGTCAGTAGTGAAAACTAATGTTTAATATTTTCAAGATTTCAAATATAAAACATTTACAAGAGTACTTATATGTATGACAAGATAAAAACAGACAAGATAAGAGATACTTGAGCAAGAGAAGCTGATTTTCATGTACTAATGCTACAAAATACCAACTTACACTATTCACTTTTAGTTTACAGCCCTTGTTTCTTGAATGATCAAAGTCTTTCTTTTTGTATTAAATTTATTCATTTTTATTTTATGTGTGTGAATTTTTGGCTGCATGTATGTAAGTGCACCATGTTTGTGCAATGTCTGTGGAGGCCAGAAGAGGGAGTCAGATTCCATGGTACTGGAATCTCAGCCACCCTGTGGATGCTGAGAACAGAACCTGGGTTGTCTGAAAGGACAACAAGTGCTTTTAACTGCTGGGCCATCTCAGAATTTCCACTTCCATGGAGTGGGCTGGAAAGCACTTTCAAGTGATTATGATTCCAATTAAAGGTCAGGACACTGAAAACCCAAGACATAAAACTACCCTCAACTCTGCTCCTTCATATGACATGCATTTGATTATGGATGAATGTCAAAACTATATCTGAACATCCATCTGTTTTATAATAAGTTAAAGCTGGATTCTGTCAACATATTTATTAGATCCTTTTAGTAAATGTGTACTTTTTAAATGTATAAATGTGAAGAAAAAAGGGAAGACACACGTTCAAATTTTAATTTCCTTTCTACTTCTTGCTCTATTTATTCAGCTTGTTGTAGAGTTGGAGTTTAGACAGCGAGAGAGATGAGGACCAAAAAGTCAGGAACAATTAAGACATGTCAGCGGCACCTACTAAAACTAAGCAGCAGTAACAAAACCCCCAAACAAGCAAAAATATTTCAGAAGGAAAGAAAAGAGAAATACAAAAATGGGCCTTTACTCAATTTCAACCCAAATGTGATGTAAATCTGCCTAAGAGCCTCTGTCATTAACTCGGGAGCACTTTCTGAGGAACTAGGTTTTCCCATTCACCTATTAGCATTTATTTAATCAAGTTTGTAATTTAAAAGCAAAATTTCATGTTAAGAAAGCATCACATATTTGTAACTAAGTCCTAGGAGAGATGACTTAGCCTACAAAATTATACATAAATATGCATAGAAGTCTTGTTGCCATTCTGTGTTATTTCTCCACCTCTCTCCTCCACAAGAGGCAACACTGGCTTAGCCATATAGGAAAAAAAAATCCTAATTCCCAAACACTGACCTACAGTAGCTGAAAACAGCAAAGGTAAGGGGCTGCCTTACCTGACAGATTGATCAGACTGAGCATTAAAATGTGAAAAGAGAATAAATTTGACATGGAGACTTGTGAACAAATACTTAACTTTCATAGGCTAAAAACCATTTGATCATCATCTCTACTCTGTGGTCATTACTCTTATTTCTTATTTGTGCTTCTAAATAAAGTTTTAGGGCTATGTGAAAAGTAGAGGTACCAAGTGGAATTAGATCTGGCTTTGCATAAATGACTTTTCTTTAGTTTTGTCAAAGACACCTTCTTCAATAGCACCAACATCTCCATCATCATCTATTATACGAATATCTGAAGTATTTTTGTCACTTTGCCTCAAGCGGTAGTTTTTATATGCACGCTGAATGATGGTTGCTGAAACCGCCTCTTGTTTGCGTTTCAGAGTAGTTGTGATGGGTTCACATGTGATTTTGAAAGGGCTAGCCAACATAAACCCCGACTCTATCTCTGAAAGGACTTTCTCCACCTTCTCATCTTTTCCCATCACTCTTTTTGTAAGAGCCAGTAAGATGTCAAGGCAGTGAATTCTGTCTCCAACAGCCATGGGGAGATCCATAGCAACAAGCTGGCCCTTGTTTGGTTTTGCCATGAACAGAGGAGGATCAAGAGCAGCTGCAAGGTCTGAAAGCTTGTTAGAGTCTATGTACTGGGTCTCATCAGGATCAAACCTCTTCCAGACCTGAAAAAATTTCCTAAAGTCATCCTCACTTAAGGTCCTGACTTTGTTCTTAGAAGAAATACTTAAAAACTCCATGACCACAATGATGTACATATTAACGATAATCAGCCATGATATGAAGATATAACTCACAAAATAGAAAATCCCAACAGAGGGGTTCCCACAGTCTCCTCGGACCTGAGTCCCAGGATTAATTTTATCAGGATCACAGTCAGACCACTGACTGCTGAAAATTGCATCCAGCATCCCATCCCAACCGGCAAGTATTGTTACTTGAAAAAGACAGAGCATACTGCTTCCAAAGGTCTCAAAGTTGGACACATCATTAATTCCAGCTTCTTTTTTAACATAGGCAAAGTTATACATTCCAAAGATGGCATAGATGAACATGACCAGAAAGATGAGAAGACTGATGTTCAGCAATGCTGGGAGGGACAGCATCAGAGGAATCATCAGATCATGGAACACCTTTGGCCCTTTCCCAGGACGTAGGATGTGGATAACCCGAGAGAGAAGTATCAGTTGTACCAGGCAGGGAGGAGCAAGGTAGTGCCCTATTGTCATAGGCATCAATAATCCTGGGCGTCAGAGAAGATACAAGAGGCAATAAAGTTACACAAATAAAATTAATTGTATTCATTTATCTTGCTATTAATTAATATTAATAATCAATAAATATTAATAAAAATAAAACTTATAAATTATAAATTAATATTTCTACATTTTATTAATTTTATTAATTACTTTTATTAATCTATTACCTTTAACAGCATATTGAAATCTTAGCTGAATATAAACTGAATCAATGACCAGGTTATCTACCAAAATTTAGAAGAAATTCTTCCACACTCTCATTCTAGAAAATCATAGAACAGGTATTTATGAAACCATAGATGGCTTCAAAACACACTATCAATCAAAAGTAAGATAAATTCTGACCTTTATTTGATTAAAAATGTTTGCTCAATCTCACTGACACCGAATGCCTTATAAATGCACCATGCAAAAATGAATAATTATTATTCCTCTCAAAGATTTCAGAATCCATTAACTTGTGACAGTCATTAAAATGAATATAATGCAAGGTGGAAAGACATAATTGAGTACTGTAATTGCAAAAGTGCATAGTATTCAGTGAGTCATGGATTATTATTAGTTTCTTTCATAAGTAGTATTTAGGTGTTAGGATTTTTAAACATGAATGGACTAAATCAGAGTTTCCTTAGTACTAAAGGTTGGCTTACTTTTGGTGAAAAGGTTAAAGAGGACAGTGCCATGAAGCTTTGGAACGTTTGGTCAGAGAAAGTCTCCTGCTTCACACTTCTGTTAACTTGCCCACTCCCTGAGATGGCATTCTTTGTGTGTCCTGTCATATCTATCTTCATGCTAAAGTTTGTTGGTGACTGCAACACACTAATCAAATTCCTGTGTCTCTTCAGTCTTCTGAATTCTTTCATCATTCAGGGAGCACCCTCCCTTAACTGTGAACCATTTTATTCACTGCCTCACCCCTAGGATTTTAACTTCCAAACTAAAAGCTGATTGTCCTGATGTTCTTTCCCATGAAGCACTATTGAGTGTTAGTAGGGTATTCTTCCCCATTCCATCTTTCCCAAGCAAAAAAACAAACAACAACAACAAAAAAGATTGAAGAAGCATCTCTCTTCCCAGTGAGAGTTACAGTTTTTATCCCATCAGTTTTATTAAGCAATAAGGCATATTTGTACTCTTTTGTGAATCAATTACACCCGTTCATATATTTCACATCATTTACACTCATTGAAGACTTCAGCAATTGTTGATGGTCTCCTATTTTACCCCAGCAGCTCCCATCAGTAAGAGATCCGAAGTCCTCAGTCTTTGGCTCTACCTTAGTAATCTTCATCATTTTACTTCAGTTACCTACATCTGTGTCCCCAGGCTTGACCTGGAAGGGAGTTTCAAATTTAAACAGCTTTCTCAAGGGCTACTTTTTTCCCTCCAGGCTATCTGTTTAATTCCTACTTCCAGCCTACAGGGCTCTCCACTTCTGCAAGTCTTTTGCTTTTTCCTTGTTGTTTCTTCCCATCAATATGTTCTTTCCTATAAAGCCTTTGTGTTTTTCCCTCAACAGTCAGTTGTACTGTTTAATGAATCTACTGAAAGAATCAATATTCTGACAGCACAATTAAGTTCACAGTTTATCTACATTTTCTATTTTTAAATACATAGGTTCATGATTCCCATATCATAAACTCTTAAATACTGCCCTACGTTGATGGAGTTCACATTCTGGTTATGGAGAAACAAACACTAAAGAAGCTTCTTTATGCCTGAAATATTTTGCTTCTAAGCTTGGTGCATGGCTATATCTTCAGCCAATAGGTCTCTTTTAAATTTGTGTCTTAGATGATGGCTTCTTTGACCTCCAGTTACTGACTAGGTACCTCTCACTCTGCCATAGACTGCAGTGCTCTTTGTTTCTTTTCTACAACCTAATAGTAGTGTACTGCTGTTATTTGTATCCTCTGACAGTCTGTTGTGTTGGTTTGACTGAGAATGTCCCCCATAGGCTCTAAGTATTTGGACATTTTGTCCCCAGTTGGTAGCTGTGTTTTGAGAGGTCTTAGAAAGTGTGGCCATGCTGGAGGAAGCGTGTCAATGGGATTGGGCTTAGAGAGTTCTTAAGCCTTGCCAGATTTGCACTCACTCTCTGCTTCCTGTGCCTGCTTGAAAATGTGAGCGCTTAGCTGCTGCATCAACTCTATCCACCTCTGCCACCACGCCTCCCCACCATGATGGACTCTTGCCCCTTTGTAATCATAGGCTAAGTATACTCTTCTTTTTATCAGTTCCCTTGGTCAGTGTTTCTACCACAACAACAAAAAATAATTAATATAACTGTGTATTCAGAAATTATGTTGTCCTTTATATTCAGAGCACTACCTACTTACATGTTTTATAGATAAGAGTAAGATTACTAAATTAAAAGAAAAACTAAGGAAAAATTCATTAAACCTTAAATCTATGAGACTAAGCACAGATTCTTTACATCTTAGTATTTAAAAAGTTACAAGCAGTTCTTAACTTTTAAAAAGAAAGGAGTCAGGGGCTGGAGAGATGGCCTAGAATTGGCTGTTCTTGTAGAGGACCTGGATTTAGTTCCCAGCATCTACCTGGCAGCTAATAACCATTATAATTCCAGTTCCAGGGGCTCCAAAGTCCTCTTCTGACCTTTGCAGGCATTGCCTAGATGTGGTACACTTACATACATGTAGGCAAAACACTCGGATACATAAAATAGAAATAAATTAATTTTAAAAAGAATCAACAGTGAGTTTAAAAAGCTGCATCATTCTAAGACATAAAGATCCTTCTGGTGCCTGCCTAGAAAACTAATGTATGTTATACATTACAGATCACAAATAACCAAGCTTTTGACATAACCTTGAAGCTTATTAACTCATGAAATAAATTTTTCCATTCATATCTGCCAGTTATTTGTATATATGTATCGCAAAATAGTGATTCATTCCTTTTGGGAATAAAACCAGCTCATCTGTGGTTTTATTTTGCTTAAGAGTCTCTATCTCACTGACATGGTAACTGTTAACCTGAGTGAACAGTGATGCAAAAAAAAAATCTGACCAAATCAAACCTTACCTGTGATGGAGAAAATGACTACCATAAAATCATGAACATTCCACACACTAGTGAAATAGTCACTGTGGAAGGCTATGAGCTTCAGGATGCATTCTGCTGAGAAGAGTATGACAAAAATGGAATTCATCCAGTAGATAGCAGTTTCCATTTGAGGACTCTGCTCATCGTTTTGCATCATAATGGTTGTTGCTTGGAAACAAATGAGAATCATGATGATAACATTAAAAGTACGATTTGTTACAAGGTCAAAAACAAAGCCTCGGAACTTGTTCTGTGGATGAAGAAAATAATTGTAATTATTATTAACAGGGTGCTTAAATACACTGACTCTACATTCTATAAGTTCCCTCCCACAATAGAAAGGAGACAAGTTAAGTTCTAACACAGAGACAAAAACAACCACTAAACCCTGTGTCAAGAAAAACATTTTATAAATGTTGTCAAAAAGCTTTTGTTAAGATTTTTCGTTGTTTGTTTTGAGATAGCCAATGTAACCCAGACTTGTCTCAGACTCCCTAAGTTGAAATTCCGTGGAGAGTTACATCAATTCCTGATTCTCCTCCTTCCACCTTCAAGCGCATAATAATCAATTATTAAAGGATTTCAATTAAATTTTGAGGATTTCATACATCCCCTATATAGACTCCCCACCCTGACCACCCCACCCAATTTTGTGTCCTCTTTTATTTGGGGGAGGGTATTGATTCTCAATTATATTTACAAAAGAGAATAAATGAAACATCTTTTTAGCTTTAAAATAATATTTTCTTACTACTGGGTGAGATGCTGGTCTCTGAGAATCTTCGTACATGAGCCTCTTCAGTGCTCGGTACTGTTTTTTCTGTTTGGCTGTTATAAAGATATTCCATCCTCCTTGGTAAAAAAACAAACCAAAACAAAACAAAAAACAAGAACAAAAGAAAGAAAATCATATGAAAACTATATTTCATCTTGATTCTTCCCCCTAGAAATATTTATTTTAGAAGATTTGTCAATTGTTAACTTCATTCTTTATAAAATCATGTTGTGAAGTGTCTGCTTTTTATAAAAAGTTCATGTGAAAAACAGAATATATGATGCTCAAGTCTCTTTGCTGAGCTTCTCTATTTTCTATTTGAAGGGACCAGGGAGAAGCAGACGGGAGTACACACAGAGGTCTCTCCTGGAGAAATGAACTCAACACATAAATTTCATGTCTTTTAAGTTGCAGGAATAAACAAATTTAGAATTTATTAAATTTATATTTTATATATTCATATATTACTATATTTTACAAATACAAAGAGAAGATTTTTTAAATGATTCTAAACGTTTGTAGTGTTTACTTCACAACACTTTCTTGGCTGGTTCATTTGATATTTCTAGTGGTAACCATCAAGTTGTACAAAATATGTATGGTAAAGAATGCTATGTTAATCGGAGAATAGCAATGGTTTATACTATAAATTAGTACCTAGTTACTAAAACTGGAAAGGGCTGACAGCATGAAGCCCAGAGACAAATCCTAATGTTATCCCATTGAGAAGATGCCTCTAGAATGCTGAAGCATCAAATCAGTGTGGCTCTGCTCCTTCCCTAGTATCAGACTCCTGGTGTTAAGCAGATGTACATGACTTAGGCTAATGACTTTCTCTATTAGAAAGAACTACTATAATTTAAAAATATGTGGCTTAGAATGTATTATAGTACAACACTATTCTGCAATTTGAGAAATGACTTATCTGGTAAGGTGATTGCCTTACAAGCATAAGAATCTGAGCTTAATCTCCAGAACTAAGGAAAAAAGGTTGCATGGTGGCAAGCACTGATCATCTCAATGCTGGAAACTCAGAGAGAGGCAGATCACTGTGGTATGCTGGACAGTTAGCCTAGCCAATTAGCTGAGCTCAAGGATAGTAATAGACTCTGTCACCAAACCAAATCAAACCAAACCAAAATGGCTGTTACACCTGAAAAATGAAACCCTGTTGAGTTTTGGTCTCCACATGGATGCGCTCATGTGCTCCTGCACACACACACACACACACACACACAAACACACACACACACACACACACACACCAAAAAATCTATTCTGTGGATGGGGTCTGGTGAGGCCTGTAGGTGAAGGTAAGAGATCATTTTGGGCCAATTCAGCTTCAATTCATGTATATATTACTGAAAATTTTCACTGCCCATGTAATCCAAAATCTGAAATACATTTATTATCTATGAATTATTATTTGTGTTCTGTGTTTGATGCAAAAATGATGTTACTTTAACAATGACTTCCAAATTATCATGCACTTATGACCCTGTTTCAAAAAAGTATTTTTTTTCTGTACATATACACGTATGTGTATATGTGTATAGTAAGATAATGTATTGTCTTTCATTATACCATTACTTACAAAAACACATACAGAAATACAGGTGCTTTTTAACTTTTATACTTGTTTGAGTATCTGTTGAATATTGCAGATGTAATGAGGCTGAATCTTTTTGCAATACTGAAAATGTAAAGGGACATTTACTATTATTTTGTTTACCATGTAAACATAAAATTAAGCCAGTAAGACAATTACTCAAAGGCAGTTTTGTAAAGTTTTTTTCATGTTTAAGCATGTACAAAGAATATTTATACTTATCTTAATTTTATGCTTGTTGAAATTATTAATAATAGTTCCAATCAGCATACTCAGGGGGAGAAATAATCCAAAGATAATAAAGTTGAGAAAATAAGTATACATGTATAGGTTGTATTCAAAAATGGGCTGCATATTTACCTAAAATTGAATGTGAGAAATTAGCAAGGTATTGATATTGACCATTAAAACATAAGATTCCTAGGACCACTTATAACAGGAAAATCTTCACAATACTAACTGAGGAAAATTTCTTCTCTTGGGTTTCGGTGCCATCATATCATTGCTTTGTTCGTTTTGATTTAAAAGTTTATTTAGTCTAATTATTGTTAAAGGACATGGCAATCTTTCAAGTAGGCCAGTTGGGTCTCAATCACTGTACATGTTATGAGAAGGAGATCATTGCTTATGAAATTCCAAATCAGAAATATATTTAATCTCTATAAATTTTTGCTCTTTCCTGTGCATGGAATGTAAAAATGACTTTGCTTGCTCCTTAACAATGCCATTGAAATGATCCGGTACTTACACCAACAGAATCAACTGCTGAATTCATGATAGTGATCCATCCATTGAAAGTTGCCTATGGAAATATAAGATAAATATATAATTCTTTAAAACTGTTTTGATTTTTTATGTGTAGGAATGTTTTGCTTGCATATATATAAGTTCACCCATGTCATGCAAAATCTGCAGAGGCCAGAAGAGGGTGTCAGATCCTCTGGAACTGGATTTATGAACAGTTATTAGCTGCCATGTGGATGCTAGAAACTGAACATTGGTATTCTGGAAGAGCAACCAGTATTCTTAACTGCTGAGACATTTCTCCAGCCCATAAATATCTAATTCTTGTACACATATTTTCTGTGGGTAAGAGGAGAATGGTCCACCTTTTAATCCGCTGGCTATCAGTCCTATAAGTAGCCACTCCTGAAAAGATTAAGTAGTACAAAGACAACAGTAATCCAAGCTTGCCAGAAAAATTGTGGCCCTCTGACCAAATGAGCAAAGGTAGAAATAGGTCATGAAATTCCTGCTGTTTCCTTTCCTTGTCAGAACTTAGCATCATTTCCACTTGTTTACCCACAAGAGCAGGGACTGTGCTTCACTGTCTAGCCTAAGGAGCTAGAGACATGTTTCATAATAACCATTTGTTAATTAATATTTGCTGTGCTATTTTATAACCAAATGTAATTGTCATGCACATTTTATACCAAAATGCACATTCCAACTACACTTGTCATGAAGATACTGTTAATTCTGAATGTGTTAAAAAGTGTGCTCACCACTTGAAGCAGAGAAAGAAAACCATTAGCAACATGATCAAAATTCAGTTGTGCATTTTCCCATGGCATTGATTCATTCAGTATGAGGTTTTCACACTGACTCTTGTTCATAACTTCAAACACAGGGAATCTTTCTCCACTTGTGGGGTCAATGCATTCATAGAACATGCCAGCAAGTAGATGCACTCCCATAATACTGAAAAGTAGCCAGCTCAGAAGGCAAACCAGAAACACACTCAAGGTAGATAAAGTTGTTTTTATCAAAGCTCTCACAACCACCTAGAATATAACAAAATGAAACCTTTAGATAGGACATTTTCTGATCAAATGTAAAGAACTACTTAATTTAGTGTCATATTGAATAAAACACAAGGGCGATAACTAAAGTCTGAATGTTTCATATGTAAGTATTGGAATAATTTAGCAGTTCAGTTTTACTGAAAATATAACAAAATTTCTTATACTTCCAAAATTTTTGTATTTCCTTTATAAGGAACAGGACTGATTACTACAAATACTAGAATAAATCTTTATCTCACTGACTTAATATACGTTTACTGAGCTTCTGTGATAAGTGAGAATGGTCAAGATAATTAAAACGGTGTATAAATGAAGCAGAAGGGAATCGGCCCAGAACTGAGTTGAGGATTATGAGCTTTGGGAGGGTGGATTTGCACGGGAGACCAGAAGGAATGGTGTGGGAATTACTAAGTCAGGGACGATAGTATCAGTGAAGCTCCAGGAACAGACGGAGTTAGGAAACCTCTAACAGGCAACTCTAACTCACAGATGCAACCTGTTCCCTGAACCATTCTGTTACACTGGTAGATTTATGTCCTTCCTTGGATTAACATTTTGCCTCAAGTTGGGCTTTCAATGCTTTATTATTTCTCTAAAATGAACCCACCGGTCTGTTATTGATAGGCTAGAACTTTTGAGAAGTCCACTAGTGCTTTTGCTGTCAAAATGCCACGGATATCATAAAATCTACCTATATAAGAACAAAAATACTAGATATGATTGACATCAACGTCTGTGCAATAAAGAGCACCTAAGACTTTCAAAATCTTCCGAACACCAATTTTGTAAGCATGAAGTTCAATGATATACCTGCAGGAATAAATTAACTACAGACCTTGAAGAGGTTGATATGAGGCCCAAGCTGGACCTGACCTTGACCTGGCTGTGGCTACTGTCTTTTCAACCTTAGAGTCTCTTTGCAGTTCTGATGAGGGTAAAACATCAAATGATGAAGTGCTTAGTTTTCAACTGCTTGAATATCTAGGCACTCTTTTGTTAAACTTAGAGAATATTTTGATATCATCTCTTAATGTGTGTTATGATTAGGGGCTTTATTTCAGTTACATTCTCTTGGACTGCGTATGTGTTTGGATCAAAGTATGGTTTCTGTTGGTTTTAGTTTTACGTAGTTTTTTCTGTCACTGAATTATAATTTGCTGGAAATTTGGCCATTTTATATTTTTAAAGTATTTTTCATTTTTGTGTGTGTATGAGTATATTGTCTGAATGTATGTAAGTGTATGTGTGCCATGCATTGGATGCAGAGGTCAGAAAAGGTCTTCGAGTCCTGGGACTTGGAGTTATGGACAGTTGTTAGCCACCATGTGGGTTTTGGGAATCAAACCCAGATCCTGTACAAGAGCAGCCTGTGCTCTTGGCTGATAAGCCAACTCTCCAGCCCCCTTTTCATTATTTTAATCCTTCAGTTTTGGAGATCTCAGCTTATTTTCCTCTTTGTTTTGGTTTAAAATTATTACAAATATCACAACTTTGTTAACACACTAAGAAAATCTATTCCACAAGTTATTATGTAAATTATAACTAATCTTTTAGATTTTTGTACTTTGGGTATACAATAATTGAAATTTTACTACAGCTTTCTTGTAACAAAAATATTTTTTCTATCTCCTGAAAACCAAGCACATTTTGGAAAGAGATTGATCAGGACTAAATTCTGCTATAAAAAGTCAACCTTAGATTCACATGTATTACAAAAATTATTATCAATCACATGCTTAGCACATTTATTAAAATATAATCATTGTTATATAAATAATTATATATATATATAATCATATAAAATGTTACTGCTAAAATTTCTGATGTTTCTGTAAAGTGCATATTATCTTCTTTGGATTTATTAGAATTACTCAAATTTTGAGATATAGTCTACTTTTTTGTAATTGGAAGAATTTAAGTGCATGGTATCTTAATAAATAGCAGTATAAATGTAGCAAACAGTGAAAGCCACAGAGATACTTTGATTAAATAGTAGTACTGAGATATGCTATCAGATAATACCAATTCAGCAGGCTGAAAGGGAATCATTTGTATCAACAATAAGTGCCAAATCTCATGTATGTCTGATTACAAAATGAAAACTACACTTAGACCTTTCCTACTCACACATTTGATTGCTTTCTCTGTACGTACACACTTCTACTACCTGTGCTGATCAAAGGCTCCATTTCCTCTCTTAGATTCAGTCATATGATTTGCATTTCATTGACTTTAGACCATTTTATATAGTTGAACTTGTTGGTTTTCTTCAAATTAGTCAGAAAAGCCTTTAGCATAGGAAGACAGCTAAGAATTAATAGTGTGTGCTGTGTGACTTCAAAATATGCAAATTTATTTTAAAGTTCAACTATTTCTTTAATTCACTAAATAGCATATACATATGCATATCCTTATAATTTAAGCAAGTGATTATCTGACTGAAGTTTTTTTCCTGAAATTTGGATGATTTAAATAGACACAACACATTAATATACATCTATGTAGGTTAGGAAGTCTGAAACTATATTTTATCTCTCGACTAGTACTTTCTCTTTACTTATTTTTGTGACTTTTCATATTTTGCAAGCAGTAATGTCCTGAAACATTAAAAATCATGTCTAACATAGCCATCCTTTATTTGTATATATGTATGTATGTATATATATATATATATATATGTATGTATGTATAATGTATATTTGTATATATGGTACTTGTATTGTGAAAACTCCTAAAGAAAGAGACAAAGCTTGTTAATTCATGAAAACTTGGTAGTCACAAATAAAAACTCATAGCTGAGTTTAAAACTTTTGTCTTACCTTCATTCTTTCAAACTGAGATAGAACTCTGAGTGCCCGAAGGAACTTAATAGAAGTAAGTGGTTGTAGTTCTTCTCGAGTTTTGCCTATTAAGCTAAGACAAAATACCTACACACACATTAAGAAAAAGTGAATATGACAATATTAAATAAATTTGTAAAACAAATTTTGTACATACTATAAAACATGCAATCTAAAGTTACTGGTCAAATCTGTAAAACATTTTAATATATTTAAAAATATCTTAATAATGACATAAAATTTTAAGAAATAAATTTTCTTAAATTCACTTTATAAAAGAAAGCAGAGGCAATTATATTTCTGTCAGACCAATGCCAGCTTGGTCTACACAGTGAGTTACGAACTGGGTGGGTATACAAAAAAAAAAAAAGGAAAGAAAAGAAATAGATCAATTTATAAAATATTAAATAAATCAGAGGGAAACGTATTAGTTAAAAATCTACTGAAAAATTACATATACAATATCTCTACAGGAGTCCATGTGTATAGCTAAAGGCTGTATAACAAGAAACAGTGCCAGACAAAAACTTCCTTTCAGTTTGTTGGGCAGCAGAGTCCAAGAGACTCTCTAAATTACACAGGCTATCGCCTCAGCCCTTAATTGCCTCCCAGAACTTGAAGTTAAGACTACATTGATGATGAGGAATACAGAGCATACTTTGGACACAGGACTTGGAGCATTGGAGCTGGAACAGACCTGGAAACCAACTCCATGGAGGCTAACTCTCATAGTTTTGGGGAGCACTAGGCAAGCTGCTAAGGGAGAACATCAATCAATTTCCCAATCCCAGGTTTAGGGCCTAAAAACTACAACTACGATGGACAAAATAGTAGCACTTTTATCTTGGGGATCATCAACAGCTACCTAACTGGACTTCAGGCCCACTCAATGGGAGTGAATTCATGTGTGGTACTCTAAACATAGTCAAATGCGTGTGGTTGGAGAGATCATAGATCTTAGAGAAAACCCCAAGGCTGTCACATCCATAGACAAATGTAATTTCTGACAAATGTAAATTTCTGTAATATCTGTAAAATACGGATTCTTATATTTACAGACAAGTGTGCCCATCACCATACATCAAAGAAATTTCTTTTGGAACAAAAGGAGACTATTGTAGAGTTTCAGAACTGGTCACATGCAGAGATTTAGTGTGTGTGAAATACAGTGAAGATTTTAACAGTCAAATTTTGGATTATACTACTTAAAAATCAGACCAATAGACCTGAAAGACTTTTACCATGGTGATATTTTCAAGATATTGTTCAACAAGTAATTCTGTTATTAGTAATTTCACAGGTGAATTATTAAAATGAGCTGCAGTTGTATTGCTGATGCTTAAAATTATAAAATGGTAAGTTATGAACAGATGCAAAACATCACAGATGAGGAAATATAGAAAATGCGTTGTTCTTGTTGAAACTGTATAAAGGGAAATGAAAGAAATAAGAAAGTGAGAGCCTGAGTAAAAATGACAGTAAATAAAACAGTCTGTAACACCTTACCCAGATGTGAACACTGTGAGCTTTAATAACAATTTGGTTGGCAGCATATGCTAACCACTTTCTAATTGATTTATGGGCTTCTTTATAAGATGGAGTCCATACATAACACTGTTATCAGAGTCAAGAACCTATGACTAGGCAGGTAACAGACTACAAGGAGAACCTAATATATATCGTCCTGCTCAACATAACTGACTAATAATCAGTTATTGCTACATCTGTAGATTAGTTTGTCTCTTAAATATCACTTGTGCAGGTTCTTCTGTGGCAGATGTCAATTAACATAGATACCTGCAAAAGGTCAACATTCAGAGAACAAGAAACTACAGAGTGCTCAGAGTTAAGTGAAATACCTATACCACACCCTCTCCTCCCAAGGTTCAGGAATTATTCAGAAAAGTGGGTGGAAAGATTGTGAGATCTTTCTATTAGTGGATAGATATAAAGGAACTCTACTGTCTGGACACTACAGAATACTTGCACACATGAACCTACAGTGCTTATGACAGCAAGCATAAGACCTGTACAAATCCAAACCAGACAGGGACCCAGCATAGATAGGGGAGGTGGGCATGAAGCCCCAGACCCAGCGGAGGAGCTATTGGTGATTCATAGATGCTGGGAGAGAGAGAGAGAGTCGGTTTTCCTTACTGGTGCTGTGTCTGGTAGGTTGAGCAGACTCTAAGAGATGGACCCCAAAGCACTTGGGAAATGCAGAATAAAGTCTATAGGCCTTCAAAAGAAGGCAAATAATGATAGAGTACACGAGGTCTGATGGGACTGGAGAAGGGTGGGTGATGGGTTTCTGAGTATAGAAACACGTATTGAATGAAATTCTCAAAACAGTAAAAATATTTAAAATGTTTTCTTTAAAATACATACAATAACGACCATGAAGTCCAGCTTGTACCAGCCATTAGAGAAATAGACCTTAAAACTGTATGCCATCCATTTCAGAAGCATTTCCAGAATGAAGATGTAAGCAAAGATCATATCAGCATATTCTAATAAGATTTTAATGGTCTTTCGCTGATCAATATATATATCTTCAAAAGCCTGTTGTTAAAAATTTTAAGGGTTAGCATACATAAATTTCTATAAATTCTGTTTATAGGGAATTAAATTCAACTTAAAATTAGATGAGATATATTAAACAAATAATGATATTTCATAATGATAAATGAGTCAATATCACAAGTATATATCTGTAGGTATAAAATAACAGGTTATAAAATATATTTTGAAGGAACAGAGCCAGCTAAAGGATTTAGAAAATTTAGGTTGTAGTAGGATAATCTTACATTTATTTTTATTACATGCTACCTCAACATATAAAACATCTACCACCCATGTAATAAACAGGGCTGATTCCGCTTAGCTTCTGAGATTGGATAAAACTGGTGTGTTTGGGTTGGCCAGGCCATAAAAAATCCACTTTTAGCAAGGATGTAACAGGTGGAGCCAACAGAGATAACAAGTGAAATCATTGAATCCAATATACCATGAGACATTTAATTTTCAAGTGCATTATGAGTATTGCAGTTGATTCTACAATTAAAAACCAAAAACCTGTTCATTGACCAAATGTATTCATGCCACAGAAATAATAAGTGTAGCTAGCTAATGCATGGTTGAAACTCTCTGGAGAATTATCGCAACCAAAGATGAGGTAGAGTTTTCATTCCTAGGGCCACACCTTAGTCAGCTGCTGACAACATGAAGATAAAATCAATAGCCTTTTCACACATGGTGGAACACTGGTGCATTTTTTGTACTCCAGATTCTCCACGTAATATCCAGTGCTTTGCTTCACAACCATGAAGAATTCTTCAAAGAGTAAGATGTGCTGGAAAAGTATTTTTAAAAGATCTACTTCCACCTGCCTTCTAGGTTACTATCAGTACGAACAGAGTCAAATGTCATCACCAGTGGCTATGGAATTGCAAAGTTGTTAAGAAAGAAAAAGGACATTCCAGAGGACATGGTCCACGTGGATATGGAAAGAATGGAGAGAACATGATTGGGGAAGAATCTGGAGGTGACTGTTTATTGCTTTCTTATAGTTGCTGTAACAGATTACACCAAAATTAGTATCTGAGAAATAATAAAAATCTGCACTCTTGTAATCTTGAACTCTGATATGTGGAATTCATTTCATTATGCTGAAATCCGTGTCTGGGGGATAATTCCACTGTAAAGTCTGAGGAGAGAATCAATTCCTTTTCTTTTCAGCCTTTTAAGGATGGCTGTATTCATTCCATGGTCTTGTGACATCTTCCTTCATTTTCAGAAGTCATCTAGTCCCATATCTGCTTCCATCCTCATTTTGATAACCTTCTGACTCCTACACCTTGTCTGTAAGGACAGTCAGGATTACTTCTGATTTATGTACTGAGTTTAGGATTTTCTCTTCAGCTCAAGATCCTTTATTTATTCATGCCTTCAGAGACTCTTTGCTATCCAAGTGAGGATAGACACATTCTAAGCAGTATGACATGGACACCTTTACGGGCCACTATTCTGCTTACAGAAGAATCAAGGAAATTAGAACACAAAGTTGGGAAAGGGGGAAATGCACTGTTGCGGAGACACTGTCCGTTGACATGCATTCACTTCCGGTTCACCCAATGCGTTCATGATGTCTCATGACTTGGATCTTGTTAGTGAATAAGGAACAGAAAATTCACTAGATACTCTAGAAAAACAATATGTACTTCCTACTACGAATTAGAGACAACGTTTCCTGGGATACTTCAGACTTCTTTCACAAAGCTTCATGTTTGAGAATACTGGTCTAGCCTATTCATAAGGTGACTGAGCTAAGTTATTTTTTGCAGGTGCGAGAAAGTGTCCTAATACTAGTCAGCTGCATTCTGTGATGGAGAAAGAAGTTACATAAAGCATCTAACCATCCTGCTTGTGGAATCCCATGCCTTAAGATCCCTAAACTACAGACTAAGTGGTTTCAGAGGTATTTATATCCAGAATAGTGCATTAGAAGGCATAGTAACTGTTCACTGAAATTCAAGTTAAGATATCATCTGGTCAATTTTGGACTTCTTGTACTGGGACTTTATTAAAAAGAGAAAGATGTACCAGACAGACAGGGATAACTGACCCCTGTGGTCATGAACAAGTGAGGTGATGTACTAGAAAATGAGAGGAAAAAAATCTAAATAAGAACATTACTATTTGGATATATTTTATGGTGATCAAAAATGTATAAAATAAACTGACTAGAAGTCTACTTGTTCACTACCCATGGAGAGAGAAAGCTACTGTAAGGAATTATAACACTGTTCTGGACTGCTAGTAATGTTTATCAGTCAAGTAGCACACTTTAATTAACTTTGTGAAGATCATGTCATGCATTTATTATATATATGTGTATATATATTTCATAATTAAGTCCTTCCTGTACTTTATTTACCTGGTCTTCCTTAGTTGAATGCTAAAAAATTTTCTACACATAGTGGTTTCCTTCTTTTCCTATATAAATGCAATTCTTCCACAAACTTGTCATAAGATGTTATTTTTAAATTGTACCATATCTCTGAACACTGCATTCCCAGCAGTGTATTTAAACAGCAGGACAGTATTCCACTGGTTTATAGTACCATAGCATATTCTGATTAAGGACTCTTCCCCCACCAGAATCCACTTTTATAAAAAAGTAATGCAGCTAGGCCATTTGAACCTACGTGCAGGATAATATTACAGAATTAATATGGCTGAATTGAAGAACTAATTCATCTCTATATAAAAGGTCCTTAAGCTTCATATAGTACTTTCCTTTTCTGATTGAGTAAGTACCAGAGTGTCAGCACAACACAGAAATTTTGGATGTTCAAATTATTAAATTTATCAGAAAATTTTGTTGAAATCAGAAGACTCCAATGTCTATTTTCATTTATTTTTTCCATTGTAACTGTATATTTTGAAATTATTGTTTTTTGTTTAATTTTGAGACACTTTGTATCAATATCAAATATTATATTATGAATATGAAATTTGTCAATGTATATATTTGATGTACTTAATATTAAATTTAATACTGAATGGTGTATATAAAAATGTTCTACTAAAGTGTGGCAGAGAGTTTCTAACACTAACATTGCAGAACATGAAATCTAGTGCTATTTTAAGAATTCCAGGCAAAGCAATCTATCTCTAAAGCAACTTTCTGAATTGACAGAAGGATAATGCATTTTCTCATGTGATTACACACACTGAGACTCACCAGAGTGCCTGTGCTGAGCAGAGTAACAAGACCAATGAAACACTTGAACCAACTGTTCTCTACTATTTTGCAGCAGGTCTTCTTTATGTTCTGCCAAATCTTTCCTTTCCTAGGCACTCGACTGATTTGACAAGCTGAAGAGCTTCGTCCATACTCTGCCAAGAGTAAAACAATTAGAAACAAAAATCCTGAAAAGTCATGAAAAACAAACAGCTCAAATTTTAGGAGCTTCATGGATGATTTGTTTTCTCATTCTGATTTACATGCATTTGACTTTTCAGCACTGCTGAGGGCTCTTCTATCACTGATGGAAAAAAAAGAAGAGGTTACCTTGTAACCTTGGAAGAGGGGGAAGGAAGCTGCAGAGGGCAGGCCTAAGTTAGAGTAGCTTTCACTCTACAGAGAACAGAACTGATGAGGGGAGAGCTAAGTCCTCATTGCTACCCAAACATGTTCACACACACAGGAAAGCTTGCCAACATGACAGTTGGATACAATGCTTAAAAGTTCATGCTCTGAAAGTTCAATGCTTAAAAGTTCATGCACTTGATATGACAAGGGTTATGGGTTTAAGGAGCAGTTGTTTATGTAAGCAAGTGTAATATTTAACCAACAAAATTTCTGTGAAGCTAATTCTTATGTAGCACGCAAATGGGACATTTAAATGAGACAATACAAGGAAGCAGCCTGAAACACAGGCTACTTTGTGTGTTGAATGTATTTGGGTGTTGGAGCTCTGCCTTATAGTCCAGGATAGTTATGATAGTTATAACAAGGAAAATCTGAAGCTTCATCAGGGAATAATTGCAATGAGGAAAAATAAATAAACGGATGTTGGTGGTGTTTAAAGAAAAAAATTCATTTTAGTATCTTCTTGGTGTCAAATTACATTTCTTTAATAAAACAGAACATATTTACATCTTTATCTTAGGTGATAAATGTCCTAGAACTTAAGATGCTAAAATATCCTTATCTATATGTGCACATATGCCCTAATACCATAATGCTTATTATGTGTGCCCTTAGATAGGACTCCTACAGTAAATCACACCCATCCATAGCCATGGACTATTGCAGAAGAGGGGGCAGAAAGATTATAAAAGCCAGGGCTGGGTCTGGCCTATGAACATAAGGAAGTAGAGGCTTTCAAGTCACTAGAAGTTGCTCATGTGAACTTGTGGCAATGGTGGCTTTGAGCACAAGACTCATGCTGCTTCAACCAGACAAGGGCTCAGAGTGGAGCTAGGGAAATGACGGCAGCTCTGTCCTAGCCTGGGAACTGTTGGAGACTGGTGACTGCTGGATGATAGATAATAGACCTTCTTCAATATTTCTGTCTAGGCTGACTAGACTCCAGTGGATGAACTTGCATGAAATACTTCTGGGTACAAATGCTTGATGGGATGACTTAACATGTATGGTGGAATGCATGAGGTCTGGTGGGCATACGGATGGGGCAGGGGGTCTACATTTGATTAAGAACTGTTGTATGAAGTGAACAAAAGTTGAACAAAATATCTTTAGAGATTAAAAGTAAATACTGAATTTTTTAGGTTAAGAGAAACAGTTTAAATGAAATTATCTAAGAAACTTTTACTTACCATTTTTATGATGTTTTGGTCTGTCATGTGCATAGACTATTTCTTCTTCGGACGTAGCAATATCAACTGTACTACATTCAGATGAACTAGATTGTTTCATTTTCTAGAAAAAAAATAGTCCTTGAAAAGCTTGTAGACCGAATTAAACTTGAATACTGCAGCTGAAGTTTATTTCATTTTCAGAAACAAGAATGTTGTACAGGAAGAATATTAAGGAGGTATTAGAATTGATGCTGAAAGATGTGTAAGGGGAAGTTTGTTTCTTTGAAAATTAGTTTGAAATACTGAAGTGAAGTAACATTACATTAAAATTAACATTTCATTAAAGGACTTTGTTCATAATTTGTAAAAATAACATAATTGGGTTTTTGATTGTTTCAGGTTTTGCACAAGGGCCAAACATGCTATTTTAATTAGCATCAAAATAAGCCATTCTTTGATACTAAGGAAGTGAAGACACTGAAGCATCTCAATTTTACTGTAAAATCCAGCGTAGTGATTTTTGTGCTCATCTTCAACATGGAATAGCTGTGCAGTTTTCATGACAGGAAAAGCGGGAAAGGCACAGTGAATAGGGCCCGGACAGAAATAGTCAAATGGATGCGCCCTATGGGAAGAGCCCAGAGGAAGACTGAAGCTAAAGACTGCTGTGTCAGAGTGATTGCTGCTTTCTGCATGTGGCAATTCTCAGATGCTTCATTTTACCTTATTTAGATATGAAGTCAAACACACCATCCTTTAATATTCGAGATACTACAGTCAAGGAATCTAAGCAATACTTTCTAGTTAAAATCAATGTAAGTATATTGGAACATTTATTTACTAAAAAGTAGCAATTACTTAGAGTGAAAGAAGGGATCTATCAGTATTTTGTCATACTTCTTGATATTGTACATAATCAGTATAGAAGAAATATGTCACAAAGCTTTGTTTTGCTTTAGTTTTCACATGGCCAGTTGCAATCTCAGTCAAAAGGTTATGATCACACAAAGAAACACAGTAGAGAGACAGATACTACTTAGATAAACTGATAATTTTATCATTTAACAACTCTTCATAGTTTTTGATTAAATAAAATCAATACCAATGTCTTTGTTTGGAGGTAGACAATGGGCAAAGGGAAAATAACATCTGTGGACTCAATTGTTTAATGTATATACCTGATATTTATATTTCTGTTTATTAAGCACATATACAGAAGCTATTATTATTTGATTTTTCAATAGCTTTGCTTTGTTTGGGTACAAATAGATCAAGGTGCAAGCTATAAATCATTTATTTTGGTAGATTGTTAAAGGTTATAAAAATGTGATTCTGCTATAGCACTATACTATAATAAAAGAGTCTCATGAGTTGGTATATAATTTTCTTCTGCTCTTTTGCTGTTTTGGACAGGCTCTCCCTGTAGCCCCAGCAGGCCTCGAATGCAGTATATAGACCCAGACAGCCTCAGTTTCACAGATATTCATTTGCCTCTGCTTCCTGATTACTGAGACTAAAGGTATGTACCACCAAACATGGCTTACTTCACTCTTTTTAATAATATGTACAAATGCACACATATTTCAATAGAAGGATATATATATGTACAAATCAAAACCAAATGCTATATCTCTTAATTAGGTGACATGTATTTTTCATGTTTCATTCTTTGAGTTTCTTGGGTCAAATTATATTAAATATTCATTGATTACATAGTTTAAAAAATGCCTAATTAAATGTATAACTAAACATAAATAAATGAATAAATCTGTGTGATATTAACTAATTGACTCAAGGGCCAAAGAATCATACAACATCAATGACAGGTTCCAATATTTAAAGTTATGTTGCATTATAATCTTATTGCTTATTTTGTACTTGAGACTTTCTAAGGAAATTGTCAAGGGAAGTTTCCAGGGACTCTCCAGTGGGATGTACTATGGTAAGTAGTTTTATCAAGAGATGTATGGAAGTGAAAATCTCAAGGGAAGATAGAGAAGTGTGATGGGTAAGAGATCCCCATCTTCTTGTAATGGTATTAATAAGATTAAATAAAGACAACAACATTGATTGCACAGGCTAAGAACAAAAATGTTGCTATAAGTACAACAAAGATGCCCCTGAGCGAGGGTTGAAGGGACAAAGATTAATCAGAAAAGAACTTTGTACTAGAAGGCAAATTTGAGAAGTTACTGTAGACAGCACCTGCCAAACCAAAGTTTGTTTTCCTTCAGGGCCTTGCAGTAACCTGGATGATTCCCCAGCATGACTCAAAGCAAGCTATATTGAAGTGCTTTCTGTGGGCATATTTTTTGTTTTCTATTAAACTACCCACCTGCTAAGCCATTATATTGCTTGCAAATGAAAACAATGCAACCTTTTAAAATAGAATATGTATTTTGGATGCTAAATGAACAGCATCTAGCATTTTCAAAAACGTGCTTGTTTGTAGAAGCAAAAGTTTATAAATCTACCAAACACTGAATATCAAACTAGTGTTTTTTTCACTCTTTTAATCCAACTCTATCATATATTTTATATGCTGCATGAATGGAAGAGAACTTCAGTTTTAGCAATTAAGAAAGCATCCTGTCTTCTTCTAATCCAGTCTCACATTTTGAAGACGATAAAGTTCAGGAAAATTGAGACACAGCCAAACACACATATTAATTTTATACTCTTAGGTTTCCTTAGAGTTTTATATAATCTCAACTCACCTTGCTTAGTAATTTATAGAATTTCACAATTATATCATCTAATGTTCCCAGAGTGATCACTCTGTCCTTAGCATTTTCTTTGTACTATTGGGATAATTTCTCTTACTTCCTCTCTCCAAAGAAATAGAACTTTATCCTCATTTTCAGATAAAGAAACTTCAGCTTAGAAATGTAAATAATCTAATCATGAACATGAACTTCAATAGTCAAGAAAATGGAGAGAGGATTGAATGTGCACTGTAACTTTGTAAATCTAAACTTGGTTTATTCTTTTATGAACAAAAATATCAATCAAAACACCTTACCTCTTTGCTGTTTCCATCCACTGACTTGCTCTGAGTCTTGTTATCCTGGTTTTCTATATCAGGTTCTCCAGAGGCAATTGGTACAGTTCTGGAGACACTGGGACTAGGGATTAATGACTGGCTCTCAGTTTCAGTAACTGGGGATTTTTCTGTGCCACTGTTTTTTTCCTTATCCTGGAGGAAATCTTGGTAGTCACTCAATTCAGAGAGAGTGTGACCAGAGACATTCTCTTTAACGTATGTGCCATTTACTTGGTCTGATGTTTCCTTTGGAATAGTTTGCTCTTTGCACAGTATTTTAAGAAGCATATAATTTAATCCTTTCCTGATCCTGGCCACTGCAAGCCGAGTGTTTTTGGCCTCATTGTTCTCTTCGTCTGTTGCATCATCATTTGAACTGAATGAGCTCACCAATGCCACAAAGAGGTAAAGTATCTGAAAAAAAGCAAACTGATGCTAAACACATCTCACTTTGGTTTTCCTTTTATATGTTAAAAAACAGCTTCTAAAAATTCTGATCTGAGATTTGAAAACTAAACACATGAATTAAGCTGCTGGCAGTTTTTATTCACCAAGTGTCAGACGCTGCTAGTAGATTATGAATCTGTATTTTGTTGTGTGTTTGTGTGTGTGTGTGTGTGTGTGTGTGTGTTTATAGGAACTGAACACTCCACCTTACCTTACATACGCCAGCAGGCACTTTGTCACTCAGTCCCCACCTCTCCCCTCTCCTGGAACAAATATTAGGTTCACAGCATCCTACACAAGGTTCACAGCTGAAAAGGCCAAGGCTTGAAGATTCAAGTATCAAAGGTCACTCATGTCTCTTTTCCCAAAATTTATTCTATCCTGGAGTCAGGTGAGGAAGTGAGCACTAACTTTGAAATGGTTAGTATTACACATGTTCACATACCAGGCAAGCACAGTAGTAACTAATGGCTATGAGAAGGTGCTTTTCACTTCAGTCTAATGCTCGAAAGACACACAAAGACTCTGCAAAGCAGGAGTGAAGGCCCAGGGAACCATCTCTGGTACTAAGCTCTGCATCACAGATTTTAAGCCAGGTAAACACAGGTACTATATAAATTATTTCCTCATAATAAATTGAAAAAGACAAGTTATAGAAGAATCATTCTATGTAAATTCTTTTCAAGACAACAATATTTTGGCCTTATGGATGCTGAGAAAGATAATCAAGGCAGACAATCATATTTTAGTGTGGTTCATAAATGTAAATGGAGAATACTTTTAGATTATTGTTGTGAAAATGGATAATTATTACTCTGAGAAACTTAAATAATTTGAGCATTTTACCAGTATAGACATTTCTCTCCTCTAAAGATACTTAAAATTTAGAATATTTGATTGAACAGTTTTAATATTATATTATGTGTATGTGTGACTGTATGCGCACATGAGTGCAAGTGTCCATGGATGCCAGATGTGTCAGATATTCCTTCATCTGAAACTATAGGAGGTTGTGAGACACCTGATGTGAGTTCTAGGAATGGAACTTGTATCCTGTGCAAGAGCAGTATGTCCTTGTTACCACTGTCATCTCTACTGCCCATTGATTTCATCTTAAACACCATAAAGAGAAAGTTCAAATTGCATACATTATGCTTAACAATATATATTACAAGCTTAATTTTATGTATATTTTTGCTACTTTATGCTACATGTGTTTGTGAGTTCTTCATGTGTTGGGACAGATTTTAAAAATAATTTTACCAACCATTAATATTTATATAAGATATAGTTGTCTCTTTTTCATCATTTGTTTAAGTATTAGGCACAATGAAAATAAGAACAGTTACTAGGTCAAATTCTAGGTCAGCTGGGGCTACAGGGAGGCCCTGTCTCAAAACAAAACAAAACAAAAAACCCAAAACAAATTAGCTGCTAAGTATTTGTAGGCATTTTTATTTTAATGCCTTCTGATTGTAGTTTAACATTTAATTTTGGAAACACACACACACACATATTGGATAATGTGATGATCTATTTTATTAGGTTTCCTATTTCTTCCTTATCCTGTATCTGTCCCTTAGTTTTGCTTGTGCAGCCACAAGCAGATGCTGCAACGGGGTGGCAATTGTGAACATTGTAGGAATGCCTGGTCGGATACAGTGTATGCAAGGATTAAAAATATACAAATAATATTAAATAAATTAGCTAAAATCTATACATATGTTCTTGAAATTGTTACAGTTTTAAGAATTGTAGCAGACATCCATGTGTACACATAGGGGACTAGAGGATTTCATTAAAATGCAGAAACATTACAAAGTCTGCATTGTTTTATTAATTCTCTCATTACATATAGTCAGATTTAAAGAGGCTGAAAATTAGGCACAGTTACTTACTTAGTAAGTGACACAGCTTGAATTTGAATTTATGATTAGTTGGAGCTGAAGTCTCTGTTTTCCACAACTTGATAGGACATGGAACTATTTTATAATTACTTTAAACAGATTTTTGCATATTTTTTAAAATGCCACATATCTCACAATCACTATGTAACTTTATTATGGAAATGTAATAAGATAAATTCTGAAATGAAGAATATCTTCCTTTTACCAATACACATTGGAAACAGGGAAGACAGAAAGTTAAAAACCTCACAAATTTTCTGCTTTAATTTTGCTCTTTGTTCTTCACCAGAGTCACTACCACAGTATCCCACAGTGGATGGCTGTTGAGAATATTTTAAAAGATTTATGGAAACCAGAGGCGTGATGCCCAAGCACTGGAAATGGAAGCTGGATACTGATCCTGGCCTGGCGATATGGAGAAGAATCAATCACGGCCCCTTCTTTTGTGGAGCTAACAATTTAATGAAGAACTGAACCCAGTGCCAGTGTGATAAATGCACAACTGTCTGTTCCCCATGCATGGAAGCAATGAGGAAGGGTAAGGATAAAATCAATCTAATCTGTGTCTGTACCTTTATTTACTTTCAGGCCTTTTAAGATAATTTCTCTTCACAACATACGAGATAAAAGAAAATATTGAGTCCTTTCTACTTTGTAAGAAATACTTTATAAATTTTTACAAGTCATACCATTTTTTTAGAAGCACTAGGGCTCCTGATTCAGGTTACCTAACACCAGTTCCATTATTAGGAAATTCAAAAGTAGAAGCTTTCTTACTTAGATATTGCAAAAATCGTAAAGCCCATTGGTTTATAGTCATTGCTACACCATTCAGTCAAGTGTGAGTTATAAACATTCTGATGATCAAGCTATTCCCACCTATCAATAACATCAGAATGAGGGCAAGAGCATCCATTAATAATTCCCCAGGTAATGCAGTGTGCAGACATGTTTGGTAACTAGCACGACGTTTAGATGCTTCTTAAAATGGAATGGACAAATAAATCATTTGGGAATGGATGTGCTTTCAATGTTTGCATACTATGGGAGTCTTCAGGTCTAATCTTCCACATGATACCAATGCTACTTTGGACGTTAAGATTTTATAGCAAGTACTAGCCAACAGAAATATGATGAAAAATCATATACATAATTATAAAGTATATGCAAAATCTTTTTACTATTGAATTTAATTAAACTACCTGTGCTAAAACAGAAGCACAATTTGAAATGTATTCAATATAAAATTATTAATACATACATTCTTGGCAGTAAAACCTTCAAATCCAGTATGTATTTTACAGTTACTTAACATTTCAGATTGGGCCAGGTATTATCAGCATTTCAACTGGATCCAATTAATTCACAATATACAAGACTATTATGCCAGTTTTTATAATGAAAATATGTAATACTTACCAATAAATTTCCAATTAAAATTACCATTATATAAAATGAAATACACCAGGACTGTCTCGCGACTTCCATGCAGTCCCACAGGGTCTCTATCCACTCTCCGCAGAGAATCCGGAACACGATCAAGAAGGAGTGGAAGAAATCATTCATGTGCCAACGCGGGAGCGTGCAGTCCTGGTCTATGCGGCAGACACAGTCTTTGTAATTTTGGCCAAACAGATTCATGCCAAACACAGCAGAAAAGTAGACAAATACGAACAGTAGAATGACCAAGTGTTTGAGGGCTACCAATGTGTTACCAAGGGTCCGCATCAGAATCTCAAATGGGGGCACATATTTCCCCAATTTAATAACCCTCAACTAATAGATTGATGCAAAAAAGAAGAAAAAACACAACAAAAGATTAGTATTTATTATAATGTACTA
The DNA here is from genome assembly GCA_035773235.1 of Eospalax fontanierii. NCBI lineage: Eukaryota > Metazoa > Chordata > Mammalia > Rodentia > Spalacidae > Eospalax > Eospalax fontanierii. The sequence continues at coordinate 64,786,118 of CM069530.1, read as the reverse complement.
TTTATTATAATGAACACTTAAATAATTTACTTGTTTTATAATTACTTGCAGGTAAATAGCCTTTAAAGTAATATTATTTTAAACATTATTAATTCAAACCAGTTAATATTTATCACATATATTGCATACAATATTAATACATGTATTCATAAGGCATTTTATAAATTTTTCATTTTATATACAAAATCTATGCTTATATTCTTTTAAATATTTTATGTATCAAATTTCTGTAAGTTTGTTTTCAACTATATTCAAAGGAGGGAGCATGACTGAGTGAGAAGAACACTCAAGAAGGAGTTCAATGACTTGGTGTTGAATAGCTGTTAGGATAACTGCTTCACATTCACTGTCTTTTTAAATTTTCTAAGGGGTAGACACACACCCATGTCCATTTGTGGATCACAGGTTACATTCTACAGGTCTTCAATAAGAAAAGAGAAATACTCATATCTTCTTGTCCTGCCTGTCAACCCCTAGTCAACAGTAGACTCTTATTATTGGTATGAACTTGTGTTTGACTATCTGGTAGGTCAAGTATCTATTAATTGTTCTTGTTCATCATAGTATCTTCTATTTTTACCCACAATTTTACCCACAGAAAAACTTTCAAGATCTACTGAATTTCACTGAATATCCTAGCTTTTGCATTTTAAGATGATATGTCAACATTTCAGGTTTAGTCTAAATATTCCTATTTTTGTAGGCAAACATGAACAAAGTACAAAGGTATATATGTATGAAAATACCATAAGAAAGCACATTATTTTGTATACTGACTAAAAGATTATAAAAAAATATTCCCTTTCTTGTCACTGGATCTTTAAATTTTTGAAATTGTATTGCATATTTGGTCACTATATCAGCATCACTCTTAACTGGCAGTCATCTGAGACATACGCATAATTTTAGTATGTATTGTGCTTTTCCAACTTTTACTAGTATCTTTCCTACTTTCTGGGCTGAAGATATTACATTTATCCATGTATAGTTTAATCACCTTAGGTTCAGTCCATTATTAACTTTTAAGACACTTAATATTATCTTTCAGCATGCATTCTTCACTTTCCAGTCTTGTTTCATCCTTAAGTTTGATGACTACATCTTGTATATTTTTCTATTATGCATTAGAAATACTGCTGGCTGAAACTCTAAGAAGGGTTCTGCCAAGAGGCAGCCTTTCAGAAAGTAATCATTAAGATAAGAGAAATCAGCTTAATTGTTCTTGATTCCTGCTGCATTCTTTCAACGTGTCACAAGACCAGAATGTCACAATATATTACCTACCAAATGTTTAACATTTTCATGAATACCATTCCAACACCATAATGTCTTTCCTTAATTTTCTGACTGGCATCAGTTCCCTGACTTTATTGATCAAATTTTCACTAGTTTTCCTGGACTTTAAAAATACACTTTCTGACTTATATTTAGAAATGTTTACCTGATTCCAGTTACTCCATATTTTGCTATTCCATTTCAAAGACCCTTTACTATTGTGCTTTATGGAACAGTTATCCAGCATTGCTTCCTATAAATTCATTCAAAATTTGATGGTATTCTGCATTATTTACTTAAATATCTGGCTGTTCTTTTTGTTCACATATATCATTGTCCATGGTACTGGAGAGTGCATATTTTTGCTAAGCTATTTGCATGAACTGTACTGCCAGTGGTCTAGTGAGGACTTTTCATGTTCCAATTCAAAATTTTAAATCTAGAAAAAAGTGATCAACTTTTTATAAAGTAAAACATAGGTCTTGACTTCTACTTACCATCCTGAAGAGCCGAAAAAGAGCTAGTCCTTCAGTATTTGCTAGGAATATTTCTGCTAATCCAAGAAACACAATTACACTGTCAAAAACGTTCCACCCTCGTTGGAAATACCAATAGGGATGCATAGCAATTATTTTCAAAATCATCTCTGCTGTAAAAATCCCAAGAAAAATCTAAATAGAAACAAAACACATGGATGAGAATGATTCCCACAGCTGAATGAGAATCCTCACACACCAAAATGTTACAGACTGGGAACCTCTCACCTTCACGTTTGTCACAGCAATATTCAGGATTTGTTTGGTACTGGAGTTACCCATTTTGTTTTGCTTTCTATGCCAGACCCTACTGTATGGAATATGCTTATTTAATGAAAGCCATTCTTTTAAATTTACTTTTTACTTAAAAAAATATTTTAATTGGATTAAAATATTTTTACACAGAACATCTCAATCCATCTTAGTCATCTTTATACCCTGTTCTCCACTGGCACACTCCAAAAGCCCCCCAACTAAAATCCATACCTTCTTTCATCTGTGTTAAGGTCTACTGTGTCAAGTTTGTGTCCTCAAATGAGCTCAGTACAGGTTCATCCACTGAGGTCTGTTCAGCCTACCCAGAGTCCCTTGCTTTAGGAAGACTATTTCATTCTCACCCAACAATAATTAGTTGCCAATATTTGTAAAGCATATGTTGCTACCCATTTCTCCAGTTCCACGCTGTTTTTTCTTGTCTGCTTGAGTTTTCATGAGTCTCGCACATGCTGAAACACTTGCTATCGGTTCATATGAGCAGGCTCCCAGGAGCTTGTAGGATTCTATTTCCATATGGTCATTGCATCTACTCACTGGCTCTTACAATCTTTCTGCTCGCTCTTCTGCAATGGTCTTTGATTAATGGGTTAATTAAACTTAATATAAGAGTCATCCAGGGACCCACACTCTGCAGATTCTTAATCTATGTGATTTAGCCTTTTGTGATCTTTTGTGTTACTGGCCCTTTGTTGCATGAGGGACCTTCCTTAACGAGAATTGAGAGAATCATTATTAGAAAATATATAACAAAATGAAAAGTAGATTCCAAGAAAAATAATGGCAGTATATTATCAGTAAATCCAACAAATCAGTGCCCAGTTCCTGATGTACTATTAGTCAATGGAATCAAAGAAGCCCAACTGTCACAATCACTGCACAAAACAGGCAACACTTATGGACTCATGGTATACAGAAATGACTTCAATATGCAGAAAATTGAATTCACACATCCATTATGAAAAAAAAAACAGACAAAAACTATGGTATTTATTTTGCAAGTTACCCTTTCTTATTTTTCATTCTAAATATTATAGCAAATTCACACATACATTTGTTTACATATGTACATGTATAAATTATAGACTAGGCACTGTGTCTGAGGGAAAACATGCGTGTTTTTCCATTTTGATTTTGAATGGCTTCCCAAAATATTTTATATTCTAGATCCATTCATTTTGCTGTGCTTTTTTACTTTCATTTTTCATTAGTGTTGATTATTTCATTATACAGATATTCATTATTCATTCATCTATTGATGGACAACTAAATTTGATCAATTTCATTGCTATAGTGAATAGAGCAGTAATAAATATGGTGGGTTACATATATTTTTATGCTAAAATATGAATTTCTCTGGGTAAAAAACCATGAGTAAGATAGCTGATTTATATGGTAGCTCTATTTTTAATACTTCAGGGAACCTTCCAAATTATTTCTAAAATATCTGCACTAATTTGCATTCCCACCAGTAGTGAATAAAGGGATATCTTTCACCACATTCTTCCCAACATTTGTTCTTCATTTTGTGATAACAGCCATTGTGATCAGAGTAAGTAGTTTTAATTTGCATTTCTCTGATGACTAGGTATGTGGAACACTTCCTAAATACCAGGCAGGAAAAGCAACTGTTCATCATTGTTGATTCTTATAATATATTAGATTTCTTCCCCACATTTTCACATGACACTGAAAAAAGCTTTCTTTCAGGATGCTATAAATTTCACTGGGTAACCTAGTTTTTCCACTACTCCAGGACTGGAAGAATGAATATTATGAAAATGGAAATATTGCCAAAATTAATCTACAGATTTAATGTAATACTACCAAAATCCCAATGTCCTATTTCACAGAAACAGAGAAAAGCAATCCAATAATTCTAAAAGAAACAAAAAAGACAACCCTATGGTGCATGAACACAACTGATGGCATCCCAATACCTCATCTCTATTACAGTGCAGAGCTTTATGGACAAAGACGGCTTGGTAGTGGCATAAAAACAGACAGGTAGACCAGTGGGACAGAAAAGAGTACCTGGAAGTCAACCAGCAAAGCTGTGTCCACCTAGTAGCTGATAAAGGAAACAAAAATATACATTGATTAACAAAGTAGTCTATTTTTAAAAAATGGGCTTGGCAAAACTGAATTTCTACCTACAGAAGTAGGAAATTGGACTTACAGCTTTTACACTGCATAAAAATCAAGTCAAAATAGATCAGAATCCTCAACTTAAAACCTAACACTCTGAAATTTCTAGATGAAAAATACAGGAAATACTTTTCATGTCAGAGTAGGAACTAAATTTATGAGTAGAAAACCAATATCACAGGAATTAGCCCCAAGTACCAAGAAATGGGACTATATGAAAGAAGAAACTGAACCCAAACCCAACAGATGAAAAGAAAATCAGAGCAGAAATCAATGAAATAGAAAGAAAACAATACAAAAAAATGAATGAATCTAAGAGCTCATTCTTTGAAAAGATTAACCACATAGATAGACAAATAGCCCAGTTAGCCAAAAGAAAGAGCAAATCAAAATCATCAACATAGGAGACAGAAGGGGAAATATAACAACAGACACCAAAAAGATCCAGAGCATTATAAGGGGATACTTAAAAACCTATACTTTATTATACTTTATTATTTTAGAAAATAGATGGACAACAGTCCAAATTCAATGCTCCACTAAAGTTAAACCAAGAGGAGATCAACAGTTTAAAGGACAAATAACAAATATGGAAATCAAACAGTAATACAATGTATCCCAACTAGGCTCAAATGGATTCCCAGGAGAATTATACAAGACCTTCAAAGAAGATCTACAACCAAGATTATTTGAATTATTAATTTATTTGAAAAGATAAAGTCAGAGGAAGAAATACCAAACTTCTTCTGTGAATACAATATTACTCTAATACTCAAACCAGATAATGACACAACAAAAAAGATCACAGGAACATATCCCTAATGAATATATATGCAAACATTTTTGTAGAAAATAATCACAAACTGTATACAGTCATACATCAAAAAGACCACCCACCAAGATAAAGTCGGTAAATTATATAAATGAGCATAAAGACAAAAAATTATATTATCATCTCAATAGATTCAGAAAAGTTCTTTGACAAAATCAAATATGTATTTATGATCAAAGTCCTAGGGACAATTATACTGGAGAGAACATACCACAACATATTTAAAACTGTATACAATAAACCCATGGCCAACATCATTCTAAATGGAGAAAACCATGAAGCATTCCTATTAATATTAGGAATCCACAAGGCTGTCCACTATCCTTACTCCTTTTCAGTACAGTGCTTGACACTCTTGCTAGAGCAGTAAGACAAAAGGAAAAAAAATTAAAGAGATACAAATTTAAAAAGGAGAAATAAAATATCCATGTTTAAAGATATATTATATATGAGGTCCCCAAATTTCACCAGAAATTTCCTAGAAATAATACCTTTAGCAAAGTGACAGTGACTTAGTTTGCCTTCAATTGCTGTGACAAAACACACTGACCAATACCAACTTGAGAAGGAAAGGGTTTATTTGGCTTACATCTCCTGGGCCACAGCTCATCTCTAAGGGACCATAAGACAGGAATTCAAGGCAAGAACTTAGAAACAGGAGCTGAAGCACAGGCTATGGAGGAACACTGTTTACTGGCCTGCTCTCCTGGCCCATACTCAGCCTACTTTCTTATACAATATAAGATAACCTTCCCAGTGGTGTCATCACTCACAATGGGCTGGGCCTTCTCACATCACATAACAATCAAGAAAATGTCTCAAGTCATGGCCATAGGCCAGTCCAATGGAGGAAGTTCCACAATTGAGGCTCTCTCCACCCAGGTGTGTCAACTTGACAGCTCCAGTTATCCAGCACAGATAGGATACAGAATCAATTTATAAAATCTGTATACCAATAAAAAGTCATCAGAGAAAGAATTTTTGAAAACACTTCCATTCACAATAGCCTCAAAAACATCTAAGAATAAACCTAACCAAAAATCTAGGAATAAACGTAACCTTTAAGTTGTCTACAATGAGAATGATAAATCTTTGAACTAAGAAACTGAGGAAGTCACAAGAAGATGGAAAGACCTCCTGTGCTCAATAAAATTATAGTCAAAATCCCTGTGATGTTCATAACAAAATTAATAAAAAGCCTTCCTAAAATTCATATGGAATCACAAAAGACCCAGAAGGCCAATTCAACCCTAAGCAAAAAGAGAAATACTGAACAGATAACCATGATAAGTCTCAAACTGTACTATATGACTATGATAATAAAACACCAGGATAATGGCACAAAACAGACATCTAGATAAATGGAAAAAAACAGAAGACACAAACATGAGTGCACAGTTTCAGCAACTTGATATTTGACAAGGATCCCAAGAACACACACTGTAGGTAAGACAGGATCTTCAGCTAATAGTGCTGGGAAAACTGGATCTCCACATATAGAATTAAATTAGATCTTGACCTATCACCCTTTAAAAATAGCCAACTCCAAATGGATCAATGACTCTCAAACTGCTAAAAGAATACCAGACAGTACCCTACAAAATATAGGTACAGGAAAGAACTTTCTAAATCAGACATTAGTTGCTCTAGAATTTAGTTTAATAATGGACAAATGGCAAAGTAAACAATCAATTGAGTGAAAATAAAGTGCACAAAATGGGAGAAAATCTTCACCAGCTACACATCTGACAGAGGATTAATGCCTAGAATACACAAAGAATCCCCCAAAACAAGAATCAAGACAACAAATGACTCTATTAAAAGTTGAGTTATGGATTTAAACAGAAAGTTCTCAAAAGAAGAAACAAAAATGGCTAAGAAAAACGTTAAAAAGTGTTCAGCATCCCTAATAATTAGGGAAATGAAAATCAAAACCTTTTTATCATTTCAGGTTATTCCAGTCAGAATGATTATGATCAAGAGAACAAATGATACCAAATGCCAGTGAGGGTACAGGGAGAAAGAACCCTCATTCACTGCTGGGGTGATAGCAAAGTGGTGCAACCATTGTGCAAATAAGTGTGGAAAACTCTTTAAAAAACTAAAAATGAATCTACAGTATGAGCCTGTTCTACCACTCCTTGGCATTTTCCCTAATGAGTCTCCCTACAGCAGAGACACTTGTGCATCCATGTTTACTGCTGCTCTTTTGACAGTAGCTAAGAAGTGGAAACAATCTAAATCTTCCTCAGCTGTCATATGGATAATGAAAATGTGGTACATTTACACAATGGATTTATCCTCGGTGGTAAAGAAAGAAGGAATCATGAAATTTGCAAGTAAATGGCTGGTACTAGAAATTGTTATACAAACCGAAGCAACATAGACAGAAAAAGAAGAGACATATGTTCTTGTTTGTGGATCTTAGCTCCAAATTCTTAGATGTGAATATATATATATATATATATATATATATATATATATATATATATATATGTGAGAGAGAGATGGCTACTAGGAGGCAGGTGTTATCCAAGGGAAAACAGGGAAAATGGTGGTACTATAACTGTGGAGGGGAGAGGGAGAGAGGGAGTGTCATGGGGGGACGGGGAGAGAAAAATAATGCTTACGTGTATTAGTTCAAAAGCCTAATGAAAAAACTCTACACAGTGTATCTGTAGAGTTGAAGACTATATAATAAGAAATGCAGTGCCAGACAGGAGAAACTTCCAATTGAGTTGTTGGCCAGGCTGGTCCATGAGACTTCCCAAATAGCACAGGCTATTTCTACTGCCCCTGATTGCTGAAGATAGCATATACTTCAGATATAGGACTTGAAGCAATGGAGCTGAAAATGACCTGGAAATCTCCTCCATGAAGATTAATTCTCAGAACATCAGAGGATACTATGCAAGCTACCGGGAGAGAAAACCAATCAATAGTCCAACCCAGCTGTAAAACGTATTATCCACAACAATGACCAGTTCAGCAAACTATTTCTATTGGTGTTGTGGCACTTTGGTCTTGGTGTAATCAGCAGCTGTCTAATTGTACTTAAGGCCCACTCAGTGGGAGGGAACTCATGTGTGGAACTGTAAACATGGCCAAATACACCTGGCTGGAGAAGTCATAGATCCTTCAGAAAAAGCTGTTTTTCACATCCCTAGACAAATGTAATTTCTTACTGCATTCTAAATATGTATCCATATGTTTACAGACAAGAGCACCTCTCACCACTCATCAAAGAAAGTTGTTTTTGCAACAATTGTTCAAATACAGAGAATAACTGTTTGTTAGATGCCCAGTCCTGAGTGACACATCTACAATGCAACCTTTAGATCCAAGGCTCAGGGAACATAGTAGAAGAAGAAGCAGAGAGAATAGTAATGCACTCTCAACTCTCACCAAGGAAGCTTCCTCATACAGCAGAGGTGATTAACACAGAAAGCCAAAATATAGTGAATAAGATATTGCAAAGTATTGGTCTCTGGATAGGACTCCCGTATTAAACCTTTGTCACCCATGCTCAGGGACCAATGTAGAAGAGGTGTCAGAAAGATTGTAAGTACAAGAGTGATAGATGACCACAAGGAGGCAGTGTTCTAGGCTTCTGGGAACTTGTTCATATAAACTTAGAGTAATGGTAGCAGCATGCACAAAATGCATGCAAACTCAAATCATACTAAACTTCAGCATTTAAGTGAGGAACTGGATAAGAAGCCTCAACCTTAGTTGACAAACTATTGACAACTTATCACTGCTGGATGAGAAAGAGTTTGTCTTCTTTAACACTAAATAAATTGATCAGACTCCAGTGAATGAAACCATACTGAGGGACATCTTGGGACACAAATTTGACTCGATATACCTTAACATCTGTGACATAATGAATGAAATTTGGAGGGGTATCTTGAGGGACAGATAGGGGAGCAGGTTTAAACATGAAGATTGTGTGTTGAGAAGAAAAAAGCGATAAATACTTTCATTTAGCGTCACTGCCAGGCAATAGGCTGGGATTCTGAATTCAAATGATAAAATTTTGAACTCCAGTTGTAAAGTAAAAACCGTTCATGAAAACAGTATTTAAAAGGTAGAGGCCAAAGCGAACATGATATGAACATAATTTCTTATCTAATAAGATAATCCATGTACACTGCAAGAGAACTGTATTATAAAATGAAATAACTTGGATAGCAATGAATAAATAAAAGCTGAAACTACCCATGATCATATACACTGAGAGTCTTACCAGGTTTCCAATGCTGAGGAGACATGTGGTCTCTGCTCTCATTGGAAAATGCTCCAGTGCCAAGAAACATATATTTAAAATAATACAGATGACCATGAAAAGATCAGTAAATGGATTTGTTATAACTCTATGGAAAAACTTGTTCAGTTTTAGCCAACATGGACAGCAATTCCAGATTAAGCAGGTCTTAGCAAACTTATGCCAACACAGTGGGCATTTCTTCCTGGATATTTTCAGTTCTGAAATGAAAAATTAGAAAAGCTTAGCATTAGAAAAAATAGTTTAAATTCTCACTGATAGACAGTTTTAAAATTTTTCCCTAAGTTCTTTTGTTTTTTTTTTTTTAGAATTTTGATTGAATTTTTGTGAATTTCATACAATGCATCTTGATCACAGGGAAGACCTCCTTCCCTATCTGCACCCTCTAATAACCACCCCCACACCAGATTTAATGAATTCTTACATATATGTTAAGGCTTATCGAGACACATTTGTGTCTGCAAGTGTCTCTCAATGCGAGTCCACTCGCTTGGTCATCCTATTTAAAGCCACTCACAAAAAAAACAAAACAAACAAACAAAAAAAACCCAAAAACTCTCCCTCTATCAGTAGTCTGGTTCAAATGGAGCTGCAAAATTTGACTTCTGACCTAGAATTAGCACGTGGAAATATTCTGTACTAATAGAAACAGGGCAACCACAATGCCCCTTACCTTGTTTATTTTTGTTGAGTTAGACAAAAGAAATAAAAAGGAGACAAATGATGTATTAGAAGAAAGATAAAATTTCTCAGAAAAATAAGGATAGGTGAGAACATTATATTTTTAAATTTCTACATTTATATGCAATGTAATATAATGACTTCTTAATAGTCTATGACAAAGAAATACTAGTTCAATGTAAAAGAAAAAAAGATGAGCCTAAAACAGAATTAATATTATACAGGTAAACTTTGAAGAACATGGACATAGAACAACGAACCCTGTGCAATAAAAATCCAGATAGTTCTCTGTATTCCCAGTGACATTGACTTAAAGATTTGCTAACATAATGTGATTAATTAGTTAACCCGTAATTTACGTTTTATATGTATTTTGTGTGGTTAAGTTCCCACTGAAAGATACGCATACAATAATATACAAATGCACATGTATAGCTGAAGGCCAGATAACATAAAACATAGTGACATGCAGGAGAAATCTCCCTTTGAGTTACACAGGCTATTACAACAGCCCTTAATTGCTTCCCAGAACTTGAAGATAAGACTTTATTGATGAAGACAAGGCACACTTTGGGGACAGGATTTAGAGAAATTAAACTGGAAGTGACCTAGAAGCCTCCTCTCTGAAGCCTAGCTCTCATGGTATTAGAAGATACTATACAAGTTTCCAAGGGAGAAAAACCAATCAAAGGCTTCTACCCAGCTATGAAACCTAACAATGACTGGCCCAGTAGCTATTGTTATTGGTGCAGAAGTGGCACTTTTATCTTAGGGGTAATCAATAACTATTTAATTGAACTCAAAGCCTGCTCAATTGGAAGGAACTTATATATAGTACTATAAACATACACATGGCTACAGATGCCATAGATCCTAGAGAAAAACGTACTTCTGCCATATCCTCAGAAAAACCTAATTCCTTATTATATTCTAAATATACAACCTCATGTTTACAAAGAAATATACCTTTCTCCCTCATCAAATAAGCTTAATTTTGCAACAGGTGGGGACTATTATTAAAGAGTTCAAGAACTGGTCAAACTCTGAGAATAAGAGCTTTTGAGACAAACCGAAGTAATTCATCTTCAGTACAAACTTTATACATAGGATGAAATATCTCTTAGCTCTCACCAAAGAAGTTTCCTTATAAAGTAGATGATGATTAACACAAAAAACCCACAATTGGCCAATATGCAGAAAACAAGAAGCCACAGAGTGATTATCCCTGAATAAGAGACCTATTGCAAACCTCTGCCTTCCAAGGCTCAGGGATTATTGTGGAAGAAGAGACAGAAAGACTGTAAGAGCCAAAGGGGGTGGATGACCACATGGAAGCAGAATTTTCCATACAGCTGATCTGTTACTCATATGAACTCATAGCAATGGTGACAGCATGCACAAGTCCTATGCAAGCTCAAAGCAGACAAAACCCAAGCATAGACATGCAGAAGTTGGTAAGAAATCTAAACCTAACCTAAGGAACTTTTGGCAATTGATGACTATTGGGAGGGAGAAAGACAATGTCTTGCAGAGATGGCACTCTTGATCAGTCCAGTGGAAAGACCACACTGAAGGATATTTAGGAACACAAATAAGACTCTATAGGCCATATTTTATATATATATACGAATGTACATTTACCTGGGCAGGGGCCAGTTGGGGACCGGGGCAGATAGAGGAGAGAATCTAAATGCCATCAAACTATATTATATTAAAATCTCAAAAATTCAATAAAAATACATGTGAACCATGAGACCTCAATCCTTACTGTAATATGCAATTAACTGAAGAGACGAAATTCTCATGTGGAAGTGATTAACATTGTATGGGGTGGTCAGAAGTATTCAAAATGAGATCACTTATAACAGCAGAAAGAGGTAGCTACAAAATTACTGTGATATGTGCTACTGTATAGCTGTGGTTTAATTGGATATGTTTTCATTTGTATATTTCTCTCAACTGCAACTGCTACCACATTAGGTTTCTAAGTATTTCTTGATACCTTTTAATGGCACTTTCCAATGTTTAATAAACTTTACTTCTAAAATTTTTATGTATTGATCATCTTGATACTCTCATGTTATCATTTATGGTTTTACTATTCTCACTTAGATTCTGAAGAAAATGCAGAATTTTTGAGAGCAGATCTTTCAAATACTTCCTTAATTAATGAGTATTGAGTTTTTATCCTTACCTTTTTTATGTTTGAGGGTTGTCTCTTCTAGTATATCCAACGATGTGTTCATGGAGGTTGGTGATCTTTTTTTCATTTCTATTTGTGTAGTTTGGGTCTGAAAGACATTCAATAAGTTTAATTTACCTAGCCTCCACCACACCTCCAGTTATGCCAAGACTGTAACTGTAAGAAGGAATGGAAAGTTTTTAGAAATGCCTTCAGAACCCTTACCTGCATTGTAGCATCTGTCTTCCCGACTACAGGCTGCATTATTAGAGCTATTTCATAAAAATGCTAACACTTGAAGTTAATTCAATTTTATACTCTGAGCTGAACAATATGTCAAGTATAGATAAGTTAATGTTAGCAGTATTATTTATATTTGAAAAATAATTTAATAGAAATACATGATCATTATGAAATGTTCAATTGGCCAATATGTATAGAGCAATGAAGATATTTCCTCAACAATTACATCTCTTTACTTAAGACTATGTGAACTTTATAACACTGCCAATTATCTTAAGAAAATTAAAGTTATTTGGATGTATTATTAAATAAGTCATGGTGTATATGTATACGACCACATGTGCTCACATGTACTGGCACACATGTGCAGGTCCAAAGACAGCTTGCTAGATTCAGTTCTGTTTTTCTACCATGTGAGTCCCAGAGTTCAGTCATCAAGCTTGATGGTGTTTGGTTACATTTTTCTAACACGGTTAAAAGTATTCTTACGTTGGCTTTGAAGTAGATAGTTCACATCTATGCACTCATAAGAAGTGCCAAAGATGCCTCTAATAGTCACGTGTTGAAGTATATATTTAGACTTGAACTCTTTAAGAATTTGTTAGTAAGGAATGATGTTATTACATGATAGTGATTCCAAACTGCTTTATTCCCATTAGGAATGCAGAAAGAATGATATATATGTGACATATACATATATATATATATATATATATATATGGTTTATGGGAATGGGAACTACTGTTGCCCAACCTGGGAAAGAATCAGCAGTTGTGCCTTACCAATGGTCCAAGTTCAGTAAACATTGTGATTGGCAAATTCTACTATGGTACATCTAATGCTGCCAGACAGATATCAAGGAGATCATCACATTCATCTCACTACCAGAGAAGTCTCCTCAAATTTCATTACTGTGAAAGGCAGTTGAATTTAAAACCAACCATATTATATGCTGAGTTTCATCAGAAATGTGAGATTATGCAGTCCCGCAGAACTTCATTCCTTTAGCTTTTAATTAAGTTGAAAAGGTATACTAAAATTTAGTGTTATTGACTTAAAACACACATATTTAAGAAAATATTTTACCTGAATTGCAAGGTTACATAAAATTGAATTTACAACTTATATAAACATAAATTTCTAGTATACAATCTAATAGAAGTGAATTTTTTTCAAGCTAAGATCTGACAAGGATTTCCCAATTATTCATCTTTATTAAGATGCTTTCCAATATAATTCATAATATCTCAAGTGATCCTTAACAATACAAAAGCCACTTCTTCTGGAGTTGTTTCGGACAGTAACAGTACATTGGATTCTCATCAAAGATCAATTCAGTAAAGATAATTATCTATGTCAGAGAGGGAGGACTAGGGAGAATAACTAACACAGAACCTCAAAATAACCTAGTTATTTTGTTTTCATTCAGTAACATTAGTACTTCCCTAATATTATTAAATCTCATAATTTCTCATATTCAACTTTCTCTCATCACTTGTAAACATTATGTTATAGTTGATTAGTTCCAATCAAAAGACAACTAAGTATCACACATTGTACTTAGATGATAGGCATATTAATTGTCTTGAGATTAATTTAACTTTTCACAGGATTCATTTCTTAAAGACACTGGGGTACTTGTACTATACACATTAGTTACTTTTCTGTTGCTGTGGTAAAAGAACATGACCAAGGTAACTTAAAGAGAGAAGATTTTATTTTGGCTTATTGTTCTAGAAGGGTAAGAGTCCATTCTGATGGAGAAGGGGAGATACAAGACATCCAGAACAGAAAACTGAGTACTCACAACTTCAACAAGAAACGATGAGCAGAACAAGTAAATTGGAATTGGGACAAGGCCAAGAACTCTCAAAGACTGACTCTACTTTCCCCAGCAAGATCACACCTCCTAGGGGATGCTGAGAGATACTGGTCAACCAGCTAAGCCATCTGGAAGAAGCAAGACAGCAGAGCTCCCCACATAAGTCAAAACAAAACAAGCCACCGAGAAGAAAACACAGAGCAGCCCAACTGCCTAGAAGAAACAGAAACAGCCTAGCTGTGTGCAAGAGGCTATGACCAAATGACACGGTCTAACCCTTTGAGCTGCCTGCAGGTTGGTCAGTGTGCTCCAGGTTTCCTGTTTTGGGGAGCTGTCACCAGTGTTAGGGTGGGCTTTTGGGAATGCAGTTGTCTGAGTCATTTCTGCTCCTGTCGGTAACCCCTTTCTTATACTCCAGTAGAACTCAATGGTTCACCAAGTTGGGCTTTGGTGATATCCTTACTTTGATTTGCTATTGGTCCCCTCTCTAGGATGAGTACATGTCTACATATATTTCTCTAGAAATAATGTCACATATTATGTGCAGACATAAGACAGCAAGATTCTTTACCCAAATATCCCAGTTTCTGTTTAAGACCTTGCTTCCCTCTCCTTCTGGAACATCTTGACCTGGGTCTCTATTAGAATAGTCCATTAAGCTATGCTTGGAGTATTCAGTTGCTTTCTTTTCCAAAGTCTTACACATTTCTACACAAAACATGTGTAGGTCGTGTGCTTTACAGCAACAACCCGCTCTTTGTTGCCAAGTTCTGTATTAACTTTTCTGTTACTGTGATAACACAGCATGACTAAGGCCACTTATAGAAAAATGAGTTTATATGGACTTAAGGTTCAAGAAACTCAATCCATCATGAAGTGGGAGGCATGGCAGGAGGGAGCTGGAGCAGAAAGTGGAAAACTCACATCTTCAACAACAAACAGGAAGCAGAGATAATAAAATGGAAGTGGAGTAAGGCTATGAACCCTTAGCGTGCACCCCCAGGGATTTGCTTCCTCCAGCAGGGCTAGACCTCTTAGTGATTATATGACCACCTGAAACATTGCCACCAACTTTGGACCATATATCAAATGTTCAATACTTGAGCCTACTGGGGACACTTATTAAAACCACCACACTGTACAATTTTTTGTACACTTGTCTTAGCATTGAAATTTAATCTGTGCCTCTCTCATATGGTCCTTGGATAAAAGGCAATTGTATCAATAATCTCATTTTACATAACTCAGATTTTTCTCAAGAAAATTATGTACATAGTGTTATTGAGAGTCCTTGCTGTAACACCAGGAAGTATGATGTTTTGTTGTCCTAGAAATAAAATTCAATGCTTATGACAGTTTCATAGTTTACCTGCCTATTAGATTTAAAGCTTTGTGCAAATTAATAGTGTATTTTATATATTAAGCCTAATCACTAACTGTCAATAATATTTTCATTAATTAGATAAATATCATAAGGATGTCATCTTAGAGGTGTCCTATATGTTTTAAATTACTTGCATTACACAGTGTTTTATTTGTGTTTCTTTTGGACTAACACCATCTATAAAATAGGTAATATAAAAGATATGTGTTTTCACTAGCAGAGCATATGAAGCTTACCAAAATTAAGAGTTGGTAAGTCTCATGCATCTATTATTTGGCTGACATGAATGGAAATCCATGTATGTCTGACCATACCACAGTGCCAATACAACAGCTTTCCTACAGTATGAGAATGTGTGCTTGTAGGTTATCTTTCATTCCAGCTTTGAGTTTGAATTTGACCTGTCTTTAATAAGATCAATCAGTAAAGCGTCCTGAGTATGCATCATTCTGAATTCTTCTACCCCAGCATGTACTGCATAAATACAACAAAAAGAATAAGAAATCATATGGAATGGATTTTATTCTCACTTCCCAGAAATCTCTGAATGATGAAATATTTTAAGATTCTTCCAGGAAAAGGAAATCTTTGCAATTGAAACTTTTAAACTAATGCCAGGAAAGCTTTACTGGACTCAAATTAGCAAAGAATAAGGAGGTTTTGGGTAAGACCCACGTACTTTCATAATCAGAAGTAATAGAGCACTTCATCTTGGGATAAGAGAAGCATTGTTCTGCTGTTGGGTCCATTCAGATGTAGTCACTGCTCTTGAGATTCTGAAATGCTGCTTCAAAACAAATTACACATTCAACATGTCCCCTGGTCCTTCATCACTCAGCCTGAAGGACTCATTTGTGGGGACAGAAAGCTTTTGTAATTTATTTTCTTGTGACTTCCTCATGAGTGATAATAGCTTCTTTCTGTACATGTTTTCTTCATACCGTCCATAATTGCTTCTTGTTCAATGACAGGCATGTTACAGACACAAGTATCTATCAAGACATTGGGTACATTTCTCCATCTTCTTATTCAAGTCCCGCTTTAGGATACAATTATTTCCCAGAGTTTGTTCAGGGATGATTCTGGATGTGTGGATATATGCAGGAGTTACAGAAGACCCACACCAGTAGGACGACATGACCAGTGTGCTAGGTTAGCCTTTCCACTCAGAAGAGGCTTTTGGTATTAATGAACCTCTCAGCTCATTTTCTTATGATTCCCATTTAGTGTCAGAGTGTTTACTGACCTTCTACATTTCTTCCCTGTGCTTTCTCTTTGTATCAAAGGATTGTCAAGTATATCTCTGCTCTAACTTTTGTCCTCTGTCTCAATATGGACCCTTTTTCATCTTCCAAACAGCACTTCACAGAAGCTGCCTCTGACTGCTGTCCTCTGAACTGCCATTTCTTTTCACAGGCTTATGGAACAGTTTATTTCTATAAATGGTTTTATACAATCTCCACAGCATTGCTTTTGATAATATATTCAGATTCATAGAGAGTGAATTTTTTATTTAAGGCTAAAAATTTGGAAACAAAATAATACAATACTAGGAAATTAAAATTTATAGAAAAACAATACCAATTTTTAAACTGGTAAGAACAGATGTTACACTTGTTCTTAGCCAAAAGACTGAGCAATGATAGCATTGGAAGTTTTTAATATCCTAGATTTTTTCATTCATGGATATAATTCCTTAAATGTCATACTGTTCCTTCCCTCTTGATCACACTAGAAAGTTATTATTTTTTTTCTATTTTTCAAAATTTACTTTACACATTTTACCCATTCTTTTAGTAATTAATTACAAAGATTGTGGAATTCACCATTATTTAGAGTGGAGTACATTGTTAATTCTGAAGCAAGGTTGGATTACTAAATGTTAGAAGTCATATTCTAAGAACAAAAATATCCAAATTTTGTCAGCAGTAATAATGCAAATTTTAGTAAAAAACATTTGGGAGCTGGATTCATGGCTCAGTGGTTAAGAGCACTGGCTGTTCTTGCAGGAGACCCAGCTTCAAATGTCAGCACCCACATGGTAGCTAACAGCTGTCTGTGACTCCAGTTCCCAGGGATTTCATTCTTTCTTTTGTTCTCTGTTGCCTTCTGACCTCTGCAGGTATTGCATAACATGGGCGCACTTACATACATGCATACACATAAAATAAAAGTAACAAATTAAAAATATTCGGATAGGAAATGTTGAAACAGGTTAGTTACTCTTACCTCAGTATATTAGGAAAAGACAAGTATACCAAGGAATGTTCATTAAGAAAGCAGAAGCGAGTCATGTTAGTGAAACCAATTTTGAGCTGATAACATACCACACAGATATGCTCATCTATAAGACAGTGTACTCCAAGACTTTGAGAAGTTAGCCACAAATCTAAATACCTCAGCCGCTTCGTTTCCTTCTTCATATTCTTTTATATTCTGCTGAAGTTTAGGTTCCATCTCCTCAGGCTTTTCTTTAGGTATCTGCTTTTCCTTTTCATAGGTCATAGCAAGTAGACCCAAGAATAAACTTGCCATATAAAAGGCAAAACAGAAGCTTATCACAACAAAAAATACCATATAGATCTTCCCAGAAGCATAGAGGATCTGGAGAGAGGGAAGACACAGGAGAAAGAGAAAAATGTTATTTATCTTTCTATTGTCTCCTCATTTAAGATGAAAATTGAAATTTTGTTACAAAAATAATTTGGTCATAAATGCAATGTTACAAATAACAAGTCTTTAGGATCTACCTAAAGAAGTAAATGAAAACCTCTTCAATGTATAGAATTGTATTAGGTACAACATATATGACATAAAACCAAGAAATGAAACTAGGAATATAATTAATTTAGGGTGAACATTTGACTCATGACACTGAAAGAAAACACATCACTTCACCTGGCATTGTGACACTGGCCTTTAATCTTAGCACTCAGGAGGCAGAGACAGGCAGATCTCTTTGCATTCCAGGCAAGCTTGCCCTATATAGGTAGTTCCAAGCCAGCTAAGACTACATGGTGAGACCCTGTTACAAAAACCAAACAAACAAGGTAAACTCATCATCTTTTAATAAAGAACCTGTATTATGTACCTTTAATCCCAGCATTTGGGAGAAAAAGGCAGACAAATCTCTGTGAGATGGAGGCCAGCCTGGTCTACATAAGTCCCTGGCCATCTAGGGCTATTAGCAGAACCTGTCTCAAAAGAAAAATATAGAAATAAAAACATGTCAGAGACTGTTATAAAGATTACTCAGTTATTTACAGAAAAGTCACAAAGTGAACAACCATGTCTACAGAGGAGGTGGAGAGCAAGCATCTTACTAAGCCTGCCATAGTACCTTCTCTGATAAAAAAATACTTACAGAAATCCAACTACATTTCATATGAATATTTATGGATAGATAAATATGGAGTTTAACATTTCCAAACTCAGCATAAATAGCTTTAATTTCATATGCTATGTTAGAAAAATCAAAGGTTAAGAAAGTTGTAATAGAAAATCAAATTTATTTATGCTCATTGACTGAATGTATGCAAACAAGATTTAAGGAAACAAAAGGAAATTATTGATTTTTAAGCATCCATTTGAATCAATAGAAAAATATTATCTCCAGAAAATATTATGTGGATTAACAAAGTTAAGGATGGGAGAGAGGATCTAAATTTGATTAAGAACTGTTGTATGAAATGCACAAAAGGTCAATAAAATATTATTTAAAAAGTGATTTTAATAATTACCTCTGTTAGTCCATTGAGGTATTACTTGTCAAAAACATTAGAAAATAACAGTGCACATGCATAATAAAAGTAGAACATCAGTTTATATCAAGAAAAATAATGTCATTGGGATATTTTCATGATCTCCTTTTGTCAAATATATATTTGAATTACATGCATGTTTAGTATACTTGATTTCCATTTATTAATTCATTATCAGTCATTGTTTTTGCCTAAAATACATTACATTATTCAAGCAATTCTTAAAGATTTATTTTATTTTCAATTACGTGTGTGTGTGTGTGCGTGTGTGTGTGTACATGTGTAGGCACTTTCATGTGTGAGTGTAGGTAGCAGCTTAGTCCAGAAGAAGGTGTAGGATACACTGGAGCAGGAAATACCTGTGGTTGTGAGCCACCTGATGTGGATGCTAGAAGCTTAACTTGGGTCCCCTCAAATAGCAAGAAGCACTCTTAACCACCGAGTCATCTCTCAAGCTCCTATTCTATTACTTTTAATGACCTCTACACACACATCACACATAAACATACATACCATGGTTTAATCATAATAGAAGTAAATATAGCATGGATGTGCATTGTTAGAGACTACTTTATTCTGAGCCTAACAGCCATCATCTTCATCAGACTCTCTGTAAATATTTACAACAGATCCTTAATGTCAGGGTTGTTGCCTGTTGAAGTTCTCTCCTAGAGTGAGCAGGTATGGAGGGTAACTGGACCCTCACCCAAGGTTCTAGCCACACTCTCCTGCTACTCCCAATCAGCTCTATGTAATTCTTCCCTACCGGCATGTGGCCTAAAGTAAACAGAGGGATGCAGGTGGACTGTCATTCATGCAGCTAACGGGAAGTTGTTATCCATGCTGGGGTGAGATTTTTGATGGAGCAGCCACACTCTTATGAGTAATCCCCACCCATATTCTGTAAGGACCTTGGTGAATTCAGACTTCCTTCCTTTGTGGGTAACCTATCTCAGAGAAGCAGACATTTATTTGTGCCTCCCCAGTGCAAAAGTTTGTACAATTTATGTTTACAAAAGATATTTTCCTTCAAATATAAGAAAGCTTTACAATTTAAGGCAATTTTTACTTTTTATTTTTAAAAATGTTTTACTGATTCTCTGAGCATTTTATACAATTTGTTTCGATCAATTCAGACCCCCTCACCCCATCTCCACCCCACGCTACAACCCTACCCCACTGATTTGCTTTCAATTTTTATGTAATGTCTTTTGATATTAGCTGCCCTGTTTTGGTAATAACATTGTATATCTCATGGTGATGGAGCTCCTGGTTAAAGAAAAGTCTCACCCTCCATTTTGATGAGTATTATACGTTTCTGAGACAGTGCAGTATAAATAAATAGCTATGAAGACAACTTTTGGAATTTGGATATTTTGTTCATAACAGCAAGACTTCTGTCATCATAATTGGAACATTGTTTATGTTAAAGTGGAATACACATAATGAGGATTAAAAAGATAATATTGTGTTGAACAACATTGCTTAATACATGGTAATATCATAGGTTCAAAGTGCTTTGACTACATAGTTATTACCTAGAAATGCTCTTAACATCCATCAAATGGCTCAACATCACACACTTTTGAGCAAGACAGTGACTCTAACAGGCACACATGTAAATCTGAGGAAGTTATTTAATCCATGCTAATCTTAGTTTCTCATATAAGAAGTAGGTATACAGAGGGTCTTAATATGGGTGTTATGTCTGAATAAGCTCATATAGGGTTGGAAATAGTTAAGTTGAAAATGCACTTAGTAGGCCTGACCTACTTATTGAGCTGACACACACAATCAATGATAGGTTGCTCCCCCTTGGATTGTGTAGATGCCATGGGTTCCAGGCTGCTGCTTCCACTGAGAATGAAGGAATCTGACCCCCACTGGCACTGCACAACATGGTCACGTATTTACATGCAGGGAATACACTCATATACATAAAATAAAATACAATGAACAAAATATTTCCTTACAAATCTGGAGGGATGGCTCAGTGATTAAGAGCATATACTGCTCTTCCAGAGAACTTGAACTCAATTCCCAGCAACCATGTCAAACAACCCAGAACGGCCTGTAACTCTAGCTACTGTCTTCTATGAGCACCCGCATTCATGTGTACATACACACAGAGGCACGCACATATACACATACTTAAAAATAAAAATCAGTCTAAAAATTTGAAGTCCAGATGTGCTATTCTTACCTGGTGGTAAAGAGCTTCAGGGTAATCCTGGGTCATTAATCGAAATGAAGCAAGCATGGCCCAGCCAAAATGGTCAAAATTTGTGAAGCCATGGTCAGGATTTGTGCCATCTTTCACACACACGTATCCTTCAGGACACTGGCTAAAGAAGGCAAAGAAGATCTTTTTGCTGTCAAGAACATTCAGGTTATAGCCAAATCATAAATGTTGACAGTCTGCCTAAGAACAAACGAGATGTCCCTTTGCCAAAAGGGTAACTGGTCTTCTTTTGTTGTTATTTTCCTTTTTAGCTGAGCTTGTGTACATTTCATGGAACCGTTCATAATCAGATTTAGACCCCTCCCACATCCATGCCTCAGCATCCTCTTGTCTGCAGACCTGGTGCACTCTACCATACATGTTCAGTCCTCCTCTGTCAAGCATCTGTATCCAGACGACCTTCAGTGCAAATTCACCCACTGGAGTCTAGTCAGTCTATCTAGAGTTTGTAAGATCTACTCCCCCCCCCAAATATTACAGTCAAAATATGAAAAGTGAGTTAGACTGCAGGTTCAAACACATGAAAAATATTGCACAAAAATTTATAAGGGTCCCTCAAAATGGCCTTTAGAAAGACTTTCTTGAAAGATTGATTGATTTTAATTTATAAAAATTATGTATATTGATCATATGCATAATGTTTTAAATAAATACACACTCTTTAGTGTCTAAATTAGACTAACTAATATGTGCAAAGCTCTTATACCTACAAACTTTTGTGGCAAGAAAATTTAAAAGCTACTGTCTTGCCAAGTTCAAGAATATAACATTTTGTTATTAACAATGTTTACTGTTCAAAAAAATCAAACTGAGGGAGCTTAGGATGTGGTTCAGTGATACACTGCTAGTCTAGGACGCTTGAGTCCAAGTTAAACCCCTAGCACTGCTAAAAGAAAGGAAGAAAGGAAGGAAGGAAGGGAGGGAGGAAGGAAGAAAGGAAGGAAGGAAGGAAGGGAAGTAGGGAAAAATGTCAGAATGAAAGTATAACATAGAAAATAGCATTGATTAAAAAATACTATGACATTTAAGGGCTCAATTTTCAAATGATATTACCTCAAAACTTTGGTTCCTAATGTTTAAGTGTGAGAAAACATTTGTCACATCAATAATTGAAAAGTAGCACTTACAATTGGAAAGAAAGAGAAGATTAAA
Source organism: Eospalax fontanierii (assembly GCA_035773235.1). Lineage (NCBI taxonomy): Eukaryota > Metazoa > Chordata > Mammalia > Rodentia > Spalacidae > Eospalax > Eospalax fontanierii. The sequence goes on along the minus strand of CM069530.1, from coordinate 64,763,299 downwards.
TATTTATTTCCTTCCCTTTCAGGGAGTCTTTGGCTTTTTATCTATTGAGGGGTTGAAGTAATGTGGCTGCTAATTATAGTAGTGGCCGGATAAATCCTGTTTTCTTCTACCAAGCCTTTGTGCAGTTCCTTCCCACATTATTTTGGGATTGATCATGCTATGTGTCTTAGACACATAGTGGAAAGCAGAAATTTGTAGCAGATGGAAGCTTGCTATACTGCTGAGCAGCAAATAAATGCGTTTGCTGTTAAATTTAGGTACTAGTTTGGGGCATCTTACCAAGCTGCAAACTATGATGTTATGCATGAGATATTGCATGTTTGTTTTCCCCCTGTCTTGAATTATAACACTGTGTTCTTAATATTCAAGTCAGATACCTTCACAGGGCATACTGGTCATTTGAAGTAGACACGCACATACAAGATCATTGAAATAAGATGTTACAGATACAAGAACATGTGCTCACAAGCTGCATTTGAGGGTAGAATGGGATCTAAGTGATAAAAATTTGAATCATCCAAATTTAAATAAACTGTAAGTTTGCTTTCTTCTCCTTTCATCAATCTTAACACCAGAACTCAAGATAAAAGTGGAGCCTCTGAATAGATGTCACATCACCCTAGCTAACCAAAGAAACACAGGGCCATTACTAAGTCCACAAGGCTGAGCAATGACCTGCTTCCAGTCTCGTGTTTTCTTTACTAGATATATGAGACAGGGTTAATAAGACCCTTCATGAGTTAAGGCACTTGCTACCAAGACTGACTATCTGAGTTTGATTCCTAGGACCCACATGGTAGAAGGAAACAACTACTTCCGCAAGTCATGCTCTGACTTCCAAGCACTCCACGACATGCATATACTCACAAACCCAAATATACATAATTTTAAAGAAAGTACCTATAGGATAGTAATACATGTGAATTAGTTTACCTTGCTAAATAATTATTTACTAATAATTTTTAAGAAAAACAATTTTATTAACATAAACTATAGACTTAAAAGAAATAAGACAGAATAAATATAAAATAGTATATTTTTAATATTTCTTATTTAGAAGATTTCAATCAAAGAACTGTTTCATATTATCTTTCTTGGTAATTCTCACTAGTGCTGGAGCTCACTGAAAAAGGTGGAGTTCCAGGTCTGCAATTTACTAACTTCTTGACTTAGAATAAACTGGTTTACTAATCTGGTTAATGGTTTTCTGTAAAATTGAGCTAACACTACTCCCTAGCACATGCTTCTTCTATGGCCAGATTCCCTGTACTGGAAATCTACCTCTCAAGGTGATGGCATTAAAAGGTAGAGTTGTTAAAATATAGGCATTTTTTATTGAAGTTTTGTGCATTTCCTATAAAACATCTTAACCATTGTTACACACTGTCCTCCATCTCCAACCCCCGTAACTCCCACTGAATTTCATGCATTATGTTGTATGTTAAAGACTATCGAGTCAAATTAGTGGACCCAGACGTCCTTCAGTGCATGTTCATCCACTGGTGTGTAGTCACCTTTTCTAGAGTCTCTCCCTTAAAGAACCTTAGCCTAGTGGAACTTTTGTAACTGCCTAGGTCAGGATAGGCCTTCATGTATTCAGTTATATTTTTACAGAAGGGTCCCTTCTGCTGTGAGGATACAGCACAAAGTCACCATCTATCAGCCAAAAAGTCGAATCTCATCAGAAATCAGATTTTCTAGGACCTGGACCTGAACTGTTAACAATTCCTGATTGAAAAATAAATCTCTGTGATCTTTAAGCCTTGTAGCAGTTTATTATAAATCTCTCAAACTGAATAGGACAATTTTTTCCACAGCTTTGATAACAAAGTAAGGTAATATAACCAAGACCAGTAGTAAATGGAATAATCACTTAATGAATACTTCGGCTAAATGATACTGACTTGATAGAGAAAACACTGACTCCACCTACCCAGCATCTGATCTGTTGCCACACAAAAGAGCATATCTTTCTCCTTCCAAATAGTAAAAGTTCTCTCTTTCTGAAAAAATAGGAAAGAAATAAGATTCTATATTTAATCTTGAATCAGTCCCATGAAGTCCATTTGGATCTGTATAGGAGATGGATATTTGTCTCTGTTCCTGAGAAAAAAGGAAAAAAATGCTTAGCCTTTTACCAACCGTCGGATGCACATACCATGGGCCGTTGAGAATGCAGACTCTTTGCTGCCCTGGAACTAAAATGGTTCATTACAGAAGGATGAAAGAACAATTCAGGGAAATTGGTAAAACAGCCACTCAAGGCAGCACCTCCTATTTTGAGAACTGAGAACTGCTTTTTCTAAGGTTTGTTCCTGATTATCTACCTGAACAAAAGGCCATCATCTTCTGCCTCTGTCTACTTGAAGCTGATTCTCCTGTTCCAGCCAGTGCCAGCTATTTGCTAATTGTACCCATAACCTTTGCCAACAGAGGTCATACCCCACACAATTTATCTAGTACATAGTAGATAACTAAACTGTTATAATAAAATGCAATAAAGATATAAATGATGTATTTCTAGATATCAGGTACTATGGTTGGGAACATGCTTGTTTAAGACTATTGCATTTATAAGTTCTGAATTCAAATCACAGAAACCAAACCATGGGAGAATATGTATATGTGTGTGTGTGTGTGTGTGTGTGTGTGTGTATGTGTGTGTGTATGTGTGTGTGTATGTGTGCGTGTTTCTGTATGTATGTATAATAAATAAATATGGATCACTTCAGTCTCAACTAATACCACATTAGTTGGTCACTTGATAATTGATGAAAATTTGTTAAGCTATAAATGATAGCTATTGATCAAAGTTTTTGAATGCCAATCAAAAACTAGTAAAATTTGATACCAGCAGCATTGGATTTACCTAAGAATTATTCTATATTTGAGAACTATGGCATGGCAATTAGGTGAAAATGTTTTATAATATAATATTTCCTGTAATTACTAATCTGTCTTTGAGGAAATGGAATAGAAATGAACATTTTCAGTTGTATTTTTGTGAAAGTTTTTTAAGCTATAAAATTATGCTTTAGCATAGATGACAATATCCAGGGTTTTATTTCTTAGCAATAAACAATAACACAGAAAAATATATTTCTTTTTAAGTAATGTGCATCTCTCCTGGTCCTCAACATAAATTTAGTAGCATAATATAGATATAAAATTTAAATATTTCACATGCTCAGCTGCTAATAATTCTGTGTTATAGGCATCATATTCATACTATGCTGAATGTCAAAGAGTGACTTTGTTAGGCATTCTTCTAGAATTTATGAAGCAAAAGATATAAATAGCATTGACACAGAAGAGGTACATGAGAGTTCTTAACATTTTTCAATAGGTGATAAATATAGTTTTATTTTTCTAAATATTATCAACAAAGACCTAATAGAAGAGGGGGCTCAGCCATCACCTGGTGAAAAGGAACAGGTTTGCAAGGTATCTTTGGCCTGCTTAGAATTCCAGTATCCATGCTTAAGAGTTACAATAACATCATTTAATTTCTCATTTTCATTTTCTGTTTTCATAATTGCACAGCAGTTATTATGCCTCATATAAAAAATTAGGATGATAAAAGATTTACAAATAAACAACTCATGTCTGAAAGTTAAGCAGCTATATTATCATATATTATTTTATGATTAAAATATGTTTACTACTTAAGAAGGTAGTATTTGAAATACTTTAAATGCACATCAATTATTGAAATTTAACACTTGTATGACTTTCTATAATGAAATGATATTTTTACTTTTAAAGAAATCTGAAACGTTTACACTTAGAACAACTGCTTCATTAAAGAAGGATAAATGGATGGATTTAAGCCTTCTCTGATTAAGTTAAAATAAAAATATTCTGTTTTAAAAATCAACATTGTAAAATTTAGGTCACTTTGACTGAACAGTCTAGAATGTGGACACTTTTCTCTCTTAACTTAAAGCAACAACAAAACAAACAAACAAAAACAACTGATCCAAATCAAGTTTTGAGAATAGCACTCATAGTTTCCTTGATGTGTAAGTTGTATTTGTATCTTAAAAGACTTCTCTGTCTTTAAAATTCTTTTTTATCTTAGATGGAAACTAACTCTTACCTGGACTATAATATTGGTTTCCAGTTCTGTTGTGCACGGTTTCATTTTCATTCTCTTGGGGCCATCTCAAACATTTATGTTTCAGGTTACCCATGAAGAGAGCCATCCCAATTAGAGAAAATATCGTCAGAAAAAATAGAGTTAGGACAATGGCACCTAACAGTTTCTTCAAGCAGCGGGTCAGTATCATGGTAAGAGATAACAGGCCTGGAAAGAGAAACGTGTTCCTAACTTTAAAACGGTGAGGGGGTTGGGAGGAGGGGGAGAAACCATACACCACACCTATTAATGCAGCAATTCCAGTAAATCTCTCCTATGGAAGATGCTGATTCCAGTAAGACCAGTAAATCTGGTTCTAACAAATATGTAAGTGAAGTCCTGTGTGAAGGTTTCTGAATTACTGCTCATTTGCAGTGCCTGATGAGATCATTCTGACCGTCTTTATTAAAAGAGCAGTCTCTCATCTGCTTGTCATACCAATCTTCAGGCTTCACTAGCACCAGCAGTTAGAAATCAAAGTAGGCGAAACTGTCAATGAACCCAAATATAATTTGAAATTACAGTTTTCTTCACAACTCTTTAATTATAAATATTCAATTTTGGAGATAATAAAAATGCATAACATTAAATTTGATGACTAATAAAACTAATAATACAACTGTTGAAAGATAAGTCATATTTTTATCAGAATTGATACTAATCTTGCTTTATGCATTTCTTTATTTCTATATCTCAGCTTCTGTTATTATAATTTAGGACTTTTAAAATATTTCATTTATTATTTTCATTTGTGTGTGTGTGTGTGTATGTGTGTGTTGCACTCACGTATCTAGTGCACCTGTGTTGTGCAGTGCTCTTGGAGAACAGAAAAGGGCACTGAATACCCTGGAACTGGAATTACAGATGGTTGTTAGCCTTCAGGTGAGTGCTAAGATTTGAACCTGGGTCTTCTACAGGAACAGTCAGTGCTCTTAACTGCTCAGCCATCTCTCAGCCGCCTAATTTAGTCCTGTTGTCCAGTTATAACTGTCAAATTAATATGTATGTTCTATGATCTCTTCTGAATTTATAAGACAGTGACATTTAAGTTCTTGCAAAGGCTTATCAAGGATGTTAAAGAAGAGAACTGGATGCAATGCTTGCCTTCAAGGAAGTTGTTCCTGACTAGAACCATGACTCATGGCTCCTGACTGGAACCATTCCAGCATGAATGAGTCCATGCTGAGCCATCCATTAAGCAATCTGAATTAATGTAGATTTCAGTGAAAATGAGGACATTTTCATAAAGCTGGTACCTGTTTCAGTTTTCTGAAATAGAACTAAAATGCATTTACTCCTCAAGAATGACCCAAAGACTTCCATACGGGAACCTTTAACTTACAGCATTTGCATTTGGTTCCATGATTAAGGACAGTAATTTGTGATTTATTTTCTTTTGAAATTGTTTCAGAACTCAGTATAATTAACTTTGGAATTAAACCCCAGTTTTGATCATTTTAATTGTCATAATTTTTCCTGCATATTATTCAGAAAATACATACACATTAAAATTTCAGAATGCTTATATAGATGAAAATACATATAAGGACAGGAAAGTATAGAATTTTAGTGTGGTATTCCCTTGACCCACACTTGCCAAGGCTCTGATAAGCATCTGCTGATGTGTATCAAGATGTCTTGGCACGATCTTTCCTTATAGAATCTGTTTCTATGTTTCAAGGCTAGCAGATTTTTTATATTTTTCTTTAACATTTAAAATTTATAAAATTCTACATGATGTCTAAGTTTACTCTTTATTTTTCGTACTACGAGTCCTGCTATAGTTTTATAAATTTCCCCTAGTTAAGAAAAACCAAAGAGACAAATTCTAATCCATCTTTGAATGGTTTGTTCCAACGTGATTTTCAGGATCACCAATTATCCAGAATACAGGATTTAGTTTTCTCTCTTTCGTTAATCTACTTCATTTTCATTTGGAACAGAACATCTTTCATCTTCTTTTACACTGTTGTTTTGTTTAATGTCCTGATAATGCATCTTACTTCAATTACCACTTGACATTCACCTAGGGGATTATAATTTGTAACAATTTTTCATCTTTTAAAAAGTATTCTATTTATTATTTTAATTTTCTATGTATGAGTGTATTGCCTGCATGTATGTAAGTGCACCTGTGTCATGCATTGTCAATGGAGGTCAGAAGAGGGCATTGGATCCTCTGGAACTGGAGTTACAAGTGACTGTTAGCCACCATGTAGGTGCTGAGAACTGAACCCAGGTCCTCTGCAAGTAAGCCAGTTTTCTTAACTGCTGAGCCATCTCTCCAGTCCACCAGTTTTTCTTCTTAAAACTATGTGTACATGTCTAATGTAACTTTCATCATCTTCCTGACAGAATCTAGGTTTTGTTCTATTGAAACTATCAAAAAGTGACAGGCTCAATCTTATTATATCTAATGCAGGTAAGCACACCCGCTGCAATTGATGTGTATATCAATCATATCACACTCCAGTGTATGGCTACCCATCCAAGTGCTTATGGGCATTTCTAAGTCAACCCAGGGGTTATTAATAACAATAGAAGAACAATTTAATGTCTTCTCTGAGAAATAACAAGAAGAGTTCAAATGAATACCTGAAAACACATAAAACATAACTTGGAAATCTAATTCAATGACATTTCTTACCTTGGTTTAAAGGAATAATTTTCAGAATTCTCAAGGTTCTTATAGGTTTAATAATTACAAAGGAGCTTACAGGTGAATACCTTGTAATAATCCTGTGGAAAAGAATGGGGCAATTTATAAGTCATTGAATCTATGCTCTTTGAAAGCCATTTAAAAATTATATGTCTGAGTACTCCCCTTGTTCATATTATTCTACCCTGAAAATAATCTTATTATTGACCAGAACACCAAATTACTCCAGAGAAAGGTGACCCAGTATATATTACTCTACAAACTCAAAATATGGGTGTATTACAGTTTCACTCTAGCTATACTAAATCCCACGTGGAATATTCTACATTATGTTTATAAAAGACAGTTACCTTGTTACAAAATGACAATGAAAATAAGGAAAACTGGTAGCTGAGTGTTTGGTTTTTATTCATCAGAAATGAAATTCGTCTAAGGTATTAAATCTTCTGGAGATGGTGGTGGGAATGAGGATGAGATCATGGAGGTGATGTAATGACTAAGGATGACAGTGGTGGTGTTGATGAATACTGACAAATGCAAAAGGTAAAGTGCACACTCTGTAAGGAGCCCTGTTTTGCAACCAGATTACCTGTGTAATGACACCCTCCATTTACTGCTTTGTGTCCATAAATACAGTTAATACTTTGTCCCAAAGTTACCTCAGTTGGAAGGGGGGAATACTCTTGATTCAGAGGACTTCTGTGGGAATTAAATGGAATAATGTGTCCAAAGTTGATAAATGTATCTGTGCACCTAATAGAGGCTGTCTACTATCTGGGTTAGATAAGTAGTAGCTGTCATCAATATGAATAATGGAAATAATAGCAGAAATCTTGGAAATTGCAATGACAAAATCTTTAATGATATGGTCATTACTTCTTGTTACCATATGGCAGACAGTGCTTGTGTTGTTTAGTTGGGGAAAAGTGACTAAAATATACAAACGGAACAAAACGGTTTTTAACAGGATTTGCTGTCACTAATTATTTCCATATGCATTAAGAGAATAAAATCAATACTAGCATTGAAACCCTGGATACAAAAGAATTAAATACTTAGCATTAAACATAACAGTCCAGAAAGATGTGTGTTAGCTTAACTGCTTTGCTCAGATATTCAGCACATTCACCAGTCTCATACCATATATCTAAAAGACATGTCTGAATATTGAGCCTCAAATAAGCGAGGACCATCCCATAAGTCTTCATGAGGGTCTTCTAACCTCAATAACAACAATAAAAATCATTGAAAATACATACTTCTGAGAAATCTCATTTTTCTTCAAGATAAAAAAAAAAACCTGTTCCTTTCACTTTTAATGACTCACCTAGAGAGAGCTGTCTGAGGGACAATCACTAACACTTAAATGTATTCTTTAATCAGAAATGTTGAAAGTAGTTTGAGAACGTTGCAATAGCCTCAATTTGTTCTAAAAAAAAGCTTCTTGAACAAATGGTGAGAGGTATACTTGTCTGGGAATATAAGGATGCATATTTAGAATGAAGTAATAAATTACTTTGATTTAGGGAAATGACTGATGCAGAATCCTCTCTAGGTCTATGACCTCAACAACCATGTGTACTGGGATATGTTTACAGTATCACATATGATTTCCCTCCCACTAAATGAACCTTAATCCAATTAGAAAGCTGTTGATTAACTTCAAGACAAAAATGCCACTACTGCGCCAATAGAGATAATTTTCTAGGCTGGTCATTGCTGTAGTTTGTAGACTTTATAGCTGGGTGGGACAATTGATTGGTTTTCTCCCTTGGCAGTTTAAATTGTACCTACTGATACGGTGAAAGCTAGTTTTCAGAAATGATGATTCTGGGTAAGGTACAGCTCCATTGCTCCAAGTCCTGTGTCTGAAGTATGTCCTGTCTTCAGGAAAAGGGTCTTACCTTCAAGTTCTGGGAGTCAATCAAGGACCAAGGCAATATCCTAAATTATTTTTGGAATCTCTTGGAATACCCTGACTTATAATTCCAAGGGCATTTTCCCTTGCCTGGTACTGTGGGTTTGTTATATAACCTTCAGCTGTACATATGTGTGTGTATGTGTGTGTGTATATATGTGAGTATTTACAGTAAGCATATTAAATACCTTTGACTTTTCACATCACCTAAATATTATTTGTCTATCTTTCCTTTCTCTCCCCACTTTATAGCCCTTCTCTTCCTTCCAGTTAAAATACCCAAAAATTGACCCATTCACCCCTGGAGAACAACTGTCTCCTTTTATCCCTCTATCTAGAGATCCTTCTTCCACTTTCCGCCCATGGCCCATTTGCATTTTCCTGGCTTCTGTGGTTACAGCAAGATATTTATACATTTCTAAGTATTTGGAGCTAGGATCCACAAATGAGAGAGAACACGAATCACTTGTTTTTCTGAGTCCTCCCAGCTTTGAGTGACACATCTACAATGTGACCTCTGCAACTGAGGCTCAGGAATGATCACAGAAGAGGTGGTAGAAAGAATGTAAGGGCCAGAGAGAAATGAAACCTGCTGCTAGTTAAGGCAATCTATATATGACAGGCAAGCTATATCAGTGGAATCTCCACAGTATGGTGGAGATTGGTCTAACATGATCTGCATAATGACAAAACCAATTAACACGACAAGGTGGATGGAGGAGATTTCCGGAGGTAACGCCTCATAATGATGAGCTATGGGCAATCAATGGATACTGAGGGAGGGAGAATCAGTTTTTGCCAGGGTCTTACTCTCTGATAGGTTATCTAATACCACATGGGCAATCCTAAACAGAGGTATGTTTGAACACCACTAAATGAACTCAGTGCATTTTATATATATATATATATATATATATATATATATATATATATGGATGTGTTAATATTTATGACAATAATAAACAAAGAAGAGGATAAGAGCAAATGGAGGGACATGGAAGGAGTTGATGGGCACTGGGAGGAATGGAAATAATGCAAATATAATGTTGATTTATGAAAATAACCAAAATTAAAATAAAGTTTAAAAGCTGTAAGCAAAAATATAAGTCTCACTTTTTAAAGCAAAACATGCTTATTTAGCCAAATATTAAAATGTTTGCAATTTGAAAATACACTCACTCAAACAAAGTTACACTGAAATCAAGCCAGTTCCACAGACTTGCAAGGAAAGAAAAAGATCCTGCCCAGACTCCTCTTGCAATGATTTTTACAAGTATTTCAAATGTGTAAATTCCAAGCAAAGTATTCCTGCAGGAAAAAAAAAATCACATTAATGTTAACTGTGACAACAGTACATTGTCAACTTTAAAATACTGTGTCTATGATAGTTATCTAGTATTGGAAAACAGGGATAACAGAAAGGCAAACATTTGTCAGTCTGGTAGGTTAAATACAATCAGTCAGCTCTGGAAGCAAAGGTAGTCTTGTATATGTAGCAAGTTCTAGGCCAGGTAGGGCTACAGGAGACTCCATCTTAAAACAAACAAGCAAAATCAATCAGACAATACATAGCCCATGTCCTTCGAACCTTTAGATGGAACATTATGACACCTGTTTGGTAGCACTGGTTGAGAAATTTGATGGTCAGCTTCTTTCCCAAAGTTCTGACTCAGAGATTAAATATATATATATTAAATTATATGTATATATTAAATTATATATATATAATTAGGTAAATAATTAGGTAAACTATGAAAATATCAATTAAACCAAATGGGATTTTGATTTAACTAAGGAAGTATTCAAACCCCAATTTAACATAGATGTATGTGTGCATACATACATATGCAGGCAGGTGTACACAGACACACAGACATGCAAACAGTTAGCATATTAAATACATTTTGGTTTTTCACATCTCCTAAGCACTATTTGTCGGTCTTTCCTTTCTCTCCCCACTACTTAGCCCCTCTCTATCCACACCAGTTCAAAGACCTGGGATCATCCCCATTTTCTTCTTGATAATGACTGTTGCCTATTATCCCTGTATCAGGAGTTGTTTGTCCTTTCCCCTCCCATGGTTCTTTTCCATTGTTTTGTTTGTGTATTCATGAATCAGGATCTTAGTTATCTCCCTAAATCAATTAGTTTTAAGAATTCAATTATAGCCCACAAGACATGGTCAAGCAGCTTTCTCCTACAGAAAATTTAATGGAATTCCTGTGGTGGTTTGAATGAGAAATGCCCCCCCACACACATAGTCTTAAATATTTGAACACTTGGTCCCCAGTTGGTGACGCTGTTTGGGGAAGGTCATGGAACTTTTAAGCAATATGGCTTTGCTGGAAGAAGAGATTCACTGCTGGGCTGACTTTGAAATTCACGGTCTCACCCCACTTCAAGTCCCCTCTCTTTGCTTCATGCTTTTGGTTGAAGATGTGAGCTCCCAGCTTCCTGCTCCAGCTGCCTGCTGCCATGCCTCTCCCACTATTGTGGATTCTTCCTATGTAACCATTAGCAAAAAAAATAACCTTTCTTCTGTAAGTTGCTTTTGGTCATGGTGATTTTTCATAGCAACACCAAGAGTCCTCTTCTAAAAATAAAAATTTCAGCTAGGAGGAAAGAGGGGCCTGGGGAATGTGTCAAAGTCACTTCTGCAGTAGCAGTAATCTTCATAAGTCTGCAGGTGATCCCAACTCACTAGGCCTCTGAAGAGTAAAAGCAGTTATTTCCCCAAACAGTAGCTGCCTCTCATGGGACTCTGAAATGACTCAGCCATGCGAGAGTCAGGGACCATCTCTCCCCTCAGTGATTTTTCACAGACAGAGGCAGAGCACAGGATGAACCAGCCCCTCTAAAGCCTTCATAAGCCATCTCATGGGACATGAAAAATGCAGACCCTCTTCCATCCCGGTTTCACTTTGGCCAGAAGCCACGCCTTTTCACTTCCCGCCGTAGTGTGAACGTTCGTCCTGTCTCCTAATGTACCCATCCCAGAAATAGGAAAAGAAAGGTTCTTAGTTTGTCCTGGTGAGGGGCCAGAAGAGGGTGGGAAGAGGCTGCTTCTGTTGGTTTAGAAGAGAGAAAAACAATGAAAGAAACAAAGATGCTTGTGACATTTGCCAAAAGCAAAGGAAGCTGTAACGATCCAGCCATTTATGAAGAATGCAAACCGGACTATCTCAAAATACGGAAGAATTCAGAAAAACTGAAATTCTTGTCAAGAAAAGAAGCTGCCCACTTGCATGTAGGCAAATATTCAAATAAGCTGAGAACTCATATATATGGAAGCCATTTATAATATAAATCACAGGAAATAATGGACATAAGCATGATTTGCTTTATCCTAATTATGAAAATATTGTTTTTATGAAATAAGTCATTATTTCAGAAAAATATTTAAGTTAGCCAAAAAAACCCCAGAAATATTAAATTGTATGGTATTTTAATCCATAACATAATATATTATATAATATACATAATATATAATATACATAATAACACAATACAATAAAATTAAAATCCAAAAAACTAAAATATAATTATAAATTGCATTGTATATAATAAAAATAACTTACTCTATTGCTAGAACCCATCTTGGTAAATTATTCATAGACAACAGCACACAGTCAGTGAGTACACTAAATAAAATTAGCAGTCGAAAAAGGGTAAGTCATAGTCAAGGAATAATGGATAATAAATAATATTAGAAATTATCTATTTCTAGAAATGTATTTACAGAAAAAAGGGATAAAATCTCTCCTCTAAATATTGACAATAACTGTTATACTTATTAAAACATTAGGTTAAGTTGTGAGTTAAATTTATTATTAAAGTATTTAATTTATCACATATCAAAGTTAATATTTGTTAAATATTAATGTTATTGTAATAAAATATACTTATGCATTTTGAAACATGGAATAATTAAGGTAGTATAATTTGAGTTTTAATGTAACTTGGAATAAAGTATCAGTGAGAAAGAAAAATTCTACTGCAATTTTTGAATAATAGATCATCTGGAATTGTTATTAGCATAGTTTGAAACACAGCCAACTACCATTAGAAAAGGATATGGATGTACCAAAACCTTGATCGTTGTTCCTCTAAGTGAACTGAAAGGAGACAATGTACAGAAGATGGAAGCAGCATTGAATCTGAAGATTTTCCTGTTTCTATTTAATACCATGAAAGTCTGTAAGAAACAACAAAAAAAATCAAGCTAAATAATAATACAGAATTTAAACAACATATTGTCAATAATCATCGGTTTTTGATTCTTTATAGGAATGCGAAATTCTTTATAGTTTTCTTATTTATGATATTTAATTATAAGACTAAGTAAAAAATACTGATTTTACTGATTTCATTAATATTTAAGACTATGTTTGCTTATCATTTTTCCTTTGTTTGGCCAGTTTTATACCTAAGAAAGTAAATTCTCATACATCTTATCAACAGGCCTCCCCACAAAATGAATTTAACGGTAAGGTCACAGATGGTTCATGGAGATGCATTTAAAAGTACCAGAAAGGCTACCTTTCAGAACGCAATAAACATAAAAATGTTAATTTTATTTCAGTGCAAATCAAATGTTGGATTATAAAACAAAGAAGATAGAATTTTTTGCTTTTTTTCCTTCATTATTTTTATTTTATGTGTCTGAGTATATTGCGTGTATGTAGGTGGGTGCACCCATCTTGTACAGTGCCCCTGGAGGACAGGAGAGGGCGTCAGATCCCCTGGAACTGAAGTTACACATGGTTGTTAGCCTCCAAGTGACTTCTGGGAATTGAATACAGCTCTCTGAAAGAGTAGCCAGTGCTCTTACTAGGTTTGCAACCTCTCCAGTCCCAGAAGATCAAATATTTTAAAATAACACAGTAATCATTGAAATCATCTTTGAAAGTCTAATTTAGTTGACATCAACATGAATCTGTCTAAATCAGAGATTTACATAATGCAATCCCATGAACTTTGGATATTAAAGCATTGATTAGTATAGTAAAGATCAGAAATATTCTAAAACTGAAGATGACCTCTATGTTTTGTCAATGTATAAGTATGTGTGCTTGTGTCCATGTGCATGTGTGCATATTTTTAGATTTATGTATTTATTTTTACGCCTCAAAGTACATAAATGTATTTATTCACTATATATGCCCAGTCAGAAAATGTATCATTGTAGGGTGTGCATAAACATTGGCTGGTGATGTAGTTAAGTGGAAGAGTACTTGCCTAGAGGTCCTGGGGTTGATTCCCTAGCATTCAAAATATATTACAAGTATAAATAATATAAATGTCATTAAATAAAGTGTTATATCTCATAATAAAACATATAATGCATAGTAAGATAAGCAGATTCTAATAGATTAAAATTGCATGTTAGATATAATCTTTTTGCTCCTGAGTGGGGATTGAATTTAAGGCCTCACACCTGTAGGGAAACCTACTGCTAAGCTATATTCAGACGCCACATTCATTCCATCATTCCTTTGCCTACCACATTAAATCCATGTTGACATCTCTATTATCTCAACTTTCCCACAGTTGGTTGGCAACGTAGAGTTTCCAGTAATAGCATCACTTCTTTGCTCAGTTCTAGAATCAATCTTGGCTGTTCCCTGTCCATAAAATGTGCTGTCTTGGCTTTATTAAAATTGGAAGTGTTTTGTAAGCTGTAACTCAGATTTTACTTTTTAAGTGAAGAAGTCTCTATCTTCATCAGCCCACAGAGAATTCCACGTTTGCTAATAAAAAGTGCTCTTGTGCTTAACATTTTGCCTTGTTCTGGGATCTTATGTGCATTAGTAGATGTCTTAAGGCTTTATGAACATGAGATAAGGTGTGAATATATGAAAGTATGAATAAATGAAAATAAATTATTAACTGGATTTACTATTTAAATTTTACAGTAAGTGTATCAATGTAACTGCTTTAAATTGCAACCCATAGTCTAGACATCTTAAAATTATCTTAAAAATGGTAATCTGAAGCTAATCTGCATAACTCTAGAAAATTTCATTTATATTAAGGAGTATCAAAATATATTAAGTCAATTAACCAAAACAAGTTACTCAATCAGATATTATATCAGTTTTGATAACTGTCTTAAATATGTGACCCTAAATAAACTACACTAGGCAGTGGTTTTTATTCATTTTTTTCTTGATTTACATGAGTTACATCTATGCCTGAAAAGAAAATAATTGTAATATCTCTGCAATGATTACAGTTCACCCTTACATTTCTCTTCACATAGTAGTACGGATCCACATCTTCCAAGGGCTCTGACACCATTCCTTGTGAAAGGGTTCCATAAGGAATTGGGAGCTCTTTGCCAGCTTCCAAGTCAGGGTTTGGCTTTAAATCCTCCTCTTCATGTTCTTCATTGCATTTTTTAGCAATGTGCTGCTTTATCAGTTCAAGAGACTCTGTTGTAAAGGGGACAAGGCCCCTTGGTTCTGGGGAAGCCATCATTCCCTATTTTGTATCTGTAAGAAATTAAATTCCATTAACTGTATATGAAATTTGAGTACATATAATGCACATTGTATCAGTAAATTGTCATATGGTGTTTGAGCTCACTGAGCAGTAAAAGTTTTCAATGTGGGTCTATCTCTACCATTTCAGACAGAAGCATGCTTGTCTCAAAGTGTGCTCCAAGACTACTTAACCTGGGGAAAGACTCCCCTCCATCTCTGTGACGGGGAAGAATGAGAAGATCAAAACAGCTCAAGTAAAATCATCATATCACTGAGAAAGCTAGAAGTAAACTATTTACAACAGAAGTTACAATCGTTATCCCATGATTTAAAAGGGTTTGAAGTGGAGAAATGAAGTCAGAAATTCATCCATGGAAATCTTATCCATGGAGTTTAAACTCAATTGGACCAGCTGACAGCCTGAACTTTCCCAGTAGGTTAGCTGGATGTTATAACTCCTGATATTTAAAAAGTAATTGATTAATTCCTGAATTTCATACAATGTGTTTTGATCATCTCAGAACCTCTTCCCTCTCTGCACTCCCACCCCACAACTTCGTGTACTCTATTGTTACTTGTCTGTCTTTATCTAAAAGGTCTGTTGGGTCTAACCTGAATTTCTCAAATGCTCTTGGAGATGCATCTATACCTTGGAGTCTGGTCAACCTATCAGAATTACACCAACAAGAAAAAGTGACTCTCCATCTCCTAGCATCTTTGAATTTCCCATAGATCCTCAGCTAGAGCTTGGGATTTCAGCTCACTTCCTCCATCCATGTTGAGCCACTATCTGGCTTGGATTGGCACAGGTCTTGTGAATTCTCTCATAAGTAGTATGGGTTCATACATGCAACTATCCTGTGAAAGGCTGACTATGGTTTCCTTGTGTTCATCTACTGCCTCTGGCTTTTATATAGCCTTTCTGCCTCCTCAATGGTCCGCAAACCTTGGGAGCTCCTGACCTGATGGTATTACCTTTATCCCTTCTACTGCTATTTGTTCTTTTATTTGAAATCTTCACCTGAGGAGACAACTCTAGTCAACTTGGGACTCTCTCAATCTGGAACTCCAGCTGACTGCCTCAGATGGACTTCCCCATTCAAGATCTGCTAAGTATTTTGAGCACTCAGCTTAATGCTTTGCTATTTATCATCTCTCTATCTATCTATCATCTATCTATCTATCTATCTATCATCTATCTATCATCTATGACATCTGTCTAGCTATCTGTCACCTGCTTTTTATTCTTTGACGTTGGCTTCCTTTATACTCAGTAAGCTTGCTCATTTAAAACTGAAACTATTACTATTATATATCGTTCCCTGAACCACACAGAATGGTATGACATAAAAAAATTAAATTTACAAAATCTTAGGATACGAAAAATAACAACCAGCAAGTTAAATAAGTAGATTTAAAGAGCTGACTCCTGAGTGAGTTATTTAGAGATTAAGGTGCTTTTAATTTTATTTTGCTTAATATTATACTTCATCTATAATTTCATTTAGACTTCCCTTGAAATTTTTTTAACTCTTCTGATGTTGATATTTTAACTTCTACACTTTAAGTTTTAAGGTTATTAGATCTTTTATAATGATCAGAACCCATTATTTCTCATTACTGTATATAACCATTAACTGTTCTTTTATTTCTTAAATAGTGTCCACTGTTTCTGGTTCATACTACTCTCTTTTCCATATTTCTGATTACTTTCTTTAATTCAATCTCCAGAGCCCAATATATGCATATTTCTTCTCCTTGTTAAAAGTTTGCTAAGGATTATTCACATACACAGCATGTACATGCACACACATACAGAGAGAGAGAGAGAGAGAGAGTATCATGCATATAAAGAATTACTTCATATATTGAACTTTATTGAGGGTAAGCAAAATACTTTGGATAACTATAATTGTATGTTGCAGGTAACAATTTTCTCTTATAATTTTATTATACAGTATTTAATGCGTTTTTACAAAGTTATACTCTTTGTCCAGACATCTTTGTATATAAATGTTGACTTCTTAATGACTCACACTTGTCATCCTAAACATTAATTATTGAAACATAATATAGAGCAGTGATGAACTAAAAGGGAATTACTTAATGATCATGATGTGTTTTTAGTCTTTTATTATTTCCTGCCTCAATCAGCTATGATTTGATATTATCTTGCCATTTGTTAATTATTTCTTTGATAGCTAAGAGTAAAGAAGTACATTTTATGGATGAAGGCCTGAAGTCACTTCAATTCTTCACAACAAATGAAGAAATAAATATGAAACATGTCAATTAATGGCATATCAAGGATTTCTTAATAATTTGCATTAGCCATTCATAATTATGCTTTAGAATTTACCACAAGCCTTACTTATTTAATAATGAAAATTGAAATAAAATGTGCAGTAAGTTAATTTATGACATGTTATACAATATGAAAACATATGTGCTTGATAAATATTGAAGTGTGTTAGACTTAAATATTACAGTGTGATAGACTAAAACGGATTCTTTCTAAATCCCTTTAACCAATGACTCAGTGCATTATAGTTTAAATGACTTTTTGACACATCAACAATTTAGATTATATTGGATAAATGGCATAAAGTAAAGAAAATCACAAACTTTGAAACTGGACATATCTACATTCAAATTTCAATTAGTTTGAGAGCTCTCAGTCATGTTAACTAACAATGTGAACTTGTGTCTTTCAGTCATAAAATTGAGATTCCTCCCTTGAACTAAAAATTGAATTATATATATATATATATATATATATATATGCAATATTATTAGAATGGTAATTGGCACATAATAGGTGGGAAATATTATTAATTTTTAATTGTGATAAGACTGAATATGTTACAAGAGTACAGCAAACGAAATAGAATAAAATATAATGATAATTCACATAAGACCTTGAAGGTTGTAATAAGAGACATATGCACAAGTACAATAGAGCAGAGATCTGCTTTTGGAGGAGAGAAAACTATCAAAATATTTTACTTAATAGCAATTAGAATTCAAATCAACACAGCTTTGTGCTTACCAAAAAGCTAAGATAATCTTTGTCTATATTGACAGAAGACAGAGGGGCAATCTTTCTCTACTCAGAATTAATCCATCACAATAGTAAACTGAAACAAAACCTAATGAAATCAAAATGTTGACTAAGGTGAAATGGCCCTACAGAATGAAGAGTGTGTCACAGTGAAACAGAAAAGATGCAAAGTGGAATATCATTGTTTCTAACTACCGGAAGACTGTCCTGTGGAAGAGAAATGAAACTTTCATATTACTCAGAAAGGAAGACCCAGAATCCATGATCCAATACCAGAACAAACTTCGTTTAAGATAATAAACTGTTTGCTATGCAGTTCTCTCAAACTCAAATAATCAATGTAGGCATTATACCTTCATCTTAATAGCAACGGGAAACATAGAATTATTGATAGTTGGGTGAGATGGTTGCAATGGATACAAATATTGATTGGTAATACCATTGCCTTATAATGTGGGAGCAATCAAATGCTAGGATCTTTATATTGAGGTTGCTGCAAAGTATCACAAGATATAAAGGCAGCCTGAGGCTAGATGATCATAAATTCAGAGTAGGTGGGATTACGGACCTTCACCTCCAGCCTAAAAATAATTTTTAAATCTATTACTTTTAGGAACCACTTATGATGGCTAGCAAACATTATTAAGCTTATGTATAAGAATATTTTTCTTACATGTAGACACAAAGGGTAGATTTCAAATTTATTACGGAGCTGCTGTTTTTAATGAAAATAATCTAGACACACATCATTAAAACCTCAAGATTCATTCTGTCAATCTGCCTTCTTATTGCACAGTCCAAGTACTATCTCACTTTTTTGTACCAATTCTTACTAAAATGATCCAATAATTCTTAATTTTACTAGTCATTAACTATGAAACCTAAGTAATATCTTTGGTGCCTTTGTCAAATATATCTTTGACATATTTTCAGATATGTCAAATTTGGGACACTTAACACATCTACAATGCTAGAATATTAAATCAAGCATTTTAGACCCTTGAGCCACTGCGCTGAAATCATACGGATTCATTCTCTCTTCTTTCTCAGTCATGTATCCCAAATGACACTTTCAAAATAAATATTTTATTATTTGTATTTTATGTATTGAGTGTACTGCCTGTGTATATGTAAGTGCACGCATGTCATGTAATGCCCACAGAGGTCATAAGAGGGCCTTTGATGCCCTGGAATTGAAGCTACTTTAGAGTGCAGGGAATCGAACCCAGGTCTTCTACAAGAATAGCCAGTGCTCTTAACTGATGAACAATTGTTCTACTACCCCCTCTCCAGATGACTCTTTTAGCAGTAATTTTGATGTTGAATGAAACTATCCTGAACTGTTGACATTTAAATGAATAATAGCAGACATTTGTGTTCTGTGGCACAGCAAAGCAACAAAAACATTTGTCAAAAGGGACTGGCGTTCTTCTGATATATACATGTAGAGTAGAGACTGAATTATTAATCATTAAAACATAATTCAGTAAAAGCATTTCTGTGGGGAACTTATATAATATGGTCTAGGTACTGTGCTTTCTAGTGAGCTGGCTTAATACAGCATCAAAGTCTAAAAAACAAAGATTAATAGTTAATCTATCCATTAGAATGCCTTTCTGAATTGCTAAAGTAAGGTTTTGGTGATAATTACATCAAGTTCAAATCAAGCTTGTGCTCTTAATAAGCTCCAGTTTACCAACATTTTATATTGTTCACTAAAGTGGAAATCATTTCTCCTCAAGGATCAGAAAAAGTATGAGGTGAATTCTTACACAAAAAGATATTATCCTTGAATTTCTAATTTAATATGGACAAACAATTATCAAATATTGTGATGACTATAATTACAATCATCAAATGACTATCATTCCTGAGACACCAAGGTGAATGTTTCCAAGTATCTCATTTTCTTGCATAATGTCCTTGTGATTACCACTTCCAAGATGAGAAGACAGAGCTTGATCCCTTACATGAGTCTCTA
Organism: Eospalax fontanierii; assembly: GCA_035773235.1. Lineage (NCBI taxonomy): Eukaryota > Metazoa > Chordata > Mammalia > Rodentia > Spalacidae > Eospalax > Eospalax fontanierii. The sequence goes on along the minus strand of CM069530.1, from coordinate 64,743,057 downwards.
TCATGCTATAATTCTGGGTGTTTGATGCTTAGTTCAAAACTTGAATGACAGTCTAAACCACAAAGATGTTCACAAACTAAGTATTTTAGGAAAATTTAAACTATATATACATCAGGATGGCTATAGAAATGTCCAAAACTTACAGACAAAGTTGAATCACTCTGTGATTGATAGGCTCATATCAAATAATCATATCTAGAAAGAAGTAAGCAGGCACAGCGGACAGTAATTTGAAGAGGACAAGATTTGCTGTCATGGCAATCCACTGTCTGGATTTAGGGATCTTTTTTTACTGTATAAACCACAATAGAAGACTTCTTGCACAATAACTGAAATAAAGAGACAGGTAACATGTGATAACAACTTTTCTTGTCACAGATAGATTTAAGTGACTATGTAACCTTGGGCCCAATAAAGTGTGCTAGTTCAAGATATTGAACTTAGATACAAAGACATACTGTAAGAAGTTTAGTGAATAATTCATTTGTGTGTGAGATAGAAACTCCAACAGATACAAGGACAATAAAAGCAACAGTCAGGCTCAGTCTCCAGTGTTATAGGCTTGGCCTCTTATAGCTGAGGTATTATGATACCCGTTGGAGTTATTTAGGTGATTTTCCCTTTGATACTGGCTATGCTCTTGGTTGTAGTTTAGTCCCTTCATGGATGCACATAAGACCATTGGATGGTATTCTCTAATCTGTCACAGAGTTTGTATTTCCCAATGCTGCTATTGCTATTGTCATGAAGCATAATCTGAACAATTGGCATCATATAGATTACGACATAGAATCTACACAAAACTGAGAAGTGTGTTTTAAATTAGAGTGGAAGTTGAAATGGTTCAGTGGGTAATAAAGGCAGTTTGTAGACAATGCTTGTCCTCCAATATTTCCGTAGCTAGAGTCGGCATTCTCCTGTCAAACATTTTAAGTCAGTTTTCCTTTTCCACAGTACGATTTTTCTCGTTTCCTTGTCTCAGTTCCTACAAACTATTTTGGACCATGAGCTATAGCCCAAATGGGCATGGCTTTACCTTTTTGTACAACATTCTGAAGTCTGAGTATTCCCTGTCTTTTGTCATGCTGGTGATGGGTGTGTGTGGTTTTCCTTGCTCCCTCTTTTTGTCTTCTGTTCATTTGGGGAGACTTATGGCAAGGTTCAGAAGTGAGCATTAACCATTGTCCTTGGCTTCATAGGCTTTTGTATCCAAATACATTGCTAGAGGAACACATAAGTACTGACCCCATACACATTTGCACCCACATACATAAAAACAAATACACAAAGGCAAATGCATGTGTGCTATACACATATGCTTGCAATAAATAAACAACTAAAATAATAGAATGTATAATTTAGCAAAGCTAAGTATGTATGTTCTAGTTTGATTCTCTATTGCTGTGATTAAAAAATTCAGACTGAAAACAAACTGGGAAGGAAAGGAATTATTTCATCTTATATTTCTAAGACACAGCTGGGTCATCAAGGGAAATCAGAGCAGGAGCTCTGCAGGAACCTGGAGGCAAGAACTGAAGCAGAAACCATGGAGGGGTACGCCTTACTCACTTGCTCCTTCTAGCTTTCTCAGCTGCCTTTCTTATACAGCCTAGGCCCAACTACCCAGGGACAGTTTCACCCACAGTGGAATGGGTCCTCTTACATCAACTAGAAACTAAGCAAATGCCTTACAGAACATGGTCACAGGCCAACACGATGGAGGAAATTGCTCAACTGAGGTTCCTCTTCCCAGGCAAATCTAGTTTGTGCCACATTGGTAAAAGAGAAACCGCATAGAGAACTAACACACCGTGAAACATTCTAGTGAACTCGTGGTAGTGCAGTTTGTTTCAGCAGTTCTAAGTAGAAACCTAGGACCAGTTATTTAAATGGCAGTACACATAATTGATATTATTAAGTTGAACAATGGGAACTTACTACCCCAATACATATACAAGCAATATATGTGCACAAGATTTTTTACATCACTATAATTATAATAGGTAAGAAGAGCAGTGGTCCACATGAATCTCAGATGCAGACACTAAAAATTTATAATGCAATCTTAGAAAGAATTCCTATAAATATTTTATGATTCCCTAACCACAGAGATTTTTATAGTATATGAATTTAGAATTACTTCAAAATAGAAATAGCAGGTAACTAAAATATAATGTGCTTTCTAATATTCTTTAAAAATTTTTAAGCCCTAACAGTTGATTTCTAGCAATAGCTACAGATTAGTGGCTTTAACAGAGGTTTATAAAATCTTGTGGAAAATGATAGTCATTTGTGTATAAAAATAGTGTTGAATATGTAAAAAGAGTTAGAAAGAGAGCCATAGCATTTTTGGTGTTTTATTTTGTGAGACATGTATAATAGCCCAAAGTAGAAATTCAGAGATTAATCATAAATAGAGATCTGAAGGTTAATAAAGACTATTAGACTCTATTTGTGCATGTATATTTTATGTGCATATATATCTATGAGAGCATTTACATAAACAGCAAATGATTAGACAAATCATTGAAACTGAGAGCCAATAATATGTATATGTATATCTGAAAAATGGCCGAATTTTTATTTTTAAACATGTGAACATATGTGTGTCTGTTGTGTGCATGCGTATACATATATGTAAATGTGTCTGTGGTTGAGTGTGGAAGCCAGAGACTCCGATCTTTCCTCACCACTCTTAGTCTCTCACTGAACAAGAAGTTCCCTGTCACAGCAAGACTGACTGGCTAGTAAGTCCCTGGGACCCTTGTGTCTCCACCTTACCAATTCTGGAAATACAAGAGTGTGCTACTAAGCATCATGAGATGCTAAATACAGTATTGTACAGGGGTTCTAGACATATTTTTAAAATAAAAACACCAAATTTACAGGCAATGCGATTCAGACTTACAAGGAAATTAGAATTAACTCTTAACTTGTTCATTCTTGGAAACAATTAAAGCTTCAAAATGAAGAGACTGGAATTAAAATCATTCAAACATTGCTGAGCCTGGATTCTATAGGTTGTCTAACTTGCCTCTAGTCTGAGAACAAATTCTTGTCTTCTGAGAGACAAAGAAGTCTAGTATATTAACCTTTATAGTGGTATAACCAATGAACACCATAAGTTTAGAAAGCTACAAAGTGTCAGATTGCCAAACCAAATCTAACTCTCTGTATTTGATTGCAAAATATACAAGAGGAATACAAATAAGAGGCTGAAAGAATCAATACCAGAAAGATACATGTCAGTGGGGTGTTCAGTCCTCTCAAGCGTCTCCCAATTTATTCCACTGTAACCTATGACCATGATATAAACAGCAGAGAAGGAGTTTACCAAGGACAGAATGTATAGCTCATTCTGCTTTAAATGTTAATACTTAACTCTTCCAAGGTAAAGAGGGTCTTCCCTGCCAGGAAGTGCAGAAAGTAGTCTGAAACACTTAATTGCCCCAATTTCTTCAGATATTCTCGAAACTTCCAGTGCTTTGTGAAATCATCCCTTAGGGTTTCTGAGTTGTCCCCTTACCTCACCAAAAAGAGTAAGTTGTAAAGGAGCCAAGGTTGTCTTAGAATTCTGGCTGTTAGATTCTTGACCCCGGATTCCTGGGTAGTGATCACATTGCCAATCAACAAATGAAAGTATTCCTGTCTCTTCCCACCAGAGCACAAAAGACTCTTTGTCGGGCAGCAAGACTCTATGGCTTGCTCTTCTTGAAATCTGTGATACAAACAAAACTACTTTGAGATGTCAAGACTTGACTGATGTCTGTGAACAGAAATTCAGAACAAGACATATCTCTGAGTGCTTGAGGCGGTCTCAGAGCCCACTGAACTTGTGCAAATTCTCAGCGTGTTTACTGTGCTGTCTTTATCATTTCTCTGCTTCTCAGCAGGGAACTAAACTCAGAGGCTCTGAAACCACATGCTGAATCTGTTACCAGACAGAAGTGTTTTGAACAGCTGTTCTACGAGCCTAAAGCTCTAACGCCTTCTCTGGATCTGTTTTCTTGATGTGGAAACAAAGCCTTCAGTAATGTGTAAAATCCGGGAAGGGATGTTACATATGACTGTGTCAGATCTGCATTTCCTGAATCATGTAGCCTCTAGAGGACAAAAATGCAAGGATAAATACCTAATAGAGTTGTGGAGAGACAAAAATTTTCTCAGCACGGCTAATGAGAGTCACACTAGCTCTTGCCCATATATAAGAATTCTTCCGGGCCTGGCAGTGAAGACCTAGGAAACAATGGCTCAAACTACACAACTTCAGAATATCTTGGGCTGCAACCCCATGAGCTACTCTGCTTCAACCTACAGAAGACATATCATTATATTTCCTTGATTATTTTTCCATTTTATTCCCAATAACTTTTCTGAACAAAAAAGATGATACATAAACTTAAGCCACTGAAAGAAACGCCTGCCTAACAGCACCTTTCTCCAGAAGGTCCAAATTTTTTTCACCTCTTTGGACATTTCCTTTCCCTTGACTGTCGTGTTTTACTCATTCTCAGAGTGCCTGTTTACCAAAGACCTTGCCACAGTGGTAGTCAGGCAGGAGAGGATCTGGTGCAGCCCGGTCCTGAAGTTTGGAATTAAACACACTGGAAACTTCATCTAATTTGGTTGCTACCATGTGTCTACAGGGTAACAACAATTCTATTTTTTTCCCCTCTGATTCTTTCTTTTTTCTTCCAAGGGCTTCTTATCCTATCTTCAGGTATCACAATCGAAAGTCCCCAGTAGCTGGAGATAGTTTGAGTGTACACTAGTTGTTGAAGAAAACTCAGAATGACAGCCTCTTCTCTTTTCATGAACATTCTGAGTTAGATGATGAATTACATGGCCACTCCATCAGGGAGCCAATGTTAGGCTTCTCTGGACTCAGCCCCCTGGGTGCAGCCTGCTTTGGTAGCATTCCCTATATCTGAAGCTGCCTCTTTTTAGAGATAATGAGGGAAACATGAAAAGGAGTATTTCAGCAATCAATGTTTTCTTTCTTGTTTCCACGCCTGTTACTAATTCTCTTTCCCTCATTATGATCCCCAGAGCAGATCCCATCAATAACACAGCTAAGCTGAACAGGCAGATTCTCCACAGATCCTAAATGATGACCCAAAGCATCCTCATTCCTTCACCTTGCTTAGGGAATTGAAAATAAAGAATGTAAATAACCAGTCTACAGGCTTTCAGGAAACTGAAGTTAATCATAGAGAGGAGAAAATAAATGTTTAGATTAACTTTATCAAAGAGAATTGTGAAATCTTGGTAGTTACTATGTACAGATATACACATACATATGTTTGTACATATGCATATCTCTAATGAATCTCCAAAATTTTTAGGTTATCAGATAAGGATGTAGATAGATCATAAAGCAAGATAATATGAATGAAGAACAAATAAAAAGAAAACCAAATATTTAAAACAATAGATCCATCAAGTAAAGATAACATTCAAGATACCAATTTCACGTTGGCATCATACTATCAATATTTTATTTAACAGTTAACAAACTATTTTGAATGAATGGTGTTCATTATGAAACATGGGAACTGCATCAGTCCTGTTATACCAGTGCCATCCAAATGATTGTTTTTAGAGTAGTGATAAATGTACCCAAATATGTTGAACCAGGTTAATTCAGGACTAGAAGGTACCACCTGCACAGATGAAAGACACAGAGGGGAAGCCATAACTGAATAGAATATGAATCGCTGAGGATGTAGGAGGCATAGCTGTTGACCAACTTAGCCATTTACTGACCAGTTTGGACTGGCATCTCAACTGGTTGTGTCTGCTTCAGTGCACTTAGACAAACAGTGGCTTATATTTCATCTTGGCTATTTGATGACCTTCAGCTGAACTCTGCAATGTGGAACCTTTTTTCTCAATGCTCTCAGGCTAGAATCTCTTTTCCCCATGGGGTATTGTACATAAATGATATTCAATGAGTTGTTCTATTATACTTGTTCCTTTTACGGAAGTCTATGAAAATACAGTTGTTGACTTTAGAAAGCAGAAGCCTATGGGGAAAGATGATTGATATAAATTTCTGAGGAGCCTGTATGTGATTAACATAATCAATAATTTTCATAGTAAAGCTCTACAGAGACATAGTGGAGACATCTCAGTGAATGACCTCTGCAGACTAGCACATAGAGGTTGGTAATGGGCACTCTGACAGTTCATATGACTGTGTAAATTGGTGTGCATTTTTCCCCTTTGGGGTAATCTCATGATCTTTCAAAGCTCCATGTATGCTGATCCTACCTTATAAATTTCAAAATAAAGTTTGAAAAGTCATGGCTGGGGAGATGGCTCGGTGTGATGTGTAAGGGTGTTTACTATGCAAGTATGAGGACCTGAGTTTGAATCCTCAGCACCCACACAGAAAAGTGATGTATGCTTGTTCCCTCAGCACTGTGGGGGGAGGCAGACTCAGGAAGATCACTTATGTTTTAGGCCATCAACCTAGATCCAAGTTCCATAAGAAACCCTGTGGATTAAGGTAGAGAGTGATAGAGCAGGATATTTAAAACCCATTTCTAGTCACCATGCAGTACATGTATACATGCATACACACCTGTATAGCAGTACACCCACACACTCACATATACACACATTCACAATAAATAAATAAAAAGAAGTTTGAAATGTCACACGTGTCAAATATGTCTCTTACTATATTATGTAAGCTATGTGGCTAATGCCATGAAGTCTCATAGAATACTAGTCATTAGTAAAGGGGAATGGTCTGTGCTCAGAAGGGTTTAACAAATCAATTACTAAATGAGAAATGTAAAGTTCAGACTTGTACCATTCATCCTTTAGTAAAATAAAATACTTTGAAGGTGACATGTTTGTTTTTATTTTGCACATCACATTATGATGTCTGTTGTACATTACGGAATAGTTCAATCAAGCTAGTTAATAAATGGATTACCTCACACTGTGGTAATCCATCTGTTTAGTTTTCAGGATCCAGAGTCCTAACCATTACACTGTGGAACCTTGAAATTGTCACTAATTGTCATCAACTTTTCTTTATTTATATTTATTTCTTAAAATATATTCCACTGGTATGATGGCTCACACCTGTAAGCCATTTGAGAGGCTGAGACAGGAATATCACAGTGAGTTTAAGGCCAACTTGCACTGCAGCATGAGATATTGTCTTAAAAAGAATTATTTAAGTTAATTGTAATGTGTAGCATCTCCAGCAGCTCCTCCTTCCCAACTTGTCAACCACACCAAGCTCTATTCACCACCACTAAGCTGTCTATTTCTTCATTATAATTATCTAAATGCAGCTAAAGGGATATATACATAATGTTTCCCTCCGGAAGTAATCAAACTATTACATCATTAGAAAAGGAATTAGAAGTCCTGTTGCTGCTTTCTGGCTAGTATTTCTACACCAGTTCAATGTGAATTACAATGGAAATGGATTATTGAAGCCCAGAAATGGAAATGTCATAGTGCTGCATAGCATTAGTTGTCAACCTGACACCCCTAGGTTGAGGGAGCCTTGATTGGGGAACTACCTCCACTGGACTGGCCTGTGGCCGTGTCTGTGGGGTAGTATCTTGATTGTTGAGTGATGTGTGAGGGCAGAGCCCACTGTGGGTGGTGCCACCCCTGGGCAGGTTGTTCTGTACTGTATAAAAAAGCAGACTGAGCCTGGGCCAGAAGAACAATTCAGTAAGCAGTGTTTCTCCAGAGCCTGTGCTTCGGCTCCTGCCTCCAGGCCTCCTGCCTTTGAGTTCCTACCTTGGGCTCCCTGAGTGATGAGTTGTGACCCGGGAGATGAAAGCTATTTCATGTTGGTACTGGTCAGAGTGTTTTGTCAGAGCGATTGGAAGCAAGCTAAGACAGTCCTGCCCTGAAATTTTGAGACTAAAAGACAGCTTGACTGAAACGATATTATCAATCTACCTAGACTCTTATAGCCATTGGGTAAATGCTCTTTAAATGCTTGCCTTGCATCCCTTGATTTCTGCTTTGTAGTGATTTTGGATGGGCTACTGCCATTATCTTATGCCCTGTGTTTAACTTGTCCCTGGTAGACAGTCTATTTGACCTGACTTATGTATGATATTTTGCCACTCTGTACATCGACCTATACTTTTGAATAGCCATGGTCTGTAGTCAGGTCAACTCACTGAGCGTTTGATTCTACTTTTCAACATATCTATTAATTCTAGACTGAATTCTCTTTAATAATTTCAACGAACGCATTCTTAGAAGGTGTCATCTTGAGAAACGAAAGTATAAATAAGCAACATTCTGAAAAACATAATCATGCATTAATATTATTAAAATTTGTTTTATTGGGCTGGAGAGATAGCTTAGTGGTTTAGAGCACTGGCTGTTCTTGCAGAAGACCTGTGTTCAATTTCAAGCACCCACATGGTGACTAACAACTATCCGTAACTCCAGTTTCAGGGAATCCGATGCCCTTTTCTGTCCTATGAGGGCAATGCATGACATGTACACATGCACTTGTATACATGCACACAATACAGGCATACGCACAAAATTTAAAAAAAATGAAAACACAATAAAAGATATTTTTTAATTGAAAAGCAGTTATGTATATTTTGGGGATACAGTGGAATGTTTGTTGCAATTATACACTGGGAGCAATTAAATCAAACCAGTTAGCACATCCATCACCATTCTTATGTCACTTCACAATTTTGAACTATATACAATATATTAATATTTTATTATGTCTAATAGCAATATGTTATTGTACTATGGGGTAAATCTTTGAAATGCTCCTCCTGACTCAATGAAATTTTGAACACTTTTACCACTATTATCTCCCTCTCCCGTATCTGAACCCCTGCATCTGGGAACCACCATTCTATTCTCTATTTTAAGAGTTCGATTACTTTGATTGATTGAGTTTTATGTGTATGACTGTATTACCTGCATATATATAAGTATACCCATGCCATGCAATGCCTGTCAGAAGAGGATGCTGGATACCCTGGAACTGGAGTTATGACAGTTGTTAGCTGCCATGTGGGTACTGGGAATTAACCTGGGTCCTCTGCAAGAGCAGCCATTGCTCTTAACCACTGAGCCATCCCTCCAGCCCCCCAGTTAGACTATTTTAAATTCTGCATATAAATGTGATGGAATACATCTGGTTTCTGTCATCAATGGATTTTGTGTCTACAGATTCAATCAACAACATTAAAAAATGCTCATAATTCATTGTTTATGTATTGAATGTGCACAAACATTTTCCTGCCATTATTCTGTGAACAATGCAGTATATCATGTGCTGACATTACATCATTTGTTATAAGTAGTCTTGTAATGACTTCATATATACAGAAAGAGATACATAGTTAGAATAAATGTTACATGACTTTATGTAAGTGATTTCAACATTTGTAGATTTTGAAATCCACAAAGAGTCTTGGAACCAAACCTCTATGGATACCAAGATGTCAACACACCCATACTTATTATACCTTAACTTAAAATATCAATAGTACAGAAGCAACCTAAGTGTTCATCAGTAGATGAGTGGATAAAGAACGCATGATTTATATACACAATGGAATATCAGTGAGCTGTCATGTGTATAGCCATTTCATTTTGTTTATAATATTTAAAAAATAATTCATGTTTTCCAATCAATAACCAAAACACCAAGAGTGGTCTTGTAAATAAATGGTCTTAGAACCACACGAATGTCAGAAAAATTCCAAACAATCTGATTTCATCACTTTTTGAGAAATTAATTCCATCTGAAGTTTAGCAACCTTAGATTCCAGAATGCCTAATTGAAGTAACGGAGATCTTTGGTCTTTGTAGTTATCTGCTTCACCCACATTCAGAGTGGCAGAGTCAATTTAATTGCAAGAATAGACACAGGACAAAGTCTGGAGATCGCTCCCAGTACCAGGTATGGGATACTACTCTATGAGTTGTGGTTGGGCATGCTCATAAAGACCCCCAGAACAACACCAGTTCTTCCCTTTTCTCTTGGTTGTCCACTGGAACTAGATGGTAAGAGTTTATTGCTGAAGGCAACACACCTTGATAGCAAGACATATGGAAATCAAGCTGGAACCGAACTGGAAGCTCCCTCTCTCCTGCCTAGTTTTCATAGTACCAAAAGATGCTATGCGGAAAAAAGTTAACAACCATCTTACTACTGGTAGACTTTGCATGCTATATAATACTGACCTGTCAGGTAAGAGGTGCCCACTGGTGCAATAGTAGTGTGACTGGGAATTGGAGTAACCAAGTGTTTCTGATTGGACTGGAGGCCTGCTCCACTGGAAGGAATTCTTCCTATTACTGTAAACATAGTCAAAAGCCCATAGATGGGGAGGTCACAGGCTGTTTTGGGGGAACAAACTACTGTTGTTTTGTTAAATGGATGTGGTATCAAAGTGCTTTCTAAATATTTATGTTTATATACATAGATAAGTGTTGCTCTCAACCTTATTTAGAAAAGCTTCTTTTTGCATTGAATGACAGTGAATGCATAGATTCATGACTGTTAAAATGTTGAAAGTAATTGACTATTGTCTATAGCCATTTCACCCTGAATGCAACCTATTTAATATGAAAATAAGTGACTGTTGAGTGTTCATGCATAAATAAAACAACTATATCACTCCACCCATAGCTGGAGAGGAGGAGGAAGGAATTTAAGGGCCTGATGACTGGGAGCAGAGTTGCAAAACACTATTTTTCAGACATGACAGGGCTACTGCTATCATGACCTCATTGCAGCAATAGTTGCCTGCTCTGAACCTGCACAAGACTGGGCCTATCAGCAGTAAGTCATGGATGGAGACAGGAGTCATTGGAGCTTGACTTTCCCTGGTAACTATTGACTATTGATGGATGCTGGTGAGAAAGTGGGATCACTGCTTTCTGTGGTATAGCCACATGTTCCATTGGATATCCCCACACAGCAGGCTCCATACAGAGAGCCCTGGTTAAACTCAGTGTGTCACAAAAGATAAACAATACAAACCAAAATGACATGAGAGTTTCAGGAGCGGACTGCATGGGAGGGAGGGGGATGAGAGGGTGGTGGGAACTCAGTGCGACCAGAATGCGCTACATACATGAGTGAGACTGTCAAAGAACAGATGAAGTTTTTAAAAGCTGAGTGAATCCACAGAAAATTTAGGAAACATGAATGGATAAATAATACACAGGGCATCAAGTATTACAGAAGATGCAGTTTAACCCTGGTGAATTTTATAATTATCCAGACAATGAAAATTAGAAAAGGGCTCCAGAGAGATGAAGAAAAGCTGCCTCCTTTTGTGGATGTCCTCTTGAAATTCTCTATGAAACCTTCATGGTTTGCTAGAAAGTGTTTGTTTCTACAGACATGATAAAAAAAAAGTTTATGCTGTGCTTGTCTGGTCTACAGTACAAACATGCTGAGGAAAAGCCAAAATCCATTTAGAACTAAGTATTCTTTCAACCTTAGTCAGTCAGACCCTTGACCAGAAGAATCTGGCTAGAGTCCATTTGAGAGCTCAAAAGGAAGGAATGCATTGTTCTCCCTGCTCAAGAAATACAAAGAGGATCCAGTTATGAACGTAGCTTGTATGGTCTCCAGCAACCCCAAGACTTTTGGTCTACAGTTTTAGAACTGTACAAAATATTCTTTCCCTTAATTCAGATTTGAGACATTTCTTGGAATCTCAGAGGTCTCTTAGAATTGCCTATTTACTTCTCTTCCTAACTCTGAGTGTGATTTTCCAAAATCCACTAGTTCCCCAAATCAAATACAATAGATGCCTATCCTCCTCCTCAAATTAGAGAACAACTAGAGGGGAGCTTTGAAGCCTATTGTTTTTAGTCTCACTTTAAACTGGACAAAACCATGACCAGCATGGGGCCTATAGAGTCAAGGGAAGAAAGACGCTATGGACCAGACCCAGAGTTTTAGGCTATAATTGGGTGCTCAGGCTACGTGGACTTCAGGGGAACTGAGAGTAAGACATTGAATTGGAGGCTTCACTTCTACATTTAAGCACAAGGGGCAGAATATTCCACTGAACACAATATATTCAGTCAGGGATTATGGTCCCTAAATCACATCACATGGTGTTCCTGTCTAAAACCAAATGTCTCAGTTATAGATATTTAAATTTAGAAATTCCATGACTGGTATGTTAACTTGAGCTTTGATGTCTGCACAGGGAGGCTGACACCTGACTCATTATTGTCACAGCTCTCCCTGAGTCATTCTCAGCCAGCTCTAGCAGAGTTAGCTCAGGCAGACCCACTGCATGGGCAATAGGGGTGTTCGTTTAACAGGGATGATAGAATAGAGTACGCAATGTTAGGACTTGATAAGTTTTTTAAATGACTGAACAAATGAATGGAAATCAGAATTTTAACCGCATCAAGAAATGTGCCTGAGAAATATTTTCATGATGAAAATATCCCATAAAACCCTAAAGGCTCCATCTTTCACTGTTGGGAAGACTTTGCTTAGCTGATGTTGTATCACTCACACTAACAAGAGAGCAGAAGATTCAGGTGGGGAAAATAAGACTTGCTTCTTCTAGTTAATCTTGTATGTGAACACTGCTGACATCATTGCTGGTCACCAAGGTGGGTAGAAAGGAATTACAGATGCTCTCAGATTCATCAGTAATGATTCTGGAGAGTGATAGTACAAATAGGAGATTCAGACTCCCAGAAATCAAGCACGTCTCACTTGTACTAATATTTCCACCACGACGTCTTTGAATACGGAATTCTCTGTAGAGAGTAGAAAGTCGTGGTTACTTTATTGAGTATAACACCTGCCATGTAGATCTTACTCTGGTGAGGTCGAGAGTCAGAGGCACTAGCATAAATCTTACCTAAGGAAGGGACTAAGTGAAACATACTTTACTCTCCAAGTATGCTAGGACATGTGTTTACCTTACTTGAGCAAGACCAGTCACCGTATTTGTTACCTTCTCAATTTATTCACCATAAGAGAACTGGGAGGCAGAATGCTCAGTTCCCAAGTGCTTGATTCTTCCTCCAGTTTTCCAGGTAAGATTGATATGTAGCAGTAGTGTACAGACCTACCCATGTCATCTGAAGCTGGTTAACCTCTTTTTCAGAGCTTTATGTTCAATTTCAGATAATTCTTTTATTATTTTAAGCACATCCGTGAGTAAAGGGGAAACTCACAGTACCTCTTAGGAGACGACAAGATGTTAGTGAATTTCTAAATTCAAGAGCATTTATGATTAAAATTTGATTACTACCGTATTAATAAATATAACAAGTAAATTGAAGCTTATCTACTATAATGGTAGCTTATATCCAGAAAATAATACCAAACACCTAACATAAAAATTTAAATTTAAATTTGAAAAGAGAAAATGGGCAAGACTATTTACAGAGGATTCAAAACTGCTGACATATGATTGGCTAGCCCTAGCACACCCTCTTATGAACATGAATTCTTACAGGTTACAATATGTTTTAAACTGTACGTGTAACACAGCTGAATTTTACTTGCTCTAGTCACTCTAGAAAGAACTGTCCAAAGACCCTTTCTTCCCTATGCTGAATTTGAATGAAAATTACATTAGTGATGTTGAGAAAAACAGACTAACTCCCTGTGCAAGCAACAGTTATACAAAATAGTACTTCCACTCAAAGATTCGTATAATCTTTATGGGCCCTTAGTAGGAATTTTTGATGTGTCATTTCAAACTCAGGAAAATGAAAGACTCAATCAAAATAAATGTAAATAATACATTTTGTTGCACAAAATGAGAATAAAACTTAATAATTCCAAATCTAAAAGATTTTTGTCTTTGGATTTTCAGGTTAATTATTGATTAGCCAGATAACTCATAATATTATTATTTACAGTGTGAAACTTGAGAGAGACAGGTAAGAGGAGGGCAGCTCCAGGAGGAGAAGAGCAGCTTCCTCTGTCACAATAACGGCTGATTACATATATATATATATATATATATATATATATATATATATATATATAATGTGTGTGTGTGTGTGTGTGTGTGTGTGTGTGTGTGTGTGTGTGAAGTTACAGCTAGTCAAGGCAAGTCTGGTTCAGGAACTCTGATTATTCCAGAACAGTTTCCTTCTACTTTGCTGTAGTCCGTCCTCCCGATGCCCACAAAAATATTAGCCACACTTCTTTCTATGTCAAGTTTTCCTGGCCAGTATCCAACATATTGAAAGGGTCCATCAGTGGAGAATTCCACAGGGGTCCAGTATTTGTAATGATCTGACAATGTCCTCAATCTTAGAAACAACTTATAACCAGAGCCACACCATCACTTCTACTAGGGAAACACAGTCTAGAAGGAATGTGTTTGGCAGAGCACACACCACAAGAACAACAAAATAAAACCTAAAACCATGTTGACCAGAACAATTCCAAACTGCTCAACTGTTTAAATGCCACACCATTTCCAATCATATTCTTCCTCCACTTTAATGCTGAGCTTGTCACAACAAAAATAAGACTCTTGAATGCACACAGTTACTCAAAATACAGAGGTTGGATTCTGTAAAAGTACAACAGTCCTACTTGCATAACCTCTCATTCCATCTAGTATTCCACTGTGCTGTGTAACATCACATCATCACCTAGGATCTTTAGAAATTTTACCCTAAAAGAGCCCCTTCTTTCCACTTACTTGAAAGGGTGAGAAAACTAACCACACATGCAGAGCAAACACCCACCTTCCTGCTCTTAGTTCAGGTCCAGATCTTACTATTCTTCCTCCTACGGGAGACCCAGAATGTGCTTGGGGTGGGGCAGGTGGGGTGGGAGGGAAAAGTTGTCCATAACCACCATGCACTCCATCCCGGGACTGGGCGCTACAGGAAAAACAAACACTTACTTGCTGCCAAATGACAGATACCTGTTCTCGCTTGGGTTCTCCAGAGCCCTGTCAGCAAGACTCCTGAGAGCCCCTTTGCTCTCCCCGGCTTCTCTTTTCTGATCTCTGCTTAGGAGGTGTGGCTGCGCTGGCGTCTGCCTTCACCAGCTGTGGCCAGACACCTGGGAGGCTCCACATTCGTCATTGACTCAGAGACCCCTTCCTGACAGACATCCCCCTAGCCTAGCCCAGGCAGCCTGGAAGCTGGTTTTGTTTCCTTCACCATCCTCCCTCCCTCACTGGGCCACTCCCCCGCCCTCCCTCATCCCCTGGCCAGTGTGCAACTCTAGAAGCCAGATCACCGTGGGCGGATATTAACAGAGGCAGGCCTGCAGAGGCAGCGGCAGCTGGGGTGTCTCCTGCTGCCCTGGAAGGAGCCATTCGGGGAAAGAGATTGGGCTTCAGTAAGGAGATGGAGCGGGTCAAGGCGTGGGCTGAAGCCTGGGAGATGGGCAGAGGGCAGGACAGGGCTAAACTGTGTGTTTGTGTGCTGCTAGGTATGTGTGGAAAGAGGCGGCGCCTGAGGGAGTAAGAGGAGACCCCTGACTTGCAGGAGGTTTACTTGCCCTGGTCTAGCCGCCTCAGTAGGAAGCGCAGGGCCTGCAGGATCCAAACGCAGCCATTGCTGTGTTCCCCATGGGCGTGGGTGTGCAGCTGCTTAGGAGAGCCTTGATTGAAAGGACCATATAACCTTGCTGTATTTTTTTTTTTCCCTGCTCTGGCTGCTGGAACATGAGGTACAGAGAAAAGGTGCTTCATATTTTTGGAAAACTGGAATGCCCTCCACCTAGAGTGTGGTTTGAAGAGTGTAGGGAAAAGATGTTAGATCTTTCTACCCTACGCTGATGGAATTCGGAAGCTTTTGACACATCATAGATTATCCACTGTATAATTGTATTTTGCCCAGGCATCAGACTGTTTTATCCGAAAATGTATGAACATATATCTTTTAATGAAAACATTTTAGAGAATTGAACCCAATACCAGCGTCACACCTAACCCTAACAGTCATCGTCAAACATCCACTTAGTTTCTTCAAGTGTGGATTTCCAGCTTTTCTTCCCACGGCTTGTGGCAACAGCGCAAGCTCATTTCCTGTTGCATGTCTGCCCACCTTGTGGCAATCTGACATGCTCACCAATGCAGCCCTATGCATGTTTTTTTTATATATTCAATTATAACCTAAACTTAACAGTGATGAAAAACATCTCAGTGCTTAAATACATTACTTGAAATAAATATGAGGAAATGCAACTTCATAGACTGTGTAACGAACTGGCAGCGAATTCCAAGAGGTGAGAACTAGTGATCTGCAAAGGCAAATCCAAAGGAAACCCATGATCCTGGATTTATATTGAAAGTTGGAAATTTCTGGTTGTTCTGTAGCAAATACTATGCCAACACTCTTAGAGAATATTGCTGTGGTAACATCTGAAATACTTTGAAATAATTATGTTTTTAGGATTGCACCAAGAAAAGACATCTTGCCATTTTTTTGCAGCAGAAGGAACTGCATGGTTGAGGGGAAATGCTTTCCAAATTTGTTTTTCTGGACTTTGTTTTTATAGTTTATAGGTTGTTCTGTCTGTCCTAAGCTTATATTCAAAACATAGAAGCTCTGGACCCATGGTCTACCCTACAGGAGAAATCTGCCTATCAAACCCCCTTGACCCTCATAGCACTTTTCTTGTGCCTTCTTTCAACAGGGGTCTGGATCACCTCAGAGGATTTCTTATTTTTGACTCATAGAAGAACATCCAGAGTCGACAACATCCTGTGTAAAAAATAAACCAAATATAATACCAAATAGTTCTCCCGAATAGAAGCAAGCGCTTCTTCCTTTGAAAATAAGCCCTTGGGCTGCACCATCTTTGTCTTCTGTTGTCTTCATCCATCCTCTGGACACCCTTATTTATTAAGGATATGTTTTGTGGTTGACAGTTTCCCTCCATCCGACTCTTGCTACAGGAATTATCAGACAATTAGAATTAACAACATTAATTTTAAGGAAATCTACTTTAAGGAAACATCAAGTAGCCTAACTCTGATTTTTTGTTCCTAAATCGACAGTTCCTTTCTCCACACCTTCAGCTCCCTAATTTTCAAAGGCATGCTCTGGTGTTGACCATAGGTAGCAACTGGCTTGTTTGTGTCTCATGTTGAGTAGCTATCATGTATGTTCTGCCATGTTCTACCAGAATGCACGGTGTGGGACTCCTGGTCATGCGGATTAATAATCCTTGCTCTACAGCAAGGCCTTTAACAGAGGTTTGTGATATAACCAGTACCTAGTGAGTACAGCCTAGTCCATGGGGCCTGCCAGAAGAGTGCGCTGATGCAGTGCAAAGAGCAGGCTGCAGAGCCCATGTACAAAGGACACTGGAAAGCCTTGCGGATCCCTTTTATTCTGCTCCAACTCTTCTGATTCTGTCCGTTATTGCTATGTGGTATATAGGTGTGAATATTTCCACTGGTTGCCAAAATTATGCAGAACATAGACCTGCCTGGACAGACAGGGAAAAATAAGAAAGATCAACTTGTCTATGGGGAAGACAAGAATCTCAGAGAAATAACTCACTTAGCATCAGAAATGAGCTCTGCCTTTTCTGATAACCATTACATCAGATAAAAGATCATTATGGCAGTACTTAATAAAAGAATTACGAAGTGTTGACAAAAATGTGGAGAAAAGTGAGTCTTGTTATGCTGCTAATGGGAATGTGAATGGGTACAGCTATTGTGCAAAGAAATATGGAAGTTCTCAAAACTTAAAAATAATGCCATCATGCGACCTAACATTCTTATTTCTGGGTAAATATCCAAAGTGGATGAAATTGAAGGTGCTGAAATAAAATCTAGCACCTGGAGGATAGCTGTCTCTGAAGTTTAATTCAACATCACTCAAGAGTTGTTTCCATTTCTTATATATAAAAGTCTTTTGACATATCAATGGATAAAGTGTAGAATTTGAACATGATGGAAAACTACACAGTACAGAAAAAGGAAGAAATCCAGTCATCTGTGGTTGCAGATGATACTACATGAAATAAGACATTCTCAGAAAAGCCAATGCTACAATGATCTCCTCCATATGTGGAAGCCATAGAAATAGACTAGAAATGTGCCTTGCAAAAGCTGACATACACTGAGGAAGGAGAAAGGAAGATCTTAACCAAAGTGTACAGGGTATTTTATTAGACTGGAGGAGTAAACATTAGTGACATTTGTACTGCACAGTGACCCAGTAGTGGATGTTACTGCATATTTCAAAAGTGTCTGAATTTTTTCTCAATGTATTTTTATTGAATTTCTAAGCATGAATTTATAATGTAGAACTCTGCCTTGTCAAGAGATTTATCTTTGTTATAGAATGTCAAGGAATACATGCTGCTTTTGAATTGTTGTCAAAACCAGGAAAAATAGATTTTTAAGGATAAATAAAATATACATTGAATTGTAGAAGCATGCCTTCTTGAATTTTGGCATATTACGAGTTGCTTTTTATTTTGAAATGCTGAGGATTGAACTCTGACCCTGGCTCGTTCTAAGCAAAAACCCTAACACTGCTACATTCCTAATCCTAGAATTTATAATTTTTAAGAATTCACATTTCGTAAATACAAATTGACTTCCCAGGTGTCATTTGGAGTATTACTGGAAAATATATCAGCATTGGTAGTCTTCACATAGTTACACAGAGACAGTGACAAAATCCAGATCCATTTATCAGATTTCTATGTGTATAGAATTCTACAAGTGATTCTGCTTATATATTAATTTATACATACATATATATATATATATACATATCCTTCGTAGCACTTCAAGTAAATCATGTCACAGTCATAAGCCTTTTCCCATGTTCTATAACTATTAAAATTTGGACTTGATTAGATAAAACTGTAAAAAGCCAATCACAGGAGAACAAAACAAACAGTGTGCATATCAGTGATTCTCAGAAATGAGAGAACAGCCCATCAACAGCAACAGCTATTTGGACTTGTCTACAAAAAAATTAGACAAAATCCTTTTAAACCATTAACTATGAGCTGACAAATTGCTCAACTAATTTTAATTTCTCAGAACTCCAGGTATACATGAATAATAAACACATTGCCCTAGTTTTCCAAAAGCTTTCTAAATGCAGACACAATCACTAAAATATATAAGAAAAATATAAATTAAACATTTAAGTATCAAACACCTCATTGGAAAATAGACACTCATATAAGATAGACAGATATTTTGTGACTGTGTTTATTCTTTAATATTGCTTTGATCCCTCAAATCAGACTATAAAAATCATAGACATTTCTAGAGTTCGTGTCAAAATGTTCCGAACCACAATGCTTTCTATTTTCAATTTCATGTCCAACAGTCAGCTATCAAGGCTTGGAAGAAACTCAGACTATTTCCAAATTATAAAAGTAAAATAGAAAATATAATTGCAAAGTTACAATGTGTTGTCATTTACTTGAAAATCCCATTTTCACTGGGTTGCGTTTATGTGAAGTAGTTAAAATGTTCGTGTCATATGCACAAGTCAGATCTGAGCACTGTAAGAGAGTTCCAAAGTAGCAATGATGTAAATAGCACAGGAGTCTGTGTGTCTTCAATGAGTAGTTCAGTTTGAACACCCAGGGCTACATAATCTCAGACTTCATCTATTCCTGTTGACGTTCTACTCCTAGCAATGTCTCCTTGTCTGCCTGATGTATGACAACTTAAAAATACTTATATTCCAAACAGGAAACAGGCATAGACAAATGAAGATTTATCTTACATATTCTCAAATTGATATGGTGTCATACACTAGCATAGCATGCCAGTCTTACATCAAAGGTGCAGCTGCTCACAAAATGTTGATCCCCGCATCCGTCCACTAAACATAGGTTTATTCTCATGCAAGAAAAGGTAGCAAGGTCTGTTTAAGAGACAATTACAAGCTTCTTGCATTCAGTATGCATCTGAAGTTGCTGTTCCATTTGCAATGGATGTCCTGGTGGAAGAACAAATTAGGAGAAAATGTGATTCCAATGAATAAGAACGCACAAAAAGTACAGTCAAATTAATGAGAAAATGTTCCCAAAGTTGGAAATGAGTTCAGATGGGTCAGTATAGTAATAGGTTTAGTTAGTTTCCTTAACTCATTAGGTTTCACATTTATATTATTTTTTACCTGTGTGCGTGCGTGTGTGTGTGTGTGTGTGTATGTGTGCCTGTCTGTCTGTCTCTTGCTTCCACACTCTACTGCACACAGGTGGAAGTGAGATATCAGCTTGTTGTCTGAAAAGCTGGTTTAATTCTAGGGTTGAATAGACAGGTTAATAGACTTGGTTTCAAAGGCCTTTCTCCTGTGGAATCATCTCACAGGCCCTATTTCTTTCACTTCTACAACATTATTATCGTTGTGAATATGATACCAGGTCAAATTTTTTCTCACACATTTTTCTCTGTTATAGTTTTCAAGGAAAAGAGTATAAACTGCCATATTGTTAACTTCATTTTCAGTGAAACCATCAGGCATCCGCAACACAGCTCTTGGGGCACGGCGCAAGAGCACCCAGGAGACATTAAAGGTTTCAACAGAGGCAAGTAAGAGAACCCAAGCT
Source organism: Eospalax fontanierii (assembly GCA_035773235.1). Lineage (NCBI taxonomy): Eukaryota > Metazoa > Chordata > Mammalia > Rodentia > Spalacidae > Eospalax > Eospalax fontanierii. The sequence goes on along the minus strand of CM069530.1, from coordinate 64,722,518 downwards.
AATTATCTATAGAGAGTGAAATTGGTGCATCTCCAGCTAGATTTCTGTTTCCGACAGCTGCAAATCTGTCTTTGAAGAAATCTGGTCACAATGTATGTAAATCTGGTCACAGGATGCTGCAAAGAGAAAAATTCTCTCAGACGCCCTCGATCTTCAGAAGTCTGATTCCAGTCCACCCTCCCAGGTCCTCTCATCCTCAACTTGAAATGAAAAGCAAATTCTCTAGAAAATTTGCATCATAAAGCCTTTGAATCTATTTTAATATACACAGTGAAAGATGAGGGACAGGTTGGAAATAGCAACATTAGAAAAATCTTATTATGAAACACAAGAACCCTTGCTTCAATTCTTCTCACTCAATACTGAGAATTCTGGTCACTGTCATTTGCATTTCAAAAGAGAAACTTAATTCTCATATATCTGACCTGATCACAAGGTACATCCAATGAACTAGCATTAGATATCCTTAGTAAGAAAGTGAAATGGGTCTTGGTATCGTTTACTTTGTTTCTATTTCATTGATTTATGCTCTGGTTTTTATTATTTCTTCTCATTTGTTGGTTTTGGGTTTGGTTTGTTCTTGTTTTCCAAATACTTGAGTTGTACCATTAAAAAGTGTTCAATACGTTTAACAATTAAGGAAATACAAATTAAAACTACTTTAAGACTTTATTTTACCCAAGTAAGAATGACTAAGGTCAAGAAAACAATAGATAACAAATGCTGGCAAGGATGTTGAGAAAACGAAACAGTAACTCACTACTGGTGGGATTGCAAAGTAATGCAGCCACCATGGAAATCAGTGTGAAAAACTAAAAATAGATCCACCATAATTTCCAGCTATACCCACAGGACTCAATTTCCTTCTACAGAGATACTTGTTCGGCCATGTGTATTGCTGCTGTTTTCACAGTAACTCGAAAATGAAAACAACATAAATGTCCCTCAATCAAGGAATAGAGGTGAAAATGTGGTACATTCACAAAACAGAGTTCTACTCAGCTGTAAATAAAAATGATAGTATGAAACTTGCTGGTAAATGGATGGAACTAGAAACTGTAAAACAAAGTGAAGTAACCCGGACTCAGACAAAGGAATGATCATGTTATCTCTTACTTTTGTATCCTTTCCTCAAATCTTTAGATATGCATAGATATTCTGAAGTGATCACAGGAGCCAGAAAAATATAAAGTAGCCAAGTGAGGAGAGAAGAAAAGGAGCTCCAGAGAAGGGGACAAAAGGACATGGACACTGGGCCTTCATCAAGGGGAAAGGGGGGTCATTTCAATGGGGATAGAGGAAGGAGGGCTACATAGAACAAGAGAGAAAAGAGAGAAATAACAGGTAGTGTGAAAATCAATTTCACTAGCCTACTGAAAAATACACATATATGTGAGTGCATAGGTATAGCAGAAGGCTATATGAAAAATCACAGTGCCAGGCAAGAGAAACCTCCCTCGGAGTTGTCAGTCAGGGTAGTCAAATAGACTCCCAAAACAATATGGGCTATTGTCACAGCCCTTGATTTCCTCCCAGAACTTGAATATTGCTAAAAATAGGATATTCTTCAGAGTCAGGACTTGAAGCAATTTAGCTGAAACTGATTTGGAAGCCTCCTTTAGGAAGATCACTTCTCATAATATAAAATACTATGCAAGCTTATAACTGGTCATATCTAAGGAAATTATAATAAAATATAATGAGAGTATCAGGACAGGATTGCGGAGCAGAAAAAAAAGCACTAAGTTAAAACCAAAGAGTTCTGAAAATACTATGTAATCATGAGCCAGAATTGTTGTACTAATTATAACAAGTACAGCACAGGAAGGAATTACGTTAATAATCAAGGAAACTATGTTGGGCATGGGAAGTATATACACCAACTCTCTGTGTTTCTTTCTTCTCTTTATAGTTCTAAACACGATTCTAAAAATAAAATGCACTATACATTTAATAAATACATTAATTAGAAATGCACTATAAAAATAAATATATTCTTTTAATATAGAAAAGATGCGTAGATGAAAACTAAACTTGTGGATGAAATGGTCTCTACATAGTTTCAAAGGACTAGCAAAAAATAGCTACTAATTACAGAGGGAAAATTGTATCTTATAGTGTAGTAGGTTTGCCAGAGCCAACGTAGTGAAAAACAAAAGTAATATCACTAGTAAGACATGCAGATGCCACGATCCCCTATTATCTTCTAAAACACAGTGAAAGGGTTTCAAAGTCACTTCTGTGATATTTTACCTAATATATACAGACTCAACCTGACCGGAACATGTCAGATAAGGGGGAGGGAAGATAAGTTGCCTTATAAGCATGAAGGTTGGTGTTTGTTCAGTCCCCCAAACCTACTTTAATAGAGAAAAAGCCTGGTGTGGTGATGCTTGTGTGTGTAATCTCAGCACCCTAAAGACAGAAATGGAGAGATCCCTGGGTTTGCTGGCCAGCAAGTCTAGCCAATCCCGCAAGCTCTGGGTTCAGTAAGAAACCTATCTAGAAAAACAAGGTGAGAGGCTGGGAAAATGGCTCGGTCACTGTAGTGCTTTCCTTGTAAGAATACGAACCCAAGTTGACTTAGCGCTCACATAAAAATTTGCAGGGCTATGGCACGGGAAGGTGGAGATAAAAGAATCCCTGGGGCTTGTTGGCCAGCAGCCAGTGTATCCAAAACAAGGATTCTGGACCAGTGAGAGACCCTGTCTCAAAAAAGTAAGGTGAACGGGCCAGAGAAATCACTCAGCAGGTAAAAGCACTGGCTGCCAAAGCTGATGAACTGAGTTTGATCCTTTGAGTCTACATGGTGGAACAAACTGACTCCCACAAAGTATACCCTGATCTCAATATGAGCAACCTTATCATGTGTGAATGCATGCATGAATACACACACACACACACACACACACACACACACACACACACATTCGCATACAGAAACACAAAATAATCAAATAAATACATGCTATAATTTAAAATTTTAAAGAAATAGCAAGATGGAAAGTGAAAATGACTAAGGATGATGTCCAAGGTTGTCTTCTGGTCTCTATATAAATGTGTCATGCATATATGAACATACATACCACACACACACACACACACAACAGGTTGGATAATGCCAGATTGAGAAATATTCTATCAAATATCAAGCTATCGTTCTTCAAAGGTATTGAAGCCATGAGGGGCAAATAAAGACCTTAGAATATAGAAGAGGAAGACAAGAAGCTACATATAATGTGGAGCTTTGGAATGGAGCTGTAGAAATAAACACGAAGCAGTGAAATTCAAATACAATAGACTAAAACAACATGGGGCGGGGCTGTAAATGACACCAGGCTTATCAATATCAGCACTGGAATCTCCAGGAAAATAGAGAGCAATGTTCACATTTCTAGAGAAAAGTGTTTTCCAAAGTATTATTCTTTACAGAGTCAAACTATCAGTCAAGATAAGAGAACATAAATTATTATCAGACATAGAAAGCCTCAAAAATCTATTTTGTAATCAGATGTCCTTCAGTGAAAGTTCATCCACTGGAGTCTAGTCAGCCTCTCTAGAGTCTCTCCCTTAAAGATCAGCTCTCCCTCACCCACAGTAATCAGTTGTCAATAGTTCCTTGGCTAAGGTTGGGTCTTGTTGCCCATTTCCCCTGTTCTTAGGCCTTAACATATATGATAGAATGCATAAGATCTGGTGGGTGGAATTAAGAGGTGTGCAGATTGGGGAGGGGTGTCTGAATTTGATAAAGATTTATTATATGAGATGCACAAAACCTCAATAAAGCTATACAAAAAAAACAATATATATATATCTAAAATTATATAAATATATATATATATATACGTATATGTATGTAGTAAGAATCGATAAATTTTTAAAAATCTATTTTCTATGCATTGGAAAAATCTCCTATGCATTCTTGTTTAGAAGTTACTAGCAAATGTGCTATGCCCAAGGAAGAAGCAATGAGAACAGGTTCTGGGTCTAAGGAGGAGTCAGGACCAGGATGCTTGCCTAATAATAAACACAAGGCAATGGGTTGGATCCACAGTATCACCAAACAAAGTTTGCCTGACTCAAAAAGCAGCTCACACATTGGAATTATAAAAAGTTACAACCTAACGATGGGGACAGGAATGGACAGTTCCCATTCACAGCTGGTTCTGAGAGCACATAGCACAGTCAGCAGGTGCAGATAAGTACATACTGTAAGAGAATTGAATGCAAGATAAAATTAAAATTAAAAATAAAAGTATAGACATTCTTCAAATATTAACTCAAATATATGTGTAAAGATATGCTTCGAATGCTCTTTCTGATTCAGCAAAATCATAACTACGGATCTAGACACCGTGGACTTTACCAGTGACTTGTAGCCTTGCTAGAAGGATTTTTTTCTTGAAAGAGTGATAGAACTACAATGTTCACTTGCCATATTAGAAAAGTTAAATATAATATATAAAAACTGATGCATTATCAGAGATCAGCATTGGTACATCATTTTTAAATTGGTAAGAATTTGCAGATGAGGTGCAATTAATTAAAGCTAAATTACACCTAAAATAATTAAAAGGTCTGGCTTTTTGCAAATGTTCAAGAAGAGGGTTTGATGTAAGTCCTATATGACAATTTTTAAACTGTTTATGTGTTATGTTAATTAAACACAGATTAAAAATGACTAATGTATAACTATAGAAAATTATCAGCCAATAGGAAGATATACCAATGTACTGCCTCTTACTGGGACTGCTGATTTGTCTCTTGAAGTCATTTGAAGAAAATCTAATGTGTGCTATACATTTTACAGAGCGCCTATCCAGGAAAAGGTCCTAAAGAGATGGCATTCCCTGTCTGTACACCTGATCAAGATGAGGGAAGTTTCCAGAAAAACTACCAGATCATTAACTGTTTTTCCTGATTGAATGAATATTCCAGTTTAGCTACATCTCTAGAAATTCTGTCCCCAAGCCCTCCTTCCGCATTCCATGCAGTCTGTTAGGAAGTCCTCCAGACAGTACATCTATGGGTCATTCTCACTGATGTGATTTACCCCTTTTAGAAACACAATGAGAAGGTCTTTCTGGACCCTCTGTAAGCACTGCAGCAGAAACAGGGAACTATTATTGAAATATCTACCAAATTTGGATTGCAATGTTCCTGGAGGAGCACAGTGAATCTATCCTTACTGCAAATTTTATCAGGACTAAAAGTTAATCATCAGAATTTATCATCTTGACTTGTTTATCAGCAGAGAGTAAAAAGAATCACCAGTCACTTGTGAGCCAGCTTCTCCAATACCATTTCAAGCCTTCAGTTGATTATCCTTCATTCTTGAAGAATAATAGGGAATATTTTGCTGCCACTTATATAATTATTTATGAGCTTCATGAAACTTATTGTAATTGTTGTTAATTGTGTCATTAGTTATTTAATTTAGATCTCAGAACATAATACTTATTGATTCAAATCATTATGTCTCAGCTTCTTAGAAATCCATAGTGTGTTTGTTTGTTTTGGTTGGGTAGGCAGGAGTGTGGAGCAAAATTATGAGTTTTAAATATTCTAGAATTACTGCATTTATTAAGCTACCTATAAATCATGATAATGCACCTGCATCCAAATATACTGGAACATAGAAATAATAGAAGGCTTTGGGATGGTAGTTATTCTCAATGAATGTTATAGTTATAGTTTATTACTATTGGGTTTATTACAGAAGAATGAGAACAATAACATAACTACAAATTAATCTCCATACATCTAATTTAGAATAAAATCAAAATGAGCAGAATAAAGGAAACACTACCACATTATAATTAAACAAGCTTCCCTGCAACTCTGACTGCTTATCGTGAGGTACAATGAGGACTTCAGACCTGCTGGAGAAGGGGGTAAATAAATTATGTATCTTGAGTAGCAAAGAAAAAGAAGATTCCCAAATGTAATAAATATTTTAAAACCACTAAAGCAATATTGCATCTTGGTTTCTCTGAATATTTCAGGTCTTACTACAAGGTACGTATATATAATATTTTTTTAAAGTACTGAATGCAATCAGTTTACAAAAATTCAATATATGTTGAGAATTTAGTTTGGTAATCGAGGTCTTAACAGACATAGTTTTCTACATACAGACTTTAGCAATGGTGTATGGAATATCCTGGGGTCAAGTTGAGAGGGAATGTGAAGCTCTGTGAACTATGCTGCAGGCTTTCTTGGACTAGCACTTCCCCCAACTGCTTACCTTCCTTCTCTTTAACAAGCAGGATTGAGGATTTTGTGTGCCTCAGATTTTCTTCTCTTTCAGATTCCTTTCTTGATCTACTTCCCCTGTTACCTTGCTCTACTGCTGTTCACTTTTCAGTCTTTATTTCCAGGTTCTTCCATATCATTTATAGATATGCTATGCATTGAATATACAGAAAAAGACATAAGTGCTCAAGCTCACACAGCTTGGATTTAGTTTCACAAGAGGTCTGAACCTAGCTGCAGTTCTACCATTCGTGTTCTTAGAGTACACGGCACAGTGGAATGAACCCTGGCTAATAAATTCTGATCCTTTCTTTCTTTTCTCTACAACATTCTATACAACTTTTTTTTTTCAACACAGTTATTCTTTCTTATTGATGTAGTATTTGACCTTCGATTCTTTCTTCTCTGAAATGCCCTTTCCAGGGCCATTAATAAGAACATTTTACATAAATACAATGCCCTGCAAAAGTGCATGGGGAGCAAGGTGCCACACTAGTCTGTATTTTCTTTAGGTTTTATCTTCAGAATTATATTAAAGCATTATTGTGTTTCAAAATTCAGTACTCCATTTCCTTAAACTATTACTCCCCTCTTAAAATTCATGATGTCCCGTTAGGATGTCAGAAAGCTCAGAGCTTGTACAGAAAGAAAGAAAACTCGTAAATGCCACAATATTCCAATGTTGGATTATTTCCTCCTTAAAATCTTTTCTTTGTGTTTGCTGATACCACACACTTTTCTGGTTCAATTTCTCGGGTCCATTTTCTCAGGAAATGTGACTTTATATTAGCTTTATCTGTGGTATCAAAAATAACGCTCTTCAGTGATGATGATGCCCATACCTCTCTGACTAGCATGGCAATCAGCACCCATGTGTATTTATGGATCATTTGCAATATGGAGACTGAAATTGAAATTAATGCACATTAAAAATCTTCAATTTATGACCATTATTTATTAATGCATTTCCTCAACACATTCTCCAAGGATTTCCATATAGTAGGCACTTACTAAATGCCGCTGATAGAAAATTTCAATTAAGAATTCATAGAGGTTGCATTTTTAAAAAAAGAAAATGCTATACTGCCCCCTGGTGTTCAAATGTGATTTGCATGCCATCCAGACCGCCTACTCCCAGTGTCCCAAGTTCAATTGAGGTTTTGCCTGAGGCAGGTAAGATTCTGGCATAATGTGGGCTCAGAGATATCTACTTGAATTGTAGTTGTACATTTTTTGAGATTAATAATAATACTCAACGTTTTGTTTTTATTTGTCCAGTGAGTTTACTTGAAATTATTTCAGTTTAAAAGAGTCCGGAACTATAGATCCAGCTTGTGGTAAAAACTTGCCTAGTATCTACAAGGGCCTACATTTAATCTCTGGCTCTAAAAAGTAAAAAAAAAAAAGCAATTATATTAAATCATGGCATAGTGCTACAAGCCTTTAACCCCAGCACTCAGGAGCATTAGGCAGGAGAATTCTGAGTTCAAGGTCAGCTTGGGCTCCATAGCAAGACCCTGTCACTCTCTCTCTCTCTCTCTCTCTCTCTCTCTCTCTCTCTCACACACACACACACACAAATTCACAAAAATGCAGTCTCTCTTAAATTCTGATTAGGAGGCTGATGAGTCTCGTGATTTCTAGTTGTTGACCTAGAGACTCACAGATCTAGATATTTTTCCATTATGCATCAGATCTGAAGGCCGGAGAAGACCTGTGCCTCTGATATGTAGAAAATGGTCATTCTTTGGCTCTATTCTAAGATGTAAGGAATTCTTTTCACTCCAATTTTCAACACTTTAGGTGAGGGCTCTTTCAGCACTTTAGGTGGAACTGGCAAGGTTGCAATTTTAATGTCAGTTTACAGATTCAAATGGTAATCTCATTCAGAAACAACCACAGAGACACCCAAGATAGTGTTCACCCAAGTATTTGGGTACCCCACAGCCCACTCTACTTGACACATAGAATTAGCTATTATATTCACTTTATATACATGTATAAGAAAATTTGCAAAGACATGTAATTATTTGACTTGTCTTTTTTTTCCCCTTCCAAATTAGTAGAAATAAGATTGTTTGGACTTTCAGAGCTGACAGTAACCTCTGGACAGCATTTTCTTTGTCTCATTTCAACACTGGAGAAATATTTTATAAGGAAATTTAAGATAACAGAGAACCAAGGATAAAAGCCATTACATGTCCTGCTTTGTCATAGACCTTTTCCTTCTTAATTCCTCAACAGTAAGCAGAAAGGAATTTCCATTGTTAATTCCATACACAAATATTTGGGAATTACTTGCTATTTGCTATGCATTGTGCCAGGCACACAGCAGACACCTTCAACAGTCAAACACAAGATACTGATAGATATCATTTGTAATTCAAATGCATTATAAGGCCAAATAGGGCACACAACGGAAGATTTAAAACAGACAGTCCAGAAATGATGATGAGGATTTGACCAATGGAGGAGTTTCAACAACAAACTCATATCTGCAGATTTGTTTATATTTATAGAAACTTTATTATGAAACACTAAATAAGGATATTATATACCTAGGGTCCCTATTAGTTTAGAATAGGGATTGAGACTTAAATAACAAAACAAGAGAGCCTGGAAAGTTGGTTCAACAGTTACCAGCACTGGCTGCTCGTGCACAGGCCCTGAGTTTGATTCCCAGCACCCACATGGTGGCTAACAACCATCTCTAACTCTAGTTCCAGGGGATCTGACGCTGTCTTCTGAGCTCCACAGGCACTGCATGATGCAGGTGCACTTACATAAAATAAAAAAATAAAATATTTATAAAAAGAACAAAACAAGAAAATTATCCTGAGACACCTTCTCTCCTTGATCATATACTTGAGACTCTTCACTTAATGCAGTCATAAGAGAAGGTGAGGAAAGAGAAATAAGTGAGTTGATAAGGACATTAGACTGCTTAAAAATCACTTCAATAAGAAACAATAATGCTAAAGTGCTTCAGGGAAAGAAACACATTTTGAGATTCCAGCAGACTAAAAGGAATTGTTATGAAATCAATGCACAAACTTTATTTTAATAAGATAATTTGTTTTGGGATCTCAGAATGGCAAGAAAGTCTTTTCTGTACTTTGTGAAGGAATCTTTGAAAGCAAAATGTAGTGTTTAAATTGGGTCATAAGGAAAGAAAGAACAACAGATTATGAGAGTGAATCAAGCACAAGTGCCAGATATTGCTTAAAAACTTGCTTTAGAAATTACATTTTGTATTTCACTGATAATTAAGAATTTATCTTCAGACAACTACAATTGCATATCTTAAAAAGTACAAATGCTGTAATTGTTTTTTTTTAAGAACTTTCTACATATAATCGATTATAATTGCTTTTTGGCTTTCACACTGGATCATTAAGAATAAATGTCAGTATTTGTAATGCTACAAAAATTAGTCTTGCAGCAATGGTAATGATTTTCAATAGTCTGAGAGCAAGGAATAAAAAGTGAAAATGCATTTAGGAGATGAAGATAAATGTGAAAAACATTTTAGTGCTCAACAATATCTGAGTGTTAGGGACCTTGTGCCAAAAAGGCTGCGATTGTATGAGAATGCAGAATTGTACTGGAGCACAATGGTATTGTTTTATTTAAGGCAATTCTTTAAAAATATTCCTTGTGGTTTTAAATTTTAGCAATATTATATACAATGCACACTTCATCTCTAACTCAAACTTTTGTTAGGTATTAGGGTTATTTATCAAAGTCAGAGGCATTGTGGAATATGAGGATAATGCAGTATGTTGTAGTCTCAAAGAATTTGTTTGCTAATCTTTGTTACCCTAAATTGTTTTTCCAGGATCTCCTTAGTCCTTCTATAGTGTCTTCGTTCCATGTACAGCTAATAACTATTAATCTTCACATGCTTTGATCTTCAATTGTTTAACTGAGTCTCATTTATTTGACAGTCTCCTAGTTAGCTTGGCTGTAAACTTGACACAGACTAGAATCATCTAAGGGAGTTTCGGCTGAGGAATAGTCCAGAGAGACTGGCCTATGATCGTGTCTGTGAGAAAATGTCTTGATTGATGTTTGACTGTGAGAGGTCAGCCCACTGTGGTCAGTACCATGTCTAAGCAGGGGTATCTAGGTGTGTTAAGTGAGGTGAGTAGGAACCAGTGAGTGAGCCATGGGCAACTAGGATGAGCAGTTCTGCAGGGTTCTGCTTCAAGCTCCAACACTGAGTTCCTGACTTTGCCTATCTCAGTGATGGGCTTCAACCTGTGAAATGAAGTATATTCTTTTCTTCTGTAAATTATTTTTGATCATAGTGTTTTACAAAGCAACAGAAAATTAATTAGAAGATTCACCTCCCTTGGACATTTAGTAAAACTGAACGAAAATGCTTTTGAAATTTGTTGGGAATCACTAAAACATAATAACTGGACTATGATGTTGGTAAAGTGTTAATTTCTTCAACCAATATCTACAGTTCTACATATTTTGAAACCCAGTTAACAAAATCATTCAGAGAAGTCATGCAAGAGAAATGAATTTATGAAATGGCAGCATACAAAGTGTGAAAGCACTGAAAATCTCGAACTTTGGCATGATAGTTCTCATTAAAGCCAAGCTATGAGCATGTTACCTGCTAACACAAAAGTGTACAGTGGAAATATAATATTAACTCAACATAAATAGTGAGTTCACACAGATTTATTCTAGAGTCTGTGCTCTTAATCTCTAGAGAAGAATCCAGGAAACTTTCTTTAGATTCTATGCTAATGTCAATCCTCAAGCATCAGTTTGCATTTTGAAAGTCTGAAAAACTTATAAAAAAAATCTATGGTAATGTATGGAGTAGGGTCCAGAGATTTTAAATTTTAACCACAGAACACATCAGAAACTTATGCATACTAAGTTGGTGCTATGCTGATTTGACACATAGTGACTATAATAACGAAGTGATTTTGTGCAGGTGAGTCTGAGATAATGTCTGCTAGCATTTGAGGGAAAAAAAAAACTCCTCTTTTTCCTCTCTCTCTTGATTGGTTGATTCCTGCATATCTGTCCAGCGCCAGCCTGGCCAAGCACCTCCCAGCAACTTTTCTGAGTACTTGAGGAGAGTGACCATGGACTCTTCCAGATCTTTTCCTAATGAAACTGCTTTGGCCAAGAATCGACATCTTAGAATTTCATGCCAAGAGTTGGAAGAACATAATATTCTTCACAGGCCCTTTGGGACTGCAGAGTGCAGTGTTGAAAAGCAGCCTCTCCCGAGCCTTACTAAGAACCGAGAGTGGGAAGTCAGAATTGAATCCATTTTCTAGCTATGATTAAATTAAAATGATAAAAGGAAAGAGCCATCCCTTACTGCAATAATATAGTTTCTAGTATTGCTGCAACTTCGATATAAAAGACATATGTTAAGCAACTTGTAAAACCATTACTGTGTTGCTCAATTTTTATTCCTTATTTATATATTTATTTACTCTCCAGTTTGGTTGATTTCTCAGCCAATTTCATAGTGAAGGTCTTGATAAGCATTTAAAATAAATCCAGTTTTAGTCACCGTATCAAACTTTAAAATGTTTGAAAGGTATATGATATTAGAAATATTAATAACTCAAATATTAATGAATGTATACAAAGGTTATAGAAACACATAAACAAAGTTTATTGGGGTAAATTATTTAGTTTAGTAAAGCTTAACATCAACATAATCCCTTCTAATACATTCATGATCTCCATTTATGACATTGCTGAGAAACGAAGTATGTTGCATGGATATGCTATGATATAATGGCTAAAGAAGTGTCTATACACTAAGAGGTGGTAGTATGAAATTTTTATGAAAATAGAGGCAGGGAGACAGTCTATAATTTTTTAAGCACCAACTTCCAAATCAGCAAATAAACTGATTTTATTCATTAATACAAAAACCTTAGAAATATATATTTCTAAAGTTTCACAAGTAAACAAATACTATGTTAATGTATCAGGTGCTAAAATAAGATTATTGGTATTACTATCATTTTTTCAGGATTTCAATGTGTAGACCAAGCTTGTCTCAAACCAGAGATTTTTCTTGCCTCAACCTCCCTAGTGCTAGGATTATAGGCGTGCACCCCTATGCCTAACCTGGAGACCCCGATGTCACCTCAGTTGTTCTCAACTTACCTGTCTTTTCCCAACTGTCCATCTAGAAACTGTAAATAGAATTACCAACTGTTGCAGCAGGATCTAATGGTACTCCCACTTCTTTGCAGCCAGAGAAAGTTCCCTGCACCAGTTGACAGGATGTGGGTTCGCTGACCAGAGCTAAGTCAGATGTGACGCCTGCAAGTGAAGGAACATTGATCTTCCATGGGAAGAAACATTGACCAATGAGGCATTGGAGTTAAGGGGTAACTGGAATAATATCCTTCTTTGCATCTTCCTGGTATGGACTATCTGTAGAACAGTAGATCCACACAGCCTCTAAAGAACACATCAGAGAAAGAAAGCAACAGTCTTCCTAGCCATTCATCTGTGGCCACCTTAGTTTTATATTCTTGTATATTTGAATCACAAGCTTGCTTCTTATGCTTTGCTGGTGATTTTTATCCCTTAGACTTGTTCCCATTGGTTTGCAAATACAACTAAAACCAGGCACATTAAGCTTTAACTTCATATTTATTTTCTATTATTCGTTCCTGAGTCAATGTGGTTCCTTGGGTAATGTTTAATATTTAATGATATAGTTTCAGTCCTAATGTAAGTTTCAGTGATGTAAGAGTTTGTTCAGTTTGCTTTAGAAAAGGCATAGAAGGCCGTATAGGAATAAGCTTCACATAGAATCCTGGGTTTTAAAACTCTGAAACTGATCCAATAGAAGAGCACAGTGTGCCCAGAACAGTTTCTCCTAGGCTGCCCAAATATTGTTACAGAAAATTTGGAAATACTGTTAACTGAGTTCTCCTGTCTGGGATTTGAATGTCTGTTGAAGGTCATAGGAAACAGAATCCTGATAAGGTGCAGACTAAAGTTGGGGAAAAAATCAAGAAGCAAAATGTGTGAATGGTTCAGAATTCAGCTACCAAAGGGTTTGGCCAAAGAAAGGGAGCTGAACACAAATTGCTTTACTAGGGTCACACTGTCTTTGAATCTTGCAACTGCAACCATGTAATCAGGGTATACTTTCTTTTGTACACACCGAATTTGATTTTCCAACAATGTTATGAGAGTTTCTGCCTCTGTAATCGTGACACATATTGGCATGTCATTGTGTTTTTAAAAACTATTCTTCACAGGTATTAGATTCATGGTTAGAATATTCTAATAAAATTCGAAACTTTTCTTTTGGTTTCTGTGATTTATTGAGGTTAGAGACTCACTCTGTAGCCAATATTGGGCTGTAACTCACTAGGTAGAACAGGCTGGCCTCAGACCAGCAGTGACCATCCTTCCTCCCTTAGCCTCCCAGTGCTGTGATTATAGGTTTGTGTCACCATGCATGCATTGTAGCTTTTCTAGTTCTTAAAAAGTTATTTTTAACTTAAAAAATTTATATAGTTTTAATTATATATGTGGGTTTTGTATGTGGTGTATGTATATGGGGTACACACATATAATACTGGAACACATGCAAAGCATATGCAAGAGGAGGTCAGAGGAGGAAGCTGGGTGTCTTGCTTTATCATTCTCTGCCTTATTGCCTTGAGATAGGGTCTGTTCACTGAACATGGAGCTGGGCTAGCAACCAGAAAGCCCAGCACCCCTTCTGTCTACCCCATTGTAGCTCTGGGATCACTGGCCCACGTGCTTGCACAGCAAACTCTCTAACACCCTGAGTCACCTCCCTAGCCACCAGCTTTTCTAGTTCTAGCCTGTGTGATTGTAAAAGTTGAGAAGTGATAACATCAGGATGTGGTATTTTCTATTCAGACAATCGTTTGACATCTTCCTCGATTCTGTGTATAAATGCAGAGAGAACTACTTCTTTCCATTTGCTAACATGACAAACTTGGAAGACTGTATTTAAAAAAAAATTTGTCCATTTTATGTAAATGCTTAATTTATCAAAATAAAACAATTCCATCATTTTATATTTATACATCGTATATGTAGTGGTGTCCTTTATTAAATTATTCTTTTTTAAAGCTTTATCATCTGCTTTTATTTTGTGTTTATGAGTGTTTAGGCTGCATATATGTATATGCATCACATGGATGCGAAGTGACCCTGAAGGCCAGTACTGACTGGTACTAGGGCTGCAGACATGCAGTTAGTCTAGTCAGCAGCCATGTTGACGCTGAAACCAAACCTGGGTCATCTCCAAGAGCAGACAGTGCCCTTAACCACAGAGTAATCTCTCCAGCCTCCATTTTCATTTCTTAATTTAGTAATAACTTTCTTTTAATCTTGATTAGTTTTCTTTCTTTCTCTAATTTCTTTAACCCAGTGGATTAGTTATCAGTCTGTATAATTGCTAAATATTTAGATATTTTCTTGTTCTATTATTGTTTAGTACCAACTTAATTCCATTCTATTCAGAGAAATATACTGAGTGATTTTCATCCTTTGGCTTTATTGCACAATAAAGTCTCTTTTTATTCATATCCATGGAATCTTCTGGGAGGAATGTCACTCTATTGCATTGCAGTAAAATGTTCTTTATTTCAGTTTATTTTTCATAATAGTATTATTCATTTTATGAGTGAATTACTGAAAGACATATATCAATATAGTCTAGTAATGTGGATTTCTCTGTTTTTTAATTTAATTTTGTCAATATTTCTTCTCTATATATTGATATTATATTTCAGATATATGAATATATGTTATTGAAGGGGTAATAGGAACAGCAGAGGAGGGAGGGTTAAATGGGGTGGGTGATGGGAGGGCGGGGCAGAGGAGGGTTTAATAGGGAGGACACACAGCACTAAAGGTCTTTAGAAAAGGCTATCTGGAAAGCTACCACTACAGAAAAGTCTTAATGTAAATACATATACATAATCAAAAGAGATTAAAAGGAGTTATCCTACAACACGAGGACATTACACTTTCTAGACATAACAGACTAATAAAAAGAGCATGACCCTTAAGCAATACTGGTTGTTGCTGCTCTTCTTTACTCATCAGAACTGCATGGTAAGACACTATTGCTGAAGACACTGAATATATATGAGCTGCAGAACAAACAAAAACAAACCAAGCTGGTGCTGACTTCAGAGCTTCATCTCTGTTGATTAGCATTCATAGTGCCAGAAGATGCTACGCAAACTACTGGAAAGTAAAACATAATCATCATCCTTACTCAGCAGTGAATCCTCTGAACTATTGAACAATTGGCCTGGTAAGATACTCCCAATGGTACAACAGTGTCACGAATATTATGGGAGTAACTAACCACTCTTTAATTGGATGTAAGTCCACTTCCTGACATTCATGTCTGGCATAGGAACCTGAGGTTGGACAGCTCACAAGACATAGGAAACAGCCGAGTACTAGTTTTCAAATAAATAATTTTCAAATTAAACTGATTCTTAATGACTTATTGTCATACTGAGAGATTAATGCATCTCACAACTCTCACAAGAAGTTTCCTTATGCAGTAGATATTAATTAACACAGAAACCACTAGCCAATGTGCAGAGAACAAGAGGCTATATAACACTAATCCCTGAATAGGGCATGTATATCAACCTTCTGCTCCCAAGGCTCAGAGATCATTATAGAAGAGAAGGCAGAAAGGTTGTAACAGACAGAGATGGTGGATGACCACAATGAAACAGTTTTCCTGAGAGATGATCAGTGATTCATATGAACTCACAGCAATGGGGACAGCATGAACAAGTCCCATGCAATCTGAACCTGGAAAAGTTCCCAGTGTAGACATGAGGCAATGGGTAAGAAGCTACAGTTACAGCTAAGGAAATTGTGACAAAAGATGGCTACTTGAGGGACAGAGACAATCTTTTTCAAGCATGGAACTTTTGTTGATTAATCAGGGTCCAAAAAATAAACCCAAACTGAAGAACATTGGAGACAGGAAGTAAACTCTAGAGATCATGTATATTACAGGCTACATAAAATTGGGCAAGGAGCAAGAATGGGAGGTGTGGGATCTAAATACCACCAAATTATATAGTATGAAAATTGAAAAAAAAATTAAAAAGGTAAAATGAACGTAATAGGTGCAAAAACCTACAATCTTTTAGGATTAAGGGATCACTAATGGGTCCTGGAGAGATGGATGTTTCAGTTGTTAAGAGCATTTGCTGCTCTTGCAGAAGACCTGGGTTTGGTTTCTAATACTCAGATCAGGTGTCTCAGAACCTCCTGTAACTCTAGTTCAAGAGAACCTAATGCACACTTCTGCCCTCCTGGGACATCCACACATCCAGACAGACAAACAAGCACACACACATAAATAAAAATAAGTAGCCCGAACACCTCCATCTTACCCACTCCTACCCTGTCCACCTGCTAGCCTTGGGCTCAGGCCCTCTCCAATTCCCTGCCTCAACAATCTGGATGAGCTTCCTAATCCAGACTAGTTAAACCCGCTAGCCTAGTTTTCTAAGTCACTCTACAGGCAGTTCCCACCCCAACCTTCCCCTGGCTCCTGATCTGCCTGAAACAGACTGGTCCTCCTACTACACAGACCAGCATGCCTACCACCTTGACCCACCAACTACACAGACCAGCTTACTACCCTGCAAGGACCTGAAGCACAACCCCAACTAACCTCTCATATCTGAGGAAAAAAGCAACCAAGTGACATAAACAATATAAACAGCACCAAAAAATGAAATAAACAAAGGCAGAACAGAATTTCCTACCAGACAAACAAACAATAAAGAATATCCATATGCCCAAATGGCAATACAAAAGCAAAAATAATATGAAAAATCAAGAAAATATGTCCCCAACAGCACCCATCAGTCGTACAATGAGAATCACCCTGAGGAACCTTTACTCTGCAGAATTTAGAAGAACAGTCATAATCATGATCAAAGAACTTAATGAAAATATAGACAAATAACTCAAAGAACTCAAAGAGATAAGCATAAATTTGTGATAGAAGTTTAAGAAATCCAAATATGTTATTGAATGAAATAACAAAAACAATTCAGTACTTGAAAAGTTAAGTCACAAAAGACATAGAAATGCTGAAGAAAATGCGAAATGAAATTAACATGAAATTGAAAAGCTCAATAAGTTAATTAGAAGAAACAAGAGAAATTCGCACAAGTAGAATGAATGAAACAGAAAACAGAATATCAAGACTGGATGACAAAGTTGAAGATCTGGACTCCTTAACCAAAGACAGCTTTCGAGATTTCTCTAAGATCTATGACTTCCTCAGTCATGTGTATTTGGTTATGATTACAGTATCACACATGACTTTTCTCCCATTGAGTAGACTCTAATACCAATTAGATAGCCATTGATTGGTCCAAGATAAAAGTGCCATGACTGCACCAGTGTCACACACTGTGCTGGTCTTTAATGTAGTTATTTGGTCACTTAGCTGGTGTGGGATCATAGATTAAGGTTCTCCCTTAACTGCTTGCATGGTGCACTTTGGTACTATTAGAGCTAGCCTTCAGGGGAAGTAGATTCCAGGTCAGTTCCAGCTCCATTGCTCCAAGTCCTGTGTCTGAAATGTGTACTGTTTTCAGCAATAGGGTCTTGCCTTCAAGTTTTAGGAGGCAATCAAAGGCTATGGAAATAGCCTGTGCAACTTTGGGAGTTTCCTAGACCACCTTGGACAACAACTCAAAGGAAGGGTTCTCCTGTCTGGTACTGTTTCTTGTTATGTAGCCTTTGTCTTTGTGCATGGATTCATGTAAAGATATGTGATCAATTTCAGAAAAAATTCCATGAGCTGCTGAGGAGAAAGTTAATTCCTTAGTTGTGGGCAGAATATTTTGTAGATATCTGGTAGATCCATTTTATGTGTGACGTCATTTAATTTCAGGGTTTCTTTGTTGACATGTGATCTGATGTCCTACTTACGATAGTGTCACTGTCATCACTGTGCTGGGGTCAAACTGTGGTTTTAGAGCCAATAGTGTTCTTTTGTGATTTGGGTTCCCCCATGTTTGGAAACACAAATTGGTGACAAATATTAAACTTGCTCAGCATCTTTAGCTATCAGGAAAATGCAAATTAAAGCTACTCTGAGATTTCATCTAACCACAGACTGGGTAAGATCCAAAAATCATATAATATCAAATATTGACAAAGATGTGGAGAAATGGAAGCATGTATTTGCTGCTTGTGGGAGTATAAACTAGAGCAGCCACTGTGAAAATCAGTGTGGATGTTCCTCAGAAGTAGATCTACTACATAAGTTAGCCATACCACTCTTGGGCACATACCCGAAGGAATCTATATCCTACTACAAATTACTTGCTTATCCGTCTTCGTTGCTTCTCTATTCATACTAAGTAGGAACCAGAAGCACTGATGAATGGTTAGTGAAAATATGGTACATTTAAAAATGCAATATTACTCTGATGTTAAGAAAAACAAAATTAAGAAATTCTCAAGTGAATGGATTGAAATATAAACAGTCATCTTAAGTGAGGTAACCCAGACACAGAAAGACGAATGTTGCAGTTCCTCTCTCATAAGGGAATGCTAGCTTTGAATCTTTAGATAGGCGTTTCTCAACTGGACAGTCCACAGTGGTTAGGAAATCAGTAAGGGGACGTAGGGGTAGGCCAACTCCACGGGAGGAGGGATAGAATGCAGTGATACAGATGTGCAGATGGGATGATGGAAAAGGAAGGGTCAGATAGTTTCTTTCAGGGCTCTGAGAGCTATGCAGTAGAGAAGAAGTTTGAAGGTCAGTGTCAGTTTGGTTTCTCCCAATTTGTTTTATGACTCATGTACATAGTGCCTTCAGGAATAGGGTCTTAGCATCAGCATAGTATTAAATTGACTCCAAATGTCTTAACTGCTGTTATCAATAGATTAGTGCATGTCTCAACACTCACCAGAGAACCTTCTTCTTGCAACAGATGACGGTTTACCCACAGATCCACAACTGCTCAACGGGCAGAGAATAAGAGACTGCAGACAGAGTGCTCAGCCCTAAATGTGACACCAATATCACACCCTCCTCTCATGGCTCAGAGATCCTTGAGGAAGAGGGAATAGAAAGGTTTAAGAGCCAGAGGTAGTGGACAAATCAAAGGAATTGGTTTTTCCTAGCTGGTTGTTTTCTTATTGGGCATGAAAAGCTGGTTGGTCTGGGCTTCGGGTTCTCTCTTTTGATTTTATAGTGGAGGCACAAGATGGCTCTAGTCAAGCTGCTTAGGAGTTTCCTCAGAGGTACAGGTCAGAGGAGATCAGATGCTCTCAGCCTCTTTCTTAAGGTTAGGCTCCTCTAGCCAGCAAGCACAAAAAATTTGAGAAGATTGCTATGCAGAGGCTGAATTCAGGATTTATCTATCAGTCTACAAAGATCTAGGCCTACTACAGTGCACAGAGGCCTAGCCCTGCAGCGGTGGGAAGGACTGAGATGGTACCAGTATGGGGGGGCATGGTGAGCTCAAGGTCAGGCAAAGGTAAGAGGATAGTCTAGACATCTCTGGGGCTAAGAGTCAAAGTATGCCTGTGTCCAAGGCCAGAAGGAGAACAGGGGGGTGAGGGAGTTCGGCATTGATGTGGTGATGTGGAAGTGGGTGCAAAGTGGGCAGAACCAGATTTATCAGGAAAGAAGGCTGATCTCTGGAATCCAGGCAAGCTGCGGGTAGGGATTGCCAGGGTAGCAGACTGGCCTCAGTCATGCAAATGCATGCTTCATGTGGGGACAGCCTGTGAAGGCTCTAACTAGACAGAAAATTTGAGCTAATCTGAGTACAGGGGTTCAGAATGCATTGGGCAGGTCTGGACTAAGAGGGTAATCCAGAGATCTGGGATGCTAAGAGAAAAATTGGGCCTGTGCTCAAGGCTAGAAGGAGAACAGGATGTGGGGTGGGAGGGATGGAGTTGCTCAGGTGGTAGGGTGTGGAAAATCAGTGCAGGATCAGACTTACCAGGGAACAAGGCTGGTCACAGGAATCCAAGGCAGGTTTGGGGAGGGGACAGCCAGGGTAGATGGCTGGTCCAGAGCAGGCAGAGGTAAGATGAGGGTGAGAATAGCCCGAGAAGCTCTTACAAACTAGATGGAAAATTAAGCTAGTCTGAGTACAGGGGAGCTGTACAGGCAGGTCTGGACTAAGAGGGCAGTCCAGTGATCTGTGGTCCTAAGAGTAAAGCTGTGCCCAAGGCTAGAAGGAGAACATGATGTCAATTTCCAAATAACTTTTGAATGTTTGCATTCATAAATGCAAACACAGCCAAAGGAGAGTAACAAAACAGTATCCCACATCTAAATAATCACAAAATTATAACATTTATGATCTTTATGAGGAAATAAATTTTGATTCAATTGTTTGTCTTTGTTATTTAATATTTATTTCCTATCTTTATTTATATTTGTCTTTTTTAATTTATCTGCATTAGTCTTTATTATTTCTTCCTTTTTGCTAGCTTTGAGTTTAATTCGTTGTTCTTTTCCTAATTCCTTCAGTTATAAAAATAGGCTATTGATTTGAGACTTTTTTTTATTTAACTGTAAAGCTTCTGCATTATAAGTACATCAGTTTACTCCAAACTGTTCTTTCCTTTCGGTATGAGTTCAATGAATACCTTTTCAGGTTACTATTTATTTCCTGTTTAATTGACAAGTTTGTCCTGAACATATGTGGTAATAAATACCCAAGAACAATGAAAATAATAAACTTTCTAAGAAAGGATTTATTCAGTCAGGCGTGAAAACTTATTAAGATTACAAAGTAGTGTGAAACTGACAGATCAAACAATCTGTCATAATAGAATATCTCCAATCATATAGATATTTAAGAATTTATGATGAAACTGACCTAAAATGCTCTATATAAATGTCAGTAAAACATTGGGTTAATTATATTTCTATATGGTGAAAATGTGTGTTGCCTCCTGTATTAGTTCCTTTTCTGTTGCTGTGATAAAGTGACACTACTAAGGTTACTTATAAAAGGAAGAGTTTATTTGACTTAAGGTTGCAGAGGGGTAAGGGTCGAGAATGCCAAAGGAGAGCATGGCGGCAGAGGTGGCCAGAAGAGAAAGCTGAGGGATCACTTTTTCAGGAGGTATAGGAAACAGTGAGCAACTGGAAACCCGGCAAGGCTTCAGAACTCTCAAAACCCCCAGTGGCATGTTTCCTCCAGTCTGGGCATGCATCTTACAGGTGCCATGACCTTCCCCCAAACAGTGCCACAAACTGGGGACCAAACTACCACACCTCTATACGACCATAGTATACCCAATTGCATAAATATTCAAACCTAAATATTAAAACACTGAGATTTTCTAAAACTGATTTTATTTTTGAAGTTGAAGTAGAAAAGTTTCTACTCCTTCACTAGTTCATCAGTGTGTCTTTGTTCTTCATTTTTTATGTTTATTAACCGCAGAATTTCACACAATGCATTTTGATTACATTCAGACTCTCTCCTGTTGTACATCCCGTCCCCACTACCCCTCATTTCATGTCCTTCATTATTATCTGTCCTTTTAAATTAAAAAAAAATTATTTATTTATGTTTTAAATCATTGCTTTTTAAAGGCCTATTGCTTCCACTCCCTGCCTCCCACTTAATCCTGGGTATGAGTCATGCCCTGGTCAAACTACCAGGCATCTCACCACTAAAGAAATCCTTCTGCCAGCATCCATCAGTTGCCAACATAAACTCAACCAGGGCCTAGGTCTCCTGCCTACTTCTCCCATCCACAGTGGGCCCCTGTCTGACTTGGGTTTACACAACTATTGTGCTTGATTCCACAAGTGCTGTAGAGTCACATGTACAACTATTCTGTGGTGTCCAGACAACAGTTCTCTGGTGTTCATCTACCATGTCTGGCTCTTACAATCTTTTTGTCGCTCTTTTGCAGTGAACCCTGAGCTTAGGGAGGCAAGAGTGTACTATAAGTGTTCTATTTAATGCTGAGCAGTCTGTGGTCTCTTGTGCTGTGAATGTTGAACTTTTCTGGATCTCTGTGCTAATAGCCATCTTCTGTATAAAGAACCTTCTCTGGTGAGAGTTAAGAGACAAACTAATATATGGGTTTAGCTATAAGTTATTATGAGTTAGTTTAATATTATATCTGTTTAATAGAATGATAGCATTAGGTTCTCCTAATATTTATAATTAATAAATCAAAATACTGAAAGGCACCACATCATATCTTCATTGAAAACAA